>OX459191.1:17093636-18355778 GCA_949775195.1 Diarsia dahlii | reverse complement strand
CACTGTACTAATGATGTTTTATTTAATGCAACTCCGAAAAAAATTGAATACGTAAACAATTAAATTAACATATGTATATTAAAGATACGTTTAGATATAGATACATTTTAATGGCATTATTACTTTAAAAGATAACAATTTTGATTTTATTTACATAATAAAGTATTGAAATTATGTAAAGACACAAACATCTTTAAATTAATTAGCCAGAGATTTTATTGTCCTTGTTCACGCATTATTATTATGAATTATGAAAGCGTTATTGTTTAAGCTGTATTAAATTAACATTAATTATTTTACAAATTGCTTAAATCTGTTTTGGTTTTTGAGTTTAACTTAAATATGGAACCCTAACGGTGAACCAGTTCAAAGAACGGTGCCTATGCCTAATTCACGGAATACCTACTTGAAACCCTTGCGTAGAAACAGTTGTCAACTACTCGGTAGTAACTGATTAAGTAACAAAATTTATAGCACGGCTACGATGATATTCAGATTGAGACTAAATGTCCAGCTGACACGTAAAATCACAATTAGAAACGGGTTGCCGTTGTCACATTAACGTAGACGGCCGCCTGGCCGCCGACCCCGGTCCAGTTCTGTTGATAAGCTGTGACCGTGGGAGGATACTCCATGACCTCACTATTCCTCTAATTGAATGATAGGCCAGTATTTCTCACTTATCATCATCATTATGGTCATCTGGTCATCTCTTAGCTGCCATGGTTTATATATTTTTCTTTGATTTGTTTTTTATATCTTTTTACTCTGGACGCTCTTAACTTGCACGTCTTGCTACATAGTTCTCACATAATATACCATCTCAACATGAATGATGTAATGTACCAAGATTTTGTAACAAATTCTGATTTAAAAGAGTGTCCATGGAGTTTCTTGCCCGTTCTTCTTCATGAGATCTACGTTAGGGAACTGGCAACTACAGTACTTTCACAAGTTATTATGCCTTGTGATTGTGCTGTAGCGTAGGAGTGCAATGCGTCGTTTCGGGAGTTGCTGCGTCGGGCTGCGCGGCGCCGGATGTTACCGGCGGCGATTGCTGTGGGTGCGGGGGCGCGCGGCGGCGTGTGCCGTGGCGGCGGGTGTGCGGGGCTCCGGGTCGCGGGGCGGCGGTTGCACGTTGCGGCGTGCATTCGTTGTTCCGTGTTTCGGGGTCTCGAGCATTCGTTGTTGCGGTTTGCGCCGCTGCGTGCTTTCGTGCTCGCAGTGTTCGTTGTTGCGGGCATTCGGTGGCGTGTGGTTCGGCGTGGTGGCTTTCGGAATGACGTATTGCACTCGTAGTTTCGTTCTTCTTCCGTCCTTCTGACATTCAAAAGTGCCTGTAATGGCTTAATTGAAATAAAATATTTGAGTTTGAGTTTTTGAGTTTGAGTTTGATTAATGTGCCTGAAATGATACTTTTCTTCTACGTTCCATTTTCGTTCTATTTACGCTCGAGTTGCCGACTCTGAACAATGCGACGAGGACCAATCAGCGCTCTACAGCTAAGTTCAGCCGTTGCATTTTTCAGGCTGGAGTTTCAGACGGTCAATACTTTTATTTTAGTTCGACAAACAACTATAATTATCAATACGTTATTGACTCGAAGCGACCAATGACCTAACATGTAATGTAATTACACCTTGAGGCGTTTGCACATAGAATTGGGCGCATCACGTAACGGAAAAGTTGTACCTACCCAAAGTAAAAAACTATTGAGAGAAACAAATAAAAACAACGATTGGATTGAGCAATTGAAAAAAATACATACACACGAACATATAACCTGCTCCTTTTTTGAAGTCGGTTAAAAAGACATTCCAACGTTACTACCAAAGCCGGTAAAATTAAATTACATTCATTTTCAATGAATTCCTACAGGATCAATTACACAGTAATTTGAAAAATAATTTAAGCTAGAATATGGTAATCAATAACAAAGTCACACAATGACAAAGACATGAAAAGAACATTTACGTACATAAAGGATATACATAATTATATTTCGTACGTTTCATTCTTCAGATAAATATTAGACACATGTAGTACCTTCATTGTACTGGCAACTTCGCACTTTTAAAATATTCGGGTAGATTGAAAAATGCCCCTGTACGCGCTCCGTCCGGCCCGCCAGCGCGGGCGCCGCCGCTCTGCCTCATTCTTTTTTTGTGCGCGGCAACAAGCACTCACTCTTCAATATTTCATAAAATATTAGTGATATTTCGTTAAAGTTATCTTCGAATTACTTTCATCATGTCCAAGCGTAGCTGTGACACAAAAATTAGTTACTATGAAAGTAAAATTAAAAGACTTAAAGAACGTGCAACGAAGAAACGAAGTCGTGTGATTATATATTCATCTTCGTCGGATTCCGAGAAAAATCAAGGTTAGTTATGACATACTTTATTTCCATTAAGTGATTTTGTGTACCTATGAGTTACAACGATCTCAGAACTGTGAATACGTCACAAAGCATCTCTAAGCTAGCCTGGAGGATATCACATTGAGGGTATCACGAAGGTGTAGCATGATGCGTAAAATAACTCTTTTTTATGTGGTTCAAAATAAATAATTAAACATCTCTAAGCTAGCCTGGAGGATATCACATTGAGGGTATCACGAAGGTATAGCATGATGTGTAAAATATGCCTGGAGGTTGACTGCGGGTCAACACGACGGTTTAAAAATCGAACGCTTGTCCAATTTAAATTACATTCGAAACGTTAATCGTTTCAGACGACGGAACCATGCAAGATGATGTCACGGCGTTGCAGCTTAACGCTCCAGTTGAATCTCATGTTCAAGAAAACATTGATATGACACCAGAGGCGCCGATTCTACTAGCGCAAGATGATTCTCCACAGCTCGACCCGGAATTATTATCAGCGCTTGGCGATACCACGGATGAACAGCCGATTTACGGCGAAAATATACACCACACGTTAGCACAACGTTGGATACCTTTACTAAAAAAAGGGCTTGCTAAGGATCTCAAGGAAAAAATACTTAGAGAGTATCAGATACCGGAGAATTGTAAACTCCTTAGAGCACCTACTTTGAATCCGGAAATTAAGGCTGCGGTCTCAGAAATAATTTTTAACCGTGATAAAAATATACAGTTAAAACAAGACCAGCTAGGCCTAGGTATAAGCGTGCTTAATAAAGCAATTACCCACCTCCTTATAGGAGACGATAAAATTCAGGCTATAAAGATTCTTTCTGATAGCTGTAGGATCCTAACCGACCTACATTACACCGAAACTCAGGTGAGGACAAAACTCATAGTTCCGTGTCTGGACAAGTCTTTTACACCACTTCTAAAAGATCACGAAAGAGACGAGATGCTTTTCGGAGAAAAGCTCTCAGATACAATAAAAGCTTCTAAAGCTATTGAGCGACAAGGATCATTGATAAAAGGATCCGCTCAAAGGGCGACGTCTTTACCCGCACCCACAGCTGGACCATCGACCGCAAGGACTCGGTTTTCGGGAAACGCGACTGGCCCCCTTCGTTATGCCTCGGCGAGCAGGGGGGGGCGAGGAAGATATCCACGAGCAGCAGCATACCGGCGGCAGCCGACGACCACGCAACCTCGAGCTTCCCCCGGCCAGGGCAAGCACCGTGCCCAGACTCGACGTTAGCAATACAGGTACACGCCGGTCGTTTACAATATTTTTACCATTGCTGGATGAATATCACTAGCAATAGTACAATCCTAGATTGGATTAAAAATGGATATGTGATACCATTTTGTAAAAAAGTCTATCAACATATAGTACCCTCTAACACATTTACAAATGAAGAACAAAGAGATATGTCTGAAGCGATCGACAACTTGTTACAATTAGGCGCGATACAGGAATGTGAGCCACAGTCAGGCCAATTTATTTCTAAAATATTTTTGGCTTCAAAATCAAATGGCGGAAAACGCTTTATTTTAAACTTAAAATTGTTCAATACATTCGTAACTAATAATCATTTTAAAATGGAAGACTATAGAACAGCTTGTAAATTAATTCCTCATAATGGCTTCATGGCCACGATCGATTTAAAGGAATCTTATTTATTGGTACCTATTAATCCATTACACAGAAAATATTTTAGATTTCATTTTCATAACGAAGTCGGTGAAAATTTACTTTATGAATTCAAAGCAATGCCTTACGGCTTGTCATCGGCTCCAAGAACTTTTACGAAAATTATGAGAGAGGTTGTGGCTCACCTCAGATATCGCGGCTATTCATCTGTTATTTACCTTGATGATTTGTTATGTATCGGCCATACATATGATGAATGTTTAAATAACGTAAAGGAGACTGTTAAACTCTTGCAATGTTTGGGATTCGTGATAAACTTCGAAAAAAGTTCGTTACAACCATCACAACAGACTAAATTCCTAGGTTTTAATTTTAACACTAATAACATGTCTTTATCCTTACCGAATGAAAAACGAGTTCACATTTCAGAATTAGTAAAAAAATGTATTCCCTTGCCACGGTGCACTATTAAGGAGTTTGCCAGTTTAATCGGTGTTTTAACATCCGCCTGTCCTGCGGTAAAATACGGTTGGGTTTATACTAAACGTCTTGAGAGACAAAAGTACTTAGCGTTAAAGACTAAAACATACGAATCTAAATTTATTCCTTCGCCTGTAATACTACAGGATCTGGAATGGTGGTCTCAGAACATTTTTTCGACATCTACTTCCTTAAGACCAGATAAATTTCAACTAGAAATCTTTACTGACGCCTCCAGGTCTGGCTGGGGCGCATTTTGCAATAATAAAAGAGTTAACGGTAAATGGAAGTCAACTGAGTTAAAATTCCATATTAACTATTTAGAGTTGTTGGCAGTGTTTTTTGGTCTCAAATGCTTTGCACGCGAAATACGTGATAAAACCATTTTATTACGCATTGATAATACCACAGCATTAAGCTACATTAATCGTATGGGTGGCATCCAATACCCCCATTTAAACGACTTGACACGAGAAATCTGGCGTTGGTGCGAGGAGCGAAATTTACTTATAACTGCCTCTTATATTAAAAGTAAAGATAATAAAGAAGCTGATGAAGAATCTCGCAAGATTAACAAAGACATAGAACTAGAATTGTCAGATGAAGTATTCGATAATATTATTACCAGATTGGGCAAACCAGATATCGATTTATTCGCTTCTCGCACCAATGCCAAATGTCATCGATACGTAGCATGGAAACCAGACCCAGATGCCGTAGCGATAGACGCGTTCACAATTCCATGGGATAACATGTTCTTTTACGCCTTCCCACCTTTTTCCCTAATATTAAAATGTTTGGAAAAAATCATAATAGATAAGGCTGAAGGCATACTTGTCTTTCCTTATTGGCCGTCGCAGCCCTGGTTTCCTTTGTTACAAAAACTACTCACTTCAGATATTATATTTATAAATTCTGAAAATAACATTATATGGTCTTCCTCTAGGAACCCACAAATAAAAGGAGTTTCCCTGGTTGCAGCGAAGCTCTCAGGAACGCGTTCATAAAACGAGGTGTCCCTATGGCCTCTTTGGATTTAATGATGGCATCTTTATCCAAGAACACATTGAAACAATATAGTGTGGCCTTAAAAAATTGGTGGCAGTATTGCATTAACAATGAAATAGATCCATATAAATCTTGTATACCGTCAGTATTATCATTCTTAACGAAACAGTTTCATGAAGGTGCAGCTTACGGCTCTCTTAATAGTTTCCGTTCGGCTTTAAGTTTATTATTTGGTGATGATTTAGGTTCTCATGAGCAAATCAAAAGGTTATTAAAAGGAACCTATAAATTAAGGCCAAACATCCCAAAATATGCATCTACGTGGAACCCTCAAATAGTTTTAGAACACATCGCTCAATGGAGCCCTAATACAGAATTACCTTTAAAAAAGATTTCCCAGAAACTTGTTATCTTATTAGCTTTATGCACAGCTCACAGAGCGCAAACAATAACATCTATAAAAATTAAAAACATTCATTATTGTCCTAACGGAGTCAATATTGTTATTTCCGATATCATTAAAACATCTGCGGCCGGTCGCGACCAACCAATTTTATTTCTGCCTTACTTCAAAGAAAATATAAATATTTGCCCAGCTACAACTTTGAAAGACTATTTGTCGGTTACAAAAAATATAAGGCCAGATACGGTTGAAAACCTACTGATGACATTCAGGCGACCTTATAAGGCCGCCTGCACACAAACCATCAGCCGATGGATAAAGCAGGTGCTCGCAGAGAGCGGCGTGGATGTGTCGGCGTTCGGTGCTCACAGCACTCGACACGCTGCCACATCCACGGCGCGCTCGCAAGGCATATCGCTTGACGTTATCAGGAAGACTGTTGGTTGGTCGCAATCATCACAGACGTTTGCAAAATTTTATAATCGTCCAGTAAGCGATGATGCTAGTTTCGCAAGATCAGTTTTTCTTCCTGGTTGACAACCATTATAACCTGCGGTTAGAGTATTCAATAATCTAATTGATCCTGATTTTCTTAACAAGACAGTGTCCGATAATAATAATAATTAATGTATAAAAGAGTAAACACACGTTTTGTTTTGTACTTTAAAATGGTTGGAGTTGTGTTGAGTAATTAAATGATTTCAAGCAGAAAAACAGTAGTTTTCATCTTATGCATTTAATACCTATCTAGTTACAAAATTTTTGGTCTCTAAACATCTACATGTGTCTAATATTTATCTGAAGAATGAAACGTACGAAATATAATTGATGATTAAACGAACTTACCTGTAAGTGAAGTTCTATCCCAATTATATGAGTACGTTTCATTCGAAGATAAAGTTCCCTCCCTTCCCATAGCCCATAATCTAAAAATTTTTCAATAGAAATAGGACTCTAAAGAATGAGGCAGAGCGGCGGCGCCCGCGCTGGCGGGCCGGACGGAGCGCGTACAGGGGCATTTTTCAATCTACCCGAATATTTTAAAAGTGCGAAGTTGCCAGTACAATGAAGGTACTACATGTGTCTAATATTTATCTTCGAATGAAACGTACTCATATAATTGGGATAGAACTTCACTTACAGGTAAGTTCGTTTAATCATCAATTATATTTCATGGTGTGGAGAACAGAATATAGGTACACGATGTAAATATCAGTATTACGTTATTTATTTTATAACAGGCAAACGACAGAAATAGGCACGTGATCCATTAGCAAAAGAAAGAAGCTCTTTTTGGTGCGGTCTGGTATATCACCTTTCCTAAATTGGATTATTGTAAAAACCTTGATTGAAGACTCAACAATTCCGAGAAATACCTGTAGCAACAATAACAATGACCTGCTTTATCACAATCTAAACTCAACGTCCATAAATGCATTGGCATTATCTTGTAAGCTGTTTGATTTGAACACTTGAGTCTTAAACCTCTTTCTTGCTAGCAGGTATTTAAACTGAACGAGGATTAGAAAAGCCAATACTATATAATGGT
The DNA here is from genome assembly GCA_949775195.1 of Diarsia dahlii. NCBI lineage: Eukaryota > Metazoa > Arthropoda > Insecta > Lepidoptera > Noctuidae > Diarsia > Diarsia dahlii. The sequence continues at coordinate 18,348,304 of OX459191.1, read as the reverse complement.
TTGTTTACTCAGCTTGTCTTGTTGTTACGAGGAATTGCCGGTTTGCGCAATACTTGTCCGTGTTCGTAGGTGATGCAAGGCGGGTGTGGACTCTGTAGACACAGATGAACTGTCCTTTCGGCGTGCCCAAACATGTAACCAAGCCTTTAACTACGTTTCACATTACACATTCGTGTGATTTGTCAAGCTTGTTTCTTTACAAGGAACTTGAATTACAAATAATTTTAATTTGAACACATGGGCCTACCTAACTAGTTCTTAAATACTAGATTGACATTTTGTCCTAAGTAAATAGAATAATTCCAACAATTTCATTTGTTCAGCTCTGTTGAGTGAGACCTTCATAACTGCACTGGCACCGACCCAAGTAGTCACTTCATCAGTGACGTTAAGGAGAATCAATTTAGTTGGGATTCCGATAGCGTGATCAGCCAAGCCGAGTTAGCAGTGATTTATATCCAAAACTCCAGAGAGCCCCTTGAAACGTAGCCCTGGGGCGGAGAGTAATTACCCAGCGATTCGAAAAGACCCCTACTCCAGAACATTCATTAGATTGTTACCACTCACCCTACGACGACCCACCAAATTACTAAGTTTCGGGGAAAAAGTGCTACAAACGAATTGTTTAATTAAAGGTCTTTAGATACAGTACAACAATTAGAAGTAAATAAAATTAAAAATGACACGCATGAGAATTTGGAAGCTGACACAATATTAACAACTTTCTAACGCAAACAAAGCCCAGTAATTAGCAAAACGGTTTGATCATTAGTTAATTGTGTCGTAAACTGTGTGAAAATACATCAAAGGCTAAAATTCTTCAGTTTCTTTTTATTTTATTTTCATTTTACGGGCTGTAGAAAGTCTGTGGTAAAATTTCACGAGATAGAGATGTCACTTTGCAGAATGAAACAATGGTATCTGGTCGGTGTACCAGTGTACAGTGAACTGTAGTATCGGGGACGGTGGCTCATCGGGGCAGGCCGATGTGCGTACGTTAATGCGAGAGTTTACTTTCTACCGAATGTCATTCGCAGGCGCAGCACGTGCCCGGTCTGTATCCAAGTCAGTATTAAAATAACGGAGCTTCTCTCGTCACGCTGAGAATGTATTAGGTACTCGTCGCGCAGGATGAAACTACCATATTGTTGCCATTATCCGATATGTATGTATTACCCATGGCATAAAATAATAATTTAATGACGATATCTACCTCATTTCCATCAAGATGACATTAACTCCAAATGGCACTGATGGTAATCGTGGATATTCGCAATGATTGAACAGGCATTGGTTGGATTATGATAAGCTTAAGCCTAAACGACTTACTTATCCGGTCAAGTCGGAATCCAGACATTAGGCTGAGATGTAATCTGAGATAAATACAGCATTACATTAGATATTATCAGATAAACTTGCGTCTTTTTCTCACGCTTAAAAGCTAATGACCGCTAATTGTTTTACGGAACGGTTTATTACATTAGCGACTGAGTTAAGTCAGAAGTTTCCTTTTTAGCGTGCGATAATTTGGAACTAACCTCATATGAAGAATACAGGATTACCATTATCTTAATGTTCAATCGTGTATTTGGCAGGTTTCAGACGTAGGTATACTATGCTGTAGATCTTATTTCAAAAGATGTTACAAGTCCTTTGTATTCTATAAACAGATGACATATTTTATAGTCGTTTAATTCCATTCATAATAGGCATGACTGCGTGTTAGATGTAATTAGTTCATTTCAGTAAGTTGTTTTAGTTAGTACTCCTAGTTACTTTTACATTGTAAGAAGTTGTAGCAATTAACTAAGGTACAGGCTGTAATAAAATTAGGAATGTTGCGAATGTAGACGCAACAAAAAAGTCGCAATCGACTATAGCGCTCTGGAGTCAGTTTTCAGCGTGGTCGTTGAACCTACAGTTTCGTCAAATAATAACATGTTTTTGACTTACAATTTTAGTTTTATAACCAAATAGTCTTTGCCTACGACTTCACTCGGGTTACAGTTGAAAATTATCCTACAGGACCCTTTTAAATATAGCTTGTGATCCTCGGAGGTAATGTAGCTTTTCATTAGTGATACAACCGGTTACGGTTTGTCTTATTTTTTTTTTGTGGTTATTGCCTAACTTGGGGTCACAGATTTTTTGCCGCTCAAAAGCCTCTGACTTGGCTATACCTACATGCCGTCGAGAAATATTTCTCAGGTGTGCTAGTGTGTTCTGTAATTATATAATACGCACATGAATCCAAAAAAAATAGAGATGTCTTGGGTTCAAACTCAAGACCGACTTGCCCGTCGGGGCCGCGGATTTTTGTTGTACTAGATGACGTGGCCTCGGCGCAAGGGCAAAGAAGGAACATGGGTTCGGTTTTTAGTCAGTAGAAGTCTGACACTCCCCTTCGCTCTGCCCAAGAGCGGGGGGGTCATTTGATGATTTTCCACCCACCAAAAAAAAAAAAAAAATAGCACTCCGGGAGTGCCGGCAGAAGTGAAAACTTCAATATTAACTTTCAAACTCGCGTCAGGGTCACGTGATGCTGATCGAAAAATCTTACGCTTTTTCGATCAGCATCACGTGACCCTGACGCGAGTTTGAAAGTTTTTACCCATACAAGAAAAAGTGCTCAGCGCCGCTAAAGAAGTTTTCACTTCAAAAAAAAAAAAGACCTATGACTTGGCAGTCTGACGGTCACACCGCTAACCCTAGATAGAGACCTGAGATAAATCAAGAAGGAAATAGTAATAAATTACTGAATCTGCTACGAGTATAGGTATAGGTAGCTACTCCTCCAAGTATGGTGGGTAGGCACAAACAAACAAGCTATGAAGGGCACAGTATGACATCACTCGTCCACAAAGTTCGTATTATTTCAACATTATATACGGCGTGACTGAATAGCTCGGTAATAGGCATTAATTTGGCTACTTTATTATTATGTTACCGTCAAATTGTTACGTCGAATAACAAGAACCTAATTTCTGAATGTTATTTATTCTTCTCTATCAAGTGGTGAAAATTAGATTTGACGCGTGTGATGTAAATAATCGAAAAATCGGAGCAGAACCAATTCAAATAGATTAGAACGGTGATCAAGGTGGATGGTCCTCGCATCCGCATCCGCGTCCAGACGTACAAGTGATTGATGTGATGGAAGGTCTACTTTAGCTTAGTTAACACATAGATAACTGTACAAACTTCTTATTTTGGGAGCGGTAGCGTAACGAAGTAACACGTAACGTTATAACGAGTAACGTTATAATTTTTCCTTGACTTCAGCAACTAAGGATCACACACAAAGTAATATTACATATAATATGCAGAATACTTTCAGGATAATATAAACAAATACCAACATGTTCTATTTTCAAGAGATTTCAGCGAAACGTAGAACGGTGTCATTTCAATTACAGTAACTACATATTTGAGCACAATGCTAGGTAAATAATAAAAATAACCTTTGCCAAATTAAATACGAGTAATACATACCTATATTAAAATACCAAGTTACAACGAAACTTGCGGTTTCTGAATCTAACACTAGCATTGCGGTAAGAAGGACTTTAATATAATACCTAGGGGTGGTAGTACCTGAAAATATTGCGTAGCAGCCGCGTAGCACTACGCTCGTAGCGCATAACACCCGTAATGAAAAATACATTCAATTAGTATTCCTGAACATTTTATAGCATACATAAATAATATTTATAGTTATACCTAGTTGTTAAAGGCGCATGTACTCGTAAGTATAAAACATAGGTATAACAATCATTAAAATTGGAAGCCAATTACTGCAGAACAAAGGGAAAACGTTGGCATCGGTTTTATACAAGTTTCATATCGACGGTAAAAAGGAAGTAGGGCAAAAGCCTCCTGAACATTTCCTTATTTGTCACTTATACCCTATTTCCTTTTAACCGTCGATATGACTAATTTTACAACACTAGGTACTCTTCTTGCTGCAGGTTTCCACAGTGTGTTTAGTTTTCGCTATAGATTTATGCACATCACACATTTTACAACATACAATTAAGGTGTCCGGTCTATTCACAAAGCCGTTCACGGCGTCAACCAAGCATTAATTAAATACCGAAATTGACGAAAAAGTTAGATAATGCGGATACCGAACCCGAAAAGTTAATTTAGCATCGCACTCTGAAAGGCCCTCCTGAATTAATAACAGCCACTCGGGTCGATTTTCAGGTTAAACCGTGTTTGCCTAGGTTGGTGCGTAGATGGGTGGTCACCTCACATATCGAGTTTCCTCCGTGCCTCGGATTTATAGACCGTTGATAGTGGTTACATGTAGTCGTGGCTTGAAAGTCTGACAACTGACAACCAGTCTTACGTAGGGGTATCGTATTAGCCGACGAGTACGACCTGGTTCGTGGAGGTCAGATAGGCACTCGCTTTATATAAAATACTGGTATTTAGTTGTAGCCAGTAACTCGGTCAGACTAGAAGCCGACCCCAACATAGTTGAGCAAGGCCGCATATGAATCTGAAAGTCAGGATGGGACTGATGGGAGTGGAAAAGCTGAGAAAGAGGAAAGGAAAGGGTAAAGGGGAGGGGGATTTTTATTTTATGTATAATTTGTACGACGAATATTACTAATAAAATTAGCAAATAACATGGACTCTACTAGAAACTTTTACATCATTTATTTAAGCTATTTGGAAAAAGGTTGTGTGTCCATATGCGTAAAAATAATGATGGATTGGATATTTTATTAACATTTCACTGAATAATGTAAATAATTTAGTATTCAGTATTGTAATGAATTAATGATGTAAGAAAATATGCAATAATGATCCACTTGGCTACACATACAACATGCCTGCCAGTGCCTATCACTAGTTGCCCACTGGTCCGTGTAATGCATTATTTGTTCGAATTAACCGGATTTTAAGTGAAATAGGTATCTTCGGTCTAATTAATTAAACCAGTACTGCGAGTGTCAGTGGACGATTATGTATGGTATATCAATATTTATGGATGCTGTAACACATTATGAGAACTAAAGGCAGCGAGATTAATCACAGCTTCCATGAGAGCAAAACACGCATCATTGAAAGTTATGACGTGGTTTTAACGAACTTCAATCTAGGTCATAATATTAGAAAAAAAGCTTAGTTCAACCACTTAAAAAACACTTATGCTGTTTACTGTGTTCATTCTATGGCTCATTCCTGGCTGCATCTCGCCGCTCCTATGGTGTCTGCTAAGTACTTGACGACTTGCTTAAGAAGCTAAACAAGATGCACATATATATACAAGCATACTCGGACGATGGAGTGCTATTAATTACTGGAAAAGTACTTAGCACTATGAGTGACGTAATGAAGAAAGGAATTAGGGCTACCCTCGAATGGTGTAGGGAAAGAGGACTGAACCTCAACCCCACTAAAACGAAGCTAGTCCTTTTTACAAAAAGAAAGAAATACACGGAGTTATCACCAATATACATAGACGGTGAACAGATAGAAGTAACTAAGGAAATAAAATACTTAGGAGTGATCTTAGACAAAACCATGTCATACAAGACGCATATAAAATAAACATGTGAGAAAGCAAAAATGGCATTACTACAATGCAGAAGAGCCATAGGTAGAACCTGGGGAATGAAACCGGCCATAGTAGCCTGGATATATAATGCCATCATCATACCCAGAGTTATACACGGAGCAATAGTATGGTGGCACAGAACACAAATCAAGACTAACAGCACAGAGCTAGAAAAAGTTCAAAGAATGGCCGGGTTAATGATCTCTGGGGCAATGAGGACGACTCCCTCAGCGGCCCTGGATGTCATACTAGGAATGATACCGCTTAGTCTACAAGTCAAGAAAAGAGCCTTGGAGCAGTGGTTCAAACTGAAAAGCTTGAACCTCTGGAAAGGCAATTTTATGGACAAAGGTCACTCGGAGATAGCAAATCTGTACGAAGACAATCTATCAATGATTATGGCCAACAATGACTTAATCAAAAAAGAGAAGATCTTCGACAAAAAGTATAGAATACATATAGGCACAAGAGAAGAATGGACAATCGAGAGTGATCCATCTATGGCGGTCTGCTATACAGACGGATCAAGGAAAGAATCAACTAAGCTATCCGGCTCTGGGATACACATACCAAGACTGGAAATAAATAGATCATTCTCACTAGGAACAGGCGCTAGTGTGTTCCAGACAGAAATACATGCCATTATGGAATGTACCAGAATAATTGGAAACGCCCTTACAGGTGATCTTTCCAAAATAGTTATATACAGTGATAGTCAAGCAGCACTCAAAGCACTGAACAAAGTGGAAGTCACATCTGCGCTGGTTAAAGAGTGTAAGGAAGCACTCAACCAACTAGCGGAAAAAGCAGAAGTAACAGTTGCATGGGTCCCTGGTCATCAAGGACACGAAGGGAATGAGATAGCAGATGAATTAGCCAGAAAAGGAGCAGATGAAACCTTTGTGGGACCAGAGCCCAGGTTACCGATCCCACATAATATAACAAAAGGAATCATCCATAGAATAACTACAAGAGAGTCAAATAAAAGATGGAATGCAACAGAAGGTTGTCGACAATCGAAAATCTTCTTAAAGTCATATGATGAAAAGAAATCCCACAAGCTACTCAAAATGAGCAGGGGAAACATAAGACTAGTAGTAGGGATCGCAACAGGACACTGTGGCCTCAATAGACACCTGACGATTATGAAAGTAAAGGAAGATCCCATATGCCCAGCATGTGGAGAAGCAGAAGAAACAAGTTTCCACCTTGTGGCGGAATGCACAATGTATGGGCCACTCAGATGGGAAATCCTAGGAACAGATGAGATTAATGAAGAGAAGCTCGCAGAAATCTCTACCGAACAACTGGTGAGCTTCTGCAAGGCAACAGGAAGATTCGCGATGCCGACCACCAGTAACCCATGAAGGGGATCAACCAAAATGGGGAACTGGGCGAAATAATCCACAACGAAAGGACTGATCGCCCGTCTGGTGTCTGCCGGCGTCCCCGAAGATAAATAGAATAGAATAGAATGGCTCATTCCTACGCTACTTATCGCATTTTTTCCCGGACACTTCGCGCTAATCATTCTCACGGATACCACAGTCCCTTAATTGAGACTAGAAAGTGAGTCAATTGGTCCCAGCCTGATGGACCGAAACTCGATAGAAACCGCAGAGCGGCGTATAGTTTTCACTGTAAGTGGGCCATACGCGAACGACCTGCTACTCTCTTGACGATAAGGTCCGTCATTGTATTAATTACTCTATCGTTTATATTATTATCTTTAGATTTATAGTACACACAGAGAGTTGTAAATATAAGTACTAACTTGTCAGCTGCGTCGAAGAGACATTAACCTTTGGAAATGATAGAGAGGTGATTGCAAAACTAAAATATTGATAGATATTATATGTTCAAACATCTTATTTCAAACATATTAGAATTTTATCTGCTTTCCAGTCACTGGAATACTATCTAGGGCAGGGTCTGCTGCTAAAAAATAAAAGTTAATAGGTAGCAGTTTTCTATCATTTTTTGATTGACGTGAAACTCGACAGTGACTGGACAAAGCAAAAAGCTTTGTTTGAACACTTAGCATACCAAAGAACCTTTCTAGTTGCAGTTGGAAATTTCTTTTTTCGTCATTTGCATTACTAAATTGTTGTTACAAATGGCAAGAAAAGAAATAGTAAGTGCACAAAGCTTCTGAGTGTCCAGCCACACTCATTTCAATTAAGACAATTTCAGTGCTTACTCAATCTCTTCCGAAGATATGACTAAGCATTCTGCACGTGGTTCAATTTAGGCTTAAACAATTACTTGTAGGTTCGCGTCAAGTCAATATACATAATTGCCGGATGACGGGGACAATCGACGTGGCTGTGGGACGCCCAACACCCACTGTTGTGCAATACGACAATTAAACACAATCACAACATCTCGGCCACAAATCAAAATCAATTCATGCAATAGTTCTGATAGTTCCCGTTTATTAGTCATGCTGTGAAACGTTTTCATTGATGAATTCGGGTATTGAGTGTATCATTTTTGCTACACTTAGGTAGGTACATAGAGCATCTAAAAAGTGAAAATGGAACGAATATTTTTAGGTTTTCTTTTTTCTTTTGGGCTTTCGACAGGAGACCCTAGAAGAGTAGCTTTTTCATGTTCAGTTATGAAATAGATATCGTTAACTTTTAATCAGGGGGTTAAAATGGCCACTTTAGCTGCATGATCATAATGATTATGATTGAGGTCCACTTTACGATTTTTAACGCAATTCATATTATGATCCTCTAAAGTGGCGATTTTGGTCACCCTCGTAACACGAATAAAATATTTTGTTTATATTCGTAATTACCGTGAAAATACGAGACAGGTGTAGTTGGCAAAGCCCGCGACCTTACTCACTTGCATACATGATACATGTCACTGATTGAGCACTTACGTAAAGCGCCCCAAATAACTTGCGAATAATTTCACGGTAAAAATAGCAAGCGTAACTGAACGTAAACTTTGTACAGAGTGCATTGAAGTGTTCGTACTTACCACATCGGTCAAGCCAGCCCTCGGCGCGGCAAGGGAACGTTATCACCACCAGCTGATCATCATTCCTCATCTTGATCACAATCACTTGTCAACAACAAACACTCGTAAAAGTCCCGCGGACGATACATACATCGCTTTACATTTCACTATTCACCGGGCAGCTTGTCTGATCAAGCGCTTCAAGCACTGGACTCCTCGACTGCACAACACTTTCACCAGCTGCCAATAAAAAAAGAAGTATGTTAATCATTAGAAATAGCAGCGCTGCAGCGCTAAAACAAGATAAAAATTGAAATGCAGCATTCAGCAGCTTCAGCGACGCACATTCAGATTCTGTTTGTTCTCTACGTACTGCGGCTTTTATTCTCAGATGGCTTAAAAAAAATTGCAGCTTTTTCAGATATTCTTAGACTTATTCCCCAAATAAAGTTATATTTTCAACGAAGCTTGTTTAGCTAGTTACCTATACCATGCATTGAAAATGATTAGACCTTTTCACCTTAACATGCCTTAACTGCAATGTTTATATTTTGCATATATTTAAGAAAGCAAATAGAAAGCTACTATTGGTAGATACTTCATTTATTTATTTATTTTTTGGGTAAGAACACACACACACTTTCTGTTACAAATTAATTGTTTGTCAAACAAAATTATCCCCAACTGAATTATTATTACCCTAGTCTTAAATGTTACTTTGAGACACCTCATAACCTTGTTCCCAAATTATTACATTTAAAGTCGAGGGTAGATTAATTTTTGCTTCCCCAAACATTTTCAAGTTTTCCTACCTTTTCCATTTTATTATTATGTTATAAACATTTGCAAATCTATTACAAATAAAAAACTAAATTTTATGAAAATTACCTTAACTTTTTTCGATCGATTCTCTTTCCCAAATAAGATAAAGATTTTGAAAATTCACGCGCACGTAATAATCGCACTAAATCGCTAACCATCAACACACCCACATCCGACACCAACACAGAAAAAACTACTGAATTGACGTTTCCATTCTGTTTTCCGTCCTGGTGGGAGAGTGAAACAGCTATATATTCTATCCCTTTCACTTCTTTATTGACCCGCCTTCTTATCATTCATGTTATCAAAATGCGCGCGCAACTAAAGCGAGCGCGAGCTTTTAATAAAAATTAATCTGATATTCTCTATTTTAAATTAATAGGGTAACATTGTTAACTCTACACCAAAGAAGATCTTCGACTTTGGTTACATTGTAATACTTACTTTACCAGACATAAATTAATTTGTATGAAAACAACAATAGTTGACATTTCGAGCCATAGACGAAAAAAATACTGAATTGATAAACCCATAGGTATGGGTAGGGTTGCCATCTATCTGAGTTTCCCCGATTTCTTCTAGTTTGGAGGACGTCTGGGGGCGGTCCGGGCTGGGGTTTAAAAAGAGTCAGGTTAAAACTCGGTTACTTTTAGTGTTACGCGAATCCACGCCTACCGAAACTGTGTAAACACGGCATGTGGAGCAGCCACGAACAGGATATGTAACAAATTAAATGTTTAAACTCGCTTCGCTCGTTCTTTCATTCTAAGTTCTATAGTTTCAGGAATGCATACAGCATAATCATGAAAATCATTGTTTTATGGCATAATTCTGCATGTATGGTAAAAAATAGTAACGATGAGCTGACGAATGAAATCACTAAATTGAAACACATCTTAGTTCAAAATTCATGTGTAACGATTTAAATTCGACCGTATCCGGTCTGGTGCTGGAAAATAGCCGTAGACCGATCACCCCCGCCTCGGATTTTCAAGTTTTTGTCCGGTAATGTAAATATAGATGCTGGCAACCCTAGAGGTGGGTGCAATGGGATGAGCAATTTATATTACTGTACTCCATGTAAAATTTAGATAGATTTTAACTATTGTTCTCAGAAGACCATCTTAACATAGGTGGCGAACTGTATAACATAAAATTGAAATAGGTAACTTTGTTTGTAAAAAGTGTAACGAGTTGCCAGATTCTACGACTTCATTCTTTGACATTTGACAGTTTTCACATTCGTCTTTAGTCTACGGTTCAAGATGGCTCTCAAAGCACAAGTCGGGCAAAGTGAGTTAAAAAAAATATGATATTAACAATATATCGTCGCTTTCAACACGTTATTACCATTTATTTTAGAAGATAAATATTTATTGCGTATTTCAGTATAAATTTTTTTGTTCATCGTGTAACATTTTCCATGATTTCATTTCATCAACAGTTATCAACTTATCGATGACTAATAGTTTTATGTGTTTTTGTTGAATTATTTTGATACTTTTTATCTAAAATTGCCTGGGAGTGAACTTATCACATCAACATTTTTACTGTGTCCTACATTTGTTGAGTTGTGTAGAGCGGCATAAAAACAATGGGTTCCTGTAGCTTTACTAGAATTAGACAAAGGTAAAAGAAAATGTGTGTTAAATATCGATACATCGCTTCGTTAAGCTATTAGATCTAGTAAAGTATTGCATTGGTTGTTAAAAAGTTACGTGAAAGGGCAGAAAAGCTTCGCACTTATTATTGATTTTCTTGTGTCACTTGAGCAAGGGGGTGGGGTGCTACATACGTCACGAAGCGCCCACGAACAGTGCGAAACCTTAATCTATTGTTTTCAGGCACTTTTATGTGTATTAAACACTGATCCAATTTTTGAATGAGTCCTTGTAACAGAAAAATCCGCCTCTAAGACGATCCACTAACCGAAAACTAGTCTGTCTTACAGATATAATACACCAGCTCTATTGCTAGCATATCAGGAACCCATGATATAAATAGAACTATCCTGAATTTTGTTATTTTGAGGAAAATATCATATAACCTGGGAGTCAATAAATAAAATAAATTAAGCGAAATGACATCATCAATGGTATGATCAAGAAATGTTTATCAAAGTATCAAGATTATTCTTATCTAGTGTAATGTGGGTTACATTACACTAGAGAATATATATGAGGTGGGATGAAAATAACTTCCTTGACAATGATTGCTCCTTGGCAGCTTTAGACAAAGAGAGGTGAAATAGGAATAAAGAGAGAGAGACCTTTGCCAAGCTCTGGAATAATACTGTCTTGTAAAAAAAAGGTCAAATGTCAATGAAAATAAATATTCTGAAAGGAATATGGTATTTTGAAAAAACCATAATTATATTATTTACTACAAATTCTAACCTATTTTATATATTTTGACATCAGAATCATTTAAACTGTTATAAATGCTGCCATTCTCTTCACAGAGATTATGAACGAGGTGATCCGGTATCGGTCAAAAGGAAAGGATAAAATAGAATGGCGGGTGTTAGTGGTGGACCAGCTGTCCATGCGTATGGTGTCTGCCTGCTGCAAAATGCACGACATCTCTGCAGAGGGCATTACTTGTAAGTATTTTAAAGATGTACTTTTTACACAAATGCCCAAAAAAAGTGGGAACCAAATGACTTGAAAATAAATAAAACTTGTTTCACACAATCATTACTATATTAGTCAGCACTCATCTATAAATATTTAATTACATGTTGAAATTGAATACTGACTACTAAAATTATGATTATCAATATACTTCTATCGATATAATATACTTCTTTGGTGACTATAATTACAATCACTTGTGCCCTACTAAGTAATCTTCGGTCAGTCCATGTAAATTAGATGGGACTAGGCTAGGCAGAGGATGATGACTCATGCTACATAGTTATGATAATTTAAATTAATTTATGTTTGCCTGGATAATTGATAAATCATTTTTCTTAATAACCTTTTTCAGTTGGATCCCACTGCATCCAGAGAATACTTAAAATCAAATATTAAAATAACTATTGTCACATTGCAGTGGTGGAGGACATTCACAAGAAAAGGGAACCGCTGTGCACCATGGATGGAATCTATCTCATCACACCATCTGAGAAGTCTGTGCATGCTCTCATCAATGACTTCTCTGTGGGCAACCGCATCATGTACCGGGCTGCTCATGTGTTCTTCACTGAAGGTAGGTTCATTTTTAACCATATTGAAAGGACTGGAAAAAAATATTTCGATTTTTCTTTATTTTCATTCATGTTGGCTAGTTTTTGTTTTCTTCATTTGAGCTTTAATTTTTATTTGCAATTTTTATTTCTATTTTTACAGCTTGTCCTGATGCACGATTTGACGAATTATCACGTAGTCCTGTAGCTAAATATATCAAAACATTAAAGGAAATCAACATTGCTTTTATTCCTTATGAACAGCAGGTTTGTCAAATTCTTTTGTTATAAAGAAGGGAGAACTCGTCTATCAGGCTAAAGTAGAACTCAGAACTTGGAAATGAAAAGCAATTTTGCCAAGGCTCAGTTTTTGGAAACATGTTTGTATTCTTCTTTAGTCATGCTTAAGTCAGATAGAGTTCAACCTTAAAACTAATATCTAACACTTGGTTACACGCTGCCACTAATTAGTATGCCCTGAGGAACTGTTCAATGAACTCTGCAAGTCTTCAGCAGCACGAAAAATTAAAACTTTGAAGGAAATTAACATTGCTTTCTTGCCTTATGAAAGCCAGGTCAGTATATTATGAGAAAACCTTACTATTTTACCTTTCGCATTAACTTTTTAAGCAGTACTTTCTCTCTTTGTTCTGACTAATGCCCGAAACGGCTGGACTAATTTTGACGGGACTTCTTCTGGCAGATAGCTGATGTTATAAAGAGTAACAGAATACTTTTATTTAAAAATGAAAATTTGGATTCTGTGCAAAAATAAATAAAAACCTTGAAATTGTTTAAAAAGTCCAATTCAAATATTTTTATAACAATTTCACACGAACGAAGGTCGCGAGCATTATAGAGGAACTTAACTTTCCAGATGTGCTGGTTACACCTAAGTATAGTCACTTTTTGAGTTGAGACTCTTTTCCGCCTATGTACCACTATTGTGCATGAAGTTTAAATAAATAAAATTATGCTAAATATTTCGTTTTACATCACCAGGTATTCTCCCTGGACTCGCCCGAGACGTTCCAGTGCATGTACAACCCGGCGCTGGCGCAGACTCGCAACGCTAACATGGAGCGCATCGCCGAACAGATCGCCACGCTCTGCGCTACTCTCGGAGAGTACCCGTCTGTGCGATACCGCACGTAAGCAATTTTTTTTTAACTGCTACACTTGATCTCAGAGTCAAAAAATAGCCATTTTTTTAAATACACAACAAACTGAAACCATTATCTGTGAGGTGCGCATGTCTCAATAACTATTCAAATTCATGTCATAAACTACCAGACACATTTTAACTTAGATTTTGGAGTGAAAATAAACAAAGTATTGTTTTGCAGTGACTGGGAACGCAATGTGGAGCTTGCCCAGCTGATTCAACAGAAACTGGATGCCTACAAGGTAAATATTCTAAAAATTATCACTCAATCGCAAACCAGACTCCTTGGTCGATCAAGACAGGTTCCTATAATAGGGGATCGGACAAAAAAAAACTAATTAGTCCGTCAGATGGATTTCCAAAAATTATTGGACACGTATTTTTTATTTTTTCACGTAAACTTAAAATGAAGACGATACAGTGCTTCGAAAACTCGTGTGACGTCATATGATAGTACATTTTGACGACACAAGTGACGTTTCAAGCCCCACTCCAAGATCTTTGACGCGTTTTATCTTCGTAATTTTTTATTGATTTGTTAAAACAAAAAACACGTATTCAATATTTATCGATAATCTAACTGACGGACTAAACAGAATCATATTATTTTGACCCAGTCCGATCCCCTATTCTATAGGCGACAACACAACATCAGCCAAATCATGTTGAACTATCCTGATTCCAATAAAAAATATCTGAGTGTAATTTTTCTTTGCTGTCTACTCTACACTATTGTTTTCACTCTCTAGGCTGACGAGCCGACTATGGGTGAGGGTCCCGAGAAGGCTCGCTCTCAGTTGCTGGTGATTGACCGCGGCTTCGACTGTGTGTCGCCGCTGCTCCACGAGCTCACGCTTCAAGCCATGGCATACGATCTCTTGCCCATTGAGAATGATGTGTACAAGTAAGTTTTTTAGAATATTTTTGTTTATTTCATAACTTTTCCCAGAAACCTGGACAGCTCTGTTGTTTGATTCATTGAAGTCCTTGAGTGTGCAGTTAGTTGTACACGACTGGCAAGAGATATGTGGCATATATTATCCTATATTTTGGCTCCACACTTGCATTCTATCCGAGATACACCGACCATGTTTGCAAATGTAAGCGTTATTGCTAAACATCATCAGCCTATAATGTTCCTACTGCAGGTACTCACGCCTTCTCTCTAGGAGAGGGATGGGCTATAATACACCACGCGGGCCCAGTGCGGTTTGGTACTTGGTAGATGTCACATGTCTTCGAATTTTTTGATTCTAAGACATGCTGGTTTCCTTACGATGTTTTCCTTCCCCGTTTAAAATTCCAAACCTGAAGTTTTGAATTCATTTCCAAGTCTCACATTTTACCTGTTTATCTTAGATACGACTCTTCAGGCAACATGAAGGAAGTGCTCTTGGATGAGAATGACGAGCTGTGGGTGGAACTGCGACATCAGCACATCGCCGTCGTGTCTACGTCCGTTACTAAGAACCTGAAGAAGTTCTCAGATTCAAAACGAATGGGTGGTGGTAAGTTACTAAATAAATCCTACTTTAGTACCCAATTCTACTTGAGTTTTGAGATAAACCAATGATAAAATCACTTAAGCAAAGCTCTAAAAAAAGGCACTGTAGTGATCTTTATATAAGAAAAGGCGATCTTTCTTACTTAAAAATTAAAAGTCCTCTAAAAGGAGACTTTAATGGGGAACACAAAAGGGTCAGAATATTCGTATCAAATACACCTAAAATCGAAGCGTAGAACGTGTACATTACATTAGTTTTTGTTTTACTTCGATACATGCAGTATTTCCGAAGTTATAACGCCGAGAAGTTTAAGTAATTTTTTGAATTTCCGAGATGACGCGCGCTCGTACTAATACGCCACAACCCTGTTCAGCCCGCGACCGCGTCACTGCGCGGCACTTAGTCCTGTGCGTTGACCATAATAAATTAGGCGCGTCTCGTTTTATTTTGTTTCGATCGTCTTCGTTGTCCTATTATGTACTTATACATACACATCCATACATAAACTCACGCCCTTTTCCCATGGGGATAGGCAGAAACCACAGATCGCCACTTGCTTCGATCCTTAATACATGACATAGTACTCCTTTTGCCTCGTCATTGTCGTCGTACTTATAGTGTCCTTGTATTTCAAAGTAATAATAATATTATCCTTTACTAAAGTGAAACGTGTATTGTTTAGAATGGAAGGTTTTCTAATATGTCAGTCGAACAATCTGCCAAGAGTGGATAGTTTGATGGTGACTTGGTGACACAATATGTCATGAAAAATCAGGATTTTATGGCTGCTGAAAATCGTGGAATAACGATGAAAAGGTATATAGGAATGTTCTAAGTAAGCATTACCTACTCCTGGGTAGGTATTTGTTCAAACTTAAACCTAACTGAAAGTTTACTCGCAATCAACATCTCGAATCTGGAGGTTGTCGATGATTATTTTATGTGTTTTATTAGTAGGTATAAACTAAAAGAAAAAGTCACTATTTACCCATATACAGAATGTAGTACCTAAGTCGTAGTTACCAGTTTTGTAAGTAGGCAAATACCTACCATTATTATAGTTTTATAGGTACTAAACCAGATATTATTTTTAAATGAAAAGAAAATAAAATCGAAATGGTCTTCACAGCAGTGCGCTTTAGTTTTAGGACCTTTTGAATCAAATCTTTTTACGGGTGTCATCCACTTTTTCTTCATTTTTTGTGTCCTCAAGCACATAAAAAGAGTTTTCACTTCTCTCGCTCTAAAATTCGTCTTTAAGTCGTGCGTAGGCGACATAAAGTCGCGTTTTATGCTCTAGAGCATAAAGTAAAATCTTCGTCGAAGACCAAGGTAATCGACACAGGTAATCGGCCCAACAGCCACACGAACAACTTCAACTTCATAGAATAACCTCTTTAATTCGTTTCGTTAGTATTCTAAGAACAAGGGTTTACTGCTTTTCATTACGAATACAAGGAAAGTTGATGGGAATAGGCTTCCCCCAATTACCTAAATCGCTTGATGGCAATAGGCTTGCTCCTAATTACATCATTTGATGGGAATAGGCTTACTCCTAATAAGATTGGTTGATGGCAATAGGCTTTTCCTAATTACATCGGTTGATGGCAATAGGCTTGCTCTCAATTACCTAAATCAGTGGATGGCAATAGGCTTGCTCCTAATTACATCGGTTGATGGCAATAGGCTTGCTCCTAATAAGATTGGTTGATGGCAATAGGCTTTTCCTAATTACATCGGTTGATGGCAATAGGCTTGTCCCAATTACATCAGTTGATGGCAATAGGCTTGCTCAAAATGTTTTTATAACTGAGCAGTATGAGTAACGACATAAGTCAGGTGTTATGTCAAGTTTCCTACTGAAAAAAATAAAGTTAATTGGCGGGAACCTTAATTATTTTTACAATATTTACAAGTTGCTGTTTCATTTCCTCGCAATCGAAGTGAAAAGTAGAGTGTAAAACTCGTCCATAAAACCCATTTTGCTCTCTACTTTATATCCATCCTCGCTCGCAAGCTCGCATCGGATGGATAAACGTCTCGCGCAAAATGGTGCGTTTTATGCACTTGGTGTACAATCTACTATTATCAGGTGTTTAGACTGTTGAATTGAAGGTGATTGAAGCACCGAGGCACAATACAGTATTTTTTCCATTTTTACCACAGAGAACTTTATAATTTTGATTTTTACTGAGCACGGGCGTGCAAACGAGAGCGTGGTTGTGGGAGTTGTGACGTCATCGGATAGTGAGCGCCCGCCCGCGTTTTTAAAAACCTTCGGGCGGAAATACGCACTTTGATTGTAAATATCTCAGTCATTTTTTAAGATATGAAAAAAGTAAAAACACAGTTCTTCTTGTAATTTTTTGTAGATTTATTTGTTTGGCGTGGCGGCGTTTGTCAGACCCATTGTTTCGGTTCACTAGAGAAGTAGAGACTGAAGGAACAACCTCAGAAAATGTCTTTTATTGTAATAATTATTATCTACTTTCCTCATGAACAGGTGACAAACAATCCATGCGGGACCTCTCCCAGATGATCAAGAAAATGCCTCAGTACCAAAAAGAGTTGTCCAAGTACGCCACTCATCTGCGTCTGGCTGAGGACTGCATGAAGTCTTACCAAGGCTACGTCGACAAGCTCTGCAAGGTTGAACAGGTGAGATCTTCATTTCAAATATTCCTATTACTATTTTGTACACCTCACCTTAACACCTTCAGTGCCGGGAGCCCTCCTGGAGGGCTCACTCAAATCGTATCACCGATGCCGGGAGCCCTCTTGGAGGGCTCATTTTAAATGTAGGTTTTTCTTTGCGAAAACAGCATGAAATAATGTAAAAATAAAAATAAAGTTGTATATTCTAACAAGATTTATAAGAATACGCCATGGTTTTAAATTCCAAGCACTTTTATTTTTAATTAATTTTCTACCTCTTCATAGACGCCGAGAGCCTACGTGGTAGGTTCTATTTCAGAGGTGGAAAACCATTGGTACGATTTTCAATATTTTCTAAAAATAGTTATTTATAGAATTTTTCCAATGTTTCAAGAAAAGACCAGTATATAGTAGTGTTTTTTTTTTCAATAAAACCGAAAAAAAAAACCGAAAAATTTTCATGTTTTAAATACATTCTTAGTCAATTTAAAGTAGGATATTCTATGCTATTACTCCATCATCATCCACCTAGCCTTTTTCCAACTATGTTGGGCTCGGCTTCCAGTCTTACCGTATGCAGTTCAGATGTAGTACGTTACATGAAGCGACTACCTATCTGACCTTCACAACCCAGTTAGACGACAACTGGGTGATACGATCAACCTGTCAAGTCTGACAACTGGGCAGCAACAAGTCTTACCAAGCATAAGACTAGTAAGACTGGTTTGCAACCAGTCTTACCAAAAGTAAGACTAGTAAGACTAGTCTGCTACTAGTTTCATCAAAGGTAAGACTAGTAAGACTGGTCTGCAACCAGTCTTACCAAAGATACGACTAGTAAGACTGGTCTGCAATCAGTTTTACCGAAGGTAAGACTAGTAGTACTGGTCTGCTACCAGTTTTATCAAAGGTAAGACTAATAAGGCTGGTCTGCAACCAGTCTTACCAAAGACAACACTACTAGGACTGGTCTGCAACCAGTCTTACCAAAGACAACACTACTAGGACTAGTCTGCAACCAGTCTTACCAAACGTAAGACTGTTCTACTACCAGTTTTATCAAAGGTAAGACTAGGAAGACTGGCCTGCAACCAGTCTTACCAAAGGTAAGACTAGTAAGAAAGCACTACAACCAGTCTTACCAAAGGTAAGACTAGTAGGTTATGGTCTGCAACTAGTACGTTACAGTCTTACTTTTGGTAAGACTGGTGGTCAGGACTTGACAGGTGATCGCATTACCCAGTACTAACTGGGTTGTGGCGGTCAGATAGGCAGATATCGATACCCATCACACAGTGGCGTGCCTAGGAGTAAGCAATACAGCAAGCACAACTACAACAAGCAGACTGTTTTGTTTAAGTTTTTAATAACGGCTGTTTCATTTTACTAGTTATTTTTAATATACCTAATCATAAAAATACAAAAAGTGGTGAACTACACTTTTCGTAGTTCCTATTTAATATTACGTCACAATTTAAGAACAACATTTAGGTGCATTACACAATAACGAATCCACACTCTTTAATCTTTCACAAGGAAATATTACATTAACCACTTCAAAACAAAGTTAGGTAATTCCATCAAAAACTAATATCAAACTTTAAATCACTAGAAAAAGAAACACAGAAAGAAATGCACTCACTAGTAATCGCTCAAAACAAATATTAACTAACTTGAAATCTACTTTGTGTCAAAATTCTCGCCACACGCATCATCCATCGCGCGAACCGTGAAACACACATTCTCTCTCAAACATACACTGACTTGCCACGCACACATTCAAATAGAAGCTCGGCTTATTCAGCATTCATAATTTCAAATGTTTCCTAAACGTATTATTAAAAACAAACCAATTTATGAATGAAAAATGCAGTGGAAACAGTGCGTGCTTTCGAGAAAGGGCTACTGGGCTAGCCCCGCCCACTGGCTCACTACTTAACTCTTCTTTTGTTAGTGCTAGAGCGAGCTAGAGAGACTCGCGGTCGCAGCGGAGAAATATGAAGTTTGACAACGCCGCGCGCTGAGTAATGCACGCGAAATTAAATGATGTTATTATATTTTGTTAGTGTTTATAGTACGACTGTTTCTTTATTTGTTGTTTTATTTTAAGGCAAGCACAGCTTTTCTGCTTGTATGGGAGGCCCGCCACTGCCATCACATATGTGTGGAGGATCGCTAGATAATTTAATTTAATTGATTATAACATAACATCACGCCTGTAATCCCCGAAGGGTTGCGCAGAGGTGTACCTAATAGTAGGTACACTCACATTTCGCCAATTATGTTTAAGTCCCACATAATAGGGGGCGACCCTATTGCCATCAATCAAGCACAAATCCAGACTCCGTGGCTGCTACTAGAAATTCCTGATGGAAAAACCCAATAACACTTTGCCCGACCCGGGAATCGAACCCACGATCTCATGATCACCAGTCGCGGTTGTGAACACTAGACCAACGAAAGATTCTACAAGATTTAAAAAAAACCACAAAAGGTTGAGCCCAACTTATTTTTTTGGAGGGCTCACTTGCAATATGTATGGCGGGATGGCACATGAGTTCTATGAAATGGGGGTGGAGTCGAATGTGTTAGAGGGAGGGGTATTAAAAAAACACGATGGGGGAGGGGGTCATCACATGTATTTGATTGTGGGACAAAATATACCACCTGTTTTTCAATAATAACTAACACACATGATGCTGGGAGGGGGGCAAGAGGGGTAGCCTCAAACCTCACAATGTATGACCACAGGGAGGGGCTATAAAAGTGGCCTAAAAATTTCGCGTGTTTATAGAATGGCCCCTTTTCCACATATTTACAGTAACTTTCAATACATAAAGATTTAGGCCCTTACATGCCAAGAATGTTCTTACTTACAAGACTTTTTATTATGATTTTGTACCAACAGGACCTGGCTATGGGCACTGATGCTGAGGGCGAAAAGATAAAAGACCACATGAGGAGTATTGTTCCTGTGCTTCTGGACCAGGTATGTAAGGAGTTTGATAATAACGTCTTTATACAATTTCTCTCTAAAAAAGATGTTCACGAAAAGGTCGACAGCATGGAACATTTTTTTTTTTCAGGTCAAACTTTTTTGGTTTTTGCTGGAATTTTATAACACCCCTTTTATCGATACTTTTACTATGGTTTAGTGTACTTACCTCCTTTTGAAACACTCGCAGGCAGTGATAAACTTCAACAAGATGCGGATCATCGCGCTGTACATCATGTCCAAGAACGGCATCTCGGAGGAGAACCTCAACAAGCTGGTGACGCACGCGCAGCTGGAGCCGTCCGACAAGCAGACGCTACTGAACCTCGCCAACCTGGGATTCAATGTCGTTGTTGATGTATATTTAATATATATAGATATATTTATGTATTTTTTGCATGTAGCATGATATTTGGTTCGTTTTGTTTTGTTACACTGACTGTTGTGATAAATCTCTTTCAATAAAGTCCGTATTGCAGAATATTACTCAAGACTTAAATGTTTCTGCTGGGGCTGCGGGGTGCGGGTTGTTCGAAAGAGACACCACCACGGCCCTGGAGCACTAGCTGGCTAAGAAGGAAAATGAGTGGTTTTTTTAGTCAGTAGAAATCTGAGTGATTTGATGATTTCACACCCACCAAAGAGAACAAAAGGCATTTGATGGGTTCAAACGAATGAAGTAATTCTTGAGTTGTTAAGTAATTTTCTTGCATACGGACCTAAATCCTATTGATGTATATATATAGATACAATATTCCGTCCAATTATGTCTTTGCAACAACAGACAAACAAATTAAAATCACAGTAATAAAGCAGTTTTTACTTTTACTGTGTTCATAGACAATATTGTTGATGGAGTGTGTATCTTGGGTTTTTCATTTATCAATGTCCCCCAACCCCAATACTCAATTATTATTGTTTCTTTTCTATTATACTATCCTTTTTTTATATTGATATATAAATGTTAGTCGCTTTAATTCTGAAGATAAGGTTTCCCTAACATAAATATAAGCAATTAATGTTACCATATAATGTTCAATCTACAGGGGAACCGAAAGAAACAATATCAAGTACCAAGGAAGGAGAGGATCACGGAGCAAACATACCAAATGTCAAGATGGACACCTGTCATTAAAGTTGGTTGCACTCATTATTCCTAACACAAGGAACCACAAAATCACCGCAAGGTTATCTAATAATTTCTTATGTTTTAGGACATCATGGAAGACGCTATTGAGGACAAGCTTGACCAACGTCACTTCCCATTCTTGGCTGGTCGCGCTCAGACCTCTGGATATCAAGCACCAACTAGGTAAAACGACAAATCTTTTAACATGTATAGAAGAAGAGTCATTATAGTTTCATTGCATGTTAACAATACTTATCGATATAATTTTTATTCCAGCGTGCGTTACGGACACTGGCACAAGGATAAGGCTCAGCAGACTATCAAGAACGTGCCGCGTCTGATCGTCTTCGTTGTTGGAGGTAACATCTGAATATTTAATTATGTTTTAAGAGCGTTGTTACAAAATCGAGTAACTTCGAAACGAGCGGCGACTGACGGTTGTTGCGCCTGTGTGCGTGATGTACGCTTCTTCATACACACACGTGCAGCGGCAGAGGTGCGTAACACGTTTCACTGCGGTTTATTTAGAATTGAATTGGGAAAAAATACAAGTTATGGAATGTTTTATTTTATTATTGTGATAATGAAATACAAATTTTAATATTTTATGACAGTGAAAGTAACATAGAAAATTTTTAGTTTTTCCATCTTTTTTTTTTTTTTTTTTGGTGGGTGGAAAATCATCGAATGACCCCCCCCGCTCTTGGGCAGAGCGAAGGGGAGTGTCAGACTTCTACTGACTAAAAACCGAACCCATGTTCCTTCTGTGCCCTTGTGCCGAGGCCACGTCATCTAGTACTAAAATCCGCGGCCCCGACGGGCGTCGGCCCTTGCGGGCCCCTCCTTGCTGACATCTCTTTGAGGCGCGCGTGGAACACGAACGCGCCGCCGACACGGTCTGTTGCCGTCATGACGACGGCCGGACGGCGAGCTAGCCCATTACTCACCGTCCACAGGCCCGCGTCTACGGTGGCCGGAAGCCATCACGTGGCCCCCGACGCCCGGAGCGCCTTCCGCGCCTTCCGCGGCGGCTGGGACGTTGAGAGGTTCTCTCCCTCTCTCGTTCCGCCACCTCTTTCGCTAGCATCACTGCTTCGCAGAAGGAGGCGACGGCGTCCCATTCCTCCTCGCCCCGGACCATGGCTTGCACCAGGGCCGGGCGCGAGAGGTCGCCGCCGATCGCCGCTACGAGAACACGGCGGGGCTCCGCCCAAGCAGGGCACACCTCCACAGTGTGCTCCACCGTGTCCTCCGGTCGATCCTCGCAATGGAAGCATCCGGGCGTATCCTCCCGCCTGATTCGGTGCAGGTACCTCCCGAAACATCCGTGTCCGGTGAGGACCTGCGTCAGACGGAAGGTGAGGGCGCCGTGGCTCCTCTCTAGCCACTCCTCAAAGAGGGGACTTACCGCCACTATCGTGGCGTGCCCTGCACGGGGTTGCGACAGTCGCTGTCTCCATGCCGCCATGAGATCGCACCGGAGGTCTGTCCGCCGCGCAGCAATGTGCCGCGGCAGCAGAGTGACCCCCCGGTGTAGCGCCTCCGCGCGCCACTCATGTAGGCGCGCGAGGACTATCGCCTCCAGATCCCACGGCGGCAATCCGGCAAGGAGATTCGCCGCCTCGCGGGAGAGTTTTTCCATCATGGGTGTCGTTTATATTATTATGGTTTTCGAGGTCGCTGATTACAAAAATGAGCTGAAAATGAAAATCCAAGATAGCGGCCAGAAAAATTTTTGGTTTTTCCGTCATGGGTGTGGTTTTCATGGTTTTTGGGGTCGCTGATTACGAAAATGAGCTCAAATTTAAAATCCAAGATGGCGGCTAGGAAAATTTACGTTTTTCCGTCATGGGTGTCGCTGATTACGAAAATGAGCTCAAAATTAAAATTCAAGATGGCTGCTAGGAAAATTTTAGGTTTTTCGTCATGGGTGTCGTTTTCATGGTTTTTGGTGTCGCTGATTACGAAAATGAGGTCGAAATGAAAATCCAAGATGGCAGCCAGGATTTTTTTTGGTTTTTCCGTCATGGGTGTCGTTTTCATGGTTTTTGGGGTCGCTGATTACGAAAATGAGACCAAAATGAAAATCCAAGATGGCGCTGACAAAATTTTTTGGTTTTTCCGTCATGGGTGTCGTTTTAATGGTTTTTGAAATCGCTGATTACGAAAATGATGTCAAAATTAAAATCAAGATGGCGCTGACGAAAATTTTTGGTTTTTCCGTCATGGGTGTCGTTTTCATGGTTTTTGGGGTCGCTGATTACGAAAATGAGACCAAAATAAAAAATCCAAGATGGCGCCGACGAAAATTTTTGGTTTTTCCGTCATGGGTGTCGTGTCGTTTTCATGGTTTTTGGGGTCGCTGATTACGAAAATGAGGTAAAAATGAAAATCAAGATGGCGCCGACGAAAATTTTTGGTTTTTACGTCATGGGTGTCGTTTTCATGGCTATAGGGGTCGCTGATTACGAAAATCAGGTCAAAATGAAAATCCAAGATGGCGCCGACGAAAATTTTTGGTTTTTCAGTCATGGGTGTCGTTTTCATGGTTTTTGGGGTCGCTGATTACGAAAATGAGGTCAAAATGGAAATCCAAGATGGCGCCGACGAAAATTTTTGGTTTTTCCGTCATGGGTGTCGTTTTCATGGTTTTTGGGGTCGCTGATTACGAAAATGAAGTCAAAATGAAAATCCAAGATTAATTAATCGGCGCCATTTTGGATTTTCATTTTCCTAGCCGTTTTATATTTTTTATTTTCGTAATCACCGACCCCAAAAACCATGAAAACGACACCCATAACTAAAACACCAAAAATTTTCCTAGCCGCCATCTTGGATTTTAATTTTGACATCATTTTCGTAATCAGCGACTCAAAAAACCATGAAAACGACACCCATGACTGAAAAACCAACAAGTTTCGTCGGCGCCATCTTGGATTTTCATTTTGGTCTCCTTTTCGTAATCAGCGACCCAAAAAACCATGAAAACGACACCCATGACTGAAAAACTAAAAAAATTCCTAGCCGCCATCTTGGATTTTAATTTTGACCTCATTTTCGTAATTAGCGACCCCAAAAACCATGAAAACGACACCCATGACTGAAAAACCAATAATTTCGTCGGCGCCATTTTGGATTTTCATTTTGACCTCATTTTCGTAATCAGCGACCCCAAAAACCATGAAAACGACACCCATGACAGAAAAACCAAAAATTTTCGTCGGCGCCATCTTGGATTTTCATTTTGGTCTCCTTTTCGTAATCAGCGACCCCAAAAACCATGAAAACGACACCCATGACTGAAAAACTAAAAAATTTCCTAGCCGCCATCTTGGAATTTCATTTCGACCTCATTTTTTCAAAAATTTCGTCGGCGCCATTTTGGATTTTCATTTTGACATCATTTTCGTAATCAGCGACCTCAAAAACCATGAAAACGACACCCATGACGGAAAAACCATAAATTTTTCTAGCCGCCATCTTGGATTTTCATTTTGACCTCATTTTCGTAATTAGCGACCCCATAAACCATGAAAACGACACCCATGACTGAAAAACCAAAAATTTTTGTCGGCGCCATCTTGGATTTTCATTTTGGTCTCCTTTTCGTAATCAGCGACCCAAAAAACCATAAAAACGACACCTATGACTGAAAAACTAAAAAATTTCCTAGCCGCCATCTTGGATTTTAATTTTGACCTCATTTTCGTAATTAGCGACCCCAAAAACCATGAAAACGACACCCATGAGTGCCCATGACTGAAAAACCAATAATTTCGTCGGCGCCATTTTGGATTTTCATTTTGACCTTATTTTCGTAATCAGCGACCCCAAAAACCATGAAAACGACACGACACCCATGACAGAAAAACCAAAAATTTTCGTCGGCGCCATCTTGGATTTTCATTTTGGTCTCCTTTTCGTAATCAGCGACCCCAAAAGCCATGAAAACGACACCCATGACTGAAAAACTAAAAATTTTCCTAGCCGCCATCTTGGATTTTCATTTTGACCTCATTTTCGTAATCAGCTACCCCAAAAACCATGAAAACGACACCTATGACTGAAAAACCAAAAATTTCGTCGACGCCATTTTGGATTTTCATTTTGACATCATTTTCGTAATCAGCGACCTCAAAAACCATGAAAACGACACCCATGACGGAAAAACCATAAATTTTTCTAGCCGCCATCTTGGATTTTCATTTTGACCTCATTTTCGTAATTAGCGACCCCATAAACCATGAAAACGACACCCATGACTGAAAAACCAAAAATTTTTGTCGGCGCCATCTTGGATTTTCATTTTGACCTCATTTTCGTAATCAGCGACCCCAAAAACCATGAAAACGACACCCATGACGGAAAAAACAAAAATTTTCGTCGGCGCCATCTTGGATTTTCATTTTGACCTGATTTTCGTAATCAGCGACCCCTATAGCCATGAAAACGACACCCATGACGTAAAAACCAAAAATTTTCGTCGGCGCCATCTTGATTTTCATTTTTACCTCATTTTCGTAATCAGCAACCCCAAAAACCATGAAAACGACACCCATGACGGAAAAACCAAAAATTTTCGTCGGCGCCATCTTGGATTTTTTATTTTGGTCTCATTTTCGTAATCAGCGACCCCAAAAACCATGAAAACGACACCCATGACGGAAAAACCAAAAATTTTCGTCAGCGCCATCTTGATTTTAATTTTGACATCATTTTCGTAATCAGCGATTTCAAAAACCATTAAAACGACACCCATGACGGAAAAACCAAAAATTTTCCTAGCCGCCATCTTGGATTTTAATTTTGACATCATTTTCGTAATCAGCGACTCAAAAAACCATGAAAACGACACCCATGACTGAAAAACCAACAAGTTTCGTCGGCGCCATCTTGGATTTTCATTTTGGTCTCCTTTTCGTAATCAGCGACCCAAAAAACCATGAAAACGACACCCATGACTGAAAAACTAAAAAAATTCCTAGCCGCCATCTTGGATTTTAATTTTGACCTCATTTTCGTAATTAGCGACCCCAAAAACCATGAAAACGACACCCATGACTGAAAAACCAATAATTTCGTCGGCGCCATTTTGGATTTTCATTTTGACCTCATTTTCGTAATCAGCGACCCCAAAAACCATGAAAACGACACCCATGACAGAAAAACCAAAAATTTTCGTCGGCGCCATCTTGGATTTTCATTTTGGTCTCCTTTTCGTAATCAGCGACCCCAAAAACCATGAAAACGACACCCATGACTGAAAAACTAAAAATTTTCCTAGCCGCCATCTTGGATTTTCATTTCGACCTCATTTTTTCAAAAATTTCGTCGGCGCCATTTTGGATTTTCATTTTGACATCATTTTCGTAATCAGCGACCTCAAAAACCATGAAAACGACACCCATGACGGAAAAACCATAAATTTTTCTAGCCGCCATCTTGGATTTTCATTTTGACCTCATTTTCGTAATTAGCGACCCCATAAACCATGAAAACGACACCCATGACTGAAAAACCAAAAATTTTTGTCGGCGCCATCTTGGATTTTCATTTTGGTCTCCTTTTCGTAATCAGCGACCCAAAAAACCATAAAAACGACACCTATGACTGAAAAACTAAAAATTTCCTAGCCGCCATCTTGGATTTTAATTTTGACCTCATTTTCGTAATTAGCGACCCCAAAAACCATGAAAACGACACCCATGAGTGCCCATGACTGAAAAACCAATAATTTCGTCGGCGCCATTTTGGATTTTCATTTTGACCTTATTTTCGTAATCAGCGACCCCAAAAACCATGAAAACGACACGACACCCATGACAGAAAAACCAAAAATTTTCGTCGGCGCCATCTTGGATTTTCATTTTGGTCTCCTTTTCGTAATCAGCGACCCCAAAAGCCATGAAAACGACACCCATGACTGAAAAACTAAAAATTTTCCTAGCCGCCATCTTGGATTTTCATTTTGACCTCATTTTCGTAATCAGCTACCCCAAAAACCATGAAAACGACACCTATGACTGAAAAACCAAAAATTTCGTCGGCGCCATTTTGGATTTTCATTTTGACATCATTTTCGTAATCAGCGACCTCAAAAACCATGAAAACGACACCCATGACGGAAAAACCATAAATTTTTCTAGCCGCCATCTTGGATTTTCATTTTGACCTCATTTTCGTAATTAGCGACCCCATAAACCATGAAAACGACACCCATGACTGAAAAACCAAAAATTTTTGTCGGCGCCATCTTGGATTTTCATTTTGACCTCATTTTCGTAATCAGCGACCCCAAAAACCATGAAAACGACACCCATGACGGAAAAAACAAAAATTTTCGTCGGCGCCATCTTGGATTTTCATTTTGGTCTTATTTTCGTAATCAGCGACCCCAAAAACCATGAAAACGACACCCATGACGGAAAAACCAAAAATTTTCGTCGGCGCCAACTCGGATTTTCATTTTGGTCTCATTTTTGTAATCAGCGACCCCAAAAACCATGAAAACGACACCCATGATGGAAAAACCAAAAAAATTTCTCGGCGCCATCTTGGATTTTCATTTTGACCTCATTTTCGTAATCAGCGACCCCAAAAACCATGAAAACGACACCCATGACTGAAAAACCAAAAATTTTCCTAGCCGCCATCTTGGATTTTAATTTTGACCTCATTTTCGTAATCAGCGACCCCAAAAACCATGAAAACGACACCCATGACCACCAAAAAATTTCCTGAAAGCCATCTTGGATTTTCATTTTGAGCTCATTTTCGTAATCAGCGACCCCAAAAACCATCAAAACGACACCATGACGGAAAATCCTAAAATTTTCCTAGCCGATATTCTGGATTTTTTTTTTCCGAAATATTCATAAAAGTGAATATTTCAATGCAAAATTCGAAAGATTCCCCATTATTTCTAAAATAAAGATTTCTGTTACCCATAATTTATTGTTATGTACCTATGATTTTCTATCGACTAATATGACGTATCATTTACGAATAAACTTTATTATAAGGTTGCACAAAACGTTCCTTTCCAAAATTCCAACATAGAACACAACTACAACTTGACTATAATAATTTTATTTTATCATAATGAATTACAAAGAATACTTACGTTTAAACTGTGGACAACCTCTGGTTTACCTGTATTCGTATACGTAACTCACACTAAGGCACGCGGGAGCGCGAGCGACATAGGTCCGTCCTCCACGAGCCCTCAGGCGTGACTGAGCGTATGGCGGCCGTAGGCCGTACATCAACTAATAAGGCATTATTTTGGAAAATCGTAATAAAAAAATGAGACGGCGAAAAATTCCAAAAAAATATAATTAGGGAAGGTAAAGTGTTGTACTATAAGTAGGTCTAAATTTTTTTTGTTTATTTTGTCTTTATCCTATGTTTAAACCATATTTAAAATGCATACATTTTAGCTCAGTATGGCTTTTGAATATATTTTTTTTTTGCTGCGATTCCATTTCTATCTCAATTCTAATTAGATAAGGACCTTCAGGACTATATTACCAGTAAATAGACATTTTTTTCAGATTTTTCCGTGTTGCCAGTTTGTCACCAGTAGCAGGGAAAAAACATATGTTTTACGTTTGCTTGAAATTGGGTGTCGGGAAATTGCTATTTCTCGAAATATTATCATTTAAAACGTGATTCTAATTAGATAAGGACCTAAAACAAAGTGAGATTTATAAATTCTCATTGAAATATTATGCCTTTATCTATAAATAAGACGTGTCCAGGACTTGTAAAAGTACGTATTTTCGGCAAATCGCCCAAAGTTTGTGACAACGCTCTTAACTGCTTTGTACGCGAGACATCTTCGGTTGCTTCGCCTCACGATAAGATATCCAAAACCGGACCCTATGCGCGGCATGCAGTATACATAACATTCCTTCTATTTCAGGCGTCTGTTTCTCTGAAATCCGCTGCGCATACGAGGTGACCGCCGCGGTAAAGAACTGGGAGGTGATCATTGGCTCTTCCCACATACTGACTCCAGACAACTTCCTGTCCGACCTGAGCTCTCTAACCGCCTAAACACCGATACAGGACACTTCAGGAACCGGCTATCGATATACATATGAAATTTACAAAGTTAATATCGCCTAAACTTGTTTTTAGTTGTCGAAGTAAACATTAGCAATTGCTTAGGTCCTTCATTGTTTGTATTTATTACTTATACATTAGCATAGCGTTGCCGTACTTCGACCATTTAGTGTGATAAAAGTTCATATAAGCATATTGTAACTATGCAATTAATAATGGCTTAACTTAATTTATTATAAGAGCCACATTATTTTATTTATCGCTTTTACTTACAAGTTTGAATTACATACCTCCATCTGAGTATGATAAGAGTGTTGTTTTGGGAATACAAATTGTGAGTACTATAATAACTTAAAATTTTTAAATAATTTTTAAGATCAAAATAAGTGCAAATGTGCTTTGTAATTATGTTTACTATATTTTACGTTTTGTTGTACAACAGAATGATCAAAAAGTTTATACTGTTGACTTTTATTTCGAAGAAATGTTTAAATCAGATTTATTAGTTTTTAAGAGTTCCAATTGTATTATTTTGTTGTTGGTAGGAATGTTAAACATTACATGGCATGGGTTTTGCGTACTATTAATATAGACTGATTCAGACGACATGCTATTGTTAAATTATGGTACATTTAAATTTTCTATTGAGATAACGACTTGGGGGGAAGTGTAGGCATAGTTTAAAAACTAAATTGTCTACAAAATTATAGTAAGGTACAATGTCTTTTATCATGTGTGTGTACTAGATGTAAAATTTGCTTCCGAAAACCGTTGTGCAGTTTATTTAATGCCAAATGCTAGGATCTTAACGAGTTTTAACCGTAGATATAATTTGTTGACAGGATTCGATTGTTCTTATAACTTGCACCTTCGATTATCACTGTTCAACGCACTTCTGTCGACGTCACATGGTTGACGCACTTCAGGTAGTTCTCGACATGCTAGAGATTTCCTCGTCATCTTATATATTCTTATCTATGATATTATTCTGCGTGTTTAATAATATTTATCTAATATTAACAGATGCGTTTACATTGATACATTCCAAACTATCTCGATATTTAATTGTTAGACAGTTTCACATGTTACTCTTGAAATGATTTAGTGTTTACCTCTTTAACGGTTTCTGAACTATGTTAGGTACGTTTAACGTATTGGTGATTTACATTGTATTCATATAACATGTAGTAATGGTCTAGATAGGGGATTATAATTTCATTTCATTAATATATATCTATTGATATCTCGATGTAGTTCACTGTTCAAGCGATTCAAGTCCCTGTCAGCATCTGGCCACTATAGCCTTAAAAATTATAAATCTATCAATTTGCATGAATTGTGTGTTAATGACGGATTGTGCAATTATGTAGGGAATATTCGTATTAATAACCAGTCTAATCATAACTTTAAATATCAGTATTCAATTGTTAACAATTTCATTAAATTATTTAATCATCGAATTCGGATTTTATTTTGAAGCCGACACATTCATTACACATTTTGCTGACATATTCTGTTTATTTGGAAGACTAGTCTTTCGTTAAACGAAAATGCCTTTGTGAAATACTTATGGTATTACGAATCAGGAGTTGTTAGGTAGGACACACTGTGTCCTATTCGCATAGTCATACTACCAACTTAAAAGTTGCGTATATTCTTGGTTTAAAAAAAATAGTACCGCAATGGTTACGGCGAAAACTTAAAAATTATTTCCTAGCAGTCAAAGTTCAAATTGCGCTGCGCGCCGTAACCACCAACGCATGCGGAAGAGCAGACATCTAAAACTTATAGCGTTTCTAAATAATGGTTTTATTTAGTAGTTAGCTATACAATGATGTACCTATTAATGTTATCACTAAGTTTGAAATAAAACAATAAATCATGTGACTAACAAAGTCTTGGGAGCATTATCCGCAGGTTATCAGTTATTGTGCTGAGAGTCACAAACAAGTTGGCTGTGAAACTTTAATAGAGGCGTACTTGCTTGTTACGTCCCTTAAACCATATACATTTTTTTTTGGTAAACCCAAGGCGGGAGGAGACATTCGTTATGGGAAATTATCGAATGACTCCTCCCGCTCTGGGTTGCGCGGAAGGGAGTGATTTCTTGTCAACCCTTTTTTTATGGTGGGTAAAAAATCATCAAATAACCCCTCCTGCTCTTGGGCAGAGCGAAAGGGAGTGTCAGACTTCTACTGACTAAAAACCACCCATGTTCCTTCTTGGCCCTTTATGTCGAGGCCGCGGTATTACGGGTTCTCGTCAGCCCTTCATTGTGTTCCGGGCCCTCGGTATATTTTTCGAACAACCCGCAGCCCTAATATTAGCCCGTAGCTTAAGCAATTTAGTAAAGAGTTTGTTCAAATAATATGCAAAAGTAACACGAAACCTAAAAGATAAAAACGAAGCAACCTGTACCTATTTAATTAAATTATGTTGACTAAAACCGGCTTTATTTATTTATTAATTCAGTAGGTAAGGCTCGTTAGGCACTCACTAACGGGGTAGGGGTAGATAAATGAATATGAATAAATTAACATAGAATTTTCATTCGGCAAAAATAGTTACGTGCAAAATATTTTCCATGTACCTACATTTCTACGCAGTGTGACCTATAACATCACGCTTGTAATTCTCGAAGGGTAAGACAGAAACATACCTCCCAATAGACAATAGTACATTAATACATTCACATGTCACCAGTATGTTCGGTGCGATTTTATATAGGTATACTTCATACCTAATAGGTTGGCGGCGAACCTAATGCCATTCACCAGGCACAAATTCGGAGTAAGTGACTGCTACTGCGAAATTCTTGATAGAAAAACCAAACAATACTTCGCCCGACCTGGGAACCGTTTCCAGAACCTCATGCTCAACGGTCACGCGAGTATATAATTAATAGGGTAGCATTTCTCGTGCCCTCTCTCCACTCTTTACATCCTGAAGCCGCAACTGATGTGGTTTATTGTGCCTTACGCCCGAATACTCGAACGTCACTCAATTATAAGTAGCCCTCAAAACTCGTGCTATCTCTATCACTCTGCGTTAAAGTAACAAAGACAGCACGAGTTTTGAGGGGTACTTATAATTGAGTGACGTTCGAGTATTCGGGCGTAAGTGACATAAAGTAGATCCACGGTACACAAGCATTCTGCGAAAGTGAAACAAGTTCGATTTAATTGATGTATTCGATCGAATGTCCCGAAGTGTCGCATCACTATTGTGTTAACCTCAGGGTTATCAGCCCATTCGCGACAGTTCGTTGTCGCTTTCAGTCTACCGACTACTGTCTGCAAGCAATCACTCAATCATCGTAATGGCGAAAGATCTTGTTATTCTTGCGTACTCCGGTGGTCTGGATACCAGCTGTATCCTGAAATGGTAAAGTATACCTACCCTATCTTCGTTTGTTGGCCAAAAATCTAGAATCCGTAGATGCTACTGGGAAATTCTTCATGGAAAAACTTAATAACGATTCGCCCGACACAGGAATAGAACCCAAGGAATAAATTTCATGCTCGGCAGTTGCTATTGCGACCACTTGTGAGGCAGAATAATAAAGTAGTAATTCAGAGCATGTTTCCATGATGTTTCCTATGAGCACTATTCTCTTGCTGAGTATCTATTTGTAGCATCCCATTCGACAGCAAAACTTGCTGACCATTTAACACTCTTCTGTTTCCAGGTTAATCCAAAAAAACTATGATGTGGTATGTTATATGGCCGATGTTGGTCAAAATGAAGATTTCAAGAAAGCTAAGGAAAAGGCTTTGGCAGTAGGAGCGAAAGATGTGAGTATAAATTCTACATATTTCCTTTATATTTTGCGTTATCTTTACTTGAGTAGGTACTTTTATTTCTACATACATTAACGAAACAATCATTTATTTTAAGGTGATAGTGGAAGACCTGCGTAAAGAATTCGTGTCCAACTATATGCTGCCTGCAGTTCAGATGGGTTTGGTTTATGAAAGTCGTTATTACTTGGGAACTTCTCTTGCAAGACCATGCATCTCAGTTGGCCTTGTGAATGCTGCTAAAAGACTAGGTGCCAAGTACATCTCCCATGGTGCCACAGGCAAGGGAAACGACCAAGTCAGATTCGAACTTAGTGTGTACTCATTGTGGCCCGAAGGAAAGGTAAGGATATCAATAAAGCATACAAATAAGTGCGTACCTAAGTCTTAAAATAATATTTTACGGTTAGCGTACCTACTTTGGCTTACAAAATATTTTACCCAGGTGATAGCGCCCTGGCGGCTCCCGGAATTCTTCGAAAGGTTCCAAGGTCGCAGTGATCTGATCGAATTCGCAAAACAGGAACACATCCCGGTTTCCGCAACCCCAAAAGAACCCTGGTCAACAGACGAAAATATTATGCACATCAGGTAAAGATAACATTCAATTATGTATTATTAATCTTATTAAATGCTTAATAGAGAATAAAATTATTGAGTTATGACGTTATAAGTTTCCTTGCATTCATTCAGTTACGAATCTGGCGTGCTTGAAGATCCTGGGGCAATTCCTCCTAATGGTATTTTCAAAATTACTCGGGATTTGAAACAAGCTGAAGATTATCCAAGTACGATTGATATCAATTTTGAAAAGGGTGCGTAAGATTAATTATAAGCGTTATGAATGTATACCATACTAATCTATAAGATTAATATCCGTACAATAAAACATTATTATTCGATAGGTATACCCGTCTCCGTTCGAATCCCTAGTGGGCACGAGAAGTCCCTAGTACTGACCGATCCTCTAACTATAGTGGAAACTCTCAACAAGCTGGGTGGCCAGCACGGAGTTGGACGTATCGATATTGTGGAAAATCGTTTCCTAGGACTGAAGGTTTAACGGTTTTTTGGAATCTATAAAAACACAGTTATGTTATTGCTTTTTACAAACAGTTTTTAGTCGCAACTTATCTTTGATCTTAACTTTAAGTTGCTTGATAAATGTCTGACTTTTTATTCTTGCGTCGAATTTTAAGATCTGTTGATAAACCTAAAATGATGTACTTTCTTATAGTCTCGCGGGCTATACGAGACTCCTGCGGGGACAGTTCTTCACGTGGCCCACGTCGATCTAGAGGCCTACGCTCTTGACAGAGAAGTTTTAAGGTAACATAATACGTAAACCAGAATGGTTCTTTTGACTGTTGAGAGACATTGTCTGGAGGGCGCTGTTTGTACACATTTTTGTAAATTGTATTATAATAAACAAAATAGCTGTGTTAGTTCGGACACACGCCAAAAGAACCATACATTATGTAGGTACTACTAAACCTACTAATTATCATAGTACACAAATGGCACTAAGAATGTAGGTATAATGAAGATATCTCAGCCTTTTTTTCTTGGTCTGAGGAAGATATTGAACAAAATGTTGTTATATTATAGAGTAAAGAAAACTCTTCAGGATAAACTGGCTGATTTCGTTTACAACGGATTTTGGTTTTCACCCGAAGCAACCTACACTCGAAAATGTTTAGAATTGTCTCAAGAATCTGTAAATGGAATGGTTACAGTCCAAATATATAAAGGAAACGGTAAGTTGCAATCATAGTTCTACACTTTTAATCTATTATTTTAACTTACATTGCATAATTAAATTGATGTTTTGTTTATTATAGTTACCATATTAGCAAGGAAAAGCTCAGCAAGCTTGTATAACAAAGATCTGGTGTCGATGGATATTGCCGGAGGATTCTCGCCTGAAGATAGTACCGGATTTATCAATATCAACGCTCTTCGTCTGAAAGAATATGCTAGATTTTCTAAACAAACTAAATAATTAAAATTTCACAATAAATAGTCTTTTCTGGCAAAATGGTAATAAACGATACTTCGGCCATATGAATACTTTAATTAAGTACCTGTATTTATTCACGTTAATTTTATATTTATTAAGTACTTAGGTACCTATACAATCTATAAGATCTGATGATGAAGTCGAAGAGACTGACTACAAGATAGTCATCAGTCGAACTTGTTTTTGGGGTTTCCGGGTGTTATATACCTACCTCTATGGTTGTGACATTCATGTTTACTTAGTTACGATATTAAATAAAACATATTCTTGTACGATGATTGTAATTTATTTCATTGGCGACGAGGATTAAGTGATAAAATGGACGCGGAACAATTTAAAGAATTTATACAAATTCAACGGGAACAACAACAGCAAATAACAGACGTTTTGCAGCAACTCGTGTTACAACAACAGCAACCGACAGCGGCGACCCCCACACCAGCAACACCTGGTACGGAGTCTACCAGCTCGGCGAACACCAACAACAACTGTAATAAACTCACAATTATTAAAAATTTCAAGTGCGATACGTTTAAGCCTTCTACTACGTCGGTAGAATATTTTTTAGATTTTTTTGAAAAAAAATGCGATATCTGGGACGTAAGCGAAGACGACATCAGGAAAGAACTATTATTTTCTTGCTTAACCCCAGAAGTCTTTCACGATCTGAAAGTAGCACTCATACCCGTTTTTGAAAAAAGTCTATACAAAGACGTAAAGTCTAAACTACTCGACTTACATCGACCTAAGACAACGAAATTCAAAGCTTTGACTGAGTTTTGGAATTGCGTAAGAGACTGCAATGAGACTATGGAACACTACGCTAACAGGCTCAAAAAACTCGCCACCAACTGTGGCTACAAGGACGACTTGTTCGAGCGTCTGCTGCGCGATCGATTTGCGACCGGCATAAACCACCCGCAGCTAGAAGTGGATCTGAAACAGAAATGGCCCGATTTACAAGAACATTACGATGGAAAGACTGTGGAAGTTACATTTGCCAAATTCTTTGCAGTAACTCAGTCTAGAGAGCTTGCTGAAGGTGACATTCACGTCGTTTTACCTGCTGCCACAAACAAAGTCAGAGCAAAAACCAACATGGCGCATCACAACAAACAGAGTACGTCTTTACGCAGGATTGGTCCAGATCAATGCCGTCGATGCGGTGCATATGATAGACATAAGGTGGGCGATTGTAAGGCAAAAGACTATATTTGCAAGGAATGTCAAACACTAGGACATTTTGAAGATTGCTGTATCAAGACTGGAAGAGCATATTTAACGAACACCAAGTCAGGGAAGAAACGAGCAATCAAAAACGAAAACAAGTTACATAAAATTAGGAACACTGACAGCGACGAGTGTTTATCAGAATCTTCTACATGCTCATACGATAGTGAAGATGTCTACAAGATTGAACGCAAAAGGAACAAGGACAGCAAGCGCATTGACGTCACACTCAATGGTGTCAAATGTACGTTGGACTGGGACCCGGGATCGGTATACTCCATCATTAGCACAGAGTTTTGGAAACGTATTGGAGCACCCCCTTTAACAAAGGCACCGAAACTACGTGCCTATGGGAACCTCAAACTCAAACCAAAAGGACTTACGGACGTAACAGTTGAAATACTTGGAAGACAGAAAATTTTACAAGTTGTAGTTATGGAAGACGCCAACCCCATGCTTTTTGGTCTCCAGTGGAGCGAGATGTACGACATGACTTTTCCAGAACCCGTCTATTCGATTAAACCTACTCAACGAGATACCAGAACACTTAAACAGGTATTAGACACTTTCTCGCCTCTTTTTGACAACAAACTAGGAAAAGTTAAAAATTACGCAGTTAACATCCATATTAGACATGGTACCGTACCGAAACACGTTCCAGCCCGACCCGTTAAGTTCGCTTTGTGCAAAAACATAGAAAGAGAACTTCAGCGTTTAGTGGACGAGGGAATAGTTACCAAAGTTGATCCAAATATGACGCCCTTGGAATGGGCAACACCCGCAGTCAACGTGGTCAAAACAAATGGCCAAATCAGAATTTGCGGTGATTTTCGTAGCACTATTAACCCTGCCATGGTAACACACGCTCATCCAGTCCCGCTATTTGACCAGTTACGTCAAAACCTTGCAAACGGAGTTAAGTTTTCGAAAATCGACTTAAAAGATGCGTACTTACAATTCGAGATCTCTCCAGAGTCGAAAAAGTACCTGACAATATCTACTCACAAAGGATATTACCAATACAATAGGATGCCTTTTGGAATATCAACAGCACCCTCGATTTTTCAACACTACCTTGATGAACTACTCGGTGGTATACCAAACGTAGCGATTTATTTCGATGACATCGCCTTAACAGGGAAGGATGACGCTGAACATCTCGAAACACTGTCTACTGTGTTTGACAAATTACAACGAGCTGGCTTAAAAGTCAACTTAACAAAATGCTCATTCTTCCAAACAGATATCGAGTACCTGGGTCACACAATCAGCAAGGAAGGAATACGACCAACTAAATCGAAGATTGAAGCAATAACAAAAGCGACACCGCCTACTAACGCTCAAGAACTACGGTCATTTCTTGGCCTCGTAAATTTCTACGAAAGATTCATACCTCATCTGCACAGTTTCTGTGCGGACCTGCATGCACTAACTGGCGCGCGCCAAAAGTGGCGATGGACAGATAAAGAAAACACAGCGTTTGAAAATACTAAAATGCTGATTTGTGAATCAAAGCCACTTGTTGCTTTTGACGAGAAGCGTCCGTTGTTTTTAGCGTGTGACGCCTCGGAAAAGGGCGTGGGTGCCGTATTATTTCATAAAGCGAATGATCAAAATATTCAACCTATCGTTTTTGCGTCAAGAAAGCTGAGATCAGCGGAATCTAAATATTCAGTTATTGATCGAGAAGCATTAGCCATATTTTTCGGCATCCAAAAGTTTGACCAATACTTACGTGGCACAAAATTCACACTCATCACTGATCATAAACCCTTGATTCACGTTTTAGGCCCACAACGCAATTTACCGAAGATTGTTAATAATCGCTTGATACGTTGGGCTTTGATCATTGGTAGCTATGACTACGACATCGTCTTCACAAAAGGACAACTTAATTTTATAGCTGATTATCTTTCCAGGATGCCCAATCCTGATGAGAAACCGTCCCGTGCAGAATTGACAGTACACAGAATAATAGCTCAGCTAAATCATAACAGTTTTTCAGATTTAGCGTTGACAGAAGAAATATTATGGGATGCGTCAAGGAATGATCCTATTTTCAAACAAATTTCGGAGAACATTAAGACAGGTTGGCGGGAAAATTCATATTCAGATATCTTAAAACCTTATGCTCGGAAACGCAACGAATTGTCCATCGAAAATAAGATTATGATGTGGCAGGGTCGAATA
Organism: Diarsia dahlii; assembly: GCA_949775195.1. NCBI lineage: Eukaryota > Metazoa > Arthropoda > Insecta > Lepidoptera > Noctuidae > Diarsia > Diarsia dahlii. Next base: position 18,308,997 of record OX459191.1, on the reverse strand, counting down.
GTCGTTCCGAATACGCTCAGGAAGACTACATTGAAATACCTGCACACAGGACAGAAAGCACTCGCACGTTTTTACGTATGGTGGCCATCGATCGACGATGATATTGAAGAGTACATCAAATATTGTCGTAAATGCCAAGAAAACCGGCCAAATAACTCTGAATTGCCTGTGTACTCCTGGTCCGTTCCTGACAACCCATGGGAAAGACTTCATGTCGATTTTGCGGGACCTTTTGAAGGAAAATACTGGTTTGTTCTAGCAGATGCACTCTCAAAATGGATTGAGATCAAGCCCATGAACCAAATAACTACAAACAAACTGTGTGAAGAATTAGACTCTATATTTACAACGTTTGGTTTGCCACAATTTTTGGTGTCTGATAACGGGACACAGTTTACCTCCCGGGAATTCCAAAATTATTGCAGAGACAAGGGTATTCTACATATTAAGTCATCTCCATATCACCCGAGGACTAATGGCTTGGCAGAACGCCTGGTTCGTACTTTCAAAACTAGAATGTCTTCAAGTGCGAGCGATGGCATGACCCTGAGAAGGAGGCTAGAAAACTTCCTATTTTCCTACCGTATAACACCTCATAGTGCCACCGGAAAGAGCCCAGGTGAAATTTTGTTTGGGCGTCGGTTGCATTGTGCTCTGGATAACGCGCGGCCTAACCCTAAAAGAACTCTGCAACACAAGCAGATACAGGCAAACATTGAGTCTGAGAATCGAATCCCATTTTTTAAAGCAGGTGACAGTGTTTTTGTTCGCGCCCGAGACGGATCGCGATGGCTACCTGCTACAATATCAAAGCGTACGCACAGATATTCTTACGCTGTGAAAACTTCAGACGGTGTAGAGAGGAGATATCATGCAGATCATGTGCGTTTCCGCATAGCAGACTCAATCAGTCCAGCTGTTACTGATCTTCCTCCTCTACCTTCGTCAACACCTGTTGGACACCCACTAACACCTCCGTCCACATCTCATTCTCGCCCTTTGCCTCGATCCACACCTACGCCTCATTCACTAACTTTTTCCACACCTATCAGACAGCGTTCACCATCATTCACATTTAGCAATCAGCCAGAGTCACCTCACCCAACGCCTCAACTAACCCAACCATCAATTTGGTCCTCCTGCCAGACTACTCAAGACTCGCCTGATATAAATCCAAATGTGATGGAGCACATCGTTCCAAGTTCATCAGGCACACAGAATCAAGCGGGCACTCCACGACAAGTCAGCGCTGAGACACCTGGTCTTCCGCTGGCCACGGCTGTCTTGCAGGGAGCACCAGCAAGGCGCAGTGGGCGCACCACCACGAAGCCACGACGTCTTGTCGAGGAGATGTCGTAGCTTCGTTGGAATGGACGAATGTTATATACCTACCTCTATGGTTGTGACATTCATGTTTACTTAATTACGATATTAAATAAAACATATTCTTGTACGATGATTGTAATTTATTTCACCGGGTTTCCCCTAAAATTGAATTTAGCGCTACACCTGCACATGTACAACCGTGTATACAACGAATATTAATTCAATTTCTCGCTGTCTGCAATGGTCCGTTCACACCGACCGGCTCTGAGAGACCAGATTTTTCGTTTCTTCTTTTCGTTTGCTTCTTTTGTTTTTGAGCGTAGTGACATGTCAAAATAAATCTTATTACAATGATGCAAAGCTCCGTTTTTAACGTGATAAAAATCTGCTATCTATCCTCTCCGAGCTGGTCGGTGTGAACGAACCCTAATACGGCTACGGTGAGAACAATAAGCAGGTAATAGCCCATTTTTTTTTTTTGGTGGGTGGAAAATCATCAAATGACCCCCCCCGCTCTTGGGCAGAGCGAAGGGGAGTGTCAGACTTCTACTGACTAAAAACCGAACCCATGTTCCTTCTTTGCCCTTGCGCCGAGGCCACGTCATCTAGTACAAAAATCCGCGGCCCCGACGGGAGGTAATAGCCCTCAAAGCATGATCTATGGGCACCCCGAGGACTACTGTTTAAAACAGGGACTAAGGGCAGCCCGAGGACTACTGTTTAAAACAGGGACTAACCACACCTTTGAAAGTTTGAACTTACCGCCTAAAGTGAAAGAGCGACGATACGTTATTTTTCACTTTGCATTTTGAAATGAAGGTACACAGACCGACACGCACGGTTGGAAGAGCCCTGTCTGGGTGCGTTGCGGCCGTGATCGTCGGCTGTGCGTGATGATCCGCAGAATCACGCACCGTGGGAACCCAGCTTTAGACTAGAACACAACTTAAGGCCAAGTGACTATTTGATGAAAACGGCATTCTTCCGAACTTTATGAACTGAGACGGTTGTATTGGTGATTTTTATTATTATTACTCAGTAAATAAACACTTGTTACTCCCGCGAATCTTATTTTATTTAACATACGACTTGACACTGACCAGAAAATTCCAAAAAACGTAAAAAAAAATCAAATTTCGCGGGCTACCTCGTCGCATTCACAAAACACAATATTTCTAAAATACTGGCAACATTAATGCAGTCGATGAGTAAAAACCCATTGACATATAAAAAGTATGGACTGGAAATACCTACAAAAAAAAGGTGCATACCTACGGAGCACAAAATGGCTGCCAATGCTAGGGTTGTGTCAATCATGAAACATAGTATTACTGTAACGAGTATCGATACTAGTATTACGAGTATTATTTGATATCACGGTTGAATTATAATTAACAGTCCGTTGTAAAGTTGTAACAGAAAAATATGAGTAAATTTACTTACCTTCTGATACCTGAGAATAAAATTTATTCAAAGTGGTTTTTCTGAATACAATAATTAAAGAATACTTTTTACCCGACTACGGAAAAGCCAAAAGGAAGGGTAGGATTTTGGCAGTGTATGTATTATGTTTGTATGTTCCAGCATAGCGCCTAAACTACTGAACACTTGTTCTCCCCACCACTGCGATATTTTTTTGTTCTAGACCATACCTAGGAACCCCCTAGTTACGGAGATATTGGTCAAAGTTCCAAATATTTCACAGTTGTTTTTGTTAATACTACTTTTTCAGGTTATAACTTTACTTAAATTACCTCCATCACCCGTTTACTATTCAAAGCATCCACTAGCCCAATGTGTCAAGAGTGCTACATTGAGTTTTACCGTAAAATATGATATTTGACCGCAATAAAAAATCGTTTCCCAGCAAAAAAATTGCGTAGGTAGGGGGGTATTTAGTATGTTTCTGTACATCAAACTAAGTACCACCCTTGCTTGGTTGACAGCTGTGTTATGGGTTAATTTACACTCTGTATACGTTTAGATTGCGGTCAAATAGTTGTCGCGGTTAAGTCTTTGTTATTTATTCGTATTATATAACAAACCAACATTAAAGTAGAATATTACTAAAACTCAACTACGAATTAAATCGCAAACTAATAAAATCGCGGTCTTATAAGTAGAAAAAATAAGAAAATAATTCTTGTCTATCAACGCCTTATTCAATTACCTAATTGATTATCGTCTAGTAAGTAGATAATTTGTATATTTCAATGTAACGTGTTGGTGATTCTCAGAGGTCTTTGAAATAAAATAGCGGACTGTAAATATATAGGTAGGTTCGTATATTGGATTTTAAGAACGCGCGCTTCTGGTCCGTGTCGTATGTGTGAATCGTCGTGCGGCGGCTGCGGCGGCGCGCGGCGCTCGGCACCTCGTCCCCCGCTCCCCGCTCGCCGGTGTCGCCCTCCGGTCGCAGTGGCTCGCACGGTGCTATGTTTTGTCTCCAACAAACGTATTATAAGTAAAATGATATTATAGGGCGGTCGTCGCATGCCACCTTGCTAATGGCAACAAGCAGCTGACTTATATATCAATGAGAACGCCATGAAGGCGCATCAGGTATCAAGGAGCATCAGGAAGGAACTAGTATCGGAAACTATTACGCAACGGTACAACACTATCCATGTTTGTAAACAAACGAATCAAATTATGAAATAACAAAAAGGTCTCTGGGACGGAAATAAACCCAAATATTAACACTTTAGCAATAAATTAATGATCACTTAGCATTTTTTCATCGAAAATGTATTACTCCTAGATACTATTGCATGAAAACGACTACTAACCTATGCAAAGTCAATTTATTGAGGTTGATTTTCAGTCCTTCTTGCACCACACTTCACAATACAACACGCAGGCATATTGAATTGCTGTTTCCTAACATATACACGCAGTTTAAGAGATAATCTCGTCTTAATTTTCTCACAAATCGCAATTTAACAAAAAGTAAACAACTATTTGACAGCACAACTACCACGAAACTCGTCGCCATCTTGTCCCACAATATGGCAAAATTGGCAAATACGGCTCTACCTACTATTCTGTGACTCGCATAACCAAAATTGTTGCCATTATGAGCAACAACTGAAATGTTGTTGTCTCTTTCATCAAATACGATTACTGTATATTTTACATTCTGTCTCCTATTTCACTCATATTTGTATAAGCAAGTGTGTTTATAGAATATCTCGGCGTCTCCATATTTTTCCTATCTCAATGGGGGCTGCCCACCATGATGGTATTAGAGTGCGCGCAAGCTAAGTCTGCGCGCGACTGGTGGCGTGACTCACAGAACATATATACTCTAGCGAGAAGAATGTCAACTAGGAACAAATAAAATGGCACGATTTTGAGCGCCTCCTGGTGGGTGCCCCCGGAAACTCGCGAAAGCGGGTAATTTAAAATCCGATTTCTTGTTCGACCGCTCTCCACTAGATGGCGCTGCGCCGATGACGCGTATTTCTGAATCGCGCGCCTTATTAATAAAAATAGTTAAACCTGGGTTTAACTTACGCTTGGTTTATCTCGCATGCCGTCACTTTCTTTTGAATATTTTTGAAGTGAGACGGCATGCGAGATAAACCAAGCGTAAGTTAAACCAGGTTTAACTATTTTTATAATTAGCCCACAAAAGCAGAACTGGGAAACTGTGACCAATGTTAATTGGTGTGCAATTTCACTGATCACAATTTTCCAGCTCCGCTTTTGTGGTCAAACAGTACTTATCAGGTGATTAAGAAACAATTCTTGGTTGTAGAAAACTTTGAATTTTGACAAAACTTACAAGTTAGTGGTTTATTTATAAAAGTCAAAGCTTCTTACTAGTATTTTTTATAATAAAAACAGTGGTTTGTCTTTTATATCAGAATTACTTTATTTAACACAATAAATGTTTCAATAAACATCATAATATGAATACTATAATAATAAGATTATCAAACAAGTTAAAGTAAGACTAACCACACGAGAAAGAAAGAAGACCAAAGACATCAGTATTTTCCTCTCCGCAGATCCACCGTGTTGCTGTTTAGAGTGTCGAATAGCATGTCCATTCTGGATATAATATCCGCTGTAACAGCCGCGTCAGCAGTTAATTGACCTGTAATAGAACATAATATTTAATTTTATTATGATGCTAGGTTAAGGATTTTACTTAATTTCTTACTCCTGTCCTTTTTTTTTTCTAGCCTATACTGTCCCACGGCTGGGCAAAAGCTTCCCCCATAGCCTTCCACTCATCCCTCAAGAAGAATTTTTTATACAATGCGTAAGAAGCTCCACTTCTGTTGGGTATCCCACAATACCGGCTTCGGCCGTCTACGAAACCGTAGTTTCGTAACTGGTTTCGATGAAGGAATGATTTGTCCTTGTACGTAACTGGTTTCGATGGAGGACATATTTGTCTTTGTACGAAACCACGGTTACGTACAAGGAATTTTTGCAAAAATATGAAATTTTACTAGTTACAAACAAGGAATAATAATTATTTTATCGAAACTAGTGATTTATGTGATAATTGGTCCAGGATCTCATAGCCGCAAATATCGGTCTACTTGCAATAGTCCTAAATAGTTGTAAATATTGCACCGAACTACTGACACTCTTTAGTGGCAACAGTTCAGTTTTTTTTTTTGACAAAATTAGAATAGTAAAGTCCCAAAAACTACCAGGAGAACAGAAGTAGGAAGGAGGTTTTGTATTATAAAAGAGATACCGCGGCCTCGACACAAAGGGCTAAGAAGGAACATGGGTGTCAGTAGAAGTCTGACACACCCTACCGCTCTGCCCAGACCGGGAGGAGGCATTTGGTGATTTCCCACTTATTCACCATTCTGGCCTCCTAGTAGTTTGTGGGACTTTACTATCCTGGTTTCCTATCTCCAACAAAAAAATGCCTGGTATTAGAAAGGCATGGCATATATAGATTGGATTTAAAGATTCTAATACCTCCTACCTACTTCTGTTCTCCTGGTAATTTGTGGGACTTTACTACCTATTCTTATTTCCTCAAAAAAAAAGAATCCGTACTTTTGCGACTAAAGAGTGTCAGTAGTTCGGAGCTATATTTCAACTTACCTTGTTTCAATAATAATTACAAGATGAAGGTCAGTTCAGTAGACAGCAAACGCGTCTACTGAACTACTTCAATCACCAAAATAATACCTCAATCGAAACTAGTTACGTACAAGGACAAATCATTCCTTCATCGAAACCTTAACAGTAAATTCTTCGTACGTAACCATGGTACATCACCGTGGTTTCGTAAAAAGACAAATATGTCCTCCATCGAAACCAGTTACGTACAAGGACAAATCATTCCTTCATCGAAACCAGTTACGAAACTACGGTTTCGTAGACGGCCGAAGCCCAATACCTAGGTTGGGTATCCCACAATACCTAGTGCCGTTTTTACTTTAAATTTGTTTCTCACTGTTTATCTTACCTTCACATCTGGTGAAGCAAAACGTCTCTATTTTTTCTTGGATGGGAAGTCCACAAAAATGCTGTTTCCTTAAAATGCAGATGACATAGCATCCTGTGTTCAGTGTGCAGTTTCATCTGAAAGTCCTTGTTTATCCATGATTTGACTGGACAGCAATACTTTGCTCACAACTGAAAGAAACAGAATAGGTAAATTAAGTACCTGCTTAGTTAGGCAATAGTTTTATGTAATTACGGATCACCAATCACAAATCTGGACTAGGGGGCTTATTTAACAAGTATCTAAAATTCTAAATGGAGCATGCGTGAATCTATAGATCTAGCCAATAATATAGGAGCACTTACCGGAGAATATTTGTCGAACCAGGTTTTGGAAACCTAAATAATGTGATTTCGGGGTCATCGACAGGCGAAGAACCACACATAGAACATATTTAATTTAACTTTTATTCTCCTTCATGTTTGAAAACAAAAAAGGGTCACTGTCTCGTACACAACACTCAGGTGTTTCGGCACACAACAGACGGAGGAACCTAGGTAGACTTTACTCTACGTCGTTAATGGCGAGGATAACACTTTAACGTTGCAAATTGCAAAAAGAGAAGTTAGAAAAGAAGTGAATTTACAAGAAAAAACATCAACATGCGCCATGTTTTTCTTGTGATGGGGCTGCCAGGTACTTTTAACCAAAACTTACCAACTTAATTTTAAGAAATCAAATAATTTTGAAAATAAATTGCATATCTATTTAATTCTGCATTAATTACATTTATATTTATTCAATTTTAATAATATTAATATTGAATAAATTAGCCGAAATATTATACTGGCTATGATAGTTCAACCAAAAATGTCGCTAAAACTACCATATGGTAGCTTTTAAACATAGAGGCATCTTTTCATTTTTACTAATGTTGCCATCCTGAAAGACGTCATTTTTAGAGCCCGAAATTTTAATGACTGGCGACACAGTTCTAGCCCCCGTAGGTATTCCAGAAATTTTAAGGACTGGCGACACAGTTCTAGCCCCCGTAGGTATTCCAAGTTTTACCCACCCAATGAGTCGACCCCGCCTGGGCGTGACTGGTAGCGATTATTTACCTAAACAAGAATAATAAATAAAACAAACGGGGTGACGGGGTGAGCTAAATAAAACCGTTTAAAAACGAATAAAAACACGGAACACAACACACTCTCTTGACACCTGACATGAAAGACAAGATAACGGCCAGCGGCCAACGATTAGTTCCGATTTTGGCCGCGCGCAGACTTATCTTGCGCGCACTCTATTTATGGTATCTTGGTATTAATATGGTATTATTAGGAATCAGAAGTGAAATACGTGAACAAAATAAACAATGTTTAATATCTTTTAAATCACACTTTTACAAAAATATCACGACAAACATTTTAAACAATAATCAAATAGAAATAGCACTAGCAAAATGGAATAATCAGTACACGAGCAAAAACATTAACCAAAAATAGCGAAGCACACGATAATAGTCGGGTAGCAAGTCCTTTCCGAGCGCCGTCCAAGCAAAAAGTGACCGTTGCAACGCCGCTCGCCTCGTTTTATGAACTTCTGTCGGTTGCCGCACGTCGACCGTACGCTAACCGGACGGCTACTGGCTGATGGCGTGACTTTGAGCCAACACGGCCTCTCCTGACGCTCTGACGTCCTCGTCAGCTTCCAACAAGGCGGCTGAGTCTTCGCTGTCTCCTTGATAGCGTGTCTCACAACGCCAGTGGGGCGTGCTGGCACCGTGGAGTGCCACGCACGACTGCGCCTGTAGGGCGCGCTGGCACCGTGGAGTGCCGCACACAACTGCGCCTGCAGAGCGCGCTGGCACCGTGGAGTGCCGCACACAACTGCGCCTGTAGGGCGCGCTGGCACCGTGGAGTGCCGCACACAACTGCGCCTGTTGGGCGCGCTGGCACCGTGGAGTGCCACGCACAACTGCGCCTGTTGGGCGCGCTGGCACCGTGGAGTGCCGCACACAACTGCGCCTGTAGGGCGCGCTGGCACCGTGGAGTGCCACGCACAACTGCGCCTGTTGGGCGCGCTGGCAGCCTGGAGCGACGCGCTTAACACGTCAGTAGCGCGCTGGCAGCCCGGAGCGGCGCGCTGTACACGCCAGTAGCGTGCTGGCAGCCTGGAGCCACGCGCTGTACACGCCAGTAGGGCGCACAGTCTGCCTGCAGCGACACGCTCGGCCTACAGCGAGGCGCTCGGCCTGCAGCGAGGCGCTCGGCCTGCAGCGAGGCGCTCGGCAACGCCAGTAGGGCGCGCAGTCGCCCTGCAGCGACGCGCTCAGCAACGCCAGTAAGGCGCGCTCGGCAACGCCAGTAGGGCGCGCAGTCGCCTTGCAGCGCCGTGCACGTTCACGGCATCACTGTGGCAAAGCCCTGGTAAGCAGCGTTGCGTTGCGTCCAAACACACGCCACACATCCTTGTGTAATGGTTAGGTACTCTGCAAACAAACAAATTTACAATTACAACAGAATTTTGTTCCGCTCGATCACTCCTGACCAAACTTTAGTTCCATTGGGTGGCACCAAATTCGACTCTCATTAATTAAATCAAATGTACTGGAAATTATCGAACAACTACCTTGAGTCATCATATACCATAGTCGTTCACACCAACCTTAAAAATTCTATTGCAACAAAAACTGCTGAAATCATCGAGTAAAACCTTTAACACCAAGGCTCTCTAACCGAGAAGTACAACAAGAGAGTAATCTCATTCATTAGAACATTCAAGTCGAGAATAAAATTCAAAGAAACATTCACCAAACAAAACTTGTCAGACAAGAATACCAATAGGCACATAGGGATGTATAAGCACATTGTTACCATATCACACAGACTTCTTCCACAGGCATAGGCTCCAAGTTTGCATACCCCTCAGATGTCGACTTCCACACACACTGTAGGCATAGGCTCCAAGTTTGCGTACCCCTCAGATGTCGACTTCCACACACACTGTAGGCATAGGCTCCAAGTTTGCATACCCCTCAGATGTCGACTTCCACACACACTGTAGGCATAGGCTCCAAGTTTGCATACCCCTCAGATGTCGACTTCCACACACACTGTAGGCATAGGCTCCAAGTTTGCATACCCTTCAGATGTCGACTTCCACACACACTGTAGGCATAGGCTCCAAGTTTGCATACCCCTCAGATGTCGACTTCCACACACACTGTAGGCATAGGCTCCAAGTTTGCATACCCCTCAGTGGCTGTTGACATAAACACATTGTTAGCGTATCACACAGGCTTTCACACACGCAGCTGAGGCCACGCGCTTGACCAAACCACACGTTCTTATGTAATGGTTACTCTGCAAAGAGACAAATCTACGACAGAATTTTGTTCCATTCGGTCACTCCTGACCAAACATCAATTAGGTCCCACTCTCGTTGATAAAATCAAACGTAGCTAAACTGGAAATTATCGAAAATACAACAATCAACCACCCTGGGTCATGTACCATTGTCGTTTAAATCAATCTTAAAAACATTATTGCGTCAAAAAAATGCCAGGTTCACAAAAATCATCGAGTAAGACCACAGATCTCCAACTAACTAGTAAACAAGTCGATCTCCCGTGTGTATCACTATTTGACTTGACACTACGGTCTTTCCAGACCCTGACCTCAACCAGAGCTAAACGCACAACATAAAACAAACACACCCACTGTCTACTCGAGTTTCCTCAAAAACCTTCAATTTTAATCGGACTACGACTACACAATAATTACTGGTACTGTCTAACACAATACAGCCGATAGAATCTCTTGGCTTGCAACCACAACTTTACTTCATCAAAATCCTTATAAACATCAACTGATACGTAACTCATTGGCATCCTTCTTAGCCTATCATGTGTATTAGGCAACTTACTTCTTTAATAAAGCAAAACTTATCAGACTTTACAGTGCACCTGTATACGGCCTACGTCTTCACACGAAAAAACAAGTCAACTGATCATACGGCGTAGGGGTTTGCGTTTACGCAGACCATGATTATTTGAGTTTGATGTGCCAACAACTGCACTTTTGGGTTTCAAATATACGGAAAACAAGACTTTTGACTGTATTTTGTTTTGTTCATAATAAATTGTGGTTTTTTTTTTTTTGAGCATCAGATATACCACAAATCACAACGTTGCCCCTCACCAGGAATTTCTCCTGTATTGTGGGTACCTTCACAAATATTTAAACTGACATACACAAGTACCCGACTTAAAAAAAACTATCTGTAGGTCATACAGATACTTGTATTCATAACGTCACTATAGCACAGTGACCATATCGACTTCACGCGGACACAATGACCGAAATTCGTGTTTAAAATGAGTCCACGTGCTGTTATTGGTCAACCAATCGTTAAGCGACGTATTAGCACCACCATGTAAATAACCACCAATGCGTCCGAGGCATTGCCAATCACCCCAGTGACCTTATTTATAAACACACATAACATCACGCCTGTAATCCCCGAAGGGTTAGGCAGAGGGACCCAGTATACCCACATTTCGCCAGCTATGTTAAGACATAAGCTTAACCATGTAAATAACCACCAATGCGTCCGAGGCATTGCCAATCACCCCAGTGACCTTATAAACACACACATAACATCACGCCTACAATCCCCGAAGGGTTAGGCAGAGGTACCCAGTATACCCACATTTCGCCAGTTATGTTAAGACATAAGCTTAACCATGTAATAGGGGTGAGCCCATTGTCACCAACAGGGCACAAATCCAGAAAATAACACTTTGCCCGACCCGGGAATCGAACCCAGAACCTTCATGCTCAGTAGTCGCGCTTGCGACTACTAAACCAACGAAATATTAAAATAGTTCGATCTTACTTGTATCAGGAACGAAAGTAAACCAACAGTCATGTCCGGAGCGTCGCCTCAACCGCGAGAGCGGTTACACAGGACTTCGCGTCCTCACGCGGCTCCTACGACGATCTCGTTCGCGCTTGGAACGGCGATCGGATCCCGAAACTTGCTACGTACGTGACCTTCCACTCCGCTTATGGTGGCTACAAGATCGCTTAGAACGAGAGGCACTAGTTTTTGAACGCGAACAACTCGATATATACATTGCTAACTACTACCCGCTTTTATCTAAAATTAAAAGCCTGAAAACTAGTTTTTAACTTGTGGGCGAAAAGATTATTTATCCCACTTCTGATATTAGGAATCAGAAGTGAAATACGTGAACAAAATAAACAATGTTTAATATCTTTTAAATCACACTTTTACAAAAATATCACGACAAACATTTTAAACAATAATCAAATAGAAATAGCACTAGCAAAATGGAATAATCAGTACACGAGCAAAAACATTAACCAAAAATAGCGAAGCACACGATAATAGTCGGATAGCAAGTCCTTTCCGAGCGCCGTCCAAGCAAAAAGTGACCGTTGCAACGCCGCTCGCCTCGTTTTATGAACTTCTGTCGGTTGCCGCACGTCGACCGTACGCTAACCGGACGGCTACTGGCTGATGGCGTGACTTTGAGCCAACAGTATTATTTACCTTCATGCTGCCCACAGACTACGTAGAACGTAAAACTTTACTCTTTGACGTCATTGATGTATTTTATTTGACGTAGAAAGAAAATAGAAATAAATCTGTCAAAGACAGAATTTGTTTTGATCTTGTAAAGAAATTGCTGCTTGTCTTGTATTGCTTGAAAATAATTCAAAATGCAAAGAAATTTGCCACAAAATAAGGAAGCATTGCTAAAATCATATACAACCCGGCTAAAAGAAGATGTAAAGAGCATGTTAGAAAACTTTGAAGGTAAGAAACAAAAATAACACGCTCTTGCTTTTGTAATTTAGGGGCTATCATTCGGATGAATGACTAAAGTTAAAGTAGATCGCGGTCTGTCGATGAGTTCTATTTATTTTTCGGTCAGTGGGTCGTCTTAGGGGCGGTTCTTCTTGTTAGTCGTTTCCGAGGAGAATAGAAGAAAAAGCCCACCTCAAGTAATATAGGACAAGGGCAGGGAGATGATGATGATGATTCGTCGATTCCTCAATGCTAAGGATCACGTCCACAACTGACGGTCTTCGGCAGAACCGCTCGGTACAGGCTGCCCCCTAACAGCCTTCTTAATCACGTTTGATCACCTTGCTGGTGCTCTGTCTATGATTGGTGCATATTAAAACTGATAGACTTGTTTATATTAGCTTTACATGTTTCTGCCTGCTATTCAATTAATGGCATTCTCCTAATTTATTTATTACTGTACTCTACCACAATGCTGTCCTATTTGACCATAAGGTTGTGTGGTAGAGAATGCCTTGTGGCATTAAGTCCGCCTATGTACCATGTTTGTACCTGAAGTTTAAATAAATAAAACAATACTTATTGCATTCACAAATCTCTATGCCAGGTTATGACAACATGAAGACTATAGCAACAGTAAAATAAAGACTTTGGTCTTCTAAATTTATATAAACTGACAAGACTCCATTATTAGTCAACATTTCTTTATTATTTTATCACTCACAGTTGAAAAAAAAAACAGTTTAACACATGAAATGCCCATCATTCAGTTTGTTTCTATTTACAGAAATCATTAAACTTGCAAAACTGGAAAATGAAACCCAACTCAATAGAATGACACAGATTGAGCAAGATACATTTGAAATGCAAGTCCGGGCTGCCAACATTGGTAAGTTTACACCAATGTTATTATTTAACACATTGATTGCCAAGCCAAAATTCTCAACGCATCTAGATGGCCAAAATTTAAAATAAAATGTAATTTACTCAAATAATGGCCAAAAAAATAATGCTGCATTTACTTTATTATGGCTCATACATAATTATAAAGCACCATCATGCAATGTTGGGTGATGTGGCAATTAATATGTTAGCATTCCTGTAACTACATAATTGTACATGCATAATTATTCTAAATTGTTCAAGTACAGGTACTTTTATAAAAAAAAAAAAACAAGCCTTTCCTTGCAGTTGGGTAAAAAGCAGAACATAAATTTGCTTGTCCCTTATCTATTATTGTAGGTGCTCTATTATTATAGCAACACCACACCAGCAAAATTTGATTTAAGAAATATGAATAATAATTTATTGTTCCAAAAATGTTGCGAGTTACAGGCTTCGTTCCATTGATATATTTGTGACACAAATAATATTTGTTACAATAAACTTCTAAGTCTAATATTAATCTACTATCTAATCAAGTTGCCAATCATTTATGTTCCAGTGAGAGCCGGTGAATCCCTGATGAAGCTGGTATCAGACATAAAACAGTATTTAATATTGAATGATTTCCCGTCAGTCAATGAGGCTATAACGCAAAACTCTAAACTATTCCGCACAAAACAACAAGAATGTGACCAGAAACTAATGTCTCTTCGTGATGATATAGCAGCTGACCTCTATGACTTGGAAGATGAATATTTTACTAGTATTTATAAATGAAATCATAATTTGAAATTAATTGATGTTTAAAGATTTTTTTAAACTTAAACTTGTTATTAACATGCAATTTTCTGCAAGTTTTAAGGTCCATTTTGTAACTGTTTCAACGGCTCAGGGCCACCTAGTGAAATTCATTCAGCTTAGTAATTTTGTAAAAACAAAACAATAGCTGTAGGTAGAAACTAGAAAATGCCACAATCAGCTACAATAACTTAGAACATAGTACAGTACAAAACAGTACAACTGTTGTACTGTTGTGCATATTCATAAATAATTTAAGCCTATACTTTAAATCAAGACACTGATTGAGAGTGCCAATAATTGTAAGGAAAATTCTAAGATTATTGTATAATAATAAAAGGAATTTAAAAAACCTCTTTGTAATATTTTTACCCTTCTTTTGTACATCACATAATGAGAAACAAATAAATAAACACAACAGAAAAACAAGGTCTGGCAAATCATTTTACAATGAAATGATTTGCCAGACCCTGTGGCCACATTTAGGAATACTAACAATTTCTAGTAATTAGTAGGTAGATTTTTAGATTAGACAGAATTATTTAGTTGTAAAATTAATGTAAGACTGCAGTAGCGTTAATTATGGAAAAAGAAAAAGAAGATTAAACTCAAAATTGTTTTATTGAAACTATATTTTTAAATAATAATTCTAATTTGAACAGACCAGAACAAAAGTTTCATTTGCCAAATAAGTAGTGAGTTCCCTGGTTTGGGTATTGCTTAGCAATTACAGGCCTTCCAACTTTATAATCTTCCAAAAAGAAGAACAATGCAAAAGATCCTCCAACAACACCCAAAAACCATGTCCACTGATGCAACAATGAGAACCTCCTCTTCATAGCTGGATCATAACGGTCACCACCAAATATTTCCATTCTCGCATGCATCTGAAAATTAATGAATATAATTTATAGGACCAGTCGTCTGGTGGTAGTAGCTTCTTTTGATTAAAAACATTTTATGCTTTACAGGTTCATTAAAGTTCCTCTTCAATTCTGGATTATCATAAGGGTAGTGGGGATCCCTAGAATCCTCTCCAACATCAGGCAGTTTTGGGTAATCTCCATAGCCCATACTCTCGGGATACGGCTGGTACTCCTCAATGGTCATGCCATACTTTTTTGCCGCGGCCTCTCGCGCCTCTAAGGTCTTAGGATACGGACCGGGCATGTATTGGTAGTTCCAATCTAAAATCAAATGACGTAACAGTCACAACACTGGATATTTTTTTATAAACAAGCACAGTTTGGATATTTCTTACGGTTTCGTGTAGCATTGCAAATTATTCCGAATGTCTTCCGCACAGTGGCAGGATTGGAAAAGATAGCTTTTTTGAGTAAACTCGATGCCATTTTGCTACGAATAGCACATAGAAATTATTAAAACATTTGACAGATTGTCTGCTTGACTGGCAAGTGACACTGGCTGTCGAAGAGTAATAGCCACAGAATACATATGTAATAGCTGTCACACACTGACATCAATCTGACCACAGGATAGGTAGAAAGGAAAGCAAGACAAAAGTACACAGATTTGGTACGGTCCTTGGCTACTGGCTTTTTCCTTGCTTTTTCCATTGTCAAGTAGTAATAATTTTATTGGTCCTTCATTCGACTCACTCACCAACAACACACACTCAAGAGACGTTGTATTATTTCTGCCTACCCCAATGAGAAAAGTGTGTTAA
This sequence comes from Diarsia dahlii, assembly GCA_949775195.1. NCBI lineage: Eukaryota > Metazoa > Arthropoda > Insecta > Lepidoptera > Noctuidae > Diarsia > Diarsia dahlii. Next base: position 18,293,035 of record OX459191.1, on the reverse strand, counting down.
TTTGACGCCTTTTCTCATGGGTTTAAAAGATTACTTTAGGGTGCATTGAGGTATAATGTACTGTACATTTTACCTCAATGTTAGGGTGTCAAATCTATGCCTGATTTTAATATTAACAGCAGGAGGTTGCGGCACACTGCATTGGCGCGGCGTGGCGGTCGTAGCCTTCTACGTAACTGCTGAATATATCACTATGAAAATATTAGGTAGTAGGTCAATTGGCTACCTGATGAATAAATTCTATAATAATCAGCAAGGAGCTAAATATCATCATCATTGTCATTAACCTATCCAATTTGTGTGGGGTCGACACACACAGTATCTCTTCTTCAATACTTCCATACCTAGGAGCTAATATTTCCATGGCTATAGCAATCGTCACTTCTGTCAAGTATGACTGTGTCAGTGGCGAACCGCGAAATGTCACGTCGTTGACCTGCGTTGAACATTTCGATCATGGTTGTGTTGTTTCTTGTTTCGCCGTATTATTATTAATTATTCACGAAGTTTTAATTCGTATTATTTGAAATGGTATATATATAGTTAAAATCCTAAATGATGGGTAACGACAGTTCACAGTTAAGTGGTCTAGAAATTGAAGAGAAAGCAATAGAGATAACCGATTTTTGGTGCCACTATCAGGCCACAATTAACGACAGTTGCAGGTATTTCAGCCTTAAAGGCGATGGCTCAGTTTCTGTTTTTAAGGGAGAAGCCGCAGTTGGTCCGCTTTGGTCAATATCGACACCACTTGAAAAGTTTTCAAATGTACGTTCTCAAAATTGTCTAACCACTAATAAACTTTACTTATCCGTGTTTGTGTATACAGTCGCTAATGTTTTTAATTACTTTGTAGAACCTTCTGAAGTACCGTCATCCATGCATTGTTCGATACATTTCCGCTTGGCAACAGCGCTCAACTTTCCATTTAGCCACTGAATTTGTGCAGCCACTGTCGCATATTCTACAGTCTTTAACACCGCTCCAGATATGCATAGGACTAAACAATATCTTAAGAGCATTAGTGTTTATTCACGAACAGGTTGGTACCTATATAATCTATACTTACCTGTATAAGTTGAGTAATGTTTTCATTAAGTTTCAACTAAGTTTATTTTACTTACCACCAAAATATTAACTGGTTCCTTTACCTCCATACTTGCAGGCTGGTATGTCCCATAATAATGTGAGTGCGTCAGCAGTATATGTGACTGGAGATGGACAATGGAAGCTTGGAGGACTGCAATACCTTTGCCCGTTCCCTGAGCTGACGGCAGCTTATTTAAGACATGCCAGGATTCACAGGTAGAATTTAAAACATTTGTCAATACACTGAAGATACCTTCTTAATTATATGACTTAAGAAAAGAAAACATTTTATCTTGCTTAGTAAACATTCTATCAGCCTAGGGCCTAGGATAATTTCTAAATCATCAGAGGCTGATGGTTTCACTCCTTCGAGACCACCTCCAAACATGCCGCGCGGCTGCAGCGCAAATTTGAAGGCGCCAACCCGTGGCGCCAACAATCCCACAAAAAATAATAATTTTAAAATCCCAACGAATTTTGTGTTTTTTTTATCTAAATATCAGATATAATTTTTTTTTTAATAAATACAGGTTTTTTAACTATCTGAGTATTTTATTTAAAATAACCAGTGATGCTGTTACAGAGGAGCAGAGTCAGCCTAAAACTTCATGTCATGGCATATCACCAATAGGGAGGGAGGGGGGCCTAAATCCTCACATAATTAAAGGATGGCCCCTTAACTAAATAATAGCTTGCTGAATAGAGAGATTTACTATCTGAGAATTTGAAATTAGACTTCTTTCTTTCATTATTCTTTTTCTTTATAAACAAAATAAAACATGTTTGCCACTTTTTAGGTATGATAAAGCAGTTGACCCAAATGAAGATTCTTATGAGATTACTACAAAAGTTGATCAATATGCATTTGCAGTATTGGTTGAAGATGTTTTCAAAGGCTGCAAAGATGGTATATTACCAAAATAATATATTTATTACCATAATTATTTTGTTATCACCATTTGCTAACTACTTGCTTTATTTTCAGATGAAGTACCACATTTAGAAGAATTTAAGAAATATTGTCGAGATTACTTGCAGCATCAAAATCCAGCCAAGAGGCCTAACTTATCTGAGATACTACAACATAATTTTTTCAATCATGAATTTATTTCAATCTATAAATTTCTTAATTTTCTCCCTTTAAATTCGGAAGAGGAAAAGAGCCAGTTTTTTTCTAATATTTTGGATAATCTTAAATGTTATGATGAAGAAACTGTGGCAAAGCAACTAGGAGGCCTTTTGCTATCCAGGCTTACAATGTTAGACCAAACTGCAAGAAGAGATGTTATTCCTTACATCCTCAAACCAAAAAATGGTAATGATCTTATCTGTCTTTTCATTAGAGTATACTGTCTTATTAAGTCAGACAAAGCTGAGACTCTAGTAAAATGTAATAATCATATCATTTTGAATTCCAGAGCGCACATCTAATGGAGAAGTTCCAGGGTTTTTCAGTCTTGGTGTGTTCAAAGAACATATAAAACCTAGACTAATGCAATTATTTGGAGTGAGAGATAGTCAAATCAGGATGCTACTTTTGAGACACTTTTCCAAGTTTGTTCATGTATTTTCACATGAAGAGCTCTCTCAACACATCCTTCCAGAGGTAATTACATCAAATTGTTAATAAACGAAAGTTTTATTAATACCATATGTTATTAATACTAGTCACTGCAAAACTCACACACTGCAAGAATCTAATACCTATTTTTTTTTTTTCAAGAAAAATAGGTATAAGTTCTAAAATGTTATTTTTTCTTGTTTCAGTTACTTTTAGGTATCAAGGATATAGATGATGGTTTAGTGGCATCAACTCTTATATGTTTAAGTGAATTGGTACCAATATTAGGAGCTGGTACCGTCATAGGAGGCAAAAGATCTAAATTTTTCTCAGATGGCAGACCAAATTCGAAAACAAAGCCTTTGTTGCCAGCAGCCAGTTCAGTAACTGAAACTAGTGTATATCTACCAAGTAAGTCATTGCGAGAGTTACCTTGCTCTGGAGAAATTTATGAAAGTGACGAAAGAAATGAACTAATGTCATTTGATAAGTCAATAACTTTAAATGAAAGACCTTCCCCAGTTGGTGGCGAATCTATAGATGATTTGATTATACCAAAAGAATTACTTACAAAGATAGGAGACAGTGAAGATGACTGGAGCGACTGGGATAATCGCCATTTAACAACAAAAAGTGCTTCTCCAATTTTGAATGAAAATGAAGTTAGTACACCTGAAATTTTAGTTCCTATCAAGGCTGTAGATGAAAAAAGTACTTCAACCACAAATATAAATACGAAAGTTGTTTCCGAATCAAGAACGAAGTTACTGCAAAAAGCTGCAATCGAAGCAAAAAAGAATATCGTTGATATTTCTGAATTGGACATAAAAAATCAAAAATACGATTCTAAAAAGAATTCAGACGAATTCGATTTCTTTGCTGATATGACGCCTGTAATAGAAAAGCCGACTACTGTAAGTATTGGTGAAAACAGCGATACGCAAAACTTAAGCAGCAATTTAGAGTTTGTTCCAGATGAAAATGTCGATGAAAATGAAGGGTGGGGTGAGGGCTGGAATGATTAGTAGGGAACACATTTTACAAGAAATCTACAAGCAATGTTCGAGTACTTCTACACTTTATAGATAAGATGTATAGGTATAATAATTGTAAATCAAATATTTAATGTAAATAGAAAATTGGGTAACATAATATAATAAGTATGTGCAACCAGATGGACCCAGAGTCAAATAGAAAGTAATTCGTAAACGTATTTACTTAAATAATTTTATCTCGACATTATTATGGTTCCAATAATTGACGCTCCATTGTAACCTTGGTTTCTAAATTTGCCAGTTAACATTTTTACATAATATTATTTAGTATTGATTAGTTATTTCGTAATGGATGCCTAATGAATTGCGCTTTGTTTAGATTTTTTTTTTATTTTTTTATTAGCCTACTTTGTGTCCCACTGCTGAGCAAAGGCCTCCCCTTTCTCTTTCCATACATCTCTATCATGGGCGATCTCTGGCCATGTTAGCCCCGCAAACATGATCAGATCGTCACGCCACCTTCGCCGCGGTCGACCTCGACGGCGCTGTCCTTCCTCTGGCGTCCAGTGAGTGACGATCTTTGCCCATCTCTCCGGGTGCATCCGTGCTACGTGGCCTGCCCACTCCCACTTCAGTCTGTTTACGCAACATAAATTAATTTAACTACATACCTAGGTAATAATTATGTTTTCACTTCTCTCGCTCTAAAATTCGTCTTTATGTCGTGCGTAGGCGACATAAAGTCGCGTTTTATGCTCTAGAGCATAAAGTAAAATCTTCGTCGAAGACCAAGGTAATCGGCACTGGTAATCGGCCCAACAGCCACAGGAACAACTTCATAGAATAACCTCTTTAATTTAATTCGTTTCGCTAGTACTCTAAGAACAAGGGATTACTGCTTTTCATTACGAATACAAGGAAAGTTGATGGGAATAGGCTTCCCCCAATTACCTAAATCGCTTGATGGCAATAGGCTTGCTCATAATTAGGTTGGTTCATGGCAATAGGCTTGCTCCTAATTACATCATTTGATGTGAATAGGCTTACTCTTAATTACATTTATTGATGGCAATTGGCTTGCTCTCAATTACCTAAATCAGTGGATGGCAATAGGCTTTTCCTAATTACATCGGTTGATGGCAATAGGCTTGTCCCTAATTACATCAGTTGATGGCAATAGGCTTGCTCCTAATTACATTGGTTGATGGCAATAGGCTTGGTCCCAATTACATCTGTTGATGGCAATAGGCTTGCTCCTAATTACATTGGTTGATGGCAATAGGCTTGCTCAAAATGTTTTTCTAACTGAACAGTATGAGTACCGACTTATGTAAGGTGTTATGTCAAGTTTCCTACTGAAAAAAAAAAAGTTAATTGGCGGGAAGTGGGAACCATAATTATTTTTACAATATTTACAAGTTGCTGTTGCATTTCCTCGCAATCGAAGTGAAAAGTAGAGTGTAAAACTCGTCCATAAAACCCATTTTGCTCTCTACTTTATATCCATCCTCGCTCGCAAGCTCGCATCGGATGGATAAACGTCTCGCGCAAAATGGTGCGTTTTATGCACTTGGTGTACAATCTACTATTTCCAGTCTCCTTAAGTCTGCTGATAGGCAATTATTGTGAAATGATGGGTTTGTGTTTAAAAATGGTACAATAGTAAAAAACTGTTTATTTTGTGCAATTGTTTATTTGCTCCTTTCTCCCGCACAAGTACTACATTTTGATCACGTGATAACATAATGCAGACAATCGTAGTGAACCGAAGTAGTGAACACTAATGTAATACAAAATTTCTGGTGTTATGTAAATTATAACGTATAAGTAGAAATATTTAATAAGAACTAATTTGGTTATAGGAGATATCATGCACATAATGTAAAACCATAGGTACCTAGAAGTGATACTTGATTTGAAGGAAGCAATCAATTAATTATTAAAAACAGTCATATGGGCCTACTACACGCACGCACTTCCCCACAGTTTTCGTTCACACTTCACAGTACATCGCGCGTATGGTTGGTAAAACTGTATTACCATTACAAACCACACGCGCGATGTACTGTGTGCACCGTGTAATCCCGCAGGCAAAACTGTGGGGAAGTGCGTGCGTGTAGTAGGCCCATTACAGACTTAAACATACTTACGCTTGTATTTCATTATCACTATTAGACTTTGATCAATAATGATCAAAAATAAGGTAAATTATGCATCATGAATTGCTCACTCTTCCTTGTGAGAGGCGCAATAATAGAAATATAGGCAATAGTGCCTATATTTCTATTATTGCGCCTCTCACAAGGAAGAGTGAGAAAGAAAATCAGGACATAGGTCCAGGGGGTCTAAAATGGCCACTTTAGCAGATCAGAATATGAATTGACCTTTCAAATAGTAACTGCGTCTGTGACCATTTTACGAATTTAACGCAATTCATATTGTTTTCCTATTATTACTTACCTATGATCTATTTTCCTTAATGGTCCCAGACGCTGTTACTATTATGAAAGGTCATTTACGCTTTTTGACGCAATTCCTATTATGAACTGCTAAAGTGGCCGTTTTAGACCCCCTGATTTTCTTTTATCTTTAAAATTCCCGTATGGTAACACGTGTATTGCTTAACGTACACTAATTGATTTTAAGTGATTCTCTAACCCCATAATTAATTATTGCAACTAAAATCTCAAGTAGGTAGGTACTTATGTACTATTTTGTGGCATCATAAAACCATATCGTTTTGTCACGTGATCAGTCACACATATAATACTAATTGGTGTATATAATTTGCTTAAATTGCTTTACGTTCATCATTGCTTTAGATCTTAAGCCTGGTGTTAGGTGAAACTACGTGAAATTCTAACTCACAACCTCACCTTACAAAACACTTATTGTTTAGTATCTACCTATCTTTATAATAAACACAGCCCAAACAATAAATTTGCATTATTATAGATTCATTGGCTTAGAGCCAAATAAATATTTATCTAAGATTCTATAAACTTGTTTCATTATCATACCCAAACAAATGCTTAGGCTAAATCTAAAGTTATTTGTCTCGTGGCTTAATACTATATCGTGTAATAAATCAAAGTGAATGCTTGACGCAAAATGCGTTATAGAATATCGCATTGTGGTGATATTCTTGCAAGAAGTATGTGTGCAAGAACAAGGTGTTTATGTGCAATAGGGGATCGGACTGGGTCAAAATAATATGATTCTGTTTAGTCCGTAAGTTAGATTATCGAAAAATATTGAATACGTGTTTTTTGTTATAACAAATCAATAAAAAATGACGAAGATAAAACGCGTCAAAGATCTTGGAGTGGGGCTTTAAACGTCACTTGTGTCGTCAAAATGTACTATCATATGACGTCACACGAGTTTTCGAAGCACTGTATCGTCTTCATTTTAAGTTTACGTGAAAAAAGAAAAAATACGTGTCCAATAATTTTTGGAAATCTATCTGACGGACTAATTAGTTTTTTTTTGTCCGATCCCCTATTTAGTTTTATCATGATAACTTAATACATTATTACTTAGATGTTTTTTTCACACGGTCGTATCACATAATAATTTGCTTACAACTTCTTGTGTGATATCTCGGACATGAAACTGAACCACATGTCTTGTATGAGTACCTACTTGAAATGGGCAAGAAAAAATATGAACTTTCTATAGAAATTGACGCGATCTGCTGATCATCATTGGTAAAACTAAAAAAGTTATGAATTTCCGAGTAAGGCACCTGATTCGGAAATTCGTAACTTTTTTAGTTTACAACAAGTACAAGAGTTTGTAATTTATTTTTAAACTTTGCCCCTCCATAGGAATTCATCCGGTATCGTGGATGCGTTTACAAACATTTGAACTCACACACACAACAGCCAGTTCTGAAACAACTACATTATGTCATACAAATATTTGTTCCGTGCGGGAATCGAACCCGCGATACGTACCGCAGTAGCCAATCGCTCGGCTGCCTGCGCCAACCGTGCTGTTAAGTTCTATTATGTTACTACTTGTATAAAAATAACGCAATCTTAAATATACGCCGCGGCGATTTAAAAGATCCATAAATAAATAAGGCGTTTTGGTATAGAGACAGAATCACAGAACTCTCCAATTTTTATGGGTACAAAGTTACAAACCCATAAAAAATCATAATATAAACAAAAACCATAACTTGGTTGTTGTCTTACTACATAACAATATCAATATCTTACATTATAAATACTCTAAATTAGAACCTTCTAAAGGGCGAAAAAGGAAGATCAAACATTTGGTATTATATCAGTAAACTAAATGGTGAGTAAACTTAGAAATATGACTAGAAAAGTAATGGGAAATAATAATAATAATATAATAATATTCCACAACTATCACACAACGCCATCTAGTCCCAAGCTAAGCAGAGCTTGTGTTATGGGTACTAGCTAGACAACTGATAAACATACTTATATATTTCTAAATACATACATATTATAGATAAATTACACCCAGACACAGAACAAATGATCGTGCTCATCACACAAACATTTGTCCTGGGTGGGAATCGAACCCACGACCTCCGGCATAGCAGTTAGGGTCACTAACCACTAGACCAACAGGCCAGTCAAAAATAATCCTCTTATATAATACATTCAACAACACATATAACTTAACAAAAAAATGACTAGTAAAATGTTTACAAAAGGAACAATGTATACCTTATAAACTAACATAATTATGGCTTCTTGGAGTAAATTTAATTAATCTTTTGTCAAGTGAATGCTTGGCACTTGTCTTTTTTTAGCACATGTCCACCTAGAATATTTGTGTACTGTGTATTGACAAATCACAAATACCTCACATTCTAACTTTAACATTCTCGTTCATAAAATTGCAGTACCTAATTGTTAAAAATAAAAAGCTCTTAATTTTCTAGGATGAGATTCTAGGAAGTATTTTTAGATTGGTTTTTTACCAATGGAATGCAAGGTGCGTTGGGACATTATTTAAATTGCAATTTTCTTTTGCATAACTAGATCTTTAGAGCTCTCATGGAAAACATCAATCATTTGTTGACGAGCCATTTCACATAAAGTCTCAACATCATCACGTGTCATTCCACTTGTTGGTATAGGAGGCAATGTAGTGATGACCACCTTTCCTGTAAATAATATTCAAAAAATATTTATTAAGTACCTATTTTTTAAGTGTTTAGGAAAGAAATATCATCAGACAAACATACCTGGTTCAAATGTCTTAGTCTCACTGTCTAAGAAGTAATATTGACTAAATACAACTGGCATTATTGGTATTTGAGCATCAATAGCTAAATAAAATGCTCCTTTCTTGAAAGATTGAATACTGCCTTTGTTGAATCTTGCACCCTCGGGAAATATCCAAAGTTTTGTCTAAAAAATTGTTAGAAATAAGTTTTTACATAATACATACAAACATAAACTCACGCAGATGGACCCATGCAGAAACCACAGAACGCCACATGCTACATAATAATAAAACTAAAAATCATGAAGTACATACTTTTTCCCGAATGACTCGTGCAGTTGCATCCCTCATGAGTTGGCGAGCTTTCTCCGTTCTTAACCGGTCAATAAATACTAGACCAGAGAGCCAAGCACCAAAACCAAAAGCCCCAGTGAACATTAAAGGTCTCTTTGCCACCACCGTGCAGCGCTTCATGCGAGGCCACATTTCAAACATACCTGGTAGGTATTAAAAAGCATTGTAAAAAAAAAACATAGCATTCAATGAGATAATGTGAATAATTTTACAAAGATATTACCTAATATATCTAATGAGCTTTGATGATTAGATATCACAATATAGCATTGCTCGGTATTCCAATGTTCCATCCCCCGTAATTCCCATTCTATACCGACTATAAGTGACGCATAACGACAAAATCTGGAAGCAACTCTGTAGAAAGAAAACAATTTACTTATATACTTGCCTAAACGAGATTCGTGAATAGTATATATTCCATAACACGAAATAATAAATAAATCGATATCTTACATTAGGTTTGTTACGTCGCGAGGATATATTAACACTACGGGCAAGAGCACCGTGCATGTTATCAACACATAAGCGTAATAGAGAAAAAATTTCAAATAATACCGAAATAGATTACTTTTTTCATATAAAAATGGCAAGGTAAATATAAAACCCGCCAAAAATAATTCAGGATACGAATAGGAGGAAGCCATAGCGAAGAATTTAATTATTTGACATAACTTTCTACGGGTTACCAAACTAAATAAAAAAACAAAGGTTACATCCGGCCGGCCGGTATATGTGTTCTGTGCCGGAAAGTTATCAAAAACAAAAGGATAAAATCTTGCCTCTGAAACATTGTTTGATTGTGTAATTTGTTAATAACAGAATACCTCGCCGAAATCTGATAGGCATGCCACTGGCCCGATGAATCAATCTAACATTTGGTTTCCGGTTGTTCTTTTCACGGCGCGGCGAGTAGTTACACACTTTGGTTGTAACACAGACACGATGTCATGTCTCTACATGCACAAATGGTGAGGATATTCTTCTCTCTGGGCCTTGACCAACGGCCCCAACGGCAGCTTGAAGCTTGTTCGTAATGTCGATGGGGCATTTTTGAAGTGAAAACTTCTTTAGCGGCGCTGAGCACTTTTTTTGTATGGGTAAAAACTTTCAAACTCGCGAGTTTGAAAGTTAATATTGAAGTTTTCACTTCTGCCGGCACTCCCGGAGTGCTACCTTTTTTTTTAATATCGTTAACAGATTTTATGTACTTTTGTTTCATAAAATACAAAATAATATTTCTTAGAAAATTAAAGAAAGAAGTTAGAAGTTAGTTCTAAAATCCATCGGGCAAAAGCTTCGATCAATAATAGTACAAAAGCCTAAATAAATATTGGTCTTGAATTTTGTCTATTTGAGCTGGCAACATCTCAGTTGATGTCAGTTTTCAGCTTTTAAAAAGGTTTCTTTTTCCGGTGGTGTCCTTTCTCAGACGCCCGATTCCTAAATAGATTAGGAATATATAAAAATGGTGAGCAACGGTGCTAAAATATTTTCAATAGTTCTTAGTGTGTTTAAATCTTGAGTGTATTATGGAACGTTATTGTAATTTTAAGTTGTGATTGTGAAAATATGGATTGATAACTCTGTGCCATGTCGGAAAGAACTTTTCACTTGTTAGTCGGAACAATAACTTATTACAAGTCGTTGTTTGTATCAATGTTACCTCTTTTACCACTAAACTTCTCTTTTATGAATTAGTCCTTCTTGAAAATCCTTAGGCTAGATAATATTTGTTCTCTTCCTAACCTAAATGATGAAACACCGACACATGCGCGTCATCTGATGCTGCAGAAGAAGCAAGATTGATGTGTAGTGCCATGTTTTATGTGTACTACAACATTGGTTTCGTTTTAGACTGCAGCTCTAATGATTATAAAGTGCCACTGATAACCTCAAATAGTGAAACAATATTGTTTATGTGTAACGCTCAATTGACTAAACTAAAGTCATGTTTTAGGGTTTCGTGAAAGTTGTGAAGAACAAGCAATACTTCAAGAGGTATCAAGTTAAGTTCAAGAGGCGTCGTGAGGGAAAGACCGACTACTATGCCCGTAAACGCCTCGTTGTTCAAGTAAGTTATTGTTTTTAAATTTGATTAAAGGTTACTTTCATTTACCTAAGTTCTAAATTCAGTAATGTTTATAACAGGACAAGAACAAGTACAATACACCCAAGTACCGCCTGATCGTCCGTCTGTCCAACAAGGATGTGACCTGCCAGGTGGCGTACTCTCGTATTGAGGGTGACCACATTGTGTGTGCTGCCTACTCTCACGAACTGCCACGCTACGGCGTCAAGGTTAGTCACCTCATCACCTATGTTTATAAAAATCAGGAAAACATCATAATGTGCCCATGACAAGATGATGAGTCCTGTGCAATACTAGGATATCAAAATGGTGTGCAGAATGCATCTATTTTTTTATCATTTAATTTTATGTTAATTGGTGAAGTGCAATCCTAGTTAGCTAATGATGATTTTGAACGGGCGGTCTGAAGAGACGTACAAACTCATACAACCCTGTTGTTATAAGGTTCAATACTGATTTATTCAACTAATAATTGGAATGAGTTACCTTTCTAATATTTTGATGATGGTTGTAATATGAAAAGTGTATTCTTAGGTTGGTTTGACAAACTATGCCGCTGCCTACTGTACTGGTTTGCTGCTTGCGAGAAGACTGCTCCAGAGGCTCGGCCTTGACTCCCTATACAGTGGTGCTACTGAAGTCACTGGTGATGAATACAATGTAGAACCCGTTGACAATGGCCCAGGTGCTTTCAGGTAATTTTCTTTTGACATGGTATTAACACGTTGCGGGACAGTAATGACTTTTTCAAATCATGCGATATGACAGTAAAATTGCCCATACAAGTTACGACCACTGCTATATCTGTACTTACCTAGAGCAATACTAAAGAATAATAATACAACGACACTACTTGAGCCATTGCATAGAATCTGTATAGACCGATTACGGGCAAAACCGTAGTGTGCGTGCGAGGACTTCATAGAAAACGCACTAACACATATATTTTCAATACAATGTGTGACTTTGTGTGTTCTAATGCTTCTATACGTATGAGGGATTGATGTGATACGACAGTAAAAACGGTTTTCCTTGTTCCTCTATACAAAATTTCGCTGTAATGCCCGTACCTCACTTTAGAAGAATTTAAAATTGTATGGCAGTGCCCGTACTGTCATTTTTCAACTTCAAAAAATCTACTGCTAATTCAGTGCGTCCCACAACGTGTTAATTTGAGCATTGAGCATCTTCAGCAACTGTAGCTGAAGTCCTGTTAGTTGATGTGTTTACAAACAGTTATTTAAAATGTATATGATGAAGTCATTACGGGCGGTCTGAAAGCACGTACAATGCTAAAAAAGAATGTTGTTTCGTAGTTCTCTGATTTTGTATTTTTTCTATTGTCACACAATATTTATCACCAGTGGATAACATATTTTTTTATTTTATTTATGATAGATGTTACCTTGATGTTGGTCTGGCACGCACCACCACTGGTGCTCGCGTGTTTGGAGCAATGAAGGGTGCAGTTGATGGTGGCCTAAATGTTCCTCATTCCATCAAGAGGTTCCCAGGATATGATGCAGAAGCAAAGAAATTCAATGCTGAAGTACACAGGTGAGCACATCCTCTGTATACGTTATATCATTTGCATATAAAATATCTATAATATTTGGTGAGCTCCATTCATCCTCTGAATTATGGTTTATCTATTGTTTGGACAGCGTTATTGGAGCAACATAAAAATGTTAAGGCTATTGGTTGTGATAGAAAGTTTGATTTCAACTTTTTGTAACCGGTCTTAAAAACATTTATTCAAGAATGAAAAAAACTGAAGGCTAGGTTACAATTTAATTCAAGCATTCTCAGTTACATGCTTTACGAAATTTACTAACAAAAATGTTATTGTTTTCAGAGCACACATCTTTGGTCTACACGTGGCTGAATACATGCGCAGTCTTGAAGCAGATGATGAAGACTCCTTCAAGAGACAGTTTGGCAAATACATCAAACTCGGTGTAAATGCTGATTCTGTAAGTACATTACACTATAAAGCTTATTTTTAACAATCAACGTCCAACCAAATTACTGTTCTAGTAAATATACTAACACAGTGTCGAAATTGGACAATATTAATGCAGTCTTTTTCCACACTTAATTCTTCTATGATTCTAAGTACTAAAAAATTGCAACAGTATTTTAAATGATGATAAAATCAAGCCACAGTGAATCTTAGAAATCAATAAATACTAACTTCTGCAATGGTATTTTCAGATTGAAGCCACTTACAAGAAAGCACATGAATCAATCCGCGCAGACCCATCCCACACCAAGAAGGAAGCCAAGAAGAAGGAAGTGGGAACCAAGCAGAAGCGCTGGAACAAGCGCAAGCTGACCCTGGCCGAGAGGAAGAACAGGATCAAGCAGAAGAAGGCATCCTACATCAAGAGGCTTCAGGCTCAACAAGAGGCGTAGGCTCTAAGATCAATATATGCCTGTGGACTTTAAATAACGTATTTTCATTTCCAACCTTGAGTCCATTTCCAATCATATATACCTACTTAAGTTTTATACATAACTCGCGGCAGATGCCCGCGACTTCGCCCGCGTGGATGTCAGTCAAATTATATACTAAAACCTTCCTCTAACTAACCTGTACCATTCTATCCATTGGTGAAAACAGCATGAAAATTGGTACAGTAGATTTTGAGTTAATCGCGAACACAAGCGGCGTCGGGCTTGGGCGGGAAAGTGCAACGGTCTGCGTCGCGAAAACCGAACGACGACTAATACGAGCGCGAGCCATTGCTCAACAAAAGTATATATATCTATGTGCTCAACTCAAGTGAACTCAAGTGTCGACGACGAATACCTTGAAGTGCGGGGTGAGGTGCGGTATTTAATATGAGCGCGGGGAAGGGAGTGTCCCTTCTGTACGTAGTACTAGTAGGTATTCTGTGCCAAAACTAAGTCCAAAAATTTTTAGACACCCTATTAGAAAGAGATGAGATCCACTTTCGAGTTAATCACGCTCGGAACGCTTCTGAGTGGCACGTGTAATAGTTCTTGGGTCCGACTAGGCATGGGCGAAAAATATCGATATATTTAAGCGCGATAATATTATATTGGATATTTATTTTATTAGAGTATCGAATTCGTATCAATTTAGATTTTTCTTAACGCGGCAACTTTGGTTTCGTGTTTAATGTCATTAGATACTCCTTGCATGCTCTTCGCGTATCTTTACTTAACTTTAAAAAATCCCGCTACAATCTTTATGAAATGCAATTTAATAATAATAAACATTTTTATTTCTCTTCCACAAAGGTGCCTTAAAAATATGTCTAAACTACGTCAGATAAAACCTTTGTGGGAGACTGGCATCTGCACTAGGAAAACCCTGTCACACGGAGATTACCAGCCCCCCCCCCCAAAAACACGTAAAAATCAGCTTGGAGAAAATAAGATAAGATAAAGATTTATTTCTCGCCACAATACATATTAGGTACATTATAAGGTTTCGTGTACAATTCATGCGTTTTTATACACTGTGGGAGACTGGTGCCTAAGCTAGACGAAAGCCTGTATTTCAGGACACCAGGTCTCCTCCCCTTGGGAAGCACATTTGAACAGAATTATGCACTCTCATACAAATTAATACGGTAAGTAATATTGAGCAGAAAACAAAAAAAAACAAAAGACAAAAAATAAAAAGAACATTAAAACAGTGGCGATTATTAATTACTGAACCAGGGGCACACCTCGGACACTCCATACAACGCCCGCAAAATAATTACTACTACATAAACAAATAAC
Organism: Diarsia dahlii; assembly: GCA_949775195.1. Lineage (NCBI taxonomy): Eukaryota > Metazoa > Arthropoda > Insecta > Lepidoptera > Noctuidae > Diarsia > Diarsia dahlii. The sequence goes on along the minus strand of OX459191.1, from coordinate 18,277,974 downwards.
GTTTGTGCACGACGTGCACGTGCAAATGTGTGCGTAAACTCTAGTAGGGTTATCGTAGCCTAAAAAATGGCGCGGAAAGTGCAACGGTCTGCGTCGCGAAAACCGAACGACGACTAATACGAGCGCGAGCCATTGCAAGGTGCCAGGGGTTAGTAGTACGTGAGTGTATGTGTGTGTAATGTATGATGGATGTTTGTGTGAGTGATGGGTGTGTGTAGGTAAGTGACGGTTGTGTGTACTACTCTGTCAAGAAAGTACCGGGAAAAGATCAATAATACACAAAATGTCTGTTATTCATCCTAATTTATTTTATCACCTTCAAAGTATGCTCCTTTAGAAACGATACACTTGCGCCAACGAATAATCCATTCATCAAAACATTTTTTAAACGCTGCTTCCGGAATTGAGTTCAGTTCTCGCCGCGAATTCTCCTTTATGTCTTCTATCGATTGAAAACGGGTGCCACGAAGTGGTAGTTTGAGTTTAGGAAAAGAAAAAAGTCAGCAGGAGCCATATCTGGTGAATATGGTGGTTGCTGGATGGTATTTGTTGAGTGTTTGGTCAAAAATTCGTTCACAATGATAGCCTTGTGCGAAGGCGCATTGTCGTGGTGCAAAATCCAAGAATTTTCTTTCCACAAATCTTGCCTTTTTCGTCAAATTTTGCTCTCTTAAACGCCGCATAACGCTCAAATAATATTCTTTATTTACCGTTAGACCTTCCGGTAAGAATTCAGAGTGCACAACACCGCGATAGTCAAAGAAAACAGTCAACATGACTTTGACTTTTGATCGACTTTGGCGTGGTTTTTTCGGTTTCGGTTCAGTTGGAAGGCGCCACTCCGAAGCTTGTTGACTAGTTTGCATGTCAAACTCGTAAACCCACGTCTCGTCACCAGTAACAATGCGTTTCATGAATGTTGGGTCCGAACTGACTCGTTCTAGCATGTCCTCAGCGACTTTCATGCGATTGAGTTTTTGGAGAAAATTCAGATCTTTTGGGACTAGCCGAGCAGCAACATGTTTCATACCCAAATGATTACCTAGTTAAAATGGTACGGATCGACTCGTGAAAGAGAAAGTTCGGCGGCTATCTCTCTCAGAGTTGAATGGGGATTTTCAGTCACTATTTTCTTCACTTTTGCGATGTTAACTTCAGTTGCAGACGTTGACGGCCTACCAGAGCGAGGCAAATCTTCCATCACATCTCGACCGCTTTTGAACGCTTTGAACCACTCATAAGCACGAGTTTTTGATAAAGTCGATTCACCGTAAGCCTTCTGTAACATTTTCAGTGACTCCGAACACGAAATTCCATTGGCGATGCAAAATTTAAGACAAACTCTTTGTTCGATATTTTTGTCCATTAAGAAATTCGCAATACACACTATATATGATATTACTAAAACCAGCACTGTATTTAATATAAATAACAGATGCAACTCAAACTCCGCGCCAAAATGGAAAACAGTTGTGCCAATCTAACAACTACAAAATAACAAAAATTTGAATTTGGAACCATAAACAAATCATCCATTCCCGATACTTTTTTGACTGAATGTATGTGGTGGGTGTGTGTGTGGAGGAAAAAAGGAAAGTTGTAAATAGACGGATGCACAAAATCATGGAAAGTTGTAAACAGACGGATGCACAGAATTGTGATCTATCTGAGTTGTATCGTTCAACAAGCAGGTTATTTCGGGGCAGCTAGAAGTTTTTCCGTGGCGTCATAGCTTTACTCCAGAAGCCAGCTCGTAAGTTTCGATTTACACTTGATTTTGGTAAGTTCGTAGATCGGCTCCCGATCTACGAACTTACCAAAATCAATCCTATTTATTTTGTTATAGAGAAAACGACCAAGGTAACAGAAGAAACGTTTCGAGAACATGGTAGTTAATTGTTTTCCATGGCGATCTACTGGGTCAAAACGTCTTTTATTTAAAAGTGAGGAGTTAAAAATAAGGAGTCCATGCTGTTTCAGGGCCGTTTGTAAAACAAACAGCTGACGCACAGTTAGGACTTTAGCCTCTTTATATAAAATTTCTGTGGGGTATCTAAATGGTAGAAAGGAAGATACCTTCAGAATAGCTCTCTGCGCTCTTTCCAGTTGTAATATTGTGTATTTAGGAGCACCGCCCCAGGACGTAATACAGTAAGTTAGTAGAGACTGGGCGAGGGCAAAGTAGATCGTTTTCATCAGCTTGACGTCAGCTACATTTTTAAGTGTCTTAAAAACAAATATTAATTTACGTAGTCTATTGCTGAGGGTGTTGATGTGTTCATTGAATCTCAAGTTACAATCTATTATAATACCTAGGTACTTTAGACTTGCTACTTTTTGAAGGCGGGTGCAATCACATGTATTTGCGCGTTGATTTGGGCAGGAGTGGGCTATTATAGAATATAATGGTGTCGTTTGAGCTACGTGTATCGACTTTAGGGAAAAGGCAATATACCATCGGTGGCCAAATTAATAGGGACAGTAATAAGATTTTTGAATTTTCGAGTTTAAGTTGATTTGTGTAATAAATAATATGTTGTAGGTCTCTTATATATTTTTTATTAGTTTCTATGTTCTATTGGGATCACAAAAAATCCAAAATGTATACAGAACTGTTAATTATTAATCAGGTAAAAAAATATATATTTGGTGAAGCTCTTATTTCAGCAAAGGGTGGTATCACCCTTTGCTTCGCTTCTAATCGCTTCTATGTGTCGGGGCATGCTCTAAATATAATGTTTTGCATTTTCCTTTAGTTCGGCATTATGATGCCATTCTCTGGTGAGGGTTTCTATAAGTTGCCTTTCGGTGGTAGACACTTCTTTGGCAATGGCCCCTTTGGTGAGTTCCCACATTTTTTCAATGGGATTCATGTCAGTTGAATTCTCTGGCCAAGGCAAAACAGTGTCATTCTTTCAGCCAAAAATGCAGTAACGCTTCTGGCTTTGTGGCAGCGTACTGAGTCATGCATAAAAATGTATTCGACATCCTCGGAGAACCTTTCATTGACCTGCCTGGGTTTTTAATACTCGCTTGTATTGGTCTTGTTTCATCGTTCCTCTTACGGTGTATAGGCGCCCCATGCCTTTGGCTGAGATGACAGACCAAACCGTATCAATAACCGGATGTTTAACACTCTCTACGATGCAATCGGTGTGGAATCGTTGACCAGGGCGTCGTCATACAATTAAGAACTTTTGTCGACCAAAATTTGAAAAGTTGATTCGTCAGAAAGGCACACCTGTAAATTAACAGAATGAATAGTAGAAAATAGTAGAAAAGTTATTAACTAATTGCATTATTAAAACAGGTTATTTTTCCTCGACTCCAACCTGCGACAGTCATATTTCGATGTTGTCTGGCCCATTGGAGTCGTTTCTTTTTCATACTGTCGGTTAGGCGTGGTTTTTTTGAAGGCCGCCGTCCCATCAAGTTCTATTCGACCAACCACCTACGCATTGTTCTTTCCGAAATCCTTACACCCTCGTCGTTCATCATCGTGGTCAAATGAGCAACACTCTTTTTAAAAGTTTCGAGGCAGATGCTCCTAACTCTTCGATCGGTACGAAGTGTGGTGATCCTTTTTCTGCCACATTTGCCAACCCGAATTGCCTCAAGAGGCTTTTTATTGTCAATTTAAATTTTTATTTGATTTACGACAGATTTTAAAACCTCAGCCATAGCAGCTATGACTATCTGGGAATGAGTGGAGTGCAGTAACAATGTTAGTATCTCTCTACATTTTCTTGGAGAGGTGTCCAAAGCCTTGTCTATCCTAAAAAAAGAAAATTTGATGATAATGCGTCTAACTATTAATAAAAATAGAAATTCATAGACAAAACATAGCAAAACTATTTTACTACGGGGCTTTACTTACCTTTTGATTATTTTAGACAAGAAAAGTCGGTTAATCAAATGAAAAAACAGTTTCTTGAAAATTCAAAAATATATATTGCGAACCTTGCTTTTTAACAGACAATTACCGAATTAGAATAAACGTCCCAAAATTGACAAATAATGCACGGATTCACTGTGTTGCCACTTGGCAAAAACAATAATAGTAGTAGTAGCTATATCAGATAAAATAACCCTTTAGATTCAACATATTTTTTCAAATATACGTAATAAACTATAAACTCCATAAAATCAAGCACTGTCCCTAATAATTTGGCCACCTACTGTACTTTGTTTTATCTGTGTTTAGTGTAAGTACACTGCTATGGAGCCATCTCATTACAGCATCAAAACCGGCCTGTGCATGCGTGTAAACTTCATGCCATGAATTTGCGCTAAAGAGAAGAGCAGTATCATCTGCAAAGGATATAATTTTACCATTGGGGACGGGGAGCATACCCAGCTCGTTGATATAGATGAGAAAGAGAGTCGGCCCGAGTACGCTACCTTGTGGCACACCATAGGTGACGGTGCGCTCTTCACTGAGGATATCATCCACTTTAACGAGCTGTGTACGCTCACTTAGGTAGTCCTCAAAAAGTTTGAGTTGAACCCCCCTTACACCTATTCTTTCCATCCTGTGAATGAGCATGGGTACAGAAACAGTGTCGAAGGCTTAGGCAAGGTCCAGAAAGATGCCCAAGACCTTCTGCCCTCCATCCATGTTTGTGACAACGAAGTTAGTCAGATCATGAACCGCATCGGACGTCGATTTACCAGCCCGAAAGCCATATTGTGAGTGTGACAGTATATCAAACTTTTCTATGTAATCGACGAGCCTTTTGTTCATCATCTTCTCTAGAATTTTGGATAAAGCAGGGAGTACAGCAATAGGTCTGTAGTTGTTGACACTGTTTCTGTCCCCACTCTTAAAGATAGGATGAATAATCGCTTTTTTGAATGGTTTGGGAAATTGTCCTAGTCTGAGAGCGAGGTTGCAAATGTATGTAAGCTACGTGCTTTTTTAGAATACCAGCAGAAATTCGATCCCACCCCACAGAACAGTCATTACGTAGGGACAGTATAAGATTAGCAACTTCATTTTAAAAAAGAAAATACGTGAAGTAAGTAATTTTTGTATGTACCTTGATGACCTGATACCTGAAAATTGGCCGTCCAAGCAAGCTAGCTGGTAGTAGTGTGTTCTTAGTTCATACTAACACTACTCAATCGCCCACATTTCCTTCGTCAGAAAATACGTGACGTCTGGCGGCCCTGGGATCTTGGACTATAATTATGTGTTTTTGATTATCGCGCCGTTCATTTTCTAGTCTCGCCACACTTGCGATTATGTCGTTGAACTCAACCGATTTACGCAGTTCCCGATATTCTTCACGGATCTCGTTCACGCTTGTGAGTATTTGGTCGATCTTGTTGTTTTGAGAATCAGACCTGCTTACGCAAGTTTTATGTAGCATACGTTTTTTTACTATAATATTTCCGAACGTGGTACAACACGCTACCATTATCCGAAACACTTTTACCGCGTTATATTTCCTGTCATGTTGCCTGCGCTGGTTTTATCTACCCCTCTCTTTCCCTCCTATACCGCCTCCATGCGACAGAAAGAGAAAGGAGTATTGCCGCAAGCGTCCAATGACGCGAGCTTCCGAGGTGATGAAGAAAAACCACCACTCCATGATGAAGAGGAACACTTAAAATTCATATCTTCAACTGTCTTCAACGGCTTAACACCTCTTTACGCTATATACCGCTAAGTTATTGCGGTCCGCAACCATAAAACCAAATAACCAATCTGTGAGTGTCGGCCGACACAAGTGGGACAATAATAAAGACGGTAAAGTGCAGTGCTGGGAAGAAACCATATTCAAGACCTCTACACGGGGCTTTCCAGTCGTCAGCCATCGTTACAGGCGATCCTTCAAACTGCAAGTAAGTCCTAATACCGTTCCCTCTAAATAAAACCAGTTGGCAGCATTCACTCCCGCTTAAACTGTAATTTACACAACGCTTATTGGTCCTTCGCAGCCGCTACTCTCATAACTCCACCATAAGTTTTTGGTCCATTCGAGTCGGATTCAAAAAATCAGCTTAAATAGGTCTCATACCTAGGATTTAGGTCAAATAGGTACCTAAATTCGTAAAGTCACCATATTGAACGTGTACTAACGTTCGTTCATCCCGCTAGGTACATACTTATTCATTGAGAACCATTGTACCAACTCAATATTCCTCCTGTTGCATTGAAATAGCATAGGTAAATATTAAAACCGCTAATTATCGCGAGTTATTTCGGCAAACTTGCCAATAACTTATACTCAACCGCATTCTTTACTTATACCCGCTTAGAATAAAAATAATTGTTCTAAGTCTACCCGCTACAACTAAATTATTTTATTCATTGTACTTTCTAGAAATATTCCAATATGGAAGATCTTAAAATGAAAGTTAAATTGCTTCAAGCTAAAAATCAAGCAATCTTTGAGCGTTTATCGTCGTTGTATGAAACTTCAAAGAAAATAAATACGACTAATATTGAACTGCGATCGTCGGAAACGTTCATGGCAGACACCCAAATACTCTCAGTCTCTCGTCAGGAATTTGGTGACAACATAGATAAAATAAATACATATTGTTTACAATTAAATCCTGATCATAGAATCGATTATAGCAGTCAGGTGTCCTTTGACGGCGTTTACACTCGCGTGGAAAGAGTACGCTCACTTATTGCAGCGAAGTCTTCAAGGTCATTAGATGACTCAATGTCACAGGACAGCGCGAAACATTCTAGAAGCTCGATCAAACTACCTCCTATTCAGATTCCGTTCTTTGATGGTAGGATTGAAAACTGGCCTGTTTTCTATGAGTCATTTAAATCAAATATTCATAGTAATATAAATCTTACAGATTCTCAGCGTGTGCAGTATTTAATAGGGAACTTAAAAGGAACCGCATTGCAAATTACTGCCGGAATTATTCCGTCCGGAGAAAATTATTCCTCCATTTGGAACAGTTTGGTTCAAAAGTATCAAGATAAACGAGCACTAGGCTCACATTACATGTCTAATATATTGAATATTAAACCCGCAACTAATAATTCCGCTTCTCTAAATAGTTTCATTGAAAGTTTTCACGCGTCTGTTTCGGCATTAGAACAATTAGAAATTAATGACATAAAGGATTTCATATTATTAAACTTAGCTTTGAAAAAATTAGATCCCGCTACCATACATTTATTTGAAATGCATATGAGAGATACGGATATTCCTACATATACGGATTTCGTTGAGTTCATAAAATCGCAAGTTAAAATATTAGACAGAACTATTTCTTCTCGGACTGCGTCTGTAAATCTTAACAAAAATAATTCATACCGTAATCAGTCACGTGATAGTACAGTACATACTTTTGTTGCTTGTGATAATAATCAAACTTGTTTACATTGCAATAAGAATGACCATTGGAAGCTTTATTTATGCCCAACATTTCAGTCACTTTCAGCCAACGCGCGTTTGGAGTTTATTAAAACCAAACGTGGATGTGTGAATTGTCTTAGTGCGACGCACACTGCATCACAGTGTAAATCGATACATACTTGCAGGACGTGTAATAAAAAACACCACTCTCTTTTACATCTGGAACAGAGCTCATCGCAGTCGCCGCGATCGATATCGACTGACGCTGTGCCTAGCTCCACGCATTCACAACAGGTGGCGCTGTGTGCATGTTCACGCTTAGGCACAGACATGCAACGCACTACTGTACTTTTGTCGACAGCACAGGTCTATGTTGACAACAAACATAATAAATACGTTTCTGTAAGATGCTTAATAGATAACGCTTCACAAAACAACATAATTACTTTAGCTTGTTGTAAAAAACTGCAATTAAATATTATATCGCTTTCAAATTCAGTTATAAAGGGTGTAGGAACCTCTTCGCGGCCTATCATAGGTTACGTTGAGATAAAAGTTACTGCTAAAAATAAAACTAATTCTTTTAAAATAACCGCTCTTGTTGTTGATTGTATAACGGATAAATTACCATCTCACTTTGTTGACACCTCTGCAGTGCAACATTTATTTGAATTGCCGCTAGCGGACCCCCTGTGGCACGTGCCCGGTGAGGTTGAATTACTTCTAGGGGCAAAGCTGTTCCCATATTTATTACTTAACGATAAAATTATCTCTCCTACCGCGCCTTCCGCAATTGAAACCGTGTTTGGTTACATTCTTATGGGTGAGGTACCCGCTAGTTTCAGTTCCAACAACAACAACAACAGATCCGCAGATTTAAATACCGCTTCATATTTTTCTACCGCGTTAAATATAGATGATTCTCATTGTTTTATATCATTAGACGAATCTTTACATAAATTTTGGAATATCGAAGAAATACCTTCAAAATCTTTTATGAGCCCCACTGAACGGGAGTGTGAACAGCTGTACGTTTCTACTGTGTCACGTGACTCCAGTGGTAGGTATTGTACTGCGTTACCATTCTGTAAGAATCCAGATTCACTCGGAAATTCTTATGCTGTCGCTTATCGACGCTTAATTAATTTGGAAAAAACTAAGCTTCGCGACCCTGCTTTGCGCGCTAGTTATAACGAAATAATCCAAGAATATATTGATCAAAATTATTTAACTGAAACTACACCCAGCGCTGCTGATCAGACTACGGGTTATTACATACCGCATCACCCTGTTATTAGGAATGATAAACAAACTACTAAAGTTCGTATCGTCCTTGACGCGAGCGCCAAGTCTCATAATGGCGTGTCATTGAACGACTTGTTACACACAGGGCCGAATTTACAGGCTGACATATTTTTATTACTTCTAAATTTCCGCTTATTCCCTATTGCAGTTACAGCTGATATAAAACAGATGTATCTTCGAATTGCTGTTATTGATGAGCATCGAAAATACCAGAAAATATTATTTCGATTCAATACCGCTGAGCCTGTTCGCGAATTTCAATTTAACCGAGTTGCGTTTGGACTTAAGCCCAGTCCATTTCTAGCCATGCGCACGGTGCGCCAGCTGTCAGAGGATGAAAAACATCGCTTCCCGCGCGCATCCATTGTCGCTTCTCATGAGCTATACATGGATGACTTGGCTAACTCGACTTCTACTCTGGAGGAAGCCAAAATTCTTTCCGCTGAACTTATCGCCTTATTTAAGGCTGGGGGCTTCGACCTTACTAAGTGGGCAAGTAATTCCTCGGAACTACTGAAGGCTATTCCACACTCCAATCGCTCTTCTATTAACTTTTCTGACGGGGATAATTTAAAAATTCTTGGACTAAAATGGATTCCTTCCGAGGATTGTTTCACCTTTACTACATCTAACTTGGATAAAACTTGTACTAAACGCTCCATACTTTCCACGATTGCTCGTCTGTGGGATGTCCTCGGTCTGGTAGCTCCTGTAGTTGTATTCGCGAAATTACTCATAAAAGAATTATGGAAATTAAACACAGATTGGGATGAAACTCCACCCGATTCTATTGTACTTCTCTTTCAAACATTTAAAGAGCAACTGCCTCTACTTTCTTCTTTAAAATTGCCGCGTCATGTAGCCGTTACTATGGGTTGCATGACAAAAATAGTAGGTTTTGCTGACGCCAGCATGAATGCGTATGGCTGCGTCATATACTTACATGTCACTGACACAAATGGTAACACTCACGTAAATTTGGTGTGTGCTAAATCCAAAGTTGCACCTGTTAAGGTCGTATCTCTGGCTCGTCTAGAGCTTTGCGCCGCTGTTCTTTTGTCTAACTTAATTAAATTAGTTTATGACACTTACCGCTCTCGTACCGCTATTAATAAAATATTTGCCTTTTCCGATTCTACAATTACACTTTCATGGATTCATTCTTCACCGCACAAATGGAACATTTTTGTTAGCAACCGCGTCGCAAAATGTCAAGAAAATCTTGATCCTAAACATTTTTATCATATCATCGGTAAAGAAAATCCTAGTGACTGTTTGTCTCGAGGTCTTCTACCTGAGCAGCTACTAAATCACGATTTGTGGTGGCATGGCCCTGAGTGGCTTCTGCGCCCAACTGCTGAGTGGCCTATCACTCCGTTTGTTTCCTCATGCAGCGAGCAGTTGCCCGAGTTTAATAATAAATCTTTAACGTTGGTATCTACCGTATCAGAACTTAATTTGATATATAGCCTTTCTCAAAAAATTACATCTTTAAATAAAATATTGCGCATAATTGTATACATTTTAAGATTTTTGCATATTATTCCTTATGACAAGTCACATCAGATAATTACTGTCCGTGAATTAGCTACCGCTGAAATTTATTTATTTCGTTGTATTCAACAATTTCATTTTTTAGATATTTATGACGAAATTAAAGGTAAAAAACTTCGCTCACAGTTTAAAAAACTCGATCTCTTTATAGACGAGCATAACATAATTAGAATCGGTGGCAGGTTGTCAAATGCGAACCTTCCTTATGAAGCTCAGCATCCCGCTCTTTTACCTAAACATGATAATTTTACGCATGTTCTAATAGACTACTATCACCGCATTTATTGTCATGCCGGTGTAAGCCTTCTTAGCTCTTTGTTACGTCAAAAATATTGGATCCTCTCGTCTAGAGGTGTCATCAGACAAAGAGTACACGCTTGTAACTTTTGTTTTAAAGTTTCTCCTTCTCACCCTAGCCCAAAGATGGCTGATTTACCCGCTTGTCGCGTACAGGAGACTAAAGCTTTTGTGCACACGGGTGTGGATTACGCTGGTCCCATTAAAGTAACGTTATGTAGACGTAGAGGACAGAGAAGTCAGAAGGCTTACATTTGCTTGTTCATTTGTTTCGTTACCAAAGCAGTTCATATTGAATTGGTTACCGACGTGTCATCGGACACTTTTATTTCCGCTTTTAAAAGATTCATTTCCCGCAGAGGACCTGTCTCTTACTTATATTCCGACAACGGAACAAATTTCGTTGGAGCCAAGGCTCAATTGCAAGAACTACTTGCTAACCGCTACCGCATAGAGTGGAAAATGATTCCACCCCGCGCTCCCCACTTTGGAGGGTTGTGGGAATCTAATATTAAATCAATTAAAACTCATTTATACCGTGTTATCGGTTCTCAACTCCTTACTTATGAGGAGCTTTCGACTGTTCTCACTGAAATTGAGGCAGTTCTAAATTCTAGACCACTCTGCGTCCTGACTGAGGATCCGTACCCAGAACCGCTTACTCCCGCGCATTTTATAATGGCTTCTCCGTTGACCTCGTTGCCTGTCGTGAACGTTCCCGAAACAACGAGTTCTCTAACTTGCCGCAAAAAATTGCTTGACCAAATGGTTTGCAGCTTTTGGAGAAGATGGCGGATAGAATATCTACATAACTTACAAGTTAGGCAAAAATGGTTGAATGCCACAGACAATATTAAGATTGGTACAGTGGTTCTCATGCATCAGGATGATGTCCCTCCGTTACGTTGGCCAATGGGCATAATCACCGAGGTTTTCCCCGGCAGGGAAGGGACAACCCGCGTTGCTATGGTGAAGACATGCAGTGGCTCTTTCAAGAGACCCGTTGTAAAATTATGTCCTTTACCTTCTCAATAGTTTCACTCTGTATTCAATAACCTAATTTAGCTGTAGTTAACATATTTAAATATTTTTCTCTCTCCTAGTCCGTTTTAATGTAACTTCTTTCCTTTTGAGAATACTACATATCCTCAAAACCGGGCAGGATGCTTACGCAAGTTTTATGTAGCATACGTTTTTTTTACTATAATATTTCCGAACGTGGTACAACACGCTACCATTATCCGAAACACTTTTACCGCGTTATATTTCCTGTCATGTTGCCTGCGCTGGTTTTATCTACCCCTCTCTTTCCCTCCTATACCGCCTCCATGCGACAGAAAGAGAAAGGAGTATTGCCGCAAGCGTCCAATGACGCGAGCTTCCGAGGTGATGAAGAAAAACCACCACTCCATGATGAAGAGGAACACTTAAAATTCATATCTTCAACTGTCTTCAACGGCTTAACACCTCTTTACGCTGTATACCGCTAAGTTATTGCGGTCCGCAACCATAAAACCAAATAACCAATCTGTGAGTGTCGGCCGACACAAGTGGGACAATAATAAAGACGGTAAAGTGCAGTGCTGGGAAGAAACCATATTCAAGACCTCTACACGGGGCTTTCCAGTCGTCAGCCATCGTTACAGGCGATCCTTCAAACTGCAAGTAAGTCCTAATACCGTTCCCTCTAAATAAAACCAGTTGGCAGCATTCACTCCCGCTTAAACTATAATTTACACAACGCTTATTGGTCCTTCGCAGCCGCTACTCTCATAACTCCACCAAGACCAATTCTGTAATGTACTCATGATCTCAGTCTTGAAGGACTGCCACTCCGCTTTATATTCTTGATCGTGCTTTCTCTTAGGTACTCGTGTACTTACATTTGATGAGAAGTCACCATGAGCTACATCTTCACGACCGCAAGTGGGAATACTAGGCTCCGACACGCCGCCGTGGTATGGGGAGGTCAAAGCTTCCGAGGAGGTGACTACTTTCGGAGGAGAACGTCGAATCATATTTACTTCGCAAGTTGAACTAGTGCTCCTGGTACTCGGCGGTAGCTACGCTCCCAGTGCGTGCGCACTGGATCGGTGCGTGGGCGGTAGCCGTCGTGCGCTGGTAATGCCTTATTGGCTTATTATTTGATTACTCACGCAGTTGTGGCGTAAAGATAGCGCGTATAGGTGATGCTCGCTCGTCGCACACTGGTTACACTTGGTTTCGTTCTTCGTAGCTTATGCGCGCCTGGTACTTGCACGAATTGTTTTGTTTGATTTTATTTCATCATTCATCATTTCAGCCAAAAGACGTCCACTGCTGGACATAGGCCTCCCCCAGGCGTCGCCACATTGACCGGTCCCGTGCGTCTCTCATCCAGCGGGTTCCTGCAACCTTGACCAGGTCATCGGTCCACCTAGTGGGAGGCCTTCCAACGCAACGTCTTCCGGTTCGCGGTCGCCATTCCAGAACTTTTCGGCCACATCGGCCATCCGTTCTGCGAGCAATGTGCCCTGCCCATTGCCACTTAAGTCTGGCGATTCTTCGGGCTACGTCGGTAACCTTGGTTCTCATGCGGATGTCCTCATTTCTGATTCGATCACGCAAGGAAACTCCGAGCATAGCCCTCTCCATTGCCCTTTGGGTGACTTTGAGCTTTCTGATGAGGCCCATTGTGAGCGTCCACGTTTCGGTCCCGTATGTAATCACTGGCAACACACACTGGTCATAGACTTTCGTCTTGAGACACTGGGGTAAGTTGGACGAGAAGATACCGCGCAACTTCCCGAACGCTGCCCAGCCGAGTCGGATTCGACGATTGACCTCTTTCTCGAAGTTAGATCTACCCAACTGGACCGTTTGTCCCAGGTAGACATAATCGTCCACAACTTCGAGCGTAAAGTCTCCGATCTTGATAGGAGTGGGTGTTACATGAACATTCATGACATACATACATGACTGGCCTGTTGGTCTAGTGGTTAGTGACCCTAACTGCTATGCCGGAGGTCGTGGGTTCGATTCCCACCCAGGACAAATGTTTGTGTGATGAGCACGATCATTTGTTCTGTGTCTGGGTGTAATTTATCTATAATATGTATGTATTTAGAAATATATAAGTATGTTTATCAGTTGTCTAGTACCCATAACACAAGCTCTGCTTAGCTTGGGACTAGATGGCGTTGTGTGATAGTTGTGGAATATTATATTATTATATATTTTTTTTTTCTGTTTCGGTTTTCCGATACTCGACCATACGTCGGTTTTGGAATAGATATCCCGTCCCGCATCCCGCAGGAAAAAAGATATCTATTTCCCCCTATCTTCTTCTTCGCGTGCGGATTGTATTTTGTGTGGTTGATGGATGACTTTGTGTATTTGGTGTGTGTGAGGTACTGACGGATGATTGCATAGAGTCTACTGTGTGTGATGATTGCTGTGTGTCTGGTGTGGTCTCTTGTGTGTGAGGTGTACTCTCTTGTGTGTGAGGTGTACTATTAACAAAAACAGTGTCTCCCAATACCTTACTGAGTATGGTGTTTGTGTGTATGGATGCTTGTTTTTGTAGGATTGTTATGTCTATTGTTGTACTCAGCTGGTCTATGTATCTATGTAAACTTTTACTAATAATGCCTGTAGCTCCTACTACTATTGGGATAACTGTAGTTTGAGTATTCCATAAGCGCCGAATTTCTGTCTTCAAAAGGTGGTATTTGCTTAATTTTTCTATTTCTTTAGCTCCTATGTTGTAGTCTGAAGGTACTGCTATATCTATTAAAAATGTGCTATTGTTGGTCTTGTCTACATATATTAAATCTGGTCTATTATGTGTTACGGTAATATCAGTCTGTATAGGTATTTCCCACATGATTTTAGCCTGTCCATTTTCTTTAACTTGCGGCTGTGTTAACGCTTCTTTCCACCAAAGACTCGACACCTCGATATTATGTTTCCTTGCCAAACACCAGTGGACATACTGAACCAAGCTGTTGTGCCTCTTGACATAATACGTGCCCGCTAACTTTTCGCATCCTGAGATGATGTGCTGCGTCGTTTCGTCTTTGCTGGCGCATAGGCGACATTTACCATCTATATCCATTTTTAAAATGTCACGTTGATGTTGACGCGTCATAACAGCCTGGTCCTGTATGGCAAATATTGCTGATTCTATGGAGGGTGAAATTTGTTGCTTCTTCATCCATTTGAACGAATTTTCTTTGTCTATATTAGCTTGGTCCAAAACTGCTTTAGGAAACTGTCCATGTAATTGCTTATTTCTCCATTTATCGTTTTGCTTCTTGATTATTGCTTGTTTTATTTCTGCGTCTGTATGTATATTATTTTGTGGTAGTTGTAGTTCTCTTTCTATTTCTCGTGCTTCTTTTATTATTGAATATTTATCTTTGGTTTTGTCATGTTGAACTATCACCTTTATTAAATCGTCATTCTCTCTTTCCAAATAATGTTTATATTTAAGTATCTGTGTTTTATACATATTTTGTGTATTTATTAACCCCCTACCCCCTTCTATTATCGGTAAGTATAATCTTTCTACGTCTGCTTTTTGTCTGTGTGCTTTTTTTATTGCTAATAATTTCCTAGTCTTTATATCTATTGCTTTTAAATCACTGTTCTTATAATTTATAATTCCAAATGAGTACAGTAGAACTGGTATAGCAAACGTATTTACCCCTTTTATGATATTTCGTGCGCTTAAATGTGTGTTCAGTAGCTTTTTAGTCCTCTTAAAATATTCTTTTGTAACCTGTTCCCTAATTTGACTATGTTCTATCTTACCAGATTCGTGTATTCCTAAATATTTATATGTCCTATCTATTCCTAGTTGTTCAAATGTATCTCCACTCAGTAGTATATGTCCTTCACCTGTTGTATTATTCCTGTGTCCTGATCTAATGTGTATAGTATTACATTTATTTAAACCGAAACTCATACCTATATCGTTTGTGAATATTTCAACACTGTCTAATAAAACTTTTAAATTGTTTTTATTGTTGGCGTATACTTTTAAGTCATCCATGTACAATAAGTGATTTACCCAGAAGCTATCTTTAAGTTTGTATCCTTTCATTTCATATTTATTTAAGATTAATGAGATTGGATTAATTGCCAGACGGAACAACAAAGGTGACAGAGAGTCTCCCTGGAATATGCCACGCTTGATGTAAATGGGCTCAGTAGTTAAGGACTCGGTGGTTCCACGGGCTGTCATGATCACTTTCCATGTAGGCATAGCAATTTCAAGGAAAGCCTTGATCATGGGCGGGCATTTGTAAATATCAAGAATTCTCAGAAGCCATTCGTGTGATACACTATCGAACGCCTTCTGATAATCTATCCAAGCCATACTCAAATTTTTCTGGGACTGATGTGCGTCCTCCAAAATTGCCTTGTTGACCATGAGGTGGTCTTTACAGCCCCGGGCTCCGCGGCGGCAGCCTCTTTGTTCTATCGCCATAATGTTGTTTTCCTGACAATGGTCGTACAATTGGTTGGCTAGTATGGATGTTATTATATTATATTATATTATTATATATTATATTATATTATATTATTCAACTTAACCTTGGTTTTGTCCATGTTCATTTTAAGACCCACTCTTTCGGAAGCTCGATTTTATTTATTTAAATTGAATTTAAACAATATAGCAGCCAACTTAAAACACGTCTGTACTACACAGAGGTCCGGGGGAAGGGGTAACAGTAAGACTATTGGCTGCGTGTACGAAAATACCACTGCTATTAAACCATCACTGTGAGACGTATGTGACCCTGAAGTTAACAGACAATTAACAATTTTCGGATTCTTTTTTCATTAAATTAATTACAATAAAAAAACTGACGATATATCGATATTTTTTACTCGATAATTATCGATACTGTTTAAAAATATCGATATATTTTTTTCACTTGCCCATCCCTAGGTCGGAATGATAGTATTGCTACCTCATTATTAAAATCTCCTAATACATTTTTAAAAAGAGTTATCAACTTAACACCCAAACGCAATCAGAAATTAAATACTGTCAAATAATATGCCAATAAATAAAAAGCTAAATTAGAGATACTGAAATTAAATATTCCAAAATAGTATGTAACGAATGCCTAACATGGTTGGCGAATCAGTGGATTATTTTCCCATTTCTTATGGCTTCGGTAATGTGGCAACAATGGCTCACATGTCAACTTATATCGTAGTCGCTACTCGCTGTCGTACCAATATTTGTATTATTTGTGATTTGTTTACATTGCGGTTCAGTTTCGTTTGAGATATTTGTCTGTAATAAAATGGTGCAAGCTTGTGTAGTGCGTGGTTGTGGTAGTACGTGGTGTCCAGGAGGTGATATAAAATTTCACGCGTATGTATATAATTCGCGATTTTTGACACTGAATTATTGGAAATATATTTCTTTGTATTTTCAATTAATTATTTCATATAATGCTTGACCTATGGTTATAACATATTAGTCAATGATAACTTAGATAATTAAGTAAAGACCAAACAGTTTTACATTGAACTTCATGAACCTATTGCAATTTTATTTGTTTTTGTTTTTACGAAGTCATACCAAAGTAGTGTGATCACATTGGGGATATATCTGGGACTTTCCGTGGGACCTTCATTAATTATACAGTCATTATCGATGTTCAAGAGCCGCCATGCGGATAACACACTCGCAGACTTCTTTTTATTTGGTACTTATTTAGTTTTTGTTTCTCATTATTATTAACATTAATTTATTAATCTAAGGTAATTTTAATATTTTTTTTAGATTTCCTAAAAATAATACTCAGAGGGAATTGTGGTTATCCATTGTACCACTGAAAAGAAAGTTTTATGAAAGTGCAAGGATTTGCAATTTGCATTTTCATGAATCAGATTATGATTCAACAAGGCGCTTAAAACAAACAGCAGTTCCTACTAAAATAATAAATCAAGAAGTAGTATCGTCTTGCGAGGTAAAAATTTGATTATCTATATTACATAATTATTATTTTTCAATTTGTTCAAATATTTGACCAAGGCAATATTTTGTAAAATAAATATATTATAATTTTCAGTTATTAAGTTCATCACATGAAGTGTCTAAGGTACAAATAGATGCTCTGGCTGTACCAAGTAGTAGTTCTGGCACTTATGAAAATTATTCTTCTCATAAGGAAACGGGAGTGAAACATGCTGGCTGCAATGTTAAGGACCAAACCAGTGAAAAGTAAGATTTCATGTTAATAAAATTATGAGTACAACAACCCGAAAGGGCTGACGTGGAAAAGGGAGAGAGAGGCTTTGGCCAACAACCTCTTTTCGTTTATATGCTACACACACACCTCTAGTTTTCAACCTACCGCACATTTTTTTTTTATTAGCTGGCGCTGTCCCACTGCTAGGCAAAGACCTCTCCCAAATCCTTCCAGATATCCTTATCTTGAGCCACCTCAAACCAGCCCTTGTGGTAGGCGTCCAGGTCGTGTCACCACCTCTTCCTGGGTCGGCCTCGGCGGCGTCATTATTATCTATCATTAATTTTGTCGTTTGGACGTCTTTTGGCTGAAATGATGATGATTAATTTTGTATTACTACAGGAACTAAACTTTTGTACTGGTCAAGGTCTATACTCTATTTCCATGCGAAATTATGTTAGTACCTACATACATACGTATACAACCTAGGACTTATTGCTTGATTTGAAAATGACGAACAGCCAAAAAAATCAGGAACTTTCACACTGTTAACAAACAGCTTCTTTCGTAATTTATTATACGCATCTTTCATCAATCTTTAAAAAAGCCTAGAAGTGAACAGAGATGTAGATATATTAATTTAATAAAACACTAGGTACGAAAAGGAACTACGTATTGGCCTTCTTCTTCTTCTTTATGGGGTTTCAGGTTTCCGCACTTAGTCCTTAAAGTGGACCATTGTGCGTGAGCCGTGGCGGCCGATTATTCCAACCAGCCCACCTCCCTCCAGAAGCAGATCAGACTTCCCGGTCTCCTCAGGGCATCCGCAAGAGATCGTGGTGTTCCCAGGGTCTCCTCGCGGATCTTGGTAACGCCTGTGCATTCAAGGAGCACATGCGCCACAGTTTCCTCCGCCTCCATGCATGCCCTGCACAGGGGACTGTCAGTGATTCCTAGGGTGTGAAAATGTTTATTCAGTGAACAATGTCCGGTGATGGTCCCCGCCACCAGGCGCAGGCTATCTCTGTCAGTTTTATATCCAGGGATGGCATAGCCTCCTTGGATTGCCTACATCCTGGTGTCGAGCTCCACCATTTCTCTGCTTGTATTCGAGTATGGTCTTTTAGCCAGCTTCTTAGCTGCTTGAAAGGGATGGGCACAATGGGTTCGGGTCCATAAGGCTTTGTGCTGGATCCTCTTCTGGCAAGTTCGTCGGCCGCATCGTTTCCAAGCGATCCGCTGTGACCTCTAATCCATTGCAGCGTTACCTTGTTGTGATTTATTACCGTTATTCGTTCCAGGGCTTTGTGGCATTCCAGTATCAGTCTCGACGTGATCTGATTACTCTTCAGGGATTGAAGGACTGAGGCACTGTCGGAGAGTATTCGAATATTGGTATCCGTAACCTCCCTGGCCTCTATAGCGTGTGCCGCTTGGATGATACCAACACACTCTGCTTGGTAAACAGAGTTAAGTTTTCCAAGTGGTTTGGATATCTTGATGTTTAATTAATGTTTGTCGTATTGGCCTATATATATATATAGCTAGCCCATGTTGTCCCACTGCTGAGCAAAAGGCCTCCCTCCATTCCTTCCACCGGTCACGACTCTGTGCGACGTCTCTCCAATTCTCAAGGAAGACATCCAGTTCGTTCGTCCCGCCATCTCCTTCGTCCCGCCATCTCCTTCGTGGTCTGCCACGACCTCGTGTAACTGTTTCAGGGCACCAATCCTGAGCTTTACGGGCCCATAGCTCGTTCGGCATGCGACAGACATGTCCTGCCCAGTCTCATTTAAGTATGGCAGCCTTTTGAGCCACGTCAACAATTTGCGTTTTGGAGCGCAGTGTAGTGTTTCGAACCCGATCGGTTAATTTTACACCTAAGATACTGCGCTCCATAGCATGTTGGCAAACCTTGAGTTTGGACTTTTGGATGTTAGTCAAAGACCAAGTTTGTGCACCGTAGGTCATGATGGGGAGAATACACATGTCCATTAGCTTTCGCTTCAGAGACATGGGCAGGGTGCCCTTAAAATACTCTTTCATGGACCAGTAACTCCTCCAGGCATTTTCGGTTCGCCTTGCGATTTCCTTATCTTGCCGTGCCTGGAAAGAGATTACTTGGCCCAAGTAGATGTATTCTAGGACATATTGTATATTCTCCCCGCCTACGAGTATGCTCATGACACCATCTTCGCCGCAGGATCGGTTATATTTTAAAGTGCTTAATGCATCTCGAACCTCTACTTCTGATATGGGTGGGAATATGGGATATTTTCGGTGCAAGAATAGCTGGATATGGTTGTGTTTTTGATGTATCGGAATAAAGATTTTTATAAAATGTTGTGCAAATCTCTAGAACCTTTTCTCTGTTAAATTGTTTAACGCCATTACTGTCCGTTAGACATGTGATCCACGATTTATGGTTGGTGATTCCTTGCTTAGCTATTTTCAGTGATCGGTTCTTTTCCAATGCATTTTGGATCTGTGTTTTATTATAATCTCATCTTTTCTAATACTGCGCTTGACTTCCTTATCTTTTAGCCTAAATTGCAAATCTCTGTTGATAATACTTAGAGCCTGCCTCTCCTCTATTATTTTTTTAGTTTCATGAGATAGCTTCTTGGTTCTATGTTTATTTTGTTTTACTACTTTACTGGCTTTTATAATACTGTTTAAAATTTCTTTATACTGCAAATCTACACTTTTTTCTTCACTTTCTACATTTAATAAATCAAAACTGTTTCTTAACTCTATATTGAATTCTTTTTTACATGCTATATGGGATTCTTTATTTAGTCTTCTAACTTTGTTTTTGAATAAGTTTCTACGTTGCATTTAAATGTTTAATTTTATTACTGCGCGAACGGGTCTGTGATCTGAACTGATATCAAATAACTGTCAAATGGTGAGTTTTTAAGAAAAAAATGTACCAAACCATAACTAATTTACAGTTAATTAATAATTAATTAATAATTATGGACACTTATGATAGGCACTGTCATTAAAAAGATACGCAATAGCCCTACTGATCCAGGTTTTTCCCTCGATGGCAACTATATCGTTTGCCCATCTCGCGGCCGGATGACCTTCACCTTACCTTTCTTTTCCCCGTTCTTGGACGCCATTCGGTGCCAGCCTTACTCCACCTGCCATCTCTACGCCTTGCCAGGTGTCCTGCCCAACCCCATTTGAGTTCCATAACGCGCTTTCCAATATCGGTAACCTTTG
The DNA here is from genome assembly GCA_949775195.1 of Diarsia dahlii. Classification (NCBI taxonomy): domain Eukaryota; kingdom Metazoa; phylum Arthropoda; class Insecta; order Lepidoptera; family Noctuidae; genus Diarsia; species Diarsia dahlii. The sequence continues at coordinate 18,257,060 of OX459191.1, read as the reverse complement.
TAGTTTGTACGTCTTCTGATGTCGACATTTGGAACTCGGTCTGCCTAGCATGGAACGCTCCATGGCTCTCTGTGCAACTTTTACGTCTGTACACAGACTCCTGCGTGAGCGTCCATGTTTCAGCACCGTAAGACATTGTGGGCGGAACGAACTGGTTATAGAGGCGGGACTTTAGACATAGCGGAATTTTGACTGACTTCAGAATGTCGTCCAATTTGCTGAACGCGGCCCACCCAAGCTGTATTCTTCGGGAATCTCCCTTTGTTGATGCTCTTTGCCAAATGAAAGAACATGGTCAAGATAGACATACTGGTCAACCATCTCCAACTCTTCGTTTCCAACTTTGACAGAAGGATTCGCAAAGGTGCTGATGTTTGTCATAATCTTCGTCTTGGCCATGTTCACCCCAAGACCTACTTTAACTATGCGACAGGAAAGCACCATTGATGTTAACACCGCAACAGTCCCAATTTAAGCATTTCACGATGTCTTCGAGGACTGCTGTGAATAGTTTCGGTGAAATAGTGTCCGCCTATAATAGGGTTCAGACAAGGTATGGATGCGTACCTGCATAGTGGACAAGGTGTATAGCTCACGCAGCACATTCACGTAGCGAGAGTTCATATGGCAGCGATGGAGAGCGTGGAACACGGTTACACGGCCCAATGCTCGAAACTGTAGAAAGCCTTTTCGTAATCGACGAAAGCCATGCATAAAGGTCGGTTATATTCTTGACACTTCTCCATCAGCTGCTTAAGCGTATGGTTATGGTCAATGGTCGAATATCCGCTGTGGAAGCCAGCCTGCTCAATTATCCATCTTGACCAGGGTAGATGACAGCCCAGTCAGTCAGTGAATATAGTGGGAGAGCCGGAAAAATACCTACCTCATCAGGTACCCCAATAGGCTATCTTTAGATCGTAAACCGACACTTAAACACGTAAAAAAAATCAGGTCTGTCACAAGGTACCCGAATTAAAGTGCTGGCAACAGTTTACCATTGATTAATTACGTAAAAAAAAGTAGGTCTGCCATTGCGCACTCTGCCGGAAGTACTTGGCAGACCTCTAAAGTATGGCCCCTCCAGCACCATGAACCTACCTCATCGAGTACCCTGATGGAACCTACGCCAAATAATAGCCAAGATGCCCTCGATAGAGGATCAAAAGGTCTGCCAGGTCTAATCTTGCCGGAACTTAGTGTTCAAAGCATTTGAAGTTGGTATGGTAAGTAGGCAGCATTATTTCATACAAAGAAGAAGGGGCGAAATGTCCCTTGTAACACTTTCTCCTATATATCAAATGAAAGAGCGTAAAAAATAGATCATTTTATTCAAAAACAGTAAATGTGTGAATAATGGGGGAAAAAAGTTATTCACCGATAAGAGAGAAAATATTTTTTTTTTTATCGGACCTACTTGAGTTGGATGTTTATTGATAGGTCTTTTAAAATGACACTGATGTTTCTAAGATCATTTTTTTCTCAAAGTCAATCGTTTGATAGATAGACAGTTTCAAAGTGCTAAAATGTGTCCCCACCCCCTCTAACTTTTAAACTAAGAGAGTGAAAACTCTAAAAAAAATATATGCTGTAGATCGCAATGAAAAATTACAACCAAGATTAGTTTGAACGAGATAATGTTAGCCGTTTTTGAGATATAGCACATTTAAAAAACCGCAAATATAACTTTGTCATTCATACAGTTACTATGAAAAACAAACTTATCACAAAATGTGTATTTCTGTTGCCGCTTTAACAAAAAATAATACAGTGGCTCCTACGATGGTACGGAACCCTTCATGTGCGAATCCGACTCACACTTGGCCAGTTTTTTTTAAAATCCAATTTGTTTTTATCTCCAATTATTCACGTTTACTGTGTGAATAATTGGAGATAAAAATTATTGACCTATAAAGAAATGATTTTTTTATTTTATTGTTTAGTAGTGACCCGCCCCGGCTTTGCAAGGGTGCAATGTGCGGAATATAAAACTTCCCCTTGAATCACTTTTGTCTATTGCTGAAAACTGCATTAAAATCCGTTACGATGTCTTCTTAAAGATCTAAGCGTAGAAACAGGACATTTAAAAGAAATAGAAAATGACTCTTAATCCACTTTGTCATTGCGAAGCATTGTGTGTTTATGAGCAATACACTCAAAAAGTATTCGTACTTTCTACGATGACATCGTCCCAACTCCCAACCCCAAGCACGAGCAGGGCCAACGAAGTTTTGAAAATGGCGGCGATGTGTTTCTGTGTGATTTCTAATCATCATTATTTCATCAGAGCTGTGGTGGCCCAGTGGCTGAACTCGAACCCAGGCAGGCACATTACTTTGTGTAATTTATTTCAACACCACTGCTCTCAAAACGGTGAAAGAAAATATCGCGAGGAAACTGGCATATCTTAGACATCTACCATCCCGCACTGGGCTCGCGTGGTGGATTATAGCCCATCCCTCTCCCAGAGAGGAGGCCTGAGTCCCTGCAGTGGGAACATAATAGGCTGATGATGATGATTATTTTAGCCGAAAGACGTCCACTGCTGGACATAGGTCTCCCCCAAGTGTCGCTACATTGACCGGTCCCATGCATCTCGCATCCAACGGATCCCCGCAACCTTCACCAGGTCATCGGTCCACCTAGTGGGAGGCCTTCCAACGCAACGTCTTCCAGTTCGCGGTCGCCACTCCAGAACTTTCGGCCCCATCCATCATTCGTTCTGCGAGCAGTGTGTGGTTTTATATATATCCTCATGCATGGTCTCCCCTTCATCGTCGGCGTGGTGTCCCGAGGTCAGCGCGTAGACCTGTATGACCTTCAGCACACATCTTGAGGATATTCTGAGTATAAGGTACACCACCCTGGTCGACACACTCTCGATCTTCACCACGTTATTCATGAGGGACTTGTGGACTATAATCCCAACACCACCCTGGGACTGCCGGTGTAACCCTCTCGGAAGTAGAGTCGGATTTCAGGATTATCGTGTCCTCCCCCTCTCTTCGGACCTCAAATAATTCCACAATACTCCATCGCAACCTGCTCAATTCCTCTTCGAGTTCCGTTACTTTTAGGTAGCAGGACCTTTTCCCTTGCCACGCCGCACGTACGGCAAAACGATCGATTTACGACGACAAAAGTATTTATTACGAAAGTTTGTTACATTTAATTATTTAAACATATTTTTGAGTGGCTATTACCTATCCTAAGCAGTTTGACGTTTTCTAACTCAACCTACGGACCTATAAGTACTGATTTTTTAATATATTGAAATTATATTTCTATATATTAAATAAAGTTTATAAATTGAAATAAAACAACTCAAAATCAATTGTAAACTATGTTTTATTTAAAAAAAAACATTATAAATCATCTTCTCCGTCATCGTCTTCCTCATTCTGATTGTTACCTAAAATCAAAAAATCAAAATCATCAAAATCAATATATTTAATTTGTCCAATATATACTTATGTAATCGTTCAATACATTTACAAAAAGAAAATTTGAAAAAACTGTCACTTTTTAACACAAAATACAGTTCAAGTCTTTTAACTGTTCGCATTTCCCCGTTATCATTTCGACTACCTGAAACAAAAACAACAAATACTCAGAAATGTGCAAATATGTGCAGCTAAAACTAGTTTCCTCGCAATAACAACAATCAGAGTTATTGATAACAAACAAATTTAAACTGGAACTCGTTGGAACTTTTTAGAAAAGCTCTCACGAATATTTTTTCTATAGCAATACAAGATTATTTTAAGTCTATCGATATATTTAGATTATTCTCTATCTTTAAAGTGTTGAAAGAACTCAATAATAGGTTTAAAATTAAGTACTTACTACATGGTAATGCATCCATACTAAAAAACAAGATTTCACTTTATAACAACTGCACATCAACACAACGTATCCGCACCGAGTTTAGTAGAATACTGGCTGCACGCCTGACAATAAGCGAAGAGTCAAACAATAGCGGCTTTTGCAAACGAGTTTTGCTCGCAAAAAAAAAATCTTTTGTTGATTTTAGACCATTGAATGGTTGAGAACACCTAACCTATGTAATAAGGGTCGTTGTAATAAGCGTATTTCAATGATACTTTTGTCGTCGTAAATCGATCGTTTTGCCTTACGTGCGCCGCTGCCTCGACCGCTACCGTAGTCGAGGGGTACTAGGGGCCATTTTTGTGCGCTCATTTCCATTTGGGAAGGTTTGCCATAATCGCCACGCTTGGCAGACGGGTTGGCAAGCGCAGTAAGGTCATAACAAAGCACAGTAGAATGCTGCTGCTGCACAGTAGAATTCTCTGGTACGTCCCTTAGTCGCCTCTTGCGACACTCACGGGTAGATATGGGATGGTGCTATTCTTTACGTCCGACACCATATGGAACGCGTTTCTACGTTTAGATCTTGTAAACTACGCAATGGATTTTAATGCAGTTTTTAGAAATAGACAGAGTAATTCAAGATGAAGGTTTATATTCAGCACATTGCACCCATGCAAAGGGCGGGGCGGGTCGTCGTCTTTCGGCTGAAATAATGATGATGAGAAATTCGGACGATGTCATCGTAAAAAGTGCGAATACTATTTGAGTCTAAAAAATTAAAAAATCATTTCTTTATAGGTGAATAACTTTTCTCTCCAATTATTCACACAGTAAACGTGTGAAAAATTGGAAAAAATAAATCAATTATTCACTCACACAGTAAACTTGTGACGGTGTGAATAATTGGAAAAAAATAAATTGGATAAAAAAAAACTGGCCAAGTATGAGTCGGACTCGCACATGAAGGGTTCCGTACCATCGTAGGAGCCACCTTTAATTTGTATTATTTTTTGTTAAAGCGGCAACAGAAATACACATTTTGTGATAAGTTTGTTTTTCATAGTAACTGTATGAATAACAAAGTTATATTTGCGGTTTTTTAAATGTGCTATATCTCAAAAACGGCTTACTATATCTCGTTCAAACTAATCTTGGTTATAAGTTTTCATTGCGATCTACAGCATATATTATTTTTTGAGTTTTCACTCTCTTAGTTTAAAAGTTAGAGGGGGTGGGGACACATTTTAGCACTTTGAAACGGTCTATCTATCAAACGATTGACTTTGAGAAAAAAATGATCTTAGAAACATCAGTGTCATTTTAAAAGACCTATCAATAAACATCCAACTCAAGTAGGTCCGATAAAAAAAAAATAAAAAAAATATTTTCTCTCTTATCGGTGAATAACTTTTTTTCCCCCATTATTCACACATTTACTGTTTTTGAATAAAATGATCAATTTCTTACGCTCTTTCATTTGATATAATATAGGAGAAAGTGTTACAAGGGACATTTCGCCCCTTCTTCTTTGTATGAAATAATGCTGCCTACTTACCATACCAACTTCAAATGCTTTGAACACTAAGTTCCGGCAAGATTAGACCTGGCAGACCTTTTGATCCTCTATCGAGGGCATCTTGGCTATTCTTTGGCGTAGGTTCCATCAGGGTACTCGATGAGGTAGGTTCATGGTGCTGGAGGGGCCATACTTTAGAGGTCTGCCAAGTACTTCCGGCAGAGTGCGCAATGGCAGACCTACTTTTTTTTACGTAATTAATCAATGGTAAACTGTTGCCAGCACTTTAATTCGGGTACCTTGTGACGTAACTTTCACAAAAAAAATACGACAATAAATATGAATTATTTCCATGACCCGGCAGGATCGGCACTGGCAGACCTGATTTTTTTTACGTGTTTAAGTGTCGGTTAACGATCTAAAGATAGCCTATTGGGGTACCTGATGAGGTAGGTATTTTTGCAGCCGGCTCTCCCACTAATACCCTATACCGTTACTAGTATGTACTCAATGACATGCTACGTTTTATTTAACTAACTAGCTGATGCCCGCGGCTTCACCCGCGTGGATGTCGTTCAAATTATATACTAAAACCTTCCTCTTGAATCACTCTATCTATTAAAAAAAACCGCATCAAAATCCGTTGCGTAGTTTTAAAGATTTAAGCATACAGACAAACAAACAGACAAAAATAGCGACTTTGTTTTATACTATGTAAGGATAAGGATATCTGAGACTAATATTATAAAGCTGAAGAGTTTGTTTTTTTGAACGCGGTAAACTCAGGAACTACTGGTTGGAATTGAAAAAAATCTTTTTGTGTTGGATAGTCCATTTTTCGAGGAAGGCTTTAGGCTATATAAGATCACGCTACTACCAATAGGAGTGGAGCATAAATGAAAAATGTTGCAAAAACGGGAAAATAAAATTCCTTTTTGAGAGCTTTTGTTGCGTGCGCTGCTGCGAAAACGGTTTAAGTTACGCAAATATCATGTAAAAGTAATTGTTCCTCTGTAAAAGTTCAAAAAAAAAGTCCGCGACAGTATATTATTATGTGAACACGATTTTGGTGCTTTAATGCATACCAAACAAGCTATGGGGCTGCGGATTATCGAAAGGCATAACGCGGCCTCGGAACAAGGGCGAAGAAGGAACATGGGTTAGTTTTTAATCAGTAGAAGTCTGACACTCCCTTCCGCTCTGCCCGAGAGCGGGGCAGCGGGGGGGGGGGGTTATTTGATGATTTTCCACCCACCAAAAAAAAAAGGTAGCTAAAGCGGGGAATCCTTTATAATTCGAACCTAATCAAATATGCTTACTGGGAAAATATGACAAAAATAAAATACCTACTATTCCAAATAAAATAAGGGCCACTAAAGATTTAAATAAAATCTTCTTTATTGTATCGAGCTCTCTGCCTCCTGAATGTGATCCGATTTCAAGTTTTAGACTTTACTAACATAATAAACATATCAAGAGTTGTATTTAGTGCTAAGACACATGGTGCGCCAAACGTGCACCTTCTGACATAATTATAGGCTAATGTATGGGGGATGTTGAAAATTGGCATTTCCCAGAAAAAAATAATCTAATTTTGAAAAACAAATAATGCCATCGTATTTAGTTATCAAATGCCTTCAAAAGTTGTCCTGACAAACTTCTTTCTATATCTCGTGTTTCGGGAGTTTTAATTGAGAAAATGTGAAATTTCACTATGGAAATGAGTGAATTTAACTCTCTGCCTCCTGGATTCGGTCCTGTTTCAAGTTGTGGCCTTTACTACCATAATACACATACCAAGAGCTGCATTTAGTGCTAAAACACATGGTGAAATGTGCACCTTCTGATATATAGGGTGATGTGCGTTTTGGACAAAATTATGTTTCTTGTTAAAAATATATAAATCAACCTGTATGTCAGAAGGTGCACGTTTGGCGCACTGTGTCTTAGCATTAAATGTACCTCCTGCTATGCGTAATTCGATAGTAAATCCCAAAACTTGAAACGAGGCCGAAATCACTCGGCAGAGAGCTCGATACAGTCATTCAAAAATAGAGCGGCTTGAGTAATCTCAAGCCGGTCTATTTTTAGGGTTCCGTAGTCAACTAGGAACCCTTATAGTTTCGCCATGTCTGTCTGTCCATCCGTCCGTCCTCGCTTAATCTCTGTGACCGTTAGCACTAGAAAGCTGAAATTTGGTACCAATATGTGTATCAATCACGCCGACAAAGTGGTAAAATAAAAATTGGAAAAAAATGTTTTATTAGTATTATGTATTTACTAATTAAAGAATTAAATTCATATTAGACATAATATATTTTTATTATGCGTCACAGTGACAACCAGATCACAAGACAATGTAAAAAGAAATATATAGAGGAATGAGCAAACAGGCCACATATATATAACACCTCCGTCCCAAATCGTCTAGTTGTTAATTTTCGAAGTGTTCGGTGTTACTGTTCGTCTCTTGGCATTAATGTACCCAGCATCTGATCAACATGTCTTTTGCAAATCTGACCAGAATCAGTCTCTATTTGATAGTGCAATTGGCCTAATATCCTTAAAACGGTTCCGAATTCCCATTTTATTTGGTCGTTTGTGTAGCTGCGTATTTGCACTCTCTGCCCAACAGTGAATGAGCGTACTCTTGCCTCATCAGTCGGCGGACGTGTTTCGTCCCTCGCCCTCGCCTTGAAATGAACACTTAGGGTGTTTCTTACTTCCCTGCCAAACATAAGCTCATAAGGGCTTTTATTCGTGTTGCTGCTCGGCGTCCTCCGCAGGCGTTCCTTAATACCCAGCAGTTTGTCTTGTAGACAGCCTGGCTCTGCCCTGATGCTATGTATTGCCCTTTTAATTGTTTGTACGTATCGCTCTGCCTGTCCATTCGTCACTGGATGGTATGGAGCTGTGGTTTTGTGAACAACGCCGCTTTCTCTGAGGAATGATTCAAATTCATTTGAAACAAATTGTCGACCATTGTCTGATACTAAAGTAAGCGGAAATCCAAATGTCACGAAAAGTTCTTTAAGTTGGCGGATACACCATGAGCTTGTGGTTGTTTTCGTTTCTACAATTTCCACCCATTTTGTAAAAGCATCCACTATTATGAATAAGGAATAACCCTTAATCGGCCCAGCAAAATCGATATGGATCCTTTGCCATGGCCCTGATGGTGAGTCCCAATGATGTAGTACTGCGCATGCAGGTTGATTTTGCTTTAATCGACATTCTCGACAACTTTTAACTATGTCTTCTATGTCTTTATCCAAATTTCTCCAGTATACGTATCCACGCGCCAGTAATTTCATTTTTACTATTCCAAGATGTCCCGTGTGTAGTTCTTCTAAAACCTGCTGTCTCAGGGTTGCCGGAATCATTACTCGTGTTCCTTTAATAATGCAACCGTCTTGTAAGGTCAATTCGTTGTCATTGTAGCCGTATCTTTTCACTGAGGTACCTTTTTTTAAAGCTTCCAATAAATGGTTGTATTCATCATCGCGTTGGGTATTTTCGGCAATTTTTGTACGGTCGACGGCAATTGTGTTCATTTGATTTAATTGAAATGCGCAATGTACGTCAATTAGGTTATTTGCTACTGTATCTACCGGAAATCTTGATAGATAATCTGCATTGCTATGATCATTCGATGTTCTGTATTCAATAGTGTAGTCAAAACCAGATAGAAAATGTGCATAGTGAAAGAGCCTCATTGTGCTCATCGCCGGTAAAGTTTTGTGTGGATTGAAAATCGTAGTTAGAGGTTTATGGTCTGTAATAAGTATGAATTTTCTTCCGTAGCAGTAGTGAAAAAATTTCTTTAATCCCCAGAATAAGGACGTCGCTTCTTTGTCTATCTGACTGTATTTTTTTTCACTACTCGTCAATGAACGTGATGCAAAAGCAATAGGCCGATCCGATCCGTCCGATAATCGATGCGATAGAACTGCTCCAAGTCCAAAAGGTGAAGCATCTGTAGCGAGAACCAAGGGTTTATCTGGGTCAAAATGCATTAAAACTCTGTCACTGAGGATTTCCTGTTTAATTTTCTTGAAACTCTCATTACATTTGTGCGTCCATTCGTATATAACGTCCTTCTTGAGTAAGTTATTAAGAGGGCTGGATATTGAAGCTAAATTCGGTATGAACTTATTGTAATAATTAGCCATTCCTAGAAATGTTCGCAGTTCGTTGATGTTGCTGGGACGTTTTGTATCCAGGATAGCGTTCACCTTATTTCTGTTTTTGTGCAGTCCATTTTTATCAATGGTATGACCCAAGTATTCGATTCTCTCTTGAAAAAAATGACATTTATCCTTGTTTAGTTTCAAATTTTTATCTTGTAATTTTTGTAATACCAAGCGTAGTCTTGACAGAAGTTGTTCTTCTGAATGTCCTTGAATAATTATGTCATCGAAAAAGCATTTCACTCCAGCGACTCCTTGGAGCAAACGATCCATAAATTTTTGCCATAAATTCGGGGCAACCTTGACGCCAAACATAAGTCTATTTACCTTGAACGTACCCTTGTGGGTACTTAATGTTTGCATCATAGCGCTCTCTTCGTCCATCATCATGTTTAGATAAGCTTGACTGATATCAAGTGTGCAAAATATTTGACCTCCGTTCATCTCTACCAGAATGTCCTCTATGATTGGAATAGGGTATTGTTCATCCCTTATAACTTTATTTAAGGTGACTTTATAATCCGCGCATAAGCGTATACTGCCATTTGGTTTGACAATAGGAACTACTGGTGTTCCCCACTCAGAGCTATCAACCTTTGTAATTACACCTTGTTCGCAGAGTCGCACTATTTCATCATCAACTTTATTTTTAAGAGCATATGGTATACGTCTTGGCGTAACAAAAATTGGTGACACTTCTTCCTTTAGGGTCAAATGAGCTTTGTAATCAGGTATGCACCCAAGGGACCCATCAAATACCGTCGAGTATTCAGAAAGTAGCTTATCCAGTTTTGGATGTTCTTTAGTCTTAACTGCGTTTATATTTGCCAGATCCAAATTGATTGCTCGTATCCATGCTCGACCGAAGATAGGGTCAACATCTTGTTTAATAATATATAATTTTCCCTCAATTCTTTGGTCTTTGTATTTACACGTAACGTTGGCTACTCCAAGGGGTGCAAAGATTTCTCCTGTATATGTTTTCATCGTGATATTAGTTTTATAAATCTTGTATCCAGTGTTCAATGTTTTAAAATCTTTGTAAGATATAGATGACAGAGCAGCTCCTGTATCTACTTCCATTTTCAGTTTCGAGTCATTGATGCGTACATTTATCATAAATTTGTCTGTGTTGTTAGATCGTATTAAATTCATACCCCAAGGGGTGGTGTCATCGACTGTACCTGAAGAGTTGTCCGTGTCCTGTACCTCCACGTGCTCAGGCTCCAGTTGGTTGTTCCCAGGTGTTGATTGTAAGCAAACGCGAGCAAGGTGACCTACTCGTTTGCACTTGCTGCAAGTATCCTTGATGCTGCGACATCTACTAGCTAGATGTTCCTTGCTTCCACAACGAAAGCATTTCCCTCGTAAGTCTTTAATCGTTAAAGGTTTATTCTCTGGCCGTTGAATGCGGTGTTTGGGGTCAGCTTGAACAGTATGTACATGTCCTTGATTTGAAGAGTGAGCTGGAGACATATAGCTGCTGTCAGATTTTGCCAGTTCAATCGTGGTTGCTTTATTTATTAAGTCAGAAAAATCAGTTACCATTGTTTCCTGTAGTATTTTGGTTCGAATATCGGTGTCATTTAATCCTCTTATAAATTGTAAGGTAAGAAAATTATCACAGATCGACTTTTTACAGTTATTGCACGTGAACTCGCAATCTTGAGCTAAATGTTTCAAATGTGACGAGTATGACATCACTGTCTCATCAGTGCCTTGAAGTCGTGAAATAAATTTATGTTGACGAGCCCAAATGCTCGGTTTTGGATCTATATATTGTTGTAATATTTGAACCAAGTTTCCGAATTCCAGTTCACAAGGTTCGTTTGGAGAGCACAAGTCGTAAGCTTTCTGGTGCAATTCTGGTGGCAATAAACTAAGCAGCGTGAGGGTCTGGATTTGTAAATTGTGACAATTATTTAGCTTCATGTAGGTTTTTAATCTCTGAACAAAATTATTGAAACTTTCTCGTTCCTGTAGCGGTTGAAAATTAATTCTTGGTGTCGTTTCCGGTGTGCTTACAAGTGAAGCCGTGACGTAAGTCGACGGTGCGTTTGGAGATGTAGGGCGTAAGCCATGCAGCTTTAGCTTCAATTGTAAAATGTACTCTTCTGTAGAATGCCGCTGATCAATTTCAACTTCCGCATCATGTGTTAATAACTCAATTTCATTTTGTACTTTTTCAAATTTTTGTTCATAATTTGTTAGACTTGTCAAACGTGAACTTACTTCGTAATCCGAAGGATTTTGTAAATCTGCTATTTTTTGTTCAAATTTGGTCAGCTGGCCGCGTATATTAGCGCGCAGGCGAGTAAGTCGCGCCAGTTCTGCCTCCATCGTCGCCAATATTATGTATTTACTAATTAAAGAATTAAATTCATATTAGACATAATATATTTTTATTATGCGTCACAGTGACAACCAGATCACAAGACAATGTAAAAAGAAATATATAGAGGAATGAGCAAACAGGCCACATATATATAACAATTAGGGTAGCCCCCCTATATGTAAAGTGGAAAATGTTTTTTTTTTTTAATTTCAACCCTAACGTGTGATATATTGTTGGAAAGGTATTTAAAAATGAATAGGGGTTTACTAAAATCATTTTTTGATAATGTCAATAATTTCGGAAATAATCGCTCCAAAAGTAAAAAACAATGTGTCCCCCCCCCCCCTCTAACTTTTGAACCATAAGTTTAGAAAATATGAAAAAAATCTGAAAAGTAGAACTTTTTATGGACTTTCTAGGAAAATCATTTTGAACTTGGATGGAAACAACAGATGGAAACAGCAGTTAACCAATATAATTTGGTACCTGAATCGTATGAGCGCCTATACAATCCAGAGGTCAAGTTTCATTGGCCCGTTGAAGAAATTGTATGAATTATAGCATACCGTTTTGGTACGGAACCCTTCATGTGCGAGTCCGACTCGCACTTGTTCGTGCTAACTAGCAAGAGCATGCTCTTAGCTCTTTTTGTATGTATACACGTGCTACTTGTATGCTACTAAGTGACAGCTGCCCGAAACTAGCATGATTATGATTTCGTGCTACTACGTACAGCTTGGCAAAAAAGAGTAGAAAATCCGGGGGGCGCCACTGTGCTGTTCATATGGCAACCCGTTGTGACCGTATCGCGTACCAACCTATCGTCTTGATACTTTTATTACTATTTTTTTTATACTTAAAATATATTTATTGAACCAGAATTTATTCTCCTCATGTAACTACCTAAAAATAAATATATGTTAGTAGCACTGTTTTTTAATTTTTCTGGGATTAAAAAAAGGCGTAGAAATAATTATTGTAATTTATTCTAATAAATCTTCCAACTCTTTTTTGAGACGACCTTTTCTATGTTTTCCGGGTGTAGAAAATACGCCTTTGTTTCTATCTCCTTCCAGGACGACTCTTCGTAAGGTGCTTACTGATTTACCTAAAGTGAATAAATGAATATTTAATAATTTTGCTTCTATAAGTGATTCATATGAAATATTAATTTATGTTGTTAATAAATAACAAATTAAAAATAATAAATTTTTGGTACATTTGTAATTCTAATGATATAACAAACAGTTATCACCTTGAAATCACATTCAACAATAAAGTTATGTAGAAATCGAATTTAAATTCACATAGTGCACAGTACGCCACTCAAGTATCAACATTAATCTGACACGCTATACCAAGGTAATGTCAGACAAAATGTAAACATAACCTATGTGCTCGATGATTATTTTTCAAAATTCCACATATTTCGTATGCAAGCAAGTCAAAACAGAATGGGGTTCATAAATTAACACTTAATTCATCTAAAAACAATAAAACAAACAGTTACATACCTGTCATTTCAGCGGTTCTTAGGTAAACATCGTTGAGATCGGAGAGAATGGTTTTGGCCTCTTTTTCTGCCAAACATCGCCTATATACCTTATAAATTATCGCTCTGACAGCACTTCGGATGGTTTTATTCATTTTGTATTACTCTACGTTGCTTTAATCACGTTTTTAGGGCACAATTATAAATTTAATAAACTTTCGAACTTTGTTTACACCAAACGTCATAAGTTTTTAATTGTTGCCAGCAAACAAAAAAATTAGTTCCGTTTCTAGACTTTTTTGCCAAGCTGTAGCATGTGTATTCCAGCCATAAAGCCTGAAATACACATGCTACTAGAAAAGCATGCTTGTTTGCTACTAGGTAGTATTGTCATTTGTACCATGCTTTCCGAGTGTGCACATTTGCTCTAAAGCACAGACCTCAAATGCATACTTTTTACGAGCCTAAAGCTCCCGACACGTAACTTGGCAGGGTTCCGAAATTCGAATTTAAAGTTCACGCATCGTACACTTTGTGCTATTATTGATCGAAGACTTTGTGCCACAAAAAGTGCTCACTTTTATTGCTTGTCATTATTCTATGGATAATGACATAATTTATTTTTACTAATGAAGATAAAGAAAGGTGAAGACTTTGTGACATTTATTAGGTGTTATAAATAAAAATATGCATTTAAAAGTAAAACAAAATTTAAAACAACAACACTCGTAACAAAAACTAAATTTAAAACAACTAACAAAAACTAAATTTAAAACACAACGACAACTCAAATTCGTAACAAAAAGAAATAACAAAACAACACAACTTTCGTGCACCGCAAGTGTAATCGGGAGCGAACGGAACGTATGCATTTGAATGCACCAATCACACGCGAGGATGACGCTACCTCATACCCCGCGCCCCGCTTGACCGCCAAAGAGACCTAAAAAATGACTTCTGCGCAACTAACGACTCTTGCCTTGACTCTTGACTCTTTAAAGCCGCGTCCCCACTAGAGCCGGCCGGCCGTGCCTCGTGAGTGTGGACGTGAGCGAGGCCTGAGCCGCGCGGCCTAACAGGAACGTTTCGGATGACTTTAGTGGGGACGCGGCTTTACAGTGTTTTATTGGAGACACTGACAGAAAACAACAAAAAGGTGACAGCACAATAAAAAAACATATAAAAGTAGTAAAACCACAGTAAAACCAAAGAATATCAAAAAAGAGGTTTTATGCGTCGTGCTAGGGGTAGCACGAAAAATAGACCGGCTTGCGATTAGGTAGCATGACTTGAAACAAGCATGCTCTTTTCGTAAGCACGTGCTACTTAATGCTATTTAATGCTACTTAATGCAAGTGACAGCTGCTCGAAACTAGCATGATTTCGTGCTACTACAGTGCGATCAAATTATCTTGGCAGCTCCGAACTTCGTGCAGGTCATTTTGTTACAACGAACGTATAAAAGTGTTATGATATTTATTTTATTTGTATTTCTCACTGTTTAAATTAGATATTTTCTGATCGTTTAAGTATTGGTTTATCTGGCAATAACAGTTTTATTCCCAAGTTTACATGCGTAAAATTTCGCAAAGCCTATGTTTAGAGCTGCCAAGATAATTTGATCGCACTGTACGTAGCATGTGTATTCCAGCCTTTATAGACAAATGAATAAAACAGGTGTTTTTATTCCAAAAATATCAATTCGGTGAATTTGTGGTGAATGAATCAAAATAAGCGGGGAATTGACGACACTCATGCGGGGAATCGATTTTTTTCTATTGGCAGCACTGGACCGCTGGACGTAATGTCGAAACGTCAACGGTCAACGTCATTAATAAACAGAGCAGTGTAAACGTTAGAATAAATTATGTTCTGTGGTGTAAACAAACTTTAACAAACGTGCAACAAAATCATTTGATTGTGCACACTGTAGTAAGTAGGTAGGCATCGTAGAAAAATCTAACCGACATCGACATGGTAAAGTGCTGTGTCGTACAGGGTTGTAAACAGGAAGGCTATCCAGGTTGTGGAATACCTTTCCACAAGTAAGTATAGTTGATTGATTTTTTAAGGGCTTACTCTTGACCTCAATCTTGCCCTAAGGGCAGAGATGAGGTCGACGATGGAACGAGCTTACCCAGAAGAAGCCTATTTACTCGCGACTTAAATAGATTGGGATTATATGAACTCGGGAAAACCGACGCAGGCAGGGCTTGTTTCATTACATTTGCATTTTGTTATTGTAAGTTCAATGTTTTCTTCACCACCACAACTGTGCATTCTGGTTCACTTATGTTTGGAGTCCATGTTTATAATACTGTATTTTATTTACATAAAATAATGAAAATATTCATGTGTATTTGCTTATAAGCAAAAATCCGCCCCTAAGACGACCCACTGACCCAAATACTGAATGAATATTTTATGAATATTTTTATTTGTTGTTCATTTCGTTCTTGAAACTGGTCCGTAGGATTCATCCTGGACTCCACCAAAGCGATGTAGATTTCAACCAATTTGATTGGTTGGTTTTTCGCACGTCTCCTCTATGCTCTACTTGTCTTCGCTTTAGTGGTGTCCAGGCTGTCCAGGTATTTATGAGGTTTATGTATGCCCAAGTTAATGACTAATGTGGTTCTTTAAGAATCTCATAACTAACGCATTTTCTTTCCAATAAACATAGATAAAATCAGTTTTGTTTTCAGGATACCAGCTAATGAAGAGCGGAGAGATTTATGGATTAAGGCTATGAAATTGAAAACAAATGTGTCTAAAAGTGTATTTGTGTGTGGCCACCACTTTACTGATCACGATTATTCTTATAAACCTAATTCTACATTAAAACCTGATGCAGTTCCATCAATAATATCACCAATGGTAGTGTATTATATTTATATCAACGCCTGAATGGCAAAAATTACCAAGCAACATTGTCGGAGTGAGGGAGTTACCTCCCGAGCAAATACTGAGCAAGTTAAGACCAGAATCCTGAGTGCACACAATGTCGCTTGGTAATTTTGGCCTTTCAAGAGTCAATAGTGTCTTTTCTTAAAATGTTTGTTACATTTTCATGCATAGAGAGGCTCTTAAACCACAAGAAGACAAAACTTATAATCAGAATATAAACCAGTTATTCTATTAAATACTGTGCTTCTGGTTCTGGTTAGAATGGTATGAATCTTGACTGTGTGGCAAATACAACTTACAAGGCCTAAAGGGGATAGTACTGATGTGGCATATCTACCTGCCCGCCATTTTGTTCGATTTTTCGAAATCGCGGCCCACGTAAAAGTGTATCTAATGGTATGCATGAATAGAGGATACATATACGAACAAAAAATGTCCAGTAACACGGTACCCTAAAGTGTCACGTTACCGAGATATTTGAAGGTAAAGATCGACATTTGAGTACGTAACATGCCACTTTCATAGAGGGCCGCGATTTTGAAAAAAAACAAAACGGCGGTGGGTCGATATGCCAGCTGCCATACAAAAAAGTTCAAACCCAAATAATTATGCTTGACTATAAATGGTTATAAAAATGTTTAATTAAGCGTTTTTGTAAAGCAATTTAAATGTATTTATGTGCATACTAAGGTGTTTTGCACATGGAGCAACTTCAGTTGGGGGAACTATCAACATTTTAAAAGTTTCCTTAGTTGCTATAACGTGTACGGTTGCCGCAATTTTATGGCAATCGGCGAGCTACTTTCATAGCCGAATTGCTCATTCTACGCAGCGATCAGCATTCCGAGAGACTATGGATATCAAAGAAGCAGCACTTGCTCTCATTATAGTGTGGCCATAAGTGCCGTGCACTTCCTGAGGTATGCGCGGCGAGGTGGGAGGCGAAGAAAAAAGTGCATGAGTTCACATGAGATCGATACATGTCGGACAGATCTTACGATATCAGTTTGCATTTCTAAGGCAAGACTTGTGGCGGGGCGGAGGCTATCTATCTGTAATATATTATACATAATTAGTTGATTAAAATTTAACCCAAATAATATTATTATAATCCTATATCAGTAAAGGTTCCATTTTACTTTGTCGTGAAGCTAATTCTCTTTAAAAACCGGTAAAATATTTAACAGTAACAATTAGAAACTAACTTAGTCATCGAATATAGCAACTGAAAACTGTTGACGATCACCGGATCTCGAAACTCGAGTTTCTACGTGTGTCCAACGTGTAGTCCAACTAAAATTATATGTAAACAGCTAGTTGCCAGTTGCTGCAATAGTTGCTCTTTGTGCAAAGCGCCTTAGTATATTGTCAAAGATTTATTGTTTTTTCTAATTTTTTGTTACAGATCAAAAATATAATTCCAGTTATTAGAAATATCATTCCGGGGTCCAATACAATAGAAGTGGGAGTCTCTGATAGTGACAATTCTATGGAGTCTGATACTGCTAATGAAGGACGTTCTGAGCCATCAGGATATCAAGATGAAGCAGTAAACAGTGGTGAAGATTTTGGAATAGTAGATGATTCAGTCATGCTAGTGGATACAGGCACACAAACTGAAAAAATACCATCACCTGAAACAGAGAAATTACGACACGATATTCAGATTTTAAGAGAAAGACTTCGCCGCTATGAGGTCAAAATTGTAAATTTAAAGACAATTTTAGATGTTGTGTTGAAAAAAAGAAAAAGGAAAATTACTAGGAGTTGAGGCTGTTGTTTCATGAAATGTAATTTTAAGATGTTTTTTTTTCCAAATTAATGTGTGTGAAACTGTGAACACGTCCAGTGCGACGACACAAGCGTATTTTCTGGATATTTATATTGAATGCACCCGCCGATGCTGTTGTGGACACCATCGGCGTCCTGTAATGCGGCCGCCACACTATGCTCCTTGCGCTGCTCATCGCTATGCTCCTCGCGCTGCTGCTATTTGCCGCGATGTTGCCCGCTGCCCTACTCGCGCAATTAATCGCGACGCTCCTCACTTGTTATTTGCCTTTTAATGGACGATGAAACTGTGGCAGCGTGCGCGCTATGCATTTTTAGTATAGATAATTATATCGTAGAAAGAAATATACATCGTCGTCGTCGTCGTCCTCGCCAACGGAGATGGTGGATCACATCTATTCATCGCGCAGTCATCGCGGAGCGGCAGGCGCGGAACCACCGTAGTGGGCACTGTGGGCATGCCCACAACCCTAATAGACTTGTGACGTCACATTTTACGGTCTCACGGGTCATAACCCCACCAAGATAATCAAAACATTGCATTTTTTTTTTAAAAATCTGCACAACCGACACTAACCATTCCAAGGCGGCAACCAAATATTGTAGGCTCGCTATTGCATTTTGCCCTTTTTTTATTAAGGTCATAATTTGACATTGATTTTGTTGTCATCTCTGTATGAATAAACAAAAAGAACCCAATATATGGAGGTGGGGTGGGATGCTTAAATTTTGAAGCTCTTTTTTCCTCGCTCCTGCATTATGATAATATCAAAAGCGGTTTCAAAGGCTTCCGCCTTAAAACCTAATACTTTCGAGCGCCGGCTTGCTCCACTCGCTCTTGTGTGTCTTAATCTTGACAAATTCTAACTCATCTCGGGGAACCTCCTCACCTTCCCTCGAAATCGAAGCGATCAACCTATCCGAGGCAGAACGCAAAAAAAATCTCGCTCGCTGCGCTCGCGAATACATCCTATCTCGTTTCTACAAACGTTGCCAGAGTACTTTTTATTCTCAATCCCGTATGAAGGAAAAGAATCTATTTTTTCCGAGGACGTGAAAAATTTTCGAGCTCGCTCCGCTCGCTCTACCAATTTTTTAACGTTGGCTGTTTTAGTTACTCCTGACAAGACACAATTTCAGACAGTAAGAAAACCTCTTAAATTCAAACTAGGTACTAACTTTTAGGAGCTCATTACGCTTATTTTTGTAACTTGCCTTTAGAGCTCTTTTTGGGAAACTAAAGATGCACATCCCGCCCTCCCTCACCCAAATAAACCTGTCGGCGCCCATGCACGTTTTGATTCAGAAAACTATCGATTTAGTTCCTAAAGTGTCACTATGTCGATCATGAGCGAGTTCATACTCCAACTCGCACTTGGCCGATTTTCGGGTGACTGTGCCCACAGCCTTTTTAGGGTTCCGTAGTCAACTAGGAACCCTTATAGTTTCGCCATGTCTGTCTGTCCGTCCGTCCGTCCTCGCTTAATCTCTGTGACCGTTAGCACTAGAAAGCTGAAATTTGGTACCAATATGTGTATCAATCACGCCGACAAAGTGATAAAATAAAAATTGGAAAAAATGATGTATTAGGGTAGCCCCCCTATATGTAAAGTGGGAAGTGATTTTTTTTTAATTTCAACCCTAACGTGTGATATATTGTTGGAAAGGTATTTAAAAATGAATAGGGGTTTACTAAAATCATTTTTTGATAATGTCAATAATTTCGGAAATAATCGCTCCAAAAGTAAAAAACAATGTGTCCCCCCCCCTCTAACTTTTGAACCATAAGTTTAGAAAATATGAAAAAAATCTGAAAAGTAGAACTTTATAAGGACTTTCTAGGAAAATCATTTTGAACTTGAATGGAAACAACAGATGGAAACAGCAGTTAACCAATATAATTTGGTCCCTGAATCGTTTGAGCGCCTATACAATCCAGAGGTCAAGTTTCATTGGCTCGTAGAAGAAATTGTAAAAATCATAGCATACCGTTTTGGTAAGAAACCCTTCATGTGCGAGTCCGACTCGCACTTGGCCAGTTTTTCAATCAAAAAAATAATGATTACTACGGAACCCTACACTGAGCGTGGCCCGACACGCTCTTGGCCGGTTTTTTGAGGGCTGGATCCGCGCCTGCGGGAGCGGTGGGCAGGACGAGGAGCATGACGTGCGGCATGACGAGTAAAGTTGCCACACTATGTCTCTGCCTCCTTTCCTCGCTACTTCCCATGCCACTCGTCGAGTGTGTGGCGGCCACATTATTTATAAATGAAAGTGTCAGGGTAGTTGTGTGTGTATTTACCGAAAGGAAAGTTACTTGATGTTCTTATCACTAGGTACAAAGATAATAAAGAAATTAATTCTTTCAAGGAATCATGACGTTTTAGGCCATTGCAATCTTAGAATCATAATTATATTATTTAAAAATTCTTAGAATACCTACATATTTTTATAGGGTCCCCTATGTTGTTTCGAACGCCGCTGTTGCGACACACGCTGTTGCGAATTAATTTTCCACTGCCTCACAGGTTCGAAAGCTCATGGACTCGAATGAAGTAGTCGCGAAAGACGCTGTTTCGAAAAACATTCTCACTGCCTCATACGCTCGAATGCTTGTGATTTCGATATTAGAAAGGGGTGAAAGGCATATTATAGATCGAAATCGAAATCACAAGCATTCGAGCGTATGAGGCAGTGAGAATGTTTTTCGAAACAGCGTCTTTCGCGACTACTTCATTCGAGTCCATGAGCTTTCGAACCTGTGAGGCAGTGGAAAATTAATTCGCAACAGCGTGTGTCGCAACAGCGGCGTTCGAAACAACATAGGGGACCCATTTTTTATATGTAGGTACACACACATCTAAAATAAACATAATCTGCCTAGCCTTTTCCCATCTATGGTGAGGTCAGTTTCGAGTCTAACCTAACCAAGTCTATCAGATTGGTTATCTGACCTCCACAATCCACAACCCAGTTAAATAGTACTGGGCCATCATCTACAGACCAACCTGGGCAAGTTAACCTGTAGAAGATTATGTTAATATTTTTAGGATCTTTGAACGCACTCATAAGTTATGTCACTGTCTTTTAGACAGATAATGTAATGCTGTCTCTCTCTTTTTCATCTCTCGCTGAACGACATGTATTCTAAATTAATTAAATCTAATAATATTCCAATAATCGCTTAATATTATTGACGATCATTGAGTGTTGTGTTTTTATAATTAAAAAACAGTTCGCAATGGACCCAGCGTATTTTCATTTACTTTCTGGCTGAATCAAATTTCCCGAGTAGGATTGGCGCATCCACTGGTCAACCTCTAATAGGTTATGCGCACAGTACGTTATTGAAGCCCAGACGGCACAACAAATCTTATTCATATTCAAGAGATTCTGATAGCCGAAAGTATCGCAGGGTCGAAGACCGCGTGCATTTTATGTTGCGTGCGCGTGACTCGCTTGCTGCTCGTCATGGCGCCTACGTCTACACCGTCTACACAACCGTCGACCGCAAGCGGGAACAACGCTGCTGCCACTGTGTCCACTGGCGGCTTCAACAATTCAGCGAATACTAATTACTACAATGTCGATAAGCTCGAGGGAATGAGCAATTATAACACGTGGAAGTTTTGTATGAAAATGGCATTAACCCTAGAAAATATTTGGTCTTGTACTCAAGGCATAGATGTTGAAGAATGGAAAGATCAGCGAGCCCTCGCCAGAATCTGCCTAGCAGTGAAACCACATTGTTACCAATATGTTCATAACGCTAAAACGAGTCAAGAAGCATGGACGAACTTAGCCAAAGTATTTGAAGACAAGGGCCTGTATCGTCGAGTTTTACTTCTACGACAACTGCATCGAGTTGAGTTGACAAAGTACTCATCTGTCACTCAGTATGTGGATGCAGTGATGACACTCGTTCAGCAGCTGGCGGATATTGGTAAAGAAACCGAGGATGGTGAGATCGCGGAACTATTACTCAGTGGATTACCCGAAAATTATGATCATCTAGTTTCCAGCCTCGAGACTGTCTGCCTCACGGGAAGTCTTTCGAGTGAATTAGTGCGCACCAGGCTACTGCAAGAAGAGTTTCGTAAGTCCGAGCCAGATGCTTCAACGACAGCCTTCGTGTCGAGACAACAAAACAAAACCTGCACTTACTGTAAGAAGAAAGGTCACCTGAAAGCGAAATGCTTCAAACTAAGACGTGATAAGAAGAACAAAGAAGAGGATGGTGAAAAGAGCTTTGTGGCTTCTGCTTTCTTCGTCAAGAGTCAGGAATGGGTGGTAGATTCGGGCTGCTCGACGCACATGTGTAACAATAGAAGTTGGCTTTCAAATTTTAAGGACTTTAAGAGTGAAATTAAAATTGCAAACAATGAACAAATATTATCATTAGGATCTGGTGAAATATTATGGGAAACTGGTGATCAGGTGAGAAATATACATAATGTATCTTTTGTCCCTGAATTGTCAATTAACTTGCTGAGTGTTAGTAGATTATGTGAGAAGGGTTTTACTGTAACATTCAACAAAAAGGGTTGTCATATCTACGAAAATTGTGTTATCTCTGGCAATTTAATTTGTAAAGCTTATAATAAGAATGGCATCTACAAATTACCTGGTAAGGCCCATGTTCCAAGTCCAGCGTCTACGTGCGGTTTGGTGGCGCATTCTTCGGCGCTCCTGCCTAAGCAGGAGGCACAGAGTGCTAACATAGCTGAGGTGCCGATCGATGTCTGGCACAGGAGGCTAGGCCATCTTGGAGTTCAAGGTATGCTAGCGCTAAGGAATGGTGTGGCTAATGGTGTGTTGTTTCAGTGCAATCACAAACAAGAGTTGAAAAACTGCATACCATGCATGGAAGGGAAAATGGCAGCTAAGCCGTTTCCAACCAAAAGTGATCACCGAGCAAGCCAACCTTTGGAACTCATACACTCGGATGTCTGTGGCCCCATGCCTGTTGCAAGTTGGGGTGGCGCTAGATATCTGGTAACCTTCACAGACGACTTCACTAGGAAAAGCTTTGGCTACCTGCTTCAGAGGAAAAATGAGGTATTTTCTACTTTTATTGATTTTAAGTCACAAGTAGAAAAACAATTGGGTTTTCCAATTAAAATACTACGTTCAGATAACGGGGGAGAATATTGTAATAGCAATTTTTCTGATTACTTCAAAAAGGAAGGGATTGTCCATCAGACCACTATTCCATATTGTCCTCAGGGAAATGGTGTTTCCGAGCGCCTTAATAGGACTCTCTTAGAAAAAGCGAGATGCATGCTACGAGGGGCAGGCTTGGAAGAGCGTTTTTGGGGTGAAGCAGTAATGACTGCCATTTATTTGAAAAACAGGTCCCCAACTTCATCTTTATCTGACCTTACTCCACAGGAGAAATGGACTGGATCGAGGCCGGATCTTAGCCATCTCCGTATATTCGGCTGCATTGCTTATTCACTGATCCCTGAGCAAAGAAGGAACAAGTTGGGTGCTAAAAGCAAAATGTATTTATTTGTGGGCTATAGCGAGACCTCTAAGGGCTATAGACTTGCAGACCCCGCTAACCCTACTAAGGTTATCATATCTAGGAATGTAGCATTTATAGAAAATAAATTTTATGAGACTGACAATGTTAATAATTCTAATAATTTTATGTTTTATGAATTGAATAATAATATTATTGAGTCTAGTCATCAAAATGAACTAAGTTCTAATATATGTAGTTTAGATTCTAGTACCAATGTTGAACTGAATTCTAGCACTAATAGTAGTCAGCCGAATTCTAGTAACGATAGAGAAGTGAATCCAAATATTATTGTATCAGATACTGAAACAAATAAATCTGTGATTTCAGATATGGATGAGTACTACTGCACTGGCAGCGAGAACGAGGACGGCTCTTCGTGTTTACCGATCGCTGACGCATCCTCTGAGCGGGTGACGTCACCGCATCTAGTGGCACCTCAAGGGGAAGCACCTGCCGCCCCAGAGCCTTCGTCTTCGCGCTCTTCTGCTCGTCCTGTTCGTTCTACTCGTTCAAAGTTGCCATTGAGGTATGAGGATTATGAAACAGATTTCTCTCTCGTGGCACACCATGCACTTCCAGGCGATCCTCACACGTATGAGGAAGCCATGTCCTGTGCTGACGGTCAACATTGGAAATCTGCCATGCAGTGCGAATATAATTCGCTCATTGCAAACAATGTGTGGAAAATAGTCGACAGGCCACCAAATACAAACGTCATCAAATGTAAGTGGGTCTATAAACGTAAACATGATGCCTCAGGCAAGTTTGATAGGTTTAAGGCTCGTTTGGTTGCCAGAGGTTTCACACAAGTCAGAGGCATAGATTACAATGAAACCTTCTCTCCTGTAGTTAGACATAGCACTATGAGAATCCTGTTTAGTTTGGCCAATGAGCTAGATTTAAGCATAGATCATGTGGATGTAACTACTGCATTTCTTAATGGAAAATTGGATGAAACCATTTATATGGAACAACCTCCAGGTTTTTCTAATAATGACAACCGTAAAGTTTGTCTCTTATCAAAAGGAATTTATGGCCTGAAACAGGCAAGCAGAATATGGAATGCAAAAGTTCATACACTACTATCTGATAATGGTTATAAACAGAGTAAATGCGAGCCTTGTGTTTACATTAAGAAAGAAGGTAATGATCTCATAATTATAGCTTTGTATGTCGACGATTTCTACATATTTTACAGCTGTGATAAAAACGAGTTATTGCCTTTGCTAGAGAGTAATTTTAGTATTAAAAACTTAGGTTCAGTTACAAACTGTTTAGGTATGAATGTATTTAGAGATAGAGTTAAGCATATTATAAAACTTGACCAGTCAGAATATATTAGTAAGTTGTTAATTAAATTTGGCATGGATAAATGTAAACCGGTGTCAACTCCCATGGTACTTAATTGTAAATTAGAAGTTAATGAGAGTGAACACCCTAATGACTATATGTATAGCTATAGAGAACTTCTTGGTAGCCTAATGTATCTATCTGTGTGCACTAGGCCTGATATTGCTTTTGCATGTAGCCAACTAAGCCAGTTTGGCAACAATTTTAACAGGACTCATTGGTTAGCTTTGAAGCGCATCCTGAGATATTTAGGAGGCACAATAAATTATTGTCTATGTTTTAGTAGGTCTAATAATTTAAGTATAACGGCCTTCTCTGATGCTGATTGGGCTAACGACATTGTGGATCGTAAGTCTTATACGGGGTTTGTAGTTAAACTGGGTTGCAATACTATCAGTTGGGAATCTCGTAAACAGCGCTGTGTAGCTTTATCTAGTACAGAGGCTGAGTATCTGTCTATTTCTGATGTATGTAAAGATCTCTGTTTTATTAGAAACTTTTTGTCAGAAATTGTCACTACAGATATTCCAATAACATTGTTTAATGACAATCAAAGTGCACACAAGCTTCTTGAATGTAAAGAATATTGTCATAAAAGAACGAAGCATATAGATCTTCGTTATCACTATGTTAAAGATCTGGTTAGGAAGAATTTCTTAATTGTTAAATATCTGCCTTCTGATCAAATGACAGCTGATGTACTAACAAAAGCCTTAGGTGGATGTAAACACAAATTATTTACACATGAAATGAATGTGGTTCCTAAGTAGACGTGGGTATTACTTTTTAAATTCATGTAATGTAATTCAATTTTAATTAAATCTGTATCCACCTACCACTATGTCAACGGAGGCATGCATAGTAATCGATGCAAAACTTTTTGTAGTCTGAACAAAATGTAGAGTCAGCTGCATGTTACTTAGAGAGCATGAATTGTATTGATATGGTAGAGTCTCAAATTAAGATTTCTTGTGAAATGTATTTCTGTTTGAGTCGGTCAAAATCCTAAGGGGAAGTGTTAATATTTTTAGGATCTTTGAACGCACTCATAAGTTATGTCACTGTCTTTTAGACAGATAATGTAATGCTGTCTCTCTCTTTTTCATCTCTCGCTGAACGACATGTATTCTAAATTAATTAAATCTAATAATATTCCAATAATCGCTTAATATTATTGACGATCATTGAGTGTTGTGTTTTTATAATTAAAAACAGTTCGCAATGGACCCAGCGTATTTTCATTTACTTTCTGGCTGAATCAAATTTCCCGAGTAGGATTGGCGCATCCACTGGTCAACCTCTAATAGATTAGTCTGAGCAACTGGTATTATTTAGCCACAAGCTCGTGATGTGTATTTATGGTTTTGTACCTACTAATAAAGTTGTAAATATTCAAAATAAATGTGTCTTAATTCTCCATAATTTTTAGGCTTTGAGTTCTGTAGTTTCCTACCCTACCCCTAGCTACCCTCATCGGAATAAAAAAATTAAGTTCAAAAAACTAAAACCCGACTACCTACTAACAAAATCGCGGTCTTAAAAGTAGAAAACAAGAACATAAATTCTTGTCTGATATTCTTCGTAGTCGCATGCCACTGATACCGACCTGATGCTCCTTCATGGCGTTCTCATTGATACAGAAGTCAGCTGTTATTTGCCATTAGCAGGGTCCATACTGGCTCACATAACCCGAAATTGTTCTTCCTAACGATTTGTAATCCGAATGATCACTCTTCCTAAATTTTTCATCCTAAAGTTTTCATTCATACTATTTGTAGTGCTACCGACGATGTTCATAACACTCATGTTTCCGAAAATTGTAATTCATAATATCATTAGTCTAAATATATGTAAACTCCTACTGTTTTTTATCCTAACGTTTTTATTCCTAAACATAATTACTTACTTACCATAATATTTTCACTCATACTTGCAACCGTTTCACTGATTTTTGTCTTGAAAATATGAAATAAATGAACGAAATTCAGGTCAGAGTGTCGTCTTGGGGTCACTATGAACAAAATACTTAGAAAAATTTCGCGACCAATTTCGAGGTAGCGCTCGCCGGCCGCTGCCGCGGCACCGCTCGCTTCGCTCGCTCGGCTCGCGTGTAGTTGGTCACAGTTCTAACCTAACCTAACCTATGGATATCTTTGCATAATAAATAAGGTCCCATTAAAATAGGTGGACAAATTTTAACACAGCGTTTAGTAATCTAGCCTAACTAAAGACATCTAATCAAAAAAAAAACACTATATTCTAAAGTGATTTTATTTTGACTTAAAATAATAAATCCGGCACCCTAGAACAAACTCATCCTATAAAAGTAGGTATTTTAATATGTGGCTCTGGTTGGCTGGACATTTCTTCAAAACTGCTCGCATTTAAGTAGGTCAATAGGGCACTTTATGTGACGGCTAAACACCCTTATTTCAGAATAGGTGACGCTACAGAATCTTAGATAATCGATCGAAAGCGTGTCCAGCCAGCTTGAAAAACCACTTTTCGCTGGTCTCTCAATCTTCGTAACGGAAGTGATTTTGACGACTTTTTGCATATCAACGGGCGTCACATAAATATGTGACAGGCATCAAGCTAAAAGTTTTGTGATACGTACAATGGTTTAGTAGAAAAATGCAAAAAACTGTGTCCAGCCATCTTGAATTTACGTAGAAAACTTTTGGCTGGCACTTCCGAATCCCACATAACGGGAGCGTTTTCGAATATGGTTCCTTTACTAATACTTGGTGACGCAATGTGTGACAGTAATAACGTTTGATTTATGCCGTCACATGCAAGGGTTTACGAGATATCAATGAAAACTTAATGTATACTTGTGTCCAGCCATCTTGAACTCAGGCTGGCTGGACACCTGTATCTCCGCTGCCTGATGATCTACGACCTTCAAAATGGTATCAAAATGTTGTGACGGGGACGATAATGATAACCTGAATTTATGACGGAGAAACTTTTCGTAGTTTCAAAGATATTGATCATTTAAATTTTCCCATACAAACATCCATTAATATTGTGAGGTGACCATAATTTTTACATAAATAAAGGATTTCTTTTTAATCGACTAATCGGCCGGTAGCAGCCACGCCTGCTTTGTATTTGATTTCTCCGTGGGAATAAAAGGTTTTCATGCAGTAAAAAGCGTAAGTATGTGTTAATTCAAAATAATAATTAAAAACACTAACAAAAAAGAACAAAGTGCATTGCACTCAGTGATGCTAATTTAGCATTTTTTCATGTTGTTTAGCAAACTTATTAGTTGTTTAGCATATTTTTAGCATATAAAATAATTATAAAATAAAATACATTAATGCGTACGCAATTATTTCCATTTAGAAAAAAAATCCCTTTACTATATTGTTGGCGCTTCTGGTGCCAACATAATGGAAAGAGTATTTGAGATCATAGTCGATTAAAACAGTATGTATATTTTGTTAAATAATAAAAAAGTTAAAACTATGTTACGTTTCATTTGACACTGAAAAATGTTAGCAGACATAATTTTAACACCATTTTAGCAGATTCTATATCGGTCTTGTTGGCAACACTGATGCACTGACACTGAGATTGTACACAGGCTGTGAGTGTGACAGCGTAATAATGGTAGTACGTACTAAAACCAAATGAAGACTGATGCTGTGATTTATTTTGTGTAATAATTTTATTCTTTTCCATAAATAGGTATTGAAGAATATTTTAGTTTTTTCACCTATTTATATGATTAAAATGACGACCACCGGCTTCATTTGCGCTTCAAACACTTAGGGCGGCGGTAAAAACAACGCTTTGGTACAAGGCGGGGGTTATTGAAGTGCAAATGGAGTTGATCGTCGTCATTTTCGTCATTGAAACGCTCTAGCGCAAATAAATAAATGTGATTTTATTTACCTACATTATTTTTTCATTTAAATACCTTAGAGCATTAGTCTGTTATCCTGACACAATATCTACCTATGTACTTACCATAAAAACACCAATAATTATCTACTAAAAAGAGTAGATAGGTATCTGCACGTAAATAATCAATACCTTAGAGCATTAGTCTGTTATCCTGACACAATATCTACCTATGTACTTACCATAAAAACACCAATAATTATCTACTAAAAAGAGTAGATAGGTATCTGCACGTAAATAATCAATAACATTAAAAAAAAATCTCCCCCCCCTTCCTCACTTCTACACTTTTGTCTTCTATTGATTAAAATATCTACAGTTGTTCGTATTAGTATCACCAATACGCGAATTTTCGTCCATTAAAGAAAACACCTTAAAATATACTTAGTCCTACATAAAACCTACAATATTGGTAACCCTACTACAGTGTTTGTATGGGAAAATTTAATAGATCAATATCTTTGAAACTACGCAAAGTTTCTCCGTCACAAATTCAGGTTACCATTATCGTCCCCGTCACAACATTTTGATACCATTTTGAAGGTCGTAGATCATCAGGCAGCGGAGATACAGGTGTCCAGCCAGCCTGAGTTCAAGATGGCTGGACACAAGTATACATTAAGTTTTCATTGATATCTCGTAAACCCTTGCATGTGACGGCATAAATCAAACGTTATTACTGTCACACATTGCGTCACCAAGTATTAGTAAAGGAACCATATTCGAAAACGCTCCCGTTATGTGGGATTCGGAAGTGCCAGCCAAAAGTTTTCTACGTAAATTCAAGATGGCTGGACACAGTTTTTTGCATTTTTCTACTAAACCACTGTACGTATCACAAAACTTTTAGCTTGATGCCTGTCACATATTTATGTGACGCCCGTTGATATGCAAAAAGTCGTCAAAATCACTTCCGTTACGGAGATTGAGAGACCAGCGAAAAGTGGTTTTTCAAGCTGGCTGGACACGCTTTCGATCGATTATCTAAGATTCTGTAGCGTCACCTATTCTGAAATAAGGGTGTTTAGCCGTCACATAAAGTGCCCTATTGACCTACTTAAATGCGAGCAGTTTTGAAGAAATGTCCAGCCAACCAGAACCACATATTTTAATGTCTTTTTCTTATATTTTTTTTACTATTGTCCTTATTTTAGCGGTCTGAATGATTTCTAAAATTTTGTCCACCTATTTTAATGGGACCTTTTAAAATACCAGGGGGCCAATTCTCGATTTTCGACATTTATCTTTTTTTTTTTTCAGAATTTCGTATTCTCAGTCAAAATAGAAATAAATGTCACGAAAATGTCGAATCGAGTGAAGCTAATGTTACCATTACGAAGAATCGCGCGTTCCGTTTTAGGTAGCTATGAGTGAATGAATGATTTTGTTTTAAAACGCTGACTAAACCAAATTATTTAAGTATAAAAGAAAGGAAGAAAAAGTATTTATTGGTTTCACAAACAAACAAGTAAACATAATTAGGAGAAACACTTAAAATTAGAACATAATAAAATTTATATATTAAATTTGAATAAGTCCCGTGCAAAGCCAAATTAAAACGAAACGTTTAGTGTAAAAATAATCACTTTGACAGCTGACTCACTGACTGTCTGTCATCAGTGACTAATAAAATTATGAAGCAAACAATTATTTACCTTCGTTTTCAGGTCTATTTTAGTGGTATCCTGAATTACAGAGGCCAATAGATCTAAGTATTAGAACCCTTATTAAATCTTTATTTAGTCTGAAGTTTTTAACGACTTCTGTTTTGCTCAAGTCGTAAATATCGACGGCGGGATAGCTGTTGTCGCCGTGTATTGGCCAGTTGCTCGCCACTTTCCAACAACTCCGAGATAAAAATGCTAATAAACTCGTCCATCTTTCAGTGGTTTCAAGTACACACGGCTACACATCAAGCTATACAAAACCAGTATAATCTGATCGTTCATTGTGCGAAAAGATCTAGTAAAGTGAGGCCAAGATTAACTGGTTTTGTATAGCTTGATGTGTAGCCGTGTGTACAATCGTAGGTACACAAATTTTAGTACTAGATGACGTGGCCTCGGCACAAGGGCAAAGAAGGAACATGGGTTCGGTTTTTAGTCAGTAGAAGTCTGACACTCCCCTTCGCTCTGCCCAAGAGCGGGGGGGGTCATTCCATGATATTCCACCCACCAAAAAAAAAAAAAAAAAAAAGGTACACAATGCACAAATCAAAGAGTATAAATCGAATTTCCAATAAGAGATGCCAAGCCGTATTTTATTTAAAAACTAAAGAAAGAAAACACAGTGTACAATCCAAAACTCAACAAATTCACTCAGAAATGACGTATCTATATAATCGACATGACATCTCTACTGCTCAGAAGCACTCGACATGAACTCTAACGTTAGCCTTCGACAAATGTCGAATTCGACATCCCCAGAATAGCAACTTTTAAAATTTCTCGAAAAAATGACGTCATTAGAAATTTTTCTCGAGTTCGACACCATCTCTAAAACCGAGAATTGGCCCCCATCTCTAAAACCGAGAATTGGCCCGGGACTCGAACTCGAGATTAATGTCGCAAATCGAGAATTGGCCCCCTGAAGTGAAATAAGTGACCAAAATAAACAATATACCTCAATGGGTCGGGTAGCAAGTCCTTTCCGAGCGCCGTCCAAGCAAAAAGTGACCGTTGCAACGCCGCTCGCCTCGTTTTATGAACTTCTGTCGGTTGCCGCACGACGACCGCACGTTGCCGCACGGCTACTGGCTGATGGCGTGACTTTGAGCCAACAAATAAATATAAAAGAAAGTCGTGTTAGTTACTCCATTTATAACTCAAGAACGGCTGGACGGATTTAGCTGAAAATTGGTAGAGAGGTAGCTAAGAACCAGGAGAAGGACAGGATACTTTTTTTTTTTTTTTTTTAGGTAGGGTATTAGGTAGGTAGGGTAGTACGTAGGGTAGTAGATAGGTAGGTAGGAAAAACGCATTGCAACGCATGCGCGGGTTCAGCTAGTCTTTAAATATAATCTATATCTTCTATCTATATCTATCTATCTTCTATACTTCTATATCTTCTTCTATACTTACTTATAATAAATCTGTAGAGAGGTCAATTCTGTACATGATATATATTTTCAAAATAACTATCAGGGGGTAATGAGTGATCGATACTGATGCCAAAAATGCAATCAGTAAAATTTTTGTCTGTCTGTCTGTCTGTCTGTATGTTCCTTATAGAAACAAAAACTACTCGACGGATTTTAACGAAACTTAGTACGATTATTCTTCATACTCCTGGGGAGGTTATAGTATACTTTTCATCACGCTACAATCAAAAGGAGCAGAGCAGTGAAGGGAAATGTTGGGAAAACGGGAGAAGTTTCTCAATTTTTTAAGCTTCCGTCGCGTGTGCAGCCTTAATGGTTAAAGCTACATAGAAATCATTTATGACGGAAATGTTCTACATAAAATTATCTAAAAAATATCCCACTACAGCAAATGTCTATCTTTTATGGTTGACTCACAATAACACGTGTAACTCCCGATAGCTTAGCAGTTCGGAGCTTTCTGATTATATTTGTTTACTCTTACGTTTATAATACTCTCACTTATCCCTAATTAAAAGAAGTTAATCATCATTTCAGCCGAAAGACGTCCACTGCTGGACATAGGCCTCCCCTAAGTGTCATTTTTGCTTAGGGGGGGTTTGCCATAATCGCCACGCTTGGCAGGCGGGTTGGCGATCGCAGTACGGTCGATACAAAAAGCACAGAGAAGAGAGAACGCTGCTGCCCATTCTCTGGTACATCCCTTAGTCGCCTCTTACGACACCCACGGGAAGATATGGGAGAAGAAGTTAATATTATTACCTATTCAATAAAAAAATAATCATAGTAATCGGTATAGAAACACCAAACATAAACATGAAATACGCTATTTTGCGCCGTCACCGTCGCGCGTGAATACTGAATCATGCCTTAAGGATTATTTTTGTGTAACGGTTGCCGCGCTCGACGCGGGACGTGGCTGTTGATGCGTTCAGAGCGTTCGACCCACAGGGTTCGACCTTATTGACAGACAATAATTGATTTTAACAAACAATGCTTATCAGCGCGATTTTTAGTCTTTAAATAGTTTATTTGAATTTCTTTTGTTGTTATTTTATAAAATAGGTAGGTACCTATTACAGCCTGTCTATAAAGTCATGAAAATAAATGAGGGCGCTGCGGTCGTGAAGACTCGTGCACATAGCAACCCTGTATAGTGTGACTAAAATGGTTTTGATACTAGCACATTATTTTGCACTAGAAGCAAACCTGGTTTTAATTAAAATCTGTTATCTTATTTAAAAAAAATACAGAAACCATAAACAAAGATGCGACCTTCATTATAAATGATAATACCAGCCTATTACTGTCCCACTGCTGGGCAAAGGCCTCTTCTCAACAGAGACGGCACGAGCACTGATCACCACGCATGCTCAAGACGGGTTGGCGATTTCAGACTTATAATAATTATAAGTCCAGATTTCCTCACGATGTTTTCCTTCCGACCTTCATCATTGAAATAAAAATGAGTAAATAAAAGAAAAATGTTCGTACATATTTTTTATTAATGTTATATTTTAACTTTTGTACCACTGTATGCCCATTTTCTCTTGCCCGTTTTGCTGCAATATGTTGTTCGATTAGAGCCTTTCTGTTATTTTGATCTTCTTGTAAGAAAATCCAATCGATTTCAAAATTTTTTCGCAGGACTTCTAGGCTACATTTAAAATCCAGATCTGTTTTAGCGAAATTTTATGTTGAAGTCATCCATTTCTTTCATATGACGGCCTGATCTGTGTTTGCCTTCATCTGCAATACGCCTCACTGTACTCTCAGATTTTCCTGAAAGAAAGATTTAAAAAAAGATGTAATATCTAACAGAAAATACATAGCACTGTTTTTATTTCAAACATGTTAAAACTTATTCATATTTAAAATCACCGGTAAATTTGATTACCCAAAAGTATCAAAAGTTAACGTCGCACTACAATATGAGCTACTTACATTTGCAATCTAACCTATAAATGCGCAATGTAAACAATGCTTATTTTAGTCTTAAAATCGTATATTTAGTAAATTTGTGACTTATGGTAGATAAAAAACAAACAATAACACGATTACATACCTGTTATAGCTGCTGTTCGAGTATAAATATCATCCAAATTTGATAAAACTTGGTCAGCTTGGTGTTCTAACAAACATCGCTGATATACTTTGAAATAATTTCCCGAGCTCCACTCCTATTTGTTTTCCTCATATTTAACACGTTTTTTCGAAGTTTTGTCGACGTAGATTTGAAAAACATTAAAAAATGCAAAAGATATCAAGATAAATAACAAGTTGATGACAGCCGATGACATTTGATGTACCATGATTTAGTGTTGCCTTACTTTTGAATAATGTTAGTTCCTCAAACATTAATTTCATGACTTTATAGACAAGCTGTAGTTGTTTTGGTAGTGTACAAATTATTAATAGTTTGCATTTTAATTCCTTTTAGGTGAAGTAGTCTGTAGTAGAAGTAGAAGTAGTATACCTACGCATAGACTTGTAGATACCGTTAGGTAAGTTTTGGCTAATTTATGTTCAATTTTATTTTTGTAATAAGTAAGTAGGTAAAAGCGTAGATACTTTTATTAATTATAGTAGGTATAGGTATTTATTTGTAAGTGAAGTAGGTATAGGTAGATGGTATTGCACAGGCGTTTCAGTTTTATTTTCATTTCTTTTTTTGTTGTAAATTGTACATATTTCTGGGTATAATTCTATTAGAATATTTTAGTTTAAATAGGCACTTAGATTTTGAGTGTAAGGTAGCTATAGTTAGGACCTCTATCGTAGGTTATTTTGTTAGGTAACTGACAGCCTTTCCGTTACCGTCGATTAAAAATAAAATACACAATGCCACCTAAAAAATGCCAATGATCCGTGAGGAAGGACATACCTACTATTATACTTTTTTTACGAAAAACGACGGAAACGCGGACGAAGTCGCGGGCAAAAGCTAGTTATGAATAAAAAGTAATATAAACAAAAAAGATATAACTTTGAATAATAGTGTAAATTTATTTAATTTATTTATTAAAATCCGTTCAGTAGTTTAGGCGCTACAGTGGAACATACATACATACATACATAGACTGCCAAAATCATTACCCTTCCTTTTGGCTTCGCCGTAGTTGGGTAAAAATTTAAATAGCCTATGACTTGACACCCGGGCTATTCTTACGAATCTATTGACACCTCATTTATAAAATCATTACCCTTTTTTTTTGGTGGGTAGAAAATCATCGAATAACCCCCCCCCCCACGCTCTTGGGCAGACCGAAGGGGAGTGTCAGACTTCTACTGACTAAAAACCAAACCCATGTTCCTTCTTCGCCCTTGTGTCGGAGCCGCGTTAACCTTTCGACAATCCACAGCCCCGACGGGAATCATTACCCTTCCTTTTTGGCTTCGCCGTAGTCGGGTAAAAAGGCGTTAGTTTGTATGTATTTAAATACTTCCCCGAGCGACGTATCTACTTACTGAATTTAGTATAAGCGTTTCGTGTGACTGCTGCTGAACCGTCTTAGATTTACGAACGTTATTGACCCGAAATTAATTCTAGAACAAGCTGGAATAGTCACAGCCTCACAGTAGCTGAATTCTTGGACCTGTCAGCTGCCTACGATATACAGTTCACCTCAAAGCGGTTGTGGAAGGAAACCTTGATCAGCAATTTGTTCGTTCTCCAGGAACTTCTCCAAAACCACCGTTTCCAGGTCAACCCTCTTTCTGAAAAAAAAAAAAACGTTGGAAAGCACAAAAGCCTACCCCAAGGTAGTATCTTGGCACCGCTGCTGTTTATCATATTTACCAACGACCAACCAAACATCAAGCCCGAACACGCCCCGCTTTATCTATGTAGACGACCTTGCCCTCAACTCCCAAACTTACACCTTGTAGTTTAAACTGTTAGGTGCGACAACAGGTAGGCTGCATAATAAATGTTGAATGTTGTTCATCAAAATATGCAGGGGTTATCTGGCAAAGAATTAGAGTTAAGTTTGTTTATGGAGAGTTATGATGTTCAGGTTCTAAGTCCAACTGAACATTGGTTGAAGGAACATGAAGTAGCATTTATCAATGATGATTTCTATACCTACCGTACCTACAGAGCGCATTTGGGAGAAAATCAGCTATTCGCGGTGGATCTTTAATTCTTGTACCTATCTAACAAATTAAAATGTAGGTAAACAACGTTTAGACTTAGTTAATCTTTCAATTGAGCGCACTATTGAGTTGTCTTGCGTTGAACTCGAGCGATACCTAGTAATTTGTGTTTAAAGACCCCCATCTGGGGACTTTACTCGTTTCGAATCTGTAATGGAGGATTCACTTGTTAAAATCAAGTAGGTAATAATAATTTTAATGTTAATATAATAACCTGGGGCATTTCTATTAAACTTCTAAGTAACAATATCGACATCGTAGCCCCCTGGCTTGCTGTTACTTTCAATAAATGCGTTGATTTGGGTACTTTCCCTGACCTTATGAAGCAGTAAAGTCATCCCTCTATTTAAATCAGGCAGTAAAAATGATATTGGTAACTTTAGACCAGGGATGATGAGGAACTATAGACCGTGGCCCGCAGGCCGCATGCGGCCCGCCGCCGCGCCGGTCATCATGTCAGTGGCCAGCAAAATTAAGGTAAGATACCTACCCACCCTTAACCCTTAAACAAACACGAGCCCCTGTGGATATTTAGGAGAAAACGAGGTTTGTTTCTAGGTAATTAGGGGCTGCTGATTTCATTTTTGATGAAAAAAAAACTAAAAAGGGGAGGGAAAGGGGGGTTTTTTCGGTGGTAAATATCTTACCATTATCCATTATCGACTTGTAAAATATTACGATGGTGGTAAAATAGTTACCATTATCCAATACGATTTGAACGAATTTCTATACTAGTTGTTTTCCCTGGATTTGCTTGTGTAATTTAAGTAATACAAAAAAAATATTGGTACATAATAACATTTTTTCGAATGTAGATATGAATGTAATGTTTATTTGTAGTAGGTAAATAAAATATACTCGTGTTCATAATAAAAAGAAAGTTTTATTAATTATGAAAAGTAGATAATAATATGTATTTATTGTCCTTGAGCTTCCTCCGCGGTGTGAAAAACCCTGAAACATGACTTAGCACACAGAGTCACATAAATATATTAGTAAATCCAATTTACAGTTAGGCACGATTGCACAATGGCATATAATTTACCACTATTACCCATAACTTCACACGATCAAAAAACATGCATATATTACCGGATTTTTCAACCTAATGGATGCAAAACAACAAGAATATAATATAGTTTATGAATCTGAACGCAAAAAACACTTACCGGATTTTTTGTTGAACAAAACTAAAATTTTTTGAGAAACGTCACAACAATTTCAAATTTTTTTCACCAATCTGCCGACTGGCTCACTTTGACATTGACGTATATGGACGGGTGACGTTTATAAATAAAAAGTTCCCACTATTTGAATTTAAAAAAAGACAACGTTTTACTTATTATTAAATTCAAATGTTGCCGGTGCAAGAAAAATACTTTTTTAGACAAAAAACTTAAGTGGTAAGCATTATACCTTTATTTTAATAAGGGTTAACCTGGAAACTAAATAAAGCATAACTTTTTGTTTATTTGCTTTTTGACGTTTTTTGTTTTTGCGACAAATCCAACAAATAAAGACCTTTCTTTTGATGAATCATTCGCTTTTCAGCATTATTAAGTTTCTGTGTACCTAATCACGTGCGATCACTACCTCATTATGGCGGCGAGTGGCGGTTCTAGCGGCCAACTATTTTCGGTCATAGCGTCTTGGTTTTTTTAGCAACAAATTCAGGAAAAGAGGTGTGTATTGTAACAAATAACAACAGAACTAACTCCTGGCAAAGTTTCATCAGGTTTTATGAGGTGGCCGCGCGGTTGAAATGGACATCATTCTTGGACTGATGTAGTTTGATTTTTGTTGTAACATCTGTGATTCTGTAATCCGCACTGACGTTTAAGATGACGTCAGTCAGACGTCAGTGGTAATCCGCAATGCTTGTAATTTTGTTGTCAAAATAATATTGTAAACAACGTTTTTCTACATAATTGATACATTTGGTTTAATTAGTATTCCTTGGTATTGGAGTAAAATCAACGGGATTACGGGACAACAGATAATAGAACGTTATAATCTAACAATAGACTAGGTAGACATATAAAGAATCATGGAATACTCTGTTGTACCTGATGGATTTACAGACATGGAAGGATTGTGTAGAATTTGTTTGCAGAATGCTAAAGAAAGTATTCATTTGTTCTCGGGGAGTGATGAATCTCAAGAAGTCCTAAATAGAATATATCTTTGTTTTCAAGTTACTTTATCTCATGATAAGTTCATGCCGATTCTAATGTGTGGTGATTGTTTACAAGAATTAAACAGTGCTAACAGTTTTAGACTGAAATGCATTACACTTAATGAACGAATAAAACTATGTTACAAAGAACTACAAATAGCAGAACAAGGGACCACATTTAAAGTTGAAAATGACTTATCAAATGATGTGCCAACATGTGATGAAAATACTGATACATTTCCATTTCCAAGCCACTCCGAATTTGAGGATCTCTGTACCAAAGCTACTGAAAAAGCAGAAACTAATGAAAGTGAAATAATAAAAACAAAGGATACTTTTAAATGCAATATGTGCAACAAAGTTTTAAAGACAAAAATAACACTATTAAAGCATTATAATTCTATGCATGAAAAGAGAAAACATGTTGGTAAGGTGTCAGGATTTGGTGCAGCCAGGAGATACCATTGCACATCGTGTTCTTACTCTACACCGCACAGCCAGACCCTAGTCAGTCACATGAGAACGCACAATGGAGAAAGACCATACAGCTGTGAATGTGGTAAAAGTTTTACGCAGTCATCAAGCCTTGCAGCTCATCGTAAGACACACAGTACAACCACATATTTCACTTGTAGTTTATGTGGGAAGCAGTTCAAACACGCATTTACAATGAAAAAGCATATGCGTGTACATGAGAGTGCTAGCTTCTCTTGCAATATTTGCTTTAAATTCTTAAAATCAAAGGAATCACTCAAGGCTCATATGCATAGACATTACAAAATATGTAATTATAACTGCGAAGATTGTGGAGACACATTTGTCACATCTGCAGAGCTTCATAATCACAGAAAAAAACATAGTTTAGAAAAGAAATTACAATGTCATTTTTGTGGATACAAAACGCATACAAAGAAAAATCTAATTATTCATTTAAAAAGGTAAGACTATTAATGCAATGCTAGCAGTCTGTAATTGATCATATTATTATTTCAAACCTCTAGTGTACAGTGCAATCAAATTATCTTGGCAGGTCTGAACATAGGCTCTGAGAACTTTTACGCATGTAAACTTGTGAAGAAAACTGTTATTGCCAGATAAACCAATACTTAAACGATCAGAAAATACCTAATTTAAACAGTGAGAAATACAAATAAAATAAATATCATAACACTTTTATACATTAGTTGTAACAAAATGACCTGCACGAAGTTCGGACCTGCCAAGATAATTTGATCGCATTGTATTTTATAGGAGAATAAATACAAAACTATTGGCCCTTTTGTTTCAGACACACTGGCAACAGAACTTTCAAATGTGACATGTGCCATCTATGCTTTTATACACAGAGCAGCCTTCAGAGACATCTGAGAGTACACACCGGTGACAAGCCATACTCATGTCCAACTTGTGGGCAAAAGTTCAGTTACAGTCCAAGTTTAAACAAACACATGAAAACCATCCATGGAGTTGAATATAAATGGGCAGACTGGAAGGAAACTTTAGTGAAACTTGCAGAAAAGACTGATGGAAATGTACCTAGCTCATCTAAATAAGTCAAATAAAACACCATTTAAACATAGAAATTTATTTATTGATGCCAAAGCACATACATAAAACCCTATTTTAATAAGCCTACATATCTAAATTCCAAACAACACTGTTTTGATGTCTAGTGGTAAAATTAATTAGAGTCAAATATATTATAATAGAAAGATTTAATGTTCATTGCCACAAAATAATATGTAAATTAATGCAACCAGGAATTTGGGGTCACTCTTGTCGGCTTACTGTCCTTTAGCCTGTTAGGCTTCTTGCTATAAATGGCCCTAGTTGTTGCTATGCATACAAATGTTACATCCTGGCCTGCCGCTGAAGTCCATTAGATTTTTTATAAAAGTCAATTTAATGCCTAAAAATATTATTCCTATTAGTATACTTCCCTAGTAAGAAGTTACAACTGAATCAATCTACTTGGAATACCCTAATTTTCTTCTATCCCAAGAAATTTATTTGTCATTTAAAAGCTGAAATAATGCATAAAATTAAGTGCAACAAAATACTAAATTGGTTCTACTAAAAATAATCATATTGTATTATATTTAATCATTGAGATATAATGGTCAATATTGCGATAAATTAGAATTTTGTCTATAAAAGGATAGTAGTTTAACTAGTTTATTAAATTATGGAGTAAAAAGGTCTTACTGCTACATAAACTGTTAGCCTGCGTCATCCCACTGCTGGGCAAGCGCTCATAACCATGGTCAGCATGACTTCCAGTTGTTACCCAGGGTTAATGTGGACCGCTGGTTGTTGGTAAAAGGTCTTGCTTAAATATTTTTTTGTAATTGATTGATCATTTATGTCTTAGTATTAGAAGGGTGATACACTGAGTTTAATCCTCCTCGTAATCTTCGTCGTCAGATATATACTTCCGCTGTTTCTTCTTCCTGGATGGCGTGCCCTTGCTCTTGCCCTTCAACTTTATCTTCATTTTGACGGAGCGGTTAGACTCGCCATCCGAATCATCGTCATCTGTAAACAAATTATAATGTATAATTTTCAAAACCACCCTATATGAGGAGTGAAAGGCTATGGCGGAGGCCCAATAGTGTCATAACACAGTAAAATATTAAAAAAAAATATAAGTTGAACTTAGGACAACAAAATACTCTTACTCTTAGGAGTTTATTTATATATAGAAGAATGATATAAAACAATTACCACTGAAGATACTCTGCCTCAAATGGAAAAGTCTACCTGGAAAGTTTCTGTCTCTGTTCTGGCCGTATGTTACTGACCTTTCTCATTATCTTCGGAATCGTCGGAGTTCTGGCCGCTCTCGTAGCGACGTCGCACTTCGATGAACACGTTACGCAGACGCACCGAGTCCTCATATATCAACGACTGCTCTTCGTTATACGTTTGAGCGTTGGCGCATAACGTGAAGAAATCACGTTCTAGGTCCGATATGTCGGTATACTGTTGAAGGTAACAAGAAAATTATGTTGAAATCAGTTTAAATTATTGGTTTAGTCATTTTTATGTAGCATGAATCAGAAAGGTGTGATCATACTTGAATATGCGGTACAGCCCATAAGCTTTATGGGACCAACATCATAAGCGTGAAATCAGCCGTCCCATACAAAATTTGAGTTTAAATATGTATATTCATCCTAAATGTTCGAGACAGCTGATAATTTTTTAGCGATCAGGTGTTGGTCCTATTGAGAAAGCTGTTTACATGGTTTTTATTAATTTTTCACCAGCAGTTCTACTTATATTTACCTTGCCATCTTCAATTCTATTCATAATTTTCTTAATATCCAAGGGTTTCTTGATAACGTCATAATAGTCTGGCAACTCGCGGCGTGACGGAAGTTTCATAAACGGCTCAGATAAGACACGCCCAGCCCTGAATCAATATTTTTGAAAAACAATTACATAGATGAAATTGTAATCTAAAAGGATCTTCATTTTGGATTCGTGCCCTACTGATGACAATCTTGTATAATATGCACGCCTTTTTACTGGTGAAAGGTTAGATTATTGTCACCGCAAGCATAAAAGCATTAGGAAAAAAACAACACATAAATGCGCTTGTGACTGTACTGAATAAATAAAAATTTTAAGTAAAAAGAGGCGTGCTGTTATAATACCAGATTTATCATCAGAATCAGGACACACTGAAATTTACTTACTCATCAGAGTAATCAATAACTTTCTTCATGATATTCTTCCATCGCTTCTTCTGTTGATTGATTTCTGTTTTACTCTTTTTCTTAGATGAACTTGGTGCTTCTTCCTCATCCGACTCTTCTTGGCGGCTGTAACATTATATTAATTTTATAATGTTTTACCTACTATAAAAGCATACGACGGCACGGTTGGCGCAGTGGCTCAAGCAATGGACTGCTACGCTTGCGTGTCGCGGGTTCGATCCCCGCACGGAACAAATATTTGTATGACCTACAGATTGTTGTTTCGGGTCTGGGTATTTGTGTATGTGAGTTTCAATGTTTGTGAAAGCACCCACGATACAGGAGCAATTCCTAGATTGGGGCAAAGTTTCATTAAAAAATATATATACCTATATATTTAACTGAGCTCGAATTGAACTAACATTTTTGAACAAAATTGAAATCATAGACTCATTAAGTGGTTATATTTCAAAATCCGAAGACGTACAATTTTTTTCGATATTGGAAATCGCGTTACGGAACTCAAATGGAGTTGGACAGAATACGGAAGCAAGGTGCAGCGATGAGTCGATGACAGGTGGACTAAGGCTGTCTCCGAATGGCGTCCAAGAACTGGCAATAGAAATGTGAGCCGTCCGGCGGTGAGACGGGCAGACGTCATAGTTGCCATCGAGGGAAAAACCTGGATGAGGCTGTGGACTGTGCACAGGACCGTGAAGAATGATACAAGAAAAGAGATGCCTAAGTATACCCAGCAGTGGGTAAATTTGTGGATGATGAAGAAGTACGTAGTTATATATGAAGTAGTTACATTCAGAAATAAAGTTTAATCAGTGTATGTTACCGTCGCTTGCGTCCCTTCCTGCGCTTCTTGTCAAGTACCTCGTCGTCATCGTCTTCCTCTTCGCATTCTTCCTCGAACTCCTCGTCAATGGCCTTCAGCCACTCCTTTTCCGTGAGCGAGTCTGTGTAGTCAACCTCCTTGCGCTGCCGAGACCCGCGTCCTAGGGTTTCGTCTTCGTCTAGGTAATTCCAGCCTTGACCCTGAAACATGAATACATTGTTTATCCACCATGTTTCCACGACATTATAAAATAATCAATACATGGAAGATGGAATTAAAAATTAGATATAATTCATAGTATTTTTGGAAAAGATTTTCTATCTATATAATTATTTCCTATCAACACAGAGTAGTCCGAGAATAGAACCCTGCAGAACGACCTTTAAACGTTAAATTTTGAAATTCTATCAAAGTCAATCTACGATAGAATGCAGTAATCGTAACAAAGAATGGTATCTCTCAGAAGTGTCTTCTACTTAGAAATTCGGTATAGTTGAAGAACTTTAATCTAATCAGCATCACAATAATAAAAAAAAGAATAACGGTCTTTCGAACCTTTAAGTTCGTAAGTTCGAAATCCTTTTTCTTTCATAATTAAAATATGTAAATGAATTATTAATATTAATTGCACTAGTCTTTAAAAAAACTTTAAATTAGTTTCACTGAGAAGTACTCTTAAAACTTTTTAGCATTGTTAAAGGAAGACTTACCTTGTTGCAAACGACCTCGTCTTCATGTTTGACGAGCCAATCGGGTAGTTCCGACTCCTCAATGAGGCGCGATTGCGTTTCTGTCTTCTTGCGCTCAATGTCCACCTGTTTGAATATCTCCAGTTCTTCCTCCGAGCGCGCAATCATTTCGTTTATAAGATCGTCATCTGGTAGCTCGTTCTCTTCCTAAAATATTATTACTTTTAATGTTCCTGTTTTATCTAAAACTACGCAACGGATTTTGATGCGGGTTTTTTTAATAGATAGAGTGATTCAAGAGGAAGGTTTGTATGTAGCACATTCGGCCGGGTCGCTAGTGTGCAAATAAATCTTCCTCCAGAATCACTATATCTATTGCTAAAATCAAAACTGAAAACTGCA
Source organism: Diarsia dahlii (assembly GCA_949775195.1). NCBI lineage: Eukaryota > Metazoa > Arthropoda > Insecta > Lepidoptera > Noctuidae > Diarsia > Diarsia dahlii. The sequence goes on along the minus strand of OX459191.1, from coordinate 18,213,142 downwards.
TTACAATCTTGCAAGTTGCTTCTAAGCGTACACAACGGGATCGACTTTATTTTATACAATGTAATGATGTTTTAGAGCCATTGAACATGTCATTGAGAAAATATTCTAGTGACTAAAGGTATCTTTACAAACCTCTTCATCATCACCATCTTGATGCAGGATACTCTGTAGGAACTGTTGTCGCTCAGAGCCAGTCGACTTCTGATCGAACATGCCAGCTTGGATGACCTTCTCGTCCATGTTCAGCTTATACCTTTAAATTATACATGGTCATTGTTAAGGGTCATCATTTTTATCACGAATATAAAAAAAAACTGTTGCATTATCTCGAAAACCGTACGAGGAGCTCCTGGGTTCGATTCCTGGGTATAGCAAGTGTTATTAGATTTTCCATCAGGAAACTGCTACCAAGGAATCAGTAGAAGTTACGAAGCTCGGATTTTGTGTCTGGTTGGTGGCCATAGGCTCGCCTTATTACAATGTGCGTGTGAACTGAGGGACCAAAAATAAATCCGCAAAATGAATATCCTAGGATTTAGTAGTACACTTAAAACAATTGTAGAAGGAATCTGGGAATTTGTAAACAAATATATCGAAAACTACGTCCCATAAAGTGTGGTCCCTCAGTTCTCACAGACGATTAGCCAGATCTCGGAAAGTATCATAAAGAACAAGATTTTGTGAATACAGACATTTAGTAGAGGATTTGAAAAGATATTTACAAAATAACAGACCACAAAGCATTAAAGATAAAAAAAATATAACGACTGAACTGTGGTCCCTCAGTCCACATAACAAAGATAAACATTTTAGCGAATCTTACTGAATAAAACCGTTCTTTTTCTACATAAAGTTTTAGTAGAAGTCTTAAAACATATTGTAAAAAAAAATGGAGCTTAAATATCGAAGCATTTTGAAGATAGCAATGATTAATAATGGTCCCTCAATCCTCACATCCACTGACATATGTGCGTGTCCTAGCTGCTTGACGAGAGGAATATCAGAAAGTCTAGTGTACTTAACTTTTAGTAGTAAGTTTCTTCTAAATAATAGGTATCTAAAATTGTGTATTTCTTACTTCTTAACTGAGATAATACTATTTTTTTAATCCTATGAAAATGTATAGAGAAGTGTGACCACACAATTAAACAAAGTGTAGACTCTACTATTATACTTTATTTAACACTAGCTTTTGCCAGCGGCTTCGCCCGCGTGAAAATGACGATTTTCAATACAAACTTTCATCCCCTATTTAACTCCCTTAGGAGTTGAATTTCGAAAAATCCTTCCTTATTCTTTGTCTACATTACATGGAATCTCTGCAAAATTTCAGCTTTCTAGGTCCAAGGGTTTGGGTTGGGCGTTGATGAATCAGTCAGTCAGGACTTGTCTTTTTATTTATATAGATAGAAGATAGATAGATATCATTTTAGACGAAACGAAAACAAGGTTGTATGGTTCCCGTCGGGGCTGCGGGTTGTTCGAAAGAGATACCGCAGTCTCGGCACAAAGCGCTAAGAATGAACATGGGTGGTTTTTAGTCAGTAGAAGTCTGACACGGCCTATACCGCTCGATGATGATTGATGCTTTCCCATGCCCCAAAAAGAAAAAAACAGGTTGTACGGTTAATTTAATGCATAAGTATATTACAAAATAAAAACCAAATAAAAACAACAAAAAACTGCACAATTCGTTCACAAAAAGAGATTTTGTGAAAAACATTATGGAACAAATAGTGTTTTATTAGTTACTAATAAGAATTACGATAAAACTACAAATCTTAATAGATACATCCTGTCGGGGCTCGGTTTGTTCGCAAGAGATACCGTGGCCTCGACATAAAGGGCTAAGAAGGAACATAGGTGGTTTTTAGTCTGGTAGAAGTCTGACACTCCCTTTCGCTCTGCCCAAGAGCGGGAGGGGTTATTTGATGATACCCCACCCAACAAAAACAAATACCTAGGCGAGTTTTATGAAACAGATAGTGAAAAATAAAAATAATAATTCATTTTTAATGCGCAAGCACATCTTTGGTCAAGACACTCGCTCGTCTTCGGTCAAGATATCATAATCCATTCTATTTGTCGACGATTGTGGCAACATTATTTATTATTTAAACTTCCTCTGTGGTAAAATGTATTATTCTCGTATTTCGAATCCGACAACATGACGCCATCGTCTGCGGGTGTGGAAAGCTTTTTCAAAACAGTGAAGCATTAATTGACCTTCAAAACAAAAACACAGAAATACAGAATTGATGAATTCATTCAGATTTTTGCACATTTGTAGAAGGCCTACCTTAAGTCGTCAAAAGTTGGTTTTGCGAATAAAGTTACTAATAAAGTTGTGAAGAAAACAAGTTTTAAAAGAAGAATAAGGAAACATATTCATTCAGATAAAACAAATCACAATAAACTGGCCAAGTACAAGTCGGACTTGCACATGAAGGGTACCGTACCATTGCAGTCGGGAAAAAAAAACAAGGAAAAGGTAAAGGTCAAGTATCAAGTTAAAATACTTACTGAGGACTCTATATTTTCAGACAAACCTTCTTTAGTTGAGAATTGGAAGGAGAGGGCAAAGAAGACGATACAGCTAAATACAAATGTGTTTCACAAATGAAACACATGCAAAACGGTTAATAAAATAATAATAATAAATAATAATAATCAACAGTAATAAAACACGTATGGATTTTAGAATAGGTAAGGATTTATACAAGTCTTACTTGAAAGTTACTCTCGAATACCTTTCTGGAAAAGCACGTGATATCACAGCCTCATAAATACCCTTAAATTAATAATCATCGTAAATCTTGATAATAGAAAGGTTCCTATTTCTTTTAAGGGTTCCGTACCTCAAAAGGAAAAAATGGTGCCTATAGGATCACTCGACCACCGCCATTTTGATTTTTTTTCAAATCAAAATGGCGGTGGTCGAGTGGTCCCTATGCCAGCTCCCATACAAAAAAATTCAAACCCCTTTCAACTTAATCGGTTCATTAGACTCGGAGCAAATTGGCTGTGACAGACGGTCCGGTCAGACAGACCGACACACGAGTGATCCTATAAGGGCACCATTTCTTCCTTTTGAGGGTTATTTTCCACCCACCAAAAAAAAAAAAAAGGTACGGAACCCTTAAAAGAAATAAGAACCTTTCTGTTCTCAAGATTTACGATGATTATTAATTTAAAGCTATTTATGAGGCTATGATATCACACGCAAATTCTGAGGTGAAAATCAATTTCAAAATCACCTTACTACTTTTTAATCTCCGTGAAAATCAACCTATTATAATTAACGAAAATGATATAAGTACCTGTGCTGAACAAGATTAATATGTATTATTTATCTCACGTTATTTTCAACAGGGAAATGACTAACATTGACAACTGATTTATGACACTAATATCACAAACTGTAATGTTTGTTTTTTATTGTTGTTTTAAAGTGTAATCCCACCTATTTTCAGTTTCCTGTCTTATTTATCATCAAAAACACTCTGAGTACGTTAAAAACAATAAGCATAAGCATCAATCATCATCGAGCGGTATAGGCCGTGTCAGACTTCTACTGACTAAAAACCACCCATTTTCATTCTTAGCGCTTTGTGCCGAGACTGCGGTATCTCTTTCGAACAACCCGCAGCCCCGACGGGAACCATACAACCTTGTTTTCGTTTCGTCTAAAAAATTATATCTGTCTTCTATCTATATAAATAAAAAGACACTGACTGACTGACTGACTGACTGACTGATTCATCAACGCCCAACCCAAACCCTTGGACCTAGAAAGCTGAAATTTTGCAGAGATTCCCTGTAATGTAGACAAGGAATAAGGAAGGATTTTTCGAAATTCAACCCCTAAGGGAGTTATGAAAGTTTGTATGAAAAATAGTCATTTTCTCGCGGGTGAAGCCGCTGGCAAAAGCTAGTGTTAAATAAAGTATAATAGTAGTGTCTACATTTTGTTTAATTGTGTGGTCACACTTCTCTATAAATAGGGGATGAAAGTTTGTATGAAAAATCGTCATTTTCACGCGGGCGAAGCCGCTGGCAAAAGCTAGTGATAAATAAAGTATAATAGTAGTGTCTACATTTTGTTTAATTGTGTGGTCACACTTCTCTATACATTTTCATAGGATTAAAAAAATAGTATTATCTCAGTTAAGAAGTAAGAAATACACAATTTTAGATACCTATTATTTAGAAGAAACTTACTACTAAAAGTTAAGTACACTAGACTTTCTGATATTCCTCTCGTCAAGCAGCTAGGACACGCACATATGTCAGTGGATGTGAGGATTGAGGGACCATTATTAATCATTGCTATCTTCAAAATGCTTCGATATTTAAGCTCCATTTTTTTTTACAATATGTTTTAAGACTTCTACTAAAACTTTATGTAGAAAAAGAATGGTTTTATTCAGTAAGATTCGCTAAAATGTTTATTTTTGTTATGTGGACTGAGGGACCACAGTTCAGTCGTTATATTTTTTTTATCTTTAATGCTTTGTGGTCTGTTATTTTGTAAATATCTTTTCAAATCCTCTACTAAATGTCTGTATTCACAAAATCTTGTTCTTTATGATACTTTCCGAGATCTGGCTAATCGTCTGTGAGAACTGAGGGACCACACTTTATGGGTCGTAGTTTTCGATATATTTGTTTACAAATTCCCAGATTCCTTCTACAATTGTTTTAAGTGTACTACTAAATCCTAGGATATTCATTTTGCGGATTTATTTTTGGTCCCTCAGTTCACACGCACATCTTATTACATAGGGCGTGATAGGACACATAATTGGCGAAATTTGGGGTGAATTATCAGCCCACGTAGCATGACGATTTTATCTCTATCCTACCAGGAATAGACAGAGCTCTTTCTATACAAGTCGACATGAATCTTTGCTACGATCTGTCATTTTGTCGTATCTTCCGTCGACAAAACCCGTTCCTTCGGTGGTCATGCTTCGCGTGCAGGTATACGTCTGCTTAACCCTTCGGGTACTATACAGGCGTGATGTTATAAAGTGGTCCAAATGTTACCTAGCAGCTGCAAGAATCCTCTCCTCCACGGAGTTGACGGTCATAAGTCGCAGCACTCGCACCTCGTTACGTTGTCCGATACGATGCGCACGATCTTGAGCTTGGAGATCCTATTGAAAGCAGGAACAAATGTTGGTATTTATTACATCAAAACTTGTTATGTTCCTCTTTGGCGGTGGTTTGTTGCACAAATAAAGCGTCTTATAGTTTCTACACGAAAATATCAAGCCAAATGAAGTTAGTAGTAAGCTTTGTTTTCATCCTGCTTGCTATTGAGTTACAAATAAATATGTTGTTTTTTTTTTTCAAATATCCTTTAATATTTTTGGTATGCAATCTTCTATGCCTTCTTTAAACAATTACACTTATTTTGTCCTAATAGTTCTTTCTACGATTTCTAATTATATTTTTTTTCTATTATATAAACTTCTTAGACATTTTCAATGACTACAGTACCTGATGTGGATTCCAGTCGGAATCAAATATGACGACGGTGTCAGCGCTCTGTAGATTGAGACCGAGACCGCCGGCGCGCGTCGACAGTAAGAAGATGAAATATTCTGAACCAACGTCGTTGAACTTCTTTAGTAGCTCACCTCGGTCTTCCGCCTTTGTCATACCGTCCAGCCTATGAGAGAAGTTTACTTGAATATATAGTGTCGGTAAGTACTACATTAGGAACACCTCGGCTTGCATGCTGGGAGAGAGGCGCGCAGATTTGCATTGTCTCTAGATCTCACTCAGCTGGTGAATGAAGCTACGCGGGTGCTGGATGTTGACGGACACACACCCAATTGTTTGGACTTGCTGCTGACTACTGACCCAGACAGGCACTCAGTATCGGTATCAGCCCCACTGGGAACATCTGACCATTGTCTGGTGAAGGCCATATCTGTCAGCTTCCCTTCGGATGATAGCCCTAAAGGCGAGTGGCGAGTTTGGCTATACGAGTTAGCAGACTGGGATGACATGCAGCACTTCTTTGCGTCCTTCCCTTGGAAGTCAGTTTGCTTATCTGCGCGCGACCCCACTTGCTCAGCTGAGGCGGTTGCGGCCGTGATCCGGCAGGGAATGGAATACTATATTATTCCATTCTCCGACATACCGCTTGGTCACAAGGCCCCTCCATAGTTTAATGCGGACTGTGCTCGCGCTGAAGCCCGAAAACAGTCTGCATACCAAGCCTGGGTGCAAGCTCGTGACCGTAAAGTTCGAGCGCGTCGGGTTTCGCGCGAATAAAAGATCTTTTTAACAGGCTTAAATTATTTTACATCCAAGCGTTCAGCATCTTACCTCAAATATTGGAAAGCCCTCCATGAAAGGTAATCTTCAATGATGGTCATGCACTGCGTCATTTGACAGAACACCAATACCCTGTGTCCTGTTTGCTTGAGCTTCGGCAGGATACGATCCAGAAGTTCGAATTTGCCAGAAACACGGTATAGGTCGGGCCTGTGAATAAAATGGAATGATCAAACATTGTTAAAACAAATCTTTCAGAAAATTCGCTCACTTCAGCTGTTTTGAAGATCACAGAATGTCGAATGGCTTGAGATTAGTTGAGATGTCCATGTATTTTTATAGTATTAGCATAAGCATAATCAGCCTATAATGATCCCACAGCTGGGACACAGGCCTTCTCTCTATGAGAGGGAATGGGCTTTAATACATCACGCGGGCCCTGTGCGGGTTGGTAGATGTCACATGTCTTCGACATTTTATACTAAACCTAGCAGTAATTTTTAATTATTTTGTAATTTATCCCTTCTCGCTCCAAATTGTCTATTTGCAACTTTTTTTGGTTTAAAAACGACACTAAAAGAGATACTCAAGAGGAAAAAAAATCTTACCCAGAAACAACTCCGCCGCCGGTACCGATGTGGTCGCAGAACTTCTCCTCAATGTGTTGGAACATGAAGGGATGGTTGCAGAGCTTACGCAGCTGCACAATCGTGTTCATCAGTGCTTTGGCGCCGCCCTTACCCTTGTTGCCCTTTTCTGATCCATCGGTCAATAGCACTCCCTTAGACTGCATGTGTCTATGGCAAAATTATTTTGAATTAACTCCAGGTTTACCGAAAATAAAGTTGATACAAGAGTGAGAGAGAGTTTTTTGAGGGTGATAATAAGCAATTATTGTTTTTTAGATGTTGATGAACTGTTGCGCTCTTAATCAGCTCATTAAAAATACGTCTACAGGTGTTATAAGTTTGAGTCTGTTGAATGCATTAATCTACGAACGCACAGACAGGTGACCTAGCATATTTATAAAGTACTATTGTTTCACTTCACTACTCTCTAGCTAGGCGGAAAGCAGGCGGTTTGCTTAGTGCCTAGAGTCTAGGCACTACACTGTTAAAATTATGTAATTTTACTAAAAATTATGTAATTTTACATGCAAAAAATTATATAATCCTGTAAAATTTCCGAAAAATCTGGGAAATTTACGGGAAAATATGAAATTTTACATAATTTTCGTCAATTTTACATTTTTTTATGTAAAATTTCATATTTTCCCGTAAATTTCCCAGATTTTTAGGAAATTTTACAGGATTATGTAATTTTTTTGCATGTAAAATTACATATTTTTTTACAGTGTAAGCAAGTCACATGTCAGAGCGTTTGTAGCCTGAGGGAATCGGTATCGATGTTAATTATTAAGCTGACACATGATCCCTGTGTACTTACTTGTAGAGCACTCGCTGCAGGCCGCTCATGTCGCACTTGATGATGTACTCCACCTTGTCGGGCAGTTGGCTCTCCACCTCCTTCTTGAGCCGACGCAGCAGGAACGGACGCAGCACTTTGTGCAGACGACGGATGATAAGGATTGTCTCTTCCTCGTTCAGCTCCACCTGGTAACATGGCATACTATGTATATGCAAAAATGTCTATTAAATCCTATTGGAGAGAGGTTTAGTGGGATAAAGAAGAGGCCTTTGCCCTGCAGTGGGAATCATTTTTTTTTTAAATTAGCCTGCACTGTCCCACCGTTACACTGTTAAAAATTATGTAATTTTACTAAAAATTATGTAATTTTACATGCAAAAAATTATAATAATCCTATAAAATTTCTGAAAAATCTGGGAAATTTACAGGAAAATATGAAATTTTACATAATTTTCGTCAATTTTACATTTTTTTTATGTAAAATTTCATATTTTCCCGTAAATTTCCCAGATTTTTAGGAAATTTTACAGGATTATGTAATTGTTTTGCATGTAAAATTACATAATTTTTTACAGTGTAGGCAAAGGAGGGGGGGAGGCCCCAATTCCTTCCAAGAGCTCTTTTCCTGTGCCGCCTCGAACCAGCCCTCGTGGTACGCGTCTAGATCGTCACGCCACTTCTTTCGTGGTTGGCCTCAGCGGTGCTGTCAGTCTACCGGCAACCATAGCGTGGAGGCATTTGCCCAGCGGTTATCGTGCATGCGGCTGACGTGACCCGCCCACTTCCACTTATATGGCATACAAAAAAAAAACTTTTGTGTTTTAAACTAACCTTTTCACCGGTAGTAGCGAACGGCGCGTTGAACCACTGTTCGAACGTGGAACAGCTCTTGAAGATGGAGGGCAGTAGGAAGTTGAGCAGCGCCCACAGCTCGGGCAGCTTGTTCTGCAGCGGCGTGCCCGTCAGGAGCAAGCGGTGCGGCGCTATGTAGTGCGTGTTCAGTACTTGCGTTAGCTTGCAGTGGTGGTTCTTCATGCGGTGACCTTCGTCGATTATCATGTACTTCCATTGTACCTGATGGATTGTGGGCATTACGTTGGGATGTTAATTGAATTGGTAAAAGTCAGTTGGTTTATTGTAGTGCTTAAATTATTTCTTTTCCCATGAGGGTAGGTAGAAACCACAGAACGGCATCTGGTACGATTCTTATAGATTCTTTTTGCTTCGTCCACATTCATACATCTGGGGGTCTAAAATGGCCACTTTGGCAGGTCATAATATGAATTGCGTTTAAAAGCGTAAAATGGACCTTTCATAATAAAAACTGCGTCTGTGACTATTTTACGAATGTTAACGCAATTCATATTATTTTCCTATTATGATGTATTTTACTAAATTGTTACAGACGCAGTTATTATAATGAAAGGTCCATTTTACGCTTTTTAACGCAATTCATATTATGACCTGCCAAAGTGGCCGTTTTAGACCCCCTGATCATACACGCACGCCAGTGTACTCATATCTATTTATAAGTATATATGCGGCGTGTTTATAATATAAATCGACAGCATAGTAACACTCTAAAGCTTTTTTTAAAGAAAAGTACTGAACATATGGAATTAGTAGGAGCACTAGGGCTCTCAAAGACAGTCGATTCATCAGTTTGTTCATAAACCAAATAGTTGGTAATTTAAAAGCACACACGTCACAAGACACGAACTTGACGCATTTACGACGGCCGAAGTGGACTTAACTGTGATATGGATCCTTGGTAGTCGTTACAGGTAGTCAGTGACCTGAAAGTCTGACAACCAGTGTTACCAAAGGGTATCGTATTACCCAGTATTAACTAGGTTGTGGAGGTCCTGGCTGCCCTAAGCCTCGAAACATATTACTGTAGCACTAACCTTAGCCAGTACAGCCTTGTCCTTGATGACGTATTCATAGGTGGTGAGGAGCACATTGAACTTGGTGGATCGCATCTGTGTCTGCACGAGGCGCCGCGACTGCGGGGAGCCCTTGTATGACACCACCTGCACTGTCGGCGCCCACTTCTCGAACTCGAGCACCCAGTTCGATAGAGTACTGAAAATTGTATGTTCATTGCAGTTATATAAATTACTTACTTGAAATTGGAATTACCTGTTTTTATTATTACTCTAAGCATGATTGTGTAAAGTTGGATAATTATGCTACCCTTAACAGCACACGAAAGAGCAGCACAACAAAGGTCTTAACAACCAACCTATTAAAGCCATCAAATGCAGTCGCTGCGGCCGAAGTCGGCTAGATGGCATCATCATCTTCATAAAGCAGAAAACAAGTAAGAGCATGCTAACCAAATAGACCCAATAAGACGGCACGGTTGGCGCAGTGGCTCAAGCAGTTGCAGTCGCGGGTTCGATCCCCGCACGGAACAAATATTTGTATGGCCTACAGATAGTTGTTCCGGGTCTGGGTATTTGTGTATGTGAGTTTAAATGTCTGTGAACGCACCCACGATACAAGAGAAATTCCTAGGGTGGGGCAATGTTTTAAAAAAATAATACATATATATTTATATAGGTATGAGAGTTTTACCTGAGTGGCACAATGATAAGGAATGGTCCGTTTACTTTCTTCTTCTCCATCAGATAGGTGACCAGCGCAATGGTCTGGATAGTTTTACCGAGACCCATCTCATCTGCCAGGATGCCATTCAGATTGTTATTGAACAGAGACACCAGCCATTCCAGACCCTATAAAGTAAATTTTAATATTTAATAAGTGAAAAAAGGAGCAAAGCTTTTGGAAAGGTTGGTGATAAATTAAAAGTAGTTGTACCTTGATTTGATATTCCTTCAGTTTTCCGTTGACCAGAATGCTGGATTGTTCGGTGACCGACTCGTGAACAGTGTGGGCAATACTGAAAAAAGTAAACAATTTATTACCGCAATTCTGTGTCTCGCAATAGGGGATCGGACAAAAAAAAACTAATTAGTCCGTCAGATAGATTTCCAAAAAATATTGACCACATATTTTTTCTTTTTTCACGTAAACAAAAAATGAAGACGATACAGTGCTTCGAAAACTCGTGTGACGTCATATGATAGCACATTTTGTACCTTCAAGTGACGTTTCAAGCCCCACTCCATGATCTTTGACGCTCTATAGCTTCGTCAATTTCTATTGATTTGATAAAACAAAAAACACGTATCCAATATTTTTCGATAATCTAACTGACAGACTAAACAGAATCATATTTTTTTGAGTCAGTCCGATCCCCTAAGGTACAATAGGGGATCGGACTGACTTCTGCTAGCAATGTGCCCTGCCCATTGCCACTTCAGTCTGGCGATTCTTCGGGCTACGTCGGTAACCTTGGTTCTCATGCGTTTGTCCCCATTTCTGATTCGATCACGCAAGGAAACTCCGAGCATAGCCCTCTTCATTGCCCTTTGGGTGACTTTGAGCTTTATGATGAGACCCATTGTGAGCGACCACGTTTCGGTCCCGTATTATGTAATCACTGGCAACACACACTGGTCATAGACTTTCGTCTTGGGACACTGTGGTAAGTTGGACGAGAAGATACCGCGCAGCTTCCCGAACGCCGCCCAGTCGAGTCGGATTCGACGATTGACCTCTTTCTCGAAGTTGGACCTACCCAATTGGACCGTTTGTCCCAGGTAGACATAATCTTCCACAACTTCGAGCGTAGAGTCTCCGATTTTGATAGGAGTGGGTGTTACATGAACATTCAACATAACCTTGGTTTTGTTCATGTTCATTTTAAGACCCAGAGTGGGTCTTCGGAAGCTCTACTGAGGTCATCGAGCATTGTACTGAGGTCTTCCATGGTCTCAGCCATGACCACTATATCATCGGCAAACCGAAGGTGAGTGATGTACTAGCCGTTGACGTTGATGCCAAGTCCTCTCCAATCCAGAACCTTGAAGATATCCTCCAATGCAGCAGTGAACAGTTTCGGAGATATGACGTCTCCCTGTCTCACACCGCGCTGCAGAAGGATAGGTTCCGAGGTCTGGTCCTGAAGCCGAACTGACATCGTGGCGTTTTTGTACAAACACCTCGATGTACCGGTAGTCGATTTGGCACCGTTGGAGAGACTGCAGTACCGCCCAAGTCTCGATCGAATCGAAGGCTTTCTCGTAGTCCACAAACGCTAAACAGAGAGGCAGGTTATACTCTTCGGTCTTCTGTATAACCTGCCGCAGCGTATGTATGTGGTCTACGGTACTGAAGCCTTTTCGGAATCCGGCTTGTTCGGGAGGCTGGAAATCGTCAAACCTGCGTGCGAGACGATTCGTGATGACTCTTGAAAACAACTAGACATGGCTTAGAAGTGAGATAGGCCTATAGTTCTTCAACCGGGTATTGTCACCCTTTTTTGAAGAAGAGCACCACCACACCCCTGCACCAAGCCTGTGGAGTTTTCCCCTCGAGTATGACGGAATTAAACAACCTCTGTAGGGCCTTAAGGACTGGTTTGCCACCCGCCTTCAGAAGTTCGGCCGTAATTCCGTCATCACCTTGCATCGCCTTGTTGTTTTTAAGCTGTTTCAGAGCCATCCTAATCTCGTACAGGCTGACATCCGGGATGTCTTCGGTATAGTGTCGGGTCAATCTAGCTCTGGGGTCTTTTGCTAGATTTTCAACGGGTTGACTAGTTGACGTGTACAGCTGTCCATAAAAACTCTCGATCCCTCTCAGAAGCTCCGGTTTGGCGGATACGATCCTGCCATCGTCGGTCTTCAGTGTCGTGAGCTGGCTCTGCCCAATAGCCAGATCTCTTGCAAATACCTTGGAGCCTTTGTTCCGTTCAATGGCGTCTTTAATACGCTCGGTATTAAAGCGGCGGAGGTCGCTCTTCAAGGATTTGGAGATTTCAGTCTTCAGACGAAACTCGGCAATACCGGCAGCTCAATAGACCTGCCGGTATTGCCGAGTTTCGTCTGAAGACTGCAGGATCATCTCACGCCGCTCCTTCATGAGCTTGAGAGTGTGATCTGAGAGTTTCTTGATCTTGTTTGGACGACGTATCTTAAAAATTTTAGACCCAGTCGTATGGACAGTTGGGGAACTGGGCGAAATAATCCACAACGAAAGGACTGATCGCTCGTCTGGTGTCTGCCGGCGTCCCCGAAGATGGACAGTTTCCACGAACCCGTCGTTGTAATCGTCCACTGAGCTGCCTAGGCATTCGAAGCGATTCCGGAGTTCAAGCTGAAAGCTCTCGGGGTTTTGGATTTGAATTTGTGCTGGACGGAGCGTAGACTTCATCAGTCGTGACCTTTCTAGCTATATTTTGATGTTCAATGTGCCGCTTGCCATGCGGTGATCGCTTCCGGTTTTCACCGAATTGATCACGGAGACATCATTGAACATTTGCTTGTTGGTAGACATGATGAAGTCAATCTCATTTTTAGTCGCACCATCAGGCTCTGCCAGGTCCACTTCCTGTGCTCACGTTTTTTGAAGAAGGAGTTCATCTTAAAGAGGCCCTCCCTCTCCATAAAACTAGCCAGTTGGTGACCCCGGTGGTTCCGATTTCCAATCCCAAATTGCCCCACTTGCAGCTCATCCTCGCTTCGTTTGCCCAGTTTCGCGTTGAAGTCCCCCATGACAACGGTGAAGTAAGTTCTGAAACCATGCATGGCTTTAGAAATATCCTCATACATGGTTTCTACTTCATCGTCGGGGTATGCCGAGGTCGGGGCGTAGACCTGTATGACCTTCAGCGAATATCTTGCGGATATTCTGAGTATAAGGTACGCCACCCTGTTCGACACACTCTCGATCTTCACCACGTTATTCACGAGGGACTTGTGGACGATAAACCCAACACCACCCTGTGACTGCCGGTCGCCTTCTCGGAAGTAGAGCAGGTTGCCGGATTTCAGGATTATCGTGTCCTCCCCCTCTCTTCGGACTTCAGATAATCCGACAATACTCCATCGCAGCAGCCTGCTTAATTCTTCCTCGAGCTCCGTAATCTTCTCGTCGGTCCGGAATGTGAGCGTGTTAAATGTTGCCAGGTCCATTCGTCGGTATGTTTGGTAGCCGGATCCCGTCCGGGGATTCTTAGCACCCCTTGCTACGCCGTTGCCTCGACCGCTACCGTAGCCGAGGGTAGACGGGCCGCCGGGTACTAGGGGCCTTTTCTGTGTTGCGCTCATAATTTTGGGGGGAGGTTTGCCATAATCGCCACGCTTGGCAGGCGGGTTGGCGATCGCCGTATGGTTGTTACAAAGGCACAGAGAACGCTGCTGCCCATTCTCTGGTGAGTCCCTTAGTCGCCTCTTACGACACCCACGGGAAGATATGGGATGGTGCTATTCTTTACGTCCAACACCATGGCACACGGAACTAATATCAAAAATCGTAAATAATATCAAAAGCTTATTTGACAAACGTAGAACGTACCTGTAGTATGTCTGTTCTTCTGTCTTGTACTCGTCGTCTTCGACCTTGGCCTTCTTGATCATTTCCCGCGCCTTCTCCTCATCAGTCTTCTCTTTGTCAGTCCGCTCGTCTCTGTGGCCTCTTCTCCCTATTTCAATATAAAAAATAACAAATTAATATAGCGAGATGTTTTGATGTTCATTAAATCTTAAGAACTCAAATTCTGACAACAAACAACGTCGACAACGAAAATTCGTTCTTCGTAAGGCTTGGATCAATCTAACCCTATAAATAACGTACTGCAACTTAGTACTCAACCCGAAAGGGGGTTATCTTTTGGTGTTAATGAAAATGAACTCATCTGACCGATTCGAGTCCTGCGTAAAATTCAATTACAAGTAAGAAAAATAGTAAAATATGAAAATTTTCGAGACCTTTCTTACCATCGTCATCTTGGCTGTCATCTCCCGAGTCTTCAGAGTCAGACAGCACCTCCCAGCCGGGGTGCGTCTCCATCCAATCCTTCAGCTGAGATAACAGTGGCGCTTCTTCTCCTTTCAGTATCTATATTTGTGGTAAAACACGAGCTTTTGGTAAAAAAATGTAAGTGGTCGCGAAATGTGACTGGTTGTTAACACCTCTATAATATATTCCTCCAGTGATGTCAAAGGCATGGGGTGTCACTGCAACAAGTTCCTGCTGCCAGCTTCTACTGAGAACTTCATTGAATAACCCAATGAATCTTACCCAACCCGTGTTTATCATTACTAACATTTACTTTTTATTATTGGAAACTATAAATAATGAATCCTGTTACAAAATTAAGAAACGCAAACATTTGTATGTATTTAGGTTTTTTTTTGTGAATCGCATCTCGCAGCCAACCTTGGAGGTTGTAGACTGCTTAACCGGACTTTCCCGTGCCTTGAATTAAAAGCCTCCAGCCAGGGTAAAGAAACTTACAAACAGCGCGACTATACGCTAAGGGCACCCCTCGTGGGGTACCAGCCTCGGTTTAGGGCGTCGATGGGGGAGGACAGCAAGGAGACAGGCTGAATCTGAGTAAATGTTTTTAATAATGATGTCATAATTAAGCTCTCTATAATAGAGAAATTCAATGTAAGGCGAAGGAAGTGTTTCCAGTGGCTGAGATTGCTGCGCTGCGTGTCGTGGGTTCGATCCCCGAACTGAATAAATACTTGTATGGCCTACAGGCAGTTGTTCCGGGTCTGGGTTTTTATGTATGTGAATTAAAAAGTTTGTAAACTCCCCACGATACAGGGGCACAGATATTATAATACTTCGTACAGATACCCAATCCCATACAAAGAAATGACACCTCCCTAACCGCTCGCTTGCTTTCGATTTCAAGAAAACCGTCGAGCTTTGCTCGTGACATTTGACCTAAACACTCGGCGGAGCCGCCCCTCATTAAAACTTGATTTACAATCGATACGAGAGACCTAGCGTAATTTTGTTTATTGTTTTGTGTAGACAAAAAGATAAGGAAAAGAGTAACGTTTGTTATTTTGACAAAAGTTGAGTGTAAAATATTTTATAAGAGGCTAAAGTTAAGGTCGAGCATATTTTGCCGGTTTGTCGAATAACGTGAAATTGTGAAAAAGTTTGCGCGATAGGTATATAGTTTTTCGTCATTTTTATAAACTAGACTAGTTATTTGTACTATTGAACAAGAAACAATAACGATTGTGGTTAAAAATCGTCATTAAAAATAAAAGGACACAAAGCACAAAGAAACACAAAATGTCGGCTTCAAACTTCAATAATAATAATTAATTGTAAAAAAAAATTCGTCGGGTGATGTTGCAAACTTGCGTCTAAATGATAAACAATCTAATAATCTATGGTTTAAAGGCGTTTTGAAAGGACTTTACAGTCTTTAAAATAGAGTTTAGAGTTGTTTAACAAAAAATATATTTTGGCAACGATCGTTGCCGAGAGCAAGCAAGAGAGTTTTGGTTTTGGAAACAATCGTTGCCAGAAGCAAGCGAGTGGCTAAGTCATCTTATTGCTCGTTTTATATTCTTTCCTCCATTATTTCAACAGATGGCAGCACCAGCGTCGCACTAATTGCCACAGACTGGAGTTTTACAACGCCATCTAGTAGTTTACGTTTCGTGTTATGTAGTTCCGGAACTTTCGGGTTCAGTAAAATGAGAAAAATATGTAATTATTTCGCTTAGAAATGTTAAAAGATGTGTTATAT
Organism: Diarsia dahlii; assembly: GCA_949775195.1. Classification (NCBI taxonomy): domain Eukaryota; kingdom Metazoa; phylum Arthropoda; class Insecta; order Lepidoptera; family Noctuidae; genus Diarsia; species Diarsia dahlii. The sequence continues at coordinate 18,196,791 of OX459191.1, read as the reverse complement.
TTCTATAAACAGTAATACATATGCTTTTTAATGGTTAAATTTAATTAAAATTATACAGCAGTTACGATTATTGTATGTGGCAAATTGAGTAAAACGCCATCTATTGCAAACAGCTCTAGAGAAAATGATTTACAGATGGCTTACTTTTGACAACTTTATCAATCTATGGGTACGAATTGAAGTAAAAGTCCTCCTTTAACCTTTTTTGTTGAAATAACGTGATAAATGAGTGTAAATAGATAAATAAGCGTTAAACATGGAACTTTTGATTTTTGCAAATCTTATTTCGGCCGAAATCTACCGTATAACGCATTTAAGCGATTGTTAATTTCATTACTGCTACCTATGCTGCCATCTATTGTGTTTTTTTCAAGATTAATTATAATTTGTTCGAGTTGTGACCCCATGACAGGGGGAATTCGTATTGTGTGGTAAAAACAAAAAAGGCGTGTTACTAACCTCGCCAGTCTTAGGATCCATAACGTTAACACGCGAGTCTGAACTCTGCGAGCTGTCGTCCATCGCATCGATGTCGCCACCTTCCAGCAGCTTCTTCTTTCGCGACTTCTGCATTTGAATTATAAACTATTTCAATTTAACTTATAGACGTTCTTTTGCATCCAGTCCGGCGTCCCAACCTAACCTAACACAGGGGAACATTCACAAAAAATATTAAAGCCACTCTTCAATTGTTCCTATCTCTTTTGCTATTGTCAGGCGAACATCCCGGCAACAGTCCACTTGCAGCCCCATTGTAAGAAATTCACATTACCAGATGCGTTGCCATCCAAAACCAAGATCGCAACAGCAAATTAGAAAATCAATGATTATGCTTGTTACATGGCTGTTCAAGATAGGAAGAGAAAGAAAGAGAGGCGCATATCATTTTGTAAAACCAACCCTTTTCCGGCGCTCCTCTTCCTGTTGTTTCTTGCGCTGCTCCTGCTTATGCTGCTTCACCATCTCCGTGAGGCTGGCGATGTACTCGTCGGTCTGCGACAGAAGGAACGCCAGACGCTTGTCTTTCTTCTGATCGATGAGCTTACGGTAACCTTCTTCATCTTCCGCCATCAAGCTAGAATATATTTAGGAGTTTGAATGATTTTATTTAAAAATAAACTTTCGGTATGTTAGAATGTAGTTTTTTTATCAAGCAGTAAGTACTGCAGTAACAAACACAAGTTTTTTAAGGATAGACCTTTCGACTTTACTGAACGGAGGTGCAAACCTAAGGATTAATTTATGATAGTTCTCAAGAGTAAGAAACAAAAGTCAGAAACTCGAAGCGAGGCCTAAGCACGCCGTTATACCTTCGGTGTATCTTAAATATTTTTATATATATGTATATTTATCAAATATTCTTATGGGAAATCTAAATCTTGGATGCCGTAAGAAAATTTCCAAAATAATTGGCATTTCAAAAAAAAATTATTACCGTCTCATACGCTCTTTCTCGATGCGTTCTTGTTCTTTCTTCTGTTCGCGCTCGGCGTTGGCATGGTGGTTCATGATGGCTTTGTTCATGCGGGACAGCTTCGCAATGTTGTTGCGGTGGTACTCCTTGAAGTCCTTAGCTGAAATATAACAGTAGTTGAGCATCACCCTAATATCATACATGCGAAAGTTTGTCTGTGTATGTTACTTTCTCGCCTTGTCTAAGAGTAATTTTCTGGTTTATAATACTTTTAGTGTAAGGCCAGACTGCAAAAACGGGCGCGGGGCGGGCGCGGCGCGACGTACTCAAACGTATGAACTTCATTTGAGCGTCCGTAGTGGGCACGCGGGCGCGGGAAGCGGCGCGGGCTACGTTCCGCGGGGAGCGCGCGGGCTATTTGCGCCATAGCTCGTGCATACAAGTGGCCGCAGTGAGTGCGCGGGGCGGCAAGCGACCCGTCCAAATTATATTTTGACAAATACTGCCGAAGCTGCGGTCGACTGCGGACAGGCACAATCGCGCGCGTTTCCGCACCCGCGTCGCTCCCCGCACCGCGCTGCCAGTGTGCCAGTTTAGTTTTCCATGACGCAGCGGCACGAAGCACGGTGTTAAGAAATATTGGAATGTTTGCTTACCAACCCATATAATAGAATGATCAAATCCAGCAAGCCATGCGGGCCGCCGCCGCGCCGGCGGGCGCATTATAGCTTGGCTATACGAGTACTGAGCCCGCCGGCCGCTCGTATGGCCTGTCCAACTTATTCAGCGCAGCAGAAGATTGAGTGTCAAACCCGAAAAGTTACGACCAGCCAGCGGATCATATGGCAATAATAGTGTTAATAAACGGAAAATATCGGATAAAAGTATCAGAAGTTATAATCTGTCATTATATTACACTAGCTTTTGCCAGCGGCTTCGCCCGCGTGAAAAAAAACGACTTTGCATACAATCTTTCATCCCCTATTTAAATCACTTAGGGGTTGAATTTCAAAAAATCCTTCCTTATTCCTTGTCTACATTATAAAAGGAACCTCTGTGCAAAATTTCAGCTTTCTAGGTCCAATGATTTGGGCTGGGCGTTGATGAGTCAGTCAGTCAGTCAGGACTTGTCTTTTTATTTATATAATAATAGAGATAGATAAATTGGCACAAGTGTGTACAACACAAACCCTTCGCGAAATACAGGCGTTAGGTACTAAATATAGTGACTGACCATGTTGCAGCACAGTTTGCAGGAACTCCTGGTGCTTTTGGCGCCGCTTCCTCTCGGCCTCGAGTTTCTGTTGCTTCTCCAGCTTCTCTGTGGCGCGCGCCTCGCGCAGTCCCTGGCGCTTCGTGCGCTTGTACGCTTTGATGTTCACTGCAGTTTCCAGCGTCGTGTCGCGCCGGACTTGACCCAGCACCTAGCAGTGAACAGAGCGTCATATATAACTAACGTAGGCATAAAGTTTTATATATTTTTGATAAAAAATAATAAAGCTGCACAAAATATTAAAAACTTGGGAGGCGTTAAAAATATTTTTATGAATATTCCTTCTTGATATTTTTTATGGATTATGTTTCACAACCCGGTGCAGGAGTTTGCGCAACTATTGTTACTTACATGCTGCTTAGAACTTACACAGAATTTAATGGTTCCTGTACTATAATAAATAAAAAATACCTCAGAACGTAATTGTTTTTGGAAGTTGAGAACTCGAAGAGCCCTGAGCTCGATCTGTGCTTGCAAGCGGAGGTCATCAGGTATACTGGCAGGTAGATTGGACAGCATCTCAATGCGGTGGGCGATGCGCGCTGCTATTCTATTATTTAAAAATTAACATTTGAATAAAACAGCAAGTCTTGAACATCAAACAATATAATGATATAGTTTCATCATCATCACCAGCCTGTAATATTCCCACAGCAGAGACTCGGGCCTCCTCTCTAGGAGGGATGGGCTATTATCCAAACGAGTGCCCAGTGCGGGTTGGTAGATGTCACATGTCTTCGAATTTTTTGCTTCTAAGACATGCCGGTTTCTTCACTATGTTTTCCTTCACCGTATTGAGAGCAATGGTGATGAAATAAATTACACAAAGTAAGGCGCCTGCCTGGGTTCGAACCCACGATTTACTGCTCGTAAGTCGGAGCCGCAAAAACTGCTCTCAATGATATAGTTTATTTAAATACAAGTTTTGAGTTAATTAAATCCCTTACCTATTCTCTCTTTCGTTCAAGATCTGAAGAGGATCAATGCCTACTGGCTTAGGCATGCTGGTAATACGATTCTGTTTCGCTCCTGGTATTGGTACGCCCGGCTGAGAAAAATTTAAACTAATCATGTGGTGTTTTATGTATTCAATAGCATTAATCGCCCAATCCCATCCGGCACTCATCATCATCAGCTATAAGACGTCCACTGCTGGACAAAGGCCCCCATACAACGCCTAACGAACGGCAACCTGCCGTTTGCAACCACCGGTTGCCCGCGACTCTCGCGATGTCGTCGGTCCACCAGGTGGGAGGGCTACCAACGCTGCGTCTTTCGGTTCGCGGCCCATCCGGCACTACTAGAGTAAAATAATGGACAGTGCTCCTGTCTCAATCACATTTGTGCAATATATTAATTCCTTCGTTCCTGGTTTAATCCCTGCCGAGATCGCCGTGCATCGTAGCAGAAATTCAGTCGGGTTATTATTAAATAATTTATGGTAAAGAGATGTTCTACAAACAGTGATAAAATATGGTGTAAACGGTTTTACCTGATGTTGTGGTTGCGAGCCCGGAGCTTGCGGCCGCAGCGGTGCGGGACCGCGCATCGGTGGCCCGCCGCTCATCGGCTGCAAATCACAGCAGTTACACTCACTATTTAGTTATAAGTCTAAGAAGGAACATGGGTGGATTTTAGTCAGCAGAAGTCTGACACTCCCTTTCACTCTGTCCAAGAGCGGGAGGGGTTATTTGATGATTTCCCAACCGCCAAAATAAAAAAGGGGAATGCCCGCCACATCTATACGAGCCGAGCCGAACTAATTTAAACAGTCGAACGTCAAGTGACAAGTTGACAGTGGTTGATATTATTTTAACAAATGGTAACAAAAATGCTACCCATTGGCAGTTTTAAGTTTCTCTCAAACACTGAAGGGAGAAGGCGCCACTATCAAGGTTTTGCCCCGGTTCGAAAAAATCGTAGATCCGGGGCTGTCTTTGGGCATGTGTCCGCTGACTATTTAATAATTAATTAGCGAACATTGAGTAAAGCTTGAAACTAAAGCGAACAGATGAGTAAAGAGTATACTCTCTACTCCTATAATATAAGTATACCTATAGGTAATGGGTGTAAAATACTCTTATCGCCGAGAACTACTTGTTCTGGACCATATCTGGGAACCTTCTAGTAACTGAGATTTTGGTGGCTAAAGTTCCAAGTCTATCATAAGTTTTTTTTTTAATGTTATAAGTTTACCTTCAATACCTCCACTCCCCTTACTATCATCCAATGCATTTACATTGTTTTGCGTAGTTTAGTACTTGGTTTGTTGTACAGAATGAATGGTTGAGGTTAGGTTGGCCTGTTAATGTTTTGTTACCTATACGCCTTGTATAGTTCAAATAGTTATGATGGGTTTTAGTTACACAAATAATGTGAGTCCAGGGAGCAGTAACAAGTAAATATTGATGATATCAAAATGATTCGAAACTTACCGGATTTACTAATGGTGGAGTCAGTTGCGTCGGAGGTGCCATCTGGCCGGTCATGGGCAGCGGGGTGGGGGGAGCCCCGCCCCCTCCCCGCGCTGCATCCCCTCCAGCCCCGCCCGCGCCCGGCTTGCCGCCCGTGGCGCCCGCCAGCCCGCCCGACCCGCCCGGCGCGCCCTGTCCCTCGCCGTAGGGCGGCTGCGCGGGCGGCGTAGGGCACTCCGGAGGCGCCTCACCGGTCCGCTTGCCAGAGGCCATCATAGCTGTCTGCTGCGACAGCGGCTGGTTACGCGCGAGACTCCGGTATGCATTTATTTGTGCCCTAATATAAGATTGTTGGTGATTAAGTTATACCTTAACAGGAATATAGTATTATAAATAAATATCCCGATACTTACTTAAGCTGGCAGAGCTGATTGTTGCTGAACAATCCTTTGCCGGGGTCCTGAGGGTTCGAGCGCGCCCTTAAAGCTAGCAACTGCGAAAATCTCGGGTCTTCTTGTAGCCCCTTCTCTTCCATGGAGTCAATAGTCCGTTGAATAGCGTGCAAGTTATCAGGGCCGGGTGCCGGCAGCGAACCCTGCATCGGGGAGGACGCGGGCGGAGCACCGTTGGCCGACGACGTGGAGGGTGGCGCCTGCCCGTGTGGCGGCGTCTGCGCGGCAGGCGGGTGCGGTGGTGCTCCGGCCGGGCCTGCGCCTGTCGCGCCGCCCGGGGACGACGCGGGCCCGCCGGCCGCACCCGCCGGAGGCACGTGTCCGTAGCCGGGCGAGGCAGCGTGCGGCGGCGGGCCCTGGCCGGGCATCATGGCGTGGTGCGGCGCCATGTGGCCGGGCGCAGCGGGCGGCATGCCCTGCGGGTGCACGCCGTGCGGGGGCGGGCCCGTCAGCGGCAGCGGGACGCCCGGTGGCCCCTGCGGCCCGTTGCCTGGCGGCGGTCCTCCACCCATCGGCATAGGGGCCTGCGATGTTTAGTTATTAAGAGTTATTGCGGCGACCATAATTAGTCATTTGGATTCCATTATCAATTATTTATCAAACAAAGCTTTTGCTTTGTTCGATAATTTATTATACTTGTTGGTCAATGATATTATAAAGAAAGATACGCCATGTTCATACTGAATGGCGTTCAGATATCGTTGCGTTCTACGACAGGGATAGATAATACGGAACGTTTAAGATAAAAAGAGATAGCTAGTTACTAAACTACACCAATTGCCGTAGTTTGTACTCAACAATTTGTGCGTGCTAATGCGATATCTACCTCTTTTTATTTATAATATCATTGCTTGTTGGTCCTTTAAAAAAAAACAACGTAAGTTTATATATTTTTGCAATATCTTAACTGTGCCATAGCCTAACTGAATAAAATGCTTTACATAATATGTGCCACATAATATTATGTCGGGTTTTTTATTCATTTATTTGTGCATGTTAGTATCACAAATAAGATGCACACCTTATGATAACTACACATTGTATGAAGTGACTGCCTTTAATTATAGAGAACGTGCTCTCTTATATTTTCTTTATGTAAAAAGTTCAATGATAACGTTTCTTAATGGGATTACTAATGACGCTGCTATCGCAATGGATGTGGTAGTTGATAATAGTGAGACAGCAAAGTTCGAAGAAAAATTGCAATTTAATGATATAGAATATGTTAAAATAACGAGAAATAACTTGTAAGTTGGACATTTTTGAATGCATTTAATACAGAACACAAATAATAAAGTCTAATCATGAAAAAATATGAGATGTACTATTACAAAACAATTCAATTATTTAACAGGATTAGAATTGCATCGGACCATCAAATTACAGTACATAAACACAACACGACGCCGGCTAATATAAACGCAAAATTCTATAGTTGGGAGACACTATTGCGTTGGGTTCAAACCAAACTATACAAGTACTCATCAGTTTTAAAAAAAATTAACATAGCAGAAACTTTTGAGAAGAGAGAAGTATTTGTATTAAAGATATCTACAGGACGAAAGAATACAGCTGTATTTATAATGGGAGGTGAAGAGGGAAGAGACTGGTTATCTCCAGCAATACTTTTCAACTTTGTTAATTACATTTTAGAAGGTCACGTTAATGTTGATCTACTGATAAAACATTATGATTTTTACATTCTTCCAATCTTCAATCCTGATGGTTATGTATATAGCACAACCAAGGTAAATATTAATTCTATTAGCATTTCGGCCAAGACTTTGTCAGTGCGTGTTACACCCAATCCCATACAAATTTTGTCACCCCCATTAAAATATATAATCTATCATTTTATATATATATAATTCTGTACTGTACGTGTGTATGTCACTGAACTCCTCCTAAACGGCAGGACATTTGGATGAAATTTTTTGTGTGTGTTCAAGTGGATTCCAGAATGGTTTAGATTTACAAAAAAAAAAAACCTCCCGTGCGTAGCTGGGACAGGCCGCAAGTAATAATACATATCGTAAATCCTGAAATTACCCCAGTTATAGGATTTAAAAAATGTTTATTATTTTCATAAAGAAGTAGGTATTTATGCCAAGGTTCTAAACCAGGAATGGATTTTTCGTACAAACTGATCCCCGTTTTCACCCCAGTCAGGTTTGCTTTATATTGTGTACAGTCGCCGTCAGATGTATTGTAGCAGACAAGGTGACCAAATACTTCTGAACGATTTAAAATGTCAATAAGTTCCATACACTACAAGTTACCATTAATATCTCTATACTCATGTCAATTATTGAGTTCTAGCCTCATCTCTATCAGCATGGAAGAGATTTTTCCATACTCCTATCTTTGTCTGTCGCTCAGCACCGTCATTTGATATATCGATATGAATAAGAATAAGAATCATTTATTTGTCAAACATGCATTTACATAAACTGATTAATCAGACATGCAAGGTATTGAATATATGTTGTGAGCGTCCATGTTTTGCCAATAACGGCGTACAAATTTTATAGGTATAAAAAGTTATTCTAAACATTACAAAATACAAAAGAAATAAAATAATAATTGATGTCAAGATATTATAGTAGGATAAAGTCAAATAGAAATTAAATTATGTCCAGAATATTATGCAGTCAAATATAATCATTCAATAGTCAATTATTTAGAAAATCACAATCTAATTGTTATTCTTAACTATGTATTCTTAATATGTATCTGAAGTCGGAGTAGAAAAGTCCTTCTCATTTAGAAAATTTACAACATTGTAATACACTTTAGTAACTAAAAACTTCTCAGCTTATTTTTAAAAAGTGCTAAGGGCAATTTTCTCCAAATTTTGGGTAATTTATTAAATACTAGCTTTTGCCCGCGACTTCGTTCGCGTGGAATAGTGACTTCCGGCAGATTTTTGGTTTATCTCGCGAAAAAAAAAAAAAAAAAAAAAACTATCCTATGCCCTTTCTCAAGTTCCAAACTATGTCTGTACCAAATTTCATCAAAATCCGTTCAGCCATTTAGGCGTGAAAGAGTAACAGACAGACAGACAGACAGAGTTACTTTCGCATTTATAATATTAGTATGGACAGTATGGATGCTAGGAGCCATACAAAAAACACTTGCTCATGAGGGCTATTCTCGCAGTTTGAGAGCATACCTTGCTTGTTCGATTGCGTGCAGCATGAAACGCTTATACGGAAACTATACCATTATGGTGTGAGGGACAAGGCTCTAGACCTTCTGACTTCTTATTTAAATAACAGAACTCAGAGGGTTGATGTTAATGGCAAGAGATCTAATGATCTAATGTTATGGGCGTCCCACAGGGCTCAATTCTAGGTCCATTCTTATTTTTAATATATATCAATGACTTGCCATATCACTTATGGGATAATCACAAGATTGTATTGTTCGCGGATGACACATCTCTCATTTTTAAAATTAAACGTCAATTAGTAAACTTTGACGAAGTGAACAATGCACTATCTGAGATTGTTCATTGGTTCAATGTAAATAATCTACTCCTGAATGGAAAAAAGACCAAGTTGATTAAATTCTCAACTCCTAATGTGAGGCAGTTATCTACAAATGTTCAACTTAATGGAATAGAGTTGGATCCTGTTGAGTCAACAGTTTTTCTTGGTATAACTATTGATTCAAAATTACAGTGGGGCCCACATATTGCAACATTGTCGTCAAAAAAACTTAGTTCGGCCGCCTACGCTGTCACGAAAATTAGACAGGTTACTGATGTTGATACGGCCAGAATTGTTTATTTCAGTTATTTTCATAGCGTCATGTCGTATGGGATTCTTCTCTGGGGTGCCTGTGCGGACATCGACGCTATCTTTGTTCTACAAAAAAGGGCTGTTAGGGCCATTTACAATCTAGGTCCTAGGGATTCCCTCCGAGAGAAATTCAAAGAAATGAATATTCTGACCGTAGCCTCTCAATACATTTTTGAAAATTTACTGTATGTTCATAAAAATATATCAAATTTTAAGAAAATGTCCTATATTCATAGCTTGAATACTAGGAATAAGCACAACCTCGCTGTACATCGCACTCGCCTCCACAGAATAGGCAACTCATTCATGGGTCAATGTATACGCTTTTACAATAAACTTCCCATTGACAATAGAAATTTATCAATCAATCGATTTAAAATTTGCATTAAAACTAAACTATGTAAAAAGGGGTACTATAAAATAATTGATTATTTAGATGACAAAAAGGCTTGGGATTGAATTGCTCGCTCTGCTAAGCTTTGTGTAATTACAATATTGACATAAAAATCTGATAATTATATCGTATTGTATATTTCCTTTTTTAATTAATTCTTTTACAATTTTTTACATGTAAATTTTGACATTATAATTATTATCCTATTTTGTATGCTCAAATTATTATTTAATTCATTGTAAAACATGAAACATATTGTACATGCTGTAAAACAGACTTTGATCCCTGAGTTTGTTTCACCATTTCTTCTCAGGGTAGTCAGATACGAAATGTCGACCCCATCTAGCTTAAGTTTAAAATGTGATGACGTTTACAAGTGATTCCTACATCCTATTTACTGAATAAACAATTTCATTTCATTACCCGACTACGGCAAAGCCAAAGGAGGGTTATGATTTTGACTGGCTATGTATGTATGTATATATGTATGTATGTATGTGTGTATCTTCATCTGTTCCCTCATAGCTTCTAATCTACTTATCGGAACTCGACATATGAGGTATCGTTAGAACCGTCTTAATTTTCCGCTGTACATAGGCTAGGTGACGTGTCACAAAAAGCGATTTGGCGCCCTCTAGCGGTCAAAAAGTAAGGCTTAAAAAATAAAAATGGAGATAAACACGCCGTGTTTGGTATCATTTAAAAGGGCCTCACTTGTACATTTCCAAAATATTGTTCAAATTTAAAATCACGCCCTCTAGCGGACAAAAAGTCAAGAGTAAAAAAAATATTTAACACCAAAATTGTTTAAATAAAAAAAAGTAAAAAACTAAAACCCGACTACGACAAAAAAAACGACGCTGAAAAAGTATGAAACAAGATTTTCAGGATAGAACAAAAAGAAAAGCCGTAGTCACACGTTATACGTACCAACCTAAACACTTTAATACCGTGTGACTACGGCTTTTCTTTTTGTTCTATCCTGAAAATCTTGTTTCATACTTTTTCAGCGTCGTTTTTTTTGTCGTAGTCGGGTTTTAGTTTTTTCATTTCTGTTGTCGCGCCTATAATACGTGGGACTACTTCATCTAGTCGTTTAAATAGGTGTGCATTGCTGGTATGCTATAACTTACAGTATTTTCTTTGGTTCCACTTTACAGATGTGGTATTGGGCGCAAAATAGAAAAAAGTATATGCCAAAAAAAAGTTGTTCTCTAAATAAATCAATTGGTATAAGTTTAGATAGAAACTGGTTTTTCAACAAAGATATAAGTAAGTACTTACCATTTTTTCTTATTTAGTCATAAATTAAATGGATAGCAATTATTCAATGTATTTGTAATTAAATATATGGTCATGGACATATTATTAGGAGGCATATATGACGAATTTCAAATTAGTATCAGTTTTGCAGAATAAAGGCACCTATCTATTAATTTACTAGATCCACACATTTTAATTTAGACTTTGCTTTGTACTACCAAGTTTACTGACGGTCAGGTCGGCACAACAAAGCGAAGCTTGAAAGGTGTTTGCTCATTAAGGGTAAGGTAAGGTACATTTACTAATACCTTTTTTTCTTCTTAGTAAGAAATGCCGAATGTGATGCAGTTTTCTCTGGTTACGAATCTGTTTCTACGAAAGAAACTAAAGGCCTAGCTAAGTTTTTAGACAACATTGCTCTTCAAATGTTAGCTTTCATCAATGTGAGAACTTTTGAATACCTTGTAACAATACCATATGGATCTGATCATGAATACAGTAATAACTACCCTGTATTGGTAAGCACTATTTAGTTTTTGCCTAATTATAATGACATAGAAACTATGAAAATGACAAAAATGTTTAAAATAACTTTACTATCGGAAGTCAGTGAGTTTATTTGTTTCATTGCCATTTTTGCTACCAACTTCCGAAAGTAAAGTTATTTTGGACTTTTTGTATTGTGTTCTTAGAGGGTTTTTTTGGAAGTCCTTTTTTTTACCCTTTTTCTCACTCATCATCTTAATACATATAATAGCTCATATTTTTATTTTCAGCTGGATATTATAACATCTGTGCATGACAGAATAAAAGAGAAGCATAATAAAACCTTTTTTTATGGCACAACTGGTCAATATTTATGTGAGCCTACTAAAATTTTTTTATCACCAGACACATGATATTATTTTTATTTAAACTTAATGACTTGATCAAATTGCACAATATTTACATTTTTTTTGCAGATAATTTCACTGGTAATGTTGCTGATTGGGTAAAAAAGAAATTAAACACTCCCATAGTATACACATTTTACATGAAGGCTGATGATTACTTTTTGCCAAGTGGCGACGATATTACGCCAATGACGAATCAATTTTCAACTATGATCAAGGAAGTATTACTCTTGGCTGGCAGTGTCTACGGTCCACTATTCAGCCATCAGATAAGACATTCCATTAAGGCCATTGTTATAACTATAAATATATTGTGTATGTTGATTATATAAAATATTGCACTACTAGTTCTACTGCATACTTGAACAACAAAACACATTTAAAAAACAGTTTAAATCATTTTATAGCTAGAAGAGAATTGTTTGGCCAGTCCTGAAGTTAATAATAATAATATTCCACAACTATCACACAACGCCATCTAGTCCCAAGCTAAGCAGAGCTTGTGTTATGGGTACTAGACAACTGATAAACATACTTATATATTTCTAAATACATACATATTATAGATAAATTACACCCACACCAGTTGTTGATACACACCAGTTGTTGATACAAGCTGTGTGAGCTAAACAAGATTACATCTATTAATTTTGATGTAATCTTAGCTGAGTAGCTCTAGTTAAAACTAGTTAAAAAGAGGCCAAGTTTGTAAGTTTGAATGTAAGAGGTAATCTTTAGAATTGAGTCAGTAGGACTCAATTCTGAAAATTATTTTATTGATGGGAAACTTTATTATTCCCATGCAGCTTAGGATTAAACAGGGCCACCTTTTCCAGTGGGCACACTGGACTCTTGCCCAGTGTCACAGGCAGGAACACAGGAAACAAAAATTTTCCTTTGTATCTACATTTTTGTAATAATGTAATAGCTTTATAGAATGCTTTTACATTTAGATTTTTAATCTTTAAATTGAAACAAAAGCTGAAAGAAGATTTTATGAATTGGCTTTATTGGACTGTTAATCTATGTCCTACAAGTGGCCCATTATTGTCAAGTGCCCAGAGCCTCAAATTGATTAAGGGCAGCTCTGGGTTTATATTTAAAATGTTTTGATATTTTCAATACCACGGGTAAAACCTAGTAAAGTATAAAAATATGATTACCTGTCCAGGCGGCATATGTCCAATTTGATGCTGCATGTACCCATGAGGTGGACCTTGGCCGGGCATGTTAGGATGTTGTGGTCCACCAGGGTGACCATTAGGTCCAGGTGGATGAGCACCACCAGGCCCTATTGCATGACCCGGTGGTCCTGGCATATGTGGGCCCACCATGTGTGGAGGCATCTGATGTCCACCTGGTGGCATTCCAGAATGTTGCTGAGGCACACCAGGGGGGCCATTAGAGTTGGACGCGATTGGATGCGCTGGACCTGAGGGCGACATGTGATTGGGCATCGGAGGCTGGCCACCGCCAGGAGGATGCGACGGTGGCGGTCCGTTGACATGTTGCTGGTTGTAAGGGCTATGCGGAGACTGAGGCGGAGCCGGGCTCTGCGTTGGTGGGCCCATTGGGCTCGGCGCCTGTGGCGGCGGCATTGGGCTATTCTGGGGTGACGGACTAGCCATCTTTTAAAAACAATAATCACTCAATGCACATATCAAGTAGATATACACCAAACAGTTACACACGCTAGCACTGTGTTCAGAGAAAAGGTACTGTCAATGATAGTGCACAGTATTTTATTGAACAATTCCACAGTTTTCACACGTTTAATATAAATGAGAGTATCACATTTGTCCGTCTAACCACTGATGACGAGATTTTTCCACTTAAAACAGTAAAATAAAATAATACAACATCCCAATCCCAATCAATGCAACTTCACACACAATGTTGCCAGCACACAATTTAATTATTTATTTTGATTTTGCCTTGCCATAACATCTATTTTATGCCCGCTCCACACCCTCAACTGCCCTCAACAGTCCGCTTTGCGCCTGCCGCAAAATGGCAAAATGACCATAGAGTTTAGTTTTTAACGGCCGCAGTCAGAGCTGTCTAATGATTACTTAACCTGTCACTAGTAAAGCTTTGACATACAAAATCTTTACTAAGTGACGGCTTAAGTAACCATTACACTTCTCTGAGTACGACAATAAATATCTAGGGTTAATCGGGTTATATTGGAACACACTGGTGAGTGCGCAGCATAATTTCGAATTTAATAATGCCATGAAACTCATAATATTATTTTTTGTTGCCATGTTTTACTCTACTGTCAAAATTGAAGTTATGTTGTTGTGACAGGACAGTGAGGACAGGACTGTTGACATATCAATCAAAAAATAATCGAATACATACACATTGCATTAGATTACAAAATGTGCCGAAAACATTTGAAATCTCAAGCGCTAGTTTATTTACATCCAATGGTGTAATAATCGACGAACAATAAAAATCAATCAATTATTATTTTATGGATTTTACTATCCATGACAAAATAGCGTAAACGTATCGAGCACGAAACAAAGAAACCGGTTTGATACCGGCGATAAAACATGGATGAAGAGGAATATCCTGAAACTTCGTGGACCTATTTAGCTTTATGTGGTGAACCCACTCTATATGAAGGACTCCGATTTGCCAAGGATTTAATTATCGCTAATGTTACTCTGCGCCTCATCATACAGTTTGTACCGCTGCCGCATAATGTTCGCCATAGTTTAAGTTTAGTAATTGGAAGTTTTTTATTATATCATAATATTGGACCCCCTTTTATTTGGACTGTAGGGTTGACAACTGGTGCTTACGTATTTATTATATTAGTATCATTTATTACAAAAAAATGGAGAGGACTAATAGTGTCCATAACTGTAATTGCATTCTTGTTATTAAGCGAAATTTATGTACTTAACCCAAAAATGTGGCAACATATAAGAGGCATCCAGATGATAGCAGCTATGAAAATAATATCTGTAGCTATTGAACTAGACAGAGATTTATTCAAAAAAATGCTTAATCCAGTTGAATTTGGAGGGTACATACTTTGTCCAGCTAATTGTATGTTAGGTCCATGGATAACATTCCACAATTACAACCATTGCCTTGAAGTTAAGTTCTTGTCTAAAAGATGGATTAAAATTATTGTGATCAATTTATTTGTTGGTATGGTGTACTTGCTTTTCTCTAACTGTATTGTACCATGGTATATAGATGATGAAATGCCTGCATGGTTCACAGCCTATAGAGATGCACTTGCATTTAGAATGTCACACTATTTTGTGTCAAGCATGTCTGTTGTGTCAATGATAAGTGCAGGATTTGGACTTACAAATGATTGTCGCTCTGATATTCATGTCACTAAACCACTTTTCGTTGAATTGCCAAGATCCCTAGTCCAAGTGGTAATCTGTTGGAATATTCCTATGCATCAGTGGTTGAAGAACTACATCTTTAAGACCTGTCAACCGTATGGTCAATTTACAGCAGTATTTATTACGTATGCTGTGTCATCATTGCTTCATGGATGGAATTTCCAATTTTGGGCAGTTCTTCTCAGTATAGGGACATTTTCATATGTTGAGTACAATCTACGTTTTAAAGTAGCCTCAACTCTGGAGGTATGTTGTTTAGCAAATTCCTGTAAACAATGTGATCACAAGTATAAAAAGAACAGTATGCTTGCTTTATTCATAAACATGATATTTGGTATCATTACTCTTATTCACCTTGCTTATTTAGGTGTGATGTTTGAAGCATCATTTTCTGTGCAGGAATCAGGTTACTCATACTTCCATACAATAAGTAAATGGGAAAATCTTGATTATTTTAGTCATGGTTTTGCTGCCTTTATGTATGTGATTTATTTACTGCTGTGATAAGTTATATCCCTAGTCAGTAAGCATCTTTTTATAGTATTTTCTGAATCTCTTCTTATGATCTCTTCAAGTATTATACATTTACTTTTTTCTATTAAAAAAGGGAATGTAATGAATAAAATAGATTTAATAAATAATATTTCCTCATCATAGAAAGTTTAAGAGATTAAATTTAGATTAAAAGTGTAATTACGTTTATTCATTTTTTAACACTATTAGAGACTTAAAACAACTATTTGCATTGTGCTGTAAGTCAATGACTAGTCTTTTTACATAGGTGAAACCCAAAAATCAATTTATTTAAATGAAATTTTGATGCACTATATTATTATGTCAAACACACCTTAATCTTTTTATGTAATAAATTATAAGGAAAATTGGATGCAAATAATACAAGATATTTCATATTCACTGCCAATTTATTTCATTATCAATTATACTCATACATTTCTTATAATATAAATCAGGTGTTTTAACATTTACTTGGTAATTCTCTGTACTATTGTTATTAATTAGATGGACTTTAAAATTAACACATTCTGTGATTTGAACCTCAGCAATATTTCCCAAATCTTTGCTTGAACTGAAATATCCTGGTCTTGTATATATTAACAGTACTTTATATTCTTTAACAACTTTTTGTATCATTCTAAGTAAATTTTTGATATAAAAATCCATCTTTGTTATTTTTGATCCCTGTTCTGACCAATAGAAAGCTGTTAAAGTATCAAAAATTAGCAATGAAATATTTTGATATTGTGCTAATATGCTGTCTAAATTATGTATTGTTGTATAGAATTGTGTTGCATCATAAACATCCAATATAAACAAATTCTTGAGAATCCTTTGAAGAATTGTATCTAATTCAGCAACACAATCAATATTTGTATTCACTGATGCTATCTTTTTTTTCAATGCAGTGATTAGTTCTATGAAGTTCAGTTTTCCGACTGTGTTAAACACTAGAACACCTAATGAACTGCTTGGCATTAATGCATCGCTTATCAAGTCGATTATTAAAGCAGAGGTATTATTACCAAAAATTTCAACAACATCCTCATTTTTTAATCCAGGCTGGAATAAACTTGAGTAAAAGTTTTCAATTACTGGCTTCTTTATCAGTCTTGCTAGTAGTTGTACTCCGGATTCGACCTTATATTTAGTCATAGCCAATACGTGATTTGATTTCGGTGCATATGAATTGAATATGAATAATGAAGATATCGATAACTTAAATTTGCAAAATGCCGATCAAACGAATAAGTCGGCGCTCAATACTAATTGTTCTAGACAAACAAAACGGTCTAAATAAAGTTCCCAGAAGTCCAAGCTGAACCACAGAGCTGAACAAACAATAATTTTAAGTGTCACTGTGAACAGTGTGAACTGTCAATGTCAATGGAACAATTCAATAATCGCCAAGGAACTATACTAGCTGGAATAAGTACGAATAAAATCTTGTTAAAAAAATGGGATTCGCGGCAATAAAAAATGTTTCAAGAATGCCGTTTTCATCAAATAGTCACTCAAGAGACCTTTATGAACTGAGACGGTTGTATTGGTGATCTTCATTATTACTCAGGAAATAAACATTTGTTGTGTCCTTCGGCCTCATTCGGGGTCATTAAACAATATTTGAGTCTAGCATCTTCCGTTTCCGTGTCACATCTATACAGGTTTATGCAACTATCGCCTTTTTGACAACACGTTGATGACGTATTTCCGCTTTCGTTCACCAGGTGGCCGCAGCGCGCCAAATCGTTCATTGGCGTCCTGATTTTCGGACGGTTCACATCTTTTAAAAGTTAACGTTGTTAACGTTCGATTTTTGAGAAAATATTTTATAATAATAAATATTAATTTTATTTTTAAACGCTGTTAGCGTTAGGTATATGCACAGTTTAAAAATTTGAAAATGTAGTGTTAAATTAAGTTGTTTTTAAGAGTGCGGTCTATCCGCCGGATAGAATACAGACGCGTAGTCGTAAAAGATTCGGTTTCGTCATCGGATTCGTCGAGTTCCTCAAGTTTCTCTGAATCATCAGCGTCGGCTTCAGAGGTTGAACAGGTTATTACATCCAGTAAGAGGAAGAAAGCGAGTAAATAGAGGAGAAGTGTCTCCGAGGGCAAAGGTAAAATAGCTTGCGAAACAGGTCAGTGGTTTGAACATTTTTAAGCTACCCTCACAATTTTATTATGTACCTACTTATTCTGGATTTTAAGTGAATTTGTTAAGTAAGTATAATTTGGATATGGCCTAGGGCAACCAGATAAGGTTGTCGGAACCCGTCACAGATCCTGCACCGGTTCAATCATTTGATTTTGTTATTGTTTAGTAATATTTCAATAATGACCGACAGATTGTTGACTGGGCAAAGGAGATTAGTAGTATGGATCCAGAGCAATTAGGAATATAATTAAGAGGTTTTTTCTGCTGGTTGTGCTGCGATATATCTAATTGAACAAAGAATTCATTAGGTAATTAAGGCATAAGTTATTCAAGAAATGGTTAAAGAAAAGTGAATTTGTTAAGTATAATGGCGACGTTTTTATTATTTTTATTTTTTAAAAGCCCTAGCTCTCAGGCGGCGTACCCTGAACCTAGTGGATATCAACCGTCCAGTCGCGCTCTCGCACTGACGATGAATAAAAGATTTCTTCCTCCTCAGAGTGTAGAAACTTTTTATAATTATCAGGCAATGCCCGTTTAATAGCCCTAGATTTATTTTCGTCCTCAATCAAAACAATGAAACACGAGGCAAGGGCTCGGGTAAATTAAATTAAAGTACTGATTTGGATCAGGAATTTGGGAGGAGGTTGCCTAACAAAACCATTATTAAAATAGTGAAAGATTATCGTATTCCATTTTAAAAGTAACCGCCTCTGGTCCCGCCTCTGGTCCCGCCAAGGCAGGTGACGAATTATATTATAAAAGTAACCGCCTCTGGTCCTGCCAAGGCAGGTGACGTATTCTTTTTTAAAAGTAACCGCCTCTGGTCCCGCCAAGGCAGGTGACGAATTATATTAAAAAAGTAACCGCCTCTAGTCCTGCCAAGGCAGGTGACGTATTCTTTTTTAAAATTAACCGCCTCTGGTCCCGCCAAGGCAGGTGATGTATTATATTTCAAAAGAAACCGCCTCTAGTCCCGTAAGGCAGCTGGAAATTTGCAATCTTTACCATCTCCGGCACAGCCATTCAAAATAATTATGTTGAGAGTTTTAGAGTAGGTAAATGTATTTTTATTGTTAAAGGTGACGGACGCCGTCCCATTTTTAATTTGTTGTTTTAAACAACCAGTTGATCAAAAGCAAGTTAAGTATGATTCTGGAAAATCGGGTTCCCGATTTTATTCAGGACAAGGATTGAAAAGGACCTCGGGCCAGCCTACAACCAAATAGGTTTTCGTCGGGGGTAAATGTTGGTTCTGTACATTGTTGTTTTCTCCGCCTATTGTATCAATATCGGTTACTGCAAATGACAAGTTTGCAATTGGCCTGGCGACAGCGCCCAAAGTATTTGCATCACTGACCAACTGGACCACCGTGATTTTCATGAATCTAGGCATACGAGTTTTTCTCGATAATTATCTCTCTGCAGCACAGGCACTTATAAAACACTCCGGGATCCGGGATCCATAGTGAATTATTATTATGATTTCTAATTTTTCCAGAAAACCTGTGCTCCTGAAAAAATGCCATTTCAGTCGACTTACCTCTAGCCTGCTCAGCAGGGCTATTGTGTATCTTTTAATGACAGTGGATAACTTATAATGTTTATCAAATAACTGTCAAATGGTGAGTTTTTAAGAAAAAAATGTACCAAACCATAACCAATTTACAGTTAATCTATGGACATTTCTGATAGCCACTGACGTTAAAAAGATACGCAATAGGGGGGCTGCAGGGCTATTGCGTATCTTTTAATGACAGTGGTTATCTTATAATGTCTATCAAATAATTGTCAAATGGTGAGTTTTTAAGAAAAAAAATGTACCAAACCATAACCAATTTACAGTTAATCTATGGACATTTCTGATAGCCACTGACGTTAAAAAGATACGCAATAGGGGGGCAGGGCCGAAAGGAATGAATTGGTTGAAAATTTACGGTCTAGAAAGATCCTGACTTCATCCACAACAAGTTAATGTTTTGACCACGGTTGCAGCCTATCCAGGTTTTGGGGGGGGGGGCGAGTTGAATGGTCTACATTTATCGGTCAATTGGACAAAAGAAGAAACTATTCCAAAATATTTGTTAGAATTTGCTTCGTCTCTGAGTCGTACATCTCTCCTACTGCAGTGCGACGACAAGACGGTGATGGCGTACGAGACAAAGGATAGTGGAAGCAAGTCGAGGATCCTGATGGAGTTAATATAACGAATATTTCATTTATTTCAGAAGTAGGACATTCATGTTAACCCCCATCACATACCCGACAGACACAAAAATGTTGCAGCTGGTCTATCGCGTCATACGACGTTACAGGGATATTATCTGCTCCCTGAATTCACAAGCATTGTCCTTGCAAAGTGAGGTGTTCCCGAGATTGATCTTTTTGTTCCAGCTCAGCTCACGTAGTGCCTTGGTAGGTCACTCTAGAATCTAGATCAACAAGCGCATTCAAATAGGTTTTCGTCTGGCTTGGGTCTTTCCTCCTTCGAGTTTGTTCAAAATCAAAATATTTTATTTCACGTAGGCCTACATGGGCACTTGTTAAACGTCGACAAAGAGGTGCACGGTTCTGGTTGGGCGTATCCTATAGAACCAGCAAGAAACCCCATGGTTACCCTTTTAAAACGGTTTGGTGTTTACAATATTTCTGTGTTACCAAAGGTTCTTCTCCTGATGGATCTCAATCAGGCTCCAGGTGTATTCTTGATAGTTGTTCCGAGTTGGTCCCGAGCATTCTGGAGAGCAGTCTTAAAAACCAGAGCGACCACAACTCCGTTCACAAATTATCGATAGTACTAGTGGATACAAGGACCTGGCAGCCACCACTTCGAGTGAAGACTTGTTGCACCCATATTCATAATCAAAACCTCATGATTTCCTCGACTCGACTCAACCTCAGTGAGGTGTTTTCACATTCATAGTTACAATTTGACTCCTCACCTCAAACAGTTTCCTCACTCGAGGTGAGTTCGAGTTGAGGAACCAACTGTCAAAATATAAGGTACGTCGCGATCTACCTTGAAGCTCCCTCAAGGGACTTTTAACCAAAATACGCGTATGTTTATCCGATTTTCATGATGTCTTTTGAAGAGTTTATTGAATATTTATATGAAAATCCTTACAATTACATATCGCGACGCTATAATTTTAAGAGATGCAGAAAATCATTGGAGTTGAAAGCTATAATGAGGGAATTTTGATGGTTAAGGGTTAGGGTTTCTTGGTTGAATTCATCCTACTAATATTATTAACGTGAAAGTTTGTAAGTATGTATGTATGGATGGATGGATGTTTGTTACCTACTCTTTTACCCAAAAAGTACTGAACGGATTTGGATAAAATTTGGTACACAGATAGTTTATAACCTGGATTAACACATGGGATAGTTTTATCCCGATTTTATCTTCCCGTGGGATAATTTTCGAGCTGTACCGGGAGAAGCCGCTGGAAACTGCTAGACTTCAAAAAAACAAAAAAGGTATAAAAATATTACAGAAGAAAAATTATTTCTGAAAATTACATGGACATTTGTTTGTATGATTTTATTTTTTTGTTTTTTTGAAATCGGTTTTTTTTTGCAAAAAAGTTTTTTATTTTTCTATTTTTAGTTGTTCTTAATATTCTATACAAATATTTACTATACATTTAACATTCAACCAAGAAACTTAATCAAACCTTTATGCCATCCACATCTCAAGTATCACCATATTTTTTGCCCAGAGTGGATAAATTATTAGGGTTTGTTTATTAACGTTCTACCATAGAGTAAAGTAATATATGCGTTCTACTTTCATTTGAGAAGTGTTTACTTACACTTCAAGTTGAAAACCACAGATAACGCGCTCACAAACTACTCTCAAAATAAGCTTAGCCAATATAACAAACGGAATATTCCTCCAATAATGACGTATTCGTGACGTATCGCCTCGACTCACCTCCACTCGACACTCATTCGAGAGACCTCATAATTTCCTCAATCTGACTACTATGAATACCGATTTTGAGGATCTTTCGAGGCACTCCTTGAGGTCCCCTCGAATGAGTGGTGAGTCGAGTAGCTTTCGAGGTTACAATTATGAATATGGGTGTGGTCTTAGTAGTTGGTAATGTGGGGGTGTTCTGAATCCTTAGGTGACTGGTCTGAAGTACAAGTTTCTGCTAAAACAAAGTTGGAGGTCGTAAACTTTGAATATCTATAGGCCAGTAGAGCAGTGAGGGTTAATTTGGTGTTCCAAGGTCGGGGAAAAGATTTTTTCTGACCTTTATCCTTCATAAATTATTATTGTTTCTGTTTATTATGTAATAGAAAGATCGAGGTCAGTTTAATTAAGCATAGATTATATTAGCGTTGCAGCAATCTAAGAAGTGTCCACACACTGTCTTTGATCCAGTCTTTCGTAGGTTAGTCGGACAGTAGACCTCTTTTTTTTTTTTTTTGGTGGGTGGAAAATCATCGAATGACCCCCCCCGCTCTTGGGCAGAGCGAAGGGGAGTGTCAGACTTCTACTGACTAAAAACCGAACCCATGTTCCTTCTTTGCCCTTGTGCCGAGGCCACGTCATCTAGTACTAAAATCCGCGGCCCCGACGGGC
Source organism: Diarsia dahlii (assembly GCA_949775195.1). NCBI lineage: Eukaryota > Metazoa > Arthropoda > Insecta > Lepidoptera > Noctuidae > Diarsia > Diarsia dahlii. Next base: position 18,174,240 of record OX459191.1, on the reverse strand, counting down.
GTCGGCCCTTGCGGGCCCCTCCTTGCTGACATCTCTTTGAGGCGCGCGTGGAACACGAACGCGCCGCCGACACGGTCTGTTGCCGTCATGACGACGGCCGGACGGCGAGCTAGCCCATTACTCACCGTCCACAGGCCCGCGTCTACGGTGGCCGGAAGCCATCACGTGGCCCCCGACGCCCGGAGCGCCTTCCGCGCCTTCCGCGGCGGCTGGGACGTTGAGAGGTTCGCTCCCTCTCTCGTTCCGCCACCTCCTTCGCTAGCATCACTGCTTCGCAGAAGGAGGCGACGGCGTCCCATTCCTCCTCGCCCCGGACCATGGCTTGCACCAGGGCCGGACGCGAGAGGTCGCCGCCGCCGATCGCCGCTACGAGAACACGGCGGGGCTCCGCCCAAGCAGGGCACACCTCCACAGTGTGCTCCACGTGTCCTCCGGTCGATCCTCGCAGTGGAAGCATCCGGGCGTTTCCTCCCGCCTGATTCGGTGCAGGTACCTCCCGAAACATCCGTGTCCGGTGAGGACCTGCGTCAGACGGAAGGTGAGGGCGCCGTGGCTCCTCTCTAGCCACTCCTCAAAGAGGGGACTTACCGCCACTATCGTGGCGTGCCCTGCACGGGGTTGCGACAGTCGCTGTCTCCATGCCGCCATGAGATCGCACCGGAGGTCTGTCCGCCGCGCAGCAATGTGCCGCGGCAGCAGAGTGACCCCCCGGTGTAGCGCCTCCGCGCGCCACTCATGTAGGCGCGCGAGGACTATCGCCTCCAGATCCCACGGCGGCAATCCGGCAAGGAGATTCGCCGCCTCGCGGGAGATCGTGCGGTACCCGCGGACTAGCCTTACGGCCATGACCTTTTGGGGCGCGTTCAGGTGGTGGACGGCCCGCTTCCTCACGGCACGCGCCCACACCGGGGCCCCGTAAAGGGCCATGGACCGCACGATCCCCGCATACAGCCTACGGCAGGAGGCGTTAGGCCCCCCCAGATTGGGCAAGAGCCACCTAAAGGCAGCCGCGGCCCGCTCCAGTCTGGGAGCCAAACGTCGGAAGTGCTCCACGAAGTTCCACCGGCTGTCGAGGACGAGTCCGAGGTACTTTATAGTACACTCGACGCCGATGGGAACCCCTCCCACCGTTAGCTGGGATCCCGACGGTGACACATTCCCACGCCCATACAGTAGACCTCTTCAAAATGAAATATCGTATTCGACATTTCAAGAGTAAAAGTGCAGTTCAGTTATGTTGTCATGTTGAGGGCGCGACTTTACATCGCTAACTGGCCCGTTAAATGTTTCGATATGTGAGAATCATGAAGTTATAGATAAATATGGAGGCCACACTTAGAACAAAAGTTTGAGTCAAATACCTACGATTCTCTATCTCACTCTCTGTGGGCTGACCTCTCTTTCTAAGGTGGACGATAGTATTGCTATCTCGTTATTAAAATCTCCTTATTCATTTTTAACAAGAGTCACCACACAAATGTAATCAGAAGTTAAATACTGTCAAATAATGTGCTAATAAATAAAAAGCTAAATTAAGATTACTGAAATTAAAATTCCAAAATAGTATGTCACGAATGCTTGACAAGGTTGGCGAATCAGTGTATTATTTTCCCATTTCCTAAGGACGTGGTAATGTGGCAACATTGGCCCCACATGTCAACATAAATCGTACCAATATGGCGGTTGTTTACTTTGCGGTTCACAGTTTCGCTTGAGATATTTGCCTGTAATCAAAGTTATAATTGAGAAAATGGTGCAAACTTGTGTAGTGCGTGGTTGTGGTAGTACGTGGTGTCCAGGAGGTGATATAAGATTTCACGCGTAAGTGTTTAAATCGGGATTTTTGACACTGAATAATTGTAAACATATTTCTGCATATTTCTTTGTATTTTCAATTAATTACTTCATAAAAGCTTGACCTATGATTTAGTCAATGATAACTTAGATAACTATGTAAAGACCAAACAGTTTTACATTGAATTTCATGGACTTTCTGCAATTTTATTTGTTTTTGTTTATAAGGAGTCATACTGAAGTAGTGTGACCATATTGGGGATATATCTGGGACTTTCCGTGGGACCTTCATTAATTATATAGTCATTATCATACTCGCTTTATTACATTTTATTACTTTTTTCACACACCGTGTTATTTCTGTTAGCTCTTTGAAATAACATAACATTTTCGTGAATTTTTAACAGTAGCCAATTACTGTTTAAATAATACAGTAAATGTAATGAATAATATAAAATTATGTTCTGATTTCACACTCTTCTGGTTTTAGGTCAACAGCGAAGCCCAGGTCTCTATGAAGATTGATAGGGGCGTACAGGTGTAAATAAAATCAACTGAAGAAAAAATACTGCTGAAGAAATCTAAGATTCTTAGGCAAACAGTTTTACGACAGACTAAAAAAATCAGGACATGTCTTCGTAATATAATAGAAAATATTATAATAAAGTGATTTTAATTTAGAAAGTGTTTTTGTTTCTTTTTGAGGTTTTATACATATGTATTACCGTTCCTATTATAGCCTCGTATTCAGATGAAAATACATAATATTAAAAATTCCACAGTGGTAAAAAACCTTAACACTGACTTACCCAGAAATCTTTAAAAAAAAATCATCTTATATGTATAATTTTCATTAGTCTACAAAATAAAAGAAACATCCAATTTCTTTTTTGCGATTTCATGATTTTATAGTAAGAGTTGTACTGGGCAAAAATCTCTCCCAAATCCTTCCAGATTCATTATCTTGAGCCACCCCACCAGCCCTTGCGGTAGGCAACCACCGTGGTCGTGTCACCACCTCTTCTGTCATTATGATTTACTAGCTTTTGCCAGCGGCTTCGCCCGCGTGAAAATGGCGATTTTCCATATAAACTTTCATCCCCTATTTAACTCCCTTAGGGGTTGAATTTCAAAAAATCCTTCCTTATTCCTTGTCTAGATTATAAAGGGAACCTCTGTGCAAAATTTCAGCTTTCTAGGTCCAAGGGTTTGGGCTGGGCGTTGATGAGTCAGTCTGTCAGGACTTCTCTTTTTATTTATATAGATAGATAGAAGATCATTAATTTCGTATTGCTACAGGAACTAAACTTTTATACTGGCCATGGTCTTCTATTTCTGTGCGAAATTACGTACGTATACGACCTAAGACTTTTTTGCGTGATTGAAAATGACAAACTGCCAAAAAAAAACAGGAACTTTCACACTGTAAGCAAACAGCTTCTTTCGTAATTTATCATTGGCATCTTTCATCAATCTAGAAGTGAACAGAGATGTGGATATATTAATTTAATCAAACACAAGTTATGAAAAGGAACTACGTAATGTCCTAGGTAAAATAAAATAAAGGTTACCCTACTTAGAAAGAGAGGGTCTGCCCACAGAGAGCGAGATAGCGATGCATAAGTTTTGCTTCAAGTAGGTATTCGAAGTGTGGTCTCCATATTTATCTATAACTTCATGGTGAGAATAGAGTTGAGAACTCACGTAATCGGGTTGGAGAATACTATGTAATGTTGAAAATACGGCGTTTGAAAAGGTTTGTAGACATTGTAAAACCGCGTCGGTTGCTTTGTTATAGTGATAAATTATTATTTATTACAGTATGTGGAAAAGTTAAGCCAGGTTCTTAAACTAAACTCTTTTGCAAAAAAAACGGGCACTTCATATTTTTTTCTCTACTTCAATGAAGAAGGACAAGTAAGAGGTTTTATTAATTTGACGATGTATTGGCATGTTATTTGAAGAATCCTGGCATGATTCTGTACGTTCCAAATTTAAATTTTGAAATTAACAAAAGGAAAATAATGATTATTGTAGATGATTGTAAAATTGCTTTACTAATGGCGCGAATTGCTGAAACGATTTTATTACTGATTACTAAAATTTTAAAACTTTTTGGATATTTTCTGCAAATTAAACAATTTTATCTTTTTTTTTACATTAAATACCACTTTTTGACATGAGTGATAAAGCGATAAGGGCCGGTAAAATTATAGCCCTACTTGAAGAAGGTTGTTCGCAAACTTACGTGTCTCAGCGGCTAAATGTGAGTCGTTCAACTGTCCAGAGGACTTGGCAACGGTATCAAGAGACCGGTTCGGTCAAAAGAAGACCCGGTTCGGGAAGAAAACGACGCACAGAACCAAGAGATGACCGCTTTTTGGTGAGTCAGGCCTTGCGGAATCGTAAGGCGTCAAGTGTGGACCTGAAGAAGAGCCTTGAAGAAGTAAGAGGAGTAGAAGTTAGCTTGTGGACCGTCAGGAGGAGGCTTTTGGCTGCCAATATCAGGAGTTACCGCCCGGCTCGGGGACCTAAATTACTCCGTGAGCACCGTGTTGCTCGACTTCAGTTTGCTCGAAACTGTGCTTCATGGACTCTGGAGGACTGGAATAAAGTATTGTTTTCTGATGAAGCTAGAATCTCTTTGTGTGGAGACGACCGACGACGCCGGCGAGTGCTACAAAGACCACGGGAACGCTATGCGGAAGTGTGTTTCGAAGAAATCACTCCTTATGGCGGAGGCTCCGTTATGTTTTGGGCAGCAATTAATTCGACGGGGCGTACGGAGTTAGTTCTCATAGAAAATGGAACATTAAATGCACACCGGTACATAATGGAAGTCCTTATTCCATATGCACAACCCGCATTGACTGCACTTGGGGAAGATTCCATTTTTATGGACGACAATGCTCGCCCGCACCGTTCTGGCGACGTGGAAGCGTACATGCAAGAAGTTGGGATCCGTCGTTTAGATTGGCCAGCTCGAAGTCCTGACCTCAATCCAATTGAGCATGTCTGGGATGTTCTAAAGAGACGGGTAAGGTCAGTGCAACATGCTCCACAAAACATCAGGGAGCTAAAAAGAGTAATTGCAGAAGAGTTGGAACGTATTCCTCAAAACGTCATTAAAAACATCGTGGAAAGCATGCCCAGAAGGATTCAAGCTGTGATTTTGGCAAGAGGAGGTCACACTCGTTATTAGGTTATTACATTTGTAACTTTATTTAATTAAACAAAGTAAAACAATCTTCTTGTCTTTATTGCCGACCACTTCTTATTGTTTGGCCGTGTACATCGGTTTTAAAGAATTCATAGATTTTTTTTTTAAATTGCCACAGTTCACTTCACGCGTATTAATTTACACGATTACAAGTATACAGACTACGTCAAACAATTAAATTTCATTGAATTAACTCAAATCGACCTTAGAACGTAAATTTCCTAAGGTGCCCGTTTTTTTTGCAAAGGAGTTTATATTGGCTGGTTGGTGTAAGTGGATTTTAATAGTAGATTGTACACCAAGTGCATAAAACGCACCATTTTGCGCGAGACGTTTATCCATCCGATGCGAGCTTGCGAGCGAGGATGGATATAAAGTAGAGAGTAAAATGCGTTTTATGGACGAGTTAACACTCGACTTTTCACTTCGATTGCGAGGAAATGCAACAGCAACTTGTAAATATTGTAAAAATAATTATGGTTCCCGCCAATTAACTTTTTTTTTTCAGTAGGAAACTTGACATAACACCTGACTTATGTCGTTACTCATACTGCTCAGTTATAAAAACATTAGGAGCAAGCCTATTGCCATCAACCAATGTAATTAGGAGCAAGCCTATTGCCATCAACTGATGTAATTGGGACCAAGCCTATTGCCATCAACCAATGTAATTAGGAGCAAGCCTATTGCCATCAACTGATGTAATTAGGGACAAGCCTATTGCCATCAACCGATGTAATTAGGAAAAGCCTATTGCCATCAACCAATCTTATTAGGAGCAAGCCTATTGCCATCAACTGATGTAATTAGGAGCAAGCCTATTGCCATCCACTGATTTAGGTAATTGAGAGCAAGCCTATTGCCATCAATCAATGTAATTAAGAGTAAGCCTATTCCCATCAAATGATGTAATTAGGAGCAAGCTTATTGCCATCAACCAACCTAATTAAGAGCAAGCCTATTGTCATCAAGCGATTTAGGTAATTGGGGGAAGCCTATTCCCATCAACTTTTCTTGTATTCGTTATGAAAAGCAGTAATCCCTTGTTCTTAGAATACTAGCGAAACGAATTAAATTAAAGAGGTTATTCTATGAAGTTGTTCATGTATGGCTGTTGGGCCGATTACCTGTGCCGATTACCTTGGTCTTCGACGAAGATTTTACTTTATGCTCTAGAGCATAAAACGCGACTTTATGTCGCCTACGCACGACATAAAGACGAATTTTAGAGCGAGAGAAGTGAAAAGGAGATTTTTGTTTCTGCGGTTGCCTCCCGATGTTGTTTGATAACGAACGTCTGGACGAAAAAATGGTACGAGCTAATTGAAGTTATACTTTTTAAAATGTTTACAGGAGGGAAGTGTTTTCAGCACAGAGAAGCTCCTTGATTTACCTTTTGCAGCCAATTAATTGGTTATTTTTGATTCAATGAAATAGGTACACACGGCTACACATCAACCTAGACTGATTGGACTTTGGACTACTAGAAGTTGAACGCTGCGAATCGTGCGAGAGGGTGCGATATATTTTTGTAATTTCGTCTCACTTACGCAAGTCAGGAATGCGGGAGCGCGTGCCGCTCCATACTTTACTATGCCTATAGATGCGTAACATGTATAAGTAAACGTTAAAAGTTATTTTGTTAGCAAGTTGAGCTCGTATTATTGCGAGTTATTTTTTTCGATTTACGCTGCGCTTCTGTGTCCACTAATACATTCATGCTCTTAATATTATCATTTTTATTTTGTGGTGATCTTCAAATAATTATTATTGACATAGGTAGTTAAGTCAGTGAGAGCAGTGGCTTAATAGTAACTGCTACTCGGATCAATCTTTAGGTTAAGTCGCGCTTGCCTAGGTTGGTCTGTGGATGTGTGACCGCCCATTACATACCGAGTTTTCTCCGTGCTTCGGAAAGCACGTTAAGCTGTTGGTCCCGGCTGTCATATCTAGATCTTTGGCAGCCGTAACAGGTAGTCAGGGAACCGAAAATCTGACAACCAGTCTTACAAAAGGGTATAGTATTACCCCGTGCGAACTGGTAGGCAGTTGCTGCATGTAAAATACTAGTTTTCAGTCATCTGATCCATTTAGTCTGAAAGCCGACCCCATCGTGGTTGGGAAAAGGCTACGCAGATGATGATGAGTCAGTGGGAGCAGTGGTGGCCCAGCGATAACGGCGCGCGGCGGCCCCGACTAAAGAGTTGTAGGACGTGGGATCGAATGAAAGCGATGGATTACAGCCCACTCCGTCTCACAGAGAAGAGGCCTGTATCCCAGCAGTGAGAACATTCAAGGCTGATTCTAAAATATAGGTATAATTATACCTACTTTGCGCTTGCGGTTCGCATGCGGATTGGTAGGCAATTCGGAAATCTACAGTATGTCGGGTCTTCATCAAATTTTTTACCGACACCACCATCCACCCATACCATTTCAATTAATTTTTATAACAAAATGTTTCATAGATTTAACTTTAAGACGATGTATTTTTACCGCTACTACTGCACTGCTTTTATAAAATCAATGAAACATTAATTTCTTTATTTTTGAGGTGATTGTGTAGATTGAGACCCGCGTAATTCAAATTTTGATTAATTGGAATAGTTCTTACTTACCGAGGTGTATCAATGATATTATTAATGGCTATATCTATATTAATACATATTTTTTTAAAGTCGTGGATCATATTTTGTTCAATATACAACCTAAACATGACCAGCAAATTGTAAAAAAACTTAAAAAAAATAAATTTCGCGGGCGCGGGCACGAAAACTCCTATCATCACTATCACTACTTACTACATAGAATAAAACAAAATCGCTTCCCGCTGTCTATCCCTATCCCTGCTTTGATCATTTTAAAACTACGCAAATGCGGGTTTTTTTTAATAGATAGAGTGATTCAATGAGGTTTTAATATATTGTTTTACTAGTAAAAATATAATCATTACATTTATCAACCTTTTGCTCTGTCAATAAGATATGTTTAGTAAAGCAATCAATACATGATCAACGTGATTCTGCACAGAGGTCGGAAGCCTGGAAAATATTAAAATATGCATCTTTGCCTGTAAACCTATAGTAGCACGGACGACGTAAGAAGAGAGTGAGTTTAACAGAGTGCATCCCAGTGCGTCAAAAACATACCGTTTAATTTTCGACTCTCGGAGCTAGGCAGAGCGTTGAATATCCATTGCGCGAAAATCGTCCGTGCGAACGTGGGCTTAGTTTAGTGTATGATGCACTTTCACAGCAAAGCTATAGAATCGCTTAGCTTGAACCAACCGGATTTTTTTTGTCATTAGAAAGTAAATCTGTGGTAGAACTTTTCAAAGGTTATACTAAAACAACGTTATAAAAATCGAATCTTTATTTTAATAAAATCACAAGTAATCACAATAGTCCGGTCAAATTAGACCAAAAAATAGGAGTAAGGTTACATTCATTCCCACCCGGCTGAAAATTGGTAAGATTGTTCAAAACACCATTATAAATGAAATGTAAAAAGTCCCCATCGATCCGACACTTTATCGATCTAACACAAAAGTTATTCGAGGTCAAAAGTCACAAAAAAGGGTTTTTTGCAAAACGGTAAGTTTTATCATAAAATTTGCAAAGACAAAATTATAGATCAGATAATAATCTATAAAAATGTCTTTAAACCCTTTTACTTCTAAAAGCCACCGTTTTTGAGATATAACAATTCAAAAAGTTGAAAGAGTTGTAATCTAAGCACGTAGTTTATACACGTGGCATAAATATAGGTCATCTCGTTTTCATGCCAACAGCCTGCAATCTGCGTCGGATAGTTTGAGTTGATACCTGAAACAATAGTAAAAAGAAACATGAAAACAATTTTTAAAACTATGATTTACGTAAATCTAAAAATAACCTTTGTTTTTTTTTTAAACCATGCCCCACCCTAGGAATTTTTCCTGTGTCGTGAGTGCGTTTACAAACATTTAAACTCACATACACAAAAACCCAGACCCGGAACAGGCATACAAATATTTGTTCCGTTCGGGAATGGAACCCGCGACCGCGACACACTGCGCAGCAGTGGATCACTCAGCCAATGCAAAAAAAATAACTTAATAAAAAAAAAACTATGAAAATGATAATAAAATTATCGGTCTGTAATGTAGTCTGCTACAAGATTGTTCGAATTGAATTTAATTTTTAAACAACCTTTTATCGCTAAACGGCAAATAAATACCCTTTATTATATTCATTGTTGGAGTACTCTTTCGAATGAGTTTTAGTTATTTTTATCGCCAATCTGGATGCGCTAACATTGATTTGTTAGCAGTGTTATATCATCATTATAATCATTTCACCCTAAGATCAGCCACTGTATATAGGTAGTTGTTTAAATAAAAAAACCAACACTCCTGTATCGATGGTGCGTTTACATCAATTAAAACTCACATACCTACACAAACACCCAGACCCGGAATAACTACTTTATTTTGTAGGTCATAACATTTGTTCCGTGCGTAACTCGAACCCCCAGCGCAGCGGCAGTCGACTTAACAGTCACTGCGCCAACCGTGTTGTCAAACGTTTACCGTTGGAGGACGTGTTCTTATTTTTCAGATCTTATTTAAACTAATATTATAAAGCCGAAGAGTTTGTTTGTTTGAACGCGCTAAACTCAGGAACAACTGCGGTTGGAATTGAAAAAATATTTTAGTATCGAGGAAGGCTATATAACATCACGCTACGACCAATAAGAGCGGAGCATAAATGAAAAATGTTGCAAAAACGGTAAAAGATATTCCTTTTTGAGAGCTTCCGCTGCGTGCGCTTACGAAAAATTACTGAACGGATTTGTATGAAATTTTGCACACCAATAGTTTATAACCTGGATTAACACATAGGCTACTTTTTATCCAGGGCCTGCAGTCTCTACACTGATAACGACGCTACGAATGTCGCTAAGTCGTAAAATCGTAAACTTTCTTTAATAGATTTTCGACCTTATGCTGTTGAAATAAAGCTGAAAATCTATTACAGAAAGTTTACGATTTCTCGACTTAACGACATTCGTAGCGTCGTTATTAGTGTAGAGACTGCAGGCCCAGGGCCTGCAGTCTCTACACTAATAACAGCGCTACGAATGTCGCTAAGTCGTAAAATTTCTTTAATAGGTTTTCAATCTTATGCTGTTGAAATAAGGTTGGAAATCTATTAAAGAAATTTGACATCGATACGACGTAGAGACATTCGTAGCGCTGTTATTAGTGTAGAGACTGCAGGCCCTGGGAATATCATACCGTAGGACCATTATCAAACACCACGGGGGCGAAGCCGCGGGCATAAGCTAGTGTATTATATTTGTTTCAAAATAATTAACAAAAAAAAACAATTAAGAAATTGAATGCTGAAGAGTTTGTTTGTTTGGTTGAACGCGCTAATCTCAGAAACTACCTACTAGTTGGAATTAATAAAATATTTTTATGTTGGATAGTCGATTTATCGAGGAAGTTTATAGCTATTGTGACGCAGACGAAGTTGCGTGGGTCAGCTAGTATAAGTATAAAAAAAATGTTCAACTTACGCTATATTCTGTAGCTATGGTTTGCGTATTTAAAAACGGGTTGCTAGTGTGCCCCGAAACAATGGCAGCATCTTGCTCAGCGGTGGTGGCACGCTGGTAGAGCTGCCGGTGGTGAGCCGATAGGTCACCCCCAGTCTGCTCATTTCGTCGCAGCCAAAAGTTGATTGTAGTCCTCTAAAACAACGATGCTTAACTTGAATTACATCAATAGATACCTAAATATTGTTACGACTAGCTGTAGCTACTCGTCTTAATGGTGACACACAATTTTCTCTAAATCTATATAAATAAAGAGAGAAGTCCTGACTGACTGACTGACTGAACTTTTGCCAGCGGCTTCGCCCCGTAAAAAAAACGACTTTCCATACAAACTTTCATCCCCTATTTAACCCCCTTAAGGGTTAAATTTAAAAAATACTTCCTTATTCCTTGTCTACATTATAAAGGGAACCTCTGTGCAAAATTTCAGCTTTCTAGGTCCAAGGGTTTGGGCTGGGCGTTGATGAGTCAGTCAGGACTTCTCTTTTTATTTATATAGAAAATAGATATTCTTATAATTATAATTGTGTGAATACATACTCATTATTTTCGCGAATCATATTTTGATAAAAAAATTGCAAAAAAACGTAAATAAAAATTGAATTTCGCGAGCTACCCTTACGCTATCACCTTGTGTCTGACGTGTTGTGTCATGACGGCCGGGGCTGCAGTCTCTACACTAATAACGACGCTACGAATGTCGCTAAGTCGTAAAATCGTAAAATTTATTTAATACATTTTCAGCTCTAAGTCAACAGCATAAGGCTGAAAATCTATTACAGAAAGTTTACGATTTCTCGACATAACGACATTCGTAGCGTCGTTATTAGTGTAGAGACTGCAGCCCCAGGGCCTGCGAATAATTCGGTTGCAATAATGATGCTTGCGAAAAACGCATCTTGGATGTAGAGACTTGCTTTACTCGTTATCCCTGTCGAGACTGCCGGCCCGAACTGGGCCGGCAGTCTCGACAGAGATAACGACAAAATCGCTAACTTTCAATCCCTTATTACTAACGAATAAATTCGGTTGCAATAATGATGCTTGCAAGTAAAGCAAGTCTCTACATCCAAGATGCGTTTTTCGCAAGCATCATTATCATCATTATAATATTACACCTATGTAAATACTGTGGTGATAGTAATTAGTATTTGCATCTATAAATCATGTTCTGATGATATTTTGAATCAGTAAAGTTAAAGGTTGTCTGATACTTCCGCACCTCCACCGCTCTGAAGTGATCGACAACATATCGCAACTCACAAATAATTATTAATCTCACCATGCTAAGTGTATTCAGAGACCGATACCGTTCTGATCCGACACAACACAAGTCGTTTGACAAAATGTATTTATGGTTCTATGGATATAATTGTTATTATTGTTATCTTGCGCCGCCGCACGTTTTAAATTGGCAGCACCTCTATGTCGTGGTGGTAAAGATCATTTTCATTTGTTGTTGGTCGAATTGCATCGCATCACGTCATGAGCAAACCCGCTAAATGTAAATAAATACTTTTCAAGCGTTAATTAGCTAATGAGAAACAATTAACTAATTACATATTTATCTATTGTTACACGCCGGTCGGCGCAGCCTTTTGAAATATGTTGGAAATAGTATTAGATACTTGGAAGTATTGAGTTTCTTGGGTTATTATGACTAAATAGGTAATTTCGTTGCAAATACATAATATAATAATATTAAAGCTTCACTTACCGTTATCCCCGTCCTCCTTTCTATTTCTTTAATGGTGTAACCACCATCTCGTAATACCACAATCAGCTGCCGCTGTTGTGGGGTTAATTGTGGTGCCATAATAAAAAAAACACAAATTCACATAGACAGTGTCGCACGAATCCCGAGCAATGTTATGGAACGGACTGGCGGCATAGAACATAGAATTCAATACGAGGGAAACTAGCGAATGTGTGTGCCAAAAAAGTGCATCTGTGTGCGTAGGCGCACAGGAGCAAATACTATGATTGGCCGATGGCACAATGCGCAGTCCCTTTCCTACAATTCTCTGTATTGTTGGTAGCGTAGTTATGGGTATATAGGGTGTCTAACCTGATGTGTTGCAGACTGTACATTAGTAAATGACTATGGTAAGTTTACAAAGAGATGATATGGTACGTATACGTTCAGTTTATTCGGTTTAGTGTTTAATAATTATAGTCTTACATATCAGTTATTTCAAAAGATAATTATTTTAATATTGGATAGCAATGTATTTAGTAAATGTTGTAATGTAAAAAATTTTAGCTCCCTGATCTAATTTCTTTTATAAAATTATAACACATTGGCGTCCCGTTCACCAGGCGATAACAAACAAAGCCTCAAATATTGTTTAATGACCCCGAATGAGGCCGAAGGACACAATAGTAGCGTTTTACCTTCAAATAAAACGCTTGTTGTGTCCGGAGACTCATTCGGGGTCATAATTTTAAAGCCTGCCTGGTTTTTATTGGTTCTCAAGTTTTTAGGTTTTTGAGGCCACACTGAACGATTTGGCGCGCTGCGGCCACCTGGTGAACGAAAGCGTGTTGTCAAAAAGGCAATAGTTGCTTAAACTTGTATAGATGTGACACGGAAACGGAAGATGCTAGACTCAAATATTGTTTAATGACCCCGAATGAGTCTCCGGACACAACAAGCGTTTTATTTGAAGGTAAAACGCTACTATTATTGGCGCGAATCCCATTTAATTTAACATACGAGCTGACGCTGACCGGGAAATTGCAAAAAACGTAAGAAAATTCGAATTTCGCTACCTTGTCGCCTTCACCTTAGTAGTATAAATCCTGACAAACGTCTATTAGACAGAGTAGTCACCGACGTTAGTTCACCCAACCCCATCAAACATCCGCCGTCTCCCCATACATTTGACTGGCATTTGGCTTTTGGACTGGCCTGTTGGTCTAGTGGTTAGTGACCCTAACTGCTATGCCGGAGGTCGTGGGTTCGATTCCCACCCAGGACAAATGTTTGTGTGATGAGCACGATCATTTGTTCTGTGTCTGGGTGTAATTTATCTATAATATGTATGTATTTAGAAATATATAAGTATGTTTATCAGTTGTCTAGTACGGCCATAACACAAGCTCTGCTTAGCTTGGGACTAGATGGCGTTGTGTGATAGTTGTGGAATATTATTATTATTTTTTTTTTTTTTATTAGCCTACTTTGTGTCCCACCGCTGAGCAAAGGCCTCCCCTTTCTCTTTCCATACATCTCTATCATGGGCGATCTCTGGCCATGTTAGCCCCGCAAACATGATCAGATCGTCACGCCACCTTCGCCGCGGTCGACCTCGACGGCGCTGTCCTTCCTCTGGCGTCCAGTGAGTGACGATCTTTGCCCATCTCTCCGGGTGCATCCGTGCTACGTGGCCTGCCCACTCCCACTTCAGTCTGGCTATTTTTTCTCCAACATCAGCTATTTTAGTTATGGAGCGCAGGGTGGTGTTTCTAACGCGATCGGTTCGCTTAACACCAATTATGCTGCGCTCCATTGCTCGCTGGCAAATCTTGAGTTTGGACTTCTGTTGTTCAGTAAGTGACCAACTTTGTGCACCGTAGGTTAGGACGGGCAGGATGCACATGTCAACGAGTTTCCTCTTTAATGTTAGGGGAAGGCTTCCCTTCCCTTCCCCATACATAACTTTGAAAAATACCCAGATTAGGGGGGGGGGGGGGATTGGCTTCCAGTCTAACTGAATGTAGCTGAATACCAGTATTTTACATGGAGCGACTGCCTATATGACCCCCACAACCCAGTTTATACTGAGTAATACGATTTAATACCCTTTGGGATGACTAGTATTCATACCTGTAATGACTGCCGCAGTCGCCACAGAAGCCTATGTAACGGGTAGTCACCCATCCACAGACCAGCCTAGGCAAGCGCGGCTTAACCTAAAGATCGTCCCAGGTGGCAGTTATAAGCCACGAGTTTAGTACCTTTAAGTTCCATGTTTAAATATAAATTATTGTAACATTGTAACCGAATCGAATACATCGTATTATTCAAAATTGGTCGTATTATTCTATCTCTTTTGGCATTACGGAAATGAACAAGATAGAATCGATGTGTTTGTGAAGAAGGCAGTAAAAAAACGTGTGGCACTTGGAGACTGCCGCGGTAAAGCTATTGCATAGCATTTTTTATCAACCTATGCAAATTGCAAATAATTTGACAACCTCAGTTGACAACCTTGTTATTTTCCGTAACCATAGCAACCTGGTTGAAAATATTTTCGTTACGGAATTTCTGGATTCGCTCTCCACGCTCAAGGCCCGCGATAGAAGCTATGCAATAGCAATAGCTTAAAAAAAGATCCGATGAATTGAAAACCTCCTTCTTGAAGTCGGTTAATAAAGCAAGGAATTACTGTTGCCACCAATGTAGCTTGTCCTTGTTCAAAGAAATTATATGTATGCCTTGTATGTATGTCAGTGTCGGTATCATGAAATAAGAAATTATAAATGTAACTGAGGGTAGGGAGGTAACAAGGTGAAGGAAGGCAATAAAGAATTCAGTCGTTAACCTGAGCTGGTGTTTTATTGACATATAAGTTTTACATGGCGCAGCCGGTAGGATAGAAAATTAAGAAGATAATGAAAAAGACTATGTTCGATAACTCTGATTATAGGCTAGGTCTGTTGGAGTATTCGAACACTCCTTTAAGTAGTACTCTAGCGTCGCCCGCAGAATTACTTTTTAGTAGAAAATTAAGAAGTTTGGTACCATGCTCACCCAAACTTTTAAAACCAAAAGTACAAACAAATGTCAGGTATGAGTTAGATAGTCGACAAAGTAAACAGGCTCGGTATTACAACAAAGGTGCAAAAGATATGATTCCATTAAAAGTAGGTCAAAGAATTAAAGTCAGAGTAAATAAGAAATGGATAAGCGGAGTAGTTGCGGCTCTAGTGGGTATAAGATCATACAGTATTGATCTTGATCATGGTGGAAATTTAATACGTAATCGTAGGCATTTGATACTAGACACAGCGTATAGCCCAACAGCTGATCGTCCGCAGCCGTTGCAAAGCTATGACGATGTCACTGTACCCGAACATCACGAATATTCTCCGTCACATTCACACTCGCAGGAATCAAACTTATACACTACTCGTTTTGGCAGGACTGTGAGGGAGCCTGACCGGTGGACTTATCCGTCGTCATAATGATGTATTTGGAAGTATCAAACAGTATATATAAGATAAGTAATTAGAAAGTAGCCGAGTTTAGTAAATAATGTATACCTATGGTTCGTAATTGGTGAGAAATAAAATATCAAAAGTTAATTCAATTGATCAATTTATTATGAAATGTATCATTATTGTTTTAAATAATTTTGTCTTAAATTGTATACCTATTCTATTAATTATCACAACACTTGCAAATTGAATAAATTATTGTGAAATATGTATTAGTCGTTAATGATTTAATAAATTTTAATATGAAATTTAAATTAATTCCCAATTGATTATTATATAATGTACCATTTTAATGATACAGTACTTTGTAGGTAGAATGTGTGTGTTAATCAAATGTAGATTATTGTTTTTAAATGATTTGTATTATTACAGAAACACTATTAAAATTCTAAGATACTCATTGTTTTGTAATTAAAATAATTGTATGTGTCTTTTTGATTTTAGAAGTGATTATGCATGTCTTTTTATTATAATAATGTTATTTAAACGTTCCTTTGTACGCACTATTTTAGTTTGTAAAATATCGTACTATCAGGCTTAAAATCAATTTATATTTTATTGCATGTTATTTTGTAAACTTTTTTTTTTTTTAAAAAGGGAGATGTCGGTATCATGAAATAAGAAATTATAAATGTAACTGAGGGTAGGGAGGTAACAAGGTGAAGGAAGGCAATAAAGAATTCAGTCGTTAACCTGAGCTGGTGTTTTATTGACATATAAGTTTTACAACTACTGTCACTACTGTCAGTGTCAGTACGTACTTGGTACGTGCATAGGAAACAGAATTTGATCGATTTAAAATTGCATTAGAATCCAGTCATTGATGAATCCAGTAGAATAAATCGCTTTAAAATGAACTGTAACAAATCATCGAGGTTGAAATACTTTGTTTATTGATCGTGTAAAAATCAAGTGTTTTACTTTTATTAATTATTCGTCTCAATATTCCCGCCTGTCAAGAAGTCCATGCTTCAAAATGTTATCTAAAAATTCCTTCATTGTTGTAACATTTGTATTTACGTTTTTTCAATGTGCCTTGTTGGAATTCATTACGTTGTCCTTACTTGGTACTGCCGCTGGCGCGGCAGGCTGGTACAACTGGAAGACGATAAAAGATAACACATATTGTCGGTATGTGGAATGTTGTAATGATCAGCATGTGCCTTTCGATATAAATAGTGAGTGAAATCATAATTGATTGTTGTTGTTATAATTTAATAAATCTGTCATACAAAGCAGTAATTATTTATGTTATTCTTAATCCCAGCATTAGTATGACTCATACTTGTTATAATAAAAATCAAAAAATATTTTTTTTATAGAAAATCTCGTAGATAGTCACTAATTTAAGTTATTTTTAGCAATAACATTTACATGAATGAAATTTGAAACGGGTTGTTTTTAAGCAGAAAGATTTTTTTACAGAGTTAAAATTATCATTATCACAAAGAATGTTTGGGCAGCCATTGGTTGATGAATTAGTTAACATTATGCATGCACACAAAGAGGCTGTGCATGATGAGAACAAAATAAACAAAAAGGCTTTAGTTATAAGCTTACATGGTTGGCCAGGTGTTGGCAAAAACTTTGCAGCTACTATGATAGCTGAGGCACTTTATTCAAAAGGTATGCACAGCAAATATGTGAAGATGTTTATGGGGAAAAAAGATTTTGACTGCTCCAACTTGCAGCAGAAAAAAGTGAGTTATCATGTTGTTATTATTAAATTGTGAATATTGCATGTATTTATTGAAATTTCCCCTATTTGAAGGTTGTTTTCAAATTCAATACCCTCGAGATTCTAGAAACTGATTTACTAAAATATCTAATAAGTCTGCATTATGCAATCATTTTGGTATTTTCTTATATCATCATGTTCATGCCCTTCTCCCCCATGTTACTTGGGGTTGGTGTAAAACATTTTTTCTCTTCAGCATTCTCTGTTCTCGCAGGTCAGCCGTCACACTATTATTTTTACTCCTTTTTCATTCGTGTTTTCCCATACAATCCATCCATTGTTTATTCGGTATTCTTTTCTATATAAATCTTAATTATTTTTCAGGAAGATTTAGTGGCAACTTTAAATAATATTGTAAGAAAATGTCCAAGATCACTCATTATTTTTGATGAGATACATGATATGTGCCCTTCGGTATTGGACACCATCAAACCAATGCTTGACCATTATCATGCTGTAGATGGTATAGATTATAGGTGAGTATTATTAACATAGAAGTCCAGGTCCAGGTCTATTCTTTCCTGGACAGATTTCAATAACTATGCTACATTATCCTCGAGTAACATAGACTATACTCATTTCAAATTTGAAAATGAAATGTCCACCCATGCAAAGATGATACAGGCCGCTTATTCAACTTATTGCTCGCACTTGCACAATGGTTAAAGACATAAGTAGTTTTATTTAAATGTGACTGAAACTGCAGGTATATAATAAACTTTAATTTGCTTAGCAACTGTTTATAAATTAACTTAATAACTCTCATGTTTCCTTTTTTTTTACAGAGATAGTATATTTATATTCATATCAAATATTGGAGGTCAAGAAATAGCATCAAAACTGTTAGATCTGTATGATCAAGGTGCAAAGAGGACTGATGTGGAATTTCATGATTTTGAGCCAATCATTAGGAGGACAGCATATTTCCAAGGTTTTTTTTAGTATATTGTTTTGTTTCTAATTCTGTAAGACCTTCTGAACCCAGACCCTCAAATTTTCACTCTATAATTGTAGCAA
Organism: Diarsia dahlii; assembly: GCA_949775195.1. Lineage (NCBI taxonomy): Eukaryota > Metazoa > Arthropoda > Insecta > Lepidoptera > Noctuidae > Diarsia > Diarsia dahlii. Next base: position 18,155,647 of record OX459191.1, on the reverse strand, counting down.
TGTGGATTTAGCTATACAAAGTTGATGTGACCTGGCAAGACATCCGCTGACAGTTGGTTACAATATCCTGAATTGCAATTCAGCAATTGCATTAGTGTTGCTTCATAATTAATAGTTATAGAGGTTATAATAGAGAGTACTCACTTTCTATTTTGCTGTAACTGTAAAATTTTTTTTATATGGGCTTACTCTTGACCTCAATCTTGCCCTAGCCCCTAAGGGCAGAGATGAGGTCGAAGATGGAACGAGCTTACCCAGAAGAAGCCTATTTACTCGCGACTTAAATAGATTGGGGTTATATGAACTCGGGTAAACCGACGCAGGCAGGGTGTTCCACTCCTTGGCTGTACGAATAATGAAAGACTTAGCAAAACGCTTCGTACGAATGTGTGGAACATCGACAAGGTATGGGTGATACCCTGCAGTACGTCTAGTCTCTCGATGGAAGAAGGGAGATGGTGAAATAAGCTCGTGGAGCCAGTGGCGTGCCAGCAATTATTTGGAGGTAAAGCACAATTTCCAAAAAAAAAAAAAACACTTTTTGTTCCGAATTCTGACACTGGTTTTTAATAACACCGGTTTTTTTTTCTATTATTTAATTATGACTAACACTTTTCGTATTTTATATTCTGTCAGAAAATTTACAACTATTTCATTATATCAAGTTGTCAGTATCATGTAAAATAATATATTAACAAGAGCCATCTATTGACATAAACGCAACAACTGAACTATTCGAGTCAATACGTATTTCGCTCGTATACAGTCGCTTTGGGCAAACCGCTAGATGGCGCACAAAATAATAAATTAGTTTCTAACTACATATAGTTGAAAAAAAATGTTACTCACAATGTATACAGCCATTACTCTATTATTCTTCGCTTCTTTACCATGGACAGATGACAAACAACAAAACACACTGAAGGCATAATATTACTAGATAGATTTACAGATACATAATCTCGACACATATTGTAACTGCCGAGATAAAGCTGTTTCAATTTGTGTTTTACCAAAACTACAAAATGAAATTTAATAACAGCATTCAAATGTTTATGAGAATTTTGATGTCTTTTCATGGCACCAGAGAAGTTATTTAAATCATCGTAACCTGATAAACTCCAAGCATTCTTTTCATTCGAAAAAAAATTATCTACAAGGCCAACAGAAAAAATTGTTTTTATGAGAGCAGCCGACAACCCATTGTACATAGTATGCTGATCGATTAAAATACCTAGTATTTCTTTTAGCTTTCTGAGAAATATTCAAATCAGGAGTGGGTTTAGGTGAAGTAATGAGATTATATTTATCTGTAAAATTTAAAGTGTTTACCTTGCCCAGTAACGCTTTCACACCATAATTGTTTCACACACTTTAATCCATCACAAGGAACTATTGTTTGCGTTTTCGAATTCATTTTCGTATTAATCAACTAACTTCAATCAAAAACTAATCACAAAACTTATTTAAATTCTAACAAGAAACGGAAAAATCAAATCACAATAAAATAATAATGCACCATCAACCATCAACGCTCAAGACAAATTTGAAATAAATCGAAATTCCCTTCAAACAAGTTCAATCAGGTCGCGAACTTGCATTCACACACACATTCACATTCTCTCGTAAACTTTTACACACTGACACACATTCAAACGTCCAAAGCTAGCTTGAAAATTCTATACATTTTGTCGTAAACCCGGCAAAAAGTATGTAAACAAACAACTCTTACTTATGTTCGTAGGATAGAGAGGTCGGAGAAGCTGATCGAAAGTGTAATGGTATGACAGAGAAAGGGCTAGCCGAGCCCGATCATGCCCGATCGATCTGTTTGATCATTCGGCAGAGGTCGGGACACAGAACATATATACTCTAGCGAGAAGAATGTCAATTAAGAACAAATAAAATGGCACGATTTTGAGCGCCTCCTGGTGGGTGCCCCCGGAAACTCACGAAAGCGGGTAATTTAAAATCCGATTTCTTGTTCGACCGCTCTCCACTAGATGGCGCTGCGCCGATGACGCGTATTTCTGAATCGCGCGTGTTAGAAAGTGTATGTAAATCTATATGTATATGTATTAATATCCACCAATTAATAAACTGAGTGTCAAGATGATTACTCGTTATTTAATGTGTTTGAAAGTATCTCTAAATAAGTGTGTAGGGAACAGGGTTGTTATGAAATAAAACCACAATAGACAAGACCATTAATTTAATTTATTTAGGTCTTGTCAAACTCAAACTCGAAACTCTATTCCATTCACTAAGTCCCTAGGTCTTCGTGGAGAAGAATGGACAAGAAACTCCACGGGAACATCTTTTAAAGTATTTTACAAGGACAACCTGACGTTGTCCTTGACTGTCTCAAGTTATAGCAATTTATCAGTGTACATAAATAATAAGCAATATAAACCATATTATGGTACATATTTCTAAGACATAGTAATCAGAATTATTCATAGAATAATATCAAATAACTTACATAAACATTATGGATCCTTTAGAGTAATACAAATAGGTTTCCGCTTTTACACATTTGGTATCTTCATAACTAGGCCACAATATGTAAACTTAATTCTCTCACAATTACACAATGATACACAAATGGAATACACTTTGGGTCTGTCTTTACCCTTCAACAGTTGCAGCGTAACTGACCCTGAATTGGCGGTACTTCTACTTTTATAACCGTCGAATATTAAAAAGTACATCAACGACTACCACCATAATAAACCAATGGCAAATGGTTATTCATTATAGCTAAATAACTAATAACATAAATAATAATTAACAAATCGTAGTGAAACTATTTTAAAACGTCATTAGGTAATTTACCAATGTAGTATGTTTTTATTTGTAATCTTTATGACTATCGGATGAAATATGAATATCAACCGATAGTTCAGAGAATTGATTGAAACTATTTAATTTATTAAAATTGCAAGATAAAATCTAGGAAACACTTAAAGTATCGTTTAATAATAACTATATAATTTATTGGCAATTTATAATAAATAAACATTTAACTTGACTTATCTATTCAAATACCACAATAGTAATTGTGGTTCGGAAACCAAGTCTTTTAATAAAAGCTACTTCTATAAAATACGTCGGGATATAGAATATCATTAGAATAATGTAAATTAGGTTTATTTTAAATTAGAACCTTTGTTTTTAATATATTTACGATAATTATTAAATCAACAATATACTTGACGCAACGTCGCCCTACGTCATTGTCACTTGACATTTGACAGCCGACGTTGCTACGTTATTTTGGTCATTAATGAGAGTTAGAGTTTCTAAATAGTTACCTAGATATTCTTATACATATTGCTATGCCATCACGCGCCTTATTAATAAAAATAGTTAAACCTGGGTTTAACTTACGCTTGGTTTATCTCGCATGCCGTCACTTTCTTTTGAATATTTTTGAAGTGAGACGGCATGCGAGATAAACCAAGCGTAAGTTAAACCAGGTTTAACTATTTTTATAATTAGCCCACAAAAGCAGAACTGGGAAACTGTGACCAATGTTAATTGGTGTGCAATTTCACTGATCAAAATTTTCCAGCTCCGCTTTTGTGGTCAATCAGTACTTATCAGGTGATTAAGAAATAATTCTTGGTTGTAGAAAACTTTGAATTTTGACAAAACTTACAAGTTAGTGGTTTATTTATAAAAGTCAAAGCTTCTTACTAGTATTTTTTATAATAAAAACAGTGGTTTGTCTTTTATATCAGAATTACTTTATTTAACACAATAAATGTTTCAATAAACATCATAATATGAATACTATAATAATAAGATTATCAAACAAGTTAAAGTAAGACTAACCACACGAGAAAGAAAGAAGACCAAAGACATCAGTATTTTCCTCTCCGCAGATCCACCGTGTTGCTGTTTAGTGTCGAATAGCATGTCCATACTGGATATAATATCCGCTGTAACAGCCGCGTCAGCAGTTAATTGACCTGTAATAGAACATAATATTTCATTTTATTATGATGCTAGGTTAAGGATTTTACTTAATTTCTTACTCCTGTCCTTTTTTTTTTCTAGCCTATACTGTCCCACGGCTGGGCAAAAGCTTCCCCCATAGCCTTCCACTCATCCCTCAAGAAGAATTTTTTATACAATGCGTAAGAAGCTCCACTTCTGTTGGGTATCCCACAATACCTAGGTTGGGTATCCCACAATACCTAGGTTGGGTATCCCACAATACCTAGTGCCGTTTTTACTTTAAATTTGTTTCTCACTGTTTATCTTACCTTCACATCTGGTGAAGCAAAACGTCTCTATTTTTTCTTGGATGGGAAGTCCACAAAAATGCTGTTTCCTTGAAATGCAGATGACATAGCATCCTGTGTTCAGTGTGCAGTTTCATCTGAAAGTCCTTGTTTATCCATGATTTGACTGGACAGCAATACTTTGCTCACAACTGAAAGAAACAGAATAGGTAAATTAAGTACCTGCTTAGTTAGGCAATAGTTTTATGTAATTACGGATCACCAATCACAAATCTGGACTAGGGGGCTTATTTAACAAGTATCTAAAATTCTGTATGGAGCATGCGTGAATCTATAGATCTAGCCAATAATATAGGAGCACTTACCGGAGAATATTTGTCGAACCAGGTTTTGGAAACCTAAATAATGTGATTTCGGGGTCATCGACAGGCGAAGAACCACACATAGAACATATTTAATTTAACTTTTATTCTCCTTCATGTTTGAAAACAAAAAAGGGTCACTGTCTCGTACACAACACTCAGGTGTTTCGGCACACAACAGACGGAGGAACCTAGGTAGACTTTACTCTACGTCGTTAATGGCGAATATAACACTTTAACGTTGCAAATTGCAAAAAGAGAAGTTAGAAAAGAAGTGAATTTACAAGAAAAAACATCAACATGCGCCATGCCGCCATGTTTTTCTTGTGATGGGGCTGCCAGGTACTTTTAACCAAAACTTACCAACTTAATTTTTAGAAATCAAATAATTTTGAAAATAAATTGCATATCTATTTAATTCTGCATTAATTACATTTATATTTATTCAATTTTAATAATATTAATATTGAATAAATTAGCCGAAATATTATACTGGCTATGATAGTTCAACCAAAAATGTCGCTAAAACTACCATATGGTAGCTTTTAAACATAGAGGCATCTTTTAATTTTTACTAATGTTGCCATCCTGAAAGACGTCATTTTTAGAGCCCGAAATTTTTAGGACTGGCGACACAGTTCTAGCCCCCGTAGGTATTCCAAGTTTTACCCAATGAGTCGACCCCGCCTGGGTCGGGAGACGTATGAAGAAGTTTGGCAACGTTGCAGTGCGAGTTGCGCGCGAATGTATTTTTCTGGTATTACGATAGTTATTGAGTACGTAAACCTGACAACGTCGCATCAATACGTTCCGTTTTTCACGTGGCATGCAGTTTGATGATAATTATTTTAATATTAATTTTTGTATTGACCGTTTTTTTTTTAATTCGTTGTTTTATTAGGGCAAGCTGTGCTTTTCTGCTTCTATGAGAGTACCGCCACTGTGGAGCTCTTGCGCACACTCTCCGAAGTACAGTCTGTAGAAGACAGACAGACATGCAACTTTGCGACGGTGGTCCAAGCTACATAGCCTGGGCTATGTAGCGGGAATGCCGTATATGCTGGAAGTTTGCTCAACAGACTTGCGTGCAAAACCCTGTCGAATGCCTTCGAGATGTCCAGCGTGTTTCTCAATGGCTTCGCCCCAGCAGTGCGTAGCAAACACCAGAAGATCCCCAGTTGACCGTTCCCGGCGAAAGCCATACTGACGGTCGCTGAGCAGGTCGTTCGCTTCAAGGCGCACGTTACCGCAACAACTTACCGTTAAGTACCCTTTCCATTACTTTACAAAGTATTGAGGTGATGGCGATTGGTCGACAGTTGCTAACCAGTACCCAAGAAGGGTAGTCGTGCCGACCCGGCACGACTACCCTTCTTGGGTACTGGTTGAACATTAGCGACCTTCCAGGAGTCCGGTACCGTTCTAGTTTTGAGAGAGAGGCGGTACAAGCGTGTCAACACAGGAGACAACTCAGGCGCACAGTTCCTTAAGACCCTTGCTGGTATGCCGTCCGGACCGCTAGCCTTATTCACGTCTAGACACTGAAGTACTTTACGAACCTCTTTCATGTGTATTGTGATCTCCGGCATCGAAGAATCACAGCGAGGAATCGTTGGTGGCTGTTTTGACCCAGTATCTAGACGCGAATTGCTCGTAAACAGAGATGCAAATATATTTGCTTTCTCGGTAGCGGAGTGAGCCAGCGACCCATCTGGTTTTTGCAGGGGGGCAGAAGTTGGATTCGACCGATTTGGATAGGGACCAAAACTGTTTACTGCCAGAAGGGCAGGACGACAGTTTGGCCCCTATGCGACTGACATGGTCGAAGCGCGCCTTTCGGATCACCCGCTTGCAGGACTTTACGGCAGAATTAAGAGCCCTTTTCTTCGCGCAAACCCGACGCACCCGAACTTTACGGTCACTAGCTTGCACCCAGGCTTGGTATGCAGACTGCTTTCGGGCCTCAGCGCGAGCGCAGTCCGCATTAAACCATGGACGGGCCTTGTGACCGAGCGGTATGTCGGAGAATGGAATATAGTATTCCATTCCCTGCCGGATCACGGCCGCAACCGCTTCAGCTGAGCAAGTGAGGTCGCGCGCTGAAAAGCACACTGAATGCCACGGGAAGGACGCGAAGAAGTGACGCATCTCATCCCAGTCTGCTGACTCGTATCGTCAGACTCTCCTCTCGCCCTTAGGGCTATCATCAGGAGGGGAACCGATAGATACTGACTTCACCAGACAGTGGTCAGGTGTTCCCAGTGGGGCTGATACCGACAATGAGTGCCTGTCTGGGTCAGTATAGTCAGCAGCAAGTCCAAGCAATCACATCATATGGGTATTTGTGTATGTGAGTTTAAATGTTTGTGAACGCACCCACAATACAGGAGATATTGCTAGAGTGCGGTAGTTTTTCTAAAAAAAAAATATCATTGGTAGAAATACTGCCATGACAAAGTGTTTTTTAAAATTTGGTGAGCCAAAAAAAAAGCATTTAAAGAATTTGGTATACAAAGATTTTGTTTGCAATTAAAAAAAATCAGGCAGCAATCCTTGTTCCGCAAATAATTTTGATAATGATCAAAAATCAAATCATAAATAGGCAGCTTACAATTACATGAGTTTGCATAATAAACATTCTGTCTCAAAATAACTACTTGGTCGGCAAAATGACTAATTGGTCAGCAAGATTTCATGATCGATCAGCAGAGAAATCATTCTTTAAGCAGTTTGTTTGATCGGTTTGCAGATTTAAAACATGGTGAGCAAAATAACTAGGTACCTAATTGGATTGTAGAAATCGGAAATGTACGTTAAGAGTGGTCGGTTAGGTTAGAACTGTGACCAACTATGCGCGAGCCGAGCGAGCGGAGCCGCGGCAGCGGCCGGCGAGCGCTACATCGAAATTGGTCGCAATATTACAGCATTCCGGTTGTTATATGTTGAGCTTACCAAAATTTTATTAAACAGGAGCAGCTCATTGCAGCTTGTATAGTTAATATGCTGTACAAAAATAATTACAGCCATCCAGAATGACATAAATTGCTGATTGATTTTGAAATATTTACTGGCCATGAGTTGCTGACCAATTAGCTATTTCTGCTGACAGATTATATTTTTCTGCTGACCAAAATACGAATACTATGCTAACCAGTTAAATAACACCCAATAGTATTGGGATTAGGTTAGCAAAACTTCAGAAGGCCACCCCTTCTGTGGTTTCAGCTTACCCCCATGAAATGATGAAATTTATGTATGTGTGTATACTGAACATTATATTATCTATCATTCCATGCTGGATGTGCAAGCTCACTCTGACCCTGTAGACTTTTACTTTTTCGTCAGATGAATTAATAGTTTTCATTATACACCCAGTCACTAACTTATATACTTGGAAAAATTTTCAGCTAATTAACAGTAATAATAATAATAATAATATTATTAAACAATTGTTTCTTTTAAGGTGGGTTTGAAAAGGCAGCTGCAATAGCGAATCATTTGATTGACCACTATGTGCCATTTTTACCACTGGAACAGCAACATGTAGAAATGTGTGCCCTGGCCGAGTTTCGTACACATGCTGTATATCATCCCACCAAGGAAATGATGGCGTAAGTACTCTGAATGTAAAATATAAATATCATTTGACAGTTTAGTGATTATTAAGTAGATTATTAAAAGACATTTTTATAATTCAAATATATTTTATTTACAATATTAAGCTTAATATAATATTCTTATTTATTAACATCTTTTACAGGGAAGCTTTGTCTGTTATAACATATGGGCCGAATGAAGACCAGCCCATATTTGCCAACAATGGATGCAAGCGTTTCACAAGACACATTCCTTACATCATACAAAAGAATAAACCGAAGACCGAGCTGTAATTAATCTCTAGTTTAAGTAACCTTGTGATATTATCAACTGATAATTTATTATTTGTTGAATTATGTAATTTTTATTTAGCTTTAAACCTTGTTTGTACAAAATAGTTGTTATTTCGTAAGATGCAAAAAAAGAGCAGCATTATGTGCATTTAGTTTGTTTATTTAAAATGCATGATACAAACATTCAATTAAGTGGAAAAAACTGTATTTATTTGGAAAAAATCATGTATTATTTATTTCTTGTAAAAAAGTTGTTATGCACTAATTAAAGTACATAGTACATACTAATGAATGATCTGTAAATTATACCTTGGCTTAGTAAGTTTGTTTGCAAGGAATGTTCTCTCTGTGTAAATTTTTTTTTTTAATAATCACCAAAAGTGACTTCTCGCAATAAAACAAATTGATTAATACATTGTCTATGATTGAATTGCTCACTAGGAATCACACTATACCAAAAGGCTTTGAAAATTAAACAAATATAATTTTTAGAATACACACAAATGTAGAAAATTGTCCGGATAACTCATATGTTCAGAAAGCCATTGTAGTGGTGTGTCTGAAGGTATTACTACACCATGTGTTCTTAGTTTTACTGAAATAAAGAGGATGGTTAATTTTACAACAAGGAAAATGAGGCTTTTTGTGAGGTAACTTGTATCTCACATTGTAGGAATATTTTAGCTACCCATATGTGGATAAAAGTAATTCTACGAACCATCATGTTTGTCAGTGTACAACTCTGCCACCATCTGTTGTAATGTCTTCCTACTGCCATCATTGTTCTTTGGATTGACTAGGCGCTGACTACAAGTCCCATCATCTGAGTATAATTTTATTGGAATGTGTTTAAAGCCCTCATTGTCTCCATGGGATTCCATTAGTCTCCTGTTAATAGCCCAGAATTGGTCAAATTTATCTAAAATTAAGGAATTGGTATGTTTAAAAATGCCATATCTGGTTGTGTTACATCATACTTCTAAAGAAACGAAAGAAGCATCATTTGCATAACAGTATAATCATTACAAAGTAGAAGCAAATCTACTTTTTTAATTTAAATATTAACACCAAAAACTTCATGATTTATTACCATTTTGTAAACCAAGCCATAACTGATTGTGATCTTTTTTCTGCATAGTGGACATGACTTGTCCTCTATGCTTTAGAACATCAGCTTCCTTCACGGTTGACATAAAATGAGCTTCCACAACATCCCTGAAAAGATTCATAAACATTCATCAAAGATCCAAAACAAAGAGTAACTCATTTTAAAAGAATCTGTGGAACTGGTATTACTTGTTATTACAATGGAGAAGGACGTCTTCAGGAAATTTGGTAAAGTGTACTGTTAGATGCCATGGCAGTTGAGGGTCATTGCCACAAAACAGATCATAGAGGAAGCCTATTGGGTAGTGCCATTTGAGAGGCTGTCCATTATAATCCAACCACATTTCACTGTCAGCATTTTCTTGAGATATATAGCGCAAAAAGTGCCGTTTCATCTGGAAATATCGGTAAATAATGACAGGTGAATATAGCACTGTTGACTGCGTGACTCAACACGATTTTTAGGGCAATTAGATTCAACCAACCTTGTCTGTTACAAGAGGGAAGTAGCTTAGTCTAGGGACCATCACATAAAATGCATCAGGTTGTTGTATTTCCATAATTTCTTCCTGATCTAATTGAAAACAAATTGGCAATTTTCCGTCCCATATTTCACGTAGAACTTCTCTATCGTTAGCCATGGAGATGCACGAGAGCGTGTACCAGTTAGAAAACAAAATCCAATTTAATTGCTAAGACCAAAAGCTTAAAGCAACACCTAAATTACAGTCAGTCAGAATAATATTTCGATAACAAAGGGCAGGGGCGAGGAGGCACTTTACAATACTGATGGATGACTGATGGTGACACTGACAAGTGGAAAATAATGACATTTTGTTACAATAATTGCCAGTCAATATAATTCAACATAAAATGGTTACCGAGTAAGTTACTAAAATCAATTTTTTAAATACCAGCTACTGGCATGTGATCTTACGTTAAGTTTAAAAACTCGTCCGTTTTATTTCATTTCGGGAATGGAGAACGCAGGAGACACGACAGATTTTTTACATGTAAAAAAATGCGCTTGTAAAAATGAGTACAGAACACAAGAGTTTGTCACTAGTCAGTGGGGAGCCATGTACCATCTTCGCATTTGTTTGCAATAAGTTACTGGTTTATAGAACATCGACATTATGTACTAGAAAATAGAAAAAAAAAAAAAAAATTATGTAAGCTAAATTTTTAAGGGTTATATTTAAATGCACATCTGTTTAATTTTTCAGCACACTAGGTAACTCCACTAATTAACTGAATGCATACCAAAAAAACCAATTGATTTCCTACAAAAAAGGCTAAAAAATCACACAAAACGAGATGACCTTTTTTTATCGAATTCACACCAAAAATGTAGTTTTGTACATCGGATATATGATTTGTAAAACAAAAATACTAATTGCTTATCAAAAATACTAACTTGCACTCTAAATTTATTGTACAATCTTACTACGGAATTTCTAAAACTGATATCTAATACGACCGTCTCGCGACAGTGTCCTTTATGGGCGGCATGGGCACCGGGCCGTAGGCCGACGAAGGAGGCCGGCGGAGGCCCGGCACTTCGGGGACAGAAGATATTAGTGTTATTTAATATGCGAGCGAAGCGAGCGCGCGTCATGGAGTAAATCAGGTGTAGGTTTTCCTTAAAAAAGTTTTAAAATGTTTGTTAGACTAAAGAATTATTAGTTATACTATTTTGATAATAGTTATTCGTTCAGTAAAAGAGTTCTGCAAATGCTATTAAAAAAGATACTAAATTTGGTTTCTTTAGTGTGCATAATTTGAGATAATTTGTGTGCAAGTCAGTATTTTTGGTGTAACTTTAAAATATTTTGTTCGAAAAAAGGGAATATACAGATAACGGTTTAAATACATGCCAATTTTTAACAGCAATGTTCGTAGAAAGCTAATAATGCCCACCCTATTCCTAAACTGATTACATTTAGAAATTGGCAACACTATTTCACTATTGTCTTGTCAACAAAAGTCAAACAAATTCTACGTCAATGTCAATCAATTACTTTACTGATGTCAATTAAATTGTCAAAAACACGTTAAACACGTGCGCTATTATCTTATTTTGTTTTAACAAAATGCGTTGTACTTTTTATTAAATAATAGTTGTGCTTGTTTAAGCATAAAAGTATCGTAATAAACCTGTACAATAAATAAACTTCTACTCTTTATTTTCGTAAATATAAGAGATCCTGTGAATCATGGGAAAGAAAAGGAAACTGGGAGCGAAAGATGATGAATTTGAATTTGACCCGATACCAAGACATTTAGTCACTTCGCACATAAAAAAGCAAGAGAAACGCCTCGTTGTTATTTTGGAAAACGCTCAGCTGGAAACAGTTAAGGTAAATAAAATACTCCTGCCTTCACATCATAGTATAAAACCTCATAAAAACTTTTCATGTATGTATTAAAACTATTTGTTTTGATTTCAGACTGGTAATAGTTTCGAGCTGTTAAACTGTGATGATCATGCAAATATTCTAAGAAAGAATGACAGAGATCCTGGATCATGCAGGCCAGACATCACTCATCAATCGCTTCTTATGTTGATGGACTCTCCTCTGAACAGGGCTGGCTTACTGCAAGTTTACATTCACACAGAGAAAAATGTTCTCATAGAAATAAATCCACAAACCAGAATACCACGGACTTTTAAGAGATTTGCTGGTTTAATGGGTAGGTTCCAAGTAAACGGATTGTATTGATATGAGTAAATAACATAATACATTTTTGCTTGATTATATTTTATTGTGATTCATTTTATTTTCAGTTCAACTTCTTCACAAGTTTGCAATCAGAGCTTCAGATGGCCCAATGAAGCTGCTCAAAGTTATAAAAAACCCTGTGACATCACATTTACCTGTTGGTGTGAGGAAAGTGACCATGTCTTTCAGCTCAACAGTTGTGAAGAATTGTAGAGACTTAGTCCCAAAAGATGAGCCTATAGTCATTATTGTTGGTGCTATGGCTCATGGTAAAGTAGAAGTAGACTACTCAGAAGATGTTATATCAATCAGTAACTATCCGTTGTCAGGTGCCTTGACTTGTGCTAAATTATGTACTGCCTTTGAAGAAGTATGGGATGTTGCATAAATAAATGAAACATTATGTATATTTTGTTTTAATTTTTAATCTTTTATGAAAGACATTAAAGAAGTTGAAATAAAAAAACAACCAGCCAAGTGCGAGTCGGAAGTGCCGCGGCATCTCGACTATGGAAGCCTTCGGTTCCTTGTACCGATTGAATTGTTCGGTTTCTTGTGCCGAGGCCGCGGCATCTCGACTATGGAACCGAAGGCTTCCATAGTCGAGATGCCGCGGCCTCGGCACAAGGGCGAAGAAGGAACATGGGTGGTTTTTAGTCAGTAGAAGTCTGACACTCCCTTTCAACCTTTTTCCTTCTTAGCCCTTTGTGTCGAGGCTGCGGTATCTCTTTCGAACAACCCGCAGCCCCGACGGGAGGAACTTGAGACCTGACGACAATATGTTCTCCATTCTCAAAATCTACATCCAATGCTTCATCCCTAGAATCCTGTTTCATCTCTTTCGAACAACCCGGAGGCTCGAAGGGGGGAACTTGACACCTGACGATAATATGTTAATGTTCTCCATTCTCAAAACGGTTGGGTACTGAACATATTACTTTACTCTATGGTACTGAATAACTGAACCAAGAGCAAGAAGGGGCTCATTCAAATTGAGCGCCATCTGTCGATTATTTACGAAAGTGAAACTTGTTCAGTGTTTATGGTGATCGATAGATGGCGCTAGACGATAAATAGGTGCTGAAAATAATAAGTTATCAAATTCAAAACAAACACTACCGCAAAGAGTATAATTGCTTGTAGTAACTACCTAAAGATTTAGTGGCAATCAGGTACTTACACATCAAGTAACTTATAGTACATAGCTATAGTTAGGTCCTATTTTATTTAAATAAATACTCAGATCAAATAAAAAAAGGACTAGGATTTTTCTAATAAAACGTTAATCATAGAGGCCTAAGATAAACAAAAACGTTATCGTTTTAAGAACAAAACAGAGTATTTTATCTTTAATTATGATGTAAGAGTGATGGTTAAAAACGGATTAGGTTGGAGGATTTAGGAACCATGACATCTGCCCACATGTTGGCTGAGTGCGAATGTCATGCTTGCAAAAACTGTTTGAACAAAAACTGAAACGAAGTGACATCCGTTAAAATTACTAGTAAACGGAATCGCACCCTCTTGAACTAGCTAATTGGCTAATTAGTTCCAAAAGGCACGTAGGATACAAACGGGCGAACATTCATGTTTCTTATAGAAGAGAGAATGGCCACAGAAATATCAAATTTAAAATAAAATAATTTCATGGGTTAAAATTTTTCAAAATTAACGGAATTTTATAATTAGTAGGTGTGGAGCCGTTGGTAACGTGGTATTAATTTGCAATCAAGAACTTGAAGGGGCTATTTAAAGGTATTTTTCGTAACATCAATCTATTTTTTGTCGAGATTTGATCCTTGAGTGAACTATCGTCTATCTTCAACTATCTCGATGGAATGCGAGGGCGGGGCGGAAGGCCGCGGGAACTATGGAATGCGTTCATAAGGTTTTGTTTTCTTTTTAAGTGAAACAAAAAGGAGGTATAACACCGCCGCCTATTATAAAACACAATCATATCGTATTCTTCGATAAAATGCTGCTGAATGCAGAGTTACAAGCAAGCTATTTCGCATACCCACGCATACCTAAGTCATGAATGTCATATCTGTTTGTTTTTAGGGTTCCGTAGTCAACTAGGAACCCTTATAGTTTCGCCATGTCTGTCTGTCCGTCCGTCCTCGCTTAATCTCTGTGACCGTTAGCACTAGAAAGCTGAAATTTGGTACCAATATGTGTATCAATCACGCCGACAAAGTGGTAAAATAAAAATTGGAAAATAATGTTTTATTAGGGTAGCCCCCCTATATGTAAAGTGGGAAGTGATTTTTTTTTTTTAATTTGAACCCTAACGTGTGATATATTGTTGGAAAGGTATTTAAAAATGAATAGGGGTTTCCTAAAATCATTTTTTGATAATGTCAATAATTTCGGAAATAATCGCTCCAAAAGTATAAAACAATGTGTGTCCCCCCTCCAACTTTTAAACCATAAGTTTAGAAAATATGTAAAAAATCTGAAAGTAGAACTTTATAAGGACTTTCGAGGAAAATCATTTTGAACTTGGATGGAAACAACAAATGGAAACAGCAGTTAACCAATATAATTTGGTCCCTGAATCGTATGAGCGCCTATACAATCCAGAGGTCAAGTTTCATTGGCCCTTTAGAAGAAATTGTTTAAATTATAGCACACCGTTTTGGTACGGAACCCTTCATGTGCGGACTCGCACATGAAGGGTTCCGTGCGAGCGCGACTCGCACTTGGCCAGTTTTTTCTACATGATCATACTAGTTTATGGGAGTGTACAGCGATTATTGCCAAGTCGTTGTCCACTATCCACATACGCGTCATGCCAACATTGTGCATACCTACTTGTAAAAGGATAATGCTTGACATAAGTAATCGTGGCATGTGGCATGATGAAAGCGGTTGGCCGACCGCCGCCGCCACCGCCGCCACCGCGCCGCTCGTCGACTTGTGGGACTAGATTCTCGGCAACTTGCCTTATACGGTGTATGGTCTGACTCTGTGAGCCAATTAACTGCACAATAATGTAAACAACTACCTACTAGAATGTATGTTGTACCTAGCCACTGGACATACCGATGAACTAATATAACGCGTCATGAATAACACAAGGACTAGCATGACCACTGAACTGAATAGAGAGCTGCGCGATCAACGAGGGAATTCAGAACAGTGTGCAGTGGCTGCATTGTGGGAGCTTTCGGAATATTGCCCGTCACTCTGTAAACGACTTAATACGGTGTTTCTTTTTTTTGACATAAGTCTGAAGGGCTGAAGTCACGCGGTGCTCTTTAATGCCGCAGGAACGCCACGTTTTCACACCGATGCTTAACTACGGGCGAAGTACTGGGAAAAGTTTTCACCCTATTTGGTTGCGGTTGAGTTGGTTAGATGGAAACTTATCTCTGTAAAAACAAGCACATTTTAAATTAAACATAACTTGGAAGCAGGCGGGGTCCATTCTATTTTGATTTTTTCTTTTCATAATTTAATATTCAAATGAACCCCGCCAGCTTCCAAGTTATGTTTAATTTAAAATAAAATGTGCTTGTTTTTCGGTTTTCAGTTTTTTCAGTCGGGTTTTTTAGTTTTTTAACTACTTTTTTTTCTTTGTTTTTTAATTCTAATGTCCCTATAACACTCGCGCCATCAAGACGAATCTAACGACGTATATTTCATTCAAATCGGTTCATCCGTTTATGAGTTATGAGGGAACAAAGAAACGGACATGCATACATACATACACGTCAAACACATAACCCTCCTTTTGGGCTTCGCCGCATTCGGGTAAAAAGAAATGAGGTCCACTACGATGAGTTCTCTCGCTTTTTATTTCTCTTCATTCGTTTTAACTACTACTATAATGGCTACTAGTCTGCTACTCTATGACAAAGAAATAATAATGTCAAAATAGAATGCTACAATATTTATTTATTTATTAAACTTTATGCACAACAAAACATACAAAGGCGGACTTAATACTGCTACTACGAAACGAAACGCCTACACGGTAAATCGGCTGAGTCTCTGCTACTCTGCTACGAAGTCCCTACGCTACGACTACGAATCGTAACCGCCTACAGCTGAGCTGCTACACGACCGCTACGCTACGACTACGAAGCGTAACCGCCTACGCGGGTGACTTGCTACACACCCGCTACGCTACGAGTGCTACGACTAAGAAGCGTAGCTGCCTACGTGGCTAACTTTCTGCTACGAAGCGGCTACGCTGCTTAACCGCCTACGCGACTTACTTTCTGCTACGTTGCTGCTACGAAGCGTAGCCGCCTACGCGACTACATCACGGTAGAACAGCTATGCATCTGCTACAAACTGCTACGCTGCGACAACGAGCCGTTACTTTCTACGCGCTACGTGACACGCTAGAGACTATATTTGCGCGGTTTACGTTAGCGTTAGTTACTAACGGGTGATTTTTTAAGAGGTATAGGATTTGATTTTCAAAAAAAAAACACAAAAAATTTGAAAATTTTATGAAATCTTTATTGGAATCGATAGAACGATCAATATAATTTAATGTTTGAAGATGATTTCATGCAAAAGCTGGCCGCGGCTCCGGTTTAGATGGCCCATTCGCAAGGCCCAATTTCGGCACACTCTCTCCAACATATCAGCCGGTATATCACGAATAAATGCTTCAATATTGGCTCCCAGTGCGTCAATCGTTGCTGGTTTATCCCTGTAGACATGAGCCTTAACATGGCCCCACAAGAAATAGTCCAAAGGCGTTAGATCACACGATCTAGGCGGCCAATTGACGGGCCCAAAACGTGAGATAAACTGTTCACCGAAGGCGGCTCTCAATTGGGCCATTGTTTCGCGTGCCGTGTGGCATGTGGCACCGTCTTGTTGAAATCACATGTCAGGTATGTCCAATTCTTCCATTTTGGGCAAAAAAAAATCGCCAATCATCACACGGTAGCGGTCGCCATTCACAGTAACGTTTCGGCCATCTTGCGAATGGGCCATCTAAATCGGAGCCGCGGCCAGCATTTGCATGAAATCATCTTCAAACATTAAATTATATTGATCGTTCTATCGATTCCAATAAAGATTTCATCAAATTTTTAAATTTTTTGTGTTTTTTTTTTTGAAAATCATATCCATTACCTCTTAAAAAATCACCCGTTATATGCGACTACCTATATGTTGTTGTTATGTTGTATTTTGTAAAGCTTTGTCCTTATTTCTTTTACCTTATGATTGTGACGTATTTCATTCATCGTGACTTTACTTGCTACTTCTTCAATTACTTTGTCCCTAACTAAGGACCAGCCCCTGCTTCGGACGAAAGCATGAAGACAGGTCGTGACTTCAAAAATGTCCGTGCTAATAAATCAAAGAGTGTTTATTAGACACAAAAACCTTTTCAAATAAATGCCCTAAGTACAAGTTTCTGGTAAAAACCGTATCAAAATACATTGTGTAGTAACGTTCACATAGACACACATAAATTGTTTTATATTGTTTAGTGAGACACTTATAGGGTTTTGTTGTCATCATGTTATAGTTTTGACCACAACGACTTGTGAAGTACTAAGATTAAAAACGCTACGCGATTGCCACAAGGCCAAGCGTAATTTCTTGGAATTTATCGAATGTACAGCTCTGACCAATTTATATATCTAACGACTATAATACAGAGTAGTAACTAGTGTTGTAATAAAGACCATATAAATAATATATATCACTAGTTTATAATTATGGACAAAGTATGTAACGTACACTTGAGTGTTCTGTATCAATAATAACCGCGTAAGTATCTGATTACGCGGTTCCTTGAATTTGGTTGCTACAAGCAAGCAGATGTAGTTGTAAGTAAGATAAGTTGTTGTTTAAATGTTCATGTTACACTTTATCAATGTTGTTTGTTAGTAGCTTTATTTGTCACTTAGATTTAAAATGGTAGTTCTAAGATTTACGAAAACTTTTTGTCTGACGTGTTCGCTTACATAGGTTCTTATTTCTACTCGATCATCATACTCTTTCTTCTTAACTTCTATCTAATCTACCTACCGTAAGCTGAGCATTCCCATTAGGTTTCCCTCACGGTCTTTCTCTCTCTGGAGCGGATGATCTGCCTCCACCGGTTTCTGTCCAGCGCGTCTCTCACAATCTCATGGAATTCGCGGTAGGTAGGTAGGTACTCTAAATATTCCCCTATATTGCCTTGGGTCTTTAATTTGTACTCAAATTCAAACTCCCCATTCACTGTCTGTTCTTCATTATTCGTAGCCTTCTCTGCTTCACTTGCACTTCTATTCTTCTATTTTCCTTTTTTTCAAATTCATAATTTGGGAATTGGGATAGCATCCGATCAGAACAAGACGTTTTTAAAATCTGTATTTAAGCCGTAGAACTGTGCTTGCTGTACTAGTCGACTAGTCGTACTTATTGTATTTAGCCTTACCTCTTGTTACCTTTGTTGTAAACGTTCATTCAGTTATTTTTTTGGTGCGTATTGAACAGTTCTTCTTGTTCTTTACTTTCTGGTCAACTGAACATTTTCTTTATCTTGTTAGCGGCAATGGTTCGGCACCGGATGAATGAATAGAGTACTTACGGCGTTATAGTACAGTTGTTTCAGATATTTTCAATGAAGACTATTTCAATGTCTATTAATAAAAAGGTTTAGCATAAAATAATATAGCATGCTAGTGAACTAAACACCAGTATTGGTTTATGATAAAGCGTATTCAAGAGTAGGTAAGTCTTCGTCAGGTCATTACGCACTTATTAGTTGGAATGTAGCCGCCTCATAACCCAGTGCTACAAGGTCTAAAGTACCTAATCACCTTCTAGGTACGCAGATATCCCACATTCCTGACGCATGAGAAAGATAAATAATTTTCTTGCTCGGTAAAATATGTTATCAAGCGCAATCGACAGGAACAGAAAGGTATGCCGCGTATTTAGTTGCGTCACTGACTGCACGTCCTTCGTTGACTCAGACACGTAGCACTTCATAGGCCAATACTCCTAGTGGTGTGATGTGTGACGACGCAACGGAGCTGAATCACGAGGATTATGTAAATCCCGGGACATTGTTTATATGCTATTTTATTGTGAAGTTCTCGTGGGTAAATCTATCATTTACCTAGCCACAAAGTCCATGGCAATTTTCTCGTAATCAAGAACCACAATACCATTGTAATGTTTATTAAGTTAATCCTCAAAGCAGAGCATCATTTAATTCAATGAAGTCGGTTAAGTATAGCTTCTGGTATAAAAGAGTAAGACGAACATTGTATTGTGTCGGATTAAATTCTTCGTAAAGGGCGCTGCGCTCTATCACGTGGAGGTGTGTGCGTTGTGCATCAAGTTGACGGTTGAGGATAGATCGGCCGCTGCGGGGATAAAGTGCCGCATTGTATGCAGATGCAAGCTCGCGCCACGGCTCTAGTCCACCCGCCTGCCATATCGGGATCGTGGACGTGCGTGACAAAGCGCCCAATAGAACGCCTAAGTACACACATATAGAAGCGAGCGCGAGCGCGCCAGACGCAGCGGCGGCGGCGTCGCGCGCCTGCGCCGCCAGACCGTTCGGCGCCTGCGCTCACAAAGGACTCTATTGTATTCCTCGCCGTCCGATTCTATAGAATGGACCCTTAGCTTCTTCGCTTTTTTCCCCGAAATTCCTGATACCAGAATAACAGTCAAACAATGGGTTTCCGTCCCTTTATTGGCACCTTATTTTTTGTGCCACCTTAAACGGGCCTAAGTTCTAAACAAAATCACAACCTGTTCTAATGTCGATGTCGGTGAAGATTTCGCCGCCATTCCTCAATTTATTGCTTTTTTATTGTTTTGCAACGTTTTTGATTTGTCGAGATTTTTCTTTTAATAGGTAGCTCGACATGCTATTGCTATAGCGAGTGGGGAAATGCAAGAGTTTGCAACTCTTCACTTGTAAAGAACGGCATTTCTTCACGGTATTATAAACAATTAGATGTTTAATGGTTATGCTAAGACGCATTAGCATTAGGTGTGGCCGGTGCGCGGGCTCGTCAGACGCCCACGACCGACATCAGCTCTCCGACCAAACAGGTTTCCTCTCACTGGCAGCGCCGACGACCACGCCACGTTCACAGGCCGCACCGCGCCGCGCTGCGTGCGCCTCACCCAAAAACTACGACACCAACGTTTTAAATGTCTATGAAACTGGATTCTCTTCGTTTATCAATAGGCTACAGATAGCCTAGAGAGGTAGAAGAAAACAGAAAGTGTTTAAAAAAATAGGTACTGAGTTCTGTCGATTTCGGATTTCAAAACAAAATAGATAGACTGGTACGTATCATCGTATAATCTGCATATTGTAAGTCCTTGCACTATAATTAACAAAAGATAAGCATATAGATACCTACTAGTCCATACTCTAGTGAGGGCATCGAGTTGACAATATTTATCAGCAAGTTAAAATTGACGCGTCAGGAAACATTATGCAATCACATAATTGCGCACAACTATTCCAGTTCCTTTTACTGTCGGTTACATTTTCCCCGTTATCTTGAGTTACAATTACAATATCGGCTCTGCAACTTTAGTTGAATGATGTCAACGCAGCGAAATGTTATCTACATCCGCCTGTGGACTCCTCTGTTAAGTACATGACAGTACCTACATGGCATACGGCACGGTATAATATACTCACGGTTAGCTACTGCACTGGTCTGCTCTATGCACATGTGCACACACAGGCTATGACATGACATACCTACTACTACTACAATAAATCATTTCAATTATTTTATAGACGATTGCAAGGTGTAATGAAAAGCTTTAAATACTTAACTAATAATAAATAGCGATGATTGAAGGTGCTAAATATTGGGACAGCGGAGCCGAGACTAGTTTGTGTCTACAAATAACTTGTTGCATCGGATGGCCATGATTCGTCGGCTGGCGAGGCGCCACCGTCACCGTTGCACAATAGGTGCGAGATCTACCGAGGTAACTCGGACAGATTAACACTAGCCACTATCTAGATCAAAATCTGGATCGAGTAGACTAAAACAATCTAGACTGCAATTTGCATTTAAAATCATTGCTGTCGTCTAACTCAGTCGAGGCTCAGGTTGGTACTAAAGATACCTGTTAATTAAAATACATAAACCATAAATTAACTACCTACATTAGTTCTGCTTGCATTCTTGCCGGTTTCTTTATGTAGGAATGAGTTAAGCATGAAAATATGTCAAAATAAGTTCTTATTGTTTATTGGATAATGACGCCACTGGCGAAGAGTACACGTGCAACATTCTTTTGTCCTCTGGGTGTAAAGTGCGAACATGTCTCAGTGTGGCGACGGCGTGGCTCGACCCGCCAAGGCAAGGCGGTGAGCGGTGGCGCCCTGCATCGCGTGTCGATCGATGACGTGCGTACGCGCAGACGCGCAGCCCGCGCACCGCCACACTTGCACAACAGCCACCCGAGCGCAACGCCATCGCATCAAGTTCATTAGCGTGACAGAAAAAATTACATTTACCTGCCACTTTTGAACTGGAAGGCTGAAAAGTACTTCTACTTAGATACTGAATGACTACTTCGACCTGAGGGTCTACTACTTACTAGGGTTTTGAACTGCTAAACGACCATTCGTATTTAATGCCCTAATTTCTTATTTACTACTGATAGACCGATTTCTGAAAATTATGTAAGTAATCTTTCAGGAGGCTCGACCTTCAGTGGCTGCAGTATTTTAAGCCAATTTGATTTTGATTCGATGTCATTTAGGTAGGTACCTACAGTTTAGATTTCAGGTCTGATTCAAGTTTTCTTGGAAGTTGTAAGTGGCAAAAACATTGATGAACTATGAGCAATTTCACAATTTATTCATTGAAACTATCATCAGATAAATAGTTACCTACACACATTTTCATGTAAGTAGGTAAATCGTCTTAATAATATCGAGTTAAAAATACGTTGTGGTAAGTATTTATAATTTAATCTAATGTCGAAATTCGAAGACGCACGAAAGTTTTCGATGTTGAAAATCGCGCTACGTTTCTCAAATGGAGTAAAGCTGGACACTTAACAAGGCGCATGTGACGCGTCAGTGGTAGAGTAAGGCTGTCACCGATTAGTATCCAAGAACTATCCAAGAACTTGCAAAAGACGGGCAGAAGACATAGTTGCCATTACGAGAAAAACCTGGATGAGGCTGGCACAGTATCGTGGAGAATGGCACAAGAAAAGAGAGGCAGACCCAGCAGTGGGTGAATTCAGGCTGTGTATGATGATGACTTAATCTTAGTTTAACATGACAGTGAGAAAGAATTTCCCAGAATTTCCCAACGTCACTAGAACAGCCGGGTGGCCCTTGAAATTCAACGAAGTAAATTAGTCATCACCCTCGCGTGCATTTCTGTTGATTTCATTGTCTTTGTTGCAGCATCGTACTGTGTGTCAAGTGGTAGGTACGTTTGTTATCTATCACACTGTTGTAGATATATGTTATTTACCTAAACGTGCTGCGTAATAATTGGCAACGCGAATTACTGCACGTAGGCGCCTACTCGTGGTGATATGAACTCTAATACACACGTGGTTATCAATACCTTGGATTACAAAAAAGCTTAAAAACATGATTAGTAACAGGGACAAATTGTTTAGATATTGGAAAAGTAATCCGAAGGACATGAACTTGCGGATTCAGTATACTAAATATAGAAACAGGGTAAATAAATATATTAATAAAGCTAAAAACAAATACCGCCAAGAAGAAATAAAAAAGTGTAACAAAAATATTAGGAAAATTTGGGCTAAAATCAACTCATGGATAGGGAGAGAGAAAAATAGTGTAGATTCTGTTATTTTAAAATATCTAGGAAAAACGGAAAGTATAATGAATATCTGTAATAAATTCTCTAAAACATTTACCAAAGAAATATTGGATATGAAACATGTCTGTAGTCATAAGTTTTTGGACAGGTCTAGCTATATCAATAGTAGTAGCATGTCGCTACGGTTTCAAAAAGCTTACCCTAAGGATGTAGATAACATAATAAATATTCTAAGTAGTCATAAGTCTGAAGGTATAGATAAAATTAGAGTAAAGGAAATAAAATTGTTGAAATCAAAGTTGAGCCCTGTAATAGCTTTGTTCATTAACTTATGTGTTGAAAATGGTTTGTATCCCGATCAGTTAAAAACAGCATTAATAAGACCTATATTTAAGCACGGTGTGCACAGGGATTACTCAAATTATAGGCCAATAGCTATATTGTCTGTAATAAATAAAATTGTGGAAAAGTTCATTATGAACCAGGTCAGTGCTTTCTTGGAAAACAACAATATATTGTCAAATGCACAACATGGTTTCCGACGTGGACGGAGCACGGCGACGGCTCTGGCACGGTTTGCGGACGACGTCAATGAATGTTTGGATCAGAGGAAGCAGGTGGTGGTGGTCTACATTGATTTCAAAAAAGCATTTGATACCCTTGAGCACCACCAGCTGCTTCAAGCCATGGAGGAATGTGGCGTCGCGGGACCACTTAACAGGTGGTTCCGTGCCTACCTCACAGGCCGGTCACTGCGAACCGTCATTGACGGCGTAGTGGGAGAACCCAGTTACGTCACATGCGGTGTGCCAACCGGTTCCGTGTTTGGTCCCGTCGGATACATCATGCATGTCAACAGCATGTGCAATGTGGTTCGAAATTGTCGCATATACATGTATGCCGATGATACTTGTTTAGTGTATGCAGATAAAGAATTGGATGTAATTGAAAGGAATATTCAGGAGGATTTCACGAATATAATTAAATGGGCTCATGATAATGGGATCATAATAAATATAAATAAAACTAAATGTATGCGTATACGGTCTCCTTATCTTAAAAACTGTGAGCGTCCGCCGCGCGTGACGGGGCATAGTTATGAGTGCCTGCACGATGACGGCGCGACGTTTTGTGCGTGTACAGATATTGAGGTGGTGGAGGAGTACAAGTACTTGGGTTTAGTTATAGACAACAGCTTCTCTTGGAAAACGCACATAACACACCTTTGTGACAAACTCCGATTAGTGCTTGTAAAATTCCACCACCTTAGTTTGGTACTGGATAGGGCCACTTTGTACACGGTCTACTATGCGCTGGTGGACTCGCTACTCTCATACGGACTGGCATGTTATGGTAACACATTTAAAACATATTTAGATAAATTAAAGTTGTTACAAATCAGATTTATGAAACTTTTAGTTGATAAAAATACAAAAACACGTTGTAAAAGTAGTGATTATGAAGAATTATTCTTAGAGTGTAAGATGTTGCCAGTTCATCGAAGGGTGGTATTGTTATTGGCTATAGAAAACTATTGTAATGATGAGTTTAAAGTCGAGACGGTGCGCATAAGACCTCAAAGGAATAAATGCATCAGTAGATTTGTAGTACCCACTTGTACTAATTATTATGGACAAAGGTGTAGGAAATGCTTAGTACCAACAATTTTTAACGACATACCTTCCGAATTAGAAAATAGCTGTACCACGAAAATGTCTTTTAGAAATAAACTAGGAAAGTTTCTTTTTAATACCTTTTGTAAAGACCTCTTAACAAAAGATGTGTAGAATGCCATTTATTCTTGTTGTAAGTATAAATATGTGTAATTAAAGTAATGTCATACTGGCTCATGTTTGCGGCTTCACCGCTGTTAAGTGAAGTGCTGTTACGCAACTAACATGTTATTTTATTAATATAAGTTATAGTCATACTCGTAGCAAATTTGTGTTAAGTGTGTTTAGTTATATGTAGGTAAAAGTATCGTGTGATTGATGGAAAAGTACCAACAAGTTGTTACATGTACCTAAATATAAAATTAGTTAAGGGAGCTACATCTGCCAACAAACTGTTTTACAGTTTGGCAGAAGTAATATACTATGTAACACGAAATGTAACCATGAATAAACGATTTTTCATTTTTCATTTTTCATTTCATATTTCTATATAACAATAAGTAGTCATTCCCTTTATGTTCTAACAACGGGCCATGGCTTGACTCACAATGAGTTTGTTTGCTCGAAAATGTACCGGATGTAGCTTAGCGTCAGAGTTACTAAAGCGATCCGTTAGTAAAATTAATGAAATACTGGGCCTTTTCACTACCTTGTTATGATAAAATTGTTACCTGGTCTATATCTCGTTCTCGTACAGCAATTTTCTCTTTTGCTCATAGATGATACTTAGTAAAATATGTGGCACTTCAACCTTTTGTTCCCAACATAGCAAGGATGAGAGTGAGGGTCAATGTGAGTTTACAGTTGTACACGTCTGCCTGACCCTACGCAGAAAAACAGGTGTAATATTATGTTTTCAGATGATAATAATAATACAGCAGTTTTAAAAAGGAATGCGATAATGCATGAATATAAAATATTCGTACTCAGGTGCGAAGCGAAACCGAATATTTTAATAACTAAATGAGGTGCCATAGAGCCGCTGAATTGGTTATAATAATAACATGATTGAGTGAGAATTGAGTGGTCAATCACCTCACAACATTTTAGTAGATATAACTTAGGCTGGGGAACGGCCAGCCAGACATAATGTGAGACTAAAATATCAGGTTTTATACATTCTTAGATCAAAAGTTAGCCAAGAAACGTTTTGTGATTTGTCACAGATGCGGACACTTTAGCCACTATTAGTTTACAACACCATGATTATATTCAGTACCTAAGCATATCAACCTGATTACCTGAATTTTCTCCAGTAGGCCATACAAACTTTTGCTAGTTTCAGAACAGAAGAAATACAAGTTCAGATATCTTAGTTGGCTTCAGTTCAAATGAATATTTAACTTGAGCTTAAAAATTGTGTGTGATGTTTCTCTTGTATGAGCAATGTTAGTGATATGATCGAAAAGCTGGTGATTGAGAAATAGGTACTCGTGCTCGTGATGATGTGATGGAAACTGACATACATGATGCATGGGTCTTTTCTCTTTACGAAAGAACGGTTCCAGATCGTTGCGAAAGCGGAAACCTTTCCGTCAAGGACGCCCTCAAGGCCCGCACATTACCTGATAAAATCATCAGTATTAAAACAAATAAAAATAAAGCGATATACAGTGTACTTGAACTGCTTTATATCGTGCTGTAGTATCGATTGCCAGTTCAGTATAGCGATAACAAAGAAACGATCGTTATCGCGCAGTGATGAACGCCGCGTTTCACCAAATTCGCGATTATCGATGCATTGCCTGGCACTTGGTGAAGTGATTGGCGCTGTATCAACGCGTGACCGCTATATTTGGACGTGATGCAATCGCGCCCAGTGTGATTGTGTCGGTGAATGACTGCAAAATTGTATCACAAACATTTGCCACCATTTGTACCGTATCGCCTTTTCTAGTTTACGATGATCTGAAATCGATAAACCAGTCAGCATCCGGTAGTGTCGAATGATCTGACTCTATTATTTTAAGGTCGAAATAAAAACGTTTCTTTTAGTAAAAAATTATCGCATGTAATTTGTTTTAAATTACTCACAGGTGTTGCACTTGCATGTATACCTACGTACAGTCTATCTACTTAGATTACTATAAATGATACGAATAACCTACATAACAATTTGAGTCAAATACGTATTGTAGGTAGGTACAGTGCAATCAAATTATCTTGGCAGCTCCGAACTTCGTGCAGGTCATTTTGTTACAACGAATGTATAAAAGTGTTATGATATTTATTTTATTTGTATTTCTCACTGTTTAAATTAGATATTTTCTGATCGTTTAAGTATTGGTTTATCTGGCAATAACAGTTTTATTCCCAAGTTTACATGCGTAAAATTTCGCAAAGCCTATGTTCAGAGCTGCCGAGTTCGTTTGTTTATAGTAGGTATAACGAACTCTATTTGAGACAGTTAGATAATGCCGAGATGTTGCGTTGTAAGTCTTGCAAGTAAATAAATGCGTATAAATATTAATTAGATTAAATAGGTCGCAGTACAAGCTAGAGGATAACGGTTCGTTTCTGTCGGCTAGTCTAGCATAAACTATGATTAGCTCGTAGTTGTAGGCGGCGCCAAACGTGATTGCGCCCGCGCCGCTTGCTGCGCCGGCCGCGTACAACGTCCCACACGCATTCATTAAAATATCTTTCAAATAATAATCACACATAATAACAACATGCTACACAAAAACACTGACATCTTAAATACACGTTAACATTTTGTACAAGCGTTTCAGACACTCCAAACAAGTGGCAGCTCTTTTTTTTTTTTGGAGGGTGGGAATTCATCAAATGACTCCTCCCGTTCTGGGCAGAGCGGTAGGGAGTGTCAGATTTCTACTGACTAAAAACCACCCATGTTCCTTCTTAGCCCTTTGTGTCGAGGCCGCGGTATTTCTTTCGAACAACACGCAGCCTCGACGGGAAGTAGGTGGCAGCTCTAGCTCTATGTTTCATTCTATATTCAGGGGGAAGAAGTATCCGTACAATACTTAAATAAATACTTAGTTGCTAATGGAAACGTAATCTAGCTCATAATTAATGCTAAATTGTTAACAGCTGTGTTAGTACTGTCAACGATAACATCAGTAGTTTACGAGCGAAACGATGACTTGTTAATATACAGAGCAGACAGTACATACATAACACACTTAACTACCAGTCAGATCGGATTACACTGAAAGTATAAAGCAGGCAGATGGTAAGTCTTATTCTACAAAAAAGGAATTGGTAGAAATGGTCAACGCCAGATTTATTCAAGCGGCTATATCGTGTGGCGCTCCTCAGGCAGACCCGAATACAGCCCTGGCTATGCTTCTGGAGACGCGACTCCCAGCCAGTCAGTGCGTTTGGCTACAACCTTTCTCACCGGTTGAGGTGTACCGTATCATTACTAAACGGATCGCACGTAAACCAACAAAAGACTTGTACGATACATCAGTTGAGCTACTGTATATAGCGGCTGCATCACTTGCGAGAGCTCTGGCGGTGTTATTCAATAGGTGTTTGCGTAGTGGTTGCTATCCCAGTATTTTTAAAAGGATCAAGGTGTCTCCGCTGTACAAAGGCAAAGGCAAGAAGAGTGACGCAAACAATAATCGGCCTGTGTCGATCATTCCAGCTGTTGCCAAAGTCTTTGAAAGCGGAATATGTGACCGATTACTGGGGTTTCTTGAGAAGACCAACTGTCTCACCGACCGACAATATGCCTACAGGAAGGGGCGATCAACAACTGCCCTCGCACGGATGGTCGTCCGCGATGTAATGAAGGCTCGGGAGGAAAAACAGCAGGTTGCAGTGCTCTTCTGCGACCTCTCAAAAGCTTTCGACGTTGCGGACCACGGGGTTCTGGCACAAAAGATGAGGCATCTTGGGGTAGAGGGAAAAGCGCTGGAGTTGCTGCTCGACTTTTTAAAAGGCAGATCGCAGGTGGTGATAGGAGACGGCGGAAAGGTTAGGTCAGACCCTCTTAACATCAGTACGGGTGTTCCACAGGGCTCCTCCCTCTCGAACATCATGTTCAGTTTGCTGCTTAATGACCTACCTGATGCTATAAGTGGGGCTAACGTCTTTATGTACGCAGACGACGTGGCTGCGGTGGTGTGCGCGCCATCGATGGAAAGGTTACAAGAACGGCTCAACGTGGTAGTGGGTAAAATCAACAACTGGTTTCAAATAAATGGATTAATCCTCAACACGACCAAAACCCATTACATGCACGTTAATCTTTCCGGTCGAATGTGTACACCACTGTCACTTCGGGTAGGAGACAGTCTGGTCGAACAAGTACAGGTCACCACATTTCTTGGTTTCGAACTGGACAGTTCCCTCACGTGGGGGCCGCATATTGATAAGATGTGCGGCAAACTCGGACGAGCATGCTTCGCACTGGAACGACTAGCGCAAACGCTCCCACGTAAAATGTTGAGAGGGTGTTATTTTGCGTTGGTACACTCGGTTCTTCAGTATGGTGTTGAGTTCTGGGGCCGAGGTGCCGATTGGGAGCGAGCGTTTAGGATGCAGAAGCGTGCTGTGAGGGCAATTACGCGTTCGCAGTGGGATGACACCGCCAGACCACTTTTTAAAACTTTAAAAATATTGACTGTTCCCGCTATGGTGATATTGCAGGCGGCAGTATATGTCAGGCAACATTTAAATGACTACAATAAACGTGGAGATAGGCATAACTACTGTACTCGTGGTCGAGACAAATTAGCTGGATGCCCACACTCCCTAACTAAGTCTGGAAAGCTAATTCATGTTATGGGTCCAGCGGTATATAACCGGCTACCAGATAAAATTTTAAGTGCGATATCTGAAAATGCTTTCAAGGCTAAATTGAAAGACTGGTTAACCAACCAGGTATTATATGACCTAAAAGAATGGTTTTAGATACTTACTTCATGAAGTTAATTATTACTGACTTGGTTTTTTTTATCATTTATTATTTATCTTTGCATTCTGAATTATTGTTATGACATGTGATGGTTAATTTTATTATTATTATTTCTCTTTAATGTATGATTATTTTGTGTATGCTTGTGGAAATGTATAATGAGATGTGTTCTTACTTTTTATTCAAAACCTGACATGTAATTTGTATAATTATTAATAAATAAACTAAAACTAAACTAAAACTACCTCATAATGGAAGATTTAAACGCTTTTCATTCTGTTTACTACGAATTTTTTGTAAAGTTTTCCTCGTGTGTGCGCGGTAGAAAGCTAACGTGGTCGTGAATGAGGCGAGCAGCCTTGTGTAAGTAGGTACCTGGCGATGGCGCGATGGCGTGGCGTGGCTCGCTGGCGGACTCGCACGGGCCGGGTCGCAGCGCGGGCGAGAGGAAACGCGCAGGTGAGCTGAGATGACCACAAACCGGTTGCCTCGCACCAACGTCTCGCCACATCTTCACATCCACTCCAAATCAACTAATACTTATTCAAATTATAAACTTAATAGCTATTTCTATTGATTTCATCAGTTTTCGTCATTTCGTGCATCAAATAGCGCTCATCTAATTCCTATCAAAAGGCATTGCCCAAGTGGCCGATGAGAAAGGAAAGGTGTAATATATTACAATCAAAGCTTCTTATTATTCGTAACATTCATGCAGAGCTTAGCATCGGTTTACATAAGCAGGTGAATCATACTTGATCACAACCAGATCCTGCCAACAGAAGGAAAATGTAGCTAAACATACAGAGATACAGTAATATTCCATATAAAATAAATTTAACATTTTGGATTCAATTTCCCCAAAAAAGTTGAATCATATTAAATGGAGGTTATGCTAATGATTCACTTGTAGATCGAACTAACAAACTATCTGCAATACAATGTGGACGTAGTACTGCTACTTTTAATTGCATAATTTTGAAATACTGCACAGTTATATTCTAAATGTTTCATTTAGAGTAAGTTCTCTCTCTAGCTTTAGCATTTAGCAGCTACTGAAACCGGATCTTGCACTGTAACTTTGTGATGTGCCGATGTCGATCCAAGGATACCCAGGCAAGAGCATATTGGATACTTTGGGAGAAGTAATATGGAAATCTATTGGGTTGGAGTACAGATACCTAATAGTTTACAATAATTTAGATTGGCATAATTGACATCAAAACTGCTACTCAAATCATAATCTTAAATCTGGATATTTGCGCATTCACTGAAATGTACATCCTTAGATATATTTTGAGTCTACAAGCTGCGACATGTTTGCATTGTGCCACAGCGTGATTGTGCTATGTGATTCAGATAAACCAAATGATTAACACGTTCAGTGCCACCGACTCGCCCGGAGAGTCCACGTAAATTTTATTCCAGCGCCGTAGACTCGCCCGGCGAGTTCATTTGCTATTTTTTTCCAAAATGCATGTGTATTTTCTGCTAAAATAATACTGAAGACTAAGTTCACTGACATGGATTCTCAAACTTTTATTAATGAAATAGCAAAATTTCTAGTATTAGTTTACCGGCTTTTATATCCTCGGTTCACGGCACGGAGAAATTAATCAGGAATATCCTGGCTTCCACACTGGTTGGTTTTGATGTGCCGTGTTTCTCCGAGGCTATAGTCGCTTGGAAAATCGCTTGCCCGAATACAGAAGAACCCGACCATCCTTTTTCCCAGAGACGGTGGGACGAGCCGCTCTGCAGGGTAGTTCAGAATAATCTACTGAACACGTCTGCTACTACTGCTGAGCGTGCGCGCCTGCTGGCTGTGGGTGAGTGGGAGTCGGGTCTTTGGCTTCACGCACTGCCGTCGTCAAGCATTGGCACTCTATTTGACGACACAACTTTTCGCCTCGCTGCTGCTTTACGTCTTGGTGCCGTATGCTGCACTCCTCATCGCTGTCAATGTGGTGAAGCTGTCAGCAACCTCGGACACCATGGCCTGTCCTGCAGTCGAAGTGCGGGTCGTTTTGCGCGACACGCAAACATAAACGACATCATCCGACGAGCTCTTGTTACCGTCGGCGTCCCTGCTGTCTTAGAGCCAAATGGCTTGGCACGCGACGATGGCAAAAGACCGGACGGCATGTCGTTGTTTCCTTGGAAGATGGGTAGGCCTTTAATATGGGACGCAACTTGCGTCGATACTCTTGCGCCATCGCATCTTCCAAGCTCTTCGTGTTGTGCTGGCGCTGCCGCTGCGGCTGCGGAGAACCTCAAGCGGCGTAAATATAGTAACCTTTGTGGAAACTATATTTTCGAGCCGTTTGGGGTTGAAACTTTAGGGCCGTGGGGTCCTAGTGCACACAGCCTTTTTAAGGAGATTTCAAAACGCCTTGTTGACGCTTCCTCCGACCCAAGGGCTGGCTTTTTCTTTGGCCAGAGGATAAGTGTTGCCATACAACGCGGCAACGCTGCCAGTCTCTTGGGTACTTTACCTGCTGACAGCGTTGAGGAGGAGTTTTTCGATGCCCTTTTGTAGTTATTTTGTTTTTAGGTTAGTTTAGTTTATTTATTTAGTATAGTCTTTTATTACAATAAATAATATACTAGTATCACTTCAAAAAAAAAAAAATGAAATAGCTATATGGTAGATACTTTTATTTTCATTTTACCAAAAGTCACTTTCACTCGTGAAACAACGGCGGATTGTGTTCTACACCTTGTAGGGGCTCGAATTTGGTGTTATTATATAGGCAAGGTATTGGGTACTTCTAAGTTTTTGAGCGTGTCCTTGTGTTTTATTGTTTAATAAACGGTGCAGAAAACACAAACTCAACTCAAAATTGATTTTTATTCAGTCGAATTCTAAATGATATTCAAAATATAACCTCAACAATAACCACTATTTTTAAGATTGACAGCCACTGCATAAATTACGAAACAAACTTACCTTTTCTTTTTTTCTATAGTGTTTCTTGCCATTTTTATACATATGTTAAACTACACCGTATATTAGTTAAACACTTTTTAATTGCGTAAAAACACGTAACGTACACTGTCACGGCCACAAAAATAACAAAACATTAATAATAATAATAATAACCCCACCGCCGTATCTCTACGTTGACGTCGTGGTGGGGTCGAATTCTAAATGATATTCAAAATATAACCTCAACAATAACCACTATTTTTAAGATTGACAGCCACTGCATAAATTACGAAACAAACTTACCTTTTCTTTTTTTCTATAGTGTTTCTTGCCATTTTTATACATATGTTAAACTACACCGTATATTAGTTAAACACTTTTTAATTGCGTAAAAACACGTAACGTACACTGTCACGGCCACAAAAATAACAAAACATTAATAATAATAATAATAACCCCACCGCCGTATCTCTACGTTGACGTCGTGGTGGGGCTTGTGCGCTCCAATGAGCCCTAGGTCTGTTCTGGTGGAGTTTACTTTGCTGAGATAGGTTTAGGGTGAGGGGCCAGACCAAGAGAGATACAACACAATCCAAGCTAAGGTTGCACACGCTGAGAGCTGCATGGCTAGGGGGGAGCCTAGTCGCTAGTGTGCCAACTCTGGATAATAGGGGACCTCCAGTTTTATTTACCCTTGCCACAGTGAACGCAGGGCTCTGCTGTGGTCGACTTTATAAGTCCCTAGCTACTCGTGGGATTATCATGAATACTAGATCTAAAACAAAAAAACAACTTCAGGCAAAGCTGCCTCAGTTAGATGATGAAACATCACAAGCATCTTCGTCATCGACTTCATCTCTTTTTCCATCAATTCCTTCATCATCGCAATCTTTTCGTGTCACTCCGACGCCTTCTTCCTCATCAATAAGCATACAGCCAGCGGATGTTGTACAGGAGACAAATTTTGTCGACGATACTGTACCCTCCGTTAAAGCTGCAACAAGTCGTAGGAAATGGAGCATTGAAATGAATAAATTCATCCTACACACCTATCTTCATCTTACTAGTATGGAAACAGATAAAAATTCATACTTACCATCGCTACACACTAAATTCTTAGAAAAATATCCTGCTATGCAAGTCAGCCGACAAAGAATAGGTGACCAGCGTAGAGCCATAATACAGAAGAAATTATTGCCACAAGACACAATAGACCAGATTTATGAAGAAGTCAGAGCCGAACTACAAATGATACACACTCAAATTCAGCAACACTCTACACAACCTAATACACAATCTGGCCAACGCATGAGATGGACGAACGAATACAATGAAACAATAATTAGAATATACTACACAACCACACAGTTAGAAACAAATAAAACAGCCTATAGAAAAAAAATACATGAGGAATTTATAAATATATATCCAGAATTAGGTCATATAACAGAGCAAAGATTGTCTGATCAAGTTAGAGCGATTATAAATAACAAATATGTAGACGACAACAGATTAAAGGAAATTAAAAACCAAGTAGCTTCTGAACTAAAAAATAGCAACACTGATACACCAAACATTGAAGATACAAATCATGACCAGTGGAACACACAAACTCACGACGACTCAGAACAACTTGCTACAAATACTAACTTCTCTGATACACCTATCAATACTCTAACGGCAAATATAATCTTAAACAATAGTACAGATACTGACGTCGTATCTCAGACAGACGTAAATATAGACGACGAGAATTTCTTACTTAATATAGATGTTGGTCAATTTGGACCAACGCAAACTAATTTGGATACTGCACCGGAAATTAACCCAGATATTGAATCCACATTTCTTCAAGCTCAGATAAATTTCAATTGCACACACCCCACTAAAAGACCATACATTCCTAAGCAAAAGACTTCTCGAAAGTTTTCTGCCATTGTCTCTTATATAAATACTGTCATTCTTCCTAAGTGTGTAAATGGCGACATTGAATTTACCGAACTGCAAACCATAATTTACTGCGCAGCATGGACGGCAGCTACATGTAATGGGGCTAAAATATCAGACCCCACTCAAAATGACCGCCGCCCATACATACAGAGAAAACCAAAATGGCAAATCAGATTAGAAAAGAAAATCGAACATCTAAGAGCAAACATAGGTAGGCTGACACATTTCATAAATGGCTGTAGAAGTCATAAATTAATAGCTGCAGTAGAAGAAATAAAGATAAAATACCAGATACACGCACAACACGAAAACCCAAATACACTAATACCTCACTTTTTAGACACGTTAAAACAAAAATTAAGCGCAGCATCGTGTAGACTTAAAAGATACATAACATGTACAAATCGCAAAGTCCAAAACACAAAATTTATTAACAATGAGAGAATATTTTATAGGAACCTTACATCTACTAACACAGACACCACTAACCAACAATTAGAGACACCTACACCCGAAACACTACGAGAATTTTGGTCTAACATTTGGGAAAACCCAGTACACCATAACAGCCACGCAGACTGGGTTAACGAAGCTACAACAGAAATTCCGGAAATGGAGTTTGAGTTTATACCAGTAGCTACATTTATAGACGTCATCAAACGCACACACAACTGGAAAGCGCCTGGCACTGACAACATCCACAACTACTGGTATAAAAAGTTTTCAACCATACATCCTTTCTTACATAACCATTTAAATACATTCATCAAATCACCACATTTACTCCCTCAATACATAACACACGGAGTAACTTATATGATACCTAAAGACACGAATGACACCAAAAACCCAGCGAAATACCGGCCAATCACTTGTTTACAAACCTTGTACAAAATTCTAACAGCCTGCCTTAGCGAAATAGTATATGAGCATTTAACTAAAAATAACATTTTGGCAGAACAACAAAAAGGTTGTCGTAAGAACAGCCAAGGATGTAAGGAGCAACTCACCATTGACGCCATTACTATGAACAGCGCTGTGAAAAGCAAAAGGGATATTCACACAATGTTCATAGATTACCAAAAGGCCTTTGATTCAGTTCCGCACAGCTGGTTGCTACACGTACTAAATCTTTATAAAATTCACCCAACACTTAAACTATTTTTCGAAACTTCTATGCAAAATTGGCAAACTGTTCTAAAAATCAATTCTTCCTCCTCAACCGTAGTAACTGAACCAATCCGTATAAGACGTGGAATTTTTCAAGGAGATGCACTAAGTCCTCTGTGGTTTTGCATGGCACTCAATCCACTCTCACACTTGTTAGACAAAACAGGCGCGGGATTCACACTAGAAACCAACAACACACAATACAAGCTAACACACCTTATGTACATGGATGACATAAAGATATATGCAGCTAACAAAGAAGCGCTTTACCAGCTAGCTGATTGCACACAACAATTTTCTGATGATATTTGTATGTCATTCGGGGTAGATAAGTGTAAAATTTTGTCCATTGTTAAAGGGAAAACCCAAAATAATAGCTATACACTTCTATCAGGAGAATTGATCGAGCCTATGGACGAACAGAGCACATACAAATACCTAGGTTTTAAACAGTCCAGGCAAATACAACAAAAGATGGCCAAACAAGAACTGGTCAAAAAATTCTCACACCGCCTCAACCTTATCTTAAAAAGCAACCTTAATTCAAGAAATACAATTAAAGCCATCAACACCTTTGCAATACCTATTCTCACATACTCTTTCGGAATCATACGATGGTCAAAGACAGATATTAAAAAACTACAGCGCACTATCCATACAATCCTAACCAAACATAGAAAACATCACCCAAAATCATGCATACAACGACTTACACTGCCACGCCAAGAAGGAGGCAGAGGATTAAATAGACATACACAATTTACACAACAAACAGATACATTCACTCAGAGCATACTTTCATAACAAATCAGAAACCTCATTACTACACAAGCAAGTAACGGAGACAGATCAGAAATTAACACCACTAAACCTACAAAACATAAACACACAAACAAATGAACACATTGTAAGTACTCAACAAAAAATTGCAGCATGGTCTGAAAAAGCTCTACACGGAAGACATCGAGCCTGCCTGAGCCAGCCACACGTCGATAAAGTAAAGTCGAACGAATGGCTCAAACGAGGCGAATTGTTTCCCGAGACCGAGGGTTTTATGCTGGCCATACAAGATCAAATAATAGCTACACGTAACTACAGAAAATACATCATAAAAGACCCAAACCAGCCGACTGACTTGTGCAGACATTGCAACAATGCTTCTGAAACTATACAACATATAACAGGAGCATGTAAATCACTCGCACAAACCGATTATAAACACCGCCATGACCAAGTTGCTGCCATCATACACCAACAGTTATCATTTAAATATAAACTAGTTTCTGAAATGATACCGTATTATAAATATAAACCGGAAGTAACATTAGAAAATAACGATACAAAAATCTACTGGGACCGAACTATAATAACTGATAAAACCATTCATTATAATAGACCCGACATTACCATCCACGACAAAACCAATAAAACAGCTTATCTGATAGACATAGCAATACCTAACTCACATAATATCCAAGCCACAATTTCCGAAAAACTCAGTAAGTACCAAGATCTTGCCATTGTAATTAAAACCCAATGGAATGTACAAACTGTTCATATAGTCCCCATTGTTCTCTCATCTACTGGTATTATACCAAAATCTCTCACACAAAGCCTCAACACTCTACAAATGCCTACTCACACACTCTACATGCTACAAAAAGCCACCATTCTCAACACCTGTCGAATCACCCGAAAGTTTCTGACTTCTTCTACATTATCATCCACTTTCTCTATCTAAATTATACTTTACATCCTTGGTTTCGACCCGCGTGTAAAGTTTCTTATGCTCTCTTAAATGAGAAGAAACAAAAAGAACCAAAAATAATAATAATAATAATATTCCACAACTATCACACAACGCCATCTAGTCCCAAGCTAAGCAGAGCTTGTGTTATGGGTACTAGACAACTAATAAACATACTTATATATTTCTAAATACATACATATAATAGATAAATTACACCCAGACACAGAACAAATGATCGTGCTCATCACACAAACATTTGTCCTGGGTGGGAATCGAACCCACGACCTCCGGCATAGCAGTTAGGGTCACTAACCACTAGACCAACAGGCCAGTCAAACATTGTTTTTACCCTAACGCAATGCCACTGAACTCGCGTGGCGAGTCGATTCAATTCGTGTTGCAGCGCCGACGACTCGCCTAGCGAGTCCAACGTAAAATGTAGGCGGCATCCGAGAAAACATCGTGAAAATCGTAGTGGTAATGAACGTGTTCTGGGCTAAGCCAGTAAGAAAAGAAGGTCGAATTATAATAACGACAAATCAAATGCAACACTCGAAACTGTTGACGCAGGAGCTACTGTTATCGTATCATGCATCCTCATAATCTACGATTATATTATTAACACTAGCTTTTGCCCGCGACTTCGTCCGCGTTTCCGTCGTTTTTCGTAAAAAAGTACCATATGGCCTTCCTTACGGTTCAGTGGCGTTTTTTAGGTGGCATTGTGTATTTTATTTTTAATCGACGGTAACGGAAAGGCTGTCAGTTACCTAGGTAACAAAATAACCTACGATAGAGGTCCTACTCCTAACTATAGCTACCTTACACTTAAAATCTAAGTGCCTATTTAAACTAAAATATTCTAATAGAATTATACCCAGAAATATGTACAACTTACATCAAAAAAAGAAATGAAAATAACGCTGAAACGCCTGTGCAATACCATCTACCTATACCTACTTCACTTACAAATAAATACCTATACCCCTACCTATACCTAACTAATACATAATATAACTAATAAAAGTATCTACGCTTTTACCTACTACAAAAATAAAATTGAACATAAATTAGCCAAAACTTACCAATCGGTATCTAAAAAACTATGCGTAGGTACTACTTCTACTTCTATTACTACTTCACCAAGGAAATAAAATGCAAACTATTAATAATTTGTAATTTGAACGAATATTTAAACACTACCAAAACAACTAATACCTATTTTATAAAATAACAACAAAATAAATTCAAATAAACTATTTAAAGACTAAAAGTCGTGCTGATAAGCATTGTTTGTTAAAATCAATTATTGTCTGTCAATAAGGTCGAACGCTCTGAACGCATCAATAGCCACGACCCGCGTCGAGCGCGGCAACCGTTACACAAAAATAATCCTTAAGGCATGATTCAGTATTCACGCGCAACGGCGCGACACGTGTTATTGTGAGTCAACCATAAAAGATAGACATATGCTGTTGTGGGATATTTTTTAGATAATTTTATGTAGAACATTTCCGTCATAAATGATTTCTATGTAGCTTTAACCATTAAGGCTGCACACGCGACGGAAGCTTAAAAAATGGAGCAACTTCTCCCGTTTTCCCAACATTTCCCTTCACTGCTCTGCTCCTACTGATTTTAGCGTGATGAAAAGTATACTATAACCTCCCCAGGAGTATGAAGAATAATCGTACCAAGTTTCGTTAAAATCCGTCGAGTAGTTTTTGTTTCTATAAGGAACATACAGACAGACAGACAGACAGACAGACAGACAGACAGACAGACAGACAAAAATTTTACTGATTGCATTTTTGGCATCAGTATCGATCACTAATTACCCCCTGATAGTTATTTTGAAAATATATATCATGTACAGAATTGACCTCTCTACAGATTTATTATAAGTATAGATTCTGGCTAAAAGTGACTCCTCGTTTCACTGGTTACCTAGTGCTTATTGACTCTAATCGGAAGAGTAAACTGATTGGCGCACGCGCACCGCATTTGTTATGAGAGTGAGAGCTTAGTGTCCACTGTCTCTAGTGTGTTTAATATTTGTCGAAGCGGATGTTGCACACCTTTTTAAAATTGTAGAAATGCACTCATGAAACCTTTTTCGGAGTTGTGAAGATCTGAATTATAAAGTAGCTACAGCCATTCATTCATCCAATCTACCATTTAGTATTCCTTAAAGAGACTATCATAGCGCAAAACATTCTCCCAAAGAGGCTTTAAACAGTTTTAAAACACTCGGTCCACAGGATGTGTCTCACAAGTCCCATAGATATTAACGAAGCAAGAAACAGCCCATTAAGTCCCGACAGAGGCCGGTATTGATACAGTTATCAATGCTACGATCTCAGGAGATATATTATGGAACTCTAACTGGTCCCCATTTGGGTGACGCTTGAAACACACGTGTGCTTGGCACTCAAACCTTTACAAACTCTAACAGAACATGCCACGAGAAAACACACCTTCCAAACTCAACTAAGGACTCTGTTTCCAACGCAACATGTTTGATTTAAGTCACTATTGCCATGGGATTATGTTTACGACTGAAGTATTTTATAGCTTCGGAGCTTGGTTTTGAAGTTAGTATCGTATCGCCTCGACACAGAGTTGATAATGCGACATGTTGTTTCGGTAGATAAACCACTTCGTTATCGCGAAAGACTCATTGGTATGGCGAACAGGCAGCGGCGTCGATGTGTCTGTAGGTTTGATTAGCTGATTTTATGAGCGGCGACTGCTTGTCTTGTATCTCTGGGTTGGTGCTAGGCTCTCAAATGTTCCACGACGTAACACATTTGAGGAAAACAAAAAAGATCTGAAAATGTCAAGAACACTTGCACGTGCTATCTATCGTGCATTCGGAATATTCTGTGCTGATGGATTCCGCAGTTGCGTGTTTTATTCGTGTGTAAATATGTGGTAGAAAACAATGATTTAGCAGAATTCTATATTTGCTTGAATGCAGCGTGCAGCGTCATCGAAGTTCATCTGAGATTTGAAATCCATCTCCAAGTAATCCAATACCTACGGCTAGTTACTTAGGTATCTTTGTTCAAGTTCATTTATAAAGTATATTGTTACAGTCAACATTAGTTAGTTAGCTTCTCTACGAATGTTATTGTGGTTCATAGAGTATTTCTTGGTTTGCGAGGAATGCCATGCTTTGTAAGACGCAAACTCTAACGCCACGCGGTATCAGAGCTTTATGAAAGCTTCTACTTCTACTAGACCAAACCATGTATCAAATAGAATGACCCACTACACATATTTATTAGTAGGTAATCTGTGGCCCTTTGACTTTGAAAAAGTTGTTGCTATGGTGTTCATTAAGTGGGTATTCGTCGTCCGCGTCGCAATTAACTAACCTGTCTAAATGTGATGTGAGCGGCATAGCGTGGCACCATGCAAAAACTCGAGCCGGCTCAGTGGAATATTTTACAAACGCCATGATGTCATGGTGGATTAAATTACTGAGTACTATGACCTTGCCTGTCAGTTGTAGGAAGTTAGTCAACGAATACTATCGGGACTGTACTTACAAGTACATGGAGTACAACAGCAATATTACTTCAATTGAACGGTAAGCCACAAATCGTGAGCCGTCGCTGTTCTGCATAAGTTATTGCTCCAGTCACACCCAGTTGGTATTATATTCCATTTCAGTGGTAAACTGCAATGGTGACAGAATTTCTAAATTCAAAATTGCAAATTGAACGCAATATTTCAAGTATATTTTGAATAATAAAACGCTATAGATAGCTATCGAGTTTTATTTTAATTGATTCGATTAATTTTATCTATCTCGGGAGATTACGTTGATGATATTTTATAACGAGTGTAGAACTCGTTTTGGCATGAGCAGTTGTCGCCTGGAGGGGCCTCATATTAGCATGGATTAATTTCAATCAAGTGAATTTGGTCCGCAGTTGAATGAGCGGTGATGGCAGAGCGGCGGCCGACGACGCTTGCGCACACCGGTTTGTTGGTTCTACTGTCACCATCCTGTTGCTGTTTTGTAACATTATCTGTCACTAGAATTATCTGGCCTTAGATAGAAGCATTATTTTATTATGTATGTAGATTTCTTTGAGATTTTGCTATCTAGGTAATACTCTTTTGCCGTTTTTATAGAAATTGGACCACAATAGTTGGTTTTATGACATTTTTTGCCTGATCCCAAGGCTAGCCCATAAACAAGCAAGCTAGGAAGTCTTGCTAAAATGCTTCGATCAATAATTGATCGAAGCTAAAATGTTATAAATTGTACATAGATGGGAGATAACATTATTTGAATTTCATGGTAGAGTTTCAAGGCATTCTAACCAAACATCCTACTAACGCTTGTAGATTGCCACCGGCCACCGTATAGAGGCTAAGTACCTACTTAGGTAGAAATAATAATAATGGCTACAACAATAATTGTTATTTTTATTACCGCTGATTTAACGTTTTTATCTGTAGCTCCTACAGCTACTTAAACGACGTAATAACATGGTGAGTTGGTAGAGACACAGCTACACATAATGGATTCGACCATAGCAAGTTTCTTAATAAGCACAACATGAAAACTTCGTACATACATACCCATTAACCACCTGTCAACTTTTTGCGTACCGTTCTTCTGGCTGATTGCAAACATCAAACGTTCGTAGAATATATTATTATAATTATCTTAAACATTCTAAGTAGCAAGCAGTTATTATGTTACATCACAAGATATCTTATAAGTACTTATATTATGTATAACTTTTTATGACATTTTATATTGGTACATAGTACATATCTCTTCAACACTGCAGTAACAGCTGAAAGAGTCAATTGCCTTTCTTAAGGCGGGGTTACCCCGATAAACGTCGTCAACAATAGCGTTTTACTCGTACATGGAAAGGATTTAAATTTTGAAAAAAATGTATTACATAGTTGACTCTTCGATCATGATATGTCGGGCATGCGATACACGATTACTTACACTTCACTGCATCCAATTAAATCGCAAACACATGTCCAAATGATGGCTAAATAATCGTTTTACTTGAGTTATATTAGGCTTTGAAAAATAAAACTTATATCATAACAAAGGTCGTAAAAAATGTGTATTATCTCGGGTCACATAATGTATAATTTCTTTATCATTTTTCTCCAAGAGAGAAAAAACAGTCAAAATTTAGGCATTATATCGCTCGCGCGGCAGGGCGGGGGGTGAGGTCGTGCGTACATAAAAACAAAGTAGCGTAACCTCGCCTTAAAAAAAAGGCCATGCCCAAAGTTCCTCAAGGATAAGAAATTGCTTTTCAAATATCTTTTTTCACAATGATGAGCTACACCCCAATTGCGAAACCCGCTTTTAGTCAGATAACACAGGTCTACAAAAAGATTTTTCATTACTCATACTCTGAAAGTAGGTCAAAACATGCCTGCGGAGCGGGTTGAAAGTACTACTTTTCAGCCCTAGGGAGAATCGCTTTCTACTGACAGCTGTCAAATTATTTGATGTAATTGGGAGCAAGCCTATTGCCATCAACCAATGTAATTAGGAGCAAGCCTATTGCCACCAACTGATGTGATTAGGTGCAAGCCTATTGCCATCAACAAATGTAATTAGGAGCAAGCCCATTGCCATCAATTGATGTAATTGGGACCAAGCCTATTGCCATCAACCAATGTAATTAGGAGCAAGCCTATTACCATCAACTGATGTAATTGGGGTCAAGCCTAGATTACCATTAACCGATGTAATTAGGAGCAAGCCTATTGGCATCAACCAATCTAATTAGGAGCAGTCCTATTGCCATCAACCGATGTAATTAGGAGCAAGCCTATTGGCATCAACCAATTAAATTAGGAGCAGTCCTATTGCCATCAACCGATGTAATTAGGAGCAAGCCTATTGCCATCCACCGATTACAATTAACCGATTTTAAGTGTTTCTCTTATGTTTACTTTTTTTTTCAATTTGTTTTGTCCTGTGTGCAACCAATAAATACTTTTTCTTTCTTCTTTCTTTCGATT
Organism: Diarsia dahlii; assembly: GCA_949775195.1. Lineage (NCBI taxonomy): Eukaryota > Metazoa > Arthropoda > Insecta > Lepidoptera > Noctuidae > Diarsia > Diarsia dahlii. Next base: position 18,112,156 of record OX459191.1, on the reverse strand, counting down.
TAGGTAATTGGGCGCAAGCCTATTCCCATCAACTTTCCTCGTATTCGTAATGAAAAGCACAGTGTTTACTTCGGGTTAAAGACTTATTTAGTCCCTGGAACTATTAGCGCCCTCGCTGCGCTCAGGCGCCAAACCCCGTCTCGGGGAATAAATAAGTTACTTTCACCCCTAAGGTAACAATGTACTATTTTTTTAGTGTTGCTCTCGATATCTTTGCGAGATCTTTTTATTTATAACATCTATTTATTAAGAATAAAGTCATTGGTGTGCTAGATCAGCACTAGTTTTTCAGTTATTGGGGTATGTGTAGGGTATACTTGGGCCTGTTTCTATAGGAATTCACAAAACATCGAGTCAAGAAAAGTACTACTAACATTGTTTTAAGTTGTTTATACTAACATAAAATATGTCAGAAAAACCCATAGATATACATAATATCTATGGGTTTTTCTTACCTGAAAATAAATGAATTCTATTCTATTACATGTTGAATGTAAAAATAAAAACTAAGGTAGAGTAAAAATATTTTTATGTTTCTTTAATTGATGTAAAACATAAAATTGCTGTTTATTTATTTTAATTTGTTTGTACAGTCGAACAAGCTAATAAGTATACAGGGTAGAGATCTTTATAATTCTACAACACTGAAAACATTGATTGTAATTTTGTTTTATCAAGTGTTTCGCATTAAGCGACCGATATCGAACGCTGTTTCGTTTGACATCAGTCTCTAAATGTGTCTGTATAATCTTAAAAGTAAAAACAAATTAGCTGACTGTATACTTATTAGCTTGTTCGACTGTACTAGTTTTTTCAATGATTTTCAAAATATCTAAACGAATCATCGTAGGTATTTAAAAAAAAATTTTTTTTGCTTCTCCACATATTGTTTTATTTCATACAAACTTCAAACCGCAATAAATAAAAAACTAGAGCCAATTTTCAAAAACTGTTATTAATACTACGTTATTTCTGGGTACAAGGCCAAACTCAAACCACTCTCATATCAAGAGCAACAAATTTACTGTTGACTAGTGTAATTGTTATCCAATACACTATTTATTTAAAAAACGAACGCTGTTTATAATTAAAATTATTTATTTGCGATTCTAAGAAGTGTCTTACACCCTGCAATTCCCTGCATTTTTTTCCACCACCTTTCTTCAGAATCTCATCACGATATGGACTAGTAATCAATTTCAGATAATTTATTCTGTCAGGTGGTCTACCATAAGCACCAAACCTTCTTTGTTAATAATGTCTTCTTCTTCTTCACAGGAAACGTTCATCCGGATAATCCCTGGTTGCCTTAACCGACGCTGGTACAGATTCCGTTCCTCACTGGTAGGAATAGTGCCGCCAAAAGTTCGTAGAACAGTTTCAAGCTCTAGTGAAAAAGCCAAAAAGGTTTCAGACACACGATACCCTTTACACCTAAACACTCTTGTATCGCAAAGGCTGAAGGCTCTAGTGAAAGAGCTTTCGATGGTGTATCTACGGAAAGATTAATCTGTGGCGAGGTAGTGGACCGTTACCTAACCTATTCGTTCCACCTGCTGAAAATCACCCACCTGGACATGAGTAGCCATGGTTGACCTGGAAGTCTTTAATTAGACTCTGGATCCAGGTTGGTTGCAGCAAGGAAATCCTGCTGAAGCGGAGATTCATAAATGACTCTGCTCTGGAGTGTAAAATTAGTGCTGTTCCACAAACAATGGGGCACTTATTGGAGGACAATATCGTGTCCCGTTGTTTGTTCACTACATAAAGTGATAGGCGCTACCGAAAGCACCCAACTTTAGTTCAGCTCTGGGCCGAGCTCGACACAATTAGGATTGCCATTGACATACTAAGAAGAAAATCGTGTGGTTAGCACTTTACCTGGTGTCAGAGCTTTGCAGGTAGCATGCTGGTTTCCTCACGATGTTTTCTTTCACCGAAGCAAGTGATAATTATACAATTCGGACATGAACCCTAAAAATCAGAGGTGCGTGCCTTTTTTTTTTTTTTTTTTTTTGGTGGGTGGAAAATCATCGAATGACCCCCCCCGCTCTTGGGCAGAGCGAAGGGGAGTGTCAGACTTCTACTGACTAAAAACCGAACCCATGTTCCTTCTTTGCCCTTGTGCCGAGGCCACGTCATCTAGTACTAAAATCCGCGGCCCCGACGGGCGTCGTCCCTTGCGGGCCCCTCCTTGCTGACATCTCTTTGAGGCACGCGTGGAACACGAACGCGCCGCCGACACGGTCTGTTGCCGTCATGACGACGGCCGGACGGCGAGCTAGCCCATTACTCACCGTCCACAGGCCCGCGTCTACGGTGGCCGGAAGCCATCACGTGGCCCCCGACGCCCGGAGCGCCTTCCGCGCCTTCCGCGGCGGCTGGGACGTTGAGAGGTTCGCTCCCTCTCTCGTTCCGCCACCTCCTTCGCTAGCACCTGCTTCGCAGAAGGAGGCGACGGCGTCCCATTCCTCCTCGCCCCGGACCATGGCTTGCACCAGGGCCGGACGCGAGAGGTCGCCACCGCCGATCGCCGCTACGAGAACACGGCGGGGCTCCGCCCAAGCAGGGCACACCTCCACAGTGTGCTCCACCGTGTCCTCCGGTCGATCCTCGCAGTGGAAGCATCCGGGCGTTTCCTCCCGCCTGATTCGGTGCAGGTACCTCCCGAAACATCCGTGTCCGGTGAGGACCTGCGTCAGACGGAAGGTGAGGGCGCCGTGGCTCCTCTTTAGCCACTCCTCAAAGAGGGGACTTATTGCCACTATCGTGGCGTGCCCTGCACGGGGTTGCAACAGTCGCTGTCTCCATGCCGCCATGAGATCGCACCGGAGGTCTGTCCGCCGCGCAGCAATGTGCCGCGGCAGCAGAGTGACCCCTCGGTGTAGCGCCTCCGCGCGCCACTCATGTAGGCGCGCGAGGACTATCGCCTCCAGATCCCACGGCGGCAATCCGGCAAGGAGATTCGCCGCCTCGCGGGAGATCGTGCGGTACCCGCGGACAAGCCTTACGGCCATGACCTTTTGGGGCGCGTTCAGGTAGTGGACGGCCCGCTTCCTCACGGCACGCGCCCACACCGGGGCCCCGTAAAGGGCCATGGACCGCACGATCCCCGCATACAGCCTACGGCAGGAGGCGTTTGGCCCCCCCAGATTGGGCAAGAGCCACCTAAAGGCAGCCGCGGCCCGCTCCAATCTGGGAGCCAAACGTCGGAAGTGCTCCACGAAGTTCCACCGGCTGTCGAGGACGAGTCCGAGGTACTTTAAAGTACACTCGACGCCGATGGAAACCCCTCCCACCGATAGCTGGGATCCCGACGGTGGCACATTCCCACGCCCAGAGGTGCGTGCCTTGGGTTCGAATTCGAAACGTGGCAGCTAAAGGCTGCTGCTAAAGGCGATACACCAAGTAGATGGAGTAACTAGATTTTTACTGCTAAGCAACGAAGAAAACAACAAAAACGAGGTAACAGAGCACAGTACCGTGAAGCAAGGCAAGAGGACAGGACCCCTGTACCCTCATCGTCTGCTAGCCTTTTCCCAACTATGTCAGGGTCGGCTTCCAGACTAACCGGATGCAGTTGAATACCAGTATGTTACATGGAGCAACTACCTATCTGGCCTCCATAACCCAGTTAGTTCTGGGTTCCTATACCCTGCACTGGGGAATTCTGAGCTGAAATAATGATGATTATGTTACCTGCCAAGTAACTGTTACAAACTTACAACTGTGGCCTATATCCAGCAGTGGACCTCTTTCGGCTGAAATGATCACCTAGTTACAAACGATTATTCCTATTTGTGTTGTAACGTGTATGAAATGGAAGGACTAGCGCCTGTACCTGTGCCTGTACTGTAGAATGTAGATAAAAGATAAACATGATATTATCTACCTATATGTGTTCGAAGATGGTTTGATACGCTTTGATTGCACTTTATGTGGAATTATTGTTGTATATTATTAAAAGTATTTTTGATGTTTTAGTACTGAGAAAATTTTCAATTTTCCTAATAATAACTTTAACTAAAAGAAAAATCCTAAAGCTGTAAAAAATACCGGAAATGAACTTAACTAATCTTGATACCGAAAAATTAAACTGTTCTAAATATATCATTTTCAATTTAACTCAATAAATCCTTAATCTCATATAGGAAAAATATGTTTTACCAGTTCGTTCGTATCGGATCGGACCCCTCTAAATTCTCTTACCCTTAATTGCAAGGTTACCGCCGCCGTACCGATCAGCTGTTAGCCAGTTTCCATTTAGTATGAAGGCGAATATAATGTATCTGTAGAGTAGTCACATAATACTATACTTTACTAGCTACGGCATTAAAAAAACGATGTCCCTAAGATATTTTAAAACATTTCCAATTTTTAAGTACATTTTCTTCAAAAATGCATACAATAAAATAAAATAATGTATTATTTTGAGTATTTTGTAGATTTTCTAAGCTTGGTTAGACACTGACTTTCCTTAGTCCTACATTTTTTATTCATACACAGTTCTTATATTAGTATTCTTCGGAAAATACCACAATTTTCCTCTATACTTGGTAGGCGATGACGTGATCTCTATCCTAGATACGTCCGGTCTCGAGATATCTAGATGAGTAGATGTTTATTTTATATGTTGTACTTATCTGCATAATTATGTGCGATTGTGCAACTCATGGACCACGTAAGCATGTTGCTAAAGATGGATATACGATTAAACATTCAATATTTTATTATTCTGTGATTTTATACCTCTGAATATGTATGAGGATCTAGGTGCCCAAACCCATCTGTTACTAACATAGTCTCATATAATAAAAGATTTTCGCCGAATATACAACCTCCTCCTTTTTATAAATTGGTAAAACTGTGTACATCGAAAAAAAAACTTTTAGCGTTTAGAGCTGGAGATTTACTAAAATCCGTAGGATTATTTTCACTCTGGCTGATTGTTCAAAAAGTCTTAATAAAGGTTAAATTGATTGACAGAACGTGATTCTCAGGCCTAAATCTTAAATTGGTTATTCTTGTTTGATAAATAAACGAAAGGTTATGTTAGCCCGAGCCTAGTCCCTTAGAAGTAAATAAAATATTTATAAATATAGGTATTGAATTACCTACTTATACCTAATAGGAATCAAATTAAATCGTCAGGGAAGGCAATAGCGACCCCACCAGCTCGGCACCTAGTTGAAAAGCAACCCTGTTTCCAATTTTTTTTTAGTTCATTTAAAAATATTATCATAGTGTTGGTACAATAACCGTTATTATTAAAAGAGGTACCTAAATAAATGTTTATAAACAATAAAAACAATTAATTTAATAAATTGTTTTTAATTTATAAAATTATTAATATTAATATTAAAATACACAATGTGAAAATAAAGTCTGAATTCTACCTATAAGTATGATTTCATAGAACTAAACAGAACACAAGTTCCTACGTGTGATTGCAACAAAACGAGCAGTTAGAGATGTCCGCAAACGATAACTGGTATCGGTATCGGTATCAGGACCAGATTATGATAATAAGTTATAAAATTAAGTTTCAAAAGAATTTTATCAGGAAGGCAGTAATTAATTAGCTTACAAATAATGACGTAGGTATCTAAATCTACTTATTGTTAAAATGGATGCATAGAGTCATTATTATTCACTTGTTTATTAAATAAATTAGAAATATTATCATGTTTTAATATTTTTGTCTTTATTATCTCCTTTGAATTTGAACACGACCACATTTTTGAAAGTAACTAGTTTTTTTTTCCATACTCAATAACAAATAAGCAAACAATGTTTTAAGCTTTAACGTTTTATAACTAAACCATAAAAGCACACAATAATAAAAAACCAGGGAAGATATATCGTAGTTAGTGCCAGGCCAGTGTAAGATTAATTAAGCACTATAGGTGCTTGTATTTTGATAATTTTTGTAGAACATTTTGAAATTGGATTGGATCTTTTTGGAGTTGGATCGCTATTTTCACGGTCGCCGGACGCGAGCGAGGCAGGCGCAGCAGGCGGCCGCTCAACAAAAAAACAACTTTCCTCGAAACAGCGATGGCGATGGCGCTAAGTTTACAACGAAACCTAAAACGTCGTAACTGTCCGCTAAAACCATGTTACTTGAGATCTTATAACAACGCAACAGGCTGGGCCGAAATAACTTGTTGATGTGCGTTGCGGGTGGGACGGGTGTGCGCGGGTGTAAGGGGGGGCTAGCGCCGCCGAGCGACGGCCTGTCTACGGCGGCGAGTCGGCGACACCCTGTCTGCCACGGTCGGCGTCGTTGCCGTTCCGTGCGCATTCCTATCCGCCCGCACCCCTCGATGCTCGTGAGCCGCCCGCGCGCACTCAGTGGCAACACCGCATGCAAACTTGTTTCGTAAACGGATGTGGCAGCGACCGGGGCAGGGCATGTTTGTCTGTCTTCTTCTATTATGAGAAATTCTACAAGCTTGAAAGAGATAGAAATGGTGGCGCTACGTGCTATCGGCTCCCACTTGCGGCATTTTTTCACGCCGAGAATGAGGCGAGATTACTGCCTTAAGCAACGTACACATGCGTTTTTTTAGTGATATCTTTTTGTTTTAGAAATTGCGCATTAGTTATGAATTGTTTTATAGATTATGCCTGTGAGGAAATAAAGTTCCATCAAATCGCATTTTTAGATGTGTTATATTTTATTCACAACTCACAATCATTCTTACTGAAATTTATACTTTATGGAGAGATATTGTGATTATTTTAGCATTAATAAAGACCAGTAAACGGGGATAAGCTGATGGCAATAGGCTGATCCTCTATTACATGGGACTTAAACATAACTGTCGGTACACCTCTGCAGAGGCTTTGCATAACAGAACATCACGCCTGAATCCCCGAAGGGTTAGCCATAGGGGATTATAGGCGTGATATTATGGTATGTTAATAAATGAGATATTAATTCATGCACGTTCATCAAAATATCCATAGAAAACACAAACATATAAATTATAATATAATTATAGTCCACTAAAACGAACAGTGTGAACAGCGTTTTATTATGTATACGAGACTCACGTCGCACACTCACGCACGTTGGACAGGCAGCGGCGCGCCACCAACATCCGCGCCGTGCCGAGGCGAGAGAGCAGCCACAGTCAGTTCGGCGCCGACAACCGCCACGCGTACACGTATTCTCCTCAGAATGGCCGCCGCCCACACGCACTCGGCCCCCGCGCCCTCAGACCGTCGCTCAGAGGGCCGCGCCGGTTCCCGCCGTATATTCCCACCACAATTTAAGCTGCAAGTTCTCGAAGCGTATAGGCGCGACGCTCAATGTCGCGGAAATCAACGCGCCACAGCCAGAAAGTTTGGTATACATCGTCGTCAGATCCAAAAGTGGCTTCAAGCGGAACCTGCACTGCGAGCGGCACTCCTGAGGCGAGCACCGCAGCCAGCACCGTCACCTCCACCGTACGCAGTAGGGTCTCCAGAGAGCGCTCGGCTGCCTACACCACCGCCAGTGACAGTACCCACAGCGGTGCAAGTGCCCACGCCTCTACCATTACCAGTGCCTGTTCCTGTGCCTATGCAAATTGCCGAGCCTATCGACCTGTCTGTACGTCGACCTACACCACCACCTGCGCCTCAACCGGCATATGTGCCTCCCACGGCACCTTGTCCACCACGCAAGCCTTTTAAATTATTCCGGCCGTATCTCCTCGGGGACGAAGAAGAAAAGCGGCCATCGATAGCGTCACTGCCTGTTTCAAGTGGCATGTATGTGTCAGCGTTCGTCCCGGTGCAGAGTGCAGCGGGCTGCGCGCAAGCTGCCTGCTCCGCACCGCGTTGGTGCTCGTCAGTTCCCTCCTTCCCGGCTCCGCTCAGATGAGAGTATGCCACCGGAGTCCTGCTCCGTAACTCCTGTGATCTAGTCGCCGACGCCCGCCTGGCGCCGCCTGGGGCTTAGCCCTCTATCATCGTGCCTTAAATGTTCACGCCGCCATAGTGCATTATGCCGTCATCACCCGATGACAGATATTTTGTGTATAAAGTTTAAGATTGTATTTTTATATGTGGGGTTTATGAAGCTTACCTACATTTATAAAGAATAAATATTATAACGTCTATTATTATTATTATTAAATAAATAAAGAAGATTGTTTATAAAAACGTATTTTAATTCATTATGTAAGAATCCACTGACCGCCTGGCCGCGCTGGAGCAGGTAGCGCCGGCGCCATCCTCCTGCGGTCCTGCCTACCTGATGTAATCCCCTGTTCTATTATGTTTTACATAAAACGATGAAAGAGTTTTTTTTTTCGTTAGTGAATGAAACTCTCTTGGTCGAGTACTCAACTTTTTTTGAATCTACTTAAATACATTTTGAAAAAAAAAGGACACTTTGTTCCTTTTATTTAAATTAAATAAAGACAGTCATTAAAGTTTGCTTGTTATAGTTACATATTTAAATCAATTTAGTATACAGTTTTTACTATCAAGCAATTTTTTGAGTATTGATCTAAAGTACTTAAAAACTTAGAGCCTTTTCAGCACCACGTGACAATACTAGGCTACGTGGACTGATTGTTAGACAATCAATATTAATAATATTGTCTTTCATAATCACACTAAAAATTTTGAAGGAGCTAGGCAGGGGTGTGCCTAATAGAAGGAAAATAGCGCTGAGCAAGTGATTAATAAAAAAATATGAATTTACACTAGTTTTATTTTATCACCATTCACCATTACAAAAAGAAACTCGTAACCGATACCTAGCATATTTTGTTATGATCCTTTCACACTAGAGTGTTAGTTTTCATAAAATTCTAACATACTTATCGAATAAGTTTTTGAAAGCATTAACAAATTTGTACTATGTTTATTTGGCAAAAAATGGTAAAAAGGAACACAATTTCCTCAGATTTGTTATTAAATTTAGAACGAAATGTTGATCTGTATTTCCTATTTAGCAATACTTCTCTTTGAATTCTAAACAATTATGAAAATAATTTCCCAGTTAAAAGTTAGAGACGATTAATTATAATAATGTGCGAATTATTATTTTTAACGACAGTACCGCCAAAACCGCTTTGGTAACAAAACGCAAAACGTTATTTCGAACATAGTGATGGGAAAGCCCGGTATCGATCGATACCAATTTAAAATTATATTGGGAAAATCCGGTATCGATCGATCCCAATTTAAAAAATAAAAGTTTTTGGTTGTTCCCTCTCATTTAATGTGATATTTATATTCTCTTACGATCTGAATCTCCGGATATCGTTTCTTATTTTAATACTTATTTCTCACTCTCTAATTTAACTGATAGAATTTTTAAAATTATTTTGGTAACAGTACCTAACCACTATTTCTAGACCAGGCAACAGTAGCCTTTTTAAGCCCCCTGAATCCTGAACCACAGTCACATCACATAGTTAGCCGATTAAATTAAGTGTAGTAATGATATTGTTGTAGCTTTACTGTCTGGGCACCTACAACCTAACTTATCAGAAGAGTCAGTACCTAGGTACCTACCTACTGGCCTTGATGTGATGCTCATAATTATGACAAGCTCATCTGCGGTTTTACCAGGGGGCTTTCTAAGAAAACCGTAGGTATGACAAAATGACAGCACATAATCATTTTATTACTTAAATTTTAAATATAAATTAACAGTACCCATCTCAGTACCTTTTAAATATTTAATCAGTAGACTAGGTAGGTACATTGTTATAGTGAGTTGGTACCTATAAGGGTTTGAAGAATACCTATTTTTGTTTTTAATTAAGTAGGTATTTTTTTAATGGAACCTAAGTTCTTATCACCTAAGTACCTACTACCTACTTAATAGTTAACACCAAACAAATAAAGTTACATTTAAATAACATTGTAACTCGTTAATTTTCTATTAGTTCAGTCATTACTATAACCAATGCTCTCTACAACGCCTAAGTAACCTACTAGCTAGAGCGTGTACTCGGTACGGCCTTATTTTCCAGCAAAGGCATTCAGTGTGGAGACTGAAACAATAAAGTAGTTGTTTTATTATTGAGTACATTTGCGGTGTGGGGTAACGTAATGGCGACGAGCAGTCTGGCGCGGCAGGGCGGCACGAGGCGAGGCGAGCACGCCGGTCTCCGCTCGCATACCCGCAAACCCGCAACACATGCGGAATGCCTGTATCATATACCGCACTAGGGCCGCCACTCTAACGATATAATGGAAGAGAAAAAAGTCACAGCCACTTAACAGTCACTGGTCATTAAAATAATTGGTTTAGTACAATTCAATTAAAACACGTAACCATTGGAACTCAGAACCTAGATGTCGGTAGCTAGGGTTATAATTTTTCCTCATTCCGTAGCCCGCAGAAGTTTTCATTTTTCGGGTTTCTTAGCCAAATGTCAAGGCAAAAAGGGAACCCTTATAGATTGGTTCTGTCCGTTTGTCTGTCCGTCCGTATCATGTCAGCAAATTAACTGCGAGAGTGTTGGTTCTGCACAGTTGGTAATTGGAGAGTGAATGTCTGCTATGACTATCTTTAGTTGACTGTATCAGGAATGTTATAAAGCTCCGTAACCGTAAGCGAAACTATCAGGGGCCCTACTATGACGTCGCGTACTTAAAACAGTCCTACCTTATTCTTAATCCAGTGTGGAAAAGAGATAGCGCTAGACACCCTGTCTAGTTCTGTCACGTTTCCACACTGGAATAAGATTAAGTTAGGACTGTTTTAAGACGTCATAGTAGGGCACCTGAAATCCGAAATAAAAAAAAATATCCGTAAACGAAACCGATTTAAGAGTATCAGATAGTTTCGGATAAAGGTGGAGTCTAAATTATTATTCAATATTTTTACAAAATAACTTTTTATTTTAAAGTAATTGGCGGGATTTTAGGAGTTTTTGATTTGAGTTTTAGGAATAAATATTTTTCATTACTCATACTCTGAAAGTAGGTCATGACATGCCTGCGGAGCGGGTTGAAAGTACTACTTTTCAGCCCTAGGGAGAATCGCTTTCTACTGCCAGCTGTGAAATTATTTGATGTAATTGGGAGCAAGCCTATTGCCACCAACTGATGTGATTAGGTGCAAGCCTATTGCCATCAATAAATGTAATTAGGAGCAAGCCTATTGGCATCAACCAATCTAATTAGGAGCAAGCCTATTGCTATCCACCGATTTAGGTAATTGGGAGCAAGCCTATTGTCAACAACCAATTTAATTAGGAGTAAGCCTATTGCCATCAACCAATCTAATTAGGAGCAAGCCTATTGCCATCAACCGATGTAATTAGGAGCGCGCCTATTGCTATCAACCAATCTAATTAGGAGCAAGCCTATTGCCATCAACCGATGTAATTAGGAGCAAGCCTATTGCCATCCACCGATTTGGGTTATTGGGAGCAAGCCTATTGCCATCGACCAATGTAATTAGGAGCAAGCCTATTGCCATCAATTTTATTGATGTAATTGGGAGCAATCCTATTGCTATCAACCGATGTAATTAGGAGCAAGCCTATTGCCATCCACAGATTAGATTTAACCGATTTTAAGTGTTTCTCTTATGTTTACTTTTTATTTTTTTTTGTCAATTTGTTTTTGCTTTCTTTCGATTTAGGTAATTGGGCGCAAGCCTATTCCCATCAACTTTCCTTGTATTCGTAATGAAAAGCACAGTGTTTACCTCGGGTTAAAGACTTATTTAGTCCCTCGAACTATTAGCGCCCTCGCTGCGCTCAGGCGCCAAACCCCGTCTCGGGGACTAAATAAGTTACTTTCACCCCTAAGGTAACAATGTACTATTTGAGAGTTGTTTGTTTTGCCCGGCCGAGCCGTCACTTCTCAGTTCTCAGAATGTGTTTTATGATTCTAATATCTGTAACTCAAATTATCCGAAACTGGCGGATAATCCGAAATAATTACTTATTATCCGTATCGGAAACCGGTATAATATTATTCCTACACCCGTATCCGTATCCAGAACGAAATTTCATATCCAAAACATCTCTGGTCTGCATGAGCCGCTACACAAAAGTGACGAAAAATTAAAAAAAAAGATTGAAAAAAATTACGGTTCTCTAAATGGATACATAATTTAGGTAATCTACACTTAATGCATGCTTAGCTAGTCAACCATTTGGAGGTACAATTATGTACAGGTATTCCTCGTATGATGATGTGTAGACTGTAGTGTAATTGGACCTGGCTTATAATAATTGCAGATTTTTCCACTCGCTATTGGTAGAAAAGGTGGTAATTTAGTCTAATATTGTGCTTAGAACGCATGCCGTTCTCAAGTTATGCTTGTCTTATGAAGGGATCAGTGAAGATCGATGGGGAGCAGCGGGGCCAAGATTCTATCTCAATTTCTAACAACTTTTATTTTTCACAGGTGAAGATGGCCATTGTAGGGATATCAGGATGTCAGGCAGACTACTTATTCAGGTGTATATGAATTGTTTTACAATTAAAGTTTACATCACACTTTTATCATCAACAAAGTTATAGAAGTCGTTGTTAGAAATCAATTCCGGATCGTGGTTTTGACTAAGTATTGCCAGATCAACGAACTCTCTAATTTTCCTGTTTTTAGCATGATGTGGGTTAGATTTCATGAATCACGAATATCAGGATAAGTGGCAAAGGGATAAAACACACATGGCCTATGATAAGTATCGTTCTAAATCCGATTAAATTTTAATATTTATTATCCTTCTGATTATTTATCTTCTGTTCCAGTCTTTAATCATGTTTATTGTTTAACGTTTCTCTGACAATGGAAGGATAATAAACAATAACGCCAGATAAGTCGGCTTGAAATAAATAGAAGCTTATCAGATTATCCTGGATTCCTGGTCACCAGATTATAGGAGCCCTGATTTTGTAAATTGTAATTACCTGCTTATTTAAAGTAGACTTAACAAACAAACGCCGATGTTTGGCAGAACAGACGTTTGAGGATTGGTCATATAAATTAAAAATTCCAATAACACATTGAATGGTTCCAAAATTAGTTAGTAGACAAGGAGAGAGATTCTGGAGAAAAATCAAGTTAATCTTAATAGTAATTATATATAGAGTCAGTTATTTTTAAGTTCAGGATAATGGAAATCAGTCAATCAGTGACACAAAGTCAATGAAACAAACACGTCACGGACTTCCGAAATAAAAGTTATTTTCGACCGTTTTATTGTTTTTTCGTCGTCTTACGTCCACCAGCTGGGGAGCATCGCCACAGGTTCTCCGCACGGGTCTAGAATTTTTTATTTCCGAATTTAGTTTTGCATAGCAGTGGATGGCAGAAACTTCATTTCGCCGAAAATCATTTGGCGTACACTCATTTACCATAAATTCAAAACGCATAACTTTGTAAGTCAGAATCATCTTTGAGCATAAACTTCATTTCCAGAAACATCATTTCGCCGAAAATTCATAATCAGAATCGTCTTTTGGCACGCATTTAATTTCATACATACGTGTAACAGGTGCTCCGGCGGCGGCGGTCCCACGCAAGCATAATTATCGTCGCAGATGGTTTTAACACACCGCCGCAGCTTCGGCTTGCTGGCCGGCAGCCGCGGTGGCGCGCGTTTAAACCACCTGCTCCTCAGCTTGCGGGCCGCCTCGTCACTCCGCGCCTACGCGGGTTTAGATTACACTCTCGGGGTAGGGCAGAAGAGACTACGAGGAGTCGGTTTTGCAGCGATTCGTTTCTGTCACTAACTTTTGTAGCAAAAGGTATTGACTTTTAATTTTAAATTAGTTCAAAAATATTGTAATAGAATTGGCATTATACCTTATAAAAATCTGCCATCTTAAAAGTATGCCATTGAAAATTCGGCCATTTAAACATTCGGCGAAACGATAATTCTATTAAATAATTGTTTTGCCTTAAACAAATTCGTTCAAAGAAGAATATGCCAAGTGTGTTATGCCAAATAAATTTCGGAGCATCAAGTTTCTGCCAGATAGATGGTACCCTCTCCGCACAACTAGCCTATGTCTTGCTTTTTCTGCTGGGGAGTTCGCATGCCCAGTGTGGCATCGATCTGCCCATGCAAAGGAGGTTGACATAGCGCTTAACGAGACTTGTCGCATAGTAACGGGGTGCTTGTATCCGCTTGCAGGTGCGAGTTGCGACGCGAAATAGCAAGTCATATCGAAAAAGAAAAATAGGAACGAGACAACCGCCACCCCCTGTACGGGCATCAACTACCACCTTCACGCATAAAGAGCCGTAAAAGCTTCTTAAGGCATACGATCACCTTAGAAGGCGATGCGTTGGACGAGAGATGCGAACTGTGGCGAAACAAACACCCCATCCCTCCACATTTCATCAACCCGGAAGAACACCTGCCACCCGGAAACGAACTGCAGTGGCCAATCTGGAAAACAAACTGCCAGTGTGGAGCCCCGCTGCAGGATATGCGCCACCTCCTATCCTGCCCATCCTGCACAACCACTTGCACCTTTCAGGACCTCATCATCATCAGGACCTACTAGAAGCAAATGATAGAGCTGTGCTGGTGGTTACGTAGTACGTACTGGTCTAATACGATTTGAGCTCATTGACACGTAAAGAAGAAGATTGTGTTTTTGGAAGAAGGTTCTCTTTTTACAAAAAAAAAAAAACATACGTCGACAGTCGAATTGAGAACCTAGGTACTCCATTTTGATGTCGATAAAAAATTAGGAGTGTCTTAGGTATATTTCCAAGTTTTCTTTGCGTAAATAAAGTTTAAAAGTAAACGGTAGCATGTTCTACAAAACTGTAAAGAATAAAGAGGCCGACTAACTTGTTACGAAAATTATGATTTATGACAAACCAGATAAGCTTGACTAAACTTTTGAAAAATATCCATTTACTACTATTAATATCATAAACGGGATATTTACCATGTTTGATTGTTGTTACATTGTGTTGTCTTATATCCATTTACTGTCTTATTTAGAGAGGTACAAATAGAAGATAAGTTGACTGGTTCTCACACAACATTAAAAACTAAAAAAATAAAAGGTTTCGACGAATTGAGAACCTCATCCTTTTCAAAGTCGGTTAAAAAGGGGAGGAATTTGGATCAAAAAGTTAATAAAATAATGTCGAAAAAAGAAAAGTTCAGCAAGATCTGAAACTGCAGATGTAAACACTATAAATAGAAAAGCATTGTTGTACGGAAATCATAAAACAACAAATGACAAAAATATGGAGCCGAGACCGAAAAACAAAAGTAATTTAAGAAACTGCTCCCTACAGAAACATCTAGTAGGTAGGTAGGTAATTTTAAGATGGAATCTGGGAAAACAGAAACCATGTCAGAGCTTAAAATAATCGCAAACTACTTAAGTTGCCAAATGTTTCCCTTCAGCTCACATTAAAAATATGCTTTAGGACCTGCAAGTATTTCTGTGCCTCGGCCGGGCTGACGCCAGCGACGTCAACTGACGTGTCTTTGACGTATTGGAATATTTCGCCATGTTCTTGGGCTGAGGCGGATAATTTAGCGTCCCGCAAAATACCTAGTGTTATGCCCGGGATACGAAGCCAGTTTTTCAAGTCAGGATAGCAAGCTATTGTCAGCAAGCTAGTACTTCTGGCTTCGTGTAGACAAAACTAGCTTCATTGCTAGCATGTTCCAAGCCAGGTCAGTAAGACAGGACAGTTTAGTAGTAGAGAACTAGCTTGCTGTCCTGGCTTGAAAAACTGGCCTTGTGTATCCCGGGCATTAGAGTTGCATTCGCAGAAGTGAGTGTGATATTTACGATGCACTGCCGGACGGCGCGATGGGCCGTAAAGCAAGTAGGCACAGCATCTACTATGAAGTCAAGGATATTTTTGGCACGCGCGAGCACAGGATACACTCTCAGTTATAGTTCACGGGTCATTTAACAATAGTCTTTCTTCGTGCGTTTACTTTTTAAGGCTTGACGCAGTTTCGCTTGCATTTTGTTTTGAATTGTTATCTTCTAGTGGACATCTGGTTTCGTAAAGCCGTAATAGAATAAAAAGTTCTTGGCAGCAGTTTTTGTAGCCATCTTATAAGACAGTAGATACTTACTTAAGAATGGGTCAAATCTATGAATTAAAAATGTTAATATTGAATGTCTATATTAACCTTAGATGCAGGAAGCTACTGAAAAATAACAATGACGCCTGTATGACATTAAAATCATTGCATTAAAACAAAAAAAATCGCCTTTTGCGAGTCGAACTCGCGCATGAAGAGTACCATTTAAGGTATCGTCGTAGTAGGGAACCCCCCTACAGGGGAAGGTGGGGCAAAATGAGGCTCGGGGCACAACGGGAAGTTAGCTTGTGTGCGTGGCACACACGCGTTTATAAGTCGACAGCGGCGCCATTCGTTCGTTGTTCAGTCGCCGCACGTGAGTCAGAGCAAGCGGAACGTGTCGGTCCGTGTTTTAGTGTCGTGGCTAACAAAAACAGATTTTGAGCGTATTGTTATTTATTTTCATATAATATACTCTTGTGTAGTGAGGTAAGTACATGATCTGCATTAACTTTTATATCATGAGTCAGTGGGAGTGGTATTAACCTATTCAAATTATAATTTGTTTTTGATCATTTCTATTGAGGTTAGAAATGGCCGACCAATTTGAAAAAAGTAATGTTTGGGGCAAAATGAACGGGGCATTATGGGATGGTATAATGCAAAGGAAAGTAAGGAAAATAAGAAGAAGACTGCACCAAAGAAGAAAAACGGCCAAAGAAAAACATCCAAACCAAATAATAAAAAAAGGCTAAGAAACAAAAGCAAAGGGAAGAAGCCACATTTACTAGTACATCGGAAGAAGACGAAGATGACTGTCCCAACTAGCAAAGTAATCCTATAAACAAAGATTATAAGTAAGTCGGTCACTACTAATAACGTTCTTATAAAGACATTGCGGTAGACTATTTCACTTATAATAGCATTTGCCAAGCCTTACCATATTTAAGTGCATTCGTTTTTATATCTCGGTCTTATAGTTCGCTACAAGACTGACCTATAAAACATCTATAGGACACTTACTAGTCATAGCATTTCACAAAGGCAGATATTCTCAAGAGCATTTGCTTTTATAACTCAGTCCTATAGTTATCTACAAGATTTTCTTTTAGGACACTTTTAGGAATAAGTCTCCTATAATTGTTTACAGTAAAACTAAATAATCCAAAATAACAATTTGATCCTATAGTTGCATTTTCTGAGTAAACAAGATCTAATAATATAATTAGCTGAGATCACTATAAGTTTGCGCCGTTATAGTTTTGCTTAAGACTACTATTAATATAATAAACGGGATATTTACCATGTTTGATTGTTGTTTCGAGTTCCCGATATTTCGGCGCTGTTACAAGCACCATGATCACGGATAAACTGAAGTCATTGCGGGTGGATGTTTATGAGCAGACAAATCGGTCTACCCTCTTTCTAGTTCGTTTTTTGCGTTCGGCACCACTACCATTGTCACTCACTACACGATTCTGTTCCCGACACACGAAACTCACTGTGTCCACTCGCGAACTTTTTTCGACACTTTTTCGGTTTTTACACAGTTGAACCACTGGATTCCAGGCTCTCGACAGTTGAAACCCGTCCTCCCGGTTAAAATACGCACACAAAATGTGTATGAGTCCAAGGCCATCTCATATTTCTCAGTAAAATCCCTGAATATTTCGTCAAAAAACAGTCGACATCAAAAAATACAACCATCTTGTTAACAAAATCCTAAAAAAAGTAAATTTAGCATTATATATTTCAAGGGAACCCTAATTTGTATTAAATGGAGGCGAGTTATCTTGACTAAAACTGCTACAAGTACTAATTTACCTATAATGATACTATAAAGTACTTAATGAAGAGCAATTTCAAAACATGGCGTCAATTCATAAGAATTGATGAAATATTTTATTTAAAACAATATACTAATGTGCTATTTTTCGGAGGGGATTGTGAAATTAACTAAATTGCGGTACACATTTACAGTAAAAATGACTTCCCACGAGTTCATACACATATTTACAATGTATTATTAGTAATTAATGTTCTACAATAATACAAAATAATATTAATAGAAACCTATGTTTTTAATAATTATTTACCACAAAACAATCAGAATCACCAGCTGAAGGAACAACAAAGATAACTTGTATTAAAATATTCTTATAACTAATAACTAAGTACATTACTAGTGCATTATAAACAAGATTGCTTTAGTAAGATACTTATGTCAGACACTAACAAGAGCGTTTGGGCTTGTAATTGTGTAGTCTCATATCATTATAGAAGCTATTGCGCTTCGTCAAGTATATTATAAGATAGTTATAGAAACTATTGCGCTTCGTAAAGTATATTATAAGATAGTTATAGAAATAAATGCTCCTATAACTGCGCCCAAATCCAGCTTTGTAGTATGATACAAGTTTCTTATAAGTAAAAATTAAAGTAGTCTTGAGATCGTCGTGGGACTTCCCCGTTTTTGTAGTGCATCAGAGATGTTTTCGCAAAGTCGAACTGACGGTTTTCACGCAGTATTACGAAAAAATGTTGCTTCACTGGTGCATCGAACGCGGGTCAGTGGCAATAGTATCCTGAGAGTACTGGCGGAGTGTCCTTACTCCCCTGTTCTGAGACATTTTGTAGAGAGGGTGGTCAACTAGATAGCTCGTCTTCTGCTTGATTACTCTCTGGGCAACTTGCCTCAGACAGATAAATCCTAATGTGTTGCTGGTGTTGATTGTGTTTTGTTGTGTATTACTAACATTAGTTATAAGGCACTGTTTACTAACAAAATGGATTGTATTGTTGTCCGATACTGAATAAATAATAATAATAAGTACTGATTTTGCTAGTTAGGGTGCTTGCATATATTGTGGTTACTTGTATTCGCAGTCAGATGAGGGTTGGGTTGCGTGTAGCTCTTGTGCGGGTTGGGCACACAATTCGTGCGCCGGAGTAGATGATGATGATGACGAGGCACACATTTGTGCACAATGTTTGCCTAACTAAATTGTATCTTCATTTTGCCCCTTAGCGTTTCCTGTTTTGCCCCGACCATGGGGCAAAATGGGAAATTTAATACTTGGTGATTAATAATAAATTTAATAAATTTTATTGGAAACAAAAACTCAGTTTACAAAAACTCTGTGTTCGATAACAACTGCATTAGTATAATACTGTGTCGCAGTCATTAACGCCCACCTCCAAAAAGTCGAGGCAAAAGCAAAGCTTTATTAGATTAGTTCCTCATAATTAAGAAAATTAGTTGATTAAGCCTAAAAGTACAAATTACAAAAAAAAACTATATGTGGCACTCGGAAACTGCCGCGGTAAAGCTATTGCATAGCATTTTTTATCAACTTATGCAAATAATTAATTATTTAATTTGACAACCTCAGTTGACAACCTTGTTATTTTCCGTAATCATAGCAACCTGGGTTGAATATTTTCGTTACGGAATTTCTGGATTCGCTCTCCACGCTCAAGGCCCGCGATAGAAGCTATGCAATAATTATAATTAAAAAGTTTATTAAAAATATTGTTGATTTCGAATATATGATTTTTTTTTACATAAGTATCCCATTTTACCCCACCTTCCTCTAAACTTTGGTTTTCATAGTGTTTGTATGA
The DNA here is from genome assembly GCA_949775195.1 of Diarsia dahlii. Taxonomy (NCBI): domain Eukaryota; kingdom Metazoa; phylum Arthropoda; class Insecta; order Lepidoptera; family Noctuidae; genus Diarsia; species Diarsia dahlii. The sequence goes on along the minus strand of OX459191.1, from coordinate 18,092,540 downwards.
CACGTGAGAAAGTTATATTTGCGATATTATAAAATGTGCTATATCTCATAAACTACTAAATGTATCTCGTTCAATCTAATCTTCGCTCTGTTGATTATTATGGGTATAAAGAAATCAGTGGCCGATATATCTTGAAGCTTTATTATTAATTATAAAGGAGCACAAAACAAATTGTAAATTTGTTTCTCAGCGTACCATAGCCAACAGACAGAGACAACACCCCAGTAGTGAGTTAAAGTGTTAATTGAGAATTTGAGATCTACATCATATTTTGTTTTTGATGTTTCACTCTCTTATTTTAAAAGTTAGGGGCACGGACGGACGGGCAGACCGGCATGATACATCTATAAGCGTTTCGGTATTTGCTATTCGGCTACGGAACCCTAAAAACTAGCTAGTCAGTCATGTAGATGGTAAACCCTAGGCTAGTCAAGAGACTAAAAAAACTAGTCTTAGGAAGGTTTTATAAGGTACTGCTTATAACATGTAAAACAGACTGCTAAAGTTACTTTTACACGTCTAGTAAGAAAATGAAAGCATAATAATGCCTATACCTACAAATGTATTCAATTGCCTCTCTCAAGTTAAGACAAATATTTTTTCTTTATATAGGTACCTACGTAGCTGTCATTTACTTTGTAGTTGTACACACGGCTACACATCAAGCTATACAAAACCAGTATAATCTGATCGTTCATTGTGCGAAAAGATCTAGTAGAGTGAGGCCAAGATTAACTGGTTTTGTATAGCTTGATGTGTAGCCGTGTGTACAAGAGTGCACAACTAGGTACACTTTTAAAATATGTATAACTTTTAGTTTGTTCTAAAACTTATTATGATGTGATTGCATACCATTGCATTGTAGTCAAACAAGTATCGACTGATATATACAGCTTTAGGCATTTATAGAAGCACCTTGCAGAGTCACAAAATACTTAAAGCTGTTTAGTTGAATTGTAATATTATTTACTCTTATTAAAGCAAACAATGCGTTTTAGACTCTTATACTGCTTTAAAAACAAAAAAATAAAGTTCTTTTGTAGAGTTACAATAGTCTCCAAAACTACTAGACTTAACTAGACCACAGCTGCTTTAAACACTCTTATAAGTATCTTTTATAACTCTTAAAGGGTTGCTTTAGTGATCTTCGAAAGAATCAATCGATGTATTTTTATTCTTTGTTTGAACTTTGATCCTTACTTTTGTTAAATTAATTCCATGACAACCTACTATAATTGTTTAGTATCCGGATGTGTGCGTGTCGGCATAAAGGATATTCACTTTGGTTTTGTCTGTCTTCAGAGCGCGTTTGTTTCTTCAGCGCAAACACACACTAATTAACCGCGGTGCCTTTGTTTGCCTCTTCCAGAAATTGCTTTAAATGTTAAGATGTTTGAATATACGCGTTGCACCTCGATTTCTAATATCGTTTGCTTTGATGTCTGAGTCCAGTCCAGCTAGTCGTAATCACACAGAAATATCTAAACTCTCACTGCTTTGTTAGGGTACCACTCAGATGAATGGAATGTTGTCCTTCCACCTTTATTATTTCACTCCTAACTTTGATTGTTATCAACATTTCAACCAATGCATTTTGTTCACGAGCCATGCATGAATAGACACAATATGCAATACCTAAAATATGTTAGTTTATGTAACAGAACAGCTCACCCACCATGTAATAAAACTAAATGAACGGTAAACGGTTTGTTGTACTTACGGCCAATACTTAGCAGGTACTCAGGTACGCATACTAGGACTAGTTTCTAAGAAGCCTTATACAGTGCAATGCGCATTATTGCTATGTATACAGTCTTAGTTGGTACTTATTATTTTGAACATCATGTTAATTAGTTTAATTTTCATTGGTTAACGCATGTGGCTAACGCCAACTTTGCACTGGACTATCTACTAGTGTACCTACCTAATCTTTAAATTCATCAAATCAACTCTACAAAACTAACATTTTTTCCGTCTCACTTACATAATAGTGTCTAACAGTAGGCCTGAAGTTAGAACAATAATAGAGCAACCTTTAAGTCTCCGTGAGGTGATCTCCTAAATAAATCAGCTCGGAGTCACGTCACTCCTTAGCACATAAATAGCTCAAGTCACAAGACAGACCGGTCGGCGCGGCGGCGCGCGCGCAGCTCAGGGGGGATGCGCGGCTGCGCGCGCGCTGCGCTTGTGTGCGGTGCTCGATGGCCGCTCCGCTTGGCGCCAACGCCGCCCGCGTGTTATTTCCGACGCCATTACTCACACCGGCTTCGACTAATTATAATATTCAGCGAGCTCGGCCGACTGTCCGACGAGTCCGTTCACATATCCTGCACGCACAGCACAGCCAAATTGTTTTCTCGTGAATGTTATTTTGAGGTCTACGTAGAATTTTACTGTCGTACTAATGATGCGGTTGGTATATCTACCCAAACTTTCCACACAAAGTAATCGCATGATCATCCTCAAAACACGGCATTGTTAAAAGTCACACAAGCCGGCCGGTTCTGTTAATTGATGTCGTCTGACTTTGATAGCGGCCGTTCGGTGAGATCAGAGAGGTGTCGGCGACGTTGAAACGGCTCTTCTCTGTAAACACGCCTGTTGCCTGTGTAGTCGTGTAACGCAATCAGCACGCCCTTTGACACCAGCCTCAGTACCTCTGATAATGTAGTTCGAGCTCTTCGTACCGTTTGGCACATTAATAGCAATGTTAACCTCATTCAATTTACTTTCTGATGAACATTTGTAACACAAATACTTATGTGCAATATAGACAGAACCTACGAGATGTGTAAATCAGATAAGTATCAAAGACATTATTCTATCACCAAATTCGTTACTAGCCAGGTTTTCAATATGTATTATGATATTGAAACAAATTCCTACTACCTCCTTACTAGATCTGCAAAACCAAAACTAAACCACTTATAGCAGCTTTTATGATCTGGAACAGGTTGAAGTCTTAAAGAAATAAATAAGAATATTTTGATAACTGCACCTTTGTGTTGTTCGCAACATTAATTGTTTACAGAACTGCAATATAATAAATAATATAATAGCGGAATTACAGATTTCAATTTGCAAATCAGGAAAGAACGCGACGAACTTTTACCGAATTCATAATAGTTGCACAAAAATAGGTTTGAATTTTTTTGAATATATGATGTACCTACAAATAAGATTTATGTCAAGACTAACATGAAATTAGTTTTTTTTTCGTTTCCTTTCTGCATTATTTAGTATATTCAATTGTACTACTGTACTACAGAGCATCCTGTTAGTTTTCCTGTCGGAAGGGAAACACGTATTGTTTGCAGCATGTCTCTAAACAGTAATGGGTGAGCTAATGAGACACTGCACGCGACCCACTCGATTGCTATGATAGGTGTGCGTTGCGGTGATAGCCGATGTAATAAGTTTGGCCGGGAGATTGGATACGATACGACACTGCAGGTCAAGGTTATCGCATTCGGATCCGGCGCATCTGTCCCTGGCTCAGCATTTTTTGTCAGGAATAATATTTTGCAACAAGTTGCAGATATTGGAATGAACTTTTTAATTTCTGTCATTTTTTTAAACAGGAGATATGTAGATTTGATATTCAACCTCATTTGTCAAAAATACGGCGTTTCAGATAGTAAGAAATAATGTACCAGCATTTCATCAATCATCATCAACAGCCTATTAATATTCCCACTGCTGGGACACAGGCCTCCTCTCTTTTTGAGGAATGGGCTATAATCTACCACGCGGGCCCAGTGCGGATTGGTAGATGTCACATGTCTTCGAATTTTTTGGTTCTAAGACATGCCGGTTTCCTCACGATGTTTTCCTTCACCGTTTTGAGAGCAGCGGTGATGAAAATAAATTACACAAAGTAATGTGCCTGCCTGGGCCCGAACCCACGACCTACTGTTCGTAAGTCCGGGGCCGCCACCACTGGGCCACCGCTGCTCATGTACCAGCATTTAAGTACTTTAGAGGAGTTATGAATCAGAACACCCTAGATATAAGTACGTCAATGAGATAAGAGTTTTTCAATACCGATGACCGACCATGACGTACCTACGTGTGACTGTTGCCAAAATAATGGTGTATGTGTCGTTTGTCACATCACCAGTTTTAACGAATATTAGTAGCCTTGTTAGTCATCACGTCCCGTCGTTTAGTCTACACTGTTTATACATATAGGTACCTACTGTTTGTTAGTATTTACTTTATGTATAATGCACTGCTCTAAGACTGCGTTTATAGGTCATCATGATAAAGTTACTTGTCCATGTCTGTATCATTTACTCTACATTAGAGATTGTCTCTACGTCTACGTGGATGAGGTTTGTTAGGAGACACTAAACTACTATTAATAATAAGAGGGGACATCTAAGCCTGTTTGCATTTTAAGTGTTTTGTTTTTTATGTCGATATCCCACCTTGTACACACGGCTACACATCAAGCTATACATTTCCAGTTTACGCTGATCTCGTACTGTACGGAAATCCTATACGAGACCAGCTTATACTGGAAATGTATAGCTTGATGTGTAGCCGTGTGTACAGCGACAAAATTATTGTCTCGTTCGCAAGAGAGAGTTCATCACCCGAGTCGAAACCCCGAGTGATAAACACCTTATTTATTATATCTATGGTAAACACCAATACAGCATCGATCAGTAAACAGATCAGTAATTGAACAATCAACCATTATTCATAAAATAATTTTAGCAATTAAAGCTTTACCATAATCACAAGTCGTATAGTTGCCTCATAAAAGTCATATAGGCTGCTTATTATGGTTTCTAAAATATTACTGATCTGTTACCACTGGTCACAATTATTTATGGTATCTTTTATTATTTTGGACAGAAATCTTAAAGACAGTTACAAGTAGGTACCTCTACGCATGGTTTGCGCTTCATTCTTCAACGTAAATTATCATTGTCGAGAGAAAAATATGCAAACAGTCGCCTATCTGGTTAATTTTGATGTTTTAAATTTCACAAAAAACTACCAATTAATGCCAAAACATTTATTCAGAATCATTGCTATAAGAGCAACGGTCAGGGCATAAGGGGCAACAGATCAATATACTTTTGCAACGTGCGTAAAGTCTACTTCGGAATAATGCCAGAGTATTTTTTCTCAAGGGAACGTGTAGCAGTGAACTTTACCTTCATGACAAGGGTCAATGGTGTGACAGTGGACATTTTTTGAGCAGTTTCAGGAACGACGACCGGCCGTGACGCAAATGAATTCGTGCCAATGAAAGCACTAATCACTTACATTAATTTCTTCTTGTGGGCATTGTTACACCTACCGAGTGTCAACGTGCCAAAACATAAATATTTTTGGCATTCTAAATTTATCGTTACCAGGCTGATTCCATGATGTACTAATTTCAAATGTTAAGGAACTCTTTTCTTAAAATATTCGTTTCTGAAGCATAAAATTCTGTTTTGTCAATTGACTATTATCTCCGCAAAGTGATAACTGTCTTGATACATACAAAAATATTTTTAAAGGGATCTCAAATAAACTTAGTAGTGACATCATCAATTTATGTATTTGTGTTTGAAGCAAGCGCTACAGGCTGAGATCATTAAAACGGGTTCATATCAGTTTCCATGAGTTTTTAACGGTTGCCCTCTTGATAAACTCCTGTTGATTGTGCGCCTCCGCCACACGGGCGGACCACCCGAGCGCTAGTGCGCTGGGACCGAAGTCATAAATATCTGTGGCGCAACGAGGATCATCCATGGCAGCCCCTTGAGCCCTGATAAGCCTAAGATACTGACATGATAGCGCACGACCACCAAATCTGTTTGGATTTATTAATCCTCTTTGTAAAGGGCAATTACAGCAGAGATTTCAGCCTAATAGGTACATCGTGCTACTTAGGCATTTGCGTCATAATGTTTAATAGGTACTCAAGTAAATGCAAGGACTATAATGAATACTCGTAGTTACGAAATCGTTATTCTTATCAATTAGTAGTAAATCCATATGGAGTAGATGACCCAGTTTGAAACAAAGAATGAGTCAGGCTCGTTGTCATTGTGGAAGTATGCCCGGTCGGTCAATGTAGGGTGCTGAACTGCTGACTGCTGAGTATTGCACAAAATCATGCTTAATATTAAGTAAATACTAAATTTTAAGTACTTAAGAACCGTAACTGTTTCTCTTGTAAATGATAGTATTATATCATATAACGTTATTTTGTAATTATTATAGATAAACTTAGTTCTTTGTGTCACTCATATTGCTTCAACACATTGGTAAGCGAGTTTTATTTTAACGCGAATAACGCATGTTGTTAAAAACTTAATATATATGAAATAACAGCTTTCTTGCCATGTCGTTTCATATAAAAATTCGTTCAGATCGTAATGATGTTATCGATACCCAATTCCACATCTACATAGGTTATAAACTGGTTAGTTAAGAAGTTGGGTGCGCCAAGTAATTTGCTGCGCGGGGCAGGGGAGGCCACTGAACATCGGTTCCGGGGTTCAGCGACAACTTGTCTGGCAGGGCCGGCGCCCGGGCTCCGCGCCGCGCCCCCACCCCGCGCATTATTATGGGCCTGACGCCGCCGCCGCCCGGCCTGTGCCCCTCTTGCTCCTCACCGCACCTCTTGCCGCTGCGCCCGCGCCACCGCTTCTCAGAAAACGAATCCAGCGATATGGTGACGCACACATTGACATTTGGCAGTTGATACGACGGCACAGTTTCTTCGACGGGAAAATTTAATTGATGTACCAATGAATTTAGAAGATAGCTTTTAGATAAATGCTTACCAAGATGCTGAAATATAATCAGGATGCGAAAGTTTTATGAATGCGGGCCCTAACAAGGTTGCCATTCATTTATGTTTTACAGAAAACTACTTTTTCTCCGCTACTATAACTTTCTATTAGTTTCCGCGATATACTTGCAACAAATGCATGCCTCTAGATACTTTGGGGTTGATGCTGACAGTGGAAGATTCGTCTATAAATATTAAGTATAATGATTGTATTTTTATGCGTCTATCTTAGAAATACAACGTCAATAAAGCTGGCTAAAAGCGCAAAAATTCAAGAAACGTGTCGATCAAGAAAGATGCGTATATCCACTTTCAATAAACAGGTGGTACCTGCAGGCTTTTTACAATACACGTGTAGGACATAAATAAAAGTAATCATTCGCTGTGCTGTGCCTGTGTGATGTAACCAGAAAATATTGTATTGTAACTCTACATTATGACTTGAGCTTATCAGAATCTAGATGCGAGATGGATTGCTTGGTGAAGAAGTTTGTTGTATTTTTAGCAGCACTTATTGGGAAGATAAAAGCAATGATAGTTTTTTTTTTAATTTAATGGACTGTTTCATCTTAATGGGAACAAACTAGTAAAAACTATAACTTCTAGCTTATTTCTAAACACGCATCATTTTGATATGATCTGGAAACCCAAGTGTACTAAAACGCCACCCAAGTAGTAGCTTTATCTTTGACTAACCTCTTACTATAGTCATTGAATCGAACTGCTACGTTTGCATCATGTGGATAATGTCCGCACAAAGGAATATTATGTTCAATGCTCGTGCTGCGTGGACGCATCACACACAGCACTCCAACATAGATAATGTATTGGCGTTACATATAAATAGGTGTGTCAAAGTAGGTGTGATTCTGTCCGTGTGTGCGTTGTCGGTGCGAGTAGATAATTTATCGAGTAGTGAGCACCGCTTGCCGCTTGCCGCTACGCAGCAACTTGCCCGGTGTGGTGAGGTGGGTCGCACTTTATATGGAGAGTTGTCTAATCCACTGAATAAATTACCATTGGGCCTAGGTTTCTCCTGAATGACTAATGGACATTTAAAGAATTAGCTCAATGCGCATGCCATACGCTTTCCAATTTCTACCTATGTGAATAGCGACATGCTCGTTGATATTTTTCACTTTGAAGGTATTTACAGTAATAACTTAGGTACTTACATGTTTTAATTTTTTTATCGAGACAGTAAATACAAAGATTTTAGACAGCTGAACTTTAAAAAAATGATAATTGAATTGTCACACAATTTCTACGCAACTTGTTGAGCACCGTGTGTTGAGGATCTTCATAGAAAATCTCTATGTCCAGTCAGTTCAATGCAATATGCTGGGCTGAGTGAGTCCTTTTGATGCATGACTATATGCCTGAATTAATTGATGTTAAAATGAACAGTCCGTAGTTACTTTGTCTGTAGACCAAGACGACCACGTGCCGAGCAGGTATTGTAAAGTGTCACAAGTTAAACAGTCATATCGCAGGATGCAGTCGAAGAATACGGCTTTAGTTCAATGATAGGTTAGCGCTACTTTTATTGCGCCTACATCCAGTGCGTTCATAAATATTTTGTGCTAGTTTTGCTCAATAGCACCAAGCAACTTTGAAAGCAAATGAAGCTGGTCCACTGCTGATTTAAATTAATAGTAAATTAGTAATAGGTAAGCCCAAAAAACTCATTCGAGGAAAAGCTTGCAACCACAATTTAAAGTTATCTTAAGAGGAATCCAAAAGAGACAAATAGTAGAAATGTATCAAACTAAAGACAAAAATATACGATTAAGATTATTTTTATCAAGTTGGACATCTGTGAAATGGACGGGCGCGAGTTGGGCAGATAGTGTCGCATTTCGTCGAAAGAGGAGCCATAATGTAGGCGAATGGTATCAAAATGGGAAGGCACAGACGCATAATACCTAAGAACAAATGCATATATTCTAATATTAAAAGCTCTACATTAGAAAATGAGAAGTAAATTGCCGTAAATATAAAGGGTCTGAATTTAGTTAACGAATATTTTAAAAAAGCTGAAGATAATTTTCATATAATAAATAAAATTATAACCTACATAACATTATAAGCAAGTACATTTCATTATGGCTACAATTTAAATGCTCACCAAAAAAGATTTTTAGACCCTAGATTAAAGTACAGTAAAGTACTAAATAAAATATTTTAACTTCAAATAAAATAAACCCACCCTATACCGAGGTGCCTAAAGAATAACGTTTTATGTTCCAAAAAATAATTAGACACTCGTCAGAATAATTGTACGTGTTGAATTTATATTCTTTTTGCCTACCAAAATGGATTAATGCTCACCAAATCAATTAACCAAAATTATATTACGATCGTCTCGCGACAGTATCCTTTATGGACGGCATGGGCACCGGGCCGTAGGCCGACGAAGGAGGCCGGCGGAGGCCCGGCACTTCCGGGACAGAAGATATTAGTGTTATTTAATATGCGAGCGAAGCGAGCGCGCGTCATGGAGATAAATTGAAAGTCGTGAAAATACAATATTGGTGACATCTATTTAGTGATAATATAAAATATTTGGTCTGCAGTTAAACTTTAAAGGCGTTTATAAATCTTTATGGTATAGAATAAAAAGGAAAATAGGTTCATTCCTACAATACTTCAGGAAACACAATTTGGTGAGCATTAATTCATTTTGGCCGGCATTTCGAATTTTTTTGGTAGTAAAATAGGTTCTTTTTTGGTAGGCGTTTAAACACAAGCCTTTCATTATTATTTCTATTCTATTCATTAAAATAAGTCGTGATAAGTAAAGTAAAAAAAAAACAGTAAAATAAAACTGTATTAGTAAAGCTCTAACACTTAATAAGCTATTTGATTTTAAAAGGGTTTATCCGGTTAGTGTTAGTTTAAAAATACAGTTTAGATAAAAAAAATATGTAATAGTAGTTTATGCGACTGTGCATAATGAAGGGCATTACAACACAAGTGAAGGCGAGTTTCTTAATAGCATCACACGAGTGTTGTAATGCCTAATTATGTATAGTTGCATACACTACTTTATCTACCCAAATATCATAAGGGCTCTATGATGGGTTCAGGAACCATAGGGAAATGACCAGCATTGTTACCAGTGTAATGCAATAAAAAATAAATTTAACACATACAGAAGCAAATTATTTATGATAGTAATGGTAATTAACATTGACAGTTGTGCAATGAGATATACTTATATAAATAAATAACTAACAAATTAAATTTAACAGCTCGAAATGGCGGCGTTTCGGATATCTGTATTTTTTTTTAAATCATAGGCAAACGAACAAAGACACTATTCTTGTGTCACTCGAGATCAAAATGTCGTGCGATTTATAATTAAAATCATACTGAATTGGGGTTTCGTATCGATATCTGTTTTAATGTAGATAGGTACTAGAATAGCACACTCACTTGAATTTGACACCTGTTCCAAAAAACTCATAACCTACTGAAAACAGTAGGTTATGAGTTTCATTACAGTTCCGTTTATTTCTGCTGGTTGGTAATGCTGGTCATTGCCTATGGTTTTTGAGCGCATTAGAGAGGGTTTATGATATTTGGGTAGATAAATATCATAATACCAAGACCGTGGTTTTTCATGAAGCATTTGGTTTTAGGGGTAGTATAGCAGCTTACCTTATAACCGTTATACACCCGTTGCAACACTTTTGTTTTAAGATTTAAAACGGTGTTATACTGGCTGCTTAATGGTTCATTTATAAAGAGGAAATATTGTGACTGAATGTACACCTGCATAGGCTGCATATTGTACTACCTATACCAGGCCTATCTACAAAACTAACACTGTCGCTTTTATTGACTTTCATTTGTAACCATTATAATAGGCATTTATATTACATATTTACACACGTTTTATTTGTAACGTTGATACCTAAGTTTAGAACCTACCTACTGCGAATAGCAGAGCTGTCCTTATGATTAAGGGCAACTAACTATTACCTATGGGCATTCTTGAGTTATTAAGTTCAGAGACACGAAGCCAGCGAACCGTTGAAGGTCAAATGCTCAAGTTACATTACCATGCATAATATAGGTATCTAGCGTGAACGAAGATTATAAGTCTTTTATATTATACTTAGTGATCAGGCACCTACTTGCAATACATAATACGTTTCTAAGAGTAAAGCAACAAGCAATATTTCGGACCGTAGGCAAATGTAGAGCGGTAAGTTGGCGCTTTCTTGAGAAAGAAATAAACTTAATTTGCTATCTTGTGCAGTGCAAACAGTTCAAATCTACACAAATATTAAAAAGTGGAAGATTTGTATGTTAGCAACGGATGAACTCAGAACTACTGGACGATTTAAAAATTCTTTCACCATAGAGTGCATTTCTCTGAGTAACATAGGCTACCTATATAATATTTATTTATTTATTTATTTTACAATTTATGTACACACAGTAGACGGCACAGGAAATTAACATTAACATAATACTTGAGTACAAAGGTACTGCTTATTTCTTAAGAAATTTCTGCCAGCAGACCTGCTAAAGGAGAAATGAAGAAGAAATGTAGACAATAGTGTATTATGAGAACACGTCGAGAACGTGAACGTGAACGTGAGAACGTGTCGTGTGTGTAATACATATATTTGTTTCAAGTTTAAAAAAAATTCCACCCTATGAAAAACCGGGCCGCTAGTCTAGGATAGAAGACCTCTAGTTGTTACCTAGGAATGGACCCAATGAGACTGTGGGATAATCCAGCAAGGTATTTGGGTTGCCAGTAATAAATAAATAATGAACAAGCAACAACATTTAACTTGTTAATTTAAATCAGGAGCCTCTAATGAGTACTTCATTACAATTTCCAGATAGGTAGTGCGTCGTATAATGTGTGTATCGCACCATTTTCTCTTATTGGCTTATCTACCTTCAAAAGATGAGGCGGAAAAACCTTTGTCATCATTTTTCGTCATGTTCAAGAAGCCTTCGAGTTATCCAGGTGCGAAATTATGAATAGAAAGCTATCTCACTCAACCAACAGGCTTATAATCTTCGCAGTTCAACTATAGTAGAAAATCTATACAGCAGAAGTCACTGGCACTCCTAGTCCTAATACAGGAAAACTCTACTCGAAACTGAAGGCAGGCTTTTAGTGTCACGTCACGTAGCCCCAATTAGTTTAGCTTAGCCGCGTAGGCGGTAGGTCCCTGTCTTTCGTTACTGACGCAAATTGGTCAATCTCCGATGAGATTTTATGATTTTAACAACGGTTGAACAACTTGCAAAGAAGAAAATGTACAAAGAAAGTACCTGTTTATTTCTTTTGATAAAAGATATTCGAAAAATACAACAACTTAAAGCGGGGAAAAACAAAATTTCTTGATAGGTTATTGAAAAGCACCTTCAGCAAAGTCACTCTTACATCCCAAAACATACAGTTTACTATGAATGAAGTAGGTAGGTACCTAAGTAGGTGTCTGAGTAAGTACCCATGTTAAAATTAGAATAATATTACACAATATTATTTGTAACAATAAGTAGCGGCAGGCTGCCAAGCTACACGCCCACACCCGGTACCCACCTACCCACCATGGAAACTGCTGCCATTCCCTCAATCCGCCATTGACGCGGGACCGCGTGACGACCTACGCTAATATATAAGTACCTAGTTACCTACGTTTCATGTACTTTGTTTTGTTTATTCACAATGTTATTATTGTTGTTGAAAAGAAATAGGTACTTACGTAGTAGGTATGTACTTTTATGACTAGTGATTGACGTAATGCAAATTTACCCGTTTTTGGTCATTTTCCGTATTTGCTACTACAATATTGACTACAATGACTATTACTGTGATCACTGCTAGTAGGAGGCTACCATAGATACTTGTTTGCTAAGTAGTGGCTTTTTGGACATCGTGTAGTATAGGCCGTAACAGTATGAGCGGTTGCTCGCACTGCTGTACTATATAGTCCGTTCTGACTAAACTGTCCTGTCATAATATCACCATGTCAACCTACGTGCACAAAAAAGTTGTCGATAATTACTGTTAGACTTTGGATGATAGGCAATAAACACTTTTATTTCCAAGCCTCATTAGTGCAGCTTATCATGATGCGAACTTATCATTAATTGCTATTTGCGTTGCTTCACCGTCAGCAAGGAGCGTATGTGCACAATCGCACACAATCATTTTCACAACAGCAATTGGAAATCAACCATCAGTTTCGAACGCAGTAATCTGAAGTACCTAAGTATCAGTATTTAAGGGCCCTCCAGCTTCGGTGAGCGTCAAGGTAAACCGGCACGGCAGCGCAGCGCCAGCGAGTCTGGTGCGGACACCACGGACGGCCCTCCCCCCGCCTCCCCGCAGCACCTACCTGTCATGCTACCCACGCAACCGATCGGCCTACGCGCCTTTGCTATGTTCATAAGTGTGTACGCATGATGCATAATAATGAGTAATCGTGATTCGTGCGTAAAGGATGTCTAATCAATGTTGACAGGAGTCGTTGAGTTGAGTGAGATATTTGAATTGAGCCTTAAATTTCCAAATGGGAACTTTACTGAGCAGAGAATAGCACAATATATCAATCCTATTTGCCACGATACTCAAAATAACTTGAATGGAATGAATGGCAACGTATTTTCCCAACAAAACAAACCAGTAAGTTGTGGTAGAGCCGTTCACGGTTTACCTATCATGAAGCAATCAAAAACACCAGTCAGTTATAGAAATAGTAATTAAAGGACTTGGCAAGTTGGCGCGTCTTATCTATACCTTAAGGTCAGGGGGTGTGCATCTCATTATTATAATGATGCGGTGAGTCATCAGGCATCGTGATACCGCGCACGTTCGTCGCGACTCGCTGCCACATCACCTACCTTGCTGCCTCTTACACTCGTTACACATATTTTAAAAGAACCAACGAACAACTCTTCAACCTGTCTTTACGTTACGTAATAAGTATCGGAGAGCTTTATTTTATAATTCTGTCTGTTAATTTGCAACTTAGATATTTACAAAAACAGCCTGTAACGTGTAACTAAAGCTACGCTCAAAGATTACAAAATCACAACTCAAAGAACATTAAATACTTTGTCCATTGTTAATTCAATTATTTTGATTCCACAATTTCATTAGCATTTAATTAAATGATAAGAAAGTCAGTAACTGCATTGAAAAATTACTTTCATTTTTTAAATATGGATGTAAGATTGGATTTTTGGATACTTTTCATAGTTTTTAGTAAGTAAGTGCTCTAAAAAATTCAACAAAGTAATGTTTATGATATGTTGTGCATTTAATGATGTTCTTTCAACAGGTGCAGTTGAGGCGGCTCACAATAAACATAAATTAATGTTTAAAAAGGAACCTCCATCGGACAACCACAGGTTGTATTACTGTACTAATAACTTCGATCACTATTATTGATCGAAGACTAATAACGTTTAAATCAGGTATAAGTATATTTCCCCAGAACATTTTCATTCATGTTTGGTAAGCTACATATGGTTATTGGGTAACTAATTTAGTAAAGGGAAAACTGCGCTTTCCACCATGAATGATCAGTTAAACCGTTTTGTGATGTCAATAACAAACTTTAATATTCAGGTCAAACGTTTATTTACTTGAATAAATAAACAATTATTACGTCCCACAGATGCGGCGTATGTCCCACGTATTTTCAAAAGATATGTGCGTTCGACTTAGCAACTCAGGCCACGTATATATTCGACAATCACTGCATAATGGACTTGTACAACTGCATTGAAGGCACCGGTTTGTTTCTTAAGCATATTATTAGCGTTTCCATGATTTGTGGGTGTGCGTCTTAGTGCCTTGCTACGGTCATGATTTATACGTAATCATACATTTTAGTTCACTTGCCAAACACTACTGCTAAAATAATGGACAATGACTGATGTAAAGCGCTGAAAAAATAATGGCCAATTTGGCTATTCTTTTTCTACACCCATGGATATATATAAATGACCCACAGACAGGGAGATCTCTCGAGTAGAGAATTGCAAATTTCTCTGATAAAACTTGTGGTCGTCTAAACCACCCTCGTAAACTTTAAGAATGCTACACAAAAAAAAATATCTAAGAAGTCTTTTAATTCTATATATTTGCTACTTGTATATATTTTATCATAATTTTAGTTCTGTAAATTGTAGTTTGTAAATATTGTAAATAAATCTAAGAACCATATAAAAATTCTAAAGTTCAGTCACTAACTAGGCTAGGCAATAGCCAGAGAAGGCAACCTAATCTGTAGCTGTTTGTGGCTATTTATTCTTTTAATTTTAAGGCTCTGAAAAATGTATATACAAACCTAAATTTATATAATGATTGACTTTGAGCGGTAAACAATTAATGACAACTGCAATAGTGGCACTTACAATTGTATATATTTTGCAGCATTTGAGACGATTAAATACGAACGGTGTGTGTACTTCGGGAACTTCGCTTACGTTCACGGATATAAATATGAAGATGAAGACTACGGAGAGGATCATATCATAGTCAAAGATACAAAAAAGAATCCAGATTTTATTTCGCCTTATTAATTATTTTAATTTCGGTGATTTCATATAAAATTAAACCTAGTATTCCTAAAAGCATATCAATCTGTTATCATTCTTATTCCATTCTGTATGGAAAAGACTAATCAATTACACAAATGTATCCATACTTAATATTAAGTTATTCTGATATGAACATTGGTTTAACTTAACTAATTAGTGTATACCAATACCATAAACATTGATTAACAGTATCTTAGTTTTTAGTTACCTACTTATTTACAGCACTATTGTTTTATTTAACAAACTGATATAGAAATTAAACATTATTATCACTTAGTAAAAATGATGCATTACTGCACATTGGCTCCATAATACTATCAAATAATTGCATAGTGATACTGTTGTATGCTTCAATACTAGTGTGCAGTTAAATTATTGGGCACCAGTCAATACTGCCAGCATTGATAATAAAACCTTATCCAAGTAAGTTATACTGCACTCCATGCCTATTTACAGATTTAAATAACAATGCTTAAATAAATGAGTCCATTTGAATTAAGGAGCTACCACGTGTTCTCACAACTAAGACTGTCTTCACACTGACCTACATTTGTGTCCAGGACGACGCATCGGCTAGTGTGAGGCCAGCCGGAGCCAGAAACATGGGCTATGTGCCTGTCATGTGCCCGAGCCGCTTGTAGTCGATCTTGTCGAGCTGCACGAGGGGGCGCAGCTGGTCGGCGAACGCGCGCATGTCATCTGCTATCATATCTTGACCTTGCGGCGCAAGCACCTGAATGATGAATTAAAGACGTTATTAGTATAAAATACAAAAATTTTGGATGATAAAAATGCATGATAGACAAGTCCAAGATTTAAATGAATGCTAATTTCAGCTTGTACAAAAGAGCCAATTGTAAGATATTGGTGATACATCACTGTATGTAGGCACAATATAAAATTTTAAAAGACGAATGGTCATTTTCACTAACACCTAAAAGCAGCCACATCGTTTAGATTTGTGCCCGGTTGATGGCAATAGGCCCTTAGGGCCTTATTATGTGGGACGTAAACATAACAGGCGAAATGTGGGTGTGCACTAATGGCTGCACCTCTTCGTCTAACCCTTCGCAGATTACAGGTGTGATGTTATGTTGGGAGGGGCCCGCAAGGGCCGACGCCCGTCGGGGCTGCGGGTTGGTTACAAAGATACCGCGGCCTCGACATAAAGGGCTAAGAATGAACATGGGTGGTGGGTGGTGGTGGACACTCCCTTTCGCTCTGCCCAAGAGCGGGAGGGGTTATTTGATGATCTTCCTCCCACCATAAAAAAATGTGTGTTGTTGTGTATGTGTAAATAAAATTAACCATCTAACTACTCAAATATTGTTGAACTGTTGGCATCTGTCCTTTTATTTAGGTTTTCGGCATTTGTGGTGGTATTGCCACAGTCCTCTCATATAATTGACACAAAGTTATGTGCCTGCTTAGGTTTCAATCCACAATATACACCTCGGAGTCTATAGTGGCCACTTCTTCTTTATGGGGTTTCAGGTTTCCGCACTTAGTCCTTAAGAAGCCGGGGTAAGAAGCTCGCAATTGCAATTCGAGGCGAGCATAAAAATCGAACGATACATTGCTATCTCTATCTGACTTGTCGCGGCGCAGCGCGCAGCTGTGTGCGTGCGTGTAGTACCTATGTTTGTAGCGAATCATTCATAATGACTGATAACCATTTCATTGTAATAATTTTGTTCAATATTTGGTTTATTTTTGTTAACTAATTTGGGGAATCGTTAGTGAACGCACAAACCCGCAATGCGTTTTTTGGAAATTACTCTACAATGGCTACATTAGAAGATTTTAGGACATTATCTAAAATCTAATAAAATAAAACGTCTATATTTAAATCTCTAGATTATAGAGATATTTTTTTTACATAGATATAAAAATAGACGTTTTATTACCACCACCGCAAAGCGAAACAACCTGAACCCTATTCCCAAAGACTCAGCGGCTTGTCAGTGTCGACTACGGTTTGTCTTTAGTAGATTTTCAACTTTACAAATAGGATAATGCAATACAGCATAATGAGCTACCTTGGTCATTACTCTCGAGGGTAAAATACCTACAGTCCGAGCCTAAGCCGGAAGTGTAATGGATAGGAATGCGAATGCCTATCTTAGGCTAAGTTCACATGACCGCGCGGCATCGTGCGTCTCCGTGCTGTGGAAGCATTCACATGATAGCATTTATGTACGCGCGGCAGTCTAGCATCAAAATGGTCACGGTTTGACACCATACCTACCACACCAGATTGTCTCTCAACCGCATCAGTGATCGATGCTCAACCGTGAACATCTGAACGGGTCGATTTAAGTTTGTAAAACTTTTTTTTTTCTTTCTTTTTTAATAGACGGTAAACACTGATTATTTTGATTTTGTCCCCGAGCGGTCATCTGAACTTAGCCTTACACGCGCTTAGTGGGTATTATTTGTTACCAGTAGCTAAACGTGTCCGCTTGTCACTATGTACCTATTATGTATGTATGTAGTGTACCTACAGACGCTAGCACATCAATCTAACCTAATTTATTTTCTTACTTTTGCATTATAAATCCATTTTTGTAATGTGTACAGCACTGATTAAAGTCAACTAGATAAAAAGTAGATAGGTAAGTTGTAGATCAGATAGGTACTTACTGTGAGATACCTACTGTATCCCAACGTTCGTGGTCCATAACTAAAGTGACCATACGTCCCGTTTTGAACGGGACTGTCCCTTTTCTCGATCATCTGTCCCGTTGTCCCCAAACAAAGCTCTGGGACACAAACAGTCCCGTTTTCCGAAACTGCGTGAAATTTTTAAAACTATAAAACTCGTCAGACGCAACTGTGGTAGACGTGGTAGACCACGTCGCAAGGGCCGACGCCTGTCGGGACTGCGTGTTGTTCGAAAGAGATACCGCGGCCTCGCATACAAAGGGCTAGAGAACATTTGTGTGATTTTTTAGGGTTCCGTAGTCAACTAGGAAGTAGGAACCCTTATAGTTTCGCCATGTCTGTCTGTCCGTCCGTCCGTCCGTCTGTCCGTCCTCGCTTAATCTCTGTGACCGTTAGCAATCACGCCGACAAAGTGGTAAAATAAAATTTGGAAAAAAAGTTTTATTAGGATAGCCCCAATATAAATGTAAAGTGGGAAGTGATTTTTTTTAAATTTCAACCCTAACGTGTGATATATTGTTGGAAAAGTATTTAAAAATGAATAGGGGGGTTTACTAAAATCATTTTTTGATAATTTCAATAATTTCGGAAATAATCGCTCCAAAAGTAAAAAACAAACCCCTCTAACTTTTTTATTTTATTTATTTATATTTTTGAACCATAAGTTTAGAAAATATGAAAAAAATCTGAAAAGTAGAAATGTATAAAGACTTTCTAGGAAAATCATTTTGAACTTAGATGGAAACAACAGATGGAAAAAGCAGTTAACCAATATAATTTGGTCCCTGAATCGTATGAGCGCCTATACAATCCAGAATTCCAGAGGTCAAGTTTCATTGGCCCGTTGAAGAAATTGTATAAATTACTAGCTGATGCCCGCGGCTTCGCCCGCGTGGATACTGTAAAAACAATCCTTGATGCGGATTATATATACATTTTTTTATTTGCCCCACACTAGGAATTTCTCCTGTATCGTGGGTGCGTTCACAAACATTTAAACTCACATACACATATACCCAGACCCGGAACAACTATCTGTAGGTCTTACAAATATTTGTTCCGTGCGGGGATCGAACCCGCGACACGCAGCGCGGCATTCCATTGCTTGAGCCACTGCGCTAACCGTGCCGTCAAAGTAAATATCATTCTAAAATTTCAGCTCGACCGGTGCAGAACTTTTTGAGTTTTTGAAGCGTACACAAACCAACATAAGATTTTTATATAAATAGATTAGCATACCGTTTTGGTACGGAACCCTTCATGTGCGAGTCCGACTTGCACTTGGCCAGTTTTTTTTCAGTAGAAGACTGACAGCGGGTGCCGATCCGCCTAGAGCGGGAGGAGTAATTTTATGATTTCTCAAATTCCAAAAAAAAACGACCTACCTAACTGGACCGTTTGTATAAGGTAGACATTTATCGTCTACAACTTCGAGTGTAGAGTCCCTGATCTTGAGAGGAGAGGGTGTTACATAGGCATTTAACGTGGCCTTGGTTTTTGCTAAAGTAACTGTCAATATAGGTGTATAAATCCATGTCCCGTTCTGAGTTAAAAAAATAATGGTCAGTTTATCCATAACTTCACTCAAACCAAATCGTGAAAAAATCTAAGCCCGTAAACAAAGCAAAAGTCGTAATAATGTAGGTTCCACAATACCAAGTCACAAGGCAAATCATTATCCAAGTCCGTAGCAGAGGTCAATAGTGTCAGAATAATTTATTACAAAACAATTTCGCAAACAATAACGCACGCGCAAGTCAAGTCAAGTAATTATGTAACACTGACAACCCCTACTACCCCGGAGCGGAGGCCAGCGCGCGGGCGCCGGGCGGCGCGCGGCGGCGTGGTCATTCATACGAAAACGGTACGCTAGTGTGAGTTTCTGCGATCACGTCTACGACCAGTGCGTACACGCACACAAACGCAGCCCATGCTTGATGCGACAGCGCTACTGCCGTTCCAGATTTGTGATAAATTTGATTGTGTTCCGTAATACCAAAAATTATGAATGAAAACTTGATATTTTTCCAATTTTTTTTTGATAATCTGCTACTAGACAATATAAGCTATGTTCCTATTACAATAACATTACGAATATTAATGTTTTTAATACAGAATAATTAAGTTGAAAACATGCTATTAGCGGTGTTAAAATGTGCGAAATGCAATTCGCTTGCATTTCGAAAATAGTGAATTTTTTTTAAAAAAAGTTTAATAGGAACCTAGATAAATATCGTCTGTATCCGAATAACATAATTTTAAGTTGGTAATATGTTCGTATCGCGAATGATTTTGGTATTACGTTTGTATGGAGAAATGTCCGTACACCGTCCCCTTAAGGTGGAAGTTGGAACATTGTGCGTGAGCCGTGGTGGCCGCTTACTCCAGCCAGCCCACCTCCCTCCAGAAGCAGATCAGACTTCCTGGTCTCCTCAGGGCATCCGCAAGGGATCGTGGTGTTCCCAGGGTCTCCTCACGAATCTTGGTTACGCCTGTGCACTCAAGGAGCACATGCGCCAGTTTCCTCCGCCTCCATGCATGCCCTGCACAGGGGACTGTCAGTGATTCCTAGGGTGTGGAAGTGTTTATTCAGTGAACAATGTCCGGTGATGGTCCCCGCCACCAGGCGCAGGCTATCTCTGTCCAGGCGCAGAAGGCGCCTGGTCAGCTTTATATCCAGGGATGGCATATAGCTTCCTTGGATTGCCTACATCCTGGTGTCGAGCTCCACCATTTCTCCGCTTGTATTCGAGTATGATCTTTTAGCCAGCTTCTTAGCTGCTTGAAAGGGATGGGCACAATGGGTTTGGGTCCGTAAGGTTTTGTGCTGGATCCTCTTCTGGCAAGTTCGTCGGCCGCATCGTTTCCAACTGATCCGCTATGACCTCTAATCCATTGTAGCGTTACCGTGTTGTGATTTATTACCGTGATTCGTTCCAGGGCTTTGTGGCATTCTAGTATCAGTCTCGACGTGATCTGATTACTCTTCAGGGATTGAAGAACTGAGGCACTGTCGGAGAGTATTCGAATATTGGTATCCGTAACCTCCCTGGCCTCTTTAGCGCGCGTGTGCCGCTTGGATGATACCTACACACTCTGCTTGGTAAACAGAGTTAAGCATTCCAAGTGGTTTGGATATCTTAATGTTTATGTCGTCGGAGAACACCCCGACGCCTGTCCCATAGTCGGTTTTTGATCCATCGGTGTAGATCCTTAGCTCTCTTGTACCTGAGTAGTCACACCACTCCTCTGTGAGCTCTATGTTGTAATGTTTTTGGAAGCAATGGGTCTTCAGGGTTCTGTCGATGGGTGATGTCATCATTGGCTGTTCTTTGATTGCATCTTCTTTGATGCGTGTGTGTTTGATTCTCGAATTGTTTCTTAGGGTACCGGATACTTCGAGTCTGAAAGTCGCTAAGGCCGCCTCCTCTCTTATGACGAGGTGTAGGGGAGGTAGCCCCAGCATCACCTGTAAGGCAGCAATGGAAGAAGTTCTCATGCTGCCGGTGATTGCTACGCAGGCCAATCTTTGTAGTTTCTCGAGATCTTTTTGGGTTGTACTTAGGTTGGTCCTAGGCCACCAAACTAAAGAGCCGTATGTGATGATTGGTTGGATAACTGTGGTGTATAGCCAGTAGGTGATTTTGGGGCATAAGCCCCAATTCCTCCCCAGAAGTCTCTTACATTGCCATAGAGCTATACTGGCTTTTGTGATGATGTAATCAGTGTGTTTTGCCCAGTTCAGCTGTTTGTCCAAAAGGATGCCCAGGTATTTGGTTTCAGTCGATAGGCTTAGGGTTGTCCCAAAGAAGCTTGGCAATTGTAACGTTGCCAACTTCCTTTTCTTTGTGAAGAGGACGAGTTCGGTTTTAGTAGGGTTCACTGCTAGTCTGTATTCCTTGCACCAGTCCTCAACTATTCTTAGAGCTTGGCGCATAAGGTTGCATAGTGTGTTTTCGTGTGTGCCGTTTAATATTATGGTCAGATCGTCCGCATAACCCACCGTGTAGTAGCCTCCGCTATTTAGATGTTTGATGAGGCTGTCTACTACGAGGTTCCACAGTAGTGGCGAAAGGACACCTCCATGGGGGCAGCCCTTGGCCACTATGGCTCTAGTAGTGTCGTTTACCGTAACTTGTACGGCTCTCAGTCTGAGCATGTTTGTGATCCATCCTCGCAGGGTCGAGTCCACACCGTGGTCCTCGAGGGCTGGCTTGATGCTGTGGAAGATGGTTTTGTCAAAAGCGCCTTTTATGTCAATGAAGACAGCTAGTGACGAGCATTTGTGGTCCACTGCACATTCGATCTTGGAGATCACACTATGCAGCGCAAATTCTGTTGATTTACCTGTGGAATACGCGTGTTGTTGTTTGTGAAGTGGTCGCTCCCGAAGAGGTCCGTCCCGAATGTGTCGATCACAGTCTCTCGAGGGTTTTCAGTAAGAAACATGTTAGGCTTATCGGTCTGTACGCCTTGGGTTGTGTAGTCTGGTTTGCCTGGTTTAGGGATGAAAATGACTTTCACCTCTCGCCATGCTAGTGGTATATATTTCTGTGCTATGCAGGCTTGGTAGATGACGGTCAGCCATGGCGTTAGAACTTCTACTCCCCATTGCAGTAGGGCAGGGAAGATTGTGTATAAGCCTGCGGACTTACATGGTTTAAAAGTCTTTATTGCCCATTCTATTCTCTCTGCGGTTACTATGGTGCGGGCTCTGGCCCAGTCTTGGTCATTTGGGGTGTGCGTTGGCTCACTTACACAGGTTCTGTCCTCGGATAGACTGCAGTCCGGGAAGTGGGTCTCCAAAAGAACTTTACTTGTTTCGTGGTCTGACTTGGTGTATGTGTTGTCTGGGGTCTTCAGCGACCCCAGGGTGCGATCTTGATCGGTAGTTAAGATCTTTCTGACAAGCGCGGCTTCGCTGTTCGATTCAATTTCTTCGCAAAATTTCCGCCAGGCCCTGCCACAGATTAGCCCTGCTGGCATTCCTGACTTGTTTTTTGAAGATGTATTGTGTTTTCTTAAATGTATCCCAGTCTTCTGGTAGTCTGGAGTTTTTGGCTCTGTTGAATTGTTTACGCATGGATTGCCTGAGCTTACTAAGTTCCGCATTCCACCAGGAGTTGCCCTTGCTCTTGGTGTTTGGATCTCTTAGTTTGCAGCACGCGTGGTAGGCTTCAATTATAAATTCTGAGAGTTTTGTTACGGTTTCTTCAAGTTGTTCGGAGTTTATTAGAATTTGGGGCGTTTGGTGCTGTGTTAGTAGGGAGGCCAACAGCCGTTTGTAGCCAGGTACATTGGTACGGCGTGGGTTGCGTCTAGGTTCGGGTTTTTTTATGTTAGCTACTAGTGAGAAGCGAATCCTTCTATGGTCAGAGCAGGAAGGCTATAGTGGCCACTTTTGCAGAATCATAATAAGATACTAATTCGAATTTTTAAAATGTCCAATTCGTAAAATGTCCCCATAGTGACATACAATTCATAATATTAAGTTCAGTGGCCTTTTTAGGAATTTAACGTGATTAATATTATTATTCTATTATGATTTGCTAACTTAGCCATTTTTAGGCCCCCCCATCAGTTGGATGGGTCATAGGAGTGTTAGTGAAAATGGGCACACATCATTTATTTTCATGTAAGACATTTATTAACAAAAATAAATCATCTCAATGGCTCTAAAGTCTAAAGCCAGTTGATTTACAGCTGGAGAATCATTGGTTTTATCTGCAATGTTATACTATCAACTGTTAGAAATCTACTACTTACAGATAACTCCACCAGATAACTCTGTGATATAGGCTCCGGGGGCATTGACCCTTGGGATATCTTGAATACCTTTGCAACTGTTATCTTCATGCGCCCTTTTCTGAACATGTAACCTGTGAACGCAAAAAATAGACTAAAACCTACTTTCATAGAATTGAAAAAAGAAATACAATGTGGTTGACCCTATTTCTGAATTTAAAATTCACAACAAGTCAAACTCTAGCACCAAACTTATAATTTTCAAAGAATTACCTATTACTGCTAAAGTAGATTTGAATACATTCTCAATACAGAAACAAACAGTTCAGATAATATGCTCACTAGTTTTGTATTTTTTCATTGGTGTTCATATAATTCTGAACTAACTAACTATAACAGGACCGATGGGCCAAAATTGTCACACAATGGGTGCCAAAAGACAAGCGTTTTTACCGAGAGGCCTAGAAAATGCTGGCGTGAGGGTTTTTGTGCAATATTGGCCACAGAAAATTGCTTGGAGAGAAGAGTGGAAGGCCAAGGGCTTTTGCCCTACAGAGGGACAATATAGGCTAAATAAATAAAAACTATGTCTGACAAAATGAGTTGAATTTAGTGTTTAAAACTATTTCCTTAAATATTGGGCATAAATTATGTCAACTTCATATCAGTAATTTGAGTTGAATTAGTCCAACATGGACTAATTCAAGGTGTAAATCTAATGTTCCACTACATGCAATGTGTAAGTTTTATCTTCAAATTGCATACAGGTTATCTGAAACTAGATTCCAGATAAAGGACACATTGACTGCCAGCACCCAAGTTTCATCATCATGGAACCTTCACCTAGGCCTTCCAACGCAATGTCTTTTGGTTAGCAGTCCACTCCAGAACTTATCGGCCACATGGGCCATCCGCCCAAGTTTACAATAGAAAATAAAAGTATCTAGGAGTCAGATTGGATACAGTTACTAATGGTGCTAATGACTACCAGACCAATGTTTTTCTAAATGCAGAATAATAATAATATTTTCAGGAATAACGATTGAAACTTTCTTTTGAATTTGATAAAACTTATTCCATAATATTATGGGTTCCAAAATACTATGTTCATCATCAAAATGCAAGTACCTACATAATATTGTAAGAGGAAATCACTAAGTGTATATTGGTGCTTATGACCATCCATGTCCACAATAGATTATACCAAGATATTAGTACCTTTGACACTGTATTCAAATTCAATTCTGCAGCCCAGTTCATTCAGAAAGTCGATAAGCATTCCACTGCAAGCTATGTCAAGGCTTGATCGAACAACAGTAGGCCTGTTTTTATCTCCCAGATCTGGTTGACCAATGTACCGGAGCTGGAATGGCATGTCACGGCAATCCAGAGCTTTTCTAACCCGCAGCATCAATGGAGCAGCCTGGAAAGTTGAACATAACATGTTACATCATCATTTCAGCCAAAAGACGTCCACTGCTGGACATAGGCCTCCCCCAGGCGTCGCCACATTGACCGGTCCCGTGCGTCTCTCATCCAGCGGGTTCCTGCAACCTTGACCAGGTCAACGGTCCACCTAGTGGGAGGCCTTCCAACGCAACGTCTTCCGGTTCGCGGTCGCCATTCCAGAACTTTTCGGCCCCATCGGCCATCCGTTCTGCGAGCAATGTGCCCTGCCCATTGCCACTTAAGTCTGGCGATTCTTCGGGCTACGTCGGTAACCTTGGTTCTCAAGCGGATGTTCTCATTTCTGATTCGATCACGCAAGGAAACTCCGAGCATAGCCCTCTCCATTGCCCTTTGGGTGACTTTGAGCTTTCTGATAAGGCCATGTTTCGGTCCCGTATGTAACCACTGGCAACACACACTGGTCATAGACTTGCGTCTTGAGACACTGGGGTAAGTTGGACAAGAAGATACCGCGCAACTTCCCGAATGCTGCCCAGCCGAGTCGGATTCGACGATTGACCTCTTTCTCGAAGTTAGATCTACCCAACTAGACCGTTTGACATGTTACATATGCAATGTTTTATTGACCAAGTGTTTATTTATAATAAAAACTATCGTTATCTATACTAATATTATAAAGCTGAAGAGTTTGTTTGTTTGAACGCGATAAACTCAGGGACTACTGGTTGGAATTAAAAAAAATCTTTTTGTGTTGAATAGTCCGTTTATCGAGGAAGGCTTTACGCTATATTTATGTGACGCAGAGGAAGTTGCGTGGGTCAGCTAGTTTAAACATATTTTCACTTTTCAGTTTGAAATATAACTTTACCTGCTGGTTGGGATCTCGCAAACTAAAGCAAACTTCTTGATCATCAAAGGTTTCTGGTCCAGCGTCGACATTATCACACAGGCCACGCAAGCGGTGAAGTAAAACCTCTACAGCCGAATCCAACACGGAGCCCTAAACAGAACATTACAATATAAACAATTCGTACATTAGTGAAAATTAGAAAACCATAGGTGAAGTTACTCGCCTGTAGTAGGTATTCCTGATTCGGAATTATGTTAGCCTTTAATGCTTGTGATAAGCTGTCGGTGGCCGTAATAGGAGCTGTATTTGCAGCTGGTATTCCAGCCATTTTTCAATTTTAATATATTATATATTCTTTTCTTTGAGTACTTAGTTACCTTTGCAGTAATTGCATTGTTTGCAACTATTTACCGATTGCTGAATGTCACTTGACACTGACAGATTGACAGTGACAATGACAAACGCATAATTTCATTTTTTTTTAATGAGATCATCATTTTGGTACAGACATCAAGCTATTATTCCATAATTTAATAATATTACTAACTGGTTTTGTATAGCATCTAAAATAAAATTAGAAGAGTAAATAACACCGTAACGAAAGAAGGAAACAGGGATGAATGAAAATGTTTTGCGCCCATGAAGGTATAGATAAATATTTATTATCTATTTATTTATCTATACCTTCATGGTTGCGCCGACCCTAAATAGATTAGAATGGGATAAGGGCAGGAAAATGATGATGATAAAAATAAAATAACTTTTCAGCAGTCAAATTAAACAGGTCTTGTCGATGTCACGTAGTACTCAAGCAAAATACTCAGGAACTAGTAAATAAAAAAAAATGTCGATGTCACTGACACCGCTAGAGTATGGCTGCGGTTTAAATTGTACGATGTGCGCTATTGGTACTGTGTTCGTGCATAAAATCGGTTTATTTTGTACAAACGTGAGCTCTTCTTAGCAGTGTGACGTCATGAGTGACGTCATCGATCGCTACCAACGGCGCACACAAAAATTTGGTAGTACAGTGTGTGCGGAGACGTCAAATTCGAATTTGACAAGTGTCAAGGAAAGCAATTGACTTGTTTTTATTTTGCTTTTAGATGTTGTTTGTTGTTGCACCATTATTTAGATATTATTCAATGAAAAATGTAAAAGTACGTAAATAAATAATTCCGAGAGGGGTATAATATTATGTTCTGTGCTTTCGGCTTAGTTCCGAGGTTATAATTTTTGACAGAAGTGACATTACAGGGCTATTGACTGGTTTAAATTGAAATGTGTACTATGTGTACCGATGGTAAACATTCAATTTAAACAGCTAGTTTGTAGCGTTGGCACGTTTGTAAAGGATCGTACAATTTAAACCGCAGCCTATATAAGTTCTGTGCACTGACATCATTTGACTTTGACATGTTCAATGTTTGACGTTTCTTCGGGATCATTGAAAAATAGAGATGGGTAACTAGCCGAAATTTCAATAGCTTAGCTAGCCAGCTATTTGTGGTGGAATAGCCGGCTAGCTAGCCAGCTATTTGGCTACTTGGCTATTGACCAATAACAACTAGCCCTCGCTAGCGGCGCAGCGGCGCGCGGCGTAGCTAGATCAAGATCAACTGCCCAGCAATTCGAGTTCGATCCTCACCCCGGCAACATAAATAATAATAAGTTTGGAAAATTCATGATTTCGTTTTTCATTTACTTTTTATTTTATTTCCAAATTTTTTTAAAAGAAATGACTTCTCGTAATCTAACTATCGTATTTCGTAAATTCTACAATAAACGATGAAATTACTAAGTATAATGCCCTCTCTTTCCCTCATCTATTTTTTGTGACTATTGTGAGAAAGAGATGTGCGATGCGAGTGAAGTTCGCACTCGCGCGTCTCACACTCACACTACTCAGTGCAGTAAGCACGCACACAGCTAGTCAGCTAACGGCTACTCCAGCTAGCCGGCTACCGAATATCGGGACGGCTACCGGCTACGGCAACGTAGCGCGTATTAGTTGTAATATACTCTGTGGCGACTATCCGCTGTGCTATCTAGCCAGTAGCCAATAGCTAGTTATCGTGTTGACGGATATCATAGCCGTAGCTATTTCATTAATAGCCGTTATTTGGCTAGTTACTGGAATAGCTACCCATCTCTATTGAAAAATACAAGCGTGTTGTTTTGCTTTTGAAATTATTTTCTGATTTGAATTTGAATTATTTCTGATCCAAAATGACGAGTCATGTTAAAATACGATTAGCCTCCGAAAGAGTAAATCATTCTGTTTCTACTAATAATGATTTGCCTCGATTTTATACTCCCGGTCAGGTTGTTACAGGCATGGAAGATTTTATGCGGTAAGTTTTGTATAAACTGCTTATCAACCGAAGTTACAATATTTTATTAAATATTATTATCAATTTACATCATCCTGCCCTTTCCACATTTATTTGGGTTCAGCACAGCAAGTCTTCTTTTTCAGTCATAGATTCAGTACCTATTTATAGTTTATAACTGGTTTTTTATTGCAGCGGCCACGGAACATACGCAGTTGATGATTCTCTAAAAGCTGCTGTAGCTGGGGTTATGCAAAAAGTCAATAAGTTGATATGTATTCGTCCTCTAAAGAATCGGTATGTGGGTGAAATAGGAGACGTTATTGTAGGACGAATAGTTGAAGTCCAACAGCGGAGATGGAAGGTGGAAACTAATTCACGTTTGGACTCTGTACTTCAGTTGTCAGCTGTGAATCTACCTGGTGGGGAACTGGTACGTTATCGTCTTTAATGAATTGTATCTATAAACCATGTAAAAGTTTTGGCCATGAAATACCTAAAATTACTATGTGCCTTATAACTTTTCAGAGGCGGAGATCAGCGGAAGACGAGCAGATGATGAGGAAACATTTACAGGAGGGAGACCTGATCAGTGCAGAGGTACAGAGTGTGTTCTCGGATGGGTCTCTGTCTCTGCACACCAGAAGCATGAAATATGGCAAGGTAAGCAATTGTTTATTTAATTAGTGTTATGTTATAGATATTACATTAACAGCAAGTTCAAGTTCAGTGATGGACAAATGTCCATCACTGAACTTGAACTTTTACAGGCAGGAAAGACTTTCTTGTAAACAAATACACAAACAAGAACTCTACATTTTGCCACTGTTGACTGGTACTTTGAACAGACTGTTTAATGTAGAGCCTCCTACTAGTCGTGCTGCAACTCTAGTTAGAGCGCCGATCTCTGTAACCTGCTTCCCGAAACATCGCATAACTTGATTTCTCAGCAAGGTATACAAAAAATCTTTCCTGTTCCAGCGCCCCACGCTTTTACAATCAAATATTATAATTAAAAGCATATAGTTTACACTTCAGCTCAGAAATAGAGACAACTTGAACGATCCGTAATTTATTTTTGACTTTTACATGCACCTATTGGTGCATGTAAAAGCGTGATTTTAGTGTTTTTTAAACTATTAATTTATTTTATACTTTTTAGTCATTGCTAATGGCATATTTTAAACATAAATTTTAAATAGACGAATGAGCCCACATCATTTATTTTTTATCATTTTTTTCATCATCATCCATCCAAGTTGATTTCGTGGTCAAAGTTCATTACAAGACCTTTCTAACAAGTCCAAACACGGCTATAATACGATTATCCATCATGAAGTTCCAGTTCATATCTTCCGGCTCCATCATCAGATCAGCTCGACAGTACCATATTATTGTATTCAGACCTTGAAACCTAATCGTAGCCAAAGTTCATTACAAGACCTTTCTAACAAGTCCAAACACGGCTATGATATGATATTTCATCATGGAATGCTAGTGCCTATCTTCCGGCTTCATCATCAGACCTTGAAACCTAATCATGGTCAACGTTCATTACAAGACCTTTCTAACAAGTCCAAACACGACTCATATACAACTGCCAATTTTCATAACGCTACGATCTTTAGAAGATGGTTAAATTAGTTTTCTTAGATTTGTTATTTCTTACATACATACAGGTCAACCTAATAAAAGCGTGTTAAAAATATCCATATTATGTATGAACATAATTATTTTGATTTTCAGTTATTACAAGGAATACTAATCCGAGTATTTCCCTCAACAATTAAACGCAGAAAGAACCATTTCCACAACCTGCCCTGTGGTGTATCAGTGATCATTGGAAACAATGGATACATTTGGATCAGTCCTGCAGAACAAAGTAAAACGGTTGAAGGAAACAAAGATGATATTTCAAAGGCTCAATCACAGGTTGGTTTACTAAAACTTTTGTAGTATAATAGAACATAATCACACAGGATAAGGACCTCTCAGTGAGAGGGAATGGGTTGCAACCCTTATTAGGCCCATAAAGTGGATATGGGCCTAATAAGGGTTTTGGGATGTTACAGATTTTATGACTTGACCAAGTCTTCTTTGCTTGTTGATAGACCCAAATTGTATCAGACCAGTATGTAGCCACAAGCAGGACTCTATCATTGGCCTCATTCAAATCCTTGAAGGTGCAGGATGGGTTGAAAAGGGGATGGGGCATATCCTGCAAAGGATGCTTCACCCTGGCAGTCTATTTATGATAGGCCCTAAAGCCCTATTTGACCAGATTACTACTTCATGCTTGCCACTTGACCACGTGATACTTTTAATCTAGTCAATGAAGTATTTCTTTTGTATTCCCTATTCTCCAGTACATATTAAGCAAGATTTACTCCTGTATTATTTTATGGTTATGTAGCTGATATATAAGTACGACGGTCTGGTGCCCGCAACTCCACGTCCGATGCGCGTATTTTGCGTGCGGGTGGGTAGCTGATATAGTAGACATATATATTATTTAACCAAAATTCCATTATTTTGTCTCTTTGCAGGTTAGCAGATCCGACAGAGAAACAATAGGGAGAGTGAGGAATTGCATTCTGGCACTTGCAGCTTCCGATATGATGCTGGATGATACTAGCATCATGTTTGCATATGAAGAGAGCTTGAAGTATGACGATGTTAAAGACCTGCTCGACCCTGAAGCCATGCTTGATGTAGCCTTCCTAACTCAGCACAGAATAAACTATGCTGTTGAAGAGTAACTTTCTCTCTTTTATTTTCGTACCTGATGGTGATTTGTTTGACAACAGAAAATAATAATACTAGTTAATTTTACTTCACATAATTTATTTGCAATATCACAAACCACTTAAACAAATATAAGAAGTGGAGTCTTTTCTCGATTTATTATAAAATATCTCAGTATCTCATAAAAATGGTGTGATGCCATCTTCATAAATTTTTAGAAGGTACATAACAAAATTATTATTTGGTTTTTTACATTATAAACTATGGTACAATACTATAAAAGAGTACAAATCTAAATTAGTAAAAATATTTTACAAATAGAAATATCGTAAAAAATCCTATAAAAGGTGTAAATTGAAGTACAAGTGTTAATAAAAATTGTGACAAAAGTTTGACACAGTTAACTTATTCTCTTACTCCATGCATTCACAACACTCGTACTTTTATACTTTTTGGCACTTTAAAATTTCTTATTTCTTTTCCCAAGAATTTTCATAAGGTCTTTTGACATGAAGTATGGTTTTTCGGGCGAACCATCGTTTCTTTCGCAGTCTTCAACTGAAAAAAAAATGTAAAAGTTTAAGAAGCAATAATCGAGGTAAATTCGGGTTCATTATTGTAATTTTTGAGTGAAATACTTACGGAAACAAAGGAACAACGTGTCAACGGCCATCTCATAGACGTTGAAGAATATGGTGCAGATGAGATAGGTGGCGATACTGAGTATGATGGCGGGGATGTGGTTGTAGTGCAGCGGCTGGCCCTGCGTGACCTCGTACACGACGTTCCACTGCAGCAGGTAATACACGCCGACTCCTACGCCCACGGAGATCAACAACTTGGACAGGAAGAACAGGAAGTCTGTCACCTATAAATGAAATAGATAGTAAATAGCTTGCCTTCGTAAGGGGACGTCCATAAATTTCGTGAGACGTTTAGGAAGGGGAGGGTCTCGAGCCAAATCTCCCCCAATATCACGTGGGAGAGGGCAATATCATGCAAAAATCATGTTTTTTTTTTCTCGCAAGAAACATTGTGTAAACTGAGTTAAGGACGCGTTAGCAAATCTGACGAAAATAAGCAGTTTTTCGGTACCTAATACGGCCAAATGAAACTAAACCGAATCTATATATATAAAAGAAAGTCGTGTTAGTTACTCCATTTATAACTCAAGAACAGCTGGACAGATTTAGCTGAAAATTGGTAGGGAGGTAGCTACGAACCAGGAGAAGGACATAGGATAATTTTTTTTTTTTTTTTTAGGTAGGGTAGTAGGTAGGTAGGTAGGGTAGTAGGTAGGTAGGTAGGGTAGTAGGTAGGTAGGTAGGGTAGTAGGTAGGTAGGTAGGGTAGTAGGTAGGTAGGGTAGTAGGTAGGTAGGGTAGTGGGTAGGTAGGGTAGTAGGTAGGTAGGGTAGTAGATAGGTAGGTAGGAAAAACGCATTGCAATGCAACGCATGCGCGGGTTCAGTAATACTAATAATTAACACATATAGATAACTCCTTCATCTTCAATAATTACTATTTTTTATTCGAAAATGGTCGTTAATAATATTGTAAAAAAATATCTTCGGTGCCTCTCCGCATAAAATTGACGAAATCGTGTTGACTTAAGGTACGTTACTCTCTCTTTTGTGAGATAAATTGAAATATTAAAAAATATTTTATGGAAGTAGACATGTTCAACTCAAATAATTACTATAATACCTATCAAAATATTAAAAGTAGAGCCAGTAAAAAAATACCAATCAAACCTAATTTTTCGACAAATTTATGGCTATTGCGTGAACCTTACTCGCTTGACATAAGGCTTATTTTAGTGGTCACTTTCATGATTTATTACGCAATTATTTGAAATGCAAAATTTAGTCTGAGCCATTGGTCTGCGCTCGGCCGCCGTCCTGAGTGGACCCTATGTCGCATTTTACCAGAAATTCGTGTTGAAAAAGATCGCTGTACGTACACAAAATATTTGACTGACCAAACTTGATACTTTACGTATTTTGTAGGGACTACGGACAACCAAGATAAGATTTAATTCATCGTTTTTTTAGAAGTAAAAACACATAACCTTTTGTAACTAACAAAACGAGCCCAAACACGGTATACCTAGCTCAACTCGTTTATAAGTTCCAGTAAGAATCTTCACAGTACACTAACAAAACGAGCCCAAACATGGCCTACCTAGCTCAACTCGTTTATAAGTTCCAGTAACAGTCTTCAAAGTATACCTTCAGGTTACTCCATTGAGTCCGGAGGTAAGATCTCAACGTAACTAACAAAACGAGCCCAAACACGGCCTACCTAGCTCAACTCGTTTATAAGTTCCAGTGACAGTCTTCAAAGTATACCTTCAGGTCACTCCATTGAGTCCGGAGGTAAGATCTCAAAGTAACTAACAAAACGAGCCCAAACACGGCATACCTAGCTCAACTCGTTTATAAGTTCCAGTGACAGTCTTCAAAGTATACCTTCAGGTCACTCCATTGAGTCCGGAGGTAAGATCTCAAAGTAACTAACAAAACGAGCCCCAACACGGCATACCTAGCTCAACTCGTTTATAAGTTCCAGTGACAGTCTTCAAAGTATACCTTCAGGTTACTCCATTGAGTCCGGAGGTAAGATCTGAACGTAACTAACAAAACGAGCCCAAACACGGCCTACCTAGCTCAACTCATTTATAAGTTCCACTAGTAGTTTTCGAAGTATATCTCCAGGTCACTCCATCAACTTCGAAACGTAATGCGAATTTATAATACCATTTTACTTTGTTTTCAAAAAGCTTGTCGTAAAATTGTAAATACATAATAATATAGGTACTTTCACCACTACTAATTTGCTTACCAACCTACCAATGTCCAGTAGTATCTACTTTTATATTGTACCATTTCACAGTACAAACTTTTTAAAAACATATTATTACAGTAACTTAAAAAACTACTCGTCAAAAAATAAATAAAAGAATCAAGTCGAGACGTTTCGCTCATAATTCCGCCGCGGCGCGCTTGTCTATGTGTGTGTGACCAGTGCACGTGTAGTAGTAAGCCTCCGCTAACCGCTAGAATTCGTAAACGCGTCCTTAAATTAAGTAAACATGCTTGTCCCTTAAAATATGGCTAAATCCCTACACAATCCTAATATTTAATGGAAATAATTGAACGAAAATGTTGTATTTTTAAACAAAAAATAATCTCATTTCAACTATCAAAACATCTCATTCTGGGGGGGGGGGGCGAGAGTCTCGAAAAATCACCAAAATTGTCTAGCGAAATAATGAACGCTCCAACCAATACGTACTACATATTTTATAACACTACAAGATCTACAAATTATCATGAACTTGAAAACGTACCTTGTCTACGACGACTACTCTAACGATATTTCTCATCAGCAGCGAGAAAGCTTCTCTCGCGCTCTTACAGAAACTACTTCCGTGTACAGCGCACATAATGTACGCGTTCTTATTGATGAACTTGAGGAAGTTCTCTAGGCACCAACAGAAGCATTTGCAGCAGCACATGAGGCATTTAGTGAGCGGGTTGTCGAACTTCTTGAGTTTCTGGTCGATCCACTCGAGGATCACGCGGATTACTCGCACTATGGCTATGATCAGCGCTCCCAAGGCGACTGTACCCAGGTGATACCTGTAACATTTTTATTAAAAGAAGCGTTAGGAAGCACATTCTGCGAACCTATGATAGTTTCAAGAGAATCGTTTTTAGCACTGAACGCACTGGTCTACAGCCTTTCGTTACTCTCAGGATATTAAGACTCTTTTTAGGAAACTTAATGTGTGATCCAGGACCAAGTTAATTGATATCAACACTATGAGATTGGCAATAAAGATAAAGAACGGTACAACAAACTCTTCTCAATAATACAAAGTGAATATTACCGTAAAGTTCGGAAAATGCCAGAAGTAAGAGTGAAGAATGGAAGGTCTTTCTTCTTGTACGTCCAGTACCACGTGGAGAATGTGCTGGCGAGCATCATGTCCGCCACACCGCTGATGAAGAACATCGTCCAGAAGAAGGCCAGCAAGTTGGCCACTGTGGGTGAAAAGAAGTTAGAAAATAAAATTATCGATACTAATACCTATTATATGGAGATAAAAACGCATATACCTACTTTTACTGATAGAAAGCATTCCACTGTTAACGACTGTCATAAGATATGAGATTTTATCACAGCGGATGAAGTCCTGGACAGAAGCTAGTGTTTGATACCTACATTCAAAGCCAACAGGCATTGCTGGTGCCAGCATGGCAGCAGCTAGACACACTGTTTATCGTCGCACCAATTAAATTTGTGTTGTAATAAATAGGAAGGTACAGGGTAGTAGGATACTTACAGTGTAACCACACGACGCTGGTCGGACTGTCTAGCCCTGTGAAATGGCATGTAGCCTTTTCGCAGGCTCCTCGTGATACTTGATCTTTACACCCTGCCAGGAAGAAGATTGGATCGCAAGCTTCGCCGTCCTGGAACATAATTTTATTCAAATAAGTATATTATTACCGCGGTATTTCTGGGGTTATATTTAGGCGGTTGGAGACTCAAGATTTTTTATGGATGGTGCAGACCTGTCTACGATATGTAAAATATAAATGTTCGAATTCATACTCGGACGTAACGCGATGGGGTCTTGGGGGCCCCGTCGCGAACGATGCTATACCAAAGTCACCAAGTTTACTACCACCACGAAGCTTAGAAAACAGAGCTACAGTTCTACATCAACCTCGTATCGTACCTTCGTATATTTTGCAAGGATTTGGTCGCAGGCACACGACGTGTCGTTTGCAAAATTAACTGTTTTGAAAGCCGGGTCTCCGATTGACAGCAAGTACATGAGCACCAGTACGCCGTAAGCAATCACAATGCATTGAAGAATCCAAGGAAATATCGGGAAGAATATCGTTGATTTTATGGCAGTCACAGCTCTGGAAATAATGAAAAAACGCAATGTTATTGTAATGAAGAAAATAGGAATATTTTGAGGTTGTTGAAATTTTACAAACAAACGGAACATGGGTAAGCGGACGGAATTAAGTCAAAGTACAGAAGTAGTTTTTTTGTAAAGACTCATTTCTACCAAACGGGAGCAGATTATATCGTATCGTATAGGTAGGTACTTTTATCACGAGACTGCAACTGGCCAATGGCAGATTGACCTACCGACTTGATACCAAATGGCAGCCGGATGCATCAGGGACGTAATTTTGGGAAAACCATACAATCATTTCTAATCATTTTAGGAAACTGCAAAAGGGTTTTTATTTTCCGATTTACTGATCATGCAAATATTGGAGTTCTGCCTCCAAAATGGACTTACTTGCTTCCTTCGCGAATAAGCGCAATGGCAATAGCGATCCGGTTTCGTAGGAAAATGACAATCAACACCAGGATGAGTAGCAACACGGCTACCAAGATGAGAATCACCATCCAGGTCTCTGACTTGCTGAATATAGACTCTGCGTAGCCCTTGAGATTAGTCGTCTGGTGCATTGTCGCTGGGTTCGCCTTGTAATACGCGTAGTTCTTGTAACATAGGTACACACCTGGAACATAATAGGACAGGATAATGTAAACCAGTTAAATAATATACTAACTTTTATCCTTACATAGTATAAAACAAAGTCGCTATTTTTGTCTGTTTGTCTGTATGCTTAAATCTTTAAAACTACGCAACGGATTTTGATGCGGTTTTTTTTAATAGATAGAGTGAGTCAAGAGGAAGGTTTTAGTATATAATTTGAACGACATCCACGCGGGTGAAGCCGCGGGCATCAGCTAGTACAAAATAAAATAAACTGGGTAAGTGCGAGTACTAAACGATCAAATATAAACTTACAGAATCCCATTAGGCCGATGAGTCCAACGATGGAGGCCCACACGACTGGTCCGACCACCCAGCGCAACAACAGGATGTACACGAAGCATAAGATCACGACTCCGAACACTGCACCAAGGAGGTACCACCTTGATTGCACCAAGTCTTGAACTATTTGCGCCGACAGCTGGTTATACACACAAGTATAAATATTAGACACGTCTTAACATCCACGTTTACCTGCATAGAATTATGTTAATCGTGGTTACATGCGTAAATAAGCACGAATAATAGTTTT
Organism: Diarsia dahlii; assembly: GCA_949775195.1. Lineage (NCBI taxonomy): Eukaryota > Metazoa > Arthropoda > Insecta > Lepidoptera > Noctuidae > Diarsia > Diarsia dahlii. Next base: position 18,055,279 of record OX459191.1, on the reverse strand, counting down.
TTTATTAGGTAATAATTAGAAATAAAACAGTTTTGTAAAGAATACCTTTACCATAAAACAAGATTACCTTCACCAAGCTTAGTTTAAAGTTAAGTGGAACTGCTACTGATTTACTGAAAGTGTGACTGCCTCATTGGTTGAGTGGCCGCAAACGCGACCGCTGAGGCCAGAGCATGAGGTCTTGGTTCAATTCTCGGGTCGGGCAGTGCTATCGGGTTTATCCCAATAAATAATAATATTTAGGAATTTCTCGGTAGCAACCACCGAGTCTGAATTAGTGCCGGTTAATGGCAATAGGCTCGCCCCCTGTTACGTCAGACTTTTAAAACCATAACTGGTGGGTGTACTATTAGGTACACCTCTGCTCTACCCTTCGGGGATTACAGGCGTGATGTTATGTATGTTAGCCATTAAGCTACAAGTTGAAGTAGTATAGTGGTCTCGCGGTCAGTTAGAAGTCTGCAGTGACACCGGTCGCTTAGAAGGCAAATAAAATGTTTATTAACTACTTAAAATATAATATTACCTGTGATATTACTGAGTTATAGCAAGTAATCATATTAATTGTGCTGTTTATTGTTAGCCAACTAAAGTCACTAATTTATTCACAACTATTGTTTTGAACATGGAGCAAAATAACCCATGGTTTTGAACTAGTGAAAATATTTGTGTCTATTACTTCTACCGCCAGTGTACTCTACTCACACTTTGTATCTTTAACCAACTTCTAAAAAAGAGAAGGTTATGTGTTCCACCAGCATCTTTTTTTCGTTCCATGTATGTTTACAGATTTCTCCATGGTTACTGGTCTGAGTTAACTGATTCTTTTTTCATTTGGAAGTGGAAGCTCGGGAGATATGGTGGGCCCGTCACCTAGTGGATGCTGATGTGATGTGCTAATATCTTTCTACGAGTACCTACCTAGTTACAATGTAAAATTGATACTTGACAAGGATTTCTATGAGAAAATTGATCAGATACCACAATTAGAAAGGGTACATAAATAGGTAATAATATATTTCCAAAAAATACGACTTCCAAAAAAACCACTATTAAGTGGAAAATAACTTTCTGAAGTCGGTGACTTTTATGTTTCATTGACTTTTTGCCAGCGACTTCCGAAGTCGGTTGTTTTTACTGCAAAAAGTTTTCGTCAATAGATCTATGGATGCGTCAATACATTGGTGATGATTGGTGTATTCGATAAGAAAGCAAGAAATAATTCAGACACAGTAGTATTACATAGCTAAAGCACAAATATTTTCCCCAGAAATGATGATAATGAGGATCATCTTAGTCAGACTTAGATGAATAAACGACTATTATAAATAAATATTTTGTTAACCTTCTGCTTACTTATTTAAACACCACCGAATACTTGTAGGTACTAGGTACTAACCGTTCGTTACACATGTTATAATTATCTAACATGCTTATCTAAAGTTAAAAAACAATGTTAGGAATTAATGAGCTACAAAATGAGTTCTATCTACCTGTTGGAACTGCACCAGATTTATAAGTTGTGCGGTCACCTCCTCCGCGGTCATTTCTCCCAAGGACTTTATGGCGTTCTGAAGGTCGCCAACGTTCACGAAACACCTTCCCACCACTGCGCCAATCACCGAACATGCACAGCAACGTCGACCGCAACGTAAAGTATGGATAATTGATTTGAGTTAATTAATGACATGACAATGTGATCAAGCTGTGAATTGTGTGAAACTTTATCTAATAGATCAGTATGTACAGTGGAACAGAGAGGGACAGAGAGCATTCCTTAATCCATTACGACAGTGATGTTAGTTGTTGTTTGTCAGTAACAGGTGCACATGCGCGAAGGTTTAAGTCAAGCTTCTACGCGTGCATCAGAATCATGCGCGAGTCGCGGCTACATACAATGTGAGTGTCGCGCTCGTCCGATTTAGTGAAGAAGGACATCCAGCTGGCTACGATCCAGCCCACGTACGAGTCCAGAGCCGTCGCTCTGTTCACCAGCGACTTGCGAGCCTCGGCAGGGTTCCTCACGCAACTGGTCACAGGACCCACAGAGAAACTCCGCTTGCTGTCTCTTTGGCATTGTAGAGTCGACAAATCGCCGATGCAACGGGATAACACTGAAGTGTAGTTAATATACAATATCTAACACAGGTCAAAGTTAGGTCAAGCGGTCAATTAGGAATATCCGGAGGGACATGCCACACATTAAACCACGTGGTCCAAATACTAAGCATGAAAAACATTAGTGGCAGTGTCACTTAAACCATGACACCCAATCATCTGTCATTTTCACAACAATCATGTAAAAAATAGAACTGAGAATTACCTGCTTGACTTTGCAAAACGTATGGAGCACATGTTCCGTTTTCAATGCGTGTCATAGCTGCCGCGAAGGTCAACGTGTTAACGTCGAGGTTATCTATGCACACCATGTGTGACTTATATTCAACAAAGTTGGTTGCAGTCATTTGCGCTTGAAACAGATACGTTGCAGTCGGGCACTGCTTTACGCACACCTGAAAACAATGAGAAAGAAAAATGTTTAGATATAGCGTTCTCGCTCGACGAAGTGCTAGGATACGGGCAACGATATACCAGCAAGACCACTTTTTAAATTCAGGAACTACTAAAACACAAATTCTGGTTTTTAAACGCAAACTAGCTTTTGCCCACAGCTTCGCTCGCGAGAAAAAGTTGATTTTTCATACAAACTTTCATCCCCTATTTAACTCCCTTAGAGGTTGAATTTTGAAAAAATCTTTTCTTTTTCTTGTGTAAGTAACTAAGTACCTACATTATAAAGGAAACCAAAATTTTTACTTTCTAGGTCCAAGGGTTTGGACTGGGCATTGATGTCAGTCAGTCAGTCAGTAGGTACCTAAGTAGTTTTCTTTTTTTTTTATATATTGAGCACTAAAAATTGATCCTATCCAGAAGTCTGAAGCATAATTTTGGTGGTCCTGCAGTCAATCTAAATCATATCATTAATGAAGGGCTTTGAATTTCGGATAACTTGCCTGTGGCGTAGGGCAGCCGACGATGGGTGATCCGGGTGACAAGCATTTGGAAATGTCAAAGAACACGAGGTAAGGTTTGTCCGCGACGTCGGAGTCCATCCCGCAGCGCGCGCCCCTGGAGTCGATAGGTGCGAGCAGCTTCTGGATATTGCCATTGCTCATACCTAGAATTTGTTTAACCATTTTAGTCAGTCATACAATTTAGTGTCTTAAGAAAGTTTAGCTTTAAATGTGCAACGTTTTTACAGAACATAAGAACATGTTGAAAATTCTAAATTCCTAGGATTATATTCCCATTATTTCAGTAAGGATCAAGGTAATAGTGACGTTATAATTTTAAAATATGAGTTTTTTTAATCAATCACCATAAAAGCCGACATATCCCCATACTCCAAGGAAGAGGATGAACAGTATTAGCCATACGATGTCCGTACACGATCGGTTGTGGATGGGGCCGTTGAAGCTCGGATCGTACCGAATCGGCTCTCCTGAAAACATACAACAAACTGGGTTATTATTTTAGCATACATAAACGTCACAAATCTGTACACAAAATAATACTAAACTGTCCCAAGATGATCAACGAAACTAGAAAGTTCACAGGTATGGTCCAGAACATAACAGTTATCGCAATGAGGGGAGAATAAGTGGCTTTCGTATTATATATATTATCCCTTTAAAGCATCAGGTATTCAGGACTGCAGTGAGATGATAGGTTTTTGAAGTGAAAACTTCTTTAGCGGCGCTGAGCACTTTTTTAGTATGGGTAAAAACTTTCAAACTCGCGTCAGGGTCACGTGATGCTGATCGAAAAAGCGTAAGATTTTTCGATCAGCATCACGTGACCCTGACGCGAGTTTGAAAGTTAATATTGAAGTTTTCACTTCTGCCGGCACTCCCGGAGTGCTACCTTTTTATTTTTTGTACAAATTAGTGGTCCTAAGTAACAGATTTTTATAAAGTTTTATAAGTAGGTATTACTAGATCTAAAAATAGTTGAGCTTGGCTTTTCCATAATTAATGAGCAGGCAACATTGCCATCGAACTAAGTGTGTCGATAACGTTATCAGCTTTCAGGATGATGCACCCACTTTGTAGGTACCTCGTTATACACAGTTCACCTACGAAGAGGTACCTATTTACCTGAACTACTTAATAGTAAACCGAGGTTACGGAGCAGTCAAAACAGGAAAAAATATGAGGTTGTATAATTATTATAATCCAAACAAAATAATTTAAAAGGTCGAGTATCGGAAAACCGAAAAAGAGATAAAATATTGTTATGTACTTGATGATGGTAATATTATAAATAATTTTAACACAGAATACAAGGCTCAAAGCTTATCAACACTTACTGGACTCTTTCGGCGGTATACAGCAATCGGTAAATCCCATTTTGTTAATTATTTATCATGTTTGTTTTCCTCAACAGTGTCATCACATCACGGTCATAAAACGTCCACTTGTTGCAATTTTGGTTAAAACGAAATAGAGTTTCTATCACATAATCTTTAAGCCGACAACGTCTATCGTGGACGCTTATCGCTACAGATTTTGATAAGAATGAATCAACCAATAGTCTTGTGCTGATGTTTGCTTGAGGTAGCAGTAATGTTTGGAAAGGTAATTGTCATTATTATCTAATTTATTGGGCGTCGGAAGCCTACGCGATTTGCCTCCAACATGCTAAGATGAACTGAGCAGCAAAATACTCTGCATAAGTACACGAGTACCGAGGTTGTAGATAAGTGGTAGAGATGTTAGATTGGGTGATATCATTGAAGAAATAAATAGTCATGACGCTGACCAGTAACTAGATCTCACTAGACATACAAACATCGAGTTAACTACGTTTTTTATGCGAGTTATTAATACACAGCTAACATTGGACACAGTCTACGACACTGGCTAGATAGGTATTTCTTCATTTTTTCATATTGGTCCCTTGAATTTTTTTTAGGAAGGTAGGTTCCCATAACATATTTTACATTATTACCAATAATGAAGGTTCAATAATAACTTGTGACGAGTCGATTGATGGCTAAGTTATACTTGCCGTGGTGACCATTGGTATTCATCTATCATGTTCATGCAGAGACCCTTTAGATCTATCGTAGATCTTTGAAAATGAAATCTTTAATTGTAAACATACCTAAGTTTTTTAGGGTGTTACAATTAAATAGGAGTTCCGTCTATGTTTTGCGTTTAAGCGTAGGTACAAATTAAATTGATGATTATAATCAGTTTCTATGAAAATTCAAATTACAAAAATTACTTATTAATATTCAGAATGATTAGAAATTGTTTTTTTTATTTATTTATTTTTTTTTATTTTTATTTTTTGATTACAGTCAAATAGTTTTACACATACAAACACATTAATTGTCACATAAACATAGGGGTAATAATTTTATTATAACAGTTTTATTTCAATCGATAATTTAATTCAATGCAATGTCAAGTTTTACTAATGTCATAAATCGGATATAGTAGGTCTAGCAAGTTTCATTTAGATAGTCGTTATTTGTGTAGTATTTCAACCAGAAAATCATTTAACAATTTTTTGAACAGATCTGTACTTAATACTAGCTTCTATGATATGTTTGGGCAATTTATTGTAGATTTTGGGTGCCATGCCTAAAAGATTTTTGGAGAATATAGCTTTGACAGTCGTCATTCCTAATAATTAGCAAGGCCAAAATTCTGATCCATCTTACTATGGCATTTCATATAAAACGGTACACACGGCTACACATCAAGCTATACATTTCCAGTATAAACTGGTCTCGCATTGTATAGGATTTCCGTACAGTGCGAGATCAGCGTAAACTGGAAATGTATAGCTTGATGTGTAGCCGTGTGTACCTACGTTGTTAGATAGGCAGGCAGTCACTCCATGTAAAATTACCAAAGAGTTTGCTACATCATATGAAACTGAAAGCCAATCTCAATACAGTTGGGACAAGGCCAGGCAGATGATGATGAACTGTTTAAAAAGGGTTCCAACATAAACAAAGTCCCTAATGTGGAGCAAAATTTTCTAAGGTTCCACCGCACTACTGAATGGAAATCATTCAATTTGTGGTTATCAGTAAACAAACAACTCCACACGTAATTTTATGCATAGCGTTCGCATTCCGACTGCATTGGCATTATTTCCGTGTTCTCTCTGACATAACCAGTGCTGCTAATTCGCTACTGATCTATGCAGCTAAATTATTGATGATTTGTGTTAGAACTTCACATGACATTTTTGTATTTCATTCTGATAATTATTTATGGTTTTATTTGATTCGTGCGGGTAGAGCTCTTACACTATAATTAAAATAAAAGTTCAAACATTTATTAAAAATACACAAAAATATGAAGCTACATTCCCATTCACAAGGTATTATATAAAATTAAAAGCTGTGAAATCGATCTCTATGGAGAAGAACAGGCTAGAAAATCCATGGACACGCTGGGCTATAAGCTCTCTAAGCTTTCCGTTATAAAATATCTAAAAATGTATGTTCAAACTGTATGTTCCTACCTACCTAGAGGCAAGATAAGCTGCAGTATCTAAGAATAAACACAGTATAAATATGGATATAGATTTTACAATTTCCTTCTCAGGGTACCTAACTATTAATTTTCAATCATACGCTTGTACGATAACTGATAATGGGAAAACCGTGTCGGTCTGGGTATTTTTGTGTAGATTTTCGATAAACGGTTCAACTTAGTTTTAAAACAGCATTAACAGTTTTGATAATATTATAGGTAACAATAGCTATCATAAAAAGAGCATATATGTAGCTTTTAAAGGTACTGAATATTTAGGACACATCGTTTTGTTATTTTGGTCTGTCCCAGTTTATCAGAAAATATTTCAGAGTACTTAATCTTATTGTCAGAATTAGTACGACAATGCCACACCACACCTAAAATGACAATGAAGTTCAAACTAGCTTTCAAGTACCTAAATAGCTGTTATTACGGGAATATTACTAATAATATTAGTGTTATGTGGGTTGACTGCTGTGACGTCAAGACCTTCTTCGTAAGCACTTATTGTCACTCCGTTAATTGCAAGTAGGTGTATAGTTTGACCGGTTTGTGTAATCAGTCCCTATACTATGCTATCTTATCTTTAATAGGTAGGTTAATCAATGCGCCTAGGTAGGTACTTCCCTTGAATGATTAAGTGCAAGTATCATTCGATATTGTTTTGATTTCGTGGAATATTAGTTGCATATACACGAACAACTTTATTTCTTCTCTTTATTCTGTCTGTATGTAAGCTTCGTAATATTGTTTTGTTCTCACTATTTGCCATAGATACTAAGCCGTGTGGGTATTATTTATGTAAACGTATTGGTTTAATCCATAGGTAGGTTACATACAAGTTTTCCTTTGTTGGGAAGCCCTAGGATTACATTTATAGCTTCCTGTTAGTTTACTAAATAGTTCAGCACCTTGTTTACTTCGCGAGAGTTAGTTTGTGGTATACTGAATCATCATAAGTATAGGTAGGTAATTAGAAATATTCTACAACTAGGAAATCGAAAATAAAAAGTATTGAAGCCAGTTCTTTGTAACAATAGTCCAAGCAAATGGATTTTCATAGGGAAATATTTCTGACTAGACTCGTTGTAAATATAAGCAGAGTTGCATGTCATGCCATTATCAAGATTTCGAATATAAACTCCCGTCCATGACTGATTAATGTCCTTGTATTTATTTGTGGTGTGACGACTAAAGATAATAGATTTACTCGTAAAAATGACGGGGACCGGTCGTTGCGACATGAACTAATATTAGACGAGTCCTCTTCACCGCCACGCCTTAGTTCCTCAGTTGCATCCTCAATCTTAACTCCTTGAACAATCTAGTTTACATCTCATACCTACACAAACAGTAGATCAACTTTACTATGAATAGTGTATGACTCACTGAATACTAAATAGAGCTCTATTGTCCTATCTTTGATCGAGTCGATCGCATTCACGTAATAATGACATAGATAGTCAAACGCGTAATGTCTATTAAAACCGGTTTGTGATCGTAAACGTTGTCTTTTTACCCGACTACGGCAAAGCCAAAGGTTAAAATTATGATTTTGACAGGCTATGTATGTATGTGAGTATCTTCATCTGTTCCCTCATAACTTCTAATCTACTTATCGGAACTTGACATATGAGGTATCGTTAGAACCGTCTTAATTTTCCGCTGAACATAGGTGACGTGTCACAAAAAGCGATTTGGCGCCCTCTAGCGGACAAAAAGTAAGGCTTAAAAAATAAAAATGGAGATTAATACGCCGTTTGGTATCATTTGAAAGGGCCTCACTTGTACATTTCCAAAATATTGCTCAAATGTAAAATCACGCCCTCTAGCGGACAAAAAAACAAGAGGAAAAAAATATTAACACCAAAATTGTTTAAATAAAAAAAGTAAAAAACTAAAACCCGACTACGACAAAAACTAAACGACGCTGAAAAAGTAACAAACAAGATTTTCAGGATAGAACAAAAAGAAAAGCCGTAGTCACACGTTATAGGTACCAACCTAAACACTTTAATACCGTGTGACTACGGCTTTTCTTTTTGTTCTATCCTGAAAATCTTGTTTCATACTTTTTCAGCGTAGTTTTTTTTTGTCGTAGTCGGGTTTTAGTTTTTTACTTTTTTTTATTTCTTATGAGCATCATAGGTACCTGTTTTGATAAAACTCACAGCAAGATGCTTCACAATATTAAAACTTCTATAGGTACAGACCAAGGGCGGATCCAGCTTTGGTGCCAGGGGGGGGTCACAAAGAGTCGTGGTCAAGTCACAAGAAGTTACATTTTTTTTTTATTCTTGTATACAAGTAAAAAATAGGTGTTTTATTAATCTATGTACGTAGGTACTTAAAAATACCTATATTTAAATAACAAAATCAATTTTTCTTTTACGTCTTCTCCTGAAACGCGTTACCACTTCATCTACCTACTTCAATGGGTACGTTTTTTTATTAGTGTAGAAAAGTGCCAGTCTGGCTAGACGTTCTTCAACCATTGAAGCTCTTAGCCACGATTTGATTCTTCGAAGTGCTCTATAACCCTTATCCAGGGGGATAAAGCGTTGAAAAATTTTCGGTGGATAGACGACTTAGAATCAGAAATGAGAATTGAAGTAGATGAGCGTTTCAAGCGAGACAAAATGGTAGAAGAGCAGGCGGGAGGCAGGAAGGAGGCGCGAGCGTAGCGAGCGCGAAATTTTTTAAAGATTTTGGGGGGTGGCAAAGATATTGTCATTGGGAGGAAAGATTATAAAATACTGTTTTACTTGATTCGAGAAGAGATCCGCTTACTCTTATCTTGGTAGACATCAATCCTCCACTTCCTGAACCAAGCGCCTAAGACAGAGGTTCGAAAGAAGTGACTGACTCGACAATGATAAACGATTATTCTTACGAAAAAAATTATTGGTGTGTAGGTACTTTGTTTATATTGGCTACTGAGATTTTGTGGTCTATTAAAAGTGTACCATTCTGACCCAACCTTGTAAGGGATAAATCCATACGATACGTAAAGATTTACATAACTATAAAACGTAAAATATGTACTCAGTTTTTTCATTGCCTCGGAAACAGCCAGAGCCCGAAAGTCTGACAACCAGTCATACTATAGGGATATCTCGTTGTACCCAGCCAGTACTAACTGGGTGTGCAGTGTGCACTGTGTGCAGGCCAAGAAAGCAGTCGTTCCATGTAAAATTCCGGTTTTTACCTGCATCTAGTTAGACTGGAAGCCGACTTTAACTATTTTGCTCCATGATTACAACATAAGTACTCGTAGTTGGGATAACGTATGTGAATCTTTTAACGTGGATTTTTCACCAGCCTATATCACTAGGGATAATGCAAACAATCTAAGGACCTATCAAAATCGGTTCAGGCGTTAAACAAAAGAAAAATATTGGCAGTGGATCGGTTTGGGGGATCAGACCGGAATAACTCGTTTAGAAGTTATGGTGGATTATAGAAACTCACAAATAAACATACATGAACCCTAAAAACACTCTATGTTTTGGGCTGTTGTGTAAAATATATAATAAAAACATTACATTCAACAATTTTAATTAGTGGTCCACCTAGGTCCTGGACCCAGCCCAGGGGGGGGGGTCATGACCCCCCTGACCCCCCCCCCCCCCCCCTGGATCCGCGCCTGGTACAGACGCCAGAAGTCCAGAACAAAAGCTACTCTAAACTAAGTCTGTCAAACTTTAGTAGATTTTCAACTTCATCGCTAAAGCATTAGGTTCAAGGTTGATTGGGAGAATTTGACAGTTCGGATAGCTTGATGCGATGTAGTGGCGTCTGTAAATGTGTTTTTATGAATTCAGTTACATAACCTGATATACCTACAACTATGCTCAGTCCGTCTTGTAAGGTAGTAAAATCTAAAAAGCAATTATTCTTGTTTTAATAACCACTATTATTAACATTAAACAATTTTTATGCTTTCCTAATTTATCCTACCTTATCGATCAAAAACTATAAAACTAACCAACAGAAACTACACAAAATATATTCAGCTAGTTTCCTGGTTACGCAATTTAGTTTAAGAACATTACTATTTACCAAACGAGATGCCGATTAAAATTGCATTAGTACTGTTGCTACGGCCTTAAATTTCCTTATAGTGTTACCTATAGTATTGTACTAAACACTACTTTTTATTCACTTTTCTCGAACATTTATGCTCTTCATTTAACGCAATGACGCTCTAGTTTCCTGGTTACGCAATTTAGTTTAAGAACATTACTATTTACCAAACGAGATGCCGATTAAAATTGCATTTATTTAGTACTGTTGCTACGGCCTTAAATTTCCTTAATAGTGTTACCTATAGTATTGTACTAAACACTACTTTTTATTCACTTTTCTCGAACATTAATTTATGCTCTTCACTTAACGCAATGACGCTATAATTTCAAACTCTTCATAAATCCATAAGTTGCACACGACGAAATTATAATTCCGGAAAATTTAAAGAATTTTCGCGCGGACACAGGTGTTTGTATTAGTATTAAGTACGAATTTTATCACTGTATGTAATGCACTGTTTGTCTACAAACACCAAACAAACACGTTATCTAGAAAACCGGATTTGTTTTTAATGTTAAAAACTTAAAAGCATGTTCACAAGTTTTATAATACGTGCGCGCTTCGGCATCGCATAGTAAACTGTCTGTAGTTCTGTACTCGTGTCAAACACCATAGTGTAAGGTAAGGTGGATTCCACACCGACACCCCGTGACTAAATAAAGACAATGGTGTCTTACATTTTTTGTACCTATTATTGTCTTCCATTTCACATGGTTTTCAAGTAGGAGTGGCTTGGAAGGCAAACAATACCCGTATAGTTCAGTAATATCTGACTATTAATACTTTGTCAGCGTATTCATTTTATATTAAATGAATTTACGAATGCACTGTTGTAAGTTTTTTTTTTCAAATTTAGTGTATGATTTTCGCTTTATCTTACCTACAACGGATATGACTAACGTCTAGGCAGCTGCGGTTTTTACAATAGCCGAGATTAGCAATTTGACACAAGCGTGCTCTTTAGTTATCAAAATTATGTAGGTGTTGAACTTCGGAGGTCACAGCAGACAACAGGGGCAAAATGTATCATTCGAAATAGATAATGTGGACGGGTTTTTCTAAATGATAGCAATGTGGATTAACGAGATGTGAAGGTCAGGAGCATTTCGTTTGAACTTTATGGGCTGTGCTGTGTTATTAAAGATGTTATGTGTGTGTGCGGCGCCTAATGTCAACATGAGTTGTGAATGGCGTTGACGGTAACTTTATTTACGTCTTGAGTTGCAGATCAGCCAGCGAATTGCGTGTGCCTCAAATATACACAACGTACACTAGTTTTATGAAGCCATTAACCGGGCACAAATATCCAGAGTACAATTTTTTTATATTGGAAAGACCCACCAACTAGTTTTTGTGGCTTCTTCAATTAGAAATTTAGATAAGGGGGTCCCAAACGGGGATAATAATAACAAACATAGGTACAGTGCGATTAAATTATCTTGGCAGCTCTGAACATAGGCTTTGCGAAATTTTACGCATGTAAGCTTGGGAATAAAACTGTTATTGCCAGATAAACCAATACTTAAACGATCAGAAAATATCTAATTTAAACAGTGAGAAATACAAATAAAATAAATATCATAACACTTTTATACATTCGTTGTAACAAAATGACCTGCACGAAGTTCGGAGCTGCCAAGATAATTTGATCGCACTGTACATTGATTGATGGCCTTCGACGGTTTCATCATTCATCATCATTTCAGCCGAAAGACGTCCACTGCTGGACATAGGCCTCCCCTAAGTGTCATTTTTGCTTAGGGGGGTTTGCCATAATCACCACGCTTGGCAGGCGGGTTGGCGATCGCAGTACGGTCGATACAAAAAGCACAGAGAACGCTGCTGCCCATTCTCTGGAAAGTCCCTTAGTCGCCTCTTACGACACCCACGGGAAGATATGGGATGGCGCTATTCTTTGCGTCCGACACCATACCGAACCGACGATTTCGACGACCGAATTCGACGGTTTGTCCCTATAAAAATAAAAAAAATATTGTGGCGAATCGAGAACCTCCTCCTTTTTGAAGTCGGTTAAAAAAGAGCATAAAGCATGAGTCGTGGCCGTGCTACGTACACACGGCTACACATCAAGCTATACAAAACCAGTTAATCTTGGCCTCACTTTACTAGATCGTTTCGCACAATGAACGATCAGATTATACTGGTTTTGTATAGCTTCTTGATGTGTAGCCGTGTGTAGGTACGTCACGTTCGTTCGATCCAAATATGCAAGAAAGAAATGAAAACTAAAATGCAATAGGATGAACTACCTACTATGTTTTCCGTATCAATACCGATTGTCAGTGACCATCATCTGCCTAGATTTTCCCAACTTATTTGGGGTCAGCTTCCAGTCTTACCACTTACCAGATACAGCCGTATACCAGTATTCTACATGGAGCGACTGCCCATGTCAGTGTGTAGTTGTGTACGTAATCTATAATAATATTGTAAAGAGGTAAAGTTTGTGTGTTTGTATATTTGTTAAATTGTAAGGGGTAATCTCGGGATCTACTGAACCGATTTTAAAAATTCTTACACCAATAGAAAGCCACATTATTGCTGAGTGTCATAGGCTACTTTTTATCCCTGTATTCCCACGGGAACGGGATCTACGCGGGTGAAACCACGGGACGTCCGCTAGTGGTTTTTATATAACAATTCAGCACGAAATTGTAAAAATGAAAATTAATTTTAGTTCGAAAGAAATAAATCAAACATGGTTCAAGCTTGCAACTGATAAATAGCGACCCCGTGCTATTCTACAACCGCAGCAGCGGTAAACGGAAAACCCAAACAGTGCGTGACACATAATGGTCAGTCCTCCGTCCTCGTTAGTTCAACTATTCATACGTCACTTGTACTTTATAAGGACGTCTGATCCATTTTAAATGTTTCATTGACCACCTGAACTGGAAGGCCATTCTTGACGATTAATATTGTTGACATATTTTCCTTCAAAAATCTTTCTGTTTTGGAAATCTTGGTAAACACAATTAGAAACTTAAGTATCTGGGTACATATACCTAATGATTATCAAACGAGATACAAAGATTGTCGACACGATTTGGTAAATATAGCCAAAGCAGTACATAATGGAGAAAAATAAATAACGAAAATAAGGGAAGAGAGAGTATAGCGCCTTGGAGAACACCAATTACCAGATCGCACTAGTCAGAGCAATCATGATCAGCAAGTACCAATTATGGTGACCACAAAGATTTATGATGAAAACCAATCACGTGGCACCGAAGACACCCGAATTTGAGATAGTATGGCCAGGAGAATGACGTGATCAACGGCGTTGAAAACAAGGGATAAATCTATTAGACCGTTCATTAACCTTGAATTCTCCAGGCCATCCCTACTGCCTTTTTTTTCGGGGGTGGGAAATCATCAAATAACTCCTCTCGCTCTTGGGCAGAGCGGAAGGGAGTGTCAGACTTCTACTGACTAAAAACCACCCATGTTCCTTCTTCGCCCTTGTGCCGAGGCCGCGGTATCTTTTTCGACATCCCGCAGGCCCGACGGGCGTCGGCCGTTGCGGGCCCCTTCCATGTTACTGACATCTCTTTGAGGTGCGCGTGGAACGCGAACGCGCCGTATCCCTACTGCCTTCAGTGACTTTAAGCAGAGTTGTAGTAGTACGTACAGTGGATAACCTTGTATTTAAGATTAGTGCGTATTGTGTAGATCTTCTAGATATTCCATTATTTTCCTGTTGCCGTTTTTACTCCATCCGCTTCTCGGTGATTAAAAGCTGTTGATAGTACTAGTATTTTTACGCACGCATACTCTTGATTAAAATGTAAAATAAGTAAAAGTTACAGTGACTCTCCTACTCACATAATATAGTCCCCTGAGAATGCAGCAGGCTATACGCCGTCGATTAATGACAGTAGCTGACTCTATCCATCACAGGCATAGGCGAGATAGGGAATAATTAAGGGAATTAACTTTAAAAAATAATAAACAGTTACTATGAACTCATTAAATTAGACGCTTTGTCCACTTGAGAATCAATCCCTGGACAAAACACTCAACTGCTTATGAGTCCTCCTGCGTCCAACTGATGAGTCATTTATTTTTAATTAAAATGGTTTATAAGTAGGTGTAGCTTTATGCTTTATCATAGATAATAGCGTTGCGTCGGTGATGGGTTTTAAAAGTATATGCACAGTACTTAAGTGGAACCTTGCGTGTTGAGTGTAGTCCTTGATAAGCCACTCAATGAGAACACTGAAAATTATTCATCGTTGTGGTTTCTTCATAATCTACTTTGTTTAGCAGTTTTTTTTATGTAGGAACTAGGAAGTTAGCACCTCATGCTAACTGTATGAATAATCCTGTTTACAGTACCTACATACATAATTTCATATCCACATTTCTTGGCACTGCACTTCATATCACCGGAAGATTTAAGATATAATTATAAAACATAATATACATTTCCTGGAAGTAGGTGTAGGTAGGACCTACATCTACGTTGCGCTATTTTAAAATTAATTTGTTTAGGAAATAGGTAGAAGTAAACAGCACGTCGATATGCAATCTGCAATATTTTATGCGTCATGAGAAACGAAAGATTTAGAAAGGCGTAAAGCGCTTGCGGTTTTCTCTATTCATAAGTACTTATCCACTGTACAAGTAAACGTAGTAACGCGCTCGGTATCTACTTAGGAATACTTCAAATGTTGCTATAATATCTATGGTGCAATATTATTATTTAATGATAGGGCGCGGTATGAACCGAACGGCATCATACTACATTGACATCTTGTTAAAAGATTTTTCTCAGTACAAAACCTGTCAAAGTTACGAGTACGTCGTGTAACTTGACCTGACATTTATTCACCGCCAAGACACTCACTTGCGTTGTTGCTTACTAGTTGCGCGCTGCTCAGTGGCCAGCAGCCAGTAGGCTGCTGTCCACTGAGCCGCGACGTGCATAACATAAACACGCATATCCGACCTTCTAACCTTAGAATCTCCCCGATGCGTCATTGCGCAATCATTTCGAAGACATAACGGACATAGTACTTGATGAACGGGTCATGATACTGACTAGGGTAGACGTAGAACTGAGTTCACAATTTCATATACAACACAACCAAGTCTTTGGAATAGAAAGTGGTCTCTTGTTCCTAAGTAAAACAGGTAAATCAACGTTGATCTATATTTTATAAACAACTACATATTTATAAATAAGTATGAGTGTATTTTAAACGTACGATATGGCGTCAATCAGGATAATGATCGATTTATTAATACTGCGAATTGGCTAATAGATTAGGGCATCAGAATGTAAAATTGTAAATTGGTTGAAATAAGGCCGTTCGTATAAATAAATGACTGCGATAATGAGTAATCTCTAAATGGCACATTGATGTAAATGACAGATTAAAATATTATCAGCTTTTTAAACAGTCAACAGTCTGCTTCTAAAGGTATCTAAATCCTGGTTGTTTTTAAACGATTAATAGAAATCTTAAACGGATATTGGTAAGGAAATAATCAATTATAGGTAAACAGAATATCTGATTTCTCAATTACACACAGCTTTACAGATTTTTGCTGTGCGCAACTGGAATTTACAATGAAAGCATACAACCGATTTCCTCCACCAACTTGTTTAATAGCTGAAAATGGCTGAAATTAATGAATCATAAATAAATTGGTTTCGGTGAGGTGAACCATAATAATTATAATTCTTAATACGTTTAATAATATGATTTACCTTCTCTGGCCAAATGTAGATTATTGAAGGTCTTCTAATGTAACATAATATTACAAAGGTAGGACACCTATAGGTAGGTGACAGCTGAGATAACGAGTAATAGAGACGTAAGAATCTGTGACGTAAGGAGGAAGAAGTCATGACTCATGCCCCGCCGACCCCAAATGAAATGGGCTAAGAGCAAGAGAATGATTTGATGATGACTGTATAGAATGATTGATTGGTCGTTGTGTGTACTCAGTAGGTAGTGTAGTGTGCATTATATAAATCACATTAGTTCGCTGAGTATTTAAAAATATTCATAACTGAATGCATGTGACCCGTCGCACATAACTTTTTATGCAAACGATACTGTTAACAGCTAAGCTTGACTGTGTTGTAGGAAGTTATATCTTGATATTTTAGTCCATTAATGTTTTAATTTCATGTTTAATTCGTCATAATGCATAATATTAGTTCAATTGTACCTAGCACGATGTTTATTGTCTATATAATTTAGGTAATATCTAATTAATGACCATAAATTATACTTAATGATGTAATTTGGACTCGGTAAAGGCCGATAAAGTACCTACCTACTAGTATTTTAAAACTGTATTATTATTAGTCAAGGTAGACATTTCATACGACCATCGGTACTGTGGGATACGACGTCACACGACTAGAACGTCCGTCTGTAGATAGCGTGACATTGGACGTATTTGGCATTACAGATGCTTTACACAGAGTCTAGTGTCACCCAGGGTAGCAGCAAAGGCCCGGTGGTAACGGCCGGACTTATGACTTTTAAGTGGTTTCGAACGCCAGACAGGCGCATTATTTTGTGTACTTAATTCATTTTATTTCGCCAGTTATATTTAAGTCTCGTGTAAATGGGGCCGAGTCTATTGCCATATTGCCATCAACCGAGCACAAATTCTGATTCCGTGATTGCTACTGGGAAATTCCTGATGAAAAAAAAAACCCAATAACACATTTCCCAACCCGGGAATCAAAACAGGACCCAGCAGCCGCGCTTGCGACCACTAGGAGGTAGTCACGCTCATAAAATAAAATTTGGTCCTATATGATAATTACAGGGCCGGTTTAACGTTTAACATAATAATATTTGCGACCGAGTAAAGGACCGGTGTCGCAACTTTACGAGTGAATACAAGCGAGGCCTTGTTGCGACATTCAGATTCATGGCAAAATGTTATCAGAACCACTATTTGCTGCTACCGGAAATTAATGGTTGGGGAAAAGGTAACTCTACAAAAAGGTAACTTTTCCTTGAGGCTAGTCGACCAGCTGTGCCGGTGTGTTACAAAAAGCCAGTTTATAAAATGCAGATCTCGCATTGTTCAGAAAATCATGCAAAGCGAAGCCATACCTACCTATACACTTTCGAGGCTGCGGGTTGTTCGAAAGAGATACCGCGGCCCCGGGCACAAAAGGCTAAGTAGGAACTTGGGTGGTTTTTATTCAGTAGAAGTAGTAGATGACACTCCCTACCAAAAAATTAAAGTCATGTTATACTGGAAATGTATACTTTGATATGTCGCCCTGTGTACCTTTCTACAATTCGACGTGCGCACAATTCATTATCGTCAGAAGTTAAAATCAAGTTGATTATGCTGTAATAATTAATAAGTAGTGACCCCTACCTATACTTATGTCCCTAGTTAAAGATACTGAAACTATGTAAGTAAATTAATAAGTATAGGTAGTCGTTTAAAATCCTCACTTTTGTAGAGTAAGTATCTACAAAAGTTAGGATTTTAAATCCTTACTTATTAATATAAATGCGAAAGTAACGCCAAAACTACTGAACCGATTTAAATGAAATTTGGTACACAGATAGTCTAGAGCCTGAGAAAGGAGATATACTTTTTAATACGGAAAAAGAGTAAGGGGTTGAAAGGGGGGGATGAAAAGATTACTTTTAGTCGCGAAAACCGACATCCACGCGGGTGAAACCGCGGGCATCAGCTAGATTTTCAATAAAGGAAAACATACCTAAATGTGTTACTTTTACTTTTGTCGTTTTACAGTGTTATTATGAATTAGGTTTTTTTTCAATTTTGGAAGTTAAAGCTTCTATCTATGGCGTAGGTCTATGTAATTTATCAGCCAGGCACACAATAATTGCTACAGTTTGGTGTTTACCCACACCTCACTCAACTGTGCAAATATCACCAAATGTAATTATCACAGTTTATCTCCTCTGCGGGTAAATAAAGATAATGCCACCGTAACTAACACAGTACATGACATGTTTTGAAACTTAATGAAAACATTATGTAGGTACAGCTAAATTGTTGCGAAACTATGTGAAATTACCTGTCAATCAAACTTTCTATTATTATTTTTCATATTATTTATCATCACATAGTACAGTGTACAGTCAGTTATAGCAATTACTTCCAGAACCACGTATTTTTTATTTCATGACCTTTGTGTGTGGGGCTTCGGGACCGGGACCACGGGATTCCACCTATAAATACATGGATCAAAATAACCTACAAAACAACCTAATAAAGACATGGTTATTGTGCTCCATGTATAAATACAATCATTATTTTTGTGTTTATAGGTTCCGGTCCCGGCCCCGAAAGCCCCACGAACCCTTTGCATAAATGGTTGAGATTTTTTAGAATACGAATCCAAAGAATTTTTAAAATTCAATGAAAAAATCTCAACCATTTGTGCAAAGATTTTTTTTTTCAGATTGGTCAGCTAATTACTATACCTGAGTAGGTATAGGGATAGGTATCGTTTGGTTCTGTATTTATTAAATAACAGACAGAGTTCAGTGATCCTGGTCACTCCATTGTAATGGATTTCAATTGAATTACGCCGCCCGCTCTTGTTACTTTGTAAAATAAATTCAACATTGAAAGGTATCAAACTCGAAAAAGAGTAACTCTGATAAATAAAGCCCCTTTTACATACATTCAATAAAAACCAAAATAATGTCAAAGTTTTTACGCGGTCGCACGTTGATGCAACAAAAATAGAAATCTAAAACTGTACTAAGCAGCAATACTAGGTAGACGGTCACAGCTTCGAATTGAGAAATGAGGTTTAAATATAATCGGGTAGTCTGATATTTTACTTAAAATAATAAATAATGAGATGGTAAAGAACTACCTATATTTAACTAAACTAAAGGGTGAAACCATTGGGTAAAACAACAAGTCTAGAATAAAGGCATTGCGCCCGCATAGTCTATACAGGAATTGCCTTGAAATTTCTCTAGGCACACTATGGTATTTGATCTTTCTCAAGAATAAAGACTGCCCAGGACCTACCAGGTACTACTAAAAAATGGATCCTGTAAGTTCCATTAGAATTTATGAAATACTAACTGATGCCCGCGGTTTCAACCCCGCGGATGTCGGTTATCGCTACCGATGCCGGTTATCGCGACCAAAAGTAATATTTTCATACCCCCCTTTCAACTCCTTGAATAAAGTTTTTTTTTTATTATTAAAAAGTAGCATATGTCCTTTCTCGGGTATCAAAATATCTCCATACCAAATTTCATGCAAATTGGTTCAGTAGTTTAGGCGTGATTGAGTAACAGACAGACAGACAGAGTTACTTTCGCATTTATAATATTACTAGCTGATGCCCGCGGCTTCACCCGCGTGGATGTCGTTCAAATTATATACTAAAACCTTCCTCTTGAATCACTCTATCTATTAAAAAAAACCGCATCAAAATACGTTGCGTAGTTTTAAAGATTTAAGCATACAGACAAACAGACAAAAATAGCGACTTTGTTTTATACTATGTAAGGAGGATAGTATATAGTATAATAGTATATAGTATGGATAGTATGGATGATCTCTGTAACATGAACTTACCATAATCCTTGCCCATGATAGATCAGTACAGGTAGTTAAAGTTAATTTAGTCACTGCACAATTGAACATTCAGTCAATTTAACGCTCAGCGCAGCTCGCTGTGATGCAATCAAACTTTATTACGAACAACGGAACAAATCTCCAGCGTCTGACGATTCCGTGATATTTTCAATTGTTACACATCGTGCAAGAAAAAAAACACCATCAACACTTTTCACCGCGTCTAATTACTCCTATTAAATTATTACTGAGTTGTTTACGTACAAAAACTAAGTTAAAACAAAGAAAATTGAAACAGTTTTGAGTTTCCTCGTATATTTTGTTTGTTTACTCTTGAAGTGAAAGTTTGTTGACATTCGTAGTGGAATGTAAAGCGCGGTGTATTATAGCGGTGCTCTCGGGTCGCGCGCCGCTTGCTGACTGGACTGGTTCTTGTGAAGTTGTGACGCGTAAACGCGTTGGCTTGGGAGCGCGGAGCGGGCGACCGGCGACTGTGGCACTGGCCTGTCTGATTCACTACTCATACATACAAAGGGAGTTTAGCTTTGTTGTCTTGTCGAAGTACCTACTGGCTGTATGCGTTGTTATTCTTTGAAATTTGTTTCTCCATATCTAGAGCAACAGTAAGCTCAATTAATGTCTGTTCCGTAGAAGACAGTATTCATTAAGTGCCATTAATTTCGTCTGAGTACCTACAAATGTAGGCTAATGTAGGTACCTACCTATTCAATGTAATGTTAACATTTAATTTTAATTTTTTCTATTGTTTTTTTCCTAATTATAACTCCTAAGATAAAACCAGACAGAAATTATATTTTTAAGAATCTGAAAATATAACATAATAAAACATCACGCTTGTAATCCTTGGCAGAGTTAGGCAGAGGTGTATCTACTAGTACACCCACAATGCATTAGTTATGTTTAAGGCCCACGTAATAGGGGTGAGCCTATTGCCATCATCTGGGTACGAATCTAAACTCCGTGGCTGCTACTGAGAAATTCTTGATGGTAAAACCCATTAACATTTTGCCCGACCAGGGAATCGAACCCAGGACCCCATGCTCAGCAGTTGCGGTTACGACCACTAGACCAACGGGGCATGGACAGTATTATGAACCTAATGTATGTATAGTACCTATAGGGATAATAAAAGAAACTCACTGCTCCCCCCTGGTCTGGCTGGATTTAGAGCTATTACAACACCTTTACAATGACTGAGCAGTTTTACAGTTTGCTGAAATCCTGTAGGTAGAGTCAGACAAGATTTTGTTTATTATGCAGTTTTGGTCTCAATTTACCACTTCCTTTGTTATCTGTAGACCGGTAAACAAACACAAGTAGGTACCTATATGGGTAAACACGACACAAATAAGGTAATGTCCTTCAAATGTTTACAGAAAAAATAACGTAGATCTATGTAACTAAGTACCCCTATTAGCAACACTAATTAGAGCAAGATCATTAAATTTAATATAACGGTAAGGGTCCGTTCAGACCGGCTCGGAGAGCATCGGATCGGCCGGCGTTATTTCATACTACGCGCGCTATGTTTGCTCTCAATAATAAAAGAAGTGACATTCAAAACTCTGATTTGAACGAGATAAAAAAAATCTGCTCTTCCCTCCGAGCCTGTGTGCGGACCCTAAAAGATTTCATGCACTCGGTTACTAAGAAACCAACGCAAGCATTGTATTATGAATCACTGCGCTTGGGCATTAACTGGTTTTTATTCTCTTTCAGTTATTTACTAGAAATAAGGAAAATGACGATTAACTGTTTTCTGGACATGAGTAATTTCGGTAACCTAATTCGCTACCTTTATGCGCAGAAATTAAATATGTAAAATGTAGTTTATGTATGACACTGGAGCTATGGGTGAAGGGGGTAATCTTTGGAAGCGTACAGTTGACCTCTTTATATTATTAGTATATATCATCAAGTAACATAACAGTAGTCACATGTATGCTTTTCCAAAAATATGCTTCCCAGTTTTTCCGCAACACTTATTTTCCCGAATATGTCTATATTTTTTTTATAATAAAATCACGGCAGTTGGCACGAATTTTAACTTCCACAAGGAAAACCATATCAGTTTCACAGTTAGGTACCTATCATTTTGTGTCAATTGTAAATTCCTGACTGCAACAGAAATATGAATGTAAATAATAAAATGATAAATTTTTATATTCGTACCTGGTCTGGTGAATAAGGTAAATTAAAAATAAAGTGCTAAATAAAACTAAGCGCAGAACGGCATTACAATAGGTACTACCTAATTAAGTGGTTTGTGATACCGGTCTGGGTGAACCCTATTTATTTCTAAATGTTCTCTTTGTTTGTTACAAACAAACACATTGCTAACGATTAGGTACAAGATAATATGAGATATCCTTCAAACGTCATTAGCAAAACGTACAACAACATCACTCATAATAATAACATAATTGAAGAAAAAGTTAACAAAAACAACTCGCAACACTCATATCGGTACTAGGTACTTACTCAATTAATTGATATATTATGTACAAATTGCAGTGACTAATTAAAAACCAATGTTTTTTTTTTAACATCTCCCTGTTTAGATAACCAAAATTCAATGATCGATATCCTCCAGTTTGTTTGTGTGCAGCGATAAAATAAAATATGAAATAGACAAGGTTGTTTTTGAAGTGACGGGTACCTATATTATTCGGGGTAAATGGCCAGGCGCCCCTCAGGGTCGGAACAAAGCACTTGCATTGCATCCCCGTCTGGTTGTTGACCCGCCTTGAACTTTTATTAAACTAATTGTTTCTACGTTTCAATTTTGTGCAGTGTATTTTTACGTATATTACGTAGGTACCTACATATTATACTTATTAATAATGCCTCTGTTTGTAAAAACTAAAATTTTAATTCAGTAAGTGATATCTGCCAGACACAACATTATTTGGCGCCATTTTTACGAAGTTGCTTTACTTTCGTAAAACTGATAACGTCTATAAACCCAATGAAGAATTACTCACAATTTCCCCTATTAAATTACGATAACAAATCAACATATTATCTGTGCTCATTACCTACTTAGAATCACCTTCCTATTATTAATTATACGGTAATCGAGAAGTACTGTCATGCTATGTCATCGTTTGGGTAAACAAAACAATGTTATCTTTAATTAATCCACCACTCATAACAACAACACGCATCAGTACCTACATTGTAAAAAGTAAAAAACACTTATATTTACAGTTTTACAGGCAAATAATTTCAAGTGGACACCCCACTTGAATTGCCATGTAGAGTAGATACCTTCCTTCATAATTCATATTTTATTTACCACCATATTTGTAACTTTAAAATGTTGGTAGTTGCAGCGTTTAAAAGTTGGAATTACTACTATTTTACATAAACAAAATCATCTAAAAAAAATTCCACACTATGTAGGCCCCGACGAGATTCGAACTCGTGATCTCCTGTTTACTAGACAGGCGCTTTAACCAACTAAGCCACGGCGCCCATGTTTGAAGATGCGAAATTATATATTCGGTGGATATTCTACTGCGAATACTTACGAATAAAGAAATGATCCTCATGTTGACTTTATTATCTTCGTCTATATATTTTTTTTGTTCCAGCATATTGTATTCGTTATTATTTTGTTTTATATCCGTTTTCCGCAACAAGCGACAATAATAACATAAACTAAACGAATGAATCACACTGCATGTTATTTGAAACATTCCTGCAGTTTTCCTACAACTTTACTAATTTATTAAATCGATTGCATCGTTGACCTAGTGGTCCAAGCGCGCCTGTTGACCATGAGATCCGGGTTCAATTCCCAGGTCGAGTATTGTTGTTGGGTTTTTCCATCTGGAATTTCTCCTGGATTGTGCCTTGTTGATGACAATAGGCTCGCCCCGTATTATATGGGACTTAAACATACCTAACTGGTGCAATGTGGTGTGTATTTATGTATGAGTTATCCCTCGGGGTTAATCGTGGTGTTATGTTAAATTAAAAGCTATAATAATATTATGTTGCTCACTTATACATCCAATACTATATTATTATGATCGTAATAAGCAACTCTGTACTTCCGCTACCGTAAGCTGGCGCCATCAGGTCGGGGACAGGCCCTCCTCGACAATAACCCTCAGTCGGGGCGAAGTTATTTTGGCTGTCAGCCAAACACGGATCGTTTTTGTGATAAAACACACCATCTTGTTTTCATACCCGCTCCGCCAGTGTATTGGAATTTGACCTGATATTGTGAAAAGTATTACTGTTACGTTTTATAAATTATTTCGCCAGAATTATAAATAACACTTTAGTTTGGAATCTTCCATCAGAAATCAAGAAGAATTAAGACTTTTTTTTAAAATAGATGCTCGGAATGGCAATTGGTTTGTTTGAGACGTCATGTGTCGAGTTCTGTACACCTCTGCTTACTCTTATGCACCATGTAAACCGAAACTATAACAACCGGAAAAATATGAATAAAAATACTATAGTCATATATCGTCATTTCTTACGTAAAACATAGAAAAGATTAAGTTTTATTTTCATTATGTGTTGAATAAAACTTTACTCTTTGAAAGGTTAGTCTTATTCTTACCGAACTTTAAACCTAACAACAAATTCCCCATTTCTGTGCCACTACAATACCTGCTTCAGGTACCTATATTTTCCTTTACATGGAGCTGTTGAAGATAAGGTTTTATGTATTAAGCGTATAAGTTACGAGCCAATTAGCAATCCTACATTATTAGTCCTCCTTTTCCCCGATTTCGGTAAAGGTGACCCATTTTTTTTTTGGTGGGTGGAAAATCATCAAATGACCCCCCCCCCGCTCTTGGGCAGAGCGAAGGGGAGTGTCAGACTTCTACTGACTAAAAAGCGAACCCATGTTCCTTCTTTGCCCTTGTGCCGAGGCCACGTCATCTAGTATGCCGTCATGACGACGGCCGGACGGCGAGCTAGCCCATTACTCACCGTCCACAGACCCGCGTCTACGGTGGCCAGAAGCCATCACGTGGCCCCCGACGCCCGGAGCGCCTTCCGCGGCGGCTGGGACGTTGAGAGGTTCTCTCCCTCTCTCATTCCGCCACCTCCTTCGCTAGCATCACTGCTTCGCAGAAGGAGGCGACGGCGTCCCATTCCTCTTCGCCCCGGACCATGGCTTGCACCAGGGCCGGACGCGAGAGGTCGCCGCCGCCGATCGCCGCTACGAGAACACGGCGGGGCTCTGCCCAAGCAGGGCACACCTCCACAGTGTGCTCCACCGTGTCCTCCGGTCGATCCTGTCCTCCGGTCGATCCGTAAAGGTGACCCTTGTAAGCTAATTTCTCCTTGCGTGTACCTACCCATAAATTACTGGTCAGATCGAATTTCGTTTAGTAGAATACCCTCGGTCACACACAACTAGAACAGTCAAGTTCGACTGCAGAGTTATAAGTGTACCTACGTATAGGCTTAAATCTAGGCTGTCTTTGCGTGTTTGCAGTTTTGGTTTAACGTATCCAGTCGGTTTTTTCGAACGTTTTATATTTTTCTTGATAGTACAGTGCCAAGACGACCTAACCAAAGCGAGCCTTTCCCAACCTATTAGATAATTAGACTAATAGCGCATGCGATAAGATGCCTGAGCACATCCTTTTAGCGGAGATGTTGACCGCCGTGCTTCCGTTTGTCCTCCGCCTTCTCAAAGTAGAAGACCGTCACCTTGGGTATACGGGTATGCCTCATGCGACGGAATCTTGAATAACACAGATCTAGGTGAACTAGCAACCTACGTTATATGTATGTCGATATGAACTGTAGTTAACCAGAAAGAGCATTGTCTGAGAGACATAAAAATAGGCTATACGGTATACAACTATTCATACTATACATGCCGCACTGAAGAAACGTAGCCGCGTAGCACGTGTTGTAGCAAGGTCTGTAGCACTGCAGATCCGTAGCTGCGTAGCACATGTTGTAGCTAGGTCTGTAGCACAGTAGATACGTAACCGCGTAGCACGTGTTGTAGCGCTGTAGCAAGGTCTGTAGCATTGTTGATCCGTAGCCGCGTAGCACGTGTTGTAGCGTTGTAGCAAGGTCTGTTAGCATTGTAGATCCATAGCCGCGTAGCACGTGTTGTAGCACTGTAGTAGTCTGTAGTCTGTAGCACAGTAGATCTGAAGCCGCGTAGCACGTGTTGTAGCGCTGTAGCAAGGTATGTAGCATTGTAGATCCGTAGCCGCGTAGTACATGTTGTAGCGCTGTAGCAAGTTCTGTAGCACTTGATCTATAGCCGCGTAGCACGTGTTGTAGCACTGTAGAAGTCTGTAGCACAGTAGATCTATAGCCACGTAGCACGTGTTGTGGCGCTGTAGCACTGTAAATCAGTTGCCACGTGTCGTGGCGCTGTAGCAAGGTCTGTAGCACTGTAGATCTATAGCCGCGTAGCACGTGTCGTGGCGCTGTAGCAAGGTCTGTGGCACTGTAGATCTATAGCCGAGTAGCACCGTGTTGTAGCTCTGTAGCAAGGTCTGTAGCACTGTAGATTCGTAGCCGCGTAGCATGTCCTGTAGAGGTGTAGCAAGGTCTTTAGCACTGCAGTTCTGTAGCCATGTAGCACGTGTTGAAGCGCTGTAGCAAGGTCTGTAGCACTGTAGATCTATAGCCGCGTAGCACGTGTTGTAGCACTGTAGCAAGGTCTGTAGCACTGTAGTTCTATAGCCGCGTAGCACGTGTCGTAGTGCTGTAGCAAGGTCTGTAGCACTGTAGATCTATAGCCGCGTAGCACATGTCGTAGCGCTGTAGCAAGGTCTGTAGCACTGTAGATCTATAGCCGCGTAGCACGTGTCGTAGCGCTGTAGCAAGGTCTGTAGCACTGTAGATCTATAGCCGCGCAGCACGTGTCGTAGCGCTGTAGCAAGGTCTGTAGTAGGCTTGGGTTAAGTAACTCCACTAGAAGATTGGATATATGACATATCATTCCAGCCAAAGACACATATCCCATAACTATATCCATGTCCGCTAATCATATCCGCAGATAAGATGACGAGAGAGAGCGAAGACAAATCCCATATCGCGGAACTATGTTGCTGTGAGAGATTTCAAAAGTTTCTCGCTCTCGCTCCAAGAACAAACTATTTCATTTCGCTTCATACTTTACACTTACAGGCTTAGGACTGTCAACCAAATAAATACTTGATTGGCGTATTTAAAAATCAAATAGTATTTACAATGATTTGTAATCGATTAAGTATTATGATTTAGTAGTTTAGAGAAGTTTTTTTTTTTTTATTTGTTTTTTTTTTACCTAGTTAGAATTTTTAAACTAGGTTATTTTTTTTTTTTTTGTAGTTCAAATGTTTACATAGATTTACGCATGCGCGTCTCGTTTCAAGGCTTCAAGCGAAAACAATAAAAAACGACGTCTAGTAATATATTTTTTTATCAAGCGCTACTCTCGCTGCCTGCGTAGCGTATAGAACAGACGACCGAACGATGAACAAACCTAATCGTCCTTTCTCTTTCGCTCACTAGCCGCTGCGTTGTATTACGCTCTCGCTCTCTTACTTCCGAACGAATGAACGAAACTGATATAGAGGAAGAGGATACATTTATTTGTTAGAAAGGGAATGAACGATTCATATCCAAAGTGAGACACATATCCGAAGATATAACTGTGTCCGGAGTTACTCAAGCCTAGTCTGTAGCACTGTAGATTCGTAGCCGCGTAGCATGTCTTGTAGCGTTGTAGCAAGGTCTGTAGCACTGCAGTTCTGTAGCCACGTAGCACGTGTTGAAGCGCTGTAGCAAGGTCTGTAGCATTGTAGATCCGTAGCCGCGTAGCACGTGTTGTAGCACTGTATTAGTATGTAGCACAGTAGATCTGTAGCCGCGTAGCACGTGTTGTAGCGCTGTAGCAAGATAAGTAGCATTGTAGAACCGTAGCCGCGTAGTACATGTTGTAGCGCTGTAGCAAGTTCTGTAGCACTTGATCTATAGCCGCGTAGCACGTGTTGTAGCACTGTAGAAGTCTGTAGCACAGTAGATCTATAGCCGCGTAGCACGTGTCATAGCGCTGTAGCAAGGTCTATAGCACTGTAGATCTATAGCCGCGTAGCACGTGTTGTAGCGTCGTAGCACTGTAGATCTATAGCCGCGTAGCACGTGTCGTAGCGCTGTAGCACTGTAGATCTATAGCCGCGTAGCACGTGTCGTAGCGCTGTAGCACTGTAGATCTATAGCCGCGTAGCACGTGTCGTAGCGCTGTAGCAAGTTCTGTAGCACTGTAGATCTATAGCCGCGTAGCACGTGTCGTAGCGCTGTAGCAAGGTCTGTAGCACTGTTATCGGTAATCTCGTACCAAGAGTAGTAGTGCTGTGGCGAGAAGCAAAGCTTGTAGGTGGCAGGTGTCTAGCAGAGGGAATCTTTTCGAACTCGGGCGCTAGCATTGTAGATCCGTAGCCGCGTAGCACGTGTTGTAGCACTGTAGTAGTCTGTAGTCTGTAGCACAGTAGATCTGTAGCCACGTAGCACGTGTTGTAGCGCTGTAGCAAGGTATGTAGCATTGTAGATCCGTAGCCGCGTAGTACATGTTGTAGCGCTGTAGCAAGTTCTGTAGCACTTGATCTATAGCCGCGTAGCACGTGTTGTAGCACTGTAGAAGTCTGTAGCACAGTAGATCTATAGCCACGTAGCACGTGTTGTAGCGCTGTAGCACTGTAAATCAGTTGCCACGTGTCGTGGCGCTGTAGCAAGGTCTGTAGCACTGTAGATCTATAGCCGCGTAGCACGTGTCGTGGCGCTGTAGCAAGGTCTGTGGCACTGTAGATCTATAGCCGAGTAGCACCGTGTTGTAGCTCTGTAGCAAGGTCTGTAGCACTGTAGATTCGTAGCCGCGTAGCACGTGTCGTAGCGCTGTAGCAAGGTCTGTAGCACTGTAGATCTATAGCCGCGCAGCACGTGTCGTAGCGCTGTAGCAAGGTCTGTAGCACTGTAGATCTATAGCCGCGTAGCACGTGTTGTAGCACTGTAGATCTATAGCCGCGTAGCACGTGTCGTAGCGCTGTAGCAAGGTCTGTAGCACTGTAGATCTATAGCCGCGTAGCACGTGTCGTAGCGCTGTAGCAAGGTCTGTAGCACTGTAGATCTATAGCCGCGCAGCACGTGTCGTAGCGCTGTAGCAAGGTCTGTAGCACTGTAGATCTATAGCCGCGCAGCACGTGTCGTAGCGCTGTAGCAAGGTCTGTAGCACTGTAGATTCGTAGCCGCGTAGCATGTCTTGTAGCGTTGTAGCAAGGTCTGTAGCACTGCAGTTCTGTAGCCACGTAGCACGTGTTGAAGCGCTGTAGCAAGGTCTGTAGCATTGTAGATCCGTAGCCGCGTAGCACGTGTTGTAGCACTGTATTAGTATGTAGCACAGTAGATCTGTAGCCGCGTAGCACGTGTTGTAGCGCTGTAGCAAGATAAGTAGCATTGTAGAACCGTAGCCGCGTAGTACATGTTGTAGCGCTGTAGCAAGTTCTGTAGCACTTGATCTATAGCCGCGTAGCACGTGTTGTAGCACTGTAGAAGTCTGTAGCACAGTAGATCTATAGCCGCGTAGCACGTGTCGTAGCGCTGTAGCAAGGTCTATAGCACTGTAGCACTTGATCTATAGCCGCGTAGCACGTGTTGTAGCACTGTAGAAGTCTGTAGCACAGTAGATCTATAGCCGCGTAGCACGTGTTGTAGCGTCGTAGCACTGTAGATCTATAGCCGCGTAGCACGTGTCGTAGCGCTGTAGCACTGTAGATCTATAGCCGCGTAGCACGTGTCGTAGCGCTGTAGCAAGCTCTGTAGCACTGTAGATCTATAGCCGCGTAGCAAGGTCTGTAGCACTGTTATCGGTAATCTCGTACCAAGAGTAGTAGTGCTGTGGCGAGAAGCAAAGCTTGTAGGTGGCAGGTGTCTAGCAGAGGGAATCTTTTCGAACTCGGGCGCTACCCGCTAGATAAGGATTCGGACCAGCAGTTACCAAGTTTTTTACAGGAATTTAATTGCTTTAGCAAAAATTTAATAATTGACGGCACGGTTGGCGCAGTGGCTAAGCGATTGGACTGCTGCGCTGCGTGTCGCGAGTTCGATCCCCGCAAGGAACAAATATTTGTATGGCCTGCAGATAGTTGTTTCGGGTCTGGGTATTTGCGTATGTGACTATATTATATGTTTGTGAACGCACCCACGATACAGGAGAAATTCCTAGTGTGGGGCAAAGTTTAAAATATATATATATATATATAAAGTTGAGCCAAAAAAAAACAGCATTTAAATAATTTGGTCGGCCATACAAAGATTTGTTTTGCAATTAAAACACGCCGCGGTACTGCTGCAGCGGCCGGCGAGTGCTACATCGAAATTGGTCGCAATATTACAGCATTCCGGTAGTTATATGCTGCTCAAAATGTTTTTTTTTGCTTACCTTCTGAGTGCTTACCAAAATTTAATTAAGAATAAGAATAAATTTATTAAGTCATTATAATATAATATTCCACAACTATCACACAACGCCATCTAGTCCCAAGCTAAGCAGAGCTTGTGTTATGGGTACTAGACAACTGATAAACATACTTATATATTTCTAAATACATACATATTATAGATAAATTACACCCAGGCACAGAACAAATGATCGTGCTCATCACACACACATTTGTCCTGGGTGGGAATCGAACCCACGACCTCCGGTATAGCAGTTAGGGTCACTAACCACTAGACCAACAGGCCAGTCGATTACATTCATTGTTACAATAGTTTCTTATTATAACTAGCACTAATAATAAACGTAACAGGTTAAATTTTACCATTGTTACAAAACAGAGGTCCCCAAACTAGGCTGAGCCTGTATCTTGGGGGCCGGAGTTGCGTTAACTTAAAATTAATATTAATAAGTAGTTATCTATACTAACTGTATTTATAAAGCATCCTTTACACAAAAACAAAAATAAAATTAGGTATATTATTATTACATAAATGAAAAAGTATTATAATGTGGTGTGTTAGTGCGTGTGTATGTGTGTGTGAGTGTATATGTTTTTAATATGCTGTACAAAAATAATTACAGCCATTCAGAATGACATAAATTGCTGATTGATATTGAAATGTTTGCTGGCCATGAGTTGCTGACCAATTAGCTATTTCTGCTGGCAGATTATATTTTTCTGCTGACCAAAATACGAATAATAATAATATAATATGACAGTGATTGGTCTCCAGCAAGACGAGGGCGATTTAAGTAGCACCTCAATATATAGACACCGACGCACATTTGTCCGAAACTATTTGGTTACCACGTAAAAAAACTGTTTCCTTCAAAACTGCTATACCCTACACAGTCGAAATGTATGGAACTGCTCTTTTTTTTTAATTATCGATGTATATTTCCCCTATTGTCCCTTCCGTATGCAACTAGCAGAACACACGGTCTAGGACGCTGCCGCAAGTGACTTCCGCTCATTTCCTTCCCAATTCCCTGGTTTCAAACTCAATCATTGTTTCTATTGTACTTAGTAAGCAGTGCGGGGCAGTGGTCCAACTGCTCTGTCCTATTAGTTGGACCATGGGTCTTTACTAGGGGCAGTAAGCGACCTTTAGTTTTAGAAACGATTTTCCGTGCAGGTATTAATTTTATCGATGTTATATTCGTTACGGCATTATGGCTTGTAACCGCTCGGTGAACATGAGCAGCGGTTGGATTTAGATGAATAGTTCCTGGCTATGTAGATGTACTGCATGGTTTCTTGATTGAATGTTAAATGCATAGTAAATATTTGTATAGAATACCTATGAAAAATAAATCTGCTTCTGAAGTCGGTGGTAAAAAAAGAAATCAAACAAACAAATGTCAACGATTTCAGAAGCTGGTTTTTCTTCTGAAGTTTATTTTTCACTTTTTTGTGATTTTGCTTTTTTCACTTTTTTGTGTTTTTGAAGTCGGTTTATTTATGCAAAAAAAAAAAACAATAATTCATGTTGTATCTCACTCGCATCTTAGTCACAACTAGGTACAAAGCAGTATTAACCATGTTTCAGTTAACGAATTAAAATCTATTCGAGATCTCGAAAATGCCGAGATCGAATTTCTGATCCCTTACGATCATTCCCTAATTCCGATCAATTGGGGGTTTCGGAAATAAACGTGTACAAACAGTGACACGTGATTTTTATATATTTTTTTTTAAAAACGGTGCCCCACACTCGGAATTTCTCCTGTATCGTGGGTGCGTTCACAAACATTTAAACTCACACACAAATACCCAGACCCGGAACAACTATCTGTAGGTCTTACAAATATTTGTTCCGTGCGGGGATCGAACCCGCGACACGCAGCGCAGCAGTCCATTGCTTGAGCCACTGCGCTAACCATGCCGTAAAGATTCTTATTATTTATTCAGTTAGGCTCGTTCATCATGTGGGAAGAAGTTGGGTTCCTTGCAATTAAAACACACTGGGTGCGATACAATACAATGTTTTTATTGAACTAACAAAGTAGGTACTTGTTATTACAACTTAACACAATAACACGGGCACAATAAATCGCGTACAGTTCCGGGACGTCTCAACAACAATCAAATTAAAACAAAATACAATACGAAGTCCAGTCCGCTATCGCAAAGGAATGTCACATTAGTCGCGAAGTTCGAAGTTATATTTTGGAGCCTCAGAACGTGGGTCACGCAATCACACATCAGCGTTCAACACATCGGCGTTTCTCTGACGATGAACGCCGAATGTGGAAATGGAGGCGGTGACGGTGTAATAATAAAAAACACCTTTTTTATGTGAAATATCATTAAATTACTCTTCCCGCTCTGGCCGGAGCGGAATGGAGTGTCAGCCTTCTACGGACTAGAACCCACCAGTAATTCTTCGTTTGCCTGTAATGCAACATTCATTAATTCACCAAACAAGGCCAACCTAAAATAACCCCCTCAAGCAACCAAAGTAATAAATAGATAAAATTGTGTAATGAATACTAGAGATGAAACGGATAATAGTTCGGCCGGATACCGGATATTCGGCAAGCTACTGGGCCGGAGCGCCGGATATCCGGCTGCCAGATATTCGGCCCTTTATTGTGTTGACGCGATCAGTTTGATTTGAATATTGGCGCGGTGAACGAGATCGGAAATATTCAGGCGCATTCGGGTCGCACGTAAGCGGAGATCGGGTCGACTCGGGGGCGTTCGAGTGTTATCGCGCGTGTCAGTTTGTGTTTGTTTCTCAGTTCGTTTGTTATTTATTTCATTGTTTATCACTTGTCGTCGTGATTTTATGTTTGAATTCTGATAGATTAACAAGAAATGTCATAATCAAAAACACGATCGCCACTAAGGCAATATTTTGTTTTTAATGGCAATATATTTTTTTAATTTTACTATCCGGTATCCGGCCGGATACTGTATTACTATCCGGTATCCGGCCGGATAGTGAAAACAAGGCCGGATAGGCCGGATACCGGATATCTGTTTCATGTCTAATGAATACCTATGTGTATTTTCGAACGTTGCTTCTAAAGAGTTGAATACATATACGAGAAGGAAGGATCTTGCTTTCCCAGAAACGTCACAGACCGGCTTTCTAAAAGTCGACCAGTTTCTTTGTCATTTGTGTCAGCCGCCGTAATCTCTGTGCTGTGTTTCAGATCGATTTAAGCAATAATTATACTAAATGATACAAAAATTAAAAACGGATTCGGTCATAATAATTTTATTCGCATATAATAATATTAATTGATTATGATACATGGAGCGTTAACACGCGTCGATCGACAGACGCGCCGAGCGGCACTCGGTCGTCTGCGCTCCAAATTATATTTATTATTCGGTTACATCGCATCGACATTAGCTCTGCAAAATCCGTAGCTACATATTCACTAATGAGAAGTCTCGAGGCAGCATCGGACAAGGACGCGCGGTCCCCGGGGTACTCCGGTCGTCCAGCGGAGCCGCCGACCGGTCGCGTCTATATATACTTAAATATAACAGTCAAGGAGTCGGATGGCCGTCCGATCGACATATTTACATACGAACAGAACGCGCCGCGCATCGTCGCGGCCGACTCGCCGGCGGCCGCGGGGGCGCCGAGAGTCGAGCGGCTCAGAATCACTTCCATAATTTACGTCCTAATTAAAATACCGAAAATCTAAAGTCGGCGACGTCGAGATGCGTACGCCGCGCGCGGGAGCGGCGCGCGATAGTCTCCGTGCAGCGCACGGGGCGACACGGGGCGAGGGCTCGCGTCGCGCCCTTCACTCCGCCTTCACGTCGGCGGGCGCAGGCACGTCGGCCGCGACCGCGTCGCCGGCCTCGTCCCCGCCCGGCGCCGCCTCTGCGCCGTCCGCCGCGCGGTCGCCGGCGCCGCCGTCTGCGCACACAACACACGGGTGAGCTCGGGAGCCTCGCGCACCGCGGACGCTTGCGAGAGGTACTAACTGCGCTGGTGCTGGTGGTAGTAGAGGTTGGGGCGCTGCTGGTGCGGCGCGTGGTGGCGCGGAGCGGGCGCGGGCGGCGCGCGGTACATGGGCAGCGCGGGCGCGTGCGGGCGCTGGCCGATAGGCGCGGGGTAGCGCGGCGCGACCATGCCGCCGCGCGCCATATTGCCACCGCCGCCGCCGCTTCCGCAGCGCCCGTTGTTGCCTCCGCTCACCATCTGCATCATCGTAACATAAATCACAAGCCACGAGTCAATTTCTATTCTGAGGCGATATACCTTAATATCCGACAAAATTAGTCATAGGAACGGAATTCATCGAATCGTACATTTCCAAGTTGAGTCGGAAATTATGTCGGTTAACATAATTTCCGGCAGGTTTATACTAGGTTGGAAGACAGTCACAAATGTTACTAACCTGTTGCTGGTGGTGTTGGTGCGGAGTGTGAGCGGGGGGCGGGTGCGGGGGCGGCGCGTGGTACTTGTGCTGCGGCGGTGAGTGCGGCGGCTTCTGTGGCTTGGCGGCGCCTTTGGGCGTGGGCGAGGCCGAATCGCACAGCGGCGCGAAGCCGTTGGCGTGCTCATGCAGCGGACTCTTGAGCTGCTGCGGCGGCGGGCGAGGCTGTGGCGGCGCGTACTGTTGTTGCAGCGGTGCGCGATACTGTTGCTGTAAATGTTCAAATACAGATATAGCACTCGTAGATTTTTCTACTGAAAACAGATCTGTCAGTACTGCTTCATCACATTACCTGCATCTGCTGAACAGCCGCGGCGACCTGCAGTTGCGACGAGAGGAACTGCGAGCCGAAGGCGCCCGACTGCGCCGGTTGCGTGAACTGCAGGGGGTAGGTGGGCGCGGGCGCGGCGGGCGGCTGGTAGGGCGAGTAGTAGGAGCTGGCGGGCGGGGCGGGGCGCGGCAGCAGGCCGGGCAGCGAGTAGGGCGCCTCGCCGACGGGCGCGGAGTACCCGAGGTACTGCTGCTGGTACGTGCTCACGCCGCCGACGCCGCCTACGCCGCCACCTTTGCTACCTGCAAGTTATAGATTGTTTTGACTCCCAATTTCCAATGTCATCATATCAAGTAAATGGACATCGAGTCTTTTTTTCCAAGATAATTTAATAATAAACATTCATCCATAATTTTACTGCAACTTAAATTCAGCCATTTTGAAAAAAGATTTATAAGGTATTGTGTTTTTATATCAGATTTCATTTCTGTTTTCTCATTTGTGAGATGTTATACGCACCAATAGCGCCTATTTGTTGAGTGGAAGGCTTGACAGTGGCTGACATGAGAGAATTAGAAGTGCTCGAGATTAGAACAGTACTGGGACTATTACCCAGTTGGCCCGACTGGCCGAATGCTGCGCCACCACCAGCGGCTGCGGCCTGGACATGGGATGAAACAAAGAATAAACATTATTTACACAATTGAACATAATAAAAGTAATGCTTGCACTAGCCACATAGCTCTGACGTACTCAGGCAAATACCGAGTAAACGAACATTAAACCAGTGTTTTATAAACACGAAACAACCCGCAAAAGTAATGAGTTAAAAAGAAAACCCTTTATTTTGTAACCTGTATGAGGTTTTTATGATTGATGACTGCAGTCGAGCCCGGAACAAGTCGGCAACAAAATACACGCGAATATTGACGTAATTACTCCCAAATATTTAAAAACATGCTGTAATATGAAAAGTATTCAATCAACTCTT
This sequence comes from Diarsia dahlii, assembly GCA_949775195.1. Lineage (NCBI taxonomy): Eukaryota > Metazoa > Arthropoda > Insecta > Lepidoptera > Noctuidae > Diarsia > Diarsia dahlii. Next base: position 18,018,872 of record OX459191.1, on the reverse strand, counting down.
CAGGTGATATAATGTTTTAATCATTTCTTAAAATTGACTAACATGTTAGTGACAGTTTACGTTATAACTGAATACGTAAAATTGCAACAGAGGTTATAAAAAATTATGCCGTGCATCCTCACCATGCGGTATTGATTAGGTAGGCTCTGGAACATGTCCGGAGGAGGTTGATAGTTGTACGGCGCGCCTGAGCCAGCGCCGTACGGGGTGCCCGGGAACCCTCCGAACTGACCACGACTCTGGTCTAGGAAAGCTCCGTACAGACCGCTTTGCTGCGGCATCTGCTGCGAGGAACTCAACAGCTGCTGGGAAGAATTAAACATGACGGCAGGTGGCGAGGGCACCGACAGACCACCGTAGCCGCCTTGGTACCCAACGTGGTTGTAATGCTGGGGCGGCGGCGACTGTAACTGTTGCGTGGGCTTCACCTTGCAAACGTTGGGTGGAGCAGTCTCCGTATTATTTTCTTCAAAACCTGCGAACTGTATATCTTCGGTACCTTCGGCTACTGCAGGCATCTCCCAAACTTTCTTAACACTGGCGATTTTTAAATTGAGATCAGCTGCCAGTGGAGAAATTGTGTTCGATGTGCTCATGTGTACGCCGCGTGGTAAGCCGAGAGACTTCGCAGATTTATCTTCAGTTAATTGTCCAAGGTCGGAATCAAATGCAAAATCAAGTTTCATGTCAGACGAATCTTCTGGCTTTTGTGATGTATCGAATGTCAATTGCAAACCTAAGCCAGTAGCTTCAGCATCAGTTACTACTGGTCTGTCAGATATAAGTTCTTGTATAGATCTAGGTCGCGGGTGTGGAATTTCGCCATTGAATGCTAGAGATCGATTTTGTAATTCTGTACTTATTTCTTCTGCTTGAGATTTGGGAATAGGGGTAGGGATTTGATATTTTTGCTGCAGTGTTTCATCAGGTGTGGAAGACTTGTAATTTGTATTTTCAAATATAATCGTTTCAACAGGCGGCGTGGCTCCATCTAACACGCCACTTTTATCAACAATAGCGCATGTAGGCTGAGTAACAATTTTAGTTTCTACTGGAGCGTCTCCGGGCGTACTACGTCGACTCGACTGAGCCGACTTGATCTCTCCTGTTTCTACAGGTTCTTCTACATTGCCACGTAGTGTTTGTGATATAGGTTTATCCCATGCGTTGACGGGCGGCGGTGGGGGCGCGGCGCCAGTGTCGGGGCCGAATCCAGACACCAATCCCATCTGTTGTTTCTGTCTTTGTTTGACAAAACGCGGTGCCAAGTTAGCTTGACGAGGACGATCGTACTGAGCATTCGTTTTGTTAGAAACGGGAGCTGAACCACGTGGATTTGTTTTTTCATTCGGATTTCTGGTTGTCGATCCATTTCTGCCACCACCTTGATTGGAATGAGATCTGGGCTGCTTTGCCGTGTGCTGATTGTTATCCTCTTTTGTAGGACCTCTAGCATCTTTAGAATTCTTTTTGTTTCTTACTTCCTGAAAACCGTCATCAACCACTTCTTCATCTTTTTTGCCAGAACCAAGTTTGAGATCTGTCATAGCCTCTGTAATATCACCAGTTTTGTTATCAGTGGTAGCGTCTTTTTTAGTGGACTGAGGGTTTCGTCCATTGTTTTGACGGTTACCAGAATTTTGATTACGCCCGCCTTGACCTTTCTGGGATGGGCCAGATGGTCTTCCCGCTGCTGAACGGCGGTGACTAGACGTACCACCACCTTCGGAATGTTCAGATGTAGTTTCCCAATTTTCATCCTCACCACTTGGGGGCCCGGTTCCTTTCGGACGTCGATCGCGACCTCTTCCTGTAGATGAACCTGTCCTTGACTTGTTATTCCCTTTAATTTTATCATCAATCTGAGAGATGTCTTTAATTTCATCATTATCTTTCACTCGATTAGCCTGGCTGAAAGGACTTTTAGTATTGGGAGGTCCATAGCCAGTTACTCTTTTAGCAGGAGCAGGCGGGCGCGAGGTACCTTGAAAACCTCCACGACCTCGTCGAGATGGTTGGCCACGTGGTGCAAACGGTTCTCTGTTTTCCATGCCATCAGTTACAGGAGATGGTTGATCCATTGTCGGAGGTCGGTTAGCATCATCAGATTTATCGTGAGAATTCTTAGGGCCACGCGGGCTTCGTGGTGCTCTTCGTCTCTCTTTGCGTTCTGTATTAGGAGCACCATCAGTAGAGCCGTCAGATTCACTGGCTCTGTTGTTGGATCGTGAGCTACGGTGAGACCGTCGTCTTGGTCCCCAACCTCTATTGTAAACGGCATACCCACCTCCAAGATATCCTCGTCCTTTCTTCTCAGATCCAGATCCACTTGATTTGCGTTCGACAGGCTCTTTAGCAGGAATTTTATTTAGCTGCTCATTGCTTATTCTTTCATTTTTCTTTTCATCAGCAGAACGTTTTTGGGAAGCTGCACTAGCATGAAGAGATTCAGCAGAGTATGTTTCACTAACTTTTATTCCTCCTAAGCTTGAAGGGTCCGTGCTAGACTTAGAAGCTATTGATTCAGATTCTGAAAGATCTTTTTCAGACTTTTGTGATGATAACATGGGTTTCGGAATATTCTGTTGTATTATAGTTTCAGAAAGGGCTTGTTTCTGGGTTTGAGAAGTGTTTGTCAACACTTCTGATGGGTATTTAGGAACAGTTTGTGAAAGTGAAAGTTTAGAATGGTTATCTGTGAATGAAGTTTGAGATTGGTTCACAGGTACTTGTGACTGAAAATTAGTAGATGTTTGAACATTTGGGCCTTGGTTATTTAGAGTTTTTTGAATTGGAGCTTGAGATGTCGGTGGATTGGCTGTTTGCTGTTGGTTTGATGCGAGCTGTGTTTGTTGTAGTGAATGAGCTCCATGAGGCTGTTGCGAACTACGCTTGGTATCATCATTCACATTTTCGCGTTCAAGGGTTTCTTTTGGATTTGGTTCGTTATCTTTCGTTATTGAGGCTTTTTCTGCTGATGACTTCTGTTGACTGGAATTATTTGGTTCTTCCTGAGCTACTTCAGCCCAGGATGTCTTGCCAAAATCTCTTTCAGAAGATTCCCTTTGCGATAAAGTCGAAGGAGGAGAATTGCGTCGCTCAGGAGCAAGCATTTGCGATGTCGAATCCAAGGTTGCAAAAGGTTCGGCAAGTCCTATGCTCTTCCTTTCAAATACTTCAGTCAGTTTATCAGCAGCAGTACGACTGCTAGGTTCAATAGTGTCTAATGGTTTTTTATCAGATTCATTTCTCCTATCTTTATAGTCACTATATGAATCTTTCGAATTTGATCTGTCTAACTCGCGGCCAGATCTTTCATAATCTTGCATTTCAGACCGCCATTGCGGCCCAGGTCCATCTTTTTGATCTCTTCTAAAGTCATCTTCACGGTCTGAATAGTCCCTAGAAATACAGATACAATAATGTAAGTTTTGCATTTTTTTATAGTGTCAGTGACCATGTCAGTTTAAAAACTTATATTTATTTTATTTCCTAAATAATACAAAAAACATGTTGAGATAAATAGAACAGCTTACCGTGAATAAGAACGACGGCCATTGTGCGGTGCATGTCGTGGTGCATTGTATGACGGTGGTTCTTGACGCCTAGGCGCTGGTTTCCCGGCGAACGCCCAGCCTTTGTGATCATCTTGTTGTCGGTTTTGTTGCTGCTTCAAAAACCGCGGTGGAATATTCGCTTGGAACGTTTTCGAAAATGCTGGGTTTGTTTGATCACGGTCGCGACCACCATAGTCGCGGTCCCTCTCTCTAAAGTCACGTTCACGATCGCCCCTTTCGCGATCGTTCCGCTCTCTGTCTACGCGATCACGATCGCGGTCCCTGTCTGAGCGCGGCTCTCGTTCCCTGTCAAACCTATCACGATCTGTGCGGTCTCTGTTATCAGCGCGATCTCTGTTATCGTTACGATCCCTGTCTCGTGTTTCCATCCTTTCTTTGTCACTCTCTGCACGATCTCTATTTTCAACACGATCTCTATTTTCAACACGACCTCGATCATTTCCTCTATTGTCTCTATCACGTTCATGGTCGCGTTCCCTATCGCGGTCACGATCACGCTGACGGTCGCGTTCTCGGTCACGTTCGCGATCTCGGTCACGATCACGTTCACGATCACGATCCCGGTCTCTTACATCCCGTTCACGGTCTCGATTATCATACCGATCCCTGTTATCAATGCGATCGCGGTCCCTATTTTCGACACGATCTTTTTCTCTATCACGTACATCGTTACGCTCCTTGTCTCTAATGTCCATGCGATCCCTATTGTCGGCACGATCCCGGTCCCTATTATCACCTCTCTCCTTTTCCCTTACGTCCTGCTGCTCCCTCTCCCTATTGTCGTTGCGGTCACGGTCAGGGCCCCTGTCCATACGGTCGCGCCCGTCCTTGGGCGGCTGAGGCGCGGAAGTGTCACGAAGCTGCCGCCGTTGCTCCTCTTCCTTGCGCTGGCGAGCGCGGGCGACGGCCTGGGCTACCTCGTTACTTTGCTTCTGCCTGCGTTCTGCCCAAAGCTGGTCTTCATCTCCAGGTTCGTGATGCTTGGAGTCAGTACGCTCGCTTTCAACGCTTGCGCGGTTGCCACCGCTCCTACCGTGCCCCTTGTTAGGAGCCGAAGACTCGCCGTCGGAGAAGTCCAGCTTCTGACTGTAACGAAAAAGAATGGTTCAATCGCGGTCCAGGGACATAACGGCCTCCGCGGGGGTGTCGACGTCGGCGCGACTTACTCATAGTCGATGTCATCCTGCTGCGCCCAGCCGGCGTCGCGGGATATGTCATCGAGTGAAGAGATTTGATCGTCGCGCAGGATCGGGCGCGCGGTGAGCACCTCGACGGCTCTCGGCGTGGCGGGCGCGCGCTGCTGCTGGCGCTGGTTGCCGCCTCCGCCTCCGCCGCCGCCGCCCCGGCTATCGCGCAGGGCGCCTAGGGTACCCATCCCGAGCCCGCCACCACTGCTACCTTTCATCTAAGCACATAACAACTTATTTTACTAGTATAAAACACTAAACAAAAATAATTGAAATTCTCAGACAGAACCAATCGGTCTGCTGTGCATTGTTATAATAATACGTACGAAGGATGGCAGAATTGATCTCGGGAGGCATGCTGGACTCGGTTGTGCGGCAGCCCCGGAGGCGGGCGCGGCGGCGGCGGCTGACGTGGCTTCCTGGCGGACGCCCGCCGTGCCACCGGACGTCCAGCTGCCTTCCGCTGCAACAAGGTTATTGGGAAAGGTAAGGCAAGGCATATTACTCCACATTGTAGAACACTAACCCACATGGTCTGGCATACACAGTTTAATTTCACCAGTTTAAGGGTTGAATTTCTAAAAAACTTGGCGAATGCCTACATCATAAGCTGAATATTGATATTCAGTCAGAACAAAATGATTTTATAAGTTATATAACTCTAAATTATGTCTTTTATCCATGTTAAACTTGGCAAGCTTATAAAACAGTATTAGTACACAATTATTGAAATACCCCAAATCTGGAAAGGGGTCATTGAACTCGTTATTATGGGCAACTTTTACTAAAGGGGACCAACAATGAAACCAGATTAGTTTTTTTTATTATCAGCTGTTCCACACCTTCACTGTTCACATAAAACGAGAAGTTTTTGTTTTCAATATATTATTAAACTTACTTTGTGGTCTCAGTTGTGGTTGTGGTGTTGCATGCTCTCCTGAGCGATGTGAAGGTTGGGCAGCTGCCTCCAGTGAAGGGAACTCTGTGCGGAAGTGTGGGGACGACGGTGGTGGTAGTGCCACCCATCCTCCGGGTCCAGTCCCAGCAACCACACTGCTGCTCGACGTTGTTGACTGAAGGAAAATACATAGTAATACGCTAAAAATTTTGATACAAAAGAAAAAACTAACAAAACTAGAGAAAAAAATGAGAATATTATAAAGTTGTAATTATTATTGTCTTTTTTAATAAGTTACTTAACTAGATTAGAAATACAGCAGTCAATGAACTTTGATGATAATATTTTATTTTGCAAAAAAGCAAGAAAAAAAACTCAAGCCACCTGCATTCCTTTGTTCATCTCTAATTCAAAGCCAAATGTGAAACAATATAAACAACTTACTGTAGTTTGAGAGGTACATGTTGAAGTTGTAGATACAGTTGTAGCAACAGCAGAAATAGAGCTGAAAATAAATTTATTGCTTCAGTCAGTACAAGTCAAAAGGTCAAACACCTCATCACAGAGCCATTCACCTCAAAATAAAACTTAGTTTTCTATATGCCATAAATTTCTGTGTATAGCCTAGAGTGCATAGTGTATTGTATAATATTATATGAAACAATAAACCATATGCCTAAATTAACTAATCCATATAGGTACAAAACACAAGTTTTGGGCATGGGAGTTGTGGAAACCAGCCCATTTTACAATACCAGGTCTAGGACAAAGAAAATCAGGCCAGAAAGAGCACCCTATCTGTCACCCTTTAACATAAACACATTGGTTGCTCTTGGTGGCCATTCACTAGATTACATAAGTTCACTTACTTTGTGTTAGGATCTTGACCAGTCTCAGTTTTCAAAGAAGGCAAGTTGGCTGGAGGCCGCCTAGCTGAAGGTACTTTTCCAAGACTTTGCATTCCATGTTTGCGGCTTAGTTGAGATTTTACTGAGGACGGCTCTGAGTTCTCGTTCTATGATACAATAAATCAATTACATATTTTAAACAAAGCATGTTTTTTAATCTTTATATGGCAGAAAGAGAAATGATGCAGTAATATAAGGTAATTTTTGTTTCCCAATATATTAGTCATGCAGTATGAGTAGTGTTTTATTCCAATTGTCCTAATTTTCATTGAAAACTTTATACATTTCCTTCCAGTCTTTAAACATTGCAGATCTCTAAAACAAGGTCATTGTCTATTTCACTGTTGCAACTAGATATGCACAAGGCAACTGAAGGTCAATTTATTCAACTGTGACTACTGCAATTATTCTCCAACTGTCTTGCACACTGTTAACATGATCAGACCTAGAAGAAATCTAGTTTCAAGACTGCTGTTCATACCACATAAGATTAGAAATTGTGTTAAAACTAATAGTTACTACAAAAATGCGTTCCAGTTATGGTAGACCAACAATTAATTCAGAAAAGTTATTCAGGTCAAAAGGAATATACTGGTGGGCGTGTGCTCTCTTGACATTGGCACGAAATACATGGATGGGGTGCAGTACTTACTCTGCTGGCGCAGTACAAGCTATTGATGTCCAACTTCTGATATCTTTGTTTGCCGGACGTCGGCTTGCTCTGCGCCGTAGTGCCTCCGCCGCCCGGCGTTGAGAGTGCAGACATGCTGCGATGTACACACCATCAGGAGATCACCCTCGCAACGACCACCAACTGCAATCAGCGAAAACTTCACTGTAATGGCCACACAGTAAACGCAAATCACTGTAATCACAAGCAACTAGCCACGACCAAAGACAATCGTCCTTCAATGTAATACATTCCAATTCCACTAAACATAAATATTCGTACTATATCGAAGCACTGTAATGTTCACACTATTGATTTCATTCACTGAAACACAAAACACTTTCACAGCACTGATAGAACAATAAATTGGAGCCCTGCCCTCAAAGGTTTATTGACGTGTTACATCCGTCTGATGAACGCTGGATCGATGACTTCAATAATTTCACTTACGTTTTTTGTTACACTCACTAATCCGTTATTTTTCTATAACTTTCTAGTATCTAGCTCAAAATAACGGTACTAACAAGATTGAAGTAAGAAGAACGGTAAATAAACTAATTTTTATCTTTCTACAAAACAATAAAAGCAAAATACATCAGTACCTTGGTCCGTTACACTTGGTATCACGAAATAAAAATTAACTAAGCTCGATTGCTAATTTCTTAAAGAAGATTACTTTAGATTTAAACTATAATCTACGCTACCAAAAACTTATATCACTTTATTTTAAGATGGCGTCTCCAAAAGACGATCTCCTAACTCCTTCCTTTTTACAATCAATAGCGTGACGTCACAAAGACGCGACACAGCGCTCTCTGGTGGATAAACAGACAAAGTTATGCGCATAGTTTGCTAGATGAATAAAATATAATTTTCACTGATATTGCCTATTGTAAAAATTAAAGCAATGTAGCGATGTAAAATTTAAGGCTGCATACACATAATACGTCTAAAACTACGGTGAGACGCAACTACGGCACAGATACCTCTTTCTGTATCCAGGGCCGTCTTTTACCAATTAGTGCACTTGAGAATAAAGGGGTTCTGGTAGATAGGACGCAAGAGCGAGCGAAGCAAGCTCCAAATGGGTGTATGTTTTACCTGGTCGTGCGTTTCCAGAACCCCACGAAAAGCATGGCCATTCATGTGCTGCCATGTTATACATAAACTTACAAAAAAAATGAGTTAAAGCTATATATAATTAACTTGTACACACAAACTCCTATGGCGAATCAATCGTAAATTTTCACTGCAAAAAAAAGTGTGTATAAACCTTCGATATAATAAGGTATAAACCGCTTTAGTTTGCGGGACAGTCGATAGTGGGTTCGATGAGTTCCCAAATATTATTAATTTATAAATACATTTTTAGAATGCAATTTTGCAGGAAAAAATTATGATGATTTACCTATTTTTGATAAATCGTCTTTGTTCAATAATACGGTAGATAGTAAAAAGAGAGTAAGCGGGAAGTGATTTCAATGGGTCAGAGAACATCAATAAAATATTGGTTTATCGACTAAAGCTCGATGATTAAATGAAATCGACTTTGTAGAGTATTTTTTGTTAGATGATGAAAATATTGTATCTAATCTATAATGATTTTATTCGATGATTTTAAGTGCAACTAGAAATTTAACACTCTAATTACTGCATTTATCTATTAAACATCTATTTAACACTATAAATGCTTTTAAGTTTTCTCTCCATTCACGCCTGCGCACAGGGACTTTGCACCATATTGATGAAAGAAAAATCAGTAGGCGAGGATCTGCGGAGAAGCTCATAATACGAGGAGTGTTTGAGAAAACCGGCAGCCATGGCCGGGAATATGGGAATGGAACAATTGATTCCAATTGTTAACAAGCTGCAAGATGCTTTCACACAGTTGGGTGTTCACATGCAGCTGGATTTGCCGCAAATTGCAGTTGTGGGTGGACAGTCTGCAGGCAAAAGCTCTGTTTTAGAAAATTTTGTGGGCAGGTAAGTGATTTAGTACACTTCAATTATGTCTATGTGACAAATTTTACTAGGTTTTGGGGTAAGCAGAATACCATGAGGACTAGAGGGACCATGTACAGCGTTTTTGAACAGTTAAATGCCTCATTATCTACGTTTTATTTTGTGATCATAAATAACTGCTAAGTTTCTCAACGTATTTTGGTCATGTTATTACGTAAGCAGTGGAAGATTAATAAGCTAGTCTTTTATTTATCAATGTACACTATTCAGAAATCTAACATTTTGAAACTTATGCTCATTTCTCTGATGGCAATTATAGAAACCTTGGACATCGTTTTTTTTGCGTTTAATTAATAAAATAGGATATAAAATTATTAAGATCCTAACTACGTTACTAACTACAACGAAAATAATTTTAATATGGTGTTGAGATATTTTTATATTTTGGCCTAGATTTAGTGCGCATGTCGAGCAGTATTGATTTACTAATGCTCAAATGTCAATGGTTGCGAAGGGTCAATACAATAGTTGAAAAGCCTGATTTTATTTTGAATGTTTTTTAAAAAGATTATTTGAATCAATTTCAATAAACCAATCTATTAATGAAATTACTGAATCGGTGACTTGAATGCCAATTTTTTTTAACATGTACATACTTTTATTTGTCTCAAGCTGGAAGGTGTGATGCGCGTTAAAAAAATAGACAGAGATTGTTTTGAAATGTTCTACACTACGCCTAACTTCTACATGTATTTTTTTTTTTCATTCGCCCGTAGAAGAGGCAGGCATCGATCTATTTAACATTCAGCCTGATTAACTTATATGTATTTGACTGACCGAGTTGACAGTAGTCGAATCAAGCTGAATCGAAACGTAACGTAACCACCTACCACCATTTTGAAAAATTAGTTTATCGATGATGAATTGATGATGAGCAAGTGTTATTAGTGTTTTATAGTGATAAAAGTTTAATGTATCTTAGAAAAAATGGCTGGAAATTTCGGAATGCAGCAGTTAATCCCTGTTGTAAACAAATTGCAAGATGCATTTGTGCAAATGGGCGTGCACATGTCTTTAGATCTTCCCCAAATTGCAGTTGTGGGTGGTCAGTCTGCAGGAAAGAGTTCGGTGTTAGAAAACTTTGTAGGCAGGTAAGAATTCGTATCCAGTAGGAAGTTGTGTCTTGCGTTGTACTAGAGAATGTTCTGATGTGCGAAGATATCAGAAGTATGTATACCTTCTTTGTTTATTGTAGAGACAATGATATATTTGAAATAGTCGGCAAGAATAAAGCACTTCCTTGGTGCATATATTGCAGTTGTTAAGAACAACAGGCTAATCACAGATTTTATAACATAATTACATTCGTTTATGATGAGTCATATGTAACCTTCCCAAACAACAACAATAATATCAGTGTTTATTAAAAATCTATTGGACTTTTCCACAAAATAGTGTTAAACGCCTTGCTAGAAGCTTTGTTACATTTTTTACACTTATCTAGTTATGTAATATAAATAAGAGGGATAAAAACACTAGGTTTTTAAATAGAAAAATCAACATGTTAAAAGTTATGTGCTGTGGTGAGTCATTGAGTTAAGAGATTAAGGGGTTCATAATCAGTTACAGAGAGCCTTTGAAACACTTTAAAATAGTGTAGTAAAACCTTTTCCTCATTATTTGATGTTTTTGAGATAACTATGTCTTGAATTATATTGATACAGCTCAATGGCGTTTTTTGGCTTGGGTAATGGCACAACAATTTTAAATAGAAATACGAAATTTCTATAAAATGTAAGCAAAAGCTTTTATACATATCTGCAAATATGTTCTAATTCCCTAAGGCTATCCCATGTTTTCTGGTCCATATTGAAAGGTTTAGCCATCTTTAGTGGGTGATATGGATTTACTAAAGTTATCTATAGAAATAAATGATAATTGAAGTGTCTGTTTGTAATTTTACATTATCAGCTATTAACTGAATGCTTAAATATGATAGTATTGTCTCTGCTTGTTTTCACTGATCTCCAAAATAAAAACCAATTTTGACAAGACTTGTAATAACAGATAGCTTGTTATAAACTACTCCTTATTGGATTAGGGTTCTATAAAAAAAAATCCCTTGAATTGTTTTACAAAATCTGATTCAAATTCGGAAGTAATATTTTTATAATAATCTCACATGGACGAAGGTGGCCGGCCACAGCTAGTTGGAAAGGACAGGTCCCAAGACTTAAGGGTTTCCAGGTGTATGACTGAGCTCTGACTCAGGTGGGAGATTTTCAGCAGGTGGAACAAATTGGTTTGGAAAGAATCCCTGTCTCGCCACAGCCTTATCAGACAAAAAACTATAATTTGAATGAGCAAGAAAATTCTATTTCACAATTTATTTATGTTTCATGTAATCTGTCTGTAACAGCTTTCAAGGATATATACCAGAAACAGTGATATGAACTAATAAACCATGATAGCTACCCATTTTCAACACAATTAAGTAAGACCTTGATCACCTCAGCATTAATGTTACTAGTGACACCCCCGGCTTCGCATGGGTGCATAAAGGACACTAAAACCTTCCTTTTGAATCAATCTAGGTAATAAAAAAAATTGCATCAAAATCTGTTGCATAGTTTTAAAGATCTAAGCATACATGGGGGCAGACAGCGGGAAGCGACTTTGTTTTATACTATGTAGTGATAGTGATAGTTACAATTTTGAGTACTTTTTTTAATATGGTGTTTGTAAAAGTGTACCCAGTAAATGTTCATGATAAATATACTGTCAACATTATATGATGGAAATATCTAAATTCTGGTAAAACAACCAGTAACATGTTATCAATACTAAATAAATAGAAATATTTGAAAAGGGTAAAACAATTTAATATTAAATTGCCTTAATTACACATGCAATGGTTTTTTTCCTATAAGCAAATAATACTATTACATAAAAATATTGTTTTAAAAATGAAAATGGAGGAATTGTTAAAAATATTTAAGATGCTTGAAATATTTGTATTGAAGGAACCATAAGTGGTGACAAAAAAATTGCTGCCTTTTTAAACAAATTTTCTAATCTTCTTCTTTACATTTATAAAACAAAGTAGCTCCAGCTATTTGTACACTTAGCGCCCGAATACTCGAACGTCACTCAATTTTAAGTTGCACTTAAATCTCGTGCTGGCTTTGTTACTTTAACGCAGAGTGACAGAGATAGCACGAGTTTTGAGGGCTACTTATAATCGAGTAACGTTCGAGTATTCGGGCGTAGATCTTTTAAATTACACAACGGGTTTTAATTAAATTTTCAGCAATAGATAGAGTGATTCAAGTAGAAGGTTTATGTGTAGTATACATGCATATTAAAGTAGAGAACATTGCACCCGTGCCAAGTCGGGGCAGGTCGCTAGTTTACAAATATTGCATAGTATTGTCTACCACAGTTGCCAATGGAGATATTACCAACAACATTCCTAGCCATTAAATTGTTAAAGCACATCGATAATTTCAATAATAGGTATTACAGTGCAATGGGTCTGACAAACGTTTTTTACTTTACACACCAAATAAATCTACAAAAAATTACAAGAAGAACTGTGTTTTTACTTTTTTCATATCTTAAAAAATGACTGAGATATTTACGATCAAAGTGCGTATTTCCGCCCGAAGGTTTTTAAAAACGCGGGCGGGCGCTCACTACACGATGACGTCACAACTCCCACAACCACGCTCTCGTTTGCACGCCCGTGCGCAGTAAAAATCAAAATTATAAAGTTCTCTGTGGTAAAAATGGAAAAAAAATACTGTATTGTGCCTCGGTGCTTCAATCACCTTCAATTCAACAGTTTAAACACCTGATAAACTCTTTTTTTATGTGCTTGAGGACCCAAAAAATGAAGAAAAAGTGGATGACACCCGTAAAAAGAATTGATTCAATAGGTCCTAAAACTAAAGCACACTGCTGTGAAGATAATTTCAATTTTATTTTCTTTTCATTTAAAAATAAAATTAATCAAAAATATCTGGTTTAGTACCTATAAAACTATAATAATGGTAGGTACCTATTTGCCTACTTACAAAACTGGTAACTACGTAAATACCTGCTAAGACTTACTACATTCTGTATATGGGTAAATAGTGACTATTTCTTTTAGTTTATACCTACTAATAAAACACATAAAATAATCATCGACAACCTCGAGATTCGAGATGTTGATTGCGAGTACCTACCTATAGGTACCTACCTACTAACTAAATGAAAGACACACTTTCAGTTAGGTTTAAGTTTGAACAAATACCTACCCAGGAGTAGGTAAGGCTTACTTAGAACATTCCTATACTTATACCTTTTCATCGTTATTCCACGATTTTCAGCAGCCATAAAATCCTGATTTTTCATGACATATTGTGTCACCAAGTCACCATCAAACTATCCACTCTTGGCAGATTGTTCGACTGACATATTAGAAAACCTTCCATTCTAAACAATACACGTTTCACTTTAGTGTAATCGGCTATAAAGGATAATATTATTATTACTTTGAAATACAAGGACACTATAAGTACGACGACAACGACGAGGCAAAAGGAGTACCTATGTATTAGGTAAAGATCGAAGCAAGTGGCGATCTGTGGTTTCTGCCTATCCCCATGGGAAAAGGGCGTGAGTTTATGTATGTATGTGTATGTATAAGTACATAATAGGAAAACGAAGACGATCGAAATAAAATAAAACGAGACGCGCCTAATTTATTATGGTCAACGCACCGGACTAAGTGCCGCGCAGTGACGCGGTCGCGGGCTGTGACGTATTAGTACGAGCGCGCGTAATCTCGGAAATTCAAAAAATTACTTAAACTTCTCGGCGTTATAACTTCGGAAATACTGCATGTATCGAAGTAAAACAAAAACTAATGTAATGTACACGTTCTACACTTCGATTTTAGGTGTATTTGATACGAATATTCTGACCCTTTTGTGTTCCCCATTATTAAGTATGTTTTACTGGTTGACACACACCTAATATGGATGTGGTCATTGATTTGTAATCTTGGCTTTGATTTGGTGTTGATACACACGCAAGGGATGCATTTGCGCCAGTGTGCTAATATTATAATGTTAGAAAAATAGCCTTTCGCAGTTCACTGCTGGATATAGTATGGTTCTCTTAGATTAATCCAAACACCTTTTATTTTTCGCGGGTGGGAAACCATCAGATGACTCCTCCCGCTCTGGGCGGAGCGGAAGGGAGGGTCAGACTTCTACTGACTAAAAATTACCCATGTTCCTTCTTAGCCCTTTGCGTCTGGGGCCGCGGTATCGCTTTCAAACAACCCGCAAAGAAATGTCGGCCGACATTTCTTTACATTTCTAAGCGCGCTTGGTACACAAACGCACGGCACGTCGACACGGCGTGTTGTCATAAGACGGAAGGATGGTGAGCAAGCCCATTCCTCACCGTCCACAGACCACGCCCACGGCCGGAATTCATCACGTGGCCCCCGACACCTGGAGCATCTCGAGAGGTTCTCTCCCTCTTACGTTCCGCCACCTCCTTCGCTAGCATGACTGCTTCGCAGAAGGTGATTATTTCCTCTCGCCCCGGACTATGGCTTAAACCAGGGTCGGATGCGAGAGGTCGCCGCCGCCAATCGCCGCTATGAGAACACGACGGGGCTCCACAAAAGCGGTGCAAACCTCCACGGTGTGTACCTTGTCCTCCGGCCGATCCTCGCAATGGAAGCATTCGGACGTTTCCTCCCGCCCGATTCGTTGCAGGTTCCTCCCGAAACAACCGTGTCCGAGGACCTGCGTCAGGCGGAAGATAAAGGTGCCCCGGCGCCTGTCCAGCCACTCCTTCGCCTAAACACCTAGATCTGCCTTAGCGCATCTAGCCTGTTTCATACGCCTTTTTAAGGTCCTCGTTCATGTAGCCTGGGTGTCCCATACTACGTTTGCGAATTTGCATTCTCCACGCAAGGACTCGTCTGCTCCGTTCCAATGACCACTAACTAACCCTTCGACAAATGCAGGGATGATGTGATTTAAATCATTTGATTAAAATCAGTGATTTAAATCGCAATTAAAATCAAATGATTTATTTAAAAAAAATCGATGATTTAAATCAGTTCTTTTTTACTTCAACCAAAACAGCCAAAACGTGTCAAAGGACTTCCCCCGACATAAACTACGGCGCACACATACACGTGTGCATCGCTAATACGAGTATGCGCATACCATTATACTGAAAAAACGAAATTCAAACAAATAAGTGTCTGCGAAATGGTTCTAATGTTCATTTTTAAATGTAGTCTTTGTTAAAAAAAAATCTGATTAAAATCAAATAAATCCGATTTAAATCAAATTAATCCGATTTTTTTGATTTTTTAATAAATATCATGATTTTTATCAACGTCAAATGTCTACTACCACTTCGCTGACTTCAGTTTGTAACTATTTTGATGAATCCAGATTATTTTTCCTCTCATAAACACTCTCAACGAACACTGAGGAGGATAACTCTAGAAGTTATGCGCCAACTCTTTCAGTGTCGACATTCAAGCTGCGGATACCGTCGGGGCTGCGGGTTGTTCGAAGAGACAACGCGGCCTCGATACAAAGGGCTAAGAAGGAGCATGGGTGGTTTTTAGTCATTAGAAGTCTGTAACTCCCTACCGCTCTGCCCAGAGCGGGAGAATCATTTGATGATTTCCCACCACCCTAAATAAAAAAGTCTCGGACAAGCAGTGGAGCGAAGAAATGTGCGAAAACCGACCAATCACATAGGTTGAAAACTATTTCGAGCCTCTCGTCTACCGTTTGATTGGTTGGATCTTGCACATCTCCTTTCCACTCCGTTGGTCTCCGCTTTGGTAGAGTTCTCAGTTCGGGCCGACATGTCGAAAACCGGGCAGTTAACAAAAAATGTCACCAATTGAATTTTCCTGTCCATTTTTCTTGAAGTTTTGTGTACCAATGACTCGTCATACCTCTCCACCAAGCGTCGCCAAATTGACCGGATCTTGCGCATCCAGCGGGTTCCCACGACCTTCGTCAAGTCTTTGATCTACCTTGTGGATCGCACCTAATCCTGGGTACCCCATAATGTGGTTACTACTCCACAAGCTTTAGGCATCATCCGTTCTGTACCCACTAAGTTTGGTATTTTTATGTCCACAGCTGGTACTGACAAAATGTCGCACACCTCTTCATAAATCCACCCAGAAACGCAACTAAAGATATATTAAATAAAAACCTAACTTAACCTACTTTAATGAAAGGATTTTTGTTAAATTTTACTAGTAGTGCTTGAAACTGGATTTATAGACAGATTCCAAAACCTTTAAACCATTTCAGTATCTATTAGAATTTCGATGTACTGATATTTATTTCTGTATAGATTTCGATAAAATTGGAAACATACGTTAAGAAAAGGGTACGTTATTCATAACGCAAAATGTAGATTTAGTTGACTCTATAAACCAGTCACGAACCGAAAAATGTAGATAGAGTGCAAATGATAACATGAAAATCTTGCTTGTGCACCTGTCTTCAAGATGCATTTCAGGCCCCGAACCTATAGGTTCCCTATAGGTAGGAGATGTGAAATCTGCAACCATATCGAACGCTCTGCTGCGTAATTCATTCATCATAGTCTTGCCCTAATATTGTCTTGTTTAATATGCGCATCAACTACCGTCGTTTTTTTCTGCAATCACTGTTATTATTGCATGTATTAACCAGCTTCTGTGAGTCATTTATCAGTTCGCTATGATTACAGTGCGATCAAATTATCTTGGCAGGTCTGAACATAGGCTATGCGAACTTTTACGCATGTAAACTTGTGAAGAAAACTGTTATTGCCAGATAAACCAATACTTAAACGATCAGAAAAAAACTAATGTAAACAGTGAGAAATACAAATAAAATAAATATCATAACACTTTTAAACATTAGTTGTAACAAAATGACCTGCACGAAGTTCGGACCTGCCAAGATAATTTGATCGCACTGTACATCTGGGTAAATTGCGTGACATCAACCATCTTTACTTTAGGTTTAATTTTCTGTACAGAGATTACGAATATTTACTGCAGAGCACTTTAGATTGCTATAATATTAAAAACAATAGGGGTTGCTTAAAAAGCGACCTTTAGGAACGTTTGAGCGGATAGTAGTGATGATTACTAAATGTTTCTGCTTTTGGCGTACCCTAACCTGGATTGTCAGTGGTTTAACGCGCTACCCCCTTGTTAGCTGGCGCAAGATTTTATTCTGCAGCATTAACATAATGTTCGACCTGATAGATTTAACCTCAAGGTTCTAGTAGTCCTAAACGTATAGCTGCAAAAAACGTGCAAGTCTTTATGATAATTATTTTGTTTCAGGGACTTTCTTCCTCGAGGTTCCGGAATAGTAACACGTCGTCCATTGATTCTGCAGCTTATACATGGAAATGGAGGTACGCATTATGATTATCTAAATATATATAACCCAAAGGTGACTGATTGACATAGTGATCTGTCAACGCACAGCTCAAACCACTGGACGGATCGGGCTGAAATTTGTCATGCAGGTAGATGTTATGACGTAGGCATCCGCTAAGAAAGGATTTTCTGGGAGTTAAATAGGGGATGAAAATTTGTATGAAAAATCGTCATTTTTTATATTTTCCGACATCCACGCGGGCGAAGCCGCTGACAAAAGCTAGTATTCACATAAAATGAGGTGTTACATCAAAATTTACATGTTTTATGGGGAAAATGATGCTCACTACGTACATCAGTTTATTTTTACAACTGGCTGTGATGTAGTTCATTATTGTGCAAAATGTGATCATTAACCTTCAGCTGTATTCTGACTGTTAAAACAACTAATTGGCTTACTAATATGTTCTATTACTGTATGGATGTACTTTGTCAAAATTTGAACGGTGTAAATAGCAATGTTTTAAGAAGATTGTTACTGTACAGAATATAACCCTCCTTTTGGGCTTCGCCGCAGTCGGGTAAAAATATTGTCCATTTTGGTATATTTGATACTGTGATATTTTTTCCGGTCACATACCTAGAGGTCACTAACCTTCCGTTCTGCATGACTGGAACCCTACTTTTCGAGATGTATTTTAATGACAGACAGATAATTTATAAAATTATAAGATACTACCTGATGCCCGCAGCTTCGTCTGCGTGGATGTCGGTTATCGCGACCTAAAATAATCTTTTCATCCCCCCATTTCAACCCCTTACCTACAACCCTTTTAATAAGTATCCTATGTCCTTTCTCAGGTTCTAGACTACTGTGTACCAAATTTAATTTAAATCGGTTCAGTAGTTTTGGCGACAGACAGACAGTTACTTTCGCATTTATAATATTAGTAAGGATTATTATTATTATAAAATACCTAATTATATTGTTCACAATGAAGAATATATTCTTTGTTTAAATATATGCTTCGGAAAAACCTAACCAAAGCCCTCGTTTGGTTGTTTGATAATATTGTTGTTGTTAGTGCTTATCGTGGAATTAAAGAGCACAACAAAATCAACAGCCTATTAAAGCTGCTTATCTTCGTGTTAATGACATTACAAAGTTAATTGACCAAGGATATTCATTGACCCGAGCAAAGACGGCTGTATGACCACGAGCAGGTGGTCATAGGATGGGTTTGCCATCTGCCACGCTGTTTTTATATGCGACAAAGTCAAAGTTGGTTTACGAAGCCTGCCTGATTTTACTTATGATCTGGCGAGCTTAAAAGCAGCATTTTAAGTGTTTTTTTTTCTTTTTCTTTAGAATATGCGGAGTTTCTTCACTGCAAAGGCAAGAAGTTCGTTGATTTCAATGAAGTACGCTCAGAGATTGAATCAGAGACGGATCGTATGACCGGTTCTAACAAGGGCATATCACCAGTGCCGATTAATCTTCGTGTATATTCCCCAAATGGTAAGGTCCAAAATGGTATAATAATTATCTCATTGACTAAATTTTCGAAAGAGATAAGTTAATCACTCTTTGTTATATTTCATTATCCACACTTTTAGTAGATTAAAATTGTCCGAAAAGCCGTTATTTACTTCAATCTTTACACTTAAGCCAGAGACTGCTTACGGATGATAAAAATTCGTGAGCGACAAGAACATTAAAGTCAAATCTTTAATTTGAGACTTAATTTCAAGGTTTTTAAATACCATGCAGGAGACGCGCTAAAACAAAGCTAAGAGGAAACCGGAAGCATCTTGATACGCATGCGTAACGTTATAGATTGTCAATTTTACGAAGTCATTGGCCGACAAATGCGTGACACTCTTTATCATAGTCACAATGTTAATAGTTTACTGTTGCCTTCTGTTTATGACTCAAAGCCATTGTCAAACGAAATTCGTGAAGTTTCTTATCTGCGCAGTGTGCTAAATAAACACTTGTGATGTACAAAAGGGAATACACCAAAGTACTTACAAGATCAATGGTGATGCAAGGCCACAGTTGTTCACCTTTGACATACCTTATTTATAGGTCCCAGTTAACAAAAGAAAATTGCTCTGGTTTTATTTTGTGACGCTTCGAGTATGTTCAATTGTCCACGAAGGCGGTTTGCAGTATTCAATTATAGTCCCATTACAGTTTAATTAATATATTGTTGAAACAATGTTTTTTTGTTTCTCAATGGAGATAAGGCTGATTCATTCGTTTTAATTATCATTCGACAAGTTCCATCTATTTTAGGTAATCAACGACAACGGGTTTTTGTTTATACAGTTTATCAACACATAGCAGATAATAGAGATTCTTCGCAAAATAATCGATAAAGCCTTGTAACATGATACTAAAAACTTATCGAGAATTTCAACGCGTACATACAATATGTACCAGCTATATGACGAAGATGTCTCCCGGGCCTGTTAATATATAATGAGTCAGTGTTAATCATATGCTTTAGATAAGCCAATACCCAGTTAATTGATAATAAAATAACATACTCCATTATCAATTTGCTGCTAATACAAATATAGATTTTTGTGCCCATTTGCAAAGAAATTATTGAATGTTCATTGATAAGTTCATTCATAATTATCTATGCATTGAATACCTAGAAATTCTGTTGTAGCTCATGAAAAAAGTATGTGTCAGTAGAATCAATATTTCTTCCACTGCTTAATATGGAGAGAAAACGATTATTGCTAAGTAGTTTGTACTACGGAGTATGGTACTGGTACATGGAAGCGTGTGTAAGCATCTGAATTATGCAATCTTGATTATAACATTGCTTATTTGATATTCTATGTGTAGTTTGATAATGACCTACTTGAATGCTTAGTTAGTTGATGGTTAGTTTTCCTTTCTGCCTTGGCTTCTCTTTATGGTATTTTCCAATTCGATAATTATATTTGTGTCTGTCTAGACTCCAGGCGTGATACAGCAATATAGTATATAAGGTGGAAGGGACACCAACGGTAAAACGGTAACCACGTATCCAGTACATCATTCTGAACTCCCCACGTATACATTTTTCATCGACAATTTAAAGAAAATTCGTGGTTCTAGCGGCGGCATCCTTTCCGCCGTCAATAGATTTTATTCTAATTAATGCTGCTCTTGATAGTAGAAATTCCTTAGTTTGTCGGTTAAACACGGGCGTGCAAGACCAAGATCAATAGCTACGTGAGACGACGTTCCTATGACGTTATCATAATTAAATACATATCTACAAAGATTGTTCTATTAACTCTTAAATAAAGCATTAACACGCTTATTGTTCGGCGAGCATTATCTTAATGCACGGAATACTCTGAATATGTACAAAAAGTCTACTTATGATTTATAAGTGTTACCTACTTATTGTGAACGAATATATATATTACTAGCTGTGCCCGCGACTTCGTTCGCGTGGTTGTCGAAAACTAAAATGCGTCGCTTAGACAAAAGTACATTAGATCATTCATCATCATCAACAGCCTATTAATGTTCCCACTGCTGGGACACAGGCCTCCACTCTTTAAGAGGGAATGGGCTATAATCTACCACGTGGGCCCAGTGCGGATTGGTAGATGTCACATTTCTACGAATTTATTGGTTCTAAGACATGCCGGTTTCCTCACGATGTTTTCCTTCACCATTTTGAGAGCAGCGGGAATGAATTAAATTACACAAAGTAATGTGCCTGCCTGGGTTCGAATCCACGACCTACTGTTCGTAAGTCGGGGCCGCCACCACTGGGCCACCGCTGCTCTAAAAATCATTGCCCTGCGTTAACTTACAGACGCTGTAGCAAATAAGAAGTTTAGGTAGCCTGACTTGAGTCTAACAAAATTTGCACTTTATAGCTTAATATTTCACTAACGAATCCCATAATCGAAAAAGTGTTTAAGCAAACTCACAATCTTTTTCAAAGACCTATCTAATGACACCCCACACCATGGGCTTCGCAAGAAATAAAAACAACGCTATCTATCGAAGACGAAAATAAACTGCTAAAATTGAATGCATGGAAATGGAAAGCGATCAATCACACTATAGGGTTTAGGCTATGTAGACTAAAGTAGACTTTGAAAGCAGTGTCATTTAGACTACTTACCTACAGAGTACCTTAAGCTATCATAACTTTATTAAAGTTTTCTTTTGAAGGCATTATTACTAAGTAGGTACCATATTCGTTTAATAGATGTCGCTGCATGTCTCATTCATGATCATAATGAAAAAGTTCTGCTTGAAAACTATAAATTCAAATATCTTTTGTTATAGAGCACCGATAACGATGAAACAAAGACTAAGTAATACCCCAAGTTACGCACAATATTTATGTATAAAAGTTACCTACATTAGTTTCGTAAATTTTACGTGATGCTTAGTCATCGAAACAGACAAACAGATAAACAGACAAACAGACAAACAGACAAAAATTCTAAAAATGCTGGAAATGAGTTCTGTTGGTTATACTATAACACCCTGAAAATTCCTTTTTTAAATATTTTCAATGTACAAAAATATTTTTTCTACAGATTTATTATATGTATAGATAGCGGCTCCTGAACAAAAAAAACATGCTTCTTAATTAGGTTCCTATTTTTGGAAACTTAATGATAAAAAATGTATTCGTGTCTTATTATTGAAACGAGGATTATGAAGTTTGCCTGAAACCATCAAATGATATAAATCTTCCGTTATCGGCCCTTATCATGTAATACAATATTATCTATTTTACTGATCGTAACAACGCGTATGAAATGTTATTTTCTTTATTATTGAACTACAAACACTATAAAGCCTAACACATTCAGTACCTACGTCATATTTTTGTCTCTGCTCCATTCAAATGATTGGCAGGAATAGAACGATGCTTTCAATCTTTCCAATGGGTTTGGCGCTAAATGCATTAAATTATATTTGTATGAGAGTCTCTCATTGAGAGGCCAGTGAGGGCTAGCTATGGGCTGTGTTGCAAAATTTGATGCCTTGTGTCTTCACTGGTTTCATTTAGGAGTTTGAGGAGAAAATATTATAATTTCGGTAAAAACATGTTTTGCCAATGCCAAGCTGTAAAAAGTATTTATGTAAACTATGATTGAAAACATTGGTTTTGTTGTTAAACAGAAGGTATTGTTAATTATTAAGCGATAACAATGACCTTCTGTTATTCTTCGACTGCAAACATTCCGTGATAACTAACATACGCAACTTACTCAGTATTAGTTAAAGATACAACAATAAGAAATATTTTGGCACGCACCGCAGGCTTATAGGTCAATTTAGCATTTACGCTTAAGTTGATATCTATGTCATGCTTTCTGACAGTAAAGTTAAATTTTAGCCTAATGGTATTTTATTGTAGGGACTCCTCGCTAACCATATCATGACATGACAAAAAAAATAGCATAATTATGGTTTGTGATATCAACGACCTACAATGACCGATATGAGTGATGAATAACGCTCCTAACATCGAGCATTTTATTATTCATTTTCTTTTTAGTGATCGTGACAATGACCTAACATTTCAGTGCTCAACTTGACCCTGATCGACTTGCCGGGTCTGACGAAGGTGCCGATCGGTGACCAGCCGATAGACATCGAGGCGCAGATCAAGGGGATGATCTTCCAGTTCATCAAGCGTGAATCCTGCCTCATCCTCGCCGTCACGCCCGCTAACACTGACTTGGCAAACAGCGATGCCTTGAAACTCGCAAAGGAAGTCGACCCACAAGGCTAGTAAATATACTTATCTTATACCGAGTACTGTGAATCATTCGCCCGGTTAGGACAAAAATAAAAAACCCATACTGTAAATGTTTACTTATTTCTTTATAATTATAAAAATAAAAGTAATTAATACTAATGAATTTAGTAGGTACGATTTCCTTTTATTATGCATGAAACATATGGCTGTATATGGGTGGTCAGCGATGAGTAATCTGCAACGTCAGACTTGTTACTTTTCAGTTTTTTGTATTAATGTAAACTATGTATTTTATTCTTAGTTCTTACACATTTTTTGTCTCACGGGGTCATTCAACTTTAGAGGTTACAGCCTTTTTGCCAGTACACTGTACAAGTTTGGGCTTAATAAACATTCCCACAGTCTAACGCCCGAATACTCGAACGTCACTCAATTTTAAGTTGCACTTAAATCTCGTGCTGTCTTTGTTACTTTAACGCAGAGTGACAGAGATAGCACGAGTTTTGAGGGCTACTTATAATTGAGTGACGTTCGAGTATTCGGGCGTAAGTATTTGAAGAACGCAAATATTTACGCTAGAAACATGTCGATGTTACTACAGGTCTCCGCACAATCGGTGTAATCACGAAGCTGGACTTGATGGACGAAGGTACGGATGCGCGCGACGTACTCGAGAACAAACTGCTGCCCTTACGACGAGGATACATCGGCGTCGTCAACCGGTCGCAGAAAGATATCGATGGACGCAAGGACATCGCCGCGGCTATGGCTGCTGAAAGGAAGTTCTTCCTTAGGTATGCATTATCTTATGCTAATATGCTGTACTAATGAGTTGGTTTGGCGTGTGAGCGGCTTTGAGTGCGATATCTAGCCGTATTTGACCTCTATACTAATTTCACTTAGTAAAGTTCCTGTTAGGACGTATGCAAAAACCTTTCTACCATCCAAGACAGTTCAATTGTTTGTCTGGAACTTCGTCGTGCTTCATTGTCTCGGCGTTTTTCGGGTGGTCAACTTTGATTTTGGCGTTCAGGAGTTGCAGTGGCTTAGGAATAGTGTGGCGGGTTTGTCCCATTAAAAAAAAAAGCAAAAAATGTGCAAAAAAGAAATTTTGATAAATTATTTCGGAGACGATTAGAATACAATCTTAACGTTGGGAAATCGTTGAACATGAGTGATTCCGAGACAATCAACTGAGTCATTACTTTTGAGGATTTTTACTCAATGACTCATATCATCCTCAATTTATACTATGGCTTTTACTATGTAGTAAAAGCCTATCGAAACGACGTCACCGGGCAAGCAAAGTGCTACTCGTACGAGAAGTTGCAATATAAACTCTGATAGTCATTATATAGGTTGCTCTCGACTATCGGACTGACCTACTTCCGCACTTCGTCGATTGCATTTGCAATATGTGACGTGATAAGAACTTATTTTATCTATAAGTTCTAGTTTATTATACTTACATAAAAAAAAAATATACCTATATTATTATTATTTTATTAACAGCTGTTCGTATAATAATATAGAGCTACACATAGTAAGAATATTATCTAGTACTATGTAATATTTGAATGAGAATGCGAAAGGAAATGTTATAGAAACAGGGATTAGGTAAAATTAGTTATTTCAGATTTCTGAATTTGAGAAGCAAAACAATGGGCATCGTTTAATGAGTCTAGTTTATTTCATTAGCAACGTTTTACGCCTACTATTTCCGTATATATTTCAATACATAGTGAGTATTTTAGCAAAGAGATATAGGCTGAGACTCCCCCTCCTCTAGAGTCGGTCCTGTAATTATAATAGTTTTGTAATGCAAATGGGCCCCTGCATCCAATTCTTGCTTAATTTTAAATGGATTTGTTTTTTTCTTTTCAGTTTTTACTATGAATTCAATGAATACGTAGCTAGCTTGTACCCGCGATTGTAGAGGTCAGATGTTCAGTCGCTCCATGTAAAATACTGGTATTCAGCTGCATCCGGTTAAACTTGAAGCCAATCTCAACATAGTTGTAAACGGCTAGAGATAATGATACTAAGATTGTTCTCGTTTATTACAGCCACCCATCCTACCGGCACTTGGCAGACCGGCTCGGAACCCCATACCTCCAGCGCGTATTGAACCAGCAGCTCACCAACCACATCAGGGACACGTTGCCCGGCCTTCGAGACAAGTTGCAGAAACAGCTGCTTGCGCTCGAGAAAGATGTCGACCAGTACAAACACTTCAGACCTGATGATCCTTCTATCAAGACTAAGGCTATGTTGCAGTGAGTATCAGCGTATGGTTATTAATAAACAATGAAATATATTGTAAGTTGTAAAATGCTAATGCTTGACAAGACTTCCAATTAATAGTTTTTTGTTGGAGTAACATTGCCTATATTGCTGGTTTTACTAATTTGTATTGGTTATTCGAAAATCTTCAATTTAAGTAACAAATATTTAGTCAGAATTAAAGTTAGTTAAAGCATCGGATGCTATAATATCTGTCTTTTTTTGTCAGTTCACAGAGAATTTGGACAACTAAATAAAAGTATTAGCAGCTTGATCTCCAACTAAATCATAAAAGTTTTATTAACCGACTTCTAATTTTATTTACAGGATGATCCAGACTTTGCAAACGGACTTTGAACGCACGATCGAAGGTTCTGGTTCAGCTCAGATCAATACAAATGAACTGTCTGGCGGTGCTAAAATCAACCGGTTGTTCCACGAACGATTCCCCTTCGAGATTGTCAAAATGGAGTTTGATGAGAAGGAGCTTCGAAGGGAGATTGCGTTCGCTATTAGAAATATTCACGGTATTAGGGTAAGCATGCACATTTTATATGTCCTACATATCATACGGAGATTATAACGAGTCGGGGTGTGACCCTTAACTTTACAAAATTACGACAATAAGCGTCAAATGTAATCTCTCATGTCTCGTTGCAATTGAAAGTGCTGGACTTGCGGAGCCACTTACACACCTTCGTGCCTGGTGGTGAACTGGGATTATTCTAGAATAAACTTTTCCCCGCACTAGGAGACTTTCTCCTGTATCGTGGATGCGTTTACAAACATTTAAACTCACATACACAGACGCCCAGACCCAAAACAACTATTCGTAGGCCATACAAATATAAGTTCCGTGCGGGGATCGAATCCGCGACACGCAGCGCAGCAGTCAATACGCTCAGTCACTGCGCCAACCGTGTCGTCAATTTACTATGTATATTCGTCAATTTACTATGTATATTTTCAAATGTGTTTAATACCGTTCTGTTCCGCAGGTGGGTTTGTTCACTCCGGACATGGCGTTCGAGGCTATCGTAAAGAAACAGATCGCGCGGCTGAAGGAGCCCAGTCTCAAGTGCGTTGACCTCGTCGTATCTGAGTTATCCAACGTCGTTCGTATCTGCACTGAAAGGGTAACTATTCGATCTATAGTCACTGTTTTATTTTAATTCATGTTCCGGTCATGTCTTAGAACCAAAAAATTCGAAGACATGTGACATCTACCAATCCGCATTGGGCCCGCGTGGTAGATTATAGCCCATTCCCTCTCAAAAGAGAGGAGGCTTGTGTCCCAGCAGTGGGAACATTAATAGGCTAATTATTTTAGTTATTATGAATGTATGAGAACTATGGTCTAAAGTGGTCTCTCATCAGGCCGTATTTTTAGACGCAACTGAATTTTAAGACGCATATTGTAGCGTTACTAAGACAAGAACGACAAAGTGAATAGTCGTTCATAATTCAAGGTTCTAAAATGAGCAACCTTCAGTTGCTCATTTTTTTTAGCTCATTTAATTAAGCATTTTTGCAGAATGCACTTAAAACTCTGTGTTGCTCATTAATCCTTACATAGTATAAAACAAAGTCGCTATTTTTGTCTGTTTGTTTGTCTGTATGCTTAAATCTTTAAAACTACGCAACGGATTTTAATGCGGTTTTTTTTAATATATAGAGTGATTCAAGAGGAAGGTTTTAGTATATAAATTGAACGACATCCACGCGGGTGAAGCCGCGGGCATCAGCTAGTTTGATATAAATAATTTTCTATTCTACTCTCATTTTAAGACTTAATATATTCCTCTGACACATGAAACTCGTTCATCTCTCTCCAGATGTCCCGATACCCGCGGTTGCGTGAGGAGACGGAGCGCATTATCATGTCTTACGTTCGTTCTCGTGAACAAATGTGCAAGGACCAACTGGTAATACTGATTGACTGCGAGCTCGCCTACATGAACACTAACCACGAGGACTTCATTGGATTTGCCAAGTAACTTATTTTTCTATATTATGGTAATATAGCCAGTAAAAAAAGGGGTATTATGAAACCTCTTGCCTACCTTCCACTGCAAGCGGAACGGCCTCCGTACGGACTCCGTCGAAGTCACAAAAGTAAGCTTCTCATAATGTTTTTTTTTCGTAAATTATTGAGCAATGCGGACTAAACGGGGAAATAAGAGTTGCAAAAGGGTTCAAAAAGTTATCAGATTTCCAACGGATTCCGTACGGACCTCGTTCAACTCTCAGCACAACGGTTAAATAAAAGTGCTTCCAATGAATAAATAAAAATTGTGGTATGTCGTGGTGTCAAGAACTAGTTTTGAATGGACTCTGCATGCCCCCGCCCCCTCAGCCGTCGCCGCGACATTACAAATGACAGTTGTTCTTCAAACTGTTCTCTATTGACTTTGAAATAATTTTTGAAATATTGTCTTGTAAATCGTAGTATATCGCCCTTTAACAGGTCTCTCTCTAATATGGCTGCTCATGCTCCACCATCTAGGTTTGTTACGCTTCTTTTTCTTATTATACCTGTAGAGTAGCAAACATTACTTATTGTATTTTTGAAATCATCTTCACCAGATTCGTCGAAAACTAAAAACACATCTTTGTCCCGCAACGCGCTGTCTGCCACTGGCGCTCACTCCGCAATGTCCACTGATAATGGAAGCAAACAAACTCCTGTCCGACCCATCTCATTTCCCGCCTAGTTCACTCCGCGATACCCGCTGGCAATGGAAGGCAAAAACCAGTTATCTATAAAACTCTTGACTCCGCTCCGCTTCGCTATTACCTGCTCATTATTCTTTCGCTGCGGAAGTCGTAAAATGGAAAACGTAGCCAGTTTTAAGAAAAGATGTCTTTGAATTATCTGGTTTGTTACAGTGCTCAAAATCAGTCTGAGAATTCTACGAAGTCAGGACATCGCGCACTAGGAAACCAAGTCATCAGGAAAGGATACATGTGTATTCATAACTTGGGAATCATGAAAGGTGAGATGCTATAGCGTAATTATCTTGAATTCCTTGTGCGTTCAAAGGTGAAGGCATAATTATATTGTGTCGGCGGCTTCAAAAAGTAAGAGATTTATTCCAGCTGTGTCAGTACTCATGAAAACCTATAATTATCAAAATGAACATCTTGCTTGGCATAAATACCTATGCATTGATGAATACAAATAGCTAAGAACTGTTATTATTCGTCTAGGAGGTTCCAAAGACTACTGGTTCGTGTTGACTGCTGAAAGCATCTCCTGGTTCAAAGACGAAGAGGAACGAGAGAAGAAGTACATGCTGCCTCTGGACGGGCTGAAGCTGAGGGATCTGGAGCAAGGGTTCATGTCGCGGCGGCACATGTTCGCGCTCTTCAACCCTGAGGGCAGGAACGTGTATAAGGTACGAGGGATAAAAGGATACGGTCATCGTAAATAAGAGGTTCTCTCTGCAACTGCTGTCTTCTTTCTCGGCTTGGGGCACAATGTTCTTGAATTAATTTATCGATACAAATGAGATAATTTTCAATTATACTCATTCACAATAATAAGTTCACTTGTGACAAATATTAACTAAATTGATTTTGTATCTACAGGATTACAAACAACTCGAGTTGTCGTGTGAGACACAAGACGACGTCGACTCTTGGAAGGCATCGTTCCTCCGCGCAGGAGTGTACCCAGAAAAGACGTCCGAGGCAGCTAATGGAGATGAGGTGAACATAGCTCATGCTTATCATCTATCTTATATATTTATACTGCCTGTCATATTAGTATTACTTATTCCGATCTTTCTTACCCCTTCACATTTTTACCCCACTTTCTCCAAACTATTGCGGATATAACTTATGTTTTCTATTTGAGCTTATTTACTTACTATATGGCTTTATAATAATGGTGTTTTGATATAATAGTGAATTATATATTTAAATCTTATATATTTATACTGCCTGTCATATTAGTATTACTTATTCCGATCTTTCTTACCCCTTCACATTTTTACCCCACTTTCTCCAAACTATTGCGGACATAACTTATGTTTTCTGTTTGAGCTTATTTACTTACTATATGGCTTTATAATAATGGGGTTTTGATTTAATAGTGAATTATATATTTAAATATACTTATTCATGACAGTTTTATGTTATAAAATCTGTTGTTTTGCCATGCTATTCAGAATGATGGAAACGAGGTTTGTTTAATACAGGCTTATGAAACATTTACACAAGTACATAGATCACGCAACACGTGTGGTCGCTCATTAAACACTGCGCCTGATGTGGATTTCAAGAATAACTATCTAAATTAACAATATTTTTACTAACATTTTTTGTATGTAATTAAAATCTTCTTGAAATACATTCTAGCCGATGTAGCATGAGACGTGTAGAGTGCTGTTTTGTCTTTTTTAGTCTCACATGCACTTCATTATCATATTGTTTGCACAACCCACTACTAACAACTGTTTGTAATAACACAATATACCTACCACAAAAATGCCACGATTAATACCTGTTTATAATAGTAGGAATAACATCTGATTGTAGTGCTTCGTTTGTTCGAGCATATTCTGCAAGATTTGGAGGTTTTTTTAATTTTTCATAATTTTGTCGAAGTTTAATTCAATTTTGTTTTAGCATGTTTATGTTTTTATTTTTTAGTTATTTCTGCCTTCCATGGGGTTGGGTGGAAATAAATCAAGAGTAAGTGACTCGTATTTTAAAGCTTGTTTGCTGGATTTTTGACTTGTTACAAAGGTGATGTGCGATATATATAGGCAGTAGTTATCAATTTGTATTATAAACAATTGCATGTGCAATTAATAATTTACAAATGATAGCTCTGTGCATCATATTGTAAAGCATATCATATGGGAGCGTCATGAAAGGTCCAGTAACATGGTTTTGGTTTTATTTTTTGTAGCACTGACTTCATTGTTTCATGATCCATCGCGTGGTTAGTGAGTATGGTAGTGCTGTAACCTTGCATCGTCGGGACAAAACATGGTCTGCCGTTTTACCATTAACCATTATTTTAGTCTTTAGAAAAGTCTTGGTGGTGTTAAACTTACAATACTAATACTGCAAGTAGACGTCGTTGGTGAAGCATGCCGTGTTTGATCATTCCATACAAACAACGCTTAGACGAGCTGCATTCTATTTTGAAATGTATCCAAGCATGATTCAGATAATAACACTGTTTTGATTTGGTTTGTTGCTGACGAGTTAAATACCCTAACTATTAAAATGTATTTCTTTGTAATGAGCTGTATTCTATATTTAATTATATTGGCCATCTACAGTACTTACTGACAATTTGGTGAACACATTGTCATTGAATGTATATGAAAATATTTTAACTAGCCTGTTGATATAACGACGCTTACTTCAAGATGCGTTTAGACCTAACAAAGTTGTCCAACTTTCGAGTGCTCAACGGAACTTGTCGGAGCACAATGTTTGAATCGTCATAACGCACTTTTCCTGCATGCTTTTTGAAAATTGTAAGAAGCTTGATTTAATAAGTAAAAATAACAGCTTCGTATTGATTGGCAAAGCCGTACTGTACCTCGTCTCATGTTGTTCGTTCGGCCTGGCTTTTTGGTCTACTGCGATAATATTCTCGACTTCGCTGGCACAAATATAACAGATTTTACTCTTTATGTATCCCGTTGTAGAAAGTTCTTGTTTTTGTAATGTTCAAAGCTTGAACGTTAGCGTATTTATGATTATTAGAAAATGTTATATGTAGTAGTTTTTCATCATTGCAAGATTATCATGTCATGGAAATGCTTAAAATGAAACACCTGCGATATTAGTCGGCGGAAACTGGGATTTGTGATTTTATTGTCGTTTTTTGAATTGGATCGGAAGTGTGATCACTTTGTATGTGCCGTTCTTAGTTTTTAATTTGTTCATACGTTTAATGGCCAATGTATTATAAACAAAATATAAAATTGTATAAAAAAGCTTTGTGGTTATCAACATCGAGGTGTCGAAGAAGAACGTCATCAAAACAAAATTTAATGAAATCTGTTACTGCATGAAGAAATATTCTGGTTCCAGAGTTCGGACAGCTCAGGCTCAAGCAGTATGGACCCTCAGCTAGAGCGGCAGGTGGAGACTATCAGGAACCTGGTGGATTCGTACATGCGCATCGTCACCAAGACGACGCGGGATCTCGTGCCCAAGACGATCATGATGATGATCATCAATAGTGCCAAAGACTTTATCAATGGGGAGCTGCTTGCACATCTCTACGCTTCCGGCGATCAGGTAAATAAACGAATGTTAGGTTTTGTTGCATTGACCAACCAAAACTTTTGTTTTGTTCTAATGACGTGACGTGAGCAGCTGACTTAAAAAAATTAACTTTACCTTCACAGTCACAAATGATGGAGGAGTCACCTGAAGAAGCACTGAAGCGCGAGGAAATGTTGCGCATGTACCACGCGTGCAAGGAGGCGCTGCACATCATCGGCGACGTGTCCATGGCGACCGTGAGCACGCCCGTGCCGCCGCCCGTCAAGAACGACTGGCTGGAGAGCCGCCTGGACTCCAACCCGCGCCTGTCGCCGCCCTCGCCCGGCGGCCCGCGCCGCGCTGCGCCCGCGCAACAAGGTGAGCACACAGCGTAACCTATTTTAGTCATTATAAGCTTTATCCTAAGGGTCAGTGATGGGATAAGGAGTGATGTATTCACATTGACTAATTTTTTAGCCGAAGATCCACTCAACAGTTTAGCCCCGTACGTAATACGAGGCGACTTATAAGTAGATAGCACGTGTAACTTTTATGATCTCATTCGGATCTCCGTTTACCGCTCAACGCTCTAAGCCTATTTGGCTAAGAGAGAATGGACTTGTACGGTGTCGAGAGCTGGAATTATCACCATTTTGGTGAAGAACCGCCTTCAGCTGCATGCAGAATCCGAATGGGAGGCCAAGGTGTCGGCAATTCGTTGTCGACACTTCACCAATTGATTTATGAATGCACTGAAAGGCGAACACGCCGAGTTAAGAAGGAGGTGACTTCGCAGGTTCGATGGGAAGCCGAGGTGCGCCCCCGCCCCCGGGCGGCGCGGGGCGGCCTGCCCCCCCGCTGCCGTCCCGCCCCGGCGGCGGAGCGCCCCCGCCCCCGGCCGGCCGCCCCCAGCCCGGTGGCCCCGGCCTGCCCGCGCCACTTGTTCCCACGTGAGTATAATTCTTCTATTCCCAGGAAACTCTTCCTACTCAATAGCACAGGGTGGTCTCCGTTTAGGTTTTAGGGAGTTAGTTGTGTTTTGACATTAACCCGGGTTACACAGATAACCTCTACGAGTTCATCAAATTTAGCGGTAGGCATTCCGAATGGCTATTTCACGTGACGTCACTTGCCGTAGTGATGGGACAATGACAGTAAACATCGATTCTGACATCGATATTTAGTTTAAACAGAATGACAAATTAACGTTCACGTTTTATGTTGTACTAGCTTTTGCCAGCGGCTTCGCCCTCGTGAAAATGTCGATTTTCCATACAAACTTTCATTCCCTATTTAACTCCCTTAGGGGTTGAATTTCGAAAAATCCTTCCTTATTCCTTGTCTACATTATAAAGGGAACCTCTGTGCAAAATTTCAGCTTTCTAGGTCCAAGGGTTTGGGCTGGGCGTTGATGAGTCAGTCAGTCAGTCAGTCAGGACTTCTCTCTTTATTTATATAGATAGAAGTTGGACACTACTTCATTACGATAATCCATTCCATATTGATATATGGAATGGATTATCGAACATTCCGAATGAATAAACTATAACTTTACAATTATTACATTGTTTAATTGACGGTTGAACTCGTACAAACCCTGATTAATTATTTCGTAAGAAAGAAGAAGTATATTGTTCGTGTTTATATTTTAATTGAACTATTTTTTCCAAATAAATAACAAACAAAATATTGATAGCATCGATATTTGTTATTCTCGATAAGCAAGAAAGTATAACTCATGACACTATTACTTTTGTGAGAAAAGGAAAACAATAAAATAGTACCTAATGATTGAAAGAGAAAGACATCATTGAGTCATTGCTAGCTCATCACAGGTCCAAGGTCTGAGATAAATACAATATGATGGCATCTAGAAGAGGTTATTTGTACCTGGGTTACCTAATTTTATATGAAGTAAAATTATGACTTATTCTGAGACTACCCTTAAATTTTGCTGGTTTTAAGAGCTCGATGTAATAAATAACAGAAAGATTTGGGGAAAAGTAGATTGCATTCGTTGTTTGAAGTTTTAGAGCACACACGGTGGACGTGATGAGTTCTCGAGCCTTGTATCAGTATGTCGTATTGCAAGAAATATATCAATTATATAATGCCGCGGCACTATCTGTGTGAGCTTTGCTTGAGTACAATAGGAGGCATTTGTGTGGGTGATGTAACAGCCATAATGTGCAGTAACTACGTATTTTGCTTATATATTAGTATATTATAACGTAACTTTGACTATGCATTACATATGCACGTTAATAATTAAATAAATCTATATAGTAACTAATGGTTTGGGAACTGATTCTTATTTTCGGTTTGTGTTTAATTTTCTGAGGTGTACTAATATAGAAAATGAAGTATGCAGAGTGAGGCAGTGTGTGTATGTGTTCGCAGGCGGCGCTAAGCGGGCCGGCGCGCGCACTAACACACTAACATAAGTTACGTATCGACGTAAGGCACTAACTACGAACTTGTTAACTTATTACACAATCACATCACTACACTCACGTTTATTGTAACGTTTTTGTGAATAGACTAACATTGCAAGACAATGTCAACTATTATCACTGTTATCCATTTCTTCTTCTCCCGAGATACATGAATTTGTAACGAGATTGTAGTAAGTTAACAAATATCGACAAATTTATAAATAAATTATACATATGTTATATACAATATTATTATTAGTCATGTAAATGATCAATACTTATGATACGTATGAAAAAAAATGTTGCTTCCATAAAATTAAAAAAATAATAGTGGAATTTATTATTACCTTTTGGTAGAATACAAATCAAATGATAATATTATCTGCTTATGAATCCTCTGCCGGCAGCCTTTCGTAAGACGTAATCTATTTTATATACGTTAAACGTTTTATTCCGATATATTTTTATTCCGTAATGTGTAATGAAATGAACTTTCCGAGTATTATATTTTTTGATGTAACTGGTTGTGTACTCATCGAACAGTACAGGCTGCCCACAGACCGATACATATTCCACATAAACAATATCGATTATGATATTACGATAACAAATGTCTAAGCAAGGCTATTACTTTCAATATTTGTGACTATGATGAGAATCAGCTAAAAGGAGAGGCTAATAATAACTTACTTTGGTTTTTGGGTGTAATTAACAAAAAGATATTATATTGATATTATATTAAGTTCGACTTTTCAATGTGTTAACAATATCGAAGCACCGCATGCTTTGTGCACTAATTTGTGTGATCTTCATGATTTCAATAATATCGTTATCGTTTCTTCTGTGGTCATGTATAAATATTTTCGCCACCACAAATACGCTTCTTGAGAGTTAGATAGGTACACTTTACAATTAAATAATAGGGCTCTGTGTTTCTGCTTTATATAATTCTGATTAATTGCCAAAGACAAATATTGTGTAGCCGCTAAATTACAATGCATTAAATAACTATACTAGTCCGTAGAGAAGATAGATTTACACTTGATAAAGTGTGATGTGATTTGTTAATTGTTCTATGTTCATCATTACACTCACAGTTACCCTGTAAGAGTTGTATGTCAGTATGATATCACTACTTTTAATACGAGACATTGCATTATTATGGCAGTTACGTTACTCCAAATGTCTTACAGAGAAGCTGTGACAGCTTTAGAAAATTCACTTCCGATTATATAAAATAATTCAGTCTATTACGCACTTCCTTCCTCTGTGTATGTAACTATCTTGTCTGTGTGTATAAAGAAGTAGCTTGGGTATGCCCTCTTGTTGTACTTTTTAAATATGGTATCTAACTTACAACCATTGTATGTTGCCATTTGTTGATAAAGTAGTAGTGAGACAAGGTCCTAACAATCATCTTAACCCCTCCATTTTGCTTGTGTATGTTTTGTCATGTTTGAAAAGGAAATGTTCCCAATAAACCAATTAGGAGGCCGGGAGGAGCGATGCCCACGGGCGCAGGCGCGGCGGCCGGCGTGTACAACCAGATGCCGCCGCACATGCGCCAGCAAGTGAACCAGGCCGTGGGCCAGGCCGTCACCAACGCCGCCATCAACGAACTCAGCTCCGCCTTCGCCAGATTCAAGTAATCACGACTATGTTGTCCGTCTAGACTGTATGTACGCCACGCATTTGTTGGAAACGTCGTCACTTCGCCCAGCCGTTGTCTCCAATACATTGACACATATCAGTATTGACATTCCTAGTACACGTATACAGCCTCACGGACATATCAATGTTGTTATCCCCACTGCCCCATGACATAATATGCGGTATCACACTATTTTCTTATTAGAAAATAAAAACATGTTTGAAAATGTGTGAACCAGTACAATATTTTTAGTTAGATCGCTACGTTATTATAGAATTAGGTAAAATGAATTTATTCGAAGTGACTACGTTTGTTACAAATAATGTCTGTGTTAGTAACCAATTTTCTCCTTGATATATAAAAAAACACTTTTGTAAATGGTTAAACTCGCATTAAAAATGTATTCAATTTAAAACATCGCTTAAATAAGCCTCTTTAATATATTTCGAATTGTATGTTAGTTGTTATTCCTAAGCGTTATGCTCGAATCTTTAAGCGATGTTTTAGAGGTTATGAGATTTTCTGTTGCTTATGATGTTTACAACTTGATCCAAGCATTTTCAGAGCACATTGTTTAACCGCTTGAACGTTTAGTGTGAACTAAACTCTTGTACGTGGGTATAGAATGCAGTGTTGTGTTACATTGCTTTTCGTCCAAACGTCTAAATGTAATCCAATGTGCCTGTGTAACACTGTACGCTGCACACCAACTCTGCTTGTGATACATAACCAACGTTACCGTAGGGTTATAAAAGTATATAAATATTTTATGTTAGAAACTTCCATTTCGGTCCAGTGCAGTTTGATGCTCGAAATTGATTTCGGCGTTAAACTTTTGCTCAAACATCACAATCAAAATCACGGAGATCACACATGCTACAAAACGTATCAAAAATAAAATAGACCCGTTATGAAAATTCATGTATTGTTACCAATTCGTGGCATAGTTTTTCTGTGTACATTCCAATGGTTATATTTATATACGAACCAGATGCGTTTGCAAGGTCCTCGATGACTGGTGGAACCCGGCCAATGATCACGTTGAGTACTTGCAGACTTGTCTACGCTTTCGTAAATATTGCTTTATGTAATGGAATTTAGGTTATAAATATTTAATTAGGGTTGTTACCCAAAGATTTCTACAACAAAAAACTAAGTAATGTATAGCGTCAAAATTATAAAACGACTAAATTGTTCAGTATTAACTGTGAACGAAGTATTGTTTCACAGCGCTTCATGATTATGTAATGATGCATACGTATACTGGAGCGCGGACGCGCCGCGGGTTGCGTAGTACTTTAATTATACTTACTTACGATGTAATTAAATTTATGTTACGATTAATTGTAAATGTTACATTCAGTGGCTTAATATAGGTGTATATTGGGATTATGTAGCTGAGTTGTTTCGCGGAGGGCATTATGGGCTCCCGGAGTTCGGTAGAGTCCAGGAGCATATCATATTATTGTTTTGTAATGTGCTAGGGTTGTTTGTACACTATGTAAAGACAAGATTACAGTTTGTTGATGTTGCCGCACCATTGTCGCGTAGAACTAGCTGCGTAGAACAGTCGTTGGAACACGTACTCATGTACTCACTTCAGTGTCTAGGTGTTACTGTAGTTTAGAACTTTGGCACGCTCGTCTAATCTCTTTCCGTCTCCAGTAGCGACGATGCGTATTTAACGTTTATGCATTTACTCTAAATTGTACCCAGCTTGATTGTTGTTGTATATATACAACTATGTCAGTATAATCTGGTATCTAGTGACACTGGTAACACGTTACTTATGAACTCGTAACGATATATATCTATCGATTAAAGTTTGTATGTAAAATTAATATGTACTTATAATGGATAAGACCAAAGCAGTTGTCTCATATATTGTTGCTGTTAGCAATACCTTTGGTCAATTATTAGAACATTTTATTGATGGTGATACAATATGAATTCGTTATTAAAAATATTAAATAAAGCTTATCGATATTTTAATCTTGGAATCATCTTGCATCCAATTTTCATCGTTATCGATTGCGAGTGTCAGTGATTCGCAAAGAGTTGTCACTAAACATGATGTTGGTGGCGTTGCAATACGTATTATGATAGAGTGGTTCCCATTGATATAATAAAACCCTAGATGCACAGTCTCGAACAAAACAAACAGTCGAAGCTGTCGCCAAACACTCACCAATACACGCACTACTACATGTAGTTATCGTCACTATAAACATATTTTTTTTGGCAAATTCAACCTTAAGCAGATTCCTTTTACAATGCAGTTATAAAAAGCAATATAAAAAGTATTTTGTACGACCGCGCAGAGACGCGAGCGACGCGAGACTATTTGAAATGAGTTCATTGTGAACTCATTTTAAGCGGACGGTTTTGAGACGCGGAGTGTGTATCTTGGGTTTTATTATATCAATGGTGGTTCCACTGAAAACGTTTGACTGTCACGTGAGCAGAGTCGCGGTGGGACATGGGACAAGAGGGTCGCCGTGCGTCGCGTACGTCGGCCGTCAACTAACCGAGTTCCTACACGTAATGAAGTGTTAAACGCTATATAGCTATACTCATTGCTCTGTCATTAGCTGGAAACTATACGAAAGTAATCGATCATTAAACGTTTTGCTCTCTCTATCTTGTTAATAGCGTTAGTACCATCGAAAAAGGTATAGGCAGTGATTGTTGGATTTGATATAGTTTATGAATATTGTTAATCTTATGCTGTATAAATAGATTAATTAAATGCTATATGTGTACTAAAGACGTTTGATTTATTCCAGTAGTTTTGGCAAACATAATGCCCATTGGCTTCACTATGTTACTAACAGTTTCGGATAATAATACCTACAGGATGTAATATTAGGTAAGCCGAGTTTGAATAATGTTAGAAATATTTCAATAAGAATTGTGCTTTGTTATTTCAGTATTCGTCAACAGTTATTTAATATACACAATGCATTCAAAAATCAGTATAAAACTGTTCTGCATACGTTAAATTTTGTGTCCTAAACATACATTTGTTATTTGTTGTTCTGTACTTGTAGGTATTAGAATAGTCATTATTTGTTTTCTGGAGTATGTGTCTCCCTGAAAGTATCTCTAATCACTGAATTGCACGACGTATACAGATTTAGTTCTTATTGAAATATTGACCTACTTGTTGAACCGTTACGTAGGATTGCGCTTGCGTTGGGTATCGGTTCTAGGTATTGCTGCATGTGATTGATACCTGAAAGCCTGTGTACATATTAAGGACGTATGATTTAGAATAAGCATTGCTCTTCTAATAGTTTTTTTGAAATAGTAGCATGGTGACATGAACATACTTCTGTATTCGATTAGGACTTATCATTATATCCATAAAACCCCTGCTGACGGTGCATGGTATTATGTGTACATTTCGTGAAGTATCCCATTTTGCTTTGTGCTTATGAATGTGACTGCGTACTAACGTAACCTTTTCATTTTCATTCTAATTTCCCTGTGGCACAGTCCACAATTATATTAGTTAAACTGGCATTGTACATTTTCAGCGTAATTAGATATCACTGTAAATAATATTTGCATTGTATATGTTTATTATTATGTTTGTAATGCAGATTTTAATATAAATTTTATTTCGGTAGCCGCCCCGTGCCGAACCAGCCGCCGAAGCTGCCCGAACGGCCGCAGAACGGTCGGCCATTTTGAATTCGCCCGATCTTCGCCGCCATCTTGTGATACTAAGCGTCAATGTAAATATGTTCCCTACTATGTACCTATATTGCTTACAATTATTTAATGCTTAGCATTGACTAATGACTTTAAGTCGATGAAATTTGTATTTACATTTATAATTTAAAACGAGGGAGTTAATTTTTGTATCTTCCTAATACGAGCCGATAAGTAAAAAAGCGCTTGCTGAATGCGTAATGTTATTGTTGAGAAACTTTCATAAATTACAAAGTTACTGCAATACTAAATATTGGTAGCGTTTTGGGCTGCCGGCGTGCCTTTATTTCTTAATATTTAAAAATTATAACCATGAAAATTGTTAGTCCTATGTTAACCAAGTAAAGCTATTAGATTGTGTCTGTACCTAGATTTCGTGATTATATTTGACGGCACTAGCACGCGTTCTTGTAGATGTTACGTATATGTAAGTAATTACACTATTACAATGACCTATTTTCAATTTTACAATTGATTAAGAAAATAATGGAATTCTAGTTTCTGGTTCGGACGTGCAATATATTTAAAATGTCCATGTGCTGGAACTAGGTGTGTAGCAAACAAGCAAGCTGTCGGATTTCGACTGATATTATAAGTAGGATATTGGCATGTTTGTGATAGAAGAGGCTACTCAATAAAATGGTTGCGCCTTCAAGTAGAAATGAACTGTTTTACATTTTAATCGTGTTATTGTGGCATTTAGTATTAAAACCTGGCACGTGAGCAATGAGGTAGCTAATGCATTGAGTTCAAAGAGATTTCTATGTACAGACGAAGCATTTATAATCTGAGTTATCCGATGTATTTAGTCTGTGCATCCCTAAGACTAGTCAAGCTTTATCTTTTATTATTTTTATTCGAATAATCTTTTTTTTATAATAATATCCCAATTTGTTTTTTTAGGAAAATACTTTAGTTTTCATACATTCCTTTAGCTTCATGGTCCCGCGCCAGGTTATTACATGTATATAAATGTATAAATATTATTATAGACCTGTTTATACTTGTGTACTGTTGTATGCAACTGTAATAAATGTGTAAATAAAAATATATCTATTTTATTTTCCCTTGTAAAGCACAGCACTATTTATCATACGTGATGGACCCCATTATCGGGGCTGGGGAGTTTTTGAAAGGGTTAATGCCCTGAATGGTTTCAGTTGTAGCAATAAATGTAAATATATTGGCAATATTAGTATGGGATCGCACGACTTTTTATCGTGATCACATCATAATCGGATTTATTGCAAATATTTTTGTATAACTTATGTCGTGGTTATGGTGGATAATAAGTTTAGATGGCAACTTTTTATGGGCAACTGAACAAACAAATAATTCATTGCTTAATGTTCAGTAAGAAAAAAAGTATCGAGAAACGTACAATACGGCACAAGGGCACACAACACCATGTCATGTCTCCTCAATAGGGATGTTTACTAACTAAAAAAAATATGATTCTAATTAGTCCGTCTGTTAGATTATCGAAAAATATTGGACATGTATTTTTGTTTTATCAAATCAATAAAAAATTACGAAGATAAAACGCGTCAAAGATTTGAGTGGGAGGTGGTGACGTCACTGCTCGCTAAGAAATGTCATACTAATGTCTTAGAATATGACGTCACACGAGTTTTCAAAGGACTGTATCGTCTTCATTGTTTGTTTACGTGAAAAAAGAAAAAATATGTGTCCAATATTTTTTGGAAATCTATCTGACGGACTAATTATTAGTTTTTTTTTGTTAACATCCCTATTAGTAAATATAAAGATGCGATGGGCTGCGATGTGTCTATTCACTGGAAACCATCTGGATTTCCATCTAGTTAAGAAAGAATTATTGACACAGGGTATTGTATAACACTAAGCAACACCACACACAGACCATTCACATGACCATTTGCACAACATCTGAATGATCATAATACTACAGCCATCTTTTATATCGACATGAGCTTATGTAAAAGCTTCTTGGTTGCATGATAAGCAGAGATTCAAATAGACAGAGTTTATTTGCCTCAACTTCAAGTAGGTACCTATATATATGTGGATAATACTTCTCTCTTATATTCACTAGTTTGTTTCGGAACTTGAAAGTCTTTCCGGGATTTCATAGGAAGGTCTTTACCTATATGTTGCTTCCTTGTAGTTACTACCTATTCCAACCTCTGATGATAAGTCATTTAGCTGAAATGGTAGCGTAGCGATGCTGTGAGTCCCGGGTGAGCGGGAGATCCACTTTCGTGGAGAGTCTAACTGGCTGTAGGTAGCGAGGATGGTGAAGTTTGAAGTGGACAGCAACAGTAGGAAAGGCCGCGATTCACCAACCTACAGACGCCAGCACATCAAGCTACCCCAAACTATACAATTTTCCCAATCAACCTTGAACCTAATTAAAGTAAAGTTGAAAATCAATTAATAAAGAGAAAGAAATTAAAAATAGTGAGTGTAGTAGCTCGATGTGCTGGTATCTGTACCTAACTACATAGGTACAGGCGATTTGCGGGTTTGGCGGAATTTTGAATAAGTAATAGGTACGTACCCATACAAGCAGCTGAACCAACGAACTGA
Source organism: Diarsia dahlii (assembly GCA_949775195.1). Taxonomy (NCBI): domain Eukaryota; kingdom Metazoa; phylum Arthropoda; class Insecta; order Lepidoptera; family Noctuidae; genus Diarsia; species Diarsia dahlii. The sequence goes on along the minus strand of OX459191.1, from coordinate 17,976,606 downwards.
CCGGCAGGAAGACGTACGGCAGTTGGCGAGGAAGACCATCTTAAGCAGTTAATTGATTGGTATCAATTAGTCATTGGCAGCACCGCAGCAGGGCTTACTCCTCAAATTGGGAAAGCTATGAATGAATAGGAAAGTAAGTACGGTACCAGCTCAGACTACCAGTCGTCTAATATTGGTAAAACGATGTAAGTGATAGGCCTATGTTTATTTACGACTAGCGGACGTCCCGCGGTTTCACCCGCGTAGATCCCGTTCCCGTGGGAATACAGGGATAAAAAGTAGCCTATGACACTCAGCAATAATGTGGCTTTCTATTGGTGAAAGAATTTTTAAAATCGGTTCAGTAGATCCCGAGATTACCCCATACAATTTAACAAATATACAAACACAAACTTTACTTCTTTATAATATTAATAATAAAAAGTATAATAGTATAAGTATAGATATAGAAAACAAACTTATGCTCGTCGCTTCATTCCCGTTCTCTGCTGAAATTAAGCCATGCAAACGTTAAATTTACCTTAGAACACTAGAGGGATAATGTAGCAAACCCGTTAGCGAAAGAATTTCGGAATCGGACTAGTAGTTCCAAGGATAAACCCCTACATACAAACGTACAAACAAATGCCCCCTCCTACTCTTGATATTTTTTGTATAGATGTGCATCCAACCTACTTATATGTTATAAATCCTGTGTGTAGGTTGGTATTTGGCAATAGCCAGCATTGGACACAAATCCGAACTCCAGGCAGCTTCAGAAAACCTCTCGTCCCAGCCGCTGCAAAAGACACCCCAGGCGTCGGGGGCCACGGGTTGACTTCTTGGCTTCCGACCACTTGGCTTTGAGTAATGGGATAGCTCGTCGTCCGTCCGTCTTATGAGGATAAGCCGTGTCGATGACGCGATCGTGTTCCACCACGCGCGCCTCATAGAAATGTCAGGACATTGGAAGGAGTCCTCAAAGGCCGACGCCTGGCGGGGTTGCGGGATTGTTCGAAACAGATAGGTACCGCGGCCCCGGAACAAGAAAGGAAACGAACGGAAAGGGCTCTTAAGAAGGAACATCGGTGAGTTTCCAAAAAAAGGCTGCTTCAAATTTTTCTATGCCTAACAACATTTTATAAACCGTGGATCGAGGATAGGATCGTGTTCAGGAGCCGTTTTAGCCTATTGGTAGGTACCAATAAGGCAGTCTATAAGTAGATTCATAATTTCATACCTATCGATTAAAATTAAAATTTGTTCTATATAACATTATGATCACGCCTGTAATCCCTGAAGGGTTTGGCACCTACCTACCTAATATCTAGGTACCTACCTACACCTACATTTCGCCAGTTATCTTTAAAAATCTCGTAATAGCTTGTTGCCATTCATCAACCGTGCACAAATCAAACCCCCGTGACTGCTACTGAGAAATTCCCGATGGAATAACCAGCCAGGTGCTCGACCTGGGAATCAAACCCAAGAGCTCATGATCAGCAGAAAGTTCCGCTTACGACCCCTAGACCAATGAAAAATTGTTCCTTAATCAAGTCTACCAATGTCCACGTAGGTACAACATTGAAACTCACATACACAAACACGCCCAGACCCGAAATAACTATCTGTAGGCCATACAAATACTTTTTCCGTGCGGGGATCGAACCCGCGACACATAGCGCAGCAGTCCAATGTAACTGTGTAAAAGTACCCGTAACGAAGCCGAAAGGAATTTGTTGTCCTCGTCACTGCGATCATTTTATGTTCTAGACCATAAATGGGGGTCCCCATTTATGGTCTAGAACATAAAATGATCTAGTTACGGAGATATTGGTGGTCAAAGTTCCAAATTTTTCACAGCTGTTTTTTTAATACTAGTTTGTCAGGTAATAACTTTACTTACATTACCTCCATGACCCGTTTACTATTCAAAGCATCCACTAGCAGAATGTTTTAAGAGTTATATTATAGGTATATTATATTGGGTTTTATCGTAAAATGTGATTTTCCACCAAAAAAAAAAAACGTTTCCTAGCAATAATTTTTACGTAGGGATTTAGTTTGATGTACCTACATAATGCTTGGTTGACGGCTTCGGTAAGGGTTCGCTTACACCCTACCAGGTTAGGTACCTACATTCAAATATTAGGTAAGTCTTATAAATCTCTGTGGCTACAATATTATTGAGGTAGGTACTTGCTAATTCTGTGGCACCAAGAATCATGAAAGGTAAAACGCAACAACTATATTCGTTATTTTGTAAAATTATCTGGTAAATCTAATATTGTGCGTAGGAATTTCATTTGCAGTAGAAAAACAAATTCTCCCTAAAAAAATGTCCGTTACCCTTCACCGTGCGTGCTCCAAGCTCCAACACGCACCCAGTCAGTTTTTTTTTATTACAACAGATCAAGATAGGACCATACATCTAACTTGTATGCAACTCTTGCAGAAAATCGCTAGTAACAAATTAAGATTTTTAAAACCCATTTCTAAACGTGTACGGTGACTACGGTGGCTGGCTAAATCGGCAAATCTTAAAGTTATCTCACGCTTCCTGAAGGGGGCGTGTTTCAGTCTGTTACAAAAGCTAAAGTGAGCATCTTGCTTTGCATAAAAGAGAATTTGAGTTAAATAATTTATTCAATCTGCTTTTGAGTGGACGCTTAATTCTTTGTGAACTAATTTTATATTTATTGTTCCCTCCCCTAGGTGTTCTCGCTAATTGTCAAATCGCATGTCGAGTAGCACGTTTAACTACGTGAAAACGTTTCCGAAAACAAGCTAGTTCTTCAACATAAATTAGGTAACTTTGAAAAAATCTACGTTGATGAAAATCGTGATTTAGGTGCTAATGTGACTCAGATACACATCAAAGTCGTTTTTGCACGTCAAGACGTTTTTAGGTTTCTAAGGCAAGGCAATTAGGTAGGCATTAGAGAAAAAAATATTTTTGATTATAACGGTAGGCAGCTTTGTTCTCAATAACATCAAGAGGTTGGTAGGTAGAGATCATTAGCTGTATTAAACTGGCCCCGCCCAATATCCACCGCAAAGACAAAAACAGTGTCCATTATTACAATTTAATGAAGAGAGAAAGCCATTAGGAACGGGGACTTGATTAAATCGTCGGTGAGCAATTGTCGGGTTTGAGGCGGCGCGGCGCCCTCTGTTGCGGGCTGCGGGGGCCTAATCGCACCGCCACGATTCTGATTACGTGTGATTGTTGTATCAATCATTTTCCCTATCAAATTATTCAGTGGCTGGTAATTGTATCATCGTCGTCTCGTAATGGCCGTGGAGACTGGACCAGCGGAAACATTCGGCTGCACTTAGTCTCGCTTTGTTACCCGAAGGATTGTAATTCATATGCTATTACTAACGAAAATTAGAGAGAAAATTGTCGTAGACAGTCGTTTGTTGTTGATTGCCGTGCCTATCATCGGATCTACGAAGTAATATTGAAAAGTCTTGTTATAGGCGTTATAATGGATTTGAATTTGAGTGGATTTCTTTTGTCGTTATCGACAGTCATCATTATTAGTTATAGTTTCGGCTTGACCAAACTTATCTGATTAATGAATAAGTAAAGAAAGTTGGAACATTTAGGTACCTTACCATGTTAAACTCGCATTAATTAGCACGAAAGCCACAAATTGCCTTGTTATGTCTTATAAATGTGCTACTTAATACCTTTGAAGTACCGAATATAAATCATTGAACAGCATATTTGCCTTATCGCTGGCGTGCGTGTAGCTAACCAGCCGATTAACTATGCAAATCCGAGGAATTTACTACGAGTGCTAAACGGTGCTGTACCGACGGAGCTTTGCATAACGCTACTAAACGTTACCTTAACGATCTGTGCTTTACAAGTTTATTTTCGTCAGCTTTTCATATTTTTTTATGATTTTCATAAAGGTACTTGCATAGACCAATGTTGTTCCTACCTTAGTACTTAGATATAACTTACCAAGAACCACAGAGTACATAATAATCCAAGTACTACCGCTACTATTAAAAGCTATTAAGTACTACTAGATATATAAAGTGACGAATGACAGGGAAAATGGAAGAAGATAGCAAGTCATGAGATGAAGGCAGGAAGATGATTATGATCTATTCGGTGTGAAACCAATGCGATGACCACCTTTACCAGACAAAATGTTTGCTGCAAGCTCTAAATAAATACAATGTTTTTAGATTATGCAGCAACAAACACTCTATAAAATGAAACACAAATACCCTACTTATTTGCCCTCTTTTTACAAAAGAACAATTAAAAATAGAGCACGAAAAAACTTAAAATCTTACATAATACCACGTTTAACGGTCTCCAATTAAAGAAAATCAGCTCATTTCTGTAACATTACGAACTCATTAAATCACTCCCCACATTGTAAGAACGCCTAATAATTCGTAGATAACTATCCATAATTAGTTAGTTACTAGTGCGAGTGACAGTTACATGGGCCTCAAATTAGCGGCATTAAGAATCGAAGTACAGATATAATTAAACAGTTGTCTAATTTAATTGGCAATAGGCGAGTTCCCACAAGTCAGAAAGTCACCCTCGCTCATTACGTTCGTTCCGAATTTTCCCAACAATTAACATGCGAGGTAGTGTATGTAGTAATTACAGGTGTGTGCGGTAAACGGTGGCTCAATCACGCTACAGCCCCACAGGCTGCCACACCGCTGCCTCGGTCGCGGTCGTGTGTTGCACACATTGATTTATAGCAAAAATGACGGACTATTGGAACGCTTTTAATATTTATGAGCCATTAATTCCAACATACTCTTGCAAACGTTCCATTTTTGCGGATTGGTAATTTGGTACATGACTTTGATCGTTTTTTAGGGTGCCGTAGTCAACTAGGAACCCTTTTTTTTTTTTGGTTGGTGGAAAATCATCGAATAACCCCCCCCCCCCCCGCTCTTGGGCAGAGCGAAGGGGAGTGTCAGACTTCTACTGACTAAAAACCAAACCCATGTTCCTTCTTCGCCCATGTGTCGGAGCCGCGTTAACCTTTCGACAAACCACAGCCCCGACGGGCGTCGGCCCTTGCGGGCCCCTCCTTGCTGACATCTCTTTGAGGCGCGCATGGAACACGTACGCGCCGCCGACAGTCTGTTGCCGTCATGACGACGGCCGGACGGCGAGCTAGCCCGTTACTCACCGTCCACAGGCCCGCGTCTACGGTGGCCGGAGGTCATCGCGTGACCCCCGACGCCCGGAGCGCCTTCCGCGGCGGCTGGGACGTTGAGAGGTTCTCTCCCTCTCTCGTTCCGCCACCTCCTTCGCTAGTCACTGCTTCGCAGAAGGAGGCGACGGCGTCCCATTCCTCTTCGCCCCGGACCATGGCTTGCACCAGGGCCGGGCGCGAGAGGTCGCCGCCGCCGAACGCCGCTACAAGAACACGGCGGGGCTCTGCCCAAGCAGGGCACGCCTCCACAGTGTGCTCCACCGTGTCCTCCGGTCGATCCTCGCAGTGGAAGCATCCGGGCGTTTCCTCCCGCCTGATTCGGTACAGGTACCTCCCGAAACACCCGTGTCCGGTGAGGACCTGCGTCAGACGGTAGGTGAGGGCGCCGTGGCGCCTCTCCAGCCTGCACTCCTCAAAGAGGGGACTTACCGCCACTATCGTGGCGTGCCCTGCGCTGGGTTGCGACAGTCGCTGTCTCCATGCCGCCATGAGATCGCACCGGAGGTCTGTCCGCCGCGCAGCAATGTGCCGCGGCAGCAGAGTGACCCCCCGGTGTAGCGCCTCCGCGCGCCACTCATGTAGGCGCGCGAGGACTATCGCCTCCAGATCCCACGGCGGCAATCCGGCAAGGAGATTCGCCGCCTCGCGGGAGATCGTGCGGTACCCGCGGACAAGCCTTACGGCCATGACCTTTTGGGGCGCGTTCAGGTAGTGGACGGCCCGCTTCCTCACGGCACGCGCCCACACCGGGGCCCCGTAAAGGGCCATGGACCGCACGATCCCCGCATACAGCCTTCGCCATGTCTGTCTGTCCGTCTGTCCATCCTCGCTTAATCTCTGTGACCGTTAGCACTAGAAAGCTGAAATTTGGTACCAATAAGTGTATCAATCACAAAGTGGTAAAATAAAAATTGGAAAAAAAAATGTTTTATTAGGGTATATGTAAAGTGGAAAGTGTTTTTTTTTTTAATTTCAACCCTAACGTGTGGTATATTGTTGGAAAGGTATTTAAAAATGAATAGGGGTTTACTAAAATAATTTTTTGATAATGTCAATAATTTCGGAAATAATCGCTCCAAAAGTAAAAAACAATGTGTTCCCCCCCTCTAACTTTTGAACCATAAGTTTAGAAAATATGAAAAAAATCTGAAAAGTAGAACTTTTTAAGGACTTTCTAGGAAAATCATTTTGAACTTAGATGGAAACAACAGTTTTTGTACAAAAAGTTGTACAAAATAATTTCTGGACTAAGTTTGTAGTATAATCGTATATGCAAGCATGGGTACCGGGAGCAGCTGCTGCTGGAGCGCGAACATAATGGATACCCACCTTTAAACTCATAAGTGGGAACACTTATTGTGACGGACGGGAAACTACGGAACCCTACACTGAGCGTGGCCCGACACGGTCTTGGCCGGTTTTTTTTAAACTGCCTAAAAACCATTAACATACAACATGAGCTTTCAAATAAATTGCATCAATTTATACTTGTTTCGGCTAAAAGTCACATTAATTTCTCATTTGGCTGTAGTAGGGGATACTCTTAACAGTGGTCTGACAAGTAATTACAATTATTATTTCACTGTTACGATAATTATGGCCTGCCACAGTAATTGAAAAAGTTTGCCATCGATAGAGTCCCCGAACAGCCTGAAATTACATTCTTTATTGTTATTTCTTTTCTCTCGATTCCTATCAGCTTTATTTAGCGGTTGTTACTATTTGAACTTTTAATAATACGACCGCGACGTGACCAAGGATTTCATGTCGAATTCGACATAATAACTCGAAGCGAGTGTAATTTGTAAACTTACAAAGTGATTACATTGTATTTGATGGTTTTGCTTCGTACGAATTAACTCCTACACAGTAACGTTAGGAGTTACTGTATAAAATAATAGTTGCAATACCATATACGGGGAACTTTAGTTAGACCGATGTGGGTGTCTAATAGAGTCAAACTACTATACTACATAGTTTTGTATACAACGTCGTTCAATAGTGAAGTGGAGTCAAGTACTCGTCATTAAACAAAAGTTCGACGGTTACCGAAACAGGCAACGCCACTCGATTGCTCGAGGAGCGTTTTAACTTTTTGTAAAGTGCAACACTTTCCCAGCCCCCGCGTAGGGCCCTTCAAAACGCTACTGCGTTTAGACAAATGAACAGCGTTGCACCCTTCGCGGCACACGACACGCGACATCGTGCACGTTTCAATGGAAACGACTGGCGTAGTTTTGTGCCTCACGTGTACGTAGTTCGAACCGGAAATAATGTTAGTGATGAAAAATAAGTAAAAAAACAGTAAAACAAGCTATCTGCTTACAAGACTGTAAACAAGATTTTCCCATTATTCTATATTTGGCATTCATTCTTTTTTCAATATTTTGATCGAATCCAAAATATGATCTTTTTTTTTTATTATAAATGGGCTTGCTCTTGACCTCAATCTTGCCCTAAGGGCAGAGATGATGTCGACGATGGAACGAGCTTACCCAGAAGAAGCCTGTTTACTCGCGACTTAAATAGATTAGGGCTATATGAACTCGGAAAAACCGACGCAGGCAGGGAATTCCAGTCCTTGGCTGTACGTACTTGGCAAAGCGCTTCGTTCGAATGTGTGGAACATCGACTAGGTATCGGTGGTAACCTGAAGTACGTCTAGTCTCCCGATGTAAGAAGGGAGATGGTGGAATCAGCTCGTGGAGCTCCTGCGCACACTCTCCGAAGTACAGTCTGTAGAAGACCGACAGACATGCGACTTTGCGACGGTGGGCCAGGCTATGTAGCTTGACAACCAGCTTATCGTCACCAATTAGCCTCCTGGCTCTGCGCTCTACAGAGTCAAGTGTGGCAAGTTGGTATTTGGCTGAGCCATCCCAAAGGTGACAACAATACTCCATGCCGGACCGGACTTGAGCTTTATATAATACTGAAAGCTGTCCAGGCTTGAAGTACCGCTTAACCTTGTTTAGGATGCCCAGCTTTTTTGCCGCAGTTTGAGCCTTCGACTCGATGTAGGCGCCGAAATTCAGATTCGCGCTGAACTTCGTGCCAAGAAGCTCGAGACTATCAGTAACTTGTACAGACGCACTCCGGAAAGTAGGGGCCAGATTAAACGGACTCCTTTTGGCGGTGAAGAGACACACTTGCGTTTTGGTGGCGTTGAAATCAACCAGATTCTCGTCACCCCACTCGGAGACAAGTCTTAAGGCTAAATTCGTTCGCTCTACCATGGCCTCTCTTAAAGAACGTACTTCATCACCACCGGCTTTTGCACTGGATGTATAACTCTCCATGACAGTGCTGTCATCTGCGTACCCAACAATTCCAGGAACAAGGAGGTCATTGATGTGCAGCAGGAAAAGTGTCGCGAAGAGAACAGACCCCTGAGGAACTCCGGCATCGATAGCCATAAGGTCAGAGGAGCAGCCATCAATGACCACTCGGATCGACCGTTCACTCAGGAAGTCAGATATCCAGCAGCAAAAGTCAGCGGGAATGCCGTATGCCGGAAGTTTGCTCAACAAACTTGCGTGCCAAACCCTGTCGAAAGCCTTCGAGATGTCAAGCGACACGGCAAGGGCCTCGCCGTGTTTCTCGATGGCCTCGCCCCAGCAGTGCGTAGCTAACACCAGAAGATCCCCAGTTGACCGTCCCCGGCGAAAACCATACTGACGGTCGCTGAGCAGGTCGTTCGCTTCAAGGTGCGCCAGCAGCTTACCGTTGAGTACCCTTTCCATTACGTTACAAAGTATGGAGGTGATGGCGATTGGTCGATAATTACAGGGATCGGCACGACTGCCCTTCTTGGGTACTGGTTGTACATTAGCAACCTTCCAGGAGTTCGGCACTGTTCTGGTTTTGAGAGAGAGGCGGTACAAGCGTGTCAACACAGGAGACAACTCAGGCGCACAGTTCCTTAAGACCCTTGCTGGTATGCCGTCCGGACCGCTGGCCTTATTCACGTCTAGGCTCTGAAGTACTCTACGAACCTCTTTCAAGTGTATTGTGATCTCCGGCATCGAAGAATCAATCTTTACTAATCTTAGAGATTCTATTCATCAAAATTGGTTCTTCAAGTATAACTCAATCTTCAGGAAGAGATTTCTCTTCCAATAAACCTTAGGTGAATACATGGTCCAGGAATACGGTATTTGGCGATTATGACAGTATTTATTTTCGGAATACCTACACTAAATACTGTCATAATCGCCACTATAGTAGATTTTTGAATAGCTATGTATTCGTAGAGTTAGAACAGATGATTATTGATATTTCTATTTACAAAAATTCTACCGTGTAAAATTCAACAAGTTAGTGGGGACCTAACTTGTGGAAAAGTTCATTAAAACTAAATCGATGAATACACAGCTATTCCAATCAAAATGTCACTTCTAGTGAACAACAATTATTTGTTCCACACATCCGCCACAAAATGGCGGAACTCGTAGGACACAATAAATCAATTGGAGTGGGTGGTTGACTTTTCACTCAAATGTGTGGTTAATTGTAACCGAAAATGACTGTTGATCGAGCCACACTTAATTTGAGTGGTGCTTTTGAACGCAGGGGTTGCGATGTGGGGTGACTTCCAAAGTAATGGTTCCGTTGGTTTTGTGATTATTTCGATACTAATTTCCTAAACCTGCCGGAAATAGAACAGCAATTATACTTATTATTGTTTGTATATCGTGTGTCATGCAGTTGTTTTGGACACAGATTTTTAATATCATGCAATGTTGGCTGATTGGTAAAATACTTATTAGTGTTTTTTTTGTGGAATACTTTGGAAAAGTCGTCTTAAGTATTTCTAATATGTTTACCAACCATAGATTAGCATAGGCAGATCTACCTATGCATGCTGACTTTTCACTGTGGGTGTACTAGACTACCCTAAAAAAATTAAATTGTGTAAGTTATCGATGTGATGAAAATTGTAGCGCGAAATAAATTAGATAGATATATCTATTATTTTATAAAGTTGTGAGTTGTGGTGTGTGTGTTGTACTGTTGTAACTTATCGTTTCATAATCGTACATCAATTTGTAACATCAAATTGATCAACCAATCTTAATCGACAATAAAAATTAAACTTTATTAACTTTAGGATATGGTATAAAAAACTATCTAGAACTAAATAATTATGTGGCGTTTTCATAGAGTTACATTTCAATTGGGGTTACAGCTCTTCTGGCCAGTAGACCTCAATCATCTTCTTGAGTCTTGCGTCAATCTCCTTGCCTTCTGGTGGCTGCTTGCCCAGGATGAAGACGAACTTCTCATGACAGTCCATCATCCCAAGGTACTGCCCTTCGATGACCTTCAGCCGCATCGGGTAGCGGTGAAACTCTGCCAAGTCTAGTTTAGCTGCGACATATTGTTTTATAATTAGTTTTTTTGTTAGTTGCCCTACCCTTGCGCTTTACAATACAATAAAGACAGGTGGAGTCATCATAATGACTGCGCAATCACCTGCTCGAAATCAACGAAGTTGTATTGTTATAAAGGAATTCAAGCCTGCAACTGATTATAATATATTAATATCAATTCATAGGTAAGTAGTTTGAGCTAAATTAACTGGTGAAATAAAATAAAAAAACACTAGGAAACTGTCAAACACAAAATTGAGATGAATAATAATAATAACTCTTTTGTCTGGTTCGGACATCAGTTGATGTTTAAAAAAATCTGGTAGATAGGTACCCTTCACCATATTGCAAACATGTTCAATATCGAAATGTATGGGACAGCATTTTATTTTATGACTCATAAAAATCTGTCCAAATAGGTCTAGCTAGAATAAAGTACTGACCCTTTAGTAAAAATTCGTGTATTACTCGTAATTCGTAGCCTATAATCGCATTAGATCGCGAAAAGTGGAAGGAGGGAAGGGAGGCCTTTGCCCTGCAGTGGGACAGTACAGGATCATAAAAAAAAAGAAAAATCGTATCTATACCTGTAGATGGCGGCATCTGCAGAGTCCTGTAGGATCCATCACCCTCAAGTTTCTCCAGGTAGTAGTCACGTGTCTTGTTGCTCCTCAGACTCGCACACGGAATCTGCATTTTTAGGACAAGATTCTCCCATTTAAGGTTTTCCACGAATTTTCCGGTCAATTCCTTCAGGTCCTTGCGTTCCTGTTAAAACCAATAAACAAGAATTAAGGAAAATCATATAGGTATCTAACAAGAAGAAGTACCTAAAGAAGAAAAAAAATAAAACTGACTTCGACAAAAATAAAACACAAAAAAGTGAAAAATAAACTTAAGAAGAAAAATCAGCTTCTGAATTCGGTGACTTTTGTTTGTTTGATTTCATGTTTTTGCCACCGACTTCAAAAGCTGATTTTTCTTCTTAAGTTTATGTTTCACTTTTTTGTGTTTTATTTTTGTCGAAGTCGGTTTTATTTTTTGTAAAAAAGTTTTTATTTTTCACTTTTTAGTGGTTCACATGTGCTTACCACTTCACAACGTACCGGTGGCGTGATGTTATGTTATGAACTGGTGTAAACAATAGACAGACATGAGATTTCAGCAATCCCAGTCCATTTGCTATCATTTATTGAGGAGTTCCGTTGCCTATCTCCGAAGTTCTTCATCAGATCTTCACCAAATAGTTTTTATAACCTTTGTAGTGAGTACAGGCGTGATGTTATGTTGTGTGATGGCGTAAACAATGCTTAGATATGCTATAGCAACAATCGCGGTTAATCTGCTGTTATTTATTGAAGAGTTCCCCCGATTTCTACAAGATCCCATCATCAGATATTGAAATGGTGACAATGGGACCACACGGAAAGCACCAGCTTTCAAATAAAAAAGAATCATGAAAATCGGTTCACTCAGTCGCAAGTTATGAGGTAACAAACATTTAAAAAAAAACAGTCGAATTGATAACCTCCTCCTTTTTTTGAAGTCGATTAAAAAGACATGCTGTGCCGACTTTAAATAAATTGGAATGAGGGAAGGTAGCAGAATGATGATTCTGACAAGATTTTTGATGAAAATTTAGTAGACTTGTCAATGATCCAAGTCTGTTAAACCAAGTTAATCTTCTATATCTTGGTTAAGCTCTTTTATCTAGATTTTGCCAGTATCGAGAAACCAAACATGTAGTATTGTACAAATAAGCCGTCGGGAATGAGTGGGTGATGTGCGCAGTTATTAGATAAACGATCGTCTACTATGCAAGGTTCTCGTGAAGACCTATAATTGATTGACCTTTGTTTAACCGGTAGTCAACAAAGTAAAAAAAAAAGAGCTGTTAAAATGACTCAGGCTTGGAACCAATTTCTCATCGTGGGTTTCAAATGTAGGAAGTATTTTTGCAATTTCAAAATTAAAGATAATATTGTTAGGAATACGGAGATACTGGATTTTGCTTGTACTACAAGTAAATGTAAATGGACAACACGGAGAAACCTGATTATCCATACTTGTTCTTTGTGTGTTTGGCAATAGGTAGGTACAGTTGACTGATATGACGTATCATCATTATCATTCGATGTTCACAGCTGGAGAAATGCTTCCTCTTAGGATCATGTCTTAGTGCACAACAATCGTTCCTATATGCAATAAATGTTCATACCTGATCGTTGATAAGGCTGAACTGAACGCAATGTGAATCTCCCGATCCCTTAGTCTTCTCCGTCCTATAGTGCAGCAGGTGCCAGGAACCGATAGCTTGGCTGTCGTTGAACGAGAGGCCTTGGGTGAACGCCTGGCATGTTGGATGCTTCTCTGGCTTGTCGTGTTTCTCAGGTTTATCGTGCGAGTGATGAGCGACGGCATCCACTGCCACGGTCAGCACTAGCGCTGGAATGAGGAGTGTTACAGTATCAAACTGGTATAGGGTTTTTAGTAAAATAGATGTATTGTATTTTACTAAAAATCCTTCCTATCCATTGAGATGAAACATTGTAGAATTAATAGCCTACATATTTGTTGTTTTAGGCTCACAAAATCAAATGTAGGTAAATAAGGGCTTGTTACTAAAAATACTAGACACTACAGATCATGAACAATGTTTTTGATTTAAAACTTGATACAAAATTACAAAGAGTGAAGCAAGTAATAAGGTCCAGGGAGAGCTAGAATCATTGCAGACTCACTCAGATTTACTCGAAGTAAAACTGTTGGTATATAAATATTATTTGAAAACATAGAAAAATCAGGACAATTTGCAAAGAGGTTTGTACAAGTACCTGTGACAATGAACGTGATGGTCGGCAACATGACGGGAGCTGGTGTGTGGAGCAACTGCGGTAATGAACTGAATGACTTGATTGCGACTAACGATGCCGGGATTAACTCATGTTCCGCATCTCCGAAGATAGGACACGGCAATAGTTTTTTTGTTAGGTAGGAATATTTATAAAATAATGACGTAATGTAGCAATCACAATGTAGGACAAAGGGTCTGCCTCTATCTACGAGAGCAGGATGCATGATGATGACAAAATCGCAGAAATACTGGACTGCGCTGATAAGGTTGAGAATTGAAGGAAATCTCCGAACTACCGCTCTGTTGATTGAGCATATTTAAAGGTTTCTCACTGAAAGAGAAATAACTATAAGTTCACCCGTTGTGAAATGTCTCATTTGTGTAAATTAAACTTTGAATGGTGTTAAAAAAAGAATAACCTATCTATCTATCTATAAGTAGAAACACTCCAGAATAAAAAAAGAGACACATCCACTGATCCTTGCGTCGCATGCGTCGATGTCGCGATGACCGCACGGTAAACAGAATAAACAGCTACTTCCCGTCTTCGTCCTCAGCGAGTGACGCGACGAGACAGTTCCTCGTAATGCGATAATACTAATCAATCCTCTCCACTTTTAGCACGAACATGATTTGGTGAAGAAAAACGGCCAATTTTCCTGTTGCAGCGAACAGAATCAAGTTGACAAAAAAACGCTAGCGACATCTGTGATACAAATTAAAAACTAAAATCCAGCATCGCACAGAGGGCTTGCGATCCGGATATCTGGATATCCGTATTATCCGGATAACCGCCGATTTTCAAATCCTATTAATCCAATTTTACAAGCATCACTATCCGGATTTTTGTGATTTTACGGATAGTTGTAGTTCTCCTTTAGATATTAAATAAAAAAGCTGTCATCAGTCAATCTGTGCAAAGTACATAACAAATACATTAGTTAGGTGCCAAGATCGAAACCAGCGCTTGTGTCTAGAATCCTCACGAGGTTACCGATACACTTTTGCTGGAAAAGGTGCATTTATAAAGCTTTTCTCAAATACCTCTACAAATGTGTTTGAATATTATCCTTTTAAGTATCCTACTAAGATTCTTTTTGGGATGTTTGAACTTTAATTCCCTTATGGCATGCTGTTGACCAAATAATAACAGCGTATAAAATTTAACATAGTTACACCGATGCCTCGGATTTACATGCAGAGCTGTGTCAATTATTTGTTTCGAATAATTATAATCGTTCTGGAAAACATAAATTATTTAATGTCCCATTTTGTCGCACTGTAGCTCAGTCCATCTTCCATATTCCGCGTAAGCTTACGATGCTCAACGCGCTCGTGGAGAGACCTACCCTGGACTGGACTTGTTTGCAGATGAATGGAAGACGATAATGTTAGAATGTTTGTGATTCTGTGAGAATACCGAGTAAAAGGATTACTTAATTTAGTGTTAATGGCTATTGCTGTACTAAATGTAATAAATCCTCTAGTAACTTTTCAGTAGCAGTAATTCGGTTGAAATATAGCACCAAACTACCTCCACCTCTTTAGTATCGGTTCAAACAGTTCAGAATCAGTTTAAGAATCGTAAGACCTGCCTTTATTTGTAAGTTCCCTTCAGACGCATAGTAAGTAACGTAAATTACCTGATACACAATAATGACCAGATTTATCACGATATTCAGACAATTGTATGGCATTGTTATAGTTGTTTTGGCATTATGAGTTTCAATTAATTTGAATTTGTTTTGTTAATTTTTAAGGTATTTTTGCCAAACAAACCGTTTTTCAAGGTAATGTTTATTATTTCTGTCATTTTGCTTGAGAGACTGATTAAAATGTGTTACAAAAGCTTATTACTTTTATTTTGAATAAAAACTAAAAAAATATCCGTATCATTCGGATACTCCGGATAGTAAAATATAAAAATCCGTATTATCCGGATAGTAAAAATGAACGGATATTGCAAGCCCTCTGTAATTCTCATATATATACCTAGTGCAAGTTAGTTATCCGCGTTATTTTGAGAGTAGGTATGAGCAGAATGCCTTGGGATTAGGGTTACCATTTAGAAATTTCTAAAGTCCTGACAAAAAGCCTGACATTTCAATAAAAGTCCGGACATTTTAGTAATTTTTTAGAAAGATGCTCAATATAACATGCATTTTAAATACTATTTTTTTTTAATTTTACAATTGTCAGACTGCCTGTTCTATTGAGTATTTGCGAGTTTATTTTTGTTATCCAGGCTCAAAACGCAAGTGTGGAAAGAGTGTTTTCTCTAATGGGAGCACAATGGACAAAAGAGCGGATTGTAGGTACCCTCGGTTAGATCATTGATGATGATTCGATACAACACAACCTTAAAAATATGAGCTGTGAAGAATTCTACAAGGAAAGTTTTAATGAAAGGCTCCGTCAAGTATCAGGCACTGAAAAATATAAAAATTATACCCCGAAAACTATTTTACGTAAAACTATTTTTGTTTGTAAGAAAATATTGAAGTGAAAACTTCTTTAGCGGCGCTGAGCACTTTTTTTGTATGGGTAAAAACTTTCAAACTCGCGTCAGGGTCACGTGATGCTGATCGAAAAATCTTAAGATTTTTCGATCAGCATAATAAAATAAATAAATAAATAAATAAATAATATTCCACAACTATCACACAATAATTAATTAATTAATTTTAATATTGAAGTTTTCACTTCTGCCGGCACTCCCGGAGTGCTATTTTTTTTGTTTGAAGTAGTTGATTGTTTGCAATAGAAGATTTGATGTTTGATCTCGTTAAGTCGAATGTTATAGAAGTTTTATATTTTGTTTTTAGATGAATGAGAAGTTAATACAGATTGAAGACTTATATTTGATATTCTAATTTAAGTTTTATTATTCGTATTCCATCTATTCCAAAAAATGCGGACAAATTAAAGAACCGGACAAAGTCCGGACAAAGGTCTAGAAGCCCGGACATGTCCGGACAAATCCGGACGGATGGTAACCCTACTTGGGATGGATGAGTCACGGAATAATTTTTATTGAATTTTTCCATTACGAATTTCCCAGTAGCAGCCACGGAGTCTGGATTTATGCCTGGCAGATGGCAATAGGCACGCCTCGACTTACAAAATTCAAAGTTGTACCTTTAGATACATCTCTACCTAACCCTTTAGGGATTGAGACGTGAGATTCCTAACTTTGAATCATAACAATTCTGACGTTAACACATTGATACCCGATGTCCCTCGCACTAAAGGCTAAATATGTTTATATTGTTGGATTTTCAACCCTTTCATTGCTAAAAGCGTTCGTAATTAAACAGTGGCATTTATTTAGGTATAACCTAGCGTTAGTGAAAACGGCCACTAATATTTTATTTACCTCACAGAAGAGATGTGATTTACCTTTTATTATACTTTGGTTATAATCTATTCAAAGCTTTACATATAATAATGTATAAGTTTTCAGGACATCTTGGTTGCCAGTAGGTACCTAAATTTTAACATTATTGTGGTTAGATTTCTACCCTATCATTAAAAGAAGTTGCTTTAAACTTTTTAAAAGTTTAAAGCAACTTTTACAAAAGTTTGCGATGTTAAAGTCTGTTTAAACAATGATTATTGCAATGCGAAATACTTAAAACGTCATAGTGTTGTGTTACCGTTGGACCACAAGCTTTTCGAAACCTCCTGTGTGGTTAAAGACAAAGCCAAGCGCGTGTCCTTTGTTTTGCGTTTATCCATCAACTGCTTGCGAATTGTTACCATTGTCACCCGTAACCAAAACTAAACCATACTGTAAAAGTGTAAAGGTACTATTTTCCATGGCAGTAGTATGGATTCGTATAGGGTTGCGGTTAGTTGCGCACGCGCTTTTTGTATCGAACATTTGATTACCATCCTTTGTTACGTTGCACGAAGTGTGACATCTGTCGTTTCTTTTGATTTCAAGAAAGTCGTATGAATTTATTGTTTTATGTTTACTTAAACCGGAGTTCATTTGAAGTCAATTTTGAACATGGATATATCAGGTTCACACACAATAACTTGATGGGTGTCAGCTAATCAGACTGTGATTCAGAAGATTCAAGTCTAGGGAAACCCAGATAGTTAACAATGTTCATTCTCAATCTTAGTGTAAAAACGTAGTTAAATATAAAAAAAAATACATTCCATTACAAATAAAAAAATATCATGTAATTACAAAAGAAAAAAGTTAAAGTGCTCTCTCACTCTGACTTTTTCTTGAGTGTTTGCACCATGTTTGCACTATGCGTCAGTTAATATAATTAAAAAATACGCACAGGTGTTTTGTAGGACTCACAGAAATCGCGTAGCCGCTTAGCTAGCGTAGCTCAGACGTAGTTTAGGCGTAGTAGACAATGCGTAGGCCTGATTAGTAGTTGTGTTAATTTTGCAAATATGCACAACCACTTTGGTGCGTCTTTTGTTTTCGTTTCGAGAAAGGAAAGACGCATCAAAGCGGGCTTTTCTTAGGCCCAGATTCAGAGACCACACTTTGACTTTACTACACTTTTCTTTTGTAGGAAATTAGTTTAACACGAAGGACTAAATTATTGAAACGCATATTAATGCAAAGTTTACTTTGAGGCCAAAGTCATGATTATCGACTACTTCGCCTTTACTAAGTAAAGAACAGCTTGAAGTAGATCTTTCCATCAAAGTAAAGTCAAAGTGTGGTCTCTGAATCTGGGCCTTAGTACCTACTTAATTCGAAAGAGTCTATCGATTTAAATGCAAAGGATAGACAAAACTAACAATTAACTGACAATTAGGTACTATTTCATGCGGTGTTATAAATCAAAGACGAAAGGGTTTGATCATAGTTTAGCTACATAGGTTAGCTACGTAAGCAAAGTCAGGAAGATGCCATTATTCTTTTATTCACAGTAGGTAGCAAGTTGCGTTCTCCAATTCCACTAAACCTCTGGGAAATAGAGCCTGGCAGAAATTAGTAACACTCAACAAGGCACGCAGAACCAATTACATGAGCGTTTCGTTGCTCCATTGCCAATTTATATTGGACAATAAATCATCGGTGGACGTCGAGTGCGCTCATTAAATCTATTATTAGGTGAATAGGTGCTACACTCATTTACCTACATACACATGCGTGTCTAATATACAAAATGTGGCTAATAACTGTGTCATCAATCAACCAATTTATTGACATACTTACACTGCTGGAACTTTCTAAAAATTACTGAATTCAAATGAGATGGTATCATGACGAGTTGTTTCGTATTAACTTAGGATGATTGTTTTATTAACTTGGGAATATTGAATATTTATAAGCAATACCTAATATAACTAATTTTATTAAGTTAAAATAATGCTATATAATTTATCATTGGTTAAGGTTATTTATGACAAGGGGTAATTAATCAAATGCTTATCAGGCATTTATCAAGAAAAAAGTGATCTAAAGAACCTACATTATTGAGTTAGTGAAAAACCAAATCTAAAGACTAAAATAGATATTAATTTGTCTCCAAGTCTACTCCACTGTACCTGCAATTGTAACCTAATTAAATCGTAGGCTCAAAATGCTTTTTGAGTTTGAAATTGTATTTGAGTGATCCATAGAGAGAGACATTTGGAATCTTTGAAATCCGTAAAATCACCAGTTAATATTACATATTATGTCAATAACAGCCTTTGAGCGCAGTTTAAACGTGCTAATCATATTCAGTGGTAGTATGATCAAGTGTGTGGGCACTGAATGGTTAGATCACCGTTTTGAAATAACTTACGATCATCCAAATACAGTCCAGAATATAAAAATCATTATTAAATGTTCCTGTACCCACTCGTAGCTACATTCAGTTAGGTGCGTCAGCACAGCGTTGCCGCTAGTTTATGTGGCTCGGTTATCTTCGGAGATTAGATCGGGCCTCGTCGGGACATCACGCCCACCGCTGGCCCACCAGGGGATCAGCAGAATACAACGTAAGAATATACTTGTAGAACTGAGGAAAGCTCGCGTGATAGTGTTGTTGTTTTATAATGGTTTGAGTTCTTTGAATGGACAGTGGTTATGAATTGTTATATTTTTTGTGTATTATGTATGACTGAATTGACTGGCTGTCCTCTGTAATAAGGGTTTTGTATGAACCTTCTTAAATATAATAACATTAAATAACAATATTTTTGAAACATTTATCAGGAACTTTTCATCATCTATAAAGATTTTAGGATTTAACAGTATGTCAATTAGTCTTTGCAGCTACATGCAAGACGTGATGACAGACGAATCGTGATCCAAACGGATTTTAATGTTGCATAATGTATGCTGAAAATTCCGAAAACAATCAACAAATACTATGCAACGTCTAAGAAACTATCAGTGATATCTTAAACACTTCACTAAATTAAGTAGTTATATATAAACACATTAAAAACATACTTAATTATACTTTCTACAACTTGCTGTAACTTAATCTAATTTTAAATACCAATTGGCTGGCAGGTTTTTCAAATAAAAGTAATGTTAAAAAGCCATAAAATTAATGAAAAGTAAAAGAGTTATCCAGTTTTTTATACACTTTTATGCCGTTTTCTATTTGCGTTTAAATGTCTCTCACGGCCCGTGGGTACAATAAATTTAGCGCAGATACAATCAAATAATTACTTGTTAATACTTTTAATATTGCAAAAGAAACCATACGAGCAATTACTTACCTACAAATAGGAAAAGGTTTTCTTTAAAATATTGTATATCTTTATGGGGTTAACGAGCAGTAGAGTTATGTCCCACATTAAATGTTTTTTATTATAATTTATGTATTGAGATTATAAATTCGCACGAGCTAGGCTACGTACAAAACTTTTGCATTTCTATATAGAAGTTTATTGGTAGCTGGTATCTGATTTTCACAGTTACTTAATTATATCTTATTCTAGCTAAGTTTATGGCTTGTTGACTGATGAATGATCACCTTCTTGAGCAGGATCAGTCGACCAGTCTTCCACCTGCTAGGAATCATAACTTTCTTCGGCAAATCACACATCACATTCCTGAAAATTTATGTTGTGTTTGTTTGTACATATAGCTAAGTTGAGTTTTAAATATTTCACAGAAACACATAATATGTTTTTCAACACACTTGCTCGTAAAGTGAGCCTTATTACATCGTTCTTAGGGCCATAAACCGAACTATAACTCACTAGTGCATAATAGAATTATCACTACAAAGTTAAGTTAGTACCTTACTGCTTATATACGAGTAAACAGAGCATTTTCAATACCGTTTTTTTTTGCACCGGGTAATACCGTTTTTTTTTAAATTTTATTGGTTGAGTTGCTATGTTCATAAAAAAGTTTCGATACAAAAAAGATCGTGTTCAATAGTAAAAATAAATTAATGTAGGTACCTAGTGCTTGCTCATTTCATGCAACTTTGAATTTAAATAGATAACTTTAACTTGTAGGTTTTTAATAAATGAAACTTTCACTCAAATAATATAACTTTTGTAATATTATAAATAAATAAACCTCATTCTTTTAGTCTATGGTCGATCGCCATTGTTACAGTATGACCATTTTAAGTTTGAATTTCATGGTGGCGCCACAGGTCAAGAAAAATGCATTGCTACGTCAAACTTAGTACATTTATTTTATTTCCGTGTTTTCCCACCTGCACAGATAAGTTGGTCGAACTGTAGATGCGCGCGCATAGGAAAATCGATAATTTTTTGCCGCTATTGTGAAAAAAAATTCAGAACTCGCTTTAACTGTTGAAGATGACTTTTTAGTATTATTTTCTTCACAAGTGTGTTGAAAAACGTCGTATGATACACGTGTGTATTGATGATTACCGTCCTCGGCTATCTTAAGACCCTCACCTGACGGCTCGGGTCTCAATGGCGCCTCGGCGGTAATCACCAACATTACACACTTGTACCATAATGTACTATAACAAATTTTGTTTTTTTCAGGTATTTTGGCCTTTTAAACTCACAAATACATATGATATAATGACCTCACAAGTTACTTAAATAATATAAGCTTGCTGGATCAATTTGACCAGTACAAAACACAGACAGATCTTTAACATATTAATACAGTAGAGATAAATCCATGATAGTTTCCCTATTTCAGCTGCATCGTATCTAAGCAGGTGATAATCAAAAAGGAGGCACCTGCATTAGCGAAATCATTTTTCTTCTGCTTCCATTAAAAACTGTTATAATTGCCGTTGTCTAAACCGCAGCCTTTTGTTCATCATCCGCGGACATCCCGCCGTGGTTTTAATTACTGCCGGCCAAATGCGTTAATGTAATCAAAGCTCAATACATCATACTCGCGCTATCGCCCCGCCTCGGTTTGATTAATAATTCTAATGAGCGGCGGTGCCAAACGAGTTAATTAAGCGTCGTTTTTTACTGGCCGGTGCCACCGCGGCTGGTAAACGGCGCATCAATCACCGCTTTGTGTCTGCCGCCGAACTTCTTAATGATTGAAATGATGCCGGCGAGGCTGCGCTGCCCTTTGACCGCTGGTGCCTGCGCTGCCCCGGTTTGGGGCTGAAGGAGCGGGTGCAAAGTGTTGTTATTATTGTGCTAAAGAGTGTCTTCTACTGACATAGAAAGCGGGAATCAAATATCCAACTAGTACCTAGCAGCTGACTGCTGGTTTGACTAACAAAGATTCAAAAGCTCAAACACTAACTAAGGAACTTACTGACTTGACTAACTAAGACTTACTAAAAACCTAATTACCGTACCTATTTTAACTTAGGAACATCTGAAGTTCGAAATTATATGTAGGCAGAGTTAGTAAATATCGGTTGTTCTCTAGCAAAAACATTGCCAAAATTAATACCTCCCATCCATGTAACAATATTAAAACGAAGATTTTATAATGAAGTATCAACACAAAAACTGTAGCAATTAGGACAATCAGTTTCTCAATATTAAAATGTAAGAGTTAAAGAAGAGCTGAGATAAAAATACGATACACTAATGTAATATCTAGACCGGTAGCTAAAAGAATTCGGTGCGTACATTATATATTATAGCCTCAGGCTTTATCTGGCTACCGGTCAACTACTCCAACATCATTTTGAGATTTACATAAAATAGCATTTAATCTAGTCTTTCCACCAATCAGTGCACCGCTTCTCATATACCCATGTACCTATTACTTTAAAAAAATAAGTTATGGTTATGTTGCATTTATAAAAAACAAGTCTTCAATACTAGTAAAGCTATCATACCGCCAAGTAGTATTTGTATGCGTAAAACACGTATTTTATGTTTCTTTTTGCTGCAGGCTATAGGCGTTCTGAATACCAAAATTTAATTTCTCATCATTTATAAAACGACAAATCAAAATATCTTTGCCCGGGGACGATCTACGAGACAAATGGCAAACATTAATATGAATCAAAACAGTTTATTCTGTAAAACTAGTGGGACCGGTGTTCGTCAAACATTATCAATCATTTTCGCTTCGGCCGCGGGCAGAATAGCTTTAATTTGATAAAACGCAATTAGCTACCAAAAAGAAATCTAATCTCAAGAGGCGGCTCCAACTTTTTTGGCCGCCATCTTTTTGGGTTCCACATTGACGCCTCGAATAAATAGAATGAATTACAAAAGTTAACTATAACGAATGGTTAATAGAAACAATGCTTTAACTAATTAAGAAGACGGTTTTGATAGATTGATACCTAATCGAATAACACATAAATCGTTACTTACTTTTTATTGCGTCTGCACAGAAAATGACTGCAGATGAGTTCTATGGTGTGAGCTTTACAAAGAGCAGTCTAAATGAATAATTTTATTTTCTATTATAAACGCGTGTTTTCTACGATTGAATGGTCCTTCAATTTAGTGGCGAGTCATTCCAGTGGCAGTATCAAGTGGAACGCGCGCCGCGGGGTTTAATGTCTAATTCACCGCGCTACCAACAGGTGGCGGCTGCGCGGCTTTTCAAATCTGACAGACGCCATTGCCTTTACGTCAGAAAGCCGCGAATAAAATTAATGATGTTCGCGCCTTAATGACGTTTCACGACGCCGCTCCATTGTATCCGTAATACAACAATTATTGAGATCATTTATTAAGTTTATTGATCTTTTAACTTAATCTTTTATTTCGTAATTTAGCTCCGTGCGAGAGCGCGAACTCTGAAAAAAATATCTCATATGCGGAGGTATTTTTTGGACTATTTTTGTCATTATACGGCGTGATGTGAGTGGGGTCTTTGAATATAGAGGCAATTACTGCCCCGCATGTGGTTTGATTATGTACGACGGTTCCATTCCATCTAGCGATGAGGCTATAAAACGCTGGTAAAAACATTACTAAAACCTTTGCGAGCCGTAGTTTTTGAGCTTCCGTTGCTAAATTGATGCTGATGTTAAGAACTATTGTTATGATTTTGTGAACGTTAGAGAGACTGTCTGTTTTTTGTATGTTCTAAAGTAGATTAAGTTTTCGGATGGCTTCGGGTTTTGATAGTTTGCGGTATGGACTTGTGTGTGTGTATGAACTTTGTGCAGCCTGTGGAAGTTGATGCCGCCAGTGTAGACGTACCTAGTTAATTAGCAGTTAGTTGACAGTTAGGTTCCTTTGACGCCGGGTAATGTCGAAGCTTTGCCGTCTTAGTGCCATTAAGTCTGAGCTCGACTGGCATGCTAATAGGTACCTCTCCGCTTGTTGCAAATTAACCAGCGTCGTCTGGGAGAAGTTGACGCATTTGTGATTAGAAAATTCGGTAAATTTCGTACAATATGGGAAAATAATGTTTGTGTCGTATTATAGGAAAGGTACTATATTTTAGGTACCTACTACTAAGAGCATGGGTAGGGCATTTGTGCCTAGTTGATGGCAATAGGCCCCCCTATTACAAACATAGGTAACCTAACCTAACTGGTGAAATATGGGTGTACTAATGGGTACACCTCTGCCTAACCCCGGGGATTACAGGCGTAATGTTATGTTGTTATGTTATGGGTTACTTACAACATATTTTCTAAGAAATTCATTAGTCCAGTTATTCGTTGCAAATTTAAATTTGTACAACTTTACTAAGTTAGCAGTTTTAACCGAATTTAAACACCTTCATCATCAACAGCCTATTAATGTTCTCACTGCTGGGACACAGGCATACTCTTTTTTTTTTAGATGGATTGGGCTATAATCTAACACGCGGGCCCATTGCGGATTGGTAGACATCACAAGTCTTCGATTTTTTTGTTCTAGGACAGGTTTCCTTACACCTTATACCATGTCTGAAATACTTATACGTTTTAACTGCTATAACTATTAAATTTAAGGCCGTGGAAAGAAAAGAACGTGATAAAACATTTCTTTTGCATAAGAGAGATGATCTGGGTAAATTATGAACAAAGATTCTATACTACTAAAGCTGAAAACATGAAAATAAGAAAGTTTCGTTTGGTGTCACAGTTTTCCATTCCCATAACAGTTATAGAAGTAACTGGGTCAGATATGACAAGAAAGTCTCTCATGCCCGAAAATTGGTGATATTACAAGAAAGAGTAATGACAATTATTATGAATACAGTATTCTTGATTCTTGAAATCAGTTCGTAATACGGGATACAAATTTTAAAGAATGTACTTATCAGGATTTTATAAAATTCTAACTTTAAAGGTGTCAGATGAGAGTTTATTTCGTAAGCTCTGAAATCACACACTGAAATTCAAGTGTAATGGATGTTTTACTAATAATCTCATTGTAGATTGTAGTGCAAAGAAAAGAGAATGAAATATAGGTTATTTATATAAGCAATTGTTAAGGAATAAAACGATGTCCTATGTAATTTTCAATTAATTTCCTAATTGATTTGATGTACCTACTAAAACTAACAAAATAGGTAACCACTTCATCAATTCATTTTTGCTACAATTTTATTAACCTATATAGGTATTAGGTATCTTTATGGCGTTCTATAGGGGAGGCCTTTGTCCAGCAGTGGACGTCTAATGGCTGATGATGATGATGATGATGTCTTTACCTATGAAATTGGAGATTTGTATGAAAATTTTAAAATATAAAAATTTTGGTAATTTTTTTATTTCAGCTAATCAAAGTACTGGCCCAAATGATCTATACAATTTTGCCATTTTGATGGCAGTTTGTTTATCCCTTTACTGTAGAAGTCTGCCGGACGGGAGGCGATGAAGTCAGCGAAAGCGTTTTGTACTGCCTCTCGGGAGTCGAATTTTTTACCACTTAAAAAATGTCTAAATTTTGAAAAAAGTAGAAATCTGTTGGGGCACCGTCCGGTGAGTACGGTGGGTGACGGAGAGCTTCCAGCTGTAACTCTTGTAGCTTTGCGATGGTCTTTCGTGAAGTGTGAGCTCGCGCGTTGTCGTGGAGAAGCAATGGGGATGAACGATTGACTAGTCTTGGTTGTTGAATTGCGAGCTTCTCCATCATTGTTTGCAATTCTTGACATCTGCCGTCACTGTTGTGCCATTCGGTAAGAAGCTGTGGTGTACAAGTCCCTGGGTCCACCAGACAGTCACCATCATCTTCCTAATGAGTAATCTTTTTTGTAGCGCACTGATTACGTGATGTACCCGGGTCCACCCACTGAGACGAACGCTTTCGGTTGTCGTACAGGATCCACTTTTCATCGCAGGTAACAATTTGATTAAGAATTTCATCGTTTCTATGCCGATTCAGTAGTGCTATGCATGCTTCGACGCGTAAATCTCGCTGTTTGGTCGCTTAGTTCGCGTGGCACTCACTTATCTAGATTTTTTATCTTTCCAATTTGACGCAAGTGCCTCAATGGTGTTTTGACACTAACTCCAAGGCCTGCAGTAAGCTCAGCCTTAGATTGAGTTGGATCTGCTTCCACTATCGCCTTCAATTCGTCGTTGTCGACAATGTTTAACGGCCAACCGCGAGGCTCGTTCTTCGACTCAAAATTTCCAGATTGAAAACGATTGAACCAGTAATGGACCGTGGTTTATGCAAGCAGTGTTAAGCCCGTACACGTCGTTAATGTTTCGTGTTGTTTGCGCAGCGGTATTTCTACGTATGAACTCATATTCGAAAATTGTACGAATTAGCAGTTTATCCATGGCGCCAAAAACTACCACAATGTCACAAAAACAAAAAACTATCAAAAAACAAATGACTGAATTTGAAATTAAAATAACACGTCTTTCGAATAAAATTTACTTGAATTTCGAATTACGCGCCAATCCACAGATAATTAAATCTGAAAATGCCGGTTATAGAATCTCCAATTACATAGGTAGAGACCTATTTTATACAGTACTTAATATTAGCTTGACTTCATTTAATTTTCTAAGTAATGGGAATGCTAATTTTTTTCTGAGTAATTTAACATGTTAGTACATGACTATATATAGAATATCTAATATCGAGTATCGAACCAACTGAAGCAAATTTTATTACGTAAAAAAAAATTGAAAGAAGATTAGTGTTTCATTTGGGGTCAAACCAAACCAATCATTGCGGACTGGCATGCAAACGCGGACAGATACTTCTGTATTGATGCATGCATGATCTTTGTACGGAAGAGTCCGTCACCAAGAGTCCGAAAAGACGTACCGGGTCGGCCCTAAATTCTAAGAATGATAAACAAGAGTTCCCATTCAGCTATGTTAATTCCATCCCCAGATTCCGTTACCTAAACCTTTAAACAACCAAGTATCGAATTAGCGCTTAGCGGAGAAGGAAATCGCCTGAACCAATTTCAGCGCTGTTATTACCATGAAAGATGCTGTAAAGGCAGTTCGCGCCGTCGCGTTACAGGCATTTGTTGGCCGCAAACGAAGGCAAAGGAAACACGTACCGCAAAATGATATCTAATAAGGCAGCGTTAAGATTATCGACACGATACGCTTCCCTCAACAAGCTCCGATTTCCCAATAACATTCCGTATCTTGCCTACTATAATTTCAAAGAGCCTTCATGTACGTACCTACGTAGATAATCCGTAATTCCTTGTGTTCGGTCCACGATCGTCGGAAACCAGCGCAATTAGATGCAATCGTGTCGGAATTATTGTAATAACCAAAAAGAATCGATGCTCTAACGATGGGCGATCGCAGCGCGGCTATTGGCGCGGCACTCACCAATGCGCGCGCGCACGACTCGCGTTGTTAGCCGATCTACACGAGATAAGCTAATTATACAACAGCGGACGTTGATTGTTATTCTACTTTCCTCCTTTATTTTTCAGATGTTAAGCTTTCGAAGTATATCTTAATCGTTGTACGCATACATAAAGCTCAAAGTGGTTATTAAAATATCGATCGGAAAGAGAAACACGTTATTATAGTACGAATCGTCTAATCATTAACGATTGAATGGACCACCGACGATAGCCATTACGGAAATTAAAACGGGGCCTCCATGTACAAATATGTCTTTACCTACATACAAACATGAATCCAAACCAACATTGAAATAAATTGATATTTAGGAATATGTTTTTTTAACATTTACCTTCGTAAACTAGATAAACTTTGGGGATATTTTAACGTTATAATTGACCACCATTGTTTTCTGTATCTACATTACCATATTCATGCATGTTTTGTTCTTATAATCTCATGAACATAGGTATTTCATTTATCAAAAAAGTTTCCTCTTCATGAGTAACCGAGTTATTATTGGTTACACTAAATATGGCGTTCATGCCTATTTGATACTACTCAAAATCATGCAATAAATAAGGAAAACTGTGGGGAATACCAAAAAAGGATATAGGAACTGGAATGATTAAGCCATCATCATTCACCCGCCCTTTTCTCAATTTATTTGGGCTCGGTACACATGATGTCTTTTTCTTCCACATTTCTCTATTACTCGCATCTCATCACATATCTTCTGTCTTGCCGCATCATCCTTTACACAGTCCATTCATCGTTTCTTCGGTCTTTCGTTAGGTACTCTTATACCCATACACATTGACGCTCAAAACTTTTCTCACGACATTTTCCTCATTCCTCGGCATCACATGCCCAAACCAAGTCATGCGATTACCACACAACTTTCAGTAGCCGGTGACACTTTCAGACTTGACCGAATTAATAATTTCAGTACCATTATTAATTAGACATAAGACTTAAGCAGCTGTTGACATGATCGAGTCGTAGGAAGACCGAAAAACAAAAAAATTGCTGATACTGGATCTTAACAATGCATCTGCATGTTTATGAAATTTCGATTCTCTTTTCTACTCAATTAAGTTTTAACACGCGAACTGATCACGATCGGGGCATGATATTTAAGGAAGTATGCCACGAAATTAAAACAATGTTTATGAAGTTCTTACCTGTTTAGGTTAATGCATTATTATGCCGACGGTAAATTTTTTCATCGAATTATGACCGGATGGTTAAAATTGTTATTATTGCTTTAAACTTTTTTGTTACAGTTCCAACTTTAGTTACTGATGTGGTGATAGTTTTGTCTAGGGTAGTTTTTGTATGTCTAGTCTTTTCTCAGGTGATTTGCAGTTGGATTTCGGTGTAACCAGACCAGGAATAATACCGAACACTAGAATTTTATATAGAACGATTACATATCTAATCTCCACAATATATAGGTATAGAAGTAAAACAATCTCAGTTACATCTTCACATACCATTAGTAAATCGTTCTGGACACATTAAATAAAATGAAACGTATGTCTAAACATCACTGAGCGGCATTGAGTTTACAATTTTGTAATATTAAGGCGACATTTACACGTATTAATTCGTCGTACTAGCACAAGTTATAATGTATCTGCCTTGAGTCTAGGGTTGTTCAGGTAACCATGCTGCTGAAAATCTAGATTTCTTTAAAAAAGTTAAGAACAGATCTTAAAACCTATTTGATTTAGGTTAGTCACAGAAGTAAAATATTACTTTCAGGGTTTTAGTGGATCATATAATCGTAGAAGACCAACCAAAAGAAGAATACAAAACTTGACTGAAGAATTTTATTAGTCCACAACTGAAGAAGTGTTTTGTGTGTCGAGTCATGAACAAATAACCTGAAACAACTGCCAGAAACACACACAAGTAGACTCACGTATTTCACCGTTTATTTTGAAATCTCAAAAAGTTATTAACAATTAAGGAGTTCTCTCGTGAAGAAGCGATCTGTGGAATTAAGTCATGTCTGCCATGAAAATGTATTGTCACCAGACCCGAAGTGCAAAATTTCAGCTCAATTGGTTTGGGAAAACTGGTTTGAAATTCAGAAGCAAGATTTTATCGAGACAAACCTACTCCGTGATTAACAGGGCAAGTTTTAACTACCAAGAGAGATACATACTCCCTAATAAATTGATGAATGGACTGTGTGAGAAAGGAGGACTACCGAGACGAAGCCTAATAGAGAAGTATGGAAGAAGATTAAAGACATACTGCACCGATACCAAATAAATTAGGATAAGAGTAGGAGAATCATGACGAGTTTAAACTACCTACAAAATATGTTGTACAAAATATTGCTTATAGGTCAGGTTCATGCCTGACAACCATAGCCAGGCCTAGCATTATCCTGGATCGTAGGCACAGCGGTCACGTATCGCCGATTGGGCCGGCTCTCTTCATTGCGAGGACGTGTGCGCGCCGACCGCGCATGCGTCGTGGGTGCGCATTAAACGCGCCATGTGTACGCGCAGTCATTATGTGAATATCGTACATAATCGCTCGCTATGTGCTCGTTTCAATTGTTTTTCTTAAAGCAAAGGAGGCTTTAGGAGGCTGTTTAAGTCTGAAATAGGATTCTAAAATTTAAATAAATTCGAAAGTTTTAAGTCTCTTGTTCTCTATGGCACGGGATCAACTAGACCTAGGGACAAAATTATAGGTAATGCTCATCCAATCGGTTACAAAAAAGGGAGTTTTATGTGCAAAAAAACTTAGCTCTTGCATGCTACAAGAGCCCCATTATTCGAAAGTGTCCGGGGCCTCAAATTGGTTAGAGTTAAAGTTGGAAGTAAAAAAATACCAATCGAATTCAGAATTTCATCCTTTTTGGAAGTCGGTTAAAAAGTTAGTAGAAAGTCCAATGTAACCTTAAAATAGACGGTCCCTATTTAGAATAATAAGAACTTGGAGGGTGCAAAGAGAGATGAAAATCGTGGCAGTGGCGTTCTGTGGTTTCTGCCTAGCCCCATAGGAAAAGGCATGACTGTATGTATGTAAGAGCCTGGTCCTCTACATTTCCCAGGTAAAAGTTAGAGTGAACGAAGTGCCTGAACAGTTGGAGTCATTGTACTTCATTCGTGTCGTAGCTGATCTGCTACGCTGCTACGAAAATAGAATAACAAAACAAAAAGGGACATTTTTAAATTAATTAATAAGAGTCTGAGAACAGTATTATTTCAACAAACTGATAATTTTTCGGGTAGGTACCTATGCCAAAGAAACGTTAGCAATAATATTATTTCAACTAAAGAACAGCAGAAAATAGGCAGATGTTTGCTTATCAGATGAATAATAACTAATCCATACTGTATAATTTATAATATCCTACTAATATTAGAAACGCGAAAGTTTGTAAGTATGGATGTTTGTTACTCTTTCACGCAAAAAATACTGAACGGCGTTGGATGAAATATAGCACACAGATAGTTTATAACCTGAATTAACACATAGGATAATTTTATCCCGATAGCACGAACCGTGCGACAACAAACTCTACGCGGGTGAAGCCGTAGGCATAAGGTAGTGTAACATAAAATAAACAGCTACGAACGGTACCTTTACACCTTCATGTTCAATTTCAAAGGAAAATCGCTATTGATTTTAGCTACACCAATGCTACCAGCCCCACCTGGCCTAATTTAACGTTATCGAGTCCCAATTAAAGCTAACTGCCACCAAATGGCGGAACATTGCCAGTGTTTTAACAAGAGCGACTTCACTCAACCGCATGTCATTTTATTGCTCCCCCGTAACACATAATTGTCTGCGGTTAAACCCACCCTTAAATACTTAAGCGAATCGTGCGCACTTCGGCACTACGCATCGCAAATAATTCCACAAACAAGCCGTAATCATACCTATACATAATTTGTATAATTATTTGTCATTTGTAAGTAAATTGCTTTGAATTTTATTTAATGTCATCTTCCGTAGCTTCGGGCCCTTAATGTTCCGAGTCACGCCCGTTTTCATTGTACACAACATGTGTTATAATAAAAATAAATATAATTTCTTAACCGTCATGTTCGAATTTGTTTTATTTGCACTGAGAACAACGACTCAAGCACACACAAGTCACAAGTTACCTGCGAATTTCATTCAGCACAAACAATTACCAAGATCACATAAAACCTCTACGTTTTGCATAAAATAATCAAGACGTGTTTATTACGAGTTCTAAATAATAATTTAATCGTTGGTTATGAGGAGTTAAATGTTTGAAAGTGTGGATATAAAAAGTGTGGCGAGTGCGACACGGTGCGAGCGTAGGCGGCGACAAGCTCAACACATTTGTTTCGATGACGACCGACGCGATTTTATTATAATTCATTTACCGTGTTTTAAATAGAATCAGATACAGTATTAGACGATCGCATTCCCCACTCAATTGTTGAGATATCAGGCCACATGAGCAGATCGACATTTCAACTCATAAAGATAGTGAAGCTTGGCTCCATAAATATAAAAAAAAATCTTATCTCAAGTTGCAGACACCTACAGATTTTATGAGTTAGAGATGGTTATATATTAATAATAAATGGAATGAAGAAATAGTACTGTCTTTAGTAGCTATAAAAAAGTCTATTCAATAACACTTTAATATCAATTATGATTGAAAATTGCCGAACAGTCCCCGCAATTCATTTCTGTTAACATCTAATCATGGAGTTATACGGCTCCAAAGTACCTCCTATACGACCAGTAAATTAAATTGAAATGGACTTGACTTGAGACACAAAAATTGGTGAAAAAAAAATCGTTGTTGTCTTCGGCTTGCTCACCCACGGGTAATAATTGGCGTATGAAAAAATACAGGAAGTCATTAGTGGCAAAGCGAGCGAGCGGCATCTATTTCACGAGAATGGTCGTTCCAATACCGGGACTGCGTGTCACACCGTACTTCAAGGTGTGAATAGGGTTTGTAGATCTTTTCTCACAAACTGATGTTCTTTTTTTGTCTTGAAGTTCTCTTTAATAGTACATTGTTACCTTAGGGGTGAAAGTAACTTATTTAGTCCCCGAGACGGGGTTTGGCGCCTGAGCGC
This sequence comes from Diarsia dahlii, assembly GCA_949775195.1. Taxonomy (NCBI): domain Eukaryota; kingdom Metazoa; phylum Arthropoda; class Insecta; order Lepidoptera; family Noctuidae; genus Diarsia; species Diarsia dahlii. The sequence goes on along the minus strand of OX459191.1, from coordinate 17,943,963 downwards.
AGCGAGGGCGCTAATAGTTCGAGGGACTAAATAAGTCTTTAACCCGAGGTAAACACTGTGCTTTTCATTACGAATACAAGGAAAGTTGATGGAAATAGGCTTGCGATCAATTACCTAAATCGAAAGAAATAAGAAAGAAAAAACAAATTGACAAAAAAATTTAAAAGTAAACATAAGAGAAACTTCTTCTTTTAAATAGTCTTGCTCCTAATTACATCGGTTGGGGGCAATAGGCTTGCCCCCAATTACATCAATTGATGGCAATAGGCTTGCTCCTAATTACATTGGTTGATGGCAATAGGCTTGCTCCCAATAACCCAAATCGGTGGATGGCAATAGGCTTGCTCCTAATTAAATCGGTTGATGGCATTAGGCTTGCTCCTAATTAGATTGGTTGATGGTAATAGGCTTGCTCCTAATTAGATTGGTTGATGGCAATAGGCGCGCTCCTAATTACATCGGTTGATGGCAATAGGCTTGCTCCTAATTAGATTGGTTGATGGCAATAGGCTTGCTCCTAATTAAATTGGTTGATGGCAATAGGCCTCCTCCCAATTACCTAAATCGGTGGATAGCAATAGGCTTGCTCCTAATTAGATTGGTTGATGCCAATAGGCTTGCTCCTAATTACATTTATTGATGGCAATAGGCTTGCACCTAATCACATCAGTTGGTGGCAATAGGCTTGCTCCCAATTACATCAAATAATTTGACAGCTGTCAGTAGAAAGCGATTCTCCCTAGGGCTGAAAAGTAGTACTTTCAACCCGCTCCGCAGGCATGTCATGACCTACTTTCAGAGTATGAGTAATGAAAAAGATAATTTCTTATAGCTTTTGAAAAATCTGTCACTAGCTTGATATGTAGGTACTTAATGGTGTGTAATGTCATCAAACATTTACAAAAGCACACGTGAAGTCCCACTATTAATTTGAAAGATCACATGAAGCAGTGCACAGTAAGGCTTTGGTCTAGAATTTTAGATGATGAGTTCAATTAAGATTATCAAAAGTTGTAAGCACGTAGAAGGGGTTTGACGATCAAGTTCAAGTTACGTGACGTTCTGACAGGAGGCGAACAACATTCGTCACTAATAAGCCTTGTGTCCTCGCAATTTGACATTTCAGACATTTTAATTCACTTTTAATTCGACTTATGAATAGCTCTTTTACGCGGTTTGTACATTTTATATTCATTAATATGATACTAATATGTGTCTCGTTATATGTGGCCAGTGTAGTGGGACGGTGGCCGTTACCGATCTGTGTCACCCATTGTCGACTGTTCCTGCGATCATTTCGGCAACAAATCTTTTTGTTCGCCAGTCGTTATAGTGGCTCTACGGAAAACGGTTACAAGAGTAATTTGTAGCAATAAACGGTATTTAGAGCGTATCTAATTTCGTATTTTAAACATTATCTTTATCAATTTCTCGAATCGTAGATGCAGTAATTCATGTCTTCTGGAAGTTTTTTTGAGTCTTTGATGTTAATGTGTCTTATTATGGGCAATTATTTATGCAAAGATAATAGCTCACAGCAATAATTTTTAATTACACATCGTTAATTTATGTAACACATTCAGAATTTAATGCTTTTGTAAGCTGAGTTTAAATATGATAATGTTATACAAAAATCGTTGCTTCTGTAGTCGGAATTAAGTACACTGACTTCTGAAATGTTTACTTCGTCAAACATAAACTCTACTCACTATATATGCGCTTGTTCCTTATTACTAAATATATTGTACTAAGTAAGAAGAATGCGAAACTAGTGCATAGATAGTACTCATATCCGATTCCCTTCTACCATTCTTAGAATGAGAAATATTTAAGTGATAGTTTTATAGTCTGTTTATACAACAAATGTGGTATGGCGTTGGGGTGGAGAGTGGAGAGCGTTAAGCGGACACTCGGAGAGCCAGCACTGCGTCATAAAGCGAGTATTCAGGAACGACACCCATAAAACCTTTATGATTAGTCAAACCGCTGGCGAGGACGATTCATTATGGGCCATTATGCGTCGTGTTTATCGACTTACTCTATACAAGCCAATAAAATAACGAACGACCGAGATAAGAGGTGGACAGTCCTCTAATCTCCGGAACAAGGGACACTAATTCGATTGTGGTTTTGGTCGAGCCTTTTTTGGGGTTTACGGCACAAATTGAAGTGTTAAAAAAACTACAAATTGGCTTTTTCGAGGGCCATTCATTAGTTCCACGCTGAATGGCGTTCGTTGTGTCGTTTTCGCTCAATTAGTTAAACGGAAATTCGAGCTTCGGCGGTCGCACACGGCGCGAGCCCCGGCTCCGCGCCTCCCGTGAAATATTACGACGTTTTAAGTGTTGCCATCAGCATTACGATTATACTGAAATGGAATAAACTATGTTATAGTAATTTGTCGCCTCATAAATATAAAATTTATATCAGCAGGTTTAGATATCCATAAGTTGAATGCAGATAGCTAATTGAATTGGGCATTCTATTAGAGGTAGGTATCATAATTTACATATTAGCATTAGTGTTATTTGGTATTCTATTTTATACACATTTAATCTAGATTTTATTACAATGACTTTTTCGAAATCTATTTACAAATAGCTATATTATAGGATTTATGCATGGACTTTATAAGAAAGCCAGCGTTTAGAAAATACAAATTCTGTTATGCTCAATGGTTAAGAATGTTATTGAAACATTAATTAGATACAAGAGTTGAGTTAAGCGTACAGGTTTGCCACGGGCATATCTGCCAAAGCCGTTAATTAAGTAATTCATTGAATAAATTAATAGTAACTTGTTCCTCACAGTCAATCAGGCTGTATTATCGTATCGGTGATAGATTGCTGACAAAGTTATTCGAAATATTTAACTTTCTATCTACCTACATTTTAACCTCTATGGAATGGTTACGAAACTAATTCGCAATAATAATATTATATTATGCTGCTTTCACAGCCGTTGTATATCTCTAAAAGGTTTGACAGGCAAATATTACAATATTATAAGCGACAAATTGGCTTCCTTCGCTAATGGAGAAAGTTTTGGCGTATGTGTGCAAAATAAATAGATAGCTTCTACATATTTAAAAAGTATCTAGTCTTTCTTAAGTTGATTAAGTTATATCATAATGTAGGAATAAAAAGACCCATGAAATTGGAACACATTTGATATAAAAGCTTTATAATTTCCGGTGCTTTTTTGTCATGAATGGAAAACACGAGATGGAAAATAATTTTGAATGATGGCACAGGAAGATGATGTACCAATTACCATTCATATTTATGTACCTAACTAAAAAAAAATATACTTTTGGGAAAAACCCACATGAAAAGACTAGCGATAAATGTCTCTAAGAAAATTTTACTCTAAGTCAGATTATTCGTGTTATAAAAATAAACCTTGTCCTGCCTGAATCACAAAAACTTTCTTTGTTTATTAAAATGATGGTCCGGTTGTCACTTTATCATGATGACTAAAATAGTTCTAGGTCTTTTAGATGGGTAAAGCATATTGTATGTGAAAGTTTTAGATAATCAGATGAGGTATTTCTACCTATGAGTGCCTAAATTTACGAGTATATTTTAATTGGTATCGTATCTTTAATGCAAATATAAAAATGGGCCTTCTCATAACGTTTAATATTTAAATTGCCATTTATAGATTCACAAATAAGAATCAATAAGAATCTATTTGTTCGTCGTTTCATTTAGCCCACGCACATCCGCGCAGGTGACCAATCCACTTACACATTCTTTTACCTTAAAAACACACACAATAAGTTGATTTTAACACATTTAGCGTATCGTTCGTATAGTTAAAAGCTGTATAATAGCGTTATCTTAGGGCCGGCACTAAATTGGGATGTCTCGGCCGAGCGTGGCGGGGCCTTATCAGTTTTGTCGTGTTCATCTTGAGTTGTGTTAGGCTTTACTCGGGATATTTATGTCGCCCCACGTCGGGGTGGCGAGCTCTGGCGAGCGCGAGCCTACACGCGACAATGTCGAAAACTTATTGTTGACGTCGCGCAAGGAATGTACAATTCTATTCTGTTTTCATACAGAAATTGTATTGATATTTACAAGAGAAGGGCGTAGGCCGGAGATTTACCTATAGCTTACTCTGATTTTGGTACGTGCACCTAACTTTGATAAGGCAGGCACGAAGGCATCATTCTGACTAGTGATCCAACACGTGACAGCATTACGTCGTAATTTAAACAAAGATGTCGTTTATGATCGTGGGCGCATTATAAAGTGACAGTAACGGACGGATAACCGGCGATAGCGCAGCGACAACCCTTGCCGGACGCATCGGTTTGATGAAGCGCTTTTTTGATACTCTTTCACATTTTTTTTCACCTTATTGTCCGTGGTCCATTGATAAACGGACAGGTATACGTACTCAGACAGGCGCCAACATTCCTCGCTCCGACCTCACACTTACTCGTTGCCTTATAAAAACGGGCACACTTTTTTATATTAGCACTTTTTGGACTTATTTGCCTCCCTTTGTGTTCGTCGTTGTTGTTTGTTTTGGTTATTAGAGCGGCTGTAGGAAGTGGACGCGATAAACCTATTGGGCCTAAGCGTTTTATTGTACCAATTTTGGATATCCGTTTTCATTTCACTTAGAGATACTGATAGTCCCGATGTCCGTTCGTAGTCACTTATTTATTTGTGTGAGCCAAATGATATCCATTAACACCTCTCGCCGCGAACGTAGTTACGTAATAAATGTATATGAGAATGTCATAAAAACTACAGGGTAAGTAATGTTGTTAGTTGTCGCGTTTCAAGACGTGTGTATGTTCATTAGCATAATGTGTTCATATTAAATGTTTTTGCCAGGTGTTAATTATAAAATTAATGGCACAAGCTGAACAGGTTGGTGGGTTGGTCGCTCCGGGCAATATATTTAGCAAGAACAATGCGGAACTAATCGCATTAGCATTTTATGAATGGATTGTAGCGTGTGACAAATATTTGAAAGTTGTGATGTCGGCGGCCATCGTCCATGGCAGCCGAGTGTCCGGAGTGACCATCTGACGGACATGGACAGCTAGGGTCACTGACACCCATACACTTTGCCCATAATTATATCCCGGATACTATCGTAAAGGCTCTTGTTCCCCTGACCTACGGTTTTACGTTTTAGTATCTTTTTGTGTAGGACTGAAAGGCTTTCATTAGATTTGACAGTGTGAATGATGCGTGTGAAATATCCATCTCTTTTATTGATTTCATTGCTGTTTTTATATTTTAGTCCATATTTCTTGTACATAATTATGACGTTCCTTAAAAGCACTATTAAAGTGAATGCGTTGCGTAGGTAGGTATTTATTTAAATAGGCTAAGAAATAAGTTGTAGATATCAAAGAGGATTGCCTCAGGCGACTTGAGCCTCCTTGGCAGCCTTCAGCCTGTCTATTTAGAGCGGTGTCTCAAATTAGGCACAATTAGAGTGCGCTGGGTTCCGCCTCTGGGTTCTCGAGAAATTAATAAATAGGGCGCCGCATGCGCATCGTCACCGGGTCCTTTGCAAGCGCCGCCTAATCGCTGCGTTTACGGTCCTAGTGCAATTTTGATTTATTTGCCAAACGGGTCATTTCCGGCACTAAATGACCATTTCGGATTGTTTAGACTTCATTCATGGGTTTTTATGATTCGACTAATTTGTGGAATGAAATGTGGGGAAGTTCAATTACGACGGTTTTTTTGTCTTTTCGATAATTTGTTTATGTTTCCAGTTTTATGTGAATGGCAGGTACCAAACTTGATTCGATGTCAGTTTTTTAGATTACTACGGTCATTGTGGGAACTGATGCTGCGGCCTTGCATCTGTCTATCTCAGATGATTTACTAACATATAGGTAATTTGCAATAAACTTACATAGATAAATAGATACTCTGACATGGATAATTACCTATGTAACTACATTTTATAAATTGCCAGCAATCTAATGTTGTTTGTAATGATTTCTCATGATTGCATTGGCCTTAGAATCTATTATTTGTTATTAGGAACAAAGTCAACCACAACTAGTGGAATAACTAAGAAGTAATTTTCCATATCGAAATCATTTTTGATTCGTGATTATACGTGTAAGGTAATACCTACACCTAGTTAGGTACTTATTGTCTTCTGCTTAACGTTGTTATTATACGTATTTATATCTAATCTAAAGCTTGGAATGTGCACTGCGGGATTTTCCTTTAATTCTGAGGAACTTGGATTATAAACAGAATTACTTAATTGCTGTTACTCATGACCTAAGTGTCTGTATAGTGAACTCATCTAACTTCGTGATAAAGGCATTTGTGCACTCGCACAGCCTTATGATACCGCTCAAACCAAATATCACCGAATTAGGCGAATCACAGAATTAGATGAGTTCACCCTACCTATTATTTATTCATCCTTTAGTTATGTGCCTAGTTTATGACATCTTGTGTTATTTCATGATTCAAACTCAAACTCAAAGCATTCAATTCAATTAGACCAGGCACTTTTGAATGTTAGAAAAACAATGAAAACGAAGCTACAGTCACAGCAGAAGGCATTAACTTGTAAAAGTACTGTAGTTGGTTATTCCAAAGCGTAGATCTCTATGGAGAAGAATTGGTAAAATCTCCATGGACATTCTTTTATATTGACTGGTCTCCAATGTTAAGATCAGCAATTTTTCCTTAGGTATTTTCTAATGTGGTGTAACATTTAACATTTTTCATTACTCATACTCTGAAAGTAGGTCAGAACATGCCTGCAGAGCGGGTTGAAAGTACTACTTTTCAGCCCTAGGGAGAATCGCTTTCTACTGACAGCTGTCAAATTATTTGTTGTAATTGGGAGTAAAACCTATTGCTATCAATCAATGTAATTAGGAACAAGCCTATTGTCACCAACCGATGTGATTAGGAGCAAGCCTATTACCATCAACAAATGTAATTAGGAGCAAACCTATTGCCATCAACAAATGTAATTAGGAGCAAACCTATTGCCATCAACTGATGTAATTGGGACTAAGCCTATTGCCATCAACCAATGTAATTAGGAGCTAGCCTATTGCCATCAACTGATGTAATTGGGGGAAAGCCTATTGCCCCCAACCGATGTAATTAGGAGCAAGCCTATTGCCATCAACCGATGTGGTTCTCTATTGTGTCACCTAACTTTTTTATCCATAATTTAAAATGCCAGAACTTTTTTTGTCCTAATCATCATTTGTCCGAATGATAACTTACCCGAACTAAATATCACATAATATCACATGCCATAAAATTGAAATCCCTAAATATAATATGTCCTAAGTCCATTTGTCATAAATATTACAATCATTATTATACGAAAGACATAAAGTTGTTTTCCATAAAAGTTTTAAGTCCTAAATTAAAATAACATAATGTTTATTTATCATAATAATAATAATAGAACAAAGTGTTTCAAAGTTTTTGGTCACGTCACTCATACATGCAACGCATGTACTCCATGATGCATGCGCGCTCGCTTCGCTCGCATATTAAATAACACTAATATCTTCTGTCCCCGAAGTGCCGGGCCTCCGCTGGCCTCCTTCGTCGGCCTACGGCCCGGTGCCCATGCCGCCCATAAAGGATACTGTCGCGAGACGGTGATTCATCCACTTAGCGGACGACTAGCAACAGCCTATAAGCAGGGAGCGGGCAGCCTATGAGGAGCAAGCCTATTGCCATCAACCAATATAATTAGGAGCAAGCCTATTGCCATCAACCAATGTAATTAGGAGCAAGCCTATTGCCATCAACTGATGTATTTGGGGGAAAGCCTATTGCCCCCAACCGATGTAATTAGGAGCAAGCCTATTGCCATCAACCCATGTAATTAGGAGCAAGCCTATTGCCATTAACTGATGTAATTGGGGGCAAGCCTATTGCCCCCAACCGATGTAATTAGGATCAAGCCTATTGCCATCAACTAATCTAATAAGGAGCAAGCCTATTGTTATCAACCGATGTAATTAGGAGCAAAGTCTATTCACCGATTTAGGTATTTGTGGGCAAGCCTATTCCCATCAACTTTCCTTGTATTCGTAATGAAAAGCACAGTGTTTACCTCGGGTTAAAGACTTATTTAGTCCCTCGAACTATTAGCGGCCTCGCTGCGCTCAGGCGCCAAACCCCGACTCGGGACTAAATAAGTTCCTTTCACCCCTAAGGTAACAATGTACTATTTTACATTTATTAACAAAAACCTTCAAAAAAGAGAGCAGTGGTGGCTCAGTGGTAGCGGCCCCAACTTACGAACAGTGAGTCGTGGGTTCGAACCTAGTCAGGTGCATTACTTTGTGTAATTTATTTCATCACCATTGCTCTCAAGACGGTGAAGGAAAACATCGTGAGGAAACCGGCATGTTTTAGAACCAAAAATTCGAAGACATGTGACATCTACCGATCCGCACTGGGCCCGCGTGGTAGATCATAGTCCATCCCTCTCCCAGAGAGGAAACCTGAGTCCCTGCAGTGGGAACATTATAGGCTGATGTTGATGATGATGACATTAAAAAAAAATTCACTTACTTTTAGTGGCCCTGTTGGCCTTGTTGAATTTTTTATATTTTTGTTATTTACAACACGTATTTTCGCGGTTAGATGTTATTATGATCTTTAGTCGCTAGTTCTGACACCTTATCCCCTATTGCATGGGACTTAAACATAACTGGCGAAATGTGGGTGTACCTAATGGGTACACCTCTGCGTAACCCTTCGGGGATGACAGGCGTGATTTTATGTAATGTTTTAACACCTTCCTGCTGCTGCTTCCTGCTATGCCGGAGGTCGTGGGTTCGATTCCCACCCAGGACAAATGTTTGTGTGATGAGCACGATCATTTGTTCTGTGTCTGGGTGTAATTTATCTATAATACGTATGTATTTAGAAATATATAAGTATGTTTATCAGTTGTCTAGTACTCATAACACAAGCTCTGCTTAGCTTGGGACTAGATGGCGTTGTGTGATAGTTGTGGAATATTATTATTATTATTATTACCTTAAAAACAACATGAATTATGCTGTGTGTGGCTTGATCAAAACAGCTTCCACCAAATCGGCATCAAACAATCTGATTCATGACTATTAGACTGACTGATCAATGCCAGATTATTCTGCAGATGTAGTCCCTACACAAATGCCCGTAAATTTTAATCTAAATTCGATTCTCGATTGCTGTACCGAGCGGCACGAATACCAGCACATCCCTAAGGGCGCCTATATCGATTATATATTGACGTTGGCTATTGACGTAGGACAATGTCCCTGTTTGATTAGCCCTACCGAACAAACACGACATTAGCTTTGTTTTGCTGACGATCAATCGGTAGGGGTCGTGGTATTTGCACGGGATCGCTTCGACTTACCAAATACGAGAATTTTTGACACTCGGCCGCTGAATTTGGAGGTAAATACGAAGTTTTTGTGGATTCAAATGGAATGGCAAATATTTTGGAGATAGTGTGGGTAAAGAGAACAGAAAAGAACTGTGGTGTTGTGGGGTTGGTTCTTGCAACTCGTCTTGGAAGAGGACATTTGGCCGCAGGGAGTGGTGTTCCGTCGGTTCTACGGCAAGTGCGACATGGACGCACAGTGACATAGTGGACAAGTGAAGAGTTACTAACATTAGCTTATAGGGTCTATTTACTAACACAAATTGTACTTTATCATATTTATTTAAGTCTAGAAGAAGTTGCACAGAATCGCGACTGTTGGAAGGAGTGGAGGGAGGCCTTTTCCCAGCAGTGGATCAATGTGGGCTAACTGTTATAATGACAAGAATGTTAGTCTGTGAGGTATAATATAATAATATCTAAGAGCCAAAGTTGCCTGAAAATAAATGAATGTTGTTGTTGTTCACATTTTTGAACTTATTTCAGTGACCTGTAATCTTGTGCATTACATGATTTATTTATATACCAGTAGGTCATCATTAGTGATGGTGCTACTTACCTTCTCATCGATTCAATCCAGTACCTACTTTCCTACAAGGATACAAAAAAATACGTATGTTCATAAACATAACAATATGTCCGAATATAGTTTTTAGGGTTCCGTACCTCAAAAGTAAAAGACGATACCTGTCTGTCCGACCATTCCATGTTCATCAATGTCGAAAAAAATACAGAAATTAGTTCAACACTTAGATTAATGGAAAACCTTTAAGAAGTCTATGATGCTAAAATAACATGGAAAATACCAACCCTTTTAACCCTTCATGTGCAAGTGACTTGCACTTGGCCAGTTTTTTAAAGACAGTTTCATTTCTTCCATTCACAACAACCACATTGAGAAATACCTTTTAAAAGGACACGTAAACGTCGTACACATCGATTAAATCAATGAAAACCACCACTCAAACATTGTGTCATCGAAATCCTTGGTACCTATTGAATTATTCTTATCTCCCCACTTACAATACTGCGTGTGATGTCATCGGACCCAAGCAGGTATCATTAAGTACCTTTAACTTGACAAACTTATTTTTACACTTATTGTAACAAACCCCCAGTCTTATGTGTAAGAGATAAAGTTCAAAATTGAAGAGGAAAGAGTTTGTTAAACTTTAATAAGGTTGTATTTGTTATCTGTATCCCGACTTGTGACACCTCGGTCAGACCGGACGGATGGAGTAGTGTCCGACTAGGAGACTTCAATAACTTTTTATAAAATTGTTGTAATTATTGAAAAGTTTTAACGTAACATATCCGAAGGGTTAAACTAAGGTGGATCATAAAGTGTACCTCATTTCGACAGTTTGGTTTAAGTCCAACTGGCAAGCCTATTGCCATCAACCGAGCACAAATCCAAACTCCGTGGGGCGTGGGCGCGTGGCTGCTACTGAGAAATTCCTAACGGAAAAACTTAATAAAAGTTTGCTTAACTTAGAAATCGAAATCGGGCACTACCCGGGGATCGTTGATGGCGCACTAGATCCCATGATCCCCGGTACAAGTGTGGGAAGGGAACACCGGTGTGGTTTATAGTCAGTCGAGTCTGACAGACCCCTCTGCTCGCCCCAGGGCGAAGGACATCCATGAGGATTTTCCAACCCGGAATAAAAAAAAAAGCTTAAGAAGAAAACCTCAGAAAATCCAGGACCAGTTCAGCAGTCACACTTGCGACCACTAAAACAGCGAGCCAGTCCAAAAGTTTCATAAAAGTCATTTTAGTATATTTATTTTAGTTTCCATTTCATTTAGTTGAGAAACTTACAGTAGGTACCTACCCTTAGTAGCAGTTCCCATGCTACGAGTATGATGTCATTAAAACAACTCCTAAATAAGTTAAGGAAACCGAAGACACCCTAGATAATAAGATATGCATTATGCATGAACCTCTATGCCTTAGTACTTACTTAATGTGCCATGTGTGGCAATAAAATTATTGCCACTAGCAACCTGCTTGGCCAGGAAAGTGGATACCGAATTATAAATGCTGTCCTGAAACCGGGTAAAGAATTTTGTAATTGAATTAAAGAAGTTTTGAAATTATTTCATTTTCAAATTATCTAATATAGCTAATTATATCGAAAACAATACATTGTCCAAACCCTAATGAAATAGTTATTCAATCTATTTACTTACAAAAGGTAACTTTTATTCCAACATATTTAAAAATCTGTAGCCAAGTTTGAACAGGGGCGTGCGTAAGAGGCGCCAAGCAGATTAGATGGCCGCGCTCGCTTCAAATTAATTTGTTTTAAGACTCATAAACAGACTAATTAACCAATTAACATTAGACTCAAGTGTGAGTGCGATAATACTTCTCGATGTTACATCGAATGAGTAAACAAATCGAATTTAAATTGGCCCCGAGAGACATCGATATGCATCAGGTTACGATACTACTTTTATTCACACTAAAGATAAGTCTGAGACGATTAATTTTGTTCGAGAATTTTATTTTATGTTTATTTAATTGGTGAATGGTCCTTCCTTATTTATGAGAAAGCATTAATTCTTCAATCAATCCTTCGGCAACATATTAATCAATGTACTACTTCAATGTTATGGCACTAATAACATTAAATATTATTTTCAAGACATTGAAAATCGATATCAATAAAACATTAGTCGAAAGTTTGAATGATATTCAATGTCTAATGATATGTTAACGAAATATTAATTCTGCTTCCAAAGAATAGCGAACCACGAATTGTAATAGGTGAATACGATCATAAACCTTCAGTTATTAAAGTTTTAATAGTCATATCCATCATAACAGAACATCAAAAGCCAAGCAATTTATTCGTTCAATGGTTTCGCTACTCACTTTTTATTAATCCACGGTACATTCCGACGCGTAGGCGAACTCAAAAATTCTCACAGAAACGAACATTTAATAATACGAATGAATATAATGCGATTCAAACGATTTATTTTCCGTGTAAGCACATCACGTACGAACTAAATCATCGGTCGGAGAGCCGAAAAATATACCAGAATCGCTCCTATTAGCTTACGATGGGATCATTCGATACAAATCGTATGAAATCGATTCGTATCGAGAGACTAAACACTACAATCAGCGACGACTCGTTGCAGCTGTTAGTTATGCGATCGGCGTCATCCACTAAAATAATATGACACAGCCATTTCTGTATCTCCTTCGTGCACCCAAAAAGGAAAACTATTGATATAGCCATAATTAAGTGTAGTGCTGTAGCGATCGCAGAAAAACTTCTTAATATTCTATTAAATATTTGGAGATGAATTTGCAAGTTGTGGACTGGTTACTGCATAAATGGTTAATCTGTTTAGTAGATTTGATGGAAGTAGGTATCGGCTACTGAATTTTAAAGAAAACCGGAGTCTGCTGTATGGTAGTTTCATAATCAGAAATAATAACTCTCCTTTTGGGCTTCGCCGAAAGTCGGGTGAAAACAAATTGGTTGATGACGAACTAAAATCGTCAACTTAACCATATATTTTTATATTTTTATCCCAAACATTGATTACAAACATAATCGCAACAAACACTTCTTGAACCTAACTTATTACTTTAGGTATTCAAGCATAAAGTTCGTAACTTCAAATAATCTTTGTAAAATAAGGTCGCGTTGTAATATGTTGACGCTACCCAGGCCAGGGATCAACGGCAGACATTGTAAGTGGTTACCCATGCTTTCAGAGCCTATAATTTGACAATATTTTGTGTCATTTGGGCTTTATTATTACTTACGCCATTACACGACTGTGGATATAACGTTAATACACGAACAGCGCCGAGCGAAGGCCCGATTAAGGGCGCTGTAACCACAGGTTCCCCTAATTCAATATTAAAAGCATCCTACGACGTGATCGCCAACTAATAATAGTTTAATTTGAAGAAATGTCCCTGAGAAAATGACGGAATGTCAACCTTTTTCTAATGTTTTTTTGAACGTCAAAATGAAATGGCTCGTTTCAAAATTTTTTGATCGGAATTACAGTGTTTACAGACACGATTTTTAGTAATAATGTCAGTTCTATTGCAGTTAAATTGGATATTACTGCCTGTTATGATGTATCATTAGATCATTAATGTATTTCGAACATATGTAATGGTTCCTTTTTTCGGAAAACATCGAAAAACGAGCTTTCAGAGCTCTCAGTCAAGCATTTAATTAGTTTCATTGCTTTTCTACATATCGTGTGGGGTCTGTCCTAAGGGCCATATTAGATACTCTATCTAAAGGCAAGTTATAGGAGTATTCGATAGTAGAGTATTTTCAATTAAAGAAAATGTGTAATTTTAAGATGAGAAAAAACAATGCAAAAATGTTTGATCTTTAAATAACACAATCCATATGTAGATAACACAATGCAATCTATAGCACCTAACCAATCCACAATCAACTAAACAAAAGCAAAACAGAATCATGACATCACGTAATAAAATCTAAATTGAGTCGGTCTGCATTCAAGGGTGGCTGGCTGAATCTAGTTAGGTGTAAATGGAGGCATCGTTTATGTGCGGAGCAACGTAATGCAGTAGGGCGCAGGGCTCCCAAGCCATGCATACTAACGCGCCGGGTAATAAGTAGCCTGATTCCATGTTTACCCTCATCGCTGTCTCTGCCTCTCTGGCCTTCTCCGGCTCAATATACTGCGAATTTGAATGTAAACGGAAAATTTCGCTTGTGACTGGGTTTGATTGTGTGGTGTGTGATTCGAATTGTTTTTGAGTGCATTTGTCGGATTTGATTTTGTGGAAAGTTTGTATGGTTTGGAATAGGTAGTAACGGAGAGGAACATTCTAAAATAGTTCGGGCGGTAGAGTTGCATTTTCGGTAGTGTTTTGATCCGATCAATTACCATCTTTGTCAATAGATTTCGAATGGTTAATAAGTGAACCCAGCGTTAGCTGAAGAACCCACGGAAGGTGTGGGATCAAAATGATGATGAGACGGCAATCGAAAGAGAATTGATTATTCTTCAGCTAAATATATCAAAACATTGTGAAAACTTAGCTTGGTATGAAGACTAGTGGTCTTCAAGTCAATTAAGTCCAGCAAGTGACATCGAAAAAAGTGGTGATTGCCCACTGCAATGACAATCATCGCTTTTTCCGAATCGACAGATTTCAGCTTTCGCCAAGTATTTTCAATTGTTGTTACTAATGTTTAAAATTCATTGAAATTATGCAGTTCAATGGATATGCAATATTCTGAAATAATTTAAATTCTTATCTTTCTAACACAATAAATGCGCTAGTCTCTGACATGTATGTTATGCGTATGGTTGTTGTTAAAAACTCCTGAACGGATTTGGAAGTAATTTCATAGGATACTTTTTATCCAAGTAGAACGATCTCGTGGGAGAATTTCTGATCTCCACGTAGACAAAACCACGGGCATAAACGAGTTCTTTCTTAATTTTGCCATGCAACGAGGCAAACATTACCGGCTGACAGCGTTGAGGAGCAGTATTTTGATGCCTTTTTACCCGACTGCGGCGAAGCCCAAAAGGAGGGTTATGTGTTTGACGTGTATGTATGTATGTCCGTTTCTTTGTTCCCTCATGACTCATAAACGGATAAACCGATTTGAATGAAATATACGTCATTAGATTCGTCTTGATGGCGCGAGTGTTATAGGTTACATTAAAATTATAAAACAAAGAAAAATTGCGGATTTTGGGGGCCAAATCGCGGAGTTCAAAAAAAAAAAAAAATTCCAATACCATCGAGTAGGGTATCAAAATAAAGGGTTTTAAAAGGAGATTACAAAAATATAACACTTATATGTTTAAAAGAAATTCAAAGTGGAAAATTCTATAAACAAGCACAAAAGTTAAATCATCTGCGAAGAATTTTAATTTTACGCGACCAACGAAAAACAAACACAAAAGAACTAAAAAGCTGGAAATAAAAAAAGTAGTTAAAAAACTAAAAAACCCGACTGAAAAAACTGAAAAGCAAAAAACAAGCACATTTTAAATTAAACAAAACTTGGAAGCAGGCGGGGTTCATTTGAATATTAATTTATGAAAAGAAAAAAATGAAAATAGAATGGACCCCGCCTGCTTCCAAGTTTTGTTTAATTTAAAATGTGCTTGTTTTTTGCTTTTCAGTTTTTTATAGTTTATTGTTAGTTTATTTAATCGTTTTTAATTAATGTACATAGTTCTTTCTATATTATTATGATAAGTAACATGTTATAACGATCAGCCTTCGATTGTATGTGATGCGGACAGAGTCATTAAAGCAAAAAGTGTTGCTTCACAGCTAGGCCATGGGCAGTCATGGTTTATTATCGACCTAAATGCAATAATACCTGCAATACAATATAATAACTATGATAATATGACGCTAGGTACTGGGAAAATACTTGCATAGTTACACAAACTTATTGTGATGGTAGCAGAGACAAAAGGTTTCACACCAACGTTTTCAGGTTATAGCTACGAACTTATTTAGTGATAGTTCGAGCTGTTTTATGAAGACCTAGTCTGAAGAGTAATAAAACATTAATAATGGACGAAAAACGTTTCTTTTTTTTCTGAAAACCATTACGCACTACGAGTCTCGCAATACTAACACATAAAGTACCCAAATAAATCAATCATGGTATGTCTGTCTGGCACTTGAGCGGTTCTGCAAAACCTGGTTACCAACGAACGGTTATTTAAGAGGGGAAGTAACTAACTGGCGGTAATCACAATAAATACAATTATGCAATGAACACTTTTTAACAATAGCACATAAATCGACGCTAGGAACGCGAAGCGGATGTACGACATGACACTCTAATGCAGAAATAAATATTGTCATTAAAAAACAAAACAAAACGGTTATTACAAACGTGGTTTTTACCGATAAAATGACATTTAATGTCTGTTTGATGCTGAATTAAATTCTTATTGTGGTTGCCGGCCATTATTTTATTAATAGCATTATAAATGGAGGCGAATTGTCATAGAGCGGATAATGAGGAGAGTTTTTGTCATGTGTCCTTTGCCGTCACCGGCTATTAAGTGCGACCCTGCGGCCTGCGCCCGCGCCGCTCCCAGCACGTATCACTTACGAGACGTTATTTGGAGGATAATTGTCCAAAACAGTCGCATGTAGACGAAACTTTTTGCTTCAACAATACTTATATATGCTTAAAAAGTTTTTTATAAAACGGTCACATTTTTCCGTTCTGTGTGTTTTAATGCGAGCTCTGTTTGTAAATTGTACGACAAACTGTAATAGTCCAAATGACTTTAGAACATGGCAACCCGCGGCGACGAGCTCGGGCGCCCGGCGCACGCGCAGTGTTGCGTAAAAAGCACTGCGAACGGCGAGCGGTGCTTAATGCAGATAATGAGACCATCATCGTTTACAGAAGTAAGTTTAATTAACGTAAAAAAGCGCGTTTACTCTAACCGCCGCGTTATCGCGACCATCTCGCCACTTATAATGACTTTTGTTCATTATTTTGTTGCTCGCTCTACGTGTCTGAGCCGTTTCCGGTCGCGTTGGCCATCTAAACACCAATTTTATGCTTATGTGACTGTTTGATTTCATATGTGCGCTCATTTTAGTTTCAATTTGGGAATCTGTTTAATTAATTTTCAGCCATAAAACATAGTCTGTTAGATAACATCGCTGTGGAAAGTAGGATTTAGGCACTCGTAGGTATAATTAGCTTAATTGCTAACTGTTCTTCGTAAGTATAGCGCTGCGATCTCGGCTTTGTTAAGAAATTAGATAAGTTTTACATACAAATAATGTTGAGTTTTATTTATTTCGTTTTAATTTTTCAAGAGAAGGCAGTTTCGGTGGTTCTCAATTCACATTCAGCGAAGGGAAATACGAATTTGAATTCGTATGAAGTTTTTACTTTCCGATCTGGTTTCATATGAGTACCTATTTATGGAAGTGTTGATGATTTTATCGAACAGTTTTAACTTGCTTGAGTAAGTACATTTGATAGTTTGCATTTTTGGATTTCTACAAAATAAATAGGTATCGTTTTTATACATAAGTATGTAGGTACTAGCAAACCTGGTATTGTATTTTAACTAAAATATTATTACTTTTATGTAATAGGAATATCAGTTATCTATACCTAACAGGAATAAATAACCTTAATGTAATAAAATACAAAAACAATTCACCCATCATAAAACAAAATACGGAAAGAAATAAAACCAGAAATAATAGGCTAACTTAGCTTTTTCGCCATCTATGTGCACAAAAGTAGTTACAAAAATTAATAGTCAAGCACACATGCCATTACATTTTCACGCTCCGAAGCGTACATTGCTCAACACAAGTTTCGGAACTAACGTTCATGGTGATTCTTACATAACTAGGTACACATTATGTGGCCGATTGTACATTGTACATAATTTTACCGCTACTCGTTTTATCATGCAGTGAATTGTTTTTAATGACTATATTTAGGTTTTATGTTTGTGTGTTACGGCTATTGTGGTATCTATCTATCTACCTATTGCCTAAAGTGACGTAACAATATGGTGTGGGGGTCTGAAGATGAGGTGGAATTACAGTTGCAAATAAAAACAATAATAATAACGACAAATAATAATAAATGGTTATAATTAACGACTGACTGGCCTGAAAAACACAATCCGTTTTAGGACTTATTTTGTACTTATTTTCGCCTATTAACTACATCATCAGCATCTTACTAATATCATATGGAAAAAGGTTTGAAAGAAATTGTTTAAAATTTTAAATATACAGGTTCGGAAAAGTGTAATCCACACTCTTATATTTATCAGTTTCTTTACAAAATTATTTGTAGTAATTTAAAGATTAATTGATCCTTTTGTAATATTAAGTATGTACCTAGCTAAAAGCCAGTTTCGTGTACAAAACGAATGAACTTACCTCAGAGTTCAGGAATGTATAGTGCTACTAGTCGACAATCAATATCTATGTCGCAGGGATATGATAAAAACAGGGATTTAGTCAATTCCCTAAGGGATTTGATCAAATCACGGAGGATGTTAAAATAACAAAACGATTTTATCCTACCTACTTTATGTAAATGACATGTGTAAGATATTTCAGAATGGCTCTGTGTACCAGTTTGCTGATGATACATGTTTAATTGTAGCACACCGAAACCTTGAAATTGCAGAAAACCTGATACAAAAAGAATTTAACAATCTATGTAAGTGGGCACACGATGTCGGATTATCACTTAACTATCAGAAAACTAAGCTATTACATATTCACTCACCATACATTAAAGTAAATAGCATACCGAAAGTCGTGGCCCACGAACATGAGTGCATGCACCAATGTCCACCAGTGTGTAATTGTAACCAACTTGAAGTAGTAAAGGAACATTTTTATCTAGGTCTTAAAATTGATAACAAATTTAATTGGGGTCCCCATGTTGATTATGTTTGTAACAAACTCAGGTCAATATTGGCAAAACTAAGCATGTTAAGGCATAAATTACCATACAGAACCAAAAGACTAATGTATTTGGCCCTAGCAGATTCAATTATCGGATATGGTATAGCTAGCTATGGCAGAACATATAAAACATACTTACAAAAAATATATGACATACAAATCAGGATGTTAAAAATTATAGTTCCATATAAAATAAAGCTTAAAGGAGGATGGGCAAAAATGTATGGGCTCTGGTCCAAAAAAAATCTGCTGCCCCCAGGGTTAACTCTTATGTGGGTTGACTTATACTGTTGGACTGACTATGTTTGCAAAAATACATCAAATTCTAACCCACAGTTACTGAGTAATTCAACGATACATAATACTTCAACGATGCACTAATGTTTGCATCTATTTTTTGTGCAGATATCTTATTTCTATTAATTTAAAAATATTGTTTTATAAATAATTAATAGAAAAAAAAACACATAATTACATAATATCAGTTTATTTTACAAAAAATAAATAAATAAAAAATATTTTACATTGAATACCAATATGAACAGATTTTAATTAATCAACATCAAAATATTTTAGTACACATACCACGAGGGATGGGAGGCGACACAGGAAAAGAGCTCTTGGAAGGAATTGGGGATGCCTTTGCCCAGCTGTGGGACAGGCTAATAAAATAAAAAAGTGCCTACATAAAACGTCGACAAAAAGGTGCACGGTTCGGGTTAGTAGTTTCCTATGGGGATGTACCGGCAAGAAACCTCATGGTTACTCTTTAAAATGGTTTCGTTTTAAACAATGGATCTAAATAAATGAAGTTTATTTTCTAACTGGTCGAAGCATCAAACAGTTCAACAGAATCTTTCAAGAGATTGTAACTATTACATATACATACCTGCTTTACGCATTTATGTGAAGAACATTGCAAACTCAAACTAAAAGCATTTATTTCAATTAAGCCATTACAGGCACTTTTGAATGTCAGAAGAACAATTCACAAAACAAAACGAAACTACGAGTGCAATACGTCATTCCGAAAGCCACCACGCCGAACCACACGCCGCTGAATGCCCGTAACAACGAACACTGCGAGCATGAAAGCACGCAGCGACGCACACCGCAACAACGAATGCTAAAGAGACCCCGAATCACGGAACAACGAATGCACGCCGCAACGTGCAAACGACCGCCCCGTGACCCGGAGCCCCGGGCACTCGTCGCCACGGCACACGCCGCCGCGCGCCCCCGCACCCACAGCACTCGCCGCCGGTAACATCCGGCGCCGCGCAGCCCGACGCAGCAACTCCCGAAATGATGCATTGCACACCTAAGCTACTGTCACAGTCACAAGGCATAATACCTTGTGAAAGTAGCAGCAAGCAGTTGCCAGTTCCCTAGCGTAGATCTCATGAAGAAGAACGGGCAAGAAACTCCATGGACACTCTTTTAAATCAGAATATTGTTACAAAATCTTGGTACATTATTATGCCTAAATCAGTATCAAGAGGCGAGACTCAATTTACGATGATTCGTAGAAGTAGTGAATGTCCGCGTCAAGAGAGATGACATACAGGATATTCATACAGGATGATTTTATGAATGCCGCGGTAATGACAAAAAGGTGCATGGTTCGGGTTGGTCGTTTCCTATGGAGATGAACTTAATGACTCATGGACTAATGATTATGGACCATGAGCAAAAGTGTCCCCACCCTCCAAAAGGTTTGAAATCAGGGCCATTCGATGCGCCTGGTAAGTTAATTTTTTATTGTGACGAGTTTTCTCCGAAACTTGGGGAAATCTGGAATACTTGAATAATATATCCATCAAACCTAACTTTCCCAATGGAAACATTTTTCAAATCTGGGAGGTCCAACAGATTTGGGTCTAGTGTCGTTCGAAGCGCCTTTATAATAAGGTTTTTTTTTACTAACGTGACATTCTTGAATTATGTAGGGTTTACCTGGGATACCTCAAAACATCAACCTAACCTAACCTAACCTAACCAAACCTAACTATTAAAGAAACTTTTTTTCAAATCTGGGAGGATCTACAGACTTTAAACTAGCACCATTTGATGCACCTGCGTAATAAGGTCTTTTTTAATATGGCAACATTCTTGAATTATGTGGGGTTTACCTGGGATACCTACCTCAAAACATCAACCTAACCTAACTATTAAAGAAACTTTTTTTCAAATCTGAGAGGATCTACAGATTTTAAACTAGCGCCATTTGATGCACCTGCATATTAAGGTCTTTTTTTACTATGGCAACATTCTTGAATTATGTGGGGTTTACCTGGGATACCTCAAAACATCAACCTAACCTAACCTAACCAAACCTAACTATTAAAGAAACTTTTTTTCAAATCTGGGAGGATCTACAGATTTTAAACTAGCACCATTTGATGCACCTGCGTAATAAGGTCTTTTTTTACTATGGCAACATTCTTGAATTATGTGGGGTTTACCTGGGATACCTCAAAACATCAACCCAACTTAACCTAACCTAACTATTAAAGAAACTTTTTTTCAAATCTGTGAGGATCTACAGGTTTTAAACTAGCACCATTTGATGCACCTGCGTAATAAGGTCTTTTTTTACGATGGCAACATTCTTGAATTATGTGGGGTTTACCTGGGATACCTCAAAACATCAACCCAACTTAACCTAACCTAACTTTTAAAGAAACTTTTTTTCAAATCTGGGAGGATCTACAGGTTTTAAACTAGCACCATTTGATGCACCTGCGTAATAAGGTCTTTTTTTACTATGGCAACATTCTTGAATTATGTGGGGTTTACCTGGGATACCTCAAAACATCAACCCAACTTAACCTAACCTAACTATTAAAGAAACTTTTTTTCAAATCTGGGAGGATCTACAGGTTTTAAACTAGCACCATTTGATGCACCTGCGTAATAAGGTCTTTTTTTACTATCGCAACATTCTTGAATTATGTGGGGTTTACCTGGGATACCTCAAAACATCAACCCAACTTAACCTAACCTAACTATTAAAGAAACTTTTTTTCAAATCTGGGAGGATCTACAGGTTTTAAACTAGCACCATTTGATGCACCTGCGTAATAAGGTCTTTTTTACTATGGCAACATTCTTGAATTATGTGGGGTTTACCTGGGATACCCCAAAACATCAACCTAACCTAACTATTGAAGACGCTTTTTTTCAAATCTGGGAGGATCTACAGATTTTAAACTAGCACCATTTGATGCACCTGCGTAATAAGGTCTTTTTTTACTATGGCAACATTCTTGAATTATGTGGGGTTTACCTGGGATACCTCAAAACATCAACCCAACTTAACCTAACCTAACTATTAAAGAAACTTTTTTTCAAATCTGGGAGGATCTACAGGTTTTAAACTAGCACCATTTGATGCACCTGCGTAATAAGGTCTTTTTTTACTATGGCAACATTCTTGAATTATGTGGGATTTACCTGGGATACCTTAAAACATCAACCCAACTTAACCTAACCTAACTTTTAAAGAAACTTTTTTTCAAATCTGGGAGGATCTACAGGTTTTAAACTAGCACCATTTGATGCACCTGCGTAATAAGGTCTTTTTTTACTATGGCAACATTCTTGAATTATGTGGGATTTACCTGGGATACCTCAAAACATCAACCCAACTTAACCTAACCTAACTATTAAAGAAACTTTTTTTCAAATCTGGGAGGATCTACAGGTTTTAAACTAGCACCATTTGATGCACCTGCGTAATAAGGTCTTTTTTACTATGGCAACATTCTTGAATTATGTGGGGTTTACCTGGGATACCCCAAAACATCAACCTAACCTAACTATTGAAGACGCTTTTTTTCAAATCTGGGAGGATGCACAGATTTTAAACTAGTCATTTGATGCACCTGCGTAATAAGGGTTTTTTTTTACTATAATAATGTGGGATTTTTTAAAAAAAATGTTAAGCATGCGCTTCAGATAAACCCCCCTACAGAAAAAGAATCCTCAAATTCATGGAAGTTAATTCTAAAACCAATCCCGTCCTCGAAGCAACCTAACCTGCCTATCCGAACTTAATCTAACCTAACTATAGATATTTTATTAAAGTAAATAATTCTTTCCCTGGGTTTTTTAGAGCACATTGATATATCCTGTGATTGCTGGAGGGTGGGGACGCGGTTCATACAAAATCCCCTATGGACCAATTTGGTCAATCACGTTTTAGCTAATATCTATGTTTCTGTTGGATGAATATTTTTGGTTCCATAACAGAAAATGTTGCATTTGAACCCATCTTTCAAATGAGCTATGTCGCAAATCTGGGGGCACGACTTGATTTTTTTATCAATTTTTGGTCCAATTTGATCATTCACGTTTTAGCTAATATCTATGTTTCTGTGGGACGGATGTTTTCGGTCTAATAACAGAAAATGCTGCAAACCCATCTTTCAAATGAGCTACGTCACAAATCTGGGGGCACGACTTGATTTTTTAATCAAGTTTTGGTCCAATTTGCCCACTAACGAAATAGCTATTATCTATGTTTCTGTGGGATGGATGTTTTCGGTCCGATAACAGAAAATGTTGCATTTGAACCCATCTTTCAAATGAGCTATGTCGCAAATCTGGGGGCACGACTTGATTTTTTTTACCAATTTTTGGGCCACTTTGCCCATTCACCTTTAAAGACAACTATCAACGATTATTTGAATATTGTAAAATAATAAATGTCTTTGACAAAGTAAAACTAGCTATAATATCGCAATATGCCAACGAAATTGATATAATAAGTAAAAAAATAAGACCTAACAACTTAAGATGTTTAGAATACCTACCATTATATAATCTGCCAAAATGTAACAATGAATATGGAAGAAGGACCTGGAGGTACTTGTTACCTAACATGTTGAATAAACTCCCTAAGCAATTAACTAATAAATTAAAATCAAAGAAAACCTTGCAAATAAAACGAATAATTAAATATTACCTCACAGTGGATCAATACAAAGTTCCTCCAGATCTCTCACAAATAAACAAATAGGTAATGTACTTAATTTTATGTAAAAATATATTTTAATGTAAACAAGCGAGACGCCTCACTCGCACATAATCTTTCAGAGTTAAGATTAAGCGATGTGTGTTTTTTCAAAATTTATGAAGTGTTTTTGGAAATAAAAAGTTTTAAATTTTTTTTTTTTTTTTTTTTTTTATCATTTCCCTAAACTTTAGTGATTTGAACAAATCCCTAAATTAATTCAGTGAAATGAAAAAAATAACTTTTCTGTGGTATTTTAATGGTTTATTTTGTAAGATTACCTACATAATTATAATAATCAGGTGTAGTACAAATCAATATTTAACTCAAAAATCATCTCTAGACCATAATTATTTGAAAAATTATAATTATGTATATGTAGGTAATTTTACAAAATAAACCTTTAAAATACCACAGAAAAGTTATTTTTGTCATTTCACTGCATCAATTCTGGGATTTGTTCAAATCACTAGAGTTCTATTACTAGATACTTATTTATTTGCATGCTGTTATTGATATGAAAAGAAGAAAGTAAAGTTAATCTATCTACAAAGGAGTTCTCTAGTGAAGAGGCGATCTTGGCTGTAGGAGCAAATCGTGTCTGTCATAAAAATGCATTGTTACCTACCTGAACTAAAGGTGTGCGCAAAATGTCAGGTCTATCGGATAACAACAAGCGATCTAAAAATTATCTGCAAAGTTTGAAGAGGACAGCTTATATAAATACGTACTTTTAAACAGTGCAAGTTAAACAAAAGCTTGTAAAAAGATAAACTTTGTTTTTCATCATCATCCGCAGCTCGAAATCCACATACCTACATGTTTTTATGTTTGTTACTACCTTACCTAGTCTTACAATATTAGGTTAATTAGTCTAATTTTAACCAATAATTTAGCACACGTTGTGTTTGCAAATTAATTATTTATTTTACCCATTGTCTATATCTGAACTGAACATGTATTCCAATCATATTATAACTATTTGTAGAACGGGTTTGGGTTTAACCTGACCTCTTTGCTGGTTTCTTGATATCTGTCACCTATTAAAAAAATAAACGATGTAATCATTATTTATTTATTTAATTCTGTTCTTTTAATTTATTGTCCATAGGGACAATAAATTAAAAGAACAGAATTAAATAAATAAATAATGATTACATCGTTTATTTTTTTCTAAGTTTAACTATTATATATTAGGGTATAGACCCTAATATATAATAGTTAGGGTATAGGGACAATAAATTAGCTAATATATTAGAGAGCCACGGCGGCTCTCTTAATAGATTTTATGACTAACCTAAAGGTTACAGCGTCAAAATAAAACAAAATTCATTATTTTATTGAATAGCTACATAACCAGATATGCCTTTCCATGAAAAACTATAAATTAATGCCAACAGTAACCTGTAACACGATGAAGAAGATATTATAATGGAAGTACCATCACCGCAATTAAAGGTATAAATATACCATATCAATAACATGCATGCCTTTTAAAATTGAAATAATATCGAATTATGATTGTCTCGTTACCTAAGTACACGAGCAGTTGCAGCACATGTCCTTTTATACTTTATAGGATATAATTTTATTACCAATTCAACTTAACCGACCGCAACAGTAATAGGAAAGATCAAAAAACACTGTCGACATAAATTCCTGAACGTACAACAAAAAATAATATGAGCAAGTATCAAACAGTTTTACATTTGCAAGTGTACACTGAACAGTAATCATTAATGTGGGTTACACACAGCCTATTAAACTGTCAGGGAAATAGTCAATAGGCACGTAAAAAGAAATTAGTGCCGTGGTTATGTAATATGGCTTTATAACTAAGTTGGTGCGTTTACAGCGAAGATATTGTCAGCGAATCACTTCTAGACACAACAAAGAATATCTGATTAAGGGTATGCGAGCACGCGAACTATCTCGCATGCGCAATGTAGCGTCAACTTTTTACTCTTCCCAAGATTGCTTGCACAACGATCAAAATTGTGCGATGCTAGTATACTGTATAACAGTGTTGCGTCACCAACCTAATAATGTTGGTGGAACAAAGACGAGCAATTAAATAAGTATTTGTTAAGCTTGCTGAAGTAAAAACTCTAAATTAATGTGCCAAGCTTCCTGATAATGAGTAATTATTGCAATTAGAGTACGGTCAGCGAGTTAGCTGTCAGGTATTTTATTTGTGCTCGCCTTGTTTAATTAATTATAATATTTAATTAACGCATGTCATGCTGCTGATCTTTGGGTTGGGTTCTTTTTAAATGGACAAATTAGTTTTTTACTAATTTGGATTTTTTTTCACCGAAAAAAGATTGTTGTACCTAGTAACAAACTAAGCACCTAACTTTATGTATAATGCTTAACTTAATGTTCGGAAGTGAGTAAACCTACTGATATTTGAAATGTTTTTTTCATATAATCTAGATCTACCGAGACAATCACTTATGATGGAGACTGCATGTTATGCTTACTAGAAAGCCCACTTTATCTATACTAATATTATAAAGCTGAAGAGTTTGTTTGTTTGTTTGTTTGTTTGTTTGTTTGTTTGTTTGTTTGAACGCGGTAAACTCAGGAACTGCTGGTTGGAATTTTAAAATTCTTTTTGTGTTGGATAGTCCATTTATCGAGGAAGGCTATAGGCTATATAACATCACGCTACGGCTAATAGGAGCGGAGCATAAATGAAAAATGTTACAAAAACGGGAAAAGGTATTTCCTTTTTGAGAGCTTCCGCTGCATGCGCTGCGAAAACGGTTTAAGTTACGCAAATATCATGTATGAAGGAATTGTTCCTCTTTAAAATTTCTAAAAAAAAGTCCGCTACAGCATATATCTATCTTTTAAGATTGACTCACTGTAACCTTTTTTACTATTAAACTGTTAGGTTAAAAATAATTATTTTTTGCGAAGCTTATTTAACCCACATGATATCAATCTATATCTAAATAAATGTGTTTGTTAGAACGGAAATTTAATATAGAATATTTGTGCCCTTTACTCTATACAGTTTAAACAAATGTCTTAGAAGATATCGCAATGTAAAAATATCCGCGCGGCAAAAAAAAAATACGCGTGCAGGTCGCAATGTAGGTACGGGGGATTCGGGCTGGCCTCCGGGAAATTCAAATTCAAAATATTTACTGCACCGTAATGTTTACAAGTACAGGGTGTTATCGTATATTTAATAGTAAGAGATACCTATAGTAATTTTCACTTTAATATAATCTAAGCTAATCTAATTTCATAAAGGAAACATAAGATATTTTGTTAGTTACGATTTACCTTAATTTATGTTGGATAGTCGATTTATCGAGAAAGGTTATAAGCTATATTTATGTGACGCAGACGAAGTTGCGTGGGTCAGCTAGTATCTAATATAGATCTAGATTATAATTTTTTCCCAAACTTAAGTGGCAGTGGCCAGGGCACATTACTCGCAGAACGGATGGCCGATGGGGCTGTGATGGGTCAGTTTCTGAAGTAGCGACTGCAAACCGGAAGACGTTGCGTTGGAAGACCTCCCACTAGGACCTAACCTAGGTGAACCTCTAACATGGGGAAGGTTGCGGGAATCCGCTGGATGCAAGAAGAACGGGACCGGTCTATGGGCAACACTTGTGGAAGGCCTATGTCAAACAGTGTACGTCTTTTGATTGAAATGGTGATTATGATGAAGAACAAAACAGGAATACATTCTGACTCTCGGATATGATTGTTGCAGTTTTCCTTGCCAAAATGAATGTTTACATGTTAATGTATTATGTTTAAAAATTAAATTGAACAAAACACGTAAAAGTACCTATGCTAATGCACTTGCTGACGCTACAACGTGGGGAGAGAGCGGGGTGCGCGGTGCAGGCGCAACTCGCGACACAATTATGTCATTCGATCACAACAATTACGTGGGAATACATTAGATCTCTATACAATTATTGATTTTGTTAGCTGCGCCCACGATGATTATAAATCGCATGTGAAATGATAATAATCTTCAAGATTATCCGATCAATTGCGCTTTTCTTACTACTAGCTGATCTGCTGATCTAGGTGAAAGGAAAACGTTAGGAGAATTTAATATTTAGTCCTAAATTTCAAAAGAGGAATAACGTGGAAGATTAACTTAAAACCTGTTTATCATCTAAAAGACCTCGAGCTTCGGTGCTGAGTGATTTTTGGGGTGGTCGTTTCTTACTGCATGTATGTTGGTAATATTCTAAAGTTTATTATTTTATGGGGTCTGTTTTGATTTTGCTAAATTGGTATACCCAAACTAAAGCAAATTTCACATGGAAATTAACAATTCAAAGTTTAAAGTATTTATTTTAGCTAAGTATAGGTGTAGTGTGGAGTCAGTGGAGTGGTATGTTATTGATTAGATACTAAGGCGATCTTCACGTCACGATTCTTATTCGTTAACAATTAAGTATAATATATTCTAAAACATTATCATACGAAGCAACATTAAAAATCGCGTTCAACAAACACAGTCGCCACACGGTCTACACACAGAACATTCATTAACAACTAAAATAATAATTCAATAACTTATGAATGAAGTAGAAATTGCCAGGATATCAAGAAACCGTGACTGATTGGCTACAACGTTTGATAACACTTCCGGAGCCACATCCGATGACGTACCTAACCTTGCCGTATTTTTGGAAGACTTCATTAACAAAGGGCACATGAAAGACCAGCCGCACCGGATAAGTGCAGAAACACAACAAGAGCGTTACAATTGTAATTAAAACCAACGATTCCTTGGAAATCGATAGCAAAAAAAAACAACTGTAAAGCGACTCGATAGCGAGAACGGAAACGCTCGATAAACGCTCTAGTTTGCCAAGTACGAACGGCTAATAAATTTATTATCATTTAAAATTATCATATTTGTAATATAAATTGCGAGTAGGAGCCATAAAAGTGGTGTGATTAGAGTTTTTCAGGTGCTGGCTGGCGGCGGGAAGCGTGAAATTACTGCCGACGCACACTTGCAGCGCTCACTGCTGGTGTGGGTGCAAGTCCGAGCAGAGCTAGGCTGTGCGGTGCGAGAAATGTGTCGATGCTATCATGGTGATGAAAATTGAGACAGATGTAAATTATAAGATAATAAATTATGATTCATTATAAACATACTGAGGTAGAGGTGTACCATAGTAGGGGAGGTAAGCCTAAAACGGGTACGCTAAGGGACATGTGAAATAAAAAATACTTAGAAACGTAAAATGTACCAAATAGTTTTACTAAAGGAAATGTTTATTTAATATAGTATATAAAAAAATAACAAACATAACCATTCTCTTCAACAATCTTAGAAAAACAGAAATTAGGAGACCCTTCCAAATACCCGTTTTGCCCTTATAGGGGGCCTAAATCAGGTACCTCATCAGGGCATAACGGGTAAAGGCTATATAATGAGAACAATCAACTTATTTTTATAGTTTTACAATATTTATTAACATAAAATCACTTATATTTTCATTTAAGCGTCTTAAATTATTAATCAGACTCATATTCAATCTTATCTTGTTTAAACTATAAATCATCTTTGGCAACAAACAGCTACTAAGAAGAATTTAAAAATAAACTAGAGTACCTATTGTTATTTTTATAGTTTTACAAAATACTTTAACATGAGATCACTTATATTTGCTCATTAAAACTTCCTAAATGTTTAATTAGACCCGTATTCAATCTTTAATCTTGTTTAAATTATAAATCATCGGTGGAACAAAACAACTAAAAGAATTAAATAAAAACTAAATTACTCTTGGCAGGCATCACAGTAATAATTGCATAATAATAATTAATAATATATTAATAAATATTAATATAATACAATATATACAATATATATATATAACTTATATTAATTAACTTACATTATACATTATACATACATTATACATTTCCTTTATTACATATTAATAATTAATTTAATAAGTTTATACCGTACTTCTTAGCCGCACCTTTCACTGAGGTTTTGCTAGCTTCTTCCATAGCAAGTTTCATAACTGCCTCGTCCCATGATGCATTAGAGGTTTTTCTTTTATATTTGTTAACCATCTAGAATAAAACAAACCAAAAATCTTAATTAAAACCTCATTTCAACCACCCAAACTACTTACATGACCATACTAGGGCAAATCGGGTACATACCCGTTTTACCCCTACCCGTTATGCCCAAACGCATGTTTTTATTTTTAACCGCCATAACCTCAAAACCAAATGCAGGAATGCCACAAGTTTTTTTAATTTAGATGCATAATTCCTTACAAAATCACAACACAAAACTTAAGTAAACATAATCCATACAATATTTGAGTATTCACTGTTACCAAAAGTCATTTTTTTTTAGTAAAACCATCAAAAATATTGTTTTCAGTCTTACCTTGCAAGCGCTTGCGTCACAGTGGAGAGCCGACTGCCTGTGATTGGCCGACTGTCACGCCACCTCGCTGCACTCGTACATTCTCACTAATAGACGTAACACGCACACAAACAAGCATACCCGATTTAGGCGGGGTACCCGATTTAGGCTTATCTCCCCTACAGGCACATTTAATCAGTAATGTTCCAAGTATAACCTATTGCATCATTTCAGACTCTTTGCTGCTAATAAGAATTTCAAGTGAGAAAACCTGAGAAAACGCAATGTAAAAAAAATAATAATAATAATAATAATATTCCACAACTATCACACAACGCCATCTAGTCCCAAGCTAAGCAGAGCTTGTGTTATGGGTACTAGACAACTGATAAACATACTTATATATTTCTAAATACATACATATTATAGATAAAATGAAACCATGCTAATTTATATCAATTCATAGCAATGTTATTTTCATTTGTAAATTAAAATTACCTAAATAGACCAGGGTCGATAATTTTTGAAACCAAAAAAAATTACAGTAGGATGAAACCCATTATAAAAGGAGGGGAATATGATCAAAATGAAAGGAAAAATAAATTACGGTCGATCTGAGGTCGGGAAGTGGGGGTGGGGGGGGTTTTAAGGGGGGAAAGCGGTTTATCTCGATTTCCGGCAAAACTACAAGTCCTATCGAAAAAAATGTAATGGCAAAGTTGTAGAGAATAAAAAGATCTACAACTTTGATTTAACACTTTTTTTACATAACCTCAAAATTTAGCTGAAAAATTCAAAAAACCAAGTTTTTGGTTTTTTATTTATATCTTTTTCTCAGAAAATGCAAAATCAGCTGCTAAATAATAAGGCCTAGACAAGAAATTATAAACGTAATTGCTGTTTTATGCCTATTTATTGTTATTTTAAGATAATTTATATAGGTATCGTGGAGACCTACGGAAAATTTTGGCCCATCAAAAGGTATTTTGAGAAGTGGGGAAGGGGCTAGGAGGGTTTGGCCCTTACTACAAGTTATTTCGTAGCAGCTGATTTTGCTTTTTCTGAGAAAATTTACCATTGCAATGTATAAGTTTTATACATCATCAGAAAGTAGAGATTATAAGGAACACCACGACCACCAACTTTTTAAAAAAAGCTGATATTTTGACGTCAGAATTTTCGATTGAAAATTAGGGTGCTTTTTTGATATTAAGTTAAAATAAGCCGAAAAAATAAATATTTTAAATCAAAAAATTACTGTGTTTTTGGGACATAATAAGGTAAGTTTTCACTAAATTTCGTAGAATTTTTTTTTTTTGAAAAAGATAAAAATTAAAAACCAGAAACTTGGTTATTTGAATTTTTCACATAAATTTTGAGGTTATATGAAAAAAGTGTTAAATCAAAGTTGTAGATCTTTTTATTCTCTACAACTTTGCCATTACATTTTTTTCGATAGGACTTGTAGTTTTGCCGGAAATCGAGATAAACCGCTTTCCCCCCTTAACCCCCCCCCCCCCACTTCCCGACCTCAGATCGACCGTAATTTATTTTTCCTTTAATTTTTGTTATATTCTCTACTTTTTCCATTGGGTTTCATCCTACTGTAATTTTTTTTCATTTTTACCATTTTTGAAGGCTTCGGCACTGGTCTAAAAGTAACTAACATGACAATAAATTAAAAATATATGTGACCACCTCCTCCCCAACGATATCAACTGTAGTAATGTCCCTAAGAGACTGGCGGCAAGTGCTGATTTTTTCTGAAACAGCCTCACTAAAAAGTTTACATCAAATCTTACTACATGACAATTAGATTCGTAAATTATTAATATCTTTCTTTCCCTAAGGGACATACCTTTGGTCTTTTTCAACGTATCTCCTACAAAACCTATTTTGTACAACTAAACAAAAAATAGCATTCACCTTGCGCCATAACTTTAAACTTGTACAAACACTCGTTTTCATCGCAAACCTATCTTATGTACCGCATACCCAACTTAACGTAACCACGTATGTGTGAGTGCAAGCACACATCCGCATTACTTTCAATAAACGCTTAGGAGCATTTGTACTATTAAATAGCCTTACATGCGATTAAACGTCCACGCGAGCGTGAAATGAAAATTCTAAATGCAGTATACAGATGGAATTCGCTGGAAGTCGTTTTTTAACTCCATATAACTCATTTAATGGTTCTCTTGACCCAAGTATTGTAGTAATGGAAGCGTCAGGTATGAGGAATATTATCGATTGCTTCATTAACGGCTAGTTGTGGACACTTGTGTTATAAATCATCGACGTAAGCTATGATGTGATAAAGCATGTTGTATAGATACTTTCCTCAGGCCATGTGGATGATCTAGTAGCCATTAACGTAAAATATCTAGGTTCCGATGTGTTGAATGGCACATTTGTATGATAATGTTACAATTTTTTGTGCATCAGCACGCGGAGGGATCTAAGTTTGGTGCTGTAAATGTTACAACTGAATGCAAAATGTACTAGACTCATCACGTCATCATTGTTGTTTCATAAAGATTGATTAATAAATGCATAATTTCGTAATTTTTTACAAATAGGAATAGCTATTTAATATGACAACAGTAGGATTTTTTGTTGGACTCCATTAGAAGGACCGTTTAGTTAGAATAACGTATCCATCACTTTTAAGTACCTAGTTTCTTTTTTTTTTTACTTCTTCTGTCTGAAATTTTGAAAAGTTTCTGAAGTTTTTCATCTGATGAATAAAACACTACCTGTGTTTGAAGTCGTATTTGTTCTTCGGCTCTACAAACGGTGGATGTACTGGTAATAATTAACTCAATCTTCTACAAGTAAGAATTTCGCTCCCTTTTTTCTTAACACCCCAGAAGTATACTGAGTCACCTCATCTTCATGTAGATGACACGACTATACGTATTGTTAAACATATTGTGTTCGTGTGTGTAGTTTTAATTGTGTATATAATCGCTGGCTGCGCCTGAGTCGGTCTACTGTGACCTAACAGTAATTGCAGCACTTTGCCGTTTTTTCCTTCGACCATTAGTGCTCTTTACGAGTTGCACTGAGCATGCACGAATTGCACGATATAAGCATTAGGGTGAATTTCAACAAATGCCATTTTTTTTATCATATCGGTGAACTTTTTCATTTATGTTATTTTTTTATATTTTTCAGGTTTTATGTAATCCTTAGGATATCAAATATCCCCAAATTTAATATCATCAACGTAACATTTAAGACTAAAGAGAAAATTCAGTTTAAATTCTGGTTTCCACCGATATGATAAACCGGCACCGATTATTTTTCTGTACACCGATATGATAAGTTTATCCACCGAAATTATGTACATATCCAGCGATATGATAATCTATCCACCTTTGAACATCAAACAGGAAATAGTTAGTAGGTACCTTACATACTTAACGAAATGACACGGGATCTACCGATATGATAAAACGACTCACCGAGATGATAAAATATCTACCGATATGATAAAGCAATCCACCGATGTGACAAAACTGTGCGTTGATCATGAATCAAAACACCGATATTAGATATAAGACACCGATTGATTTTTTCTCATCATTTCGGTGTAAATTATCACATCGGTGGTAATAAAGACCACCGATTACAGCGATATGAGAACAGCGACGTGAGAAATAACACAATTTTTAGAAAATTAGAAAAAATGCATAATATCTAGGATAAATTCAATAACAGTCAATGAAGCTAATTCACTTACTACCTCTGTTAGAACCAAACAACAATAATTAAACTACTCATTACACTAGAAAAATGCAACCACCGATAATATAAAATAATTGTCCGGGAGCAACTGAAATGGCGTACTTACGTTATTGGCGGGAATATGCAGCGATTTGACACACGTCCGTCTTGACTGCGCACTAGCACACACTAACGAGAGAAATAAAATTGGGGTGGGGACGCTGTCGGACTCGTCGATGTAAAGTTAGGTTTAAATTACTTTTGTCCAGCGATATGAGAACATTTCGCAGGACAAGTACGTTTGTACCTCTCAGTAATAATAATCGTTAATTATGTAATAAAATATGTTATATATTAATAATATAACTAATATTCTATGAAATAGAATAAGTTATATCCTTAACTTACTTATTTTTATTAGTGTATTTAAGCTTTTTGTTTGTAAAAAAAGTAGAGGGACAGCACCGATTTGAAAAGAATAGAGGTTTATGTGTATTTTTTCTACCTTTGTAATAGTCCTAGGTAAATTATATTTTTGCCACAACGGATTAACTATCTATTGAATACTAAAAAAAATAATTCAGAACAATATTCCTTTTTTCAAATACTAATTTCACCGAAGACAAAAAAATAAGTCATTTGGGAAATTCACCCATTACCATTTATATTAGCGTATTCGTTATTTCGTCTGCAAATGTGGAAATAACATATTACTTTCCGTATTGTTATATAACAGCAAACTATTTGTTAGTTGCGTAAGTGTTTCATGGTTGGTGCTATTTTTTAAATAGGTTAAGAAATATGTCTGTGACCGTTCAATTAAAGAGAAAATAAAAACTTTTTAAAACCATTTTCTTTTATTTTTACTGCGAAAACAATTATATACGTAAACGACGAGTTAAACGTTAGGTTAGGTTTGACGACTTGGTAAGAGTACGATAAGACATGCTAGGTGTAGCATCGATCTCCCTAGGGTGATCAGTTGCAACTGGACGAGAGTTACCAAGACTCATGGTAATGAATGAATGGCTGGCTAGTACAGAGTTCTAATTTAGCAGTTATGACGGGGATGGGCAAGTTATTGACTGCCCAATATCCTAAATAGATAATTAAATGAAAGCAAAACGTTTCCTGTTGTTTGATCAACTTGAGTAAATGTTAATAGGAGTTTTCTCAGTATCAACCTGGAGTCTGGAGTCTTTACTTGGAACTTGAACATCACGAGAGAAAATGGAATGCTGGTACGTGTAGACTACACAGAACCTCTGCCAACTACTTGGGCGAATACAACCGTTACGTTATGTTCTGTGTTTCGATTTCCACAGGTTATACTTCGAGAAAAGTGTGGGAGAACAACAGAACAAGTAAATACATATAAAATTTAAAACAATTAGCCACGTGAAGCTGTTGGTATACTGCCGTCGCCGCGTTGTAAGTAAAAGTGTATCTGATGGTAGGAGTAAGGTGGCAGATGCCTTAATACCCCTATGATGTCTTAGTTTAGTTAGGTGCTGGTATTTTTCTTTATTTTTTGTCCGCCAATGCGCCTCTTCTGCTTACGATGAGTTTCGGTGCAGTCTTCAAGAATTAGAACGACACTATAATATGTGTAACACGCTATCACAAAGAGTAAAGGGCTTGAAAACCTTTGCCCTCTGATAAATACAAAGTTTTTTTTTAAATACAACATTTATATGTATTTGGTTTTATTTTTAGAGAGTTAAATTCTGATAACAAGACTATTAACTGAATTTCAAATTAAATTTAGTTTAGGCCTTTTGGTGAAATGCTAACTAACCTATAATATTATGGAGGTTGTTTAAGTAGGAATGGATTTGATTCCCAGGTCGGGCAAAGTGTTCTTGGGTTTTTCCATCAGGAAGGGAGGGAGTCAGAATTTGTGCCCAGTTGATGGTAACAGGCTCGCCCCCTATTACTTGGGACTTAAACATAACTGGTAAAATATATGTATTTTTCTAATGAGTTCCCATCACCTAACCTCTGCCCTTCGGGAAATAAAGGTGTGATATTATGTTGTTGGTAAAAGATGTTTTTAGATCCAAGATCCAAACAGAAATTTATTTTCATCATGTCGCATCTTAACTTTATTTTCTCAAACATGCTTGGAAATTTGAGCATTATTTTGACAACCTTCTTCGAGATAAATCGAAATTGCTGTACTGGCCAGATACATGCGACCAGCGGCCGGCAAAAGTTGTATGAAAATCCATATCTGTCGTGTTTAGCGGCCAAATAAATTACATACTAAACTCATATCTGTCGTGTTATTTAAAAATGGAACGATCTTTTACTCTGAACCATAGCAACCAAGGAAGTGACTTATTAAAGGTTTTATTTAAATTTCGAATTGGCTGAACTCTTCAACGCGTGAAAAATTATTGTTGTATATGATTTTTAAAAGTAAATTGTATTTAATTTCCTCGCATTATTTGAGAAAAGTACTATACAAGCCTTGGCCACAACTAGGCATTGATGGACTTACGTATGTGTGCCTCGGCTTCGCCTCGGCCCACATTTACACGTTCGTCCATCAAAGCCTCTGTTGCTGGCCGCTGCAGTAATGTACTGTATAACGCGAGTCTAAAACCTAAAATAAAACAATTTCTCGGAGGAATCAGAACTTTATGTTCCAACTTTGAAATAATTTTTGAAATAATTTCGATAGCTCTGGACAGGTAGTCAGTGGCGCAGGAACTCTGACTACCAGTCTTACTAACGGGTATCGTATTGCCCAATACTAACCGGATTGTGGAGGTCAGATAGACAGTTACTCCATGTAAAATACTGGTATTCAGCTGCATCCGGTTAGACTGAAAGCCGACTCTAACATGGTTGAGAAAAGGCTAGGCAGATGATAAGCTTGAAGTATTTAGGTTTTAAATGAGTTTAATTAATATTTTAATTATCATTGAATTGTAATAGGGGATCGGACTAACTCAAAAAAATATGATTCTGTTTAGTCCGTAAGTTAGATTATCGAAAAATATTGGATACGTGTTTTTTGTTGTATATCGAATCAATATAAAATGACCAAGATAAAGCTCGTCAAAAATCATGGAGGGGGTTTTGAAACGTCAGTTGAAGGTACAAAATGTACTATCATATGACGTCACACGAGTTTTCGAAGCACTGTATCGTCTTCATTTTTTATTTACGTGAAAAAAGAAAAAAATATGCTGTCAATATTTTTTGGAGATCTATCTGACGGACTAATTCGTTTTTTTTTGTCCGTTCCCCTATTGTAAGTGTACAACATAAAACATCGCCTTACAATGGCCTTACATCATACATAATTTAATAAAATAAAAAAATACTTTTCATTACTCATACTCTGAAAGTAGGTCATGACATGCCTGCGGAGCGGGTTGAAAGTACTACTTTTCAGCCCTAGGGAGAATCGCTTTCTACTGACAGCTGTCAAATTATTTGATGTAATTGGGAGCAAGCCTATTGCCACCAACTGATGTGATTAGGTGCAAGCCTATTGCCATCAATAAATGTAATTAGGAGCAAGCCTATTGGCATCAACCAATCTAATTAGGAGCAAGCCTATTGCTATCCACCGATTTAGGTAATTGGGAGCAAGCCTATTGTCAACAACCAATTTAATTAGGAGTAAGCCTATTGCCATCAACCAATCTAATTAGGAGCAAGCCTTTTGCCATCAACCGATGTAATTAGGAGCGCGCCTATTGCCATCAACCAATCTAATTAGGAGCAAGCCTATTGCCATCAACCGATGTAATTAGGAGCAAGCCTATTGCCATCCACCGATTTGGGTTATTGGGAGCAAGCCTATTGCCATCGACCAATGTAATTAGGAGCAAGCCTATTGCCATCAATTGATGTAATTGGGAGCAATCCTATTGCTATCAACCGATGTAATTAGGAGCAAGCCTATTGCCATCCACAGATTAGATTTAACCGATTTTAAGTGTTTCTCTTATGTTTACTCTTTATTTTTTTTTGTCAATTTGTTTTTGCTTTCTTTCGATTTAGGTAATTGGGCGCAAGCCTATTCCCATCAACTTTCCTTGTATTCGTAATGAAAAGCACAGTGTTTACCTCGGGTTAAAGACTTATTTAGTCCCTCGAACTATTAGCGCCCTCGCTGCGCTCAGGCGCCAAACCCCGTCTCGGGGACTAAATAAGTTACTTTCACCCCTAAGGTAACAATGTACTATTAATGACTCGTTTAAAAATAATAAAGAGGTGTAAATCAAACACTAGCCGTTGGCTGTCCTAGTTTTAATCGCCATATAAAGCGAACAAAAATAGCTTTTATTATAATAGAGACAATATAATTATTGTTGTTTAAACCCAATAAGTCATTGTTGTACTCCGATAGCTTCCAGGGACATGTGAACTTTACACTATAATAGTTCGCTGGAAAGAACGCGACCATATTTCATTGGGTTTAATGAGAACAATTTCTTCTATGAAATGTTATTGTTCGGTTTCGTGTTTTTAAGAGCGATGGAATTAAACGAAAGTAGTTCTGAGTAAATGGGGTGCGATTGATTAAAAAGTTTAAAAAAAGTGCACACACATCTCTGACCCTAAACGCATATACCTGCTCCGTTCCGTCGTGGGTAAAAATATCGGCTCATGATAAAGGAGGAGCTCGTGGCTGAATAATAACAGCCGGATCGATCATTAGGTTAAGCCGCACTTGCCTAGGTTGGTACGCGGATGGGTGACTGCCCCACATACCAGGTTTCCCCCGTGTCTCGAAAAATACGTTAATCCGTTGGTCTGTCATTTGTAGATCTTTGACAGTCGATATAGGTAGTAATAGGGATGTGTCCTGGGTCAAAAAAATATGATATTGTTTAGTCTGCCAGTTAGATTATCGAAAAATATTGGATACGTGTTTTTTGTTTTATCAAATTAATAAAAATTTACGAAGTTATAACGCGTCAAAGATCAGGAGTGGGGGCTTTTGACGGCACTACGTGGTAAAAAATGTAGTGCGATGTGACGTCACACGAGTTTTCGAAGCACTGTATCGTCTTCATTTTTGGTTTACGTGCAAAAAGAAAAAATACGTGTACACAATTTTTTGGTAATCTATGTGACGGACTAAAATGAATTTTTTTGTCAACTACCCTATTGCAGTGGTCTGAAAGTCTGACAATCAGCCTTACCAAGGAGTATCAGTTTACTCCTTGGTAAGACTGATTGTCAGACTGATTGTCAGGCTGTATACCAGTGTATACAGCTGCATTCAATTACACTTCACACTTCACACAATTCGTGAGTGGTCAATTGGCTTCTAGCGAGAACGGTCGCGTCATACACGCTCTTGCACAAGTTCGCGCTCGTGTAAAACTGTTGACGCAGCAACATACTCCGGCGCGTCTTGACACGGTCGCCGCGATGACCTACATACCGCCCTAAGTGAATCATGTGTTATTGTGCAAATAAACGATAAGTTATAGTTTTAATATTATACTACTCAGATATGTCATCACCAAACAAAATAGTTCTCAAAACTGAACTCGAGCATAAGTTGTACACCAGATACATCGAGGAACAGAATGAGCGCCTCGAACTACAAAAACTTGTAAAAGACCTCAGTGGTCAGATAGAATCTCTGCAACAACAGCTGAAACTCATTCAGGAGCAAAAAAATGTTCCTTCAGAGAAGGAACAGTCAACGAACGACAAGCCCCAAAAGGCAGTCGAATATGGGACTGACGAGGAGGAACTTGCTCGAGAAACCGAGTGGGTACGACAAAAAAGTAGGAAGAAAAGGAAACTGAACACTTCACTATCACCTCCTTCTCAAGGAGGAAACTTAAATGAATCTCAGGCCGACACGAAACCCGAGAAACCAATCGAAAAAAGGGCACCACAACCTCCACCAATCATAGTCGAAAACATTAAGAACTACCAACAGTTCTACGACCTTCTTTTGACTAGTATAAACGGTGATTCATTCATTGTAAAAACGATGAACGGGGAAACTGTCAAAATAAACGCCAAGGATGACGACTCATATCGAGCGGTAACGAAATTATTGTTACAAAATAACTGTCTCTGGCACTCGTATGAGAATAAACAGGACAGACCGATACGAGTTATGGTCAAAAACCTGCACTCATCATGTCTGCCGAACAGAATAGTCGAAGACCTGAATGCTAAAGGTTATAAAATTCAGGATGCCGTAAATAAACTAAGCTGGAGGACTAAGGAACCTCTTAACATGTTTATGTTATCATTCCAAAAAGATGAAGACATAAACAATATCTATGGTATTAAGGCCATATTAGGTTGTAAGGTAGACGTACAGCCTTTAAAAACATCTAGATTAATTCCACAGTGCAAAAGGTGTCAAGCATATGGCCATACACAAAAATATTGTTCAAAGGAACCAAGGTGTGTGAAGTGCACTGGTAAGCACCTCACCAAGGACTGTACAAAATCAATAGCTACAAAACCTAAATGTGTTCACTGTGGCGAGCCTCACCCGGCTAACTATAGAGGATGTATTGTAGCTAAAGAACTACAACAAATGAAAACTAAAGCCTCCAAAAGAAAAGTAGCTACGCCTATCATCCCGGCCTCTGGTGTTGAGAGACAACAACCATCACGTTCTACTCACAGAAAGGTAACAAACAATGTGTCTTTTGCGCAAATGACAAAAGGACCGCAACCACAGCCACAGCCAACGGTGCTCCCAAATTCTGAAAGTACTAGTACAGATGAAAATATTCATAAAATTTTAAGCATGTTGACTTCCTTTGACCAAAGGTTGAGAAACATAGAAAGTAAACAATTACCTATTCATTCAAACCAAAAATGAAAAACACACTAAAAATTATGACGTGGAATGCAAACGGACTCCTGAAGCACCGAAACGAGCTGCAGGCAGTCTTAACAACAGAGCAAATTGATGTATGCCTCATTTCAGAATCTCATTTTACGAGAGAATCTTTTATTCATATAAAAGGCTATAACATATATCACGCACTGCATCCCAACAACAAAGCGAGTGGTGGCAGTGCCGTCATAATTAAAGAGAACATCTACCATTACTTGGAACACAAATGCGAAGAACAATTTATACAAACTGTAGCTGTTGTGGTCAGAACCAAACATCAAGATATTAACATATCAGCTGTATATATTCCACCTAAGTATGCGCTGAAAACAGAGCAGTACAGGAATCTATTGAAAGCTCTAGGAAACACATTCATATTTGGAGGTGATTTTAACGCAAAGAACACACATTGGGGTTCTAGGCTAACTAATACGAAGGGTAAGGAATTGCTATGTGCTATCAGAGAGATCAAGTGCAATGTGATTTCAACGGGCAAACCCACTTACTGGCCAACCGATATTCGAAAAACACCAGATTTGATAGACTTCTTCATTTATAAGAATCTGTCAGCTGCATACCTTAACATAGAAGAAGGATATGATATGCATTCTGATCATTCACCCATTATCTTAACTCTAAGCGAGACAATAATACAAAAAGAAACCGGTCCAACCTTAGTGAACAAAAACACTGACTGGGAGAGCTTTCAATTTGATTTAGACCACTGTATAGACCTCAAAGTATCCCTCAAAGACAAACAGCAAGTAGATGACGAAGTAGCAAAATTTATTACCGACATCCAACGTTGTGCCTGGCGAAATACACCTGACATGAAAAGAAGAGTTGCAACTCAAAGATATCCACTGGAAATTAGAAATCTAATAGCCATAAAGCGAGTACAGCGACAAAAGTGGCAACAATTTAGATATCCACCTGATAAAACTCTGCTAAATAAACTCACAAAAAGGTTAAGTAGAGCAATTCAGGAATTTCATGATGAGACAACAAATGATTACCTTAGTCAACTGTCAAGTAATGTCACATCTGATTACTCACTATGGAAAGTGACTAAAAGCTTAAAAAAGCCCATCAGTCACGTTTCACCTATTCAAAAACTAGATGGCGAATGGGCCAAAAATAATGAACAGAAAGCGACTATATTTGCAGAACATCTAGAGCAAACTTTTCAAACGAACAGCGAGGAAAGCTCTAAAAATATAGCACTGGACGCGACTCACCATGTCCATGACAACATAGAAATAAAACTTGTTACTCCAAAAGAAGTTAAGAACATGATCAAAAATTTGGCCAAAAGGAAATCACCGGGATACGACCTAATCACTGGAGAACTCCTACAAAATCTACCACGTAAAGCAATTGTGAAACTAACAACCCTCATCAATGCCACATTTCGATTAAAACATGTGCCTAGTATGTGGAAAGTTGCTGAAGTTATCATGATTCCTAAACCTGGAAAACCACCTCGAGAAATAACATCATACAGGCCTATATCACTCTTACCAATTATATCCAAATTGTTCGAAAAACTACTACTCAGGCGTTTAAAACCCATTATAGAAGACAGAGAATTGATTCCCAACTACCAATTCGGTTTTAGAGAAAAACACTCCACAATAGACCAAATACACAGGATAACCAATGTAATTGAAAAAACATTAGAAGATAAGAAAGTTTGTTCTACAGTATTTCTAGATGTAGCTCAGGCATTTGATAAGGTATGGCATGGAGGCCTAATATATAAGTTAAGTAAAATGCTCCCAAAACAATTTGTGGATATTTTGGAATCCTATTTAACTGAGAGGACATTTAGAGTGAGACATGAGGATGCTTATTCAGATATCAAACAAATCAAAGCTGGTGTACCGCAAGGAAGTGTTCTTGGACCTATCCTGTACCTATTGTACACCTGCGATATCCCTGAAACCAATAACAGCGTCATTGCTACGTTTGCAGACGACACGGCTATCATGGCTACAGGTGTCACTCACACAGAAGCAGTGGAGAAGGTACAAACTGCCGTCAATGCCATCACCGATTGGACAAAAACCTGGAAAATAAAATTAAATGAGTCTAAATCGACACATATCGACTTCACAAACCAAAGACCTAATTATACACCAGTATATATTAATAATCGTGTAATACCATACGAAAATACGGCAAAATACTTAGGCATGACGCTAGACGCAAAACTTCGCTGGAAGGCTCATGTCAAAAAGAAACGCCAGGCGTTAGACCTACGCTATAAAAATATGTACTGGCTACTTAGCAGACATTCTACCTTGTCAGTGTATAACAAAGTACTTTTATACAAGCAAGTACTCATGCCTGTATGGACATACGGCATTCAACTTTGGGGATGTACAAAACGGACTAACGTTGATATCATACAAAGATTCCAAAATAAGGTACTTCGGGCTATAGTAAATGCTCCCTGGTACGTTAGAAATGATGACATCCACCGAGACCTTGGAGTGGATCTTGTAACTGAAGTTATAAAAAAACACGCCGAAGCACACGAGCAGAGGCTTCTTCATCATGTGAACGTCGAGGCTATCCAGCTACTTGACACCACGGACATAGTGAGGAGACTAAAAAGAACTAAACCATTTGAGTTAGTTTAGTAAAGTTAGTGTAATGCAGTGCAGTGCAGTGAGTGTTTCGCTACGCTTAAAGAACACGAGAAAAAAGTGTCTTTCAACTTAATAGAGACTATAAGAAAAGTGCCAATGGACACATTCTTAATTTTTTAAGCTTTAGCAAATTAAGTTAAATTTAAATTACTTATTAGCCTCAAGGTCTAGATTGTAATTGTATGAGTAACCGTTTATTAACGAGTACTTCATAATGAAAAAAAAAAAAAAAAAATTACACTGGGAAACCGACCACAAAATACTTCGAAAAAGGCTAGGCAGACGGTGAATATGGGTACGGCGTGCATAAATGGAGAAGATATTTAATTCAAAGCAAGATGCATGTTGAGTGAAAATTGCTCTGATCATCTTGGAACATGGATTGGTAATGGGAGTAGGTATTACCGATGTTGTTATAAGAAAAAGGTATAGCAATGGGATATGATAGAGAGGCCGACAGAAGGATTGTAATTAAAATCACGGGATTTGTAGCGAATTGCAAAATGAAAACGTATTAGACACATTATACTGGGGTGCGGTTAAACCGAGCAGACTGTAGACCAGACTGCAGACATCGGAGTTTGACGGATATTTTCCGGTCTGCTCGGTTTGATTGCACCTTTAGATGATTGTGCAATGACTAGTTTGTCTATTGGAAAGCGAATTCGATTTTGTTGTCCCGTTTACCTTTTCTACATAAACACACATAAACTCACGCACTTTTAAGTATATTTATGTTTTCGTTATAAGACTTCAATCATATCATGGGGCATCTTCATCTCTCCCCCTAGCTAAGCCAAGTGGCATTCCTTTCGTTTCTTTCGCGCCATACTTATACGTTAC
This sequence comes from Diarsia dahlii, assembly GCA_949775195.1. Taxonomy (NCBI): domain Eukaryota; kingdom Metazoa; phylum Arthropoda; class Insecta; order Lepidoptera; family Noctuidae; genus Diarsia; species Diarsia dahlii. The sequence continues at coordinate 17,899,596 of OX459191.1, read as the reverse complement.
TATTTGTTGCTAAAGTTTTATTCATCACGACGGCACGGTTGGCGCAGTGGCTAAGCGATTGGACTGCTGCGCTGCGTGTCGCGGGTTCGATCCCCGCACGGAACAAATATTTGTATGGCCTGCAGGTAGTTGTTTCGGGTCTGGGTATTTGTGTATGTGATTTTCTACGTTTGTGAACGCACCCACGATACAGGAGAAATTCCTAGTGTGGGGCAACGTTTAAAAAAAAAAACAAAAACAAAACAAAACAATTTATTCCGGACTATAGTCTATCTCTAGGAAAAATTTCATCTGGATGTGTTAGGTCATTCTGTTGTGATTGAGCAACAAACATCCTTCCATCCAAACATTCGCATTTATACGTACCTATAGTACGATATATTTATATACACTACGATTGTTTCTTCAATCCTTTATCTTTCGTTTCTCCTATGGTAGTCATGTTGATGAACATACCTATCTAATAAGTACCTATATCTGACAGCTCAACATAGACTAGCTAGAACTTGTAAATACCAGAGATAGGTAAGTATGTCTATGAGTTTAGGCACCAATGTTACTGCTGACAATAAAGTCATGGATTTTCCATCAGGAAATTCCCCCCAATTCGAGATTAAAATATAATTGGTGAAATGTGGGTGCATTATAGGTACTTATAGTACTTTTATCACCAACACATTACCAACACTTGGTAATGAGTCCAAGAGACTGGTGGCGTTACCACGTTGTATGGTCCTCCTGGTCAAGTTAAAAGCCAGCTGTTGGGTCACGGGTAGTATCAATAGGGCGTTTCGAAATGTCATTAAACTAGCTATGAGCACTCCGACCCCACGGCCCTAGAGTTTCAAGCTGAAAGGGCTCGAAAATATAGTTTCCACAGTTATAAATTCCACTTGAGGTTCTCTGTAAGCGGCAGTGGAGAGCACGATCAACTTGGAGTATGTGATGGCGCAAGAGTATCAACACATCGCATAATTAAATCCTCCGTCTTCCAAGGAAACAGAGTCATGCCGATCGGTCTTTTGCCGTCGTCCCTGCTAAACCATTGTGAAGAGAGCTCGACGGATGATGTCGGATGAACGGCCAGTACTTCGGATGCATGACAAGCCAGATACTGTGGTGACAGATACTGTTTTGAGCTTCACCACAGTGACAGTGATATCACATGACTGGATATTTTCCGTGTTACATAATTTTTTTTTTTTTTTGTGTAATTGTAGTACCTATGTTATATTAATAATTGTTGTATGGGGAAATGCCTAATCATCGAATGACAAACATTGGAGCTACTGTCGTCCAATAATTTACGAGGAAAATAAAGTGATCTCATTTTGAATGAGAATAATTTTTGTTTACTGCAATTGGTTGTTGATTAACCAAAAATAAAAGATTTTCCTACAGGATATTTGGTATTTTTTTCGTTTGCTCATTTTAAATAACAACAACTTGTTCTATTTTAGTTGTTTCTTAATTAGGTGACATCGTAAAAACAATTGGCACAGATTACCTACCGGTAAAGGAGAGGCATTGTTCTTTTTATTGTTCTACGTTAATTCTACTCTTCAACTGATAGCTGATTGCATACCTACATTTTAAATTGGCATCATTCAATTGATGAAATTTCAAATTCACCACACGAAATCAGCAAAAGTTCCAATTAGAAAAAAAGCTTCCAAGCTGTTACAGAAAAATCTGAGAATGCATTGAAGATTAAATAGGAACATTACCAATTTCAGTCGTTAAATAGTGAGGGAATTAGGGTTGTCATACGTCCGGATTTGAGTTCATGGCCTAATAATAACTGCCACCGAGTGGCAGTTATTATTAGACTTAACCTAAAGATCAACCCGAGGTTGATCTTTAGGTTAAGTCGCGCTTGCCTTGATGGTCTATGGATTGGTGATCACCCATTCATACCGGGTTTCCTCCGTGCCTCGGAAAGCAGCACGTTAAGCAGTCAGTCCCGGCTGCCATAATTATATAGATCTTTGGCAGTAGTAGTTAGGTAGTATTGACTGGGTTGTGGAGGTCCGATAGGCAGTCACTCCATGTAAAATATTGATATTCAGCTGCATCCGGTTAGACTGGAAGCCAACCCCAACATAGTTGGCAAAAGGCTAGGCAGATGATACGTCCGGATTTTTGCAGACAAGTCCGTAATTTTAGTTCTGTGTACGGAAACCAGGAGAATTTCTTAAACGTCCGGATTGTTTATGAAATCAACATATCAATCAACAATGACAACAAACGTTCAACTATTGTGAAACATCGTTGTAAAAAATTACTGAATGAAATTATACTGAACAAATCAAATGGAAGCAAACGGTTCATAGTTTTTGTTCTTGGATCTGGGAACCCTTTCGGGGGTGGGGGGTATCATCAAAAGACTCCTCCCGCTCTAGGCAGAGCGGTAGGGAGTGTCAGACTTCTACTGACTAAACCACCCGCGCCTCAAAGAGATGTCAGCAACATGGAAGTCGTTCTTTGTGGGCCCCCCTTCAATGTTGCTTGACATCTCTTTGAGGCGCGCGTGGAACAAGAACTCGTCATAAGACGACGAGCTAGCCCATTACTCACCGTCCACAGGCCCGCGCCTACGGTGGCCGGAAGCCATGATCTGGAAACCTATTAGGTCTCAAAGCGAGCCTGTACATATATATGAGAGGAGGACGTAATTGACCACAACTTTTAGTCCATGTTGGTGCGCGTACCTCATACTCGTATAATCCAAAATTAAATTGGCACACCATAATTAAAGTCACCAGATGATCTTGAAAATAATGGAGATAAAGAGGACAATTCCACAATAAAAAGTAATGTTTTAGTCTGTTCGTAGCTAGGCGCATTTGGATTTCACCAAATAATAATGGATGTAAAAAGACCCTTGGAAAGCCAAAAGGTGCTTATTCTCCTTGTCGTTGGGATGGTTTTTTTTTTGTTCTGGACTATAGGTACCTTGTAATCTTCTAATTACGGAGATATTAAAGGTCAACATTTCAACTTATACGCAACTTAAAAAAATACAAGCCCTTATTGCCATTAATTCATTTTGAACACCTCTATGGCCGCTGTAGTACTCAATGCATTGCACAATGTCATGTGAGTGTTACATTGAGTCCTTCCGTAAAAAATAATTCATCGTAAAGTCGTTAACAAGTTACAAGGAATACTTTTCGCGTAGAGTTAGATGTACCTAATTCTTGGTTGATGGCTTTGTGTAGGGTTCGTTTCCACTTTCTATAGAAGCTATACTTATTATGTTTTACTTCTATTAGTACTGGATACTACGAAACCCTTTGTATCGTATTATTCAAAACTACTACTGGTAAAACTTTTTCCAACTAAACCCCAAAATAGTTGGAAAAAGTTTTAGTATTGGCAATAGGATCGCCAAATATTACATGACTTTAAACCTATGTGGTGAATTTGTGGTTGTCCTATTAGGTACACCTCTGCCTAATCCTTCGGTGATTAAAGGCGAGATGTTATTATTAAAAACGAGAACGACATGGTTACTTCTTGGTAAAACTTCAGGCACAGAATGACAGCTGTCATTGGAGGCGTGGACCTTGACACAAATAAAAATCATTACCCTTCCTCTTGGCTACGCTGCCCGGCTGTAGTCGGGTTAAAAGAGGTTGGTACCCATCAGTGGGTGAAGTGTAGCTGTGATGATGATGATGATGAAGAACAAAAACAGTATATTTCATTTATTTATGAAGATATGAGAAGCTCAATATAAACCAATCCAAAGTAAGTAATTAATAAAAATGGGTTGTGAAAAAAAGAATTTTGCTTTTTACCAAATGCTTTCTTTTAAAATAGTAGATTGTACACCAAGTGCATAAAACGTACCATTTTGCGCGAGACGTTTATTTATCCATCCGATGCGAGCTTGCGAGCGAGGATGGATATAAAGTAGAGAGGAAAATGGGTTTTATGGACGAGTTTTACACTCTACTTTTCACTTCGATTGCGAGGAAATGAAACAGCAACTTGTAAATATTGTAAAAATAATTAAGGTTCCCGCCAATTAACTTTTTTTATTTCAGTAGGAAACTTGACATAACACCTGACTTATGTCGTTACTCATACTGCCCAGTTATAAAAACATTTTGAGCAAGCCTATTGCCATCAACCAATGTAATTAGGAGCAAGCCTATTGCCATCAACCAATGTAATTATGAGCAAGCCTATTGCCATCAACTGATGTAATTGGGACCAAGCTTATTGCCATCAACCAATGTAATTAGGAGCAAGCCTATTGCCATCAACTGATGTAATTAGGGACAAGCCTATTGCCATCAACCGATGTAATTAGGAAAAGCCTATTGCCATCAACCAATCTTATTAGGAGCAAGCCTATTGCCATCAACCGATGTAATTAGGAGCAAGCCTATTGCCATCCACTGATTTAGGTAATTGAGAGCAAGCCTATTGCCATCAATCAATGTAATTAAGAGTAAGCCTATTCCCATCAAATGATGTAATTAGGAGCAAGCCTATTGCCATCAACCAACCTAATTAAGAGCAAGTCTATTGCCATCAAGCGATTTAGGTAATTGGGGGAAGCCTATTCCCATCAACTTTCCTTGTATTCGTAATGAAAAGCAGTAACCCTTGTTCTTAGAATACTTACGAAACGAATTAAATTAAAGAGGTTGTTATTCTATGAAGTTGTTCCTGTGGCTGTTGGGCCGATTACCTGTGCCGATTACCTTGGTCTTCGACGAAGATTTTACGTTATGCTCTAGAGCATAAAACGCGACTATAGGTCGCCTACGCACGACATAAAGACGAATTTTAGAGCGAGAGAAGTGAAAATATTATTTTATTAATACCTTTTTAGGGTAGGTAGGTAGTACTTAATTATATATGATAGTTGGTATTCCAATGATTGCCCTAGTCTTTGAATTAGAACAACAAATTGCCGTAAGAGGCAAGGCTTGGTAAGTTAAGCAAGTAAACTTTTTGAATGCAAATATTTTACAAATTATTGAGTTTCCATCGTGAATATAAAAATATAATGAGTTTTGCCATGTTTTGAACTATATTGTTTGTTGTTTAACTCCTATTTTTAACGTGGGACGCCAGTTTTTACAGAAGGTGTACCTTTAAGTAGTACCTAAAACCACATTTCGCAAGTTACCTATAAATAGGAGGAGAGTCTAATGCCATAATCGAGCCTAATATAGCATGAACCGCCCACAAACTGACACTCCAGAGAGTTGACTGAGTAACTTCTGAAAAACCTAATTATGTATAGTTTGCGCATTCTAGGCACCAAGCCCAGAACCACACGCTCAGTAGCCACCACTAGATCTACCAGCCCGAATATTTTAACCAACGACGTGGCAAGAATCAAGATCTTAAATTAAAATAGGTATTGTTTTTTGTGTTTTTATAAAATATAAAATGCCTTAATAAATGTACCTAAAAGTACAAATGTAACCGCAACACAGGAAAATGTAAGCTGTCGATAGTTCCATTCGTTACGAATATTTAAATATACAAAACATTTATATAAATGCTTATTAATAAAAATAAATAATAATAAATTCATTGTAGTTTTGAATCGTCTTTTAAAACGGACCGTTTACTATAAATACTTAGTTTGTTAACAGGTAAATTAAATTCCACCGAGATAAATAGACTTAATTAACATTGTGTGAATAAGTAGGTATTTTTATACCATGCAGGTAAATGTCTCATAATAACAATATTCGGACAAAGGTTTTTGAACTAATGGTTCTTTTTACTACAATAACAATTTTTTTATGGCTTTTGATGAAGAAAAACAGTTTGTAAATTTTGATCAAGGCTTTTCTTGTAAGTTGTAAAAGGGGGTAAACATACCTCGTGTGAACGGACCCTTCACGAAACCTTCGACCAACCATTCTGTATATCAAACTCTACTTACTATTCTATATACGACTTTTTCTTTTGTGAAAGATTGCGTTTGAGGTTACGACTCAAAGTAACCCACTCAACACTTTGTGCTGTCAGATGTATTGTAGAACGGGGGTCGTAGAGTTACTTAAATTAAGTAATAATTTATTTTAATCTATTGCATAGATTCTATCGCGGGCCTTGAGTTGAGCGTGGAGAGCGAATCCAGAGATTTCCTAACAAAAATATTCAGTATTCAGTACTCAACCAGGTTGCTATGGTTACGGAAAATAACAAGGTTGTCAACTGAGGTTGTCAAATTAAATAATTTATAACCTCACGTTGTATAGCTATAGGTGTAAAGTTTTTCTGTTTTGTCTCTCTGCTTTCTCCTTCTAAAATATTCTTACTCGTATAATTTGTGTACAAAGTGTTTTTTATATGAATAAACAAAGTGCATTTATTAATGAAGAAAATCACGAAAAAATAGTGAAAGATAATGAGTGAGGAGTGAGTACTCTATATACATTCATTTTATTATTAGTACGCATCTATCATAAGTTTTATTGGTTTTTGCATTACTATTCTGCGAATCGGTCTAAAACGATTCGTTTTCTTATAAAATATCTAAAATAAAATAAATAATTTTCATATTTTTCAATGTTAAGACACTTAGGTATACGTCAGGCTGTCAATACTTTTTCTTTTAAATTTTCTGTCATAGAGTTTCTTACTAGCTTAGTTAGTCTATGAAGGTTAGTTTTATTTATATAATGTAGGTACATCGCGCGAAATTCGAAGATCAAACTCTTAATATCGTTATTTTTGTTCAAATTTTTTGAATGAATAATTATTTTGGTGTGTAATAATTACACTATTAATACCTAATTATTTATACTTATATTTGACTGACCTGTTGGTCTAGTGGTTAGTGACCCTAACTGCTATGCCGGAGGTCGTGGGTTCGATTCCCACCCAGGACAAATGTTTGTGTGATGAGCACGATCATTTGTTCTGTGTCTGGGTGTAATTTATCTATAATATGTATGTATTTAGAAATATATAAGTATGTTTATCAGTTGTCTAGTACCCATAACACAAGCTCTGCTTAGCTTGGGACTAGATGGCGTTGTGTGATAGTTGTGGAATATTATATTATTATTATTATACCTATTATTGCATAAGTTGATAAAAAATGCTATGCAATAGATTTACCGCGGCAGTCTCCGAGTGCCACACGTTTTTTTTTTATTTAAAAAAATAAACTTGTGAAAAAATTCTAACTAGAAGGAACTTTGACCGTAATACTAACTAGAAGGTTCCCAGGTATCTACGATCTAAAATAAAATAAATATTGCAATGACGGTGAGAGCAAGTCTCTTGGCTCCGTTGAAGGGTACCTACTTTTACACCTATACCTAATGTTACACTACCTACCTATGCGATGTTTGGAGTCGGAGGAATCAAAATTCGATGACAGTCATTGCAGTGTTTTATTAATTTAACTAAATGGATTTTTATGAAATGCACCTCTTATACCGATACCTACACCTAACCTATACTGAAAACATTTACTTAAGGGTCTTAATCAACGTATTTAACAATCTCTCACTGCCACTTTGATTTAGTTTTAATCCCTAAATCATTGTTTTATAATAATTATGTTGGCACCAACCGGTTACATTCAAATAGGTAGGTATTCACGAGCGATAGATAAAAAGACGGGATAAGACAAAAATCGTACCTAATCTTCAATTTAGTTGTCGGTCTGTCTGGCATGCATTCGTGTGTTAAAGCCGAAAAAATTCGGCATCAAAATTTTTGTATGAATATATTCCCAATGTCCACTCTGAAGATAATCTCTTTGGCACTAACATATATAATTGGGATCAACATTTCATACACTGCCAATGTTGAAATTCAGATTTCTTTGATGCAAAAATATTTTACACATATCAAAAAATGATTTTAAAATTAAAACATGAGATAAATAACTAACCAGTCTGTATCATAAATATAAGTAATTCATGTTCGGGCACAAAGCTGCGGTGGCTGACACGCTAGCCTCAATTTGGCGGGCGTGAACCAATTACTAGAGTATAGTGTCGCCAACTTTCAGTAAAACGCCGTCATAAAGTGTGATATCCCGCTGCGAGAACGCTTTATTTTCCTATAAAAGCGTTTTATCCACGTATAAAAGCTTAAATCCGCGCGGAGCTTTCTCCCGGCGGCGAGTTGGTAAAAAGAGCATTAAGTTGGAGCGGCAACATGGCCGGGGCACGCCCCGCGGCGGCGCGTGCTGGTTGGCTGGCGGCGCGCCCTCCCGCCGCGCCATTGGCGGGCCCGCCTCCTGCCCACCGCGCCAGTCGCACCCGGCCACGCCACCGCGACACACTCACCGCGCACCTCACACGCGACCCGTACCGCGCGCGTAAAGGAACATTTGTAACAGTGCTGCGCTACACGATTCGCACTAAACTTTATTTCGTGAGAACTACAAGTGTGTAAACTTTGTTGCTCTGTGTCTGATAACTATTATCTGGAGTTTCACATTTAATTAACTAAAATAAACGTTGCGAACATTCGGAAGAAAAAGTGATAAACAAACTTATCTCGTCCGGAATTTCGGGAGCACGTGACTTTCGCAAGAAGGAGGACTATACCTTGGTGTGCCGGCGATGCCAGTTCGGAACTAAGCAGTGTTGCTAAAGTTAGATAAAATTGTTTTGGAATATATTTGGACTGTGATGGTACGGTGATTGGCGAGCTGGGGGCGATCGAGCTGTGCGTGGGGCGCGCGGGGCGGGGGTGGCCCGCGCTGGATGCGCTAGGGGCGGCGAGCGGCGGCGGCGCGGGCCCCGCCGGCGGCGCGCTGGCGATGACGGTGCAGCGCGACGAGCGCGAGCGCGCGCCTCGCACGCGGTTCATGATCACGGACATCCTGGACGCGCCCTCACGGGACCTCAGCGCGCACCGGGACTCCGACTCCGACAGGTCCGCCACTGACTCACCAGGTTTGTTTCACACTTTTAACATTTCGAACGGTAAACATAGTGTAGATCACCCATGCCAGCACTTATATATTATGCAAAAAATATGCCAAAAGTTTAATATTTTTTACAAAAATATGATTATCCTAAAACAACAGCAAACTGCTGGGAATTTCCGTCATATTAACAGTTTTACCTACATGTGATAATTAATACAACTCTTGGTACAAATGTGGTTGTAGATCGATAATAAATGTTGGTAACAAAATTAGTTTAATTGTAGATTATAATACCACAAAAAGTTGATAATTTAGAATGGTGGTCGCTTGTTACCTACTGTTCAAATTAAGTTTGCTTTTGGCTGAATGAACCCAAATGATTAGAACTAATCTTAAAATCAGTTCTAGAGATCTGTACCTAACTATAGACTACTCGCAGAGGTAAACAGGTTGTGAATTTACACCAAATAAGAATTAGGTAGCAGGTAGATAGCGTGAAGTAATGTAGGTATATAAATTAGGCTTTTTGAGTCATCATAAATCCAAGTTATAAAAAGTAGAGTGCAGAATTTATCACGAAAATAAAAATAATTAAATGGAAGTAAACAACAGGGAAATAAAACTAGATAAAGACAAACACAAAACAAATCCAAAAAACAAGATACCAAAAAAAAAGTACAAAACCATCAACAAAAAACGAATCACGGGGTCGCTACGAAAATCCGAAATTCACCTACAGGAGCGCTACGTCGTAGCACTTAAGATTTAAGAAAAGACATCAACGCGACAATGCACTCATTACACCTTATCTTTCCCGGAGACTGAGTTAAACGTTTTCCTGCAGGCTCCATAACACTTGCACAGTGTATATTGTGTATAGTGCTCATTATGAAACCAGCAACACGGTAAGCACGGTATTATAATTTGATCTACTTCGATTGCTGGGAACCGCGATAAAGTGGCGCGCGGAGTCACGCGACGACTCAGGGTGTCTATTAGGAGACTTTACTCCGAAACGATTGTGATAAACACGTTAACTTATATAATGTGTTTACGTGTTAAATGTGCTTCAAGCGACTGCTGTTCGTATGTTTATTAATAGCTTTTATTATGGCGTAGTTGCCCAGTTGAAATTAAAATAAAAATAGTTTTTGGGCTATAAATCCTTTGAGGTGTAAAATAATGTGTTGTGAGGAAAAGTTGTGGATTTGTAGGTATTACTTCAATTCAATTCAATTTTTGAAGGTTATGTAGGTATTACTTATTTAGTTTTTTTAGTTAAAAAATAATGATGTATGATAACTTTTTTGGAGTTTTTATTTTATTTGGTTAGGCTTTTCTTGTATGGTGATACGATCGGTAATGGTGTGCTTCCTAAATAACTTTTGCATTTGTTACTAATTTATTCCTGGTAGGTACAGATCCATTGGTAACCTACACGAGTCCAGCTCGTATACCTACTTAAGTGGTTTTTAGCGTTACGGTAATTAATAAGTTAATAAATAAGTTGATAATTCAAAATACTAAAATGCCTGGGAATAGGTGGCTTCAAATGGTTAACTTTTCATGGAGCGTCTGTTAGACTTAGGTCTTGTTTAGATCTAAAATATATTATTATACTATAAGTCCAAAAAGAAAAAAAATACAAAGAGTGTTTAATTAGATTAAACTAGTCTTGTTAGAAAGCTATGGCGATGGAGTATGGTAATTGTCCCACGAGATCATACTACTTGGATAAAAAGACACATACACACAAACTTTCACATCTATCAGCCAATTAGTAAGTAAGAAGTGAGATTAAAAGAGTGAAACCAAATTCTGAAAATTGGCACCTTCCTACCAAAATCAAAATGTGCTTATCAGTCGGCTAGAGCAATAATTACTTTCCTTTAAAACTCATTTGTCCTGTTGTGTCGACATTTGTTCTATAAACGGTTACAAAAACTATGAAATATAAAAAGAAATTCCTGTAGGCCATCTTTTTTACCCGACTACGGCAAAGCCAAAGGAGGGTTATGATTTTGACTGGCTATGTATGAATGTATGTATGTGTGTATCTTCATCTGTTCCCTCATAGCTTCTAATCTACTTATCGGAACTCGACATATGAGGTATCGTTAGAACCGTCTTAATTTTCCGCTAAAGCTACGTGACGTGTCACGATTTGGCGCCCTCTAGCGGACAAAAAGTAAGGCTTAAAAAATAAAAATGGAGATAAATACGCCGTGTTTGGTATCATTTGAAAGGGCCTCACTTGTACATTTCCAAAATATTTCTCAAATTTAAAATCACGCCTTCTAGCGCACAAAAAGTCAAGAGTAAAAAAAAAAATATTTAACACCAAAATTGTTTAAATAAAAAAAGTAAAGAACTAAAACCCGACTACGACAAAAAAAACGACGCTGAAAAAGTATGAAACAAGATTTTCAGGATAGAACAAAAAGAAAAGCCGTAGTCACACGTTATAGGTACCAACCTAAACACTTTAATACCGTGTGACTACGGCTTTTCTTTTTGTTCTATCCTGAAAATCTTGATTCATACTTTTTCAGCGTCGTTTTTTTTGTCATAGTCGGGTTTTTTAAAACATAAACATCCTCCATCTATATAACTGCATTTAGTAAATAGTAAGATCTGGTATCAGAATTAAGTTGCAAATGGAGCTAGCAAACCTCGGAGAAGCTCGTGCTTTGATTATAACAGCCGCTCTGGGTTAATCTTCAGGTTAAGCCGCGCTTGCCTAGGTTGACCTGTGGATGGGTGTCCCTCCATTACATACCGAGTTTGTTCCGTGCCTCAGAAAGGACGGTAAGCTACTGAAAGTCGCTATTCGGTCTGTATTTGGTGATGAAAACGGCCGCAACACATGCCGTGTGGATCGTAAGTTTATGCACAGGCACACCCTTATCAAATTGTTCATGTTTGAACCAAAGTGAAACCATGGTGAAGTACAACATCGTGAGGTAACCAGAGAACTTGAGAAATTTTAAAAAATTTCAATTGTATGGGACGTACACCAGCAATAAAGAGATCAAATCGTTAGTGCAAGTACAAGTTATGCTTTTGCTAGTAGGCAAAACAATTGTTCTAGAGATGAGGAACTGTTTTGAGCAGAAATCGGACTAGCTGAATTCATTCACATAAAATTTAAGGAATTAAGTAGGAAACATGTGCCCTTCAGGAACTGAAAAACTTGTTGTAAGAGAGGTATTGTCCACATATTACTCACTAACTTGAAGTTCAGACAAATAAACTTTATCAATTCTGATATCTGGTTATAAGATAATATTTTGAAATCATGTAATTCTAAAACGATCAAATACATAGGCTAACACCAATTTATGATAACAATCCATTTGAAACTATAAACATTTAATAGTTTTGTAACTCCATATTTGAGTGAACTAGATTGAACGCCGTATTTGTCCCCACCCACAACCACAGATTTAATGTATCTTCTACTAAGTAGGTTAAACCGAAAACGTTTAGATTTCCATAGACTCGGAGCTGTCAGACATCTCAATTTGCAATAATGTTACACGAAGAATGGCTTGTTTTACTTTGTTTAACTTTACTTACACAGTGGCGCGTTTTGGGTATTGTCTTGATGCAATTCTTACAAAACAAAGAAAAGAAAAAAAAAGTTATCTGGCGTAAAATGCCTATTGCATTATCCATCTCAGTACTTTGTGCTTGAAGAGTTAAATAAATACATAAATAAATGTTACCTTTAGTAAGACCCACCAGCGATGACTTCCTATTGAAAAAAAAAAGAATTATCTTAAGTTCTTAATTAAACTCAATTTTACAAATGGTTATTTTATTAAAACAAACTAGGTAGGTAATTCGATCGGAATAATGCCTTTACGATGTTATTTTTCGACCTTGTTAGGGTCAAACGTCACGCAGGTGCAGGCTCTTATGACAGGGGGTGCCCGGTGCGGGGCGGAGGGGGATGCAACATGATCCGGAGGCTTTTGTCACAACCGACCTCTTCCGATGCCAGCCGCGCGACCGACCGGCACAAATACTGTGTGACTCCCAATTTTATTGTTTTGATTGAACTTTGAATATCGAAGATTTAGAGGTTTTCTTTTTTTATTCGAAGAAGTTTGTATCACTTTTTTAGCAGGTTTTTAGGTATGTTATGACATCATTATCCCTACCTATATACATTTAATAGTTTAACATGCTAGAAAAGTAAAAACCCTGTCGGGTTAGAAACGGCTTTAGCTGGGAATGCGGGAAGTTGTGTAAAGTCGGCAATTAATTTTATTAACAAAAGACATTCATATAAAGTGGGTTCACAATGAGTACGAGTATGTAGAGTTGAGGACATTAGATATAATTAAATGAGGCTAACTTTGAGATATACACTAGCTCCAATCAAATTATTAAAATCGGACTGTAAAAATCATACATTAAAAAAAATACGTGTCGATATCAGAACCTCCTTTTTTTTTGGTCGGTTAAAAAGGAAACAATAAATGAATCACGGCGAATCTTCAAATAGACCTACACACAGTCCAACCAAACCAAAGTCACGTTTGCAGCAAAACAAAAACAAGTTTATTTTATTATATTTCAGAAAAAAACAACAATGAACGAGTGCTAAGTGTACCTATCTAATAAACTTAATAAAATATTACGGAATTCTTTAATGTGTGTATACCTAATTAGGACTTAAACTATTCAAAGTTTTTACGACTAAACGAAGGCTTATTAGCAAACATTATTTAATTAAGTGTTCTTAAGAGTTATTACCGTATAATTAATTATATTTTTTTCAAAACAATAATGACAAGTGAAAAAATTTGCGGTGTGTAACGCGGAACCGAACCTATGCCTATAGTTCTCATAATTTGTTGCTAGATAAGTATCAGTAGGTCTTAAGTTCAAGTTACTAATTGATATTCGCAACTACACATTAGTGCCCATTTTACTATCGGTTAGTGCTTAATACTTCATGAATTCTAATAAAAACTATTTTTATAAACTGCGCAACTTCTAAGATATCACGAGCCTACCTGAGCCTATAGATACATGAGCAAAACACACATTGCGTTCGTTAGGGGATCGAAATTGGGCGCTTTTCTGATGGTCTCTACTGTTGATACGTTTTCAGGAGTTTCAGTGATTTTGGTATAGTGAGGACGGCTTGTCTCAAAAAAAACATTGCTAACTAATCTTTAATCCCGTTTTTTGTTATCTTTGCATTCCTATCACAAAAAAGTTCAAGTCTTCGTGTGGCCTACAGCCTCTCTTTAATATAAAAAAGTCCAACAAGCTACAGTTTGAATCGAGATCGAACTCAAAAGATGTTTGTTGGCATTCACTCCTAATTAGATACACAATGAAAGGACGCTGCCGTATCAATTCCCGGTTACAAAAGCACAACTTTATTAAAACGTTTCGATCACAAAGCTGTTAAGTATAACATTGGAAAGTTACATTCAATAAACTAGCGGCCATTACAAACGGCGTATTAAGGGCACTGCATATGATTATTATAATTTATTAATTTAAAGCCCCGACCGTGTAATCCCAGCTTCATTATAATTCCTCATTAATGTTTAATACGGCTCGGCTTCAAACTAATTAATGTACACTAAGACAAATGCTTGTTATCAAGATTTTATATTTACAACACGCGTTTTATGCATAAAATCTTTTAAATTGCTATAAATTAAAATTAATGCGATCCTATTTTTGAGAACAGCTAATAAAATCGACTCATCTTTATTGGATTTGACACCAACAACGTTTCCATTTAAAACCACTAATGTTCTAATCTTTAAAACAATTTTTTAATCACAAACGAGCTGTTGGACAGTTTAACATAAATAAATTAACAAAACAACGCATTTAAAACTAAGTAATGTTTGAGTTTAGATCGCCTTATCCCATCGACGATTTAATAGTCAAGCGGCTAAAGCCGAAGTGTTAAATAAATTAAATAATAAAATGTATAATGGGTTGCGATAAATACAACCCGTTCCTAACACTCGGCTTCGAGATAAGTAAGCCCTTATAAAACGGACCAAATTAATCCTGGCTCAAAGGACTCTCAGTGTCACACGGGGGAAAAAGAAAAAAACTGACGTCATAATCAGCTTTTGTCAAATGTCAAGCTACGTTCGCTTTTTAAATTTTAAAATAGCTCACCGAAATCCAACAAATCTGTATGAGCTCGGTATAGTCAAGTACAACTATATTTTGTGCACATTTATATTCGTGCGTACCTACATCAAATTGTTTTGTACGTAGGCCACGTAAAGACACCCCATGCTTATTATATTTCTTAACGTATACGTTATCTTACGAATTTACCTCCCAATTACTGTATTTAACATCCGTTGGAGGCAATTAAACGTTTCATGCAACTGTAAATACAAAACCTCTGGCATCGTAATTTGAAAAACCCCACTTACTGAGAATGTGAAAAAAACACACCGTTTACAGCAATTAGTGACCATACAAGCCAAGACGATTTAACTAAGTAATTAATCTATGAGTAATGACAGCGTACTCACTTGCACGATCAAATTGAATGTTTGGTTTTTACGAATTCAAAGAAAAAACTGCAATGAAATAAACATATTAGATACATACGATGCATATTCGAATATAGCTGCACAAATATCGTGTTTTCCTTGACATTACTAAATGAGTATCTTATCTGAAGTGAGCGAGCAAAGCGATTAGTTTTCATTGCAAAACTTATTTATTATCACTGATCACGTGATCTGAACACTACAAAATATCTCGCAAAGGCTTATTATTTTATGCCATTAGTCGTTGTGAAATACATTTTCGCGCATATCAAATAGCAAGGTGTTTTATGTTTAACAGGTGTTTGTTTCCCACCCAGTTTCCTTAGTCACGATTACATTACTCCAATTTAATGAATTGTGACTAGCTATTTGTCATTGACTGTACTTCTTGTGCACAACTGATGCCACTGGATCGACTCGTCACTCACTCGAAACGTCAAGCAAGCCTCACCTCGAGTCCGCGCCATCGCATCACTAAGCTGCTTAGCATACCTTCCATGATAATATCATCAAGCTAATACAATTCTTGTCGGCTGAACAATAAAGTCTCAAGTAACGTAAAGATTGAAGTATAACGTGACTTTTGGCATCGCGATAAGGACGAGAGGAAGGTGACGATTCTTTCATCACTGCGAGTTGATAACATCAAAAGTTTTTATTGTGACAATAAATAGATTATCATTGATATAAATAGGGTCAGTTTTGAGTTCTCCCATAATACGGCTGCGATTGGCTTTGTGTCACATTTGACAGGCGATGCGAGCTGTGAAATTGGGTTCGATTTAAAATATAAAGGTTCGTCTCAAGACTTTGTGATTAGCTTTTTTTTTGAGAGCGGATTATTTAAAGTTTGTTTAGTTGTAGTAGTGGTACAACTGTCAACTGTGCTTTGATATGTTTAATGAGAAATTTAATCCGTTATTAATAATTTGTTTATTTGATTACACATTGGCATACCACTGTTAAACCGATTTTTGTGGTATTTTTATGTTTTTTTAATTATTTTATCAGTGTACAATTGTGAAAAAAAAAAGATTAAAAAAAAATTATTATTCGTATAAATAGAATCAGTCATCAAAGTAAAGAATAATGTCTATTTATACCACAGACAGCTAGTTAGACACAAAACCGTAGGCTACAAACTCAGCGAAGTGTTAACTAGTAGAAATTATACCGAGATAATCTTAAACAGACAGTGACTAATATTTATTTTTCTAGATCTGAGATTCCGCTATAATTTACAACAGTAGGTACCCATACTCATACTTTATATGCGAATTTTTAAAACTCGACTTTTTTAAGTCAGGTTTTTAACGGATTTGGTAGTTTACTTAGTAAAAGAGCTCGTGGCTTAATAATAATTGTTGCTCGGGGTCAATCTTCAGGGTAGGCCGTGCTGGCCTAAGGTAGTCCGTGGAAAGGTGACCGCTCATACATACCGAGTTTCCTCCGTGCCTCGGAGAGCACGTTATGCCGTTGGTCCCAGCTGTAATTTCTAGAACTTTGACAGTGACGGTAGAGCTATCGTATTACCCAGAACTGACTGGGTTATGGAGGTCAGATAGACAGTGGCTCCATGTAAATTACACGTATTCAGCTGCATCGAGTTAGACTTGAAGCCGATCCCAACATAGTTGTGAAAAGGCATAGGCAAATAATGGTAGTTTACTTAGTAGGTACTAGATACAAGGCGTACCTAATAGTAAGTAAAATACTAAAAGACCTAATGTATTTATAAACTATCGCATTTAAGTAATGTAACTACTTCAATCATTGTTATTGATAGGTAAATAAGACAAGTAACGTTTCTACTAAATTCGACACCGACCATTTACCGATATCCATCTATAAATTAAATGTACCGTTTACAGATAGAGCATTAGTAAATTATAACAATATTTACAGTTCTAGCAATCGTATTAAAAAAAGTTGACTATAATAACAACTGTTTTACTATCACTAATAGGTTTTTGACTTCGCGTTGGTCTTGTTGTCTCAAGCGCGACTACTAGCATGAGGTCGTGGGTTAGATTCCCATTCGGGCAAAATGTTATCTAATTTAACCATCAGGAATTTCTCATGGGTGTCCGGATGATGGCAATAGGTTTGCCCCCTATTAAATGGGACTTCAACATAACGTCCGAGATGTGGGTGTATTATTACACCTCTGTCTAATCCTTCGGGGATTACAGACTTGATGATATGTTTTCATAAGTTTTTCTTTTAGATTATATCGCTACTAACGGAATTGGTCTAGGTTGATTAAAGATGATAAAATAAAGCTGTTCCAACTCATGTTAAATATTCAGATACAAACTGCATAAAGTTCGAAATCTAACGTATTACATATACAACAATAATCAAATTTGGCAACAGGTTCGCAGTACATTACATGGGTATTAAACTCAACTGGCGAATATTGGTGTACTATGGTGAACCTCAGCTTAATCCTGCAAAACACAAGTGTGTCACAAACTACAAAAATACCTACAGTCAAACTTGAAACAGATTTTAACATCAAACCATTTAAGATCTCTGGAAATTAAAGATATAGAGCAAGAACGATGTATGTTTCGAAGTAGGTATTTACTATTGCTCATCGAACCTTATCTCACTGGTATTTAAGTAGATATAAGCGTGATCTATGCATACGTAACTTGTGTGAACATACCGTACAATAGCCCCTCAGAGTCCACTGGAACAGTAGCTAGAACAGTTGTGAGTGTAAAAGTGTTTTATCAAACCGATTGACAGAAATTGATATTATCCTTGAATTTCCAAGACTACAAAGGAGTTACTGCTCAAAATCTACCTTTACCAAAGAGGAATTAAAACAAAGATCAAAACATCAAAGTAAACCAGAAATTGTACTTATTTCTGTAAACAAAAGTTGTAGAGCAAGTACGACGTAAGTTTACAAGTAACTATTTACGATTGCTTATCGAACCTTATCTCATTGGTACTTAAGTAGATATTAGCATGATCTATGCATACGTAACTTGTGTGAACATACCGTATAATAGCCCCTCAGAGTCTATTGGAACAGTGGTAGCTAGAACAGTTGTGGGTGTAAAAGTGTTTTATCAAACCGATTAACAGAAATTGATATTATCCTTGAATTTCCGAGACTACAAAGGAGTTACTCCACAAAATCTACCTTTACCAAAGAGAAATTAAAACAGAGATCAATACATCAGAGTGTCCACCAGAAATGATATTTCTGTAAACAAAAGTTGTAGAACAAGAACGACGTAAGTCTACAAGTAGGTATTTACGATTGCTTATCGAACCTTATCTCATTGGTACTTAAGTAGATATTAGCGTGGCTTATGCAAACATAACATGTGTGAACATACCGTGTAATAGCCTCTGAAAGTCCACTTGAACGGTACCTAGAAAAGCTATCGGAAAATGCATAATTTTTCATCCGATTTCACATCGACAGGCCCGAATATGTCGCGGAACGAAAGCAAAGCGATATCGCTTTGATATGTCGTTATTTTGTATTCGATACATTTGATATCGATATGTTTTTTATGATGAAGCATTACGTCCCTTTTTTGAGGTTTAGTTGGATGTTTAATCATGAGAAGAAGGTATTAAAAGGATGTTTTGGCGTCCAGTTTTGTTTTTCAACGTGATTTTAAACTCTTAATAGGACTGATTATTCCGAAATTGCACAAAGAACATACATTTCAAAATAACACATTTCGTTTTCTGAAGTATGTAAGGGTCGTAGCAGTGGTTTGTGCTTACTTACCGTATTCAATTAGACCAGACAGACAGTCTTAATACCTTTCTTCAACAGGGAAAATGTATTAAAATGCATGTTGTAAGCGAACAATTACATTAATCACAATTGCACGTAATTGGTGCTAGCGCAAAATCACCGCATTGTTAAGCAGCATGTATTGACTTACGTGGACGATTAAATTAACGTACCTTATAGTTAACTGTTAAGTTTGTCCGTAGTTAACGTTCCTATCTACTGCGTTTTTCTAGCAATTTCATCATTGTAGGTTATAGTTTCCTCTTTATCTATGGAGTTACTCCACTTATTCTTATTAGTCTGAGGAACGATATGAGAGAGAATGGATTAAATGATGATATGATCAGTGTGCAGGGAGCAGCGGTGGCCCAGTGGTGTCGGCCCCGACTTACGAACAGTAGGTCGTGGGTTCGAACCCAGGCAGGCGCATTACTTTGTGTAATTTATTTCATCACCGCTGCTCTCAAAACGGTGAAGGAAAACATCGTGAGGAAACCGGCATGTCTTAGAACCAAAAAATTCGAAGACATGTGACATCTGCCAATCCGCACTGGGCCCGCGTGGTGGATTATAGCCCATCCCTCTCCTAGAGAGGAGGCCTGAGTCCCTGCAGTGGGAACATTATAGGCTGATGATGATGATCAGTGTAAGGGGAGAATAGAAAAAAAAAACGTGTTGCGCCTACCCCAAATAGAATGGGACAAGGTCAGGAAGATTAGCCTAGACTGGAAACCTATGAATCATCCATCGACCCATTGAGTAACTTTGAAGTTTGTTTATACGTGCATGTAGTTAAAGCTCTCTATATATTTTGTTGCTACCATGTTTTTCGACATTAGGTGTATATTTATACTGTCTATCTCTATCATATCCCCGTAGTAGTCCCTCAATCCATATTTTTTTATCTCAAACCTGCATATTATTTTCCAAATTTTCCGTGAATAATCTCTAGACTTTACTAGAAGACACATAATCCAGACTTTGAAACGCACCTGCAAACGTTATTAAACCAACACCCGAAAGCAGTTTATACTGCCTGCATTAAATGGTTTACACTGAAATATTACTTTCAAGTTGTTAGTGATAAATTGCACAATAGATAATTGTCAGGGGAAAACCACTGCTAGTTTTATTACTAATTGGGGTATTCAAGTTTATAGTAGGAACTTTCCGTCTGGTAATAATCTTCCTAATATACATTGAGAAATATAAGGTCCCATTAAAATAGGTGGACAAATTTTAACACAGCGTTCAGTACGTCTAACCAAACATATCCAAGTAAAAAAAACACTGATTAAATTGTTTTTTTTTTGACATAAAATGTTGGGTGACTAACACTTTTAGTGTATTTTCGCTAGCTGTTTTATTTTCTTGTAAGCATCTAATGCGTTTTTATTATTTTCTTTTTTTACCATTGTCCTTATTTTGGTGGTCTGAATGATTCCTAAAATTTAGTCCACCTATTTTAATGGGACCTTATATAACGAAGGGTAATCTCCTAAAGGGGTTCAACAATCTGGTTCCCCTAGAACAACCTCGTGACAGCTAAATAACCATGCACATATTGGACATCAACTGCCTTGTTGGTCTGGTCGTCGCTGAGCATGAGGTCGGTTTCGCTTCCCATGTCAAGCAAATTTTTATTGGACTTTTCGGTCAGGAATTTCTCAGTATATATAGCAGCCTGAATTTGTGTTTGGTTGATGGCAATAGGCTTGCCTCCTATTAAATAGGACTTAAACATAACTGGCGAATAGGGTAGTTGACTGACTAAAAAAAATATGATTATGTTTAGTCCGTCAGTTCTTTCTTCTTTCTTTCTTTCTTTTCTTTTTTTAGTTCATCAGTCATCATCATTTCAGCCAAAAGACGTCCACTGCTGGACATAGGCCCCCCCAGGTGTCGCCACATTGACCGGTCCCGTGCGTCTCTCATCCAGCGGGTTCCTGCAACCTTGACCAGGTCATCGGTCCACCTAGTGGGAGGCCTTCCAACGCAACGTCTTCCGGTTCGCGGTCGCCATTCCAGAACTTTTCGGCCCCATCGGCCATCCGTTCTGCGAGCAATGTGCCCTGCCCATTGCCACTTAAGTCTGGCGATTCTTCGTGCTACGTCGGTAACCTTGGTTCTCATGCGGATGTCCTCATTTCTGATTCGATCACGCAAGGAAGCCCTCTCCATTGCCCTTTGGGTGACTTTGAGCTTTCTGATAAGGCCCATTGTGAGCGACCACGTTTCGGTCCCGTATATAATCACTGGCAACACACACTGGTGGACTGGTGGACTTTCGTCTTGAGACACTGGGGTAAGTTGGACGAGAAGATACCGCGCAACTTCCCGAACGCTGCCCAGCCGAGTCGGATTCTACGATTGACCTCTTTCTCGAAGTTAGATCTACCCAACTGGACCGTTTGTCCCAGGTAAACATAATCGTCCACAACTTCGAGCGTAGAGTTTCCGATCTTGATAGGAGTGGGTGTTACATGAACATTCGACATAACTTTGGTTTTGTCCATGTTCATTTTAAGACCCACTCTTTCGGAAGCTCTAGTGAGGTCATCGAGCATTTTACCGAGGTCTTCCATGGTCTCAGCCATGACCACTATATCGTCGGCACTCGGCAACCCGAAGGTGAGTGATGTACTCGCCGTTGACATTGATGCCAAGTCCTTTCCAATCCAGAACCTTGAAGACATCCTCCAATGCAGCGGTGAACAGTTTCGGAGATATGACGTCTCCCTGTCTCACACCGCGCTGCAGAAGGATATTTTCCGAGGTCTGGTCCTGAAGTCGGACTCGGTGGCGTTTTTGTACAAACACTTCAACACCTCGATGTACCGGTCAGTCCGTCAGTAGATATCGAAAAATATTGAATTAGTGTTGTTTGTTTCAAAAAATGGTAAATTTCTGGTAAAAAACGTACCAAATTTTGACGTCACACGACTTTTCAAAGCACTGTATCGTGTTCATTTTTGGTTTACGTGAAAAAAGAAAAAATATGTGTCCAATATTTTTTGGAAATCCATCTGGCGGACTTATTAGATTTTTTTAGTCAACTACCCTATTCTATTTTTCAACTACCCTATTTTTTTAGTCAACTACCCTATACCCTTCGGGGATTACCAGCGTCATGATATGTTATATTGCACAACTTATAAGCCACCACCTATGAGCATTCAGCATGTCTATAAATTGTCTGACATTACACCTGAACTTACTGTTCACCGCTTTATCAAGCAGATCAAAGGCTTTCCTTGACCAGGCAGAGTTCAAAACAAGTAAGACCCCATAAACAATAAAATTCAGCAGAACGCTGAGTGATGTTGAGCATGGGTTGCTTGGCTATGATTGCGCGTGTTATGCCACAGTCGTGACATAACGCGCATGCGCGGTGCATTGTGCGGCGTCCGCGCCGCTCACACGCCGCGCCGGGCGTCTGCGCCCGCGCACCCATTGTGCATCAATTCATTAAGAGCTGGTACACACTGAATGGAAGATAGCGATTTGAGCCTTATTGGTTAAGGGAATTTCGGGTTTTATATTACCATCATTCAATTTTTCTTCTTTACGTGTGAACTCAAATTGTGTTAGACCAGTATGTAGACACCTGCCCAGCTCTAAGATTTACCTACATCGATTAAATCTAGAAAGGTGCAAGTGGTAGCTCAGGATGGGCAGGACAAGAGGTGGCACATATCCTGTAGGTAGAGGGACTCACATTGGCAATTTTTGAATTTCAAACCTATGAGGAAACTTATTTTCCGAAAGAAAAATTCTTCAGATAGCTCAACAATTAAGGAAAATTATTCTGAAAATACGAACAGAAAATTGTTAAAGCTGCGTTTAAATTTTCCCTAACTCAAAACATGATAAGACAAAAAAAGACAGAAAGAAAAGGCTAAAATATAGTGAAGTAAATGTAAAGGTAGACAAAACGCTATCGCTCATCGCATGTGACCGCTACATTATTCTTGCATCGCCGCTCTGGAAAGCAAGCGTTACAGTAATTAGGCAAATTGTATAAACGGCATATAGACTATTATTTAGTTGCTCGCTACCGGTTTAGATTTTAATTGCCATTAGATTAGATATCTATTACACAGCAATGCAGCTGACGTTCTAACTTTATGTAATTCTAGCCAAAATAAATATTTTGCAAACCGTCTCTTTTGTAATTTGATTAATTATTTCCTTTGTTTCAAGAATGTCGTTGTTAAGAACCAGGAGGTTATGTAACAAGTTATTATAAAAAGGTTTAAGTTAACTTCAGCTATCGTAACTGTAACTCATGTTTGATTAACGTCCCCACAGAGCAGTGAATAGAGAATAATTCCCACTAATCGAACAATTATATTAATTACTTACGTAGTTAAGAGTGGGAGTACCTATATAGTGATTAAAACAATCTATTGTTAAATGAATTTCCTACAGGGGATTACAGTTAATTAAACGGCTGACAAGCCTATAAATCTATGTTCTTCTTTCTAGGTTAAGTCATCATTGTATTGTGATCGATGTGCCTATTCAGTTCTTGGCAATTTTCTCCATTTGGGGACGTCTGATGACGTTGGTAATGATAAGAAGACAATATGCCATGGTAATCAGTCATTTAATTTGAATAATGTTCGTAATTTATTGCTTCGTCGTTACCTTGTCATTGTTTATTAAGTGCTACACTTGTTATCTGAGAAGGAATAGTCAGAACCGCAGAATGCTCTTTACGCCTACACTGAACAATAACGACATTTTAGGCGCCAGCACCAGTTTTATACATCGATTTAGGGTAACATTTTATCGGCCCATATCGAGCTCGCTCTATCCCTATCCTTTACAAAATGTCTACTTTTCTTTATCTTGATATCTCTTCACAATTTTTATTGTATTATGTTGTTTGGATCTAGAAATAATTTAGTCCTTTTTGAAGCCTTGCATAAATTCAGCCGATGTTATCACCAGTTGTCAGTCTCATTAATCTAGGTTGTCATTGAAATTCAATGTCTCCGAACACACCTGCCTTAACACTTTTAATTACTTAATTTCAATAACTTGATATAAGTTATAACTATTGCTCAGCATTGTGAACGTTCAAAACCTAATTAAAATAGTAATGTTTTTGTTGTCAGTCGATTCTAAAAGTTAAATTAGGATAATCGTTATTAGATTTAAAGATAACATTGTAGCTAATGTTAACGTCGTATTCAATTAAAATGAATGATAAAATTGCGTTTTACAATATCTGTGTATGTTTAATTGATTTACATATTCTCGTGCATATTTTAACGCAAGAATTGGCCGTGTAGGTTTATAACAGACCACTAAACAAAGTTTTTAGCGTGTCGTTCCGTTTGACAAGTACTAATACAACGGCCTTCACTACCAGATTTGTAAATCGAGCTATCGCTATAATTATCGAATAATTAAAACTAGTTTGAAATCAACCACGCGCACCTAAGTTAAAGTAACTTAATATTCAATTAGCGCCTAAACTTGTGTAGATAGATACTTGTACATACTGGATTGCCCTCTACGAGTTATTGCGGGGTTAGACAGACGGGCGAGGCCACAAATCGTCACACGTTGGCAGTATTTAGCATCCATTGCTGTGTCACTTACCCCTTCAACTAACTTCTTGTCCGCAAAACCTGCAATAGACGTCACTCAGGCCACTGAGTGTCGACATGTAGTGGCAGCATAAGTCATAATTTCAATTATAAAGCCATTAGTGAGCCGCTCCTACGCATATTGTTTCATACTCACATTTAACAGAGGTCGAACCAGTGATTATTGTGTCGACGACAAAAAAACACAATTATACTCAGTTATTGAACGGGTTTGTTTTAGCGGATTCAAAGGTGTTATTAAATAAAGTAGAGTTAATAATACCTATGATTTTGAAGGCACGCCGAGTGACTTGGTTTGTATATGTTTAGGCCGAGGGGACACCATGTGGAAATTGCTTCTGTTCAAGTTAAATACTGGGGTGTCGATGTCGTGTGGTAGGGTTCGTAACATACGTGATAAACAAGCCGTGTTATACATCGATCAAACGTCAAAATTCGAACGTTTAGGTAATGGCATTGTTAAAATTATCAACCTATATTATTTACATTGTTATTCCGTTATATATGGAATTCCCAGTGGTTAGATTAATTCAATGAAGTGGTAGGTAACAGGTCGCTCGCATCGAATAACATTCGATACAGATTTCAATGATCTCGGTACAGTCGTCAACAGCGAGTGTTGCACCACGGCTGGCCGGCCGGATCGAGTGTCCGTGCTCCGATGCCAACTGAACCATTTAGCATTTGCGTCACGTCATCATACCGATTTCTCAATTAGTCGATTGAAATCCGTGTTCATGTCGATTGTGAACTAGATAGTATACGAAGCGCTTTCAGCAGCTATGAAATCGATGATACCAAATCAGCTAAATGAGGTTCTCATACAGCTGGCTGTTAAAAGCATTTTTATATCTCCGGAAACGATCCGCGGATTAATGCACAACAATATGAAGGAAAATAATACATAATACCTAAGTATATCAGCGGCTATTTCAAGTGACGTGTGTTTATATAAGCTTTAAGAGTAGTTCTGATAAGGGCAGTAGCTTAATGTGTGCATTGTGTGGTACATTACTTGGCACTAATGATAATAATTTTCACGGTCGAGTAAGTGCAGTCGGCAGTTGGACCTTATTATAATAAATTAACGGCGGTGTACCCTAATGGCCTGCCTGTACATAATTACACTCAATATTACAAACGGCTAAAGGGTCGCTGGTAAAAAATCAGCTCGAACCTCCAACGAGCAATTTATATCCAAGGTTGTTTTATGTGTAAACATTTTAACCGCTTGTAATTGAAAACAAAGTTGTTTCTGATCTGCAAATTGATTGCAGTACGTTTTGCGGCGATTTTTGTTCAAGTACTTCGCTAATGATTATGACGTAAGATTTGCTCCTTTGTTTGTTTAATGGAAATATAATTAGACTTGTTTGCATAGTTTATTAATCAACAATAACATCTACCTAAAAATATTGTGGTAATAGCAAATTTTCCTGAGCTAAACTAAAGACAAGAAAAATATGTCTTTGTCTACTTACATTTTATATTACCGAACGCTTCTGCCAAAATCAGCAATTGATTCTACTTCCCTCCTTCTTCCAACAAAATATCAGATCATTGAATTGTTAACGTAAACGCGCCGGTTTGCGTTACAGCCGAGGCTCGAGTTGCGGGTGAACGCGTACATGGGTGGCAAGCCGCAACGGGCGCAACTCGCGACCGCAAGTCCGCAACCAGCGCTCCACTGCGCTAATACCTTGCGCATTATACACTTAATCCTGTGTCTCCTCACTGTGTTTAACACGTATTATATTATGTTGACTTTGAGGATATTACCTGCTTGAGGGTAAGGAGCTTTTCTTTTGTTTTTAGGTCAAGAATATTAACAGAGGCCGGGTGTAAATATGCATAGCATATTGTTAAGTTCAGAACAACTTCAGCTTTGTAGAGCGTTGTGCCTGTCACTGACACTTTGAAGGAAAATTAAAGTTAACAACATTTTCCACAGATTACGAAAAAAAGATAAAGAATATTCTATAAAAGATGTAACATACAAAAAAACAACATGCGTGTTGCATCACTTGCATCATACAGGTCTCGAGCCTATAAATAATTAATGATACCTACAATGTGTGAAACCTATGGAGCCTTTTACTAATCCTTTAGAATTACACCAAAATACGTATTGTAATTATATAAGCTACCAGAAAGCATGCTGGCAGTCTTTGTAGACACACAAAATATGATCGTTTCTTTCTTAAGCTCTATGGGCCATTTTACAGCCGGAACGTGTACAATACACTATCCTACTGCAGTTTTACACACCAGCAGTTTCCAGTTAGAATTTATTCGAAATAACATCAGCTCTTGTCGAGACTCTCGTATTTCGATTACCATTCAATTAAGAAACTCTAACTCGTTTTATGGGCACTGTAAACCTTTATATCAAACGTGCAAGCCGCGCAATAAAATCCTAATACCTATACTAACTTGTTTATGGGCCATATAACAATAAGCAAAGAAAAGACTATAAATATTTACCGTGAACTGCGAATTTATACGCCATAAAAAGCCGAAATACACAAGCATTTAAATTCGCATTAAGTATCAAACTTTTCGGCATATTATAGCTTATATTACGAGGCGATTATACTTGATTGTTTGTGCGTAGTCCAGGTTCATACCTAGACTACGCACAAATATACAAAGATTTTCTTTTGAAAAGCTTTTCTGCACCTACTTAGATAGTCACACGCTAGGTGTAGCGAAGTGTAGCGGCTTTGAGCTACATCGTAGTCCGTGGACATAAACATATGAAATGTACTGCAACACAGTGCAAGATGAATTTATTTCAGCACAGCACAGAGTACACAATTCAGCTTACATTTGTGTGGTAGTACTTGTGTATAGTTATATCCACCATTATGCACTTCTTAGTCTATCGGATTAAAAACAAATTAGTAAAGCTCAATCGGTAAGACATTGCAGTTACAATAGGGGATCGGACAAAAAAAAACTAATTAGTCCGTCAGATAGATTTCCAAAAATTATTGGACACGTATTTTTTCTTTTTTCACGTAAACTTAAAATGAAGACGATACAGTGCTTCGAAAACTCGTGTGACGTCATATGATAGTACATTTTGACGACACAAGTGACGTTTCAAGCCCCACTCCAAGATCTTTGACGCGTTTTATCTTCGTAATTTTTTATTGATTTGATAAAACAAAAAACACGTATTCAATATTTTCCGATAATCTAACTTACGGACTAAATAGAATCATATTATTTTGACCCAGTCCGATCCCCTATTATACATAGTTACAATTATTCTCGATAAGACATTGCAGTTTTGGATTGGCATCAAAACTAATTACACACTTTCTCAATAGGGTAAATTCACAGATTAGAAACAAGAGAGGACCAAGAATTTTACTCTGGAATGCTCATGGTGACCGAAGATCATGCACAAATCTTGCCATCTACATCTCCCCACCCTTTTGAATTATATTATTCCGATTAGAAAGCATACACTTAGTACGAAGGATCATCTTTATTGAAAGGAGATGTCTCATTTTAACTACTGCCATATAAAGGACAGTATCGAACGGCAGAGAAGAATCCATTTAAGTCGTTTAATAACCCAGTGTGGCAAAGCCCCAACTTATAAGTAGGTAGTCATGTGAAGACAAGACAAGTATCGTGAAGGAAGCGACCGAGGCCTAGTGACCGCAAGAAGCCTTACCGCGAGGGAAGGCTTCGTGGTGACTGGTGACCGAGGACAAGCACTCTCTAATGAGAAACACGTTTCAGTGAGGTCGATGACTGAGACTTGGGGTTGAGGACTAAATATGATTATTGTAGTATAGACTTAACATATTAATTAAGTTGCGTTATTTCAGTGGCAGATCGATATGATATGGTCAAGATGTGGTCAAATGGTCAGTTTTTCAGCTGAAAGTACGCGGTGGTTTATAGTATTATTGTTAGTTAATCCTAGCATACAACCTTTTACCTATTGATTGTTTTTTAAAGTTTGGGTTTATTTTAGTTTTCATGTTTATCAGACAGCACCAAACTAAACCAACAGGGTTCAAATTGTTACAAGTTGTTATATTGATATTATAATTGCTGAAGATGTTTCTTTAATAAACTAACTGTTGTATATTGTGTTTAACTTGGATCAAAAACGATTAAATAACACTAGGCAACACTTAAAATTTCCCAGGGAAAATTCATAACGTATTTCGTAGGTAATCACCAGAAAAATAATAATTTATTTCAGTCACGTTTAGAAAAGGAGATTTAATTTTTTTTGTACATTAATAATTTGATAAATTGAGGAGGATAGGTTGAATTTTTCTTTAGAAACGGTCATAGTAATATTATGTAATGTTAGAATACATTCAGTACTTTCACTATGCCTCGCTTTTGTGTTAATTTTCCAGATTTATTTTGTTTTATTTGGGGTCACGGATTTTTTTCAGCAGATCACTGTTGGTTTTTGATAAGAATACCTCTTCTGCAGCAGGCAGACCAAAAGAACAAAAAATAGTTTTTTTAAGTATAAAAAATGATTTTACTCAAAAAGTTCTAAGTTCTCTTTAGTATGGCCATTTCGAATCACACATTCAGATTTCAGACACCACTGGCCACCCACCACTGGCCGCCACTGGGCTATATGCAGGCTTGCCCTTTCATAAAAGGCTCTTGATATTGAAAGCTGAACAAATTGATGATTCATAATAAATTCTTCTCCAACAGGTGTAAAAGATGACTCAGACGACGTATCCAGCAAAAGCTGTGGGGGAGACTCATCGGGTCTGGTGAAGAAACAAAGGAAGGCGCGGACGGCCTTCACAGACCACCAGCTACAGACCCTGGAGAAATCCTTCGAGAGACAGAAGTACCTCAGCGTGCAGGACCGAATGGAACTGGCCGCCAAACTAGGACTAACGGATACGCAGGTCAAAACCTGGTATCAGAATAGAAGGTTAGTTTGTTTGACTTTTTTAACAGATTTCTTCTTTTTATTTCATATCACATAACATAACATCACGCCTGTAATCCCCAAAGGGTTAGGCAGAAGTGTACCTCTAGTACACCCACCTTTCGCTAGTTATGTTTAAGCACCATATAATTAGGGGGCGAGCCTATGCCATCAGCCGGGCACAAATCCAGACTCCGTTGCTGTTACTGATAAATTCTTAACGGAAAAAGCCAATAAGACTTTGCCCGACACGGGAAGCGAACCCAGCACCTCATGCTCAGCAGTCAATTGTTGTGCAGTTAGTGACGAAGTCGTTGTTTTTTTTCTCTGAGCCTTTACTTTTTCGTACTTGTATGATGTATACAAAACCTGATAATTGTAAATAATTGTAATAAACTCGTATAATATAATGAGAGATGGGCAGATGACCGTGGCCATTGCATCGGGGTAAATACCTGAATGAGACTGGCACAGGAACGTGGAAATTGACACAAGAAAGGAGAGGCTATACCCAGCTGTGGGTGAATTTGGGCTGTTCTAAACTATGAAAAGTTTTAACAATGTGTAGTTTTTATTTGCATCTTAAGTACCTACAATTATATTTTAGTATACCTATGTTGTATGACGAAATAAATATTTGGAACTGCTAAAACAATTAAATAGGTACTTTAGCAGTCGCAAACAATAGTCGAATGGGGGAAAAAATCTGTCAAGTGTTTTATATATATAAATTGTTATGACGACCAATCAAGTTATACGCAACCAGTTTGTGCGGATCTCTTATTTTACGGGAAATCTATACGAAGCGAGGCCATGTTATACTAATAATAAATTTATAGTAAAAATTTATTTTATTTATTTATACTATATATGTACAGTTTGATGTGACGCCGTGTTTACATACATTAGATCATACCACTTGTGCTCAGTACGGCGTGTCGTTGTAATCTATACATACACAAGTCTTATTTATACGATTTAAACAATATAGGCTACGTGTTAGCGATAAATTACAAGGAAATTAACCAAATACTCGTACTGTTATTTCGTTCGATAAGCCTAATCAGTAGCTCTACCATGAGTTGTCATCGAAAACTTAATCGCAAGCGTTGTACTCGCTAGCGTGCTAACGTGGATCAAATAGATTACGATTATGTTTGCACCATGAGATTTACGGAGTCTTACGCAGGCGCTAAGGTAAGCTCGATAGATCGTGTCGTTTAGCTAACTTCACTCCACTCATTAGAATACTTTCGTCTATGCTTCACTACTTATGTTTTGTTTCTTTCTTTCCCACTAATAAGAAGAGAGAACGGCTCTTATGCTCAAAATGTACTGTTATCGCTATGCTAAAAATGGTAACAAACTCAATTTCACAAATAAACCGACTAAATATAAAAGTTGCCGGTTAGTAGACTACCTAAGGTATTTAGTGGTTTTTGAATTTTTGTTCCTTATAATATGTCACTGTCATGTTTACAATTTGTAATTTTGTTCGTTGACGTTGTGTCACAGAGCTGCCTGCTGTGTTGTGTGTTCATTTTAAAAGTTGATTCAAACATTATTTAATACAATGAGGACCAGTGTCTCACAATTTCAAATGTTGGTGGAGTTCATGGAAAGGTATGTTTCAACATTATTTTAAATTTATTGTATGGATTGTTAGTTAAAATAAATAGATTGATAATGTACGTTTCTAATATTGCTGGCTATTATAAATTAATGTGGAAGTTTGTGAGGATGGCTGTATGTTATTCTTTGCTGCAAAAATTAGACAGATTTAGATGACTTACTACACTTTAAAAGCTACAAAATTCCCAAATAGTTGCCCCTCAAAGCAGGTAGATAGGTATGCCAAGCCACTTGAAACTTAGAAAGTGTAAAAAGTCAGCTAAGTTCAAGTGTCTAAAAATGTGAAACCAAAGGCGTGAGGAATCCAACCAATAAACAAAAAATGGTTATGCCTATGATTTGACAAAATTTTTTTTTGAAGGCACAACTTGTAAGTATTTAAAATAGAAATAATACAATAATATTTAGTATAGTCTACGTAAAATTTCTAAAACATATCATATCGTAGGTAACAAAATGCATATTTTTCAGGAACGGTGATCTTAGCAAAAAACCGGATGGTCCGCAGGGCAGGTTATACAATATTCAATGTTGGGATCAGTTAACGGAAATGTTAAATGCGGATTCAACTGGCGATACCAAAGTAGTTGAGAAATGGAGAAAGGTGTGTATCAATAAAATGAGTTGTGATATACTTTCACATCATAATTTTATTTTTGTTATGTAGTGAATAGATTCTTTGTTTTTTGTTCACTTTATGCAATTCAATTGGCATTTGCAACCTTGGTGATAGTCTATGCTTGGTGTGCAGGTTTGGAGTGATTTAAAAAATAACACAAAAAAGAAATACGCTCGCATACACAAAGATGCTACTGGAACTGGTGGTGGTCCTGCTAGTAAAACTAAATTAACCCATTTGGAGGAAAGAGTTTTAAATATTGTAGGCTCTCAAGCAGCTACTGGACTACTTGAAATTGATGAAGCTGGCGTGTCTCAGGTTATCTATTTTCTT
Organism: Diarsia dahlii; assembly: GCA_949775195.1. Taxonomy (NCBI): domain Eukaryota; kingdom Metazoa; phylum Arthropoda; class Insecta; order Lepidoptera; family Noctuidae; genus Diarsia; species Diarsia dahlii. Next base: position 17,867,257 of record OX459191.1, on the reverse strand, counting down.
AAATTTTATATTAATTTACATATTGATCAGTACTATCCCAATCCTAACTAATATTTTAAAATAAATGTGAAACTTCTTCTTACTTCGAACTTTATTTAATAATAAATAAAAAAATTACAGGAGGACATTCAACCAATTTCAGCTTCAATACAAGTGCACTTTGAAGATCCAGAAGCTACAGAAAATAGTAAGTTTTAAGAATTACTCACTCCACATAACCCTTGAGAATAAACATATTAACATAACAGAGCTAGGCAAATGTGTTCCATCCACATATCAACATGTTATTAGGTACCATAGCGATCACATTGCTATGTACTGGAAAAGCTTCAAAATCTGACCTGCAAATGGGAATTTATAAAAATCCTAACAACACTGCCTCGGGAATTGAACCCAAGATCTCATGATTGACAGTCGAATTTGATGTAGTTAGTTTTACTTCCAACAATGATGTAGTTAGTTTTTTTATTGTAAACAATGTTTGGAATGGTATTCTGTTTCATTTCAGCTTTGGCTACGTCGAGTCCACCAGAGATAAGTGCCAGTGCTCAACCGTCCCAGCTACCTCAGGATGTGATAGAACCATCTGAACGAGAGGTGCCCAATACGCCACCTATCCCTGAAGCGCCCCAATTTCCGACTCCTCTGCCTGCAACTCCACGGCGAAGGCGCCGTCCGCATCCAACCATACCCTCGCCTACACGTAGGAGAACTCGCCCTCATACTCAGTCAGAGTTGGCAAGACAGTCGTTTGTCAATTCTGACAATGAATGGCGGGTTTTTCAAAAGAAATGTGAGGAGGAACGTCTTAGATTAAGGGAGCGGGAATTGAACCAACAAGAGCGGTGGTTAGACTTAATGTCTCAATTTCTGGTATTAGGAAATAGAATAGTTGATCATATATATATCAATAATAATAATAATTGAAAGTTAAATTTAAAGTTGAGTAGTTATAATAGTTTTGATTTTTATGTTAACTGTGTATTCATTGTTGTGTTCCTTATTTTATTACATGTTTAGTTATTAAATTTAAAATGCTGACTGATTACATGTAAGTTTAGAATAGTTGATCATCATCAGCCTATAATGTTCCCACTGCAGGGACTCAGGCCTCCTCTCTAGGAGAGGGATGGGCTACAATCCACCACGCGTGCCCAGTGCGGGTTGGTAGATGTCACATGACTTCGAATTTTTTGGTTCTAAGGCATGCCGGTTTCCTCACGATGTTTTCCTTCACCGTTTTGAGAGCAGTGGTGATGAAATAAATTACAAAAAATAATGCGCCTGCCTGGGTTCGAACTTACGACCTACTGTTCGTAAGTCGGGGCCGCAACCACTTGGCCACCACTGCTGTACTGTGCTGTTGATCATAAATATATCAATAATACTTAACGTTAAATTTAAAGTTGAGTAGTTAGAATAGTATTGATTTTTATGTTAAATGTATTAATTGTTGTGTTCCTTATTTTATTACATGTTTAGTGATTAAATTTAAAATGCTGACTGATTACATGTAAGTTTAGAATAGTTGATCATCATCAGCCTATAATGTTCCCACTGCAGGGACTCAGGCCTCCTATAGGAGAGGGATGGGCTACAATCCACCACGCGTGCCGTGTGGGTTGGTAGATGTCAGATGACTTCGAATTTTTTGGTTCTAAGGCATCCCGGTTTCCTCACGATGTTTTCCTTCACAGTTTTGAGAGCAGTGGTAATGAAATAAATTACAAAAAGTAATGCACCTGCACCTGCCTGGGTTCGAACTTACGACCTAATGTTCGTAAGTCGGGGCCGCAACCACTTGGCCACCACTGCTGTACTGTGCTGTTGATCATAAATATATCAATCAATATTTTAAGTTATATTTAAAGTTGAGTAGTTAGAATAGTATTGATTTTTATGTTAACTGTATTCATTGTTGTTTCTTATTTTACTACATGTTTAGTTATTAAATTTACAATGCTGACTGATTACATAGTTTTTATTATAAAAATGTTTTAATTATATTTATAAGAAGTATATTAAGGTTTATTTTATTTAATAGAAGATTAAATAAACGTTTGGGTTAACATAATGAAACACACAAACATAACGTAAAACATCTTGAATTATAATTTAATTTAAGTTTATATTCATCACAGAAAGTCTCCTAGCTAGCTGATCACGTAATGCCCTGCCCATTAGTAATTCATTAGAAGTTTCATTTTCTTGTAATACTTCCATTTGCTCGTAAGCTGTAAAGATAACAATTTTGAATCAGTTATGGGAGCAATCTTACTTTTAGACTGCAAGATATTATGTTGGTATACAGAATTAATTATTTGAAAACTTTTTAAATACATTTTAGAAATTACCTCCAGTTTGTAGGGAAACCCCATCTGGGTCAGGAATATTATATTTTATAGCAATGTTATGTAAGACACAACATGCTATAATAATTTGTGCGCATTTATCTGGCCTGTAATGCAATGTCCTGTCTTTACTTAAACAACGCCAACGATTTTTTAGCCTGCCAAAAGTATTTTCAATTACGACCCGGGCTGATATATGAGCCTTATTGAAATTATCCTCTTCAGAATTGGGCACTGGATCTGAGTATGGCGTCATCAACCATGGCCTCTGAGGATAACCGGAATCACCTAAAAATAGGAAAATCAAAATTATCACCCACATAAATATTCTATTATACATATAAGTAGGTCATCAACTTACCCAAAAGCCACACAATCTCATTATTCCTATGTAAATTTTGCATGAAATTATTAACATTACTGTTTTGCCAAACAAATGCATCATGGGCTGCTCCTCCAAATTTTGGATTTAAGGACAAAATTCTACAGTCAGAGTCGCATATCTACAATAAAACATATTTTTATGTAAGTACCTAGTAATACTTATTTACAATTATTGATATCAAAATAAATAGTTATCTAATCTAATAAAATATAATTACCATTTGAACATTCAATGAGTGATAATGTTTTCTGCAGAAATATAGGTGTTCTTCTTCTTTGATTGGAGTAAATATTTTAAAGTGGCTACCATCTACACATCCTATTATCCCAGGGATTTTGTATTTACTGTAAAATCTGAAAAAAAAAGTATGTACCTGGGTTGTAGTTACTTCTAGTAGGTAATTCATTAATTATTACCAGTAATAACTATCTTTAAACATTACCTTTGCTTTATATTATCCCTTTCTTGTTGTGTTTTTGGAAATTTAATATAATTGTTTAAAACTGTAGGATGATTCAGTGCTGCAGTCACTTCTTATATGTATACACTAATTGCTTCTTGAGACAAATGATTTGCTTCTCCAACAACTCTTTGATAGTCACCATTGGCAAAAAATAACAAAGCACATAAAACCTGAAAGAGAATATTCACACAAAATTAAAATTATTGTTTTATTTTGAGATAGCTGCAAACCATACCAACTTACCTACCTTTAGTTGCAATGAAACTCGTTGTGTAGACTTCAAATTCGTAACATTACTCAAAAATATGCACAAATCTTCAAATGACTCTTTAGAGAGTCTGTAAAGTTTAATAAACTTTCTTTCACTTATATTTTCCAATTGGTATCCGACATGAACTCTCATTTTTGCTTGAAATTCACGTTGTTCACGTCGCTGATCTTCAAATTCAGCGGCCACTAACATATTCCATGCTAAATAAGCTCTTGCAGACATTATTTTGACCTTAATCGACTCAAAACCTTAAATAACTTTAATGTGACCATATGTTTCACTCGTCAAAATGCTAGTGAGCTACGTAACTACTAAAGTAAGCGTATTACTCGATTGGTTCAGTGAATTATGTGACTCATGGTACTGTTTCGTATGGTGACAGCTGAAGAACGTTAGTGATTAGCGTATAGATTACGTTAGGTTTATAACCTATCGTAATCTATGGTGCTCATGGTAGAAATTTTAATTCTTTCTGTGACCACTAGGGGCGCTGTACAATATTTCATACAAATAATTTACGGAGACGCTAGCGAGTTTTGGCTGTGTAAACTCATGGTAGAGCTACAGGTTCCTATAGTCAACTCGATTAGGGAGGTGACGTAACTATCTAAATTGTTTTCATGATAGAATGAACTATCTAAAATATGATTGTAGCCCTAAAACTATATTTTTATTTTTGTAGAAAATAATTAAAAAAAGATTAATAATAATACTCCTCATTCGGTGACGTCGGTCGCTGAACGTGCTTTCCGAGGCACTGAGGTATCTTACATGTCAAGTTCCAAACTCCAACCTGCTAATGAGTAATTTCTAGTGGAAAAACCCTTTTTTTACTCTGACCCGGGAACCGACCCTATCGGATGTCATGCTCAGCAGTCGTGTTTGCGACCGCTAGACCAACGGATCATTAAACTACACTAAATATGTAGACTATTGTGCTAAAATACTAAACTAATTAGGGTCCAAAATAAATCTACTAGCAATGTGTAACTCACCGTCCAGTTTCCAAAATTTAAATGCGGTTTTGCAACTTTTCTATATGAAAAATAACATAGATTCCAAAATACATCATCAATATATCATCATCTTCCTGCCCTTATCCCATTCTAGCTACGGTCGGTGCAACACGATCTTCTTCCATTTGCCCCTGTCAGAAGTCACGGCATCATGCACTCATTTCTTTTTAATATCATTCCTCACACAATCCAAAATCTTTTCTTTGGCCTACCTCTCCCTGTCCATTTATTAATATTCATACGTTACCAAAATACTTTATTCGTAACAATATGTCTAACAACCGGCTCAACAAGGAGCTCGTGGCTTAATAATAACTGCCACTCGGGTCGATCTTTAGGTTAACCGCGCTTGCCTAGGTCGGTCTGTGGATGTGAAAATGAAAATATATGTGAAAATATATTAAAATTGTTTTTCCTAAAGATAAAGAAATAATCGTTAATTAAGGAGATATGTGTTCAAGAAACAATTATTATTATAGTACGTTTCAATGAAGAAGGTAGGCGTCAGTGACTTTTTACCGGTCAACTGTCACATGAAAATAACGTTTAGCATTGAAATACTTGTGCAAAATAACATAAATTTTATCTTTTTTATCTTATTGGAGTTATTTTAAAATTATACTTTGTATAGTATATAAAAGCGAGTATATGTTAAAAAGCTTGAACAAAGTCACAACAAACCTTCCTTCTTATGTGAAACGCATAGTATGTAAGATTAATTTTTCACGTACAAAAATAAAGTGCGATAAGCGACTCAAGCCGTCTACACATAAACCCAATGTACGGGATTTTAGTAGGCTGGTTATATATTTAAGTAATTTATGTAAAACTTTGTATTGGATAATAAAAAAAAAAAAAAAAAAAAAAATGTCACTTCTAGAAGTGGCTTAGTATTAACTTAGACATCGGTACTGTGTGTGTGACTGTACTACTTTCAGTATCCTACCTCGTGTACTAAATTGCCTTATTATGAACAACTAAGTGAAATTGAAAATACGTCTCGTATGTAACGTAGAGGTGGAGTGAAGAAAACAATTAACTAACAATTTATTTTTACCCGACTGCGGCGAAGTCTAAAAGTAGTGTAATGTTTTTAATGTTTGTGGTTCAAGTCACAAGCGGTGCATCGTTCTAGCCATTTACAGATAACTTCCATAACATGTAACAACGTTTATATAGAATATACACAGTAACAATATTCTTATTACAGTTTATATTTCTTTCTAAGAAACTGCAATGGGGGTTATTAGACACAATATTGTGGCCAACCTGTGTTTTGTATCATTAGGTTATCTAAAGATTCAACTTTCATTGATTAACTGTTAAGATTCGGAAAACATTCGTATAGTGTGTTTACAGTAAGTATAGGTAATGTGCTTAGTATGCTTACATAGTCTTCTACAAGTAGGTGAAATGTAGTCTGCCTAATAAAAAATAATACTTAATTTGAAAATATTCTCCTAAAACCCTTTCTGAAAACCTGAAACATCAATGGTAAAAGATTAATAGGTAACCAACCTAATTTGATTTATTTTGATGGCCTGTACTTCCCTACTCTGGGAAAAGACCTCCCCTAATTCCTTCCATATGTTCTCTTTTCTCGTGCCTCCTCAAACCAGACCTAATTCTAATTTCCATATTGCAATAAATATCGGTTCTTAGTAATTAATTAATTACCGTCCGATTTCATCAGTTCAACGCTGTGATGGGTTTTATTTATCATCCTCATTTGTCCGCAATCACCCCCTGATGGCTATAGGCCTCCCCGTTCTTAAACCACAATACCAGGTTTTTATTGGTATCGCTAATCGCTAGTGACTTGGGCCAAACACCGACAGAGGTCGTGAGATAGTCGGCGTTCTTCACAGAGCAATGCTGAGTCAGCGGAACCGCCGACATGTTACTGCTACTGCCCAAAACTGAGATCAATCGCCGTTTATACAATACTACATAGCTTATGCCCGCGGCTTTGCCTGCGTGGAGTTCGGTAATTGTCCCACTGAATCATGGTACTGGGATAAAAGTCTTCTTGGTGCTTCCAGACTATATCTATCTCACCCCGAATCCATCCAATCCCCTAGCACATGGATCCATTCCCTATTTCAAGGGACTTAAAAACATAACTGGCGAAATGTATGTGTCACCACACACACCACCACCTCCAACACACACCAACCATCTAACCCCACCTCTACACCTCTGCCTAACCCTTGAGAGATGTATGTAATCTATCTCTGTGCTAAATTTCATCTAGCTCCGTTCAGCCGTTTCGACGTCATTGAGTAACAAACATCTACCGGAAACAAAAAATAACCATATCTTAACCTAGGTCAGTTCAGCTACCAAGGCTTGAAACAGTCACAAGAGGTAGGTAGGTATTAAATTAGTTAGGATACACAAATTAAAATATACATGTAATTATTAGCTAGAAACTTTTTTTTACTTCAACATTGTTTCACAGCAAAAGGTTTAAAAAATAAATAATGAAGAATTAAAAACGACAACCATTAAAATGTTTTTTTAGAAACTCGTTTATCTTCAAGTTCGCAATAAAGTCATAAAAAATAATATGACCTTATATACAGAATTATAGCTACTATTAACTGTCTATTCTTAGCATTATTAAGATTCTGAAGTCCTAATAATACAGTTCCTAAACTATAATAATGTATAATAACATAAAGAGGAAAGATTACGTTTTTTGTTTATTACGATTTAACTTAAAAACTACTCGGCCGATTTTAAAAATTCTATCACCATTAGAAAGCTACATCTTTACTGAATAACATATCCTACGTTTTATTTTCATAATATAGTGGATGATGAAATCGCGGGCGAAGTACTAGTAAAAATAAAATATCGTAGACAAAGAAATTGTGTGGACGACAGTACGGCGGCTATTTCAAAAACAAACGTTTGTATTATAATTAGGGTCTGAACGCCGCCTTCGATGCGTCCCTTACAAAAAACTACGGTAGCTAGTAACAAACTATACTAATTTTCTATTGATTGAATACCATCTTTTTAATCACGATTGTGCTGTATTAAAAACGTTCTAGCAGTAACTAGTGTATTAGGTTTTTGTGCGTACGCTACTTGAGGCAAACGGTAAGTGGTAGCTTTCACACTCGGCTCTACAGCTTCAAGTTTAAAAAAATTATTCGGTAATCAAAAGCTACTTGCGAAACCATTGTTCATTTGTTTATGTTGCTATCAGTATATACGAGTACTCTATATACATGAGGAACTTCGTGATCGCAAGTATGACACTATAATGTCAAGTCCTGCGCAGACGTCGCACTGTGTTCACGCCCCCACCGCCGCGCGCCGCCGTCTGCACGTTTTTGTGGCACTTTTTGTTGATTTTCTATAATTTCGGTTAAACTAATGTTTGGGCTTCGATTTTTCGGTTCGTGAAAGGGTGTGAAATCGTAGTTAATTGAAGGATGTAATGGGCTTTTGTGTGCGGTCACTTTCCTTTGGTTTTTGTACCGGCTGCCCAAACAGAAGAGTGCCACTACCTACTAATAATAGGCACCGATTTTCTGGTTCCCGGATACAGAATAAATTATACTAATATATGGATTATTTTTGAACAATGGTTACTCCTAATTTGGAAAAACACAAAGCTTTTTAATAACGACCCAAAGTGAAACAATTAATTTTAATTACCTATTTACAAGACACGCCGTTTGCTTTTTGCTTAATTATAAATAATTACATAGCTACATAACTTCTTGCCTACTTGCTTAGTGATTTTCAACAAACTATTTAAATGAAAAACATTATCATTTTGATTATTTGCTGCGATCAGTTTTAATTGGTATTAGATAATTTGTTTCACACATTCGCCAATTTTGTAATTAGAGAGAGTGGACTGGTTTCATTTTAAATTGCATTGCATTTTTCGCAATTAGATCAGTAATGTGTGCTGTTGTTACGTCGATATGAGCTTGATAGTGACATTAGCGACATAAGTGTCCGCCTGTCCGGCTGCTAACATTCCCACGTGACAGGTGTAACCGAGGAGAATTATTTGCACCCATGTAATTAATGCTTTTCAGGGTAAAGTTTGTATCACTGCATTTTTTACGCTGAAAAGTTCAAGTTTCAAAGAAAAGGATTAAATATGTAAGTTAGTATTCCTTTTTAATGGAATTCCTGAAGAAATAAAGCGTTGAAATTGAGAGTGAACATTGAACTTGAAGCCAAACGTAGTTCACTTTATAATATAGACGCAGTTTAGCAGAAACGTTGGTCAGTTTGCATCTGAAAAGTTGCTGAAATAAAAACCTCTTTATACAAAGTACTTAACTGTAACCCATCCTTCTTGCCACCGTGAGACCGTCGGCTTGCTCTCATCACAAAGGCTGCAAGTCACCGGCGGGCCGGCGCCATCGCCGCACACACCTCTTATTAATCACCACACCGACCGCCGACAATCTGCCTCGACCGACCATCAGACACTGGTGTGTGTTTACTTAATTGTTTTCAAATAGCTTCCTTATTTGGTGAGCTAAATATATGATGCTAGCCGAATTTGAAGCTGAAAATGAAAGATTTGGTAACAAAAATGATACTGGAAAATATAGTCAGTAGTCAACAACAAAAATACAAAAACAAGTCGATGTAGGATTAAATTACATACCTATCTTGGCTACACAATGTGGAGCAAAACTATATCTCAATTAGGTAAACTACTTTAACTGAATCTAAATTTAGTTTTACCTGCAATTAAGCACTAACTAGAATTAGTTTTACCTTGTTAATAACTGCAGCTTTGAAGGAAAACATGGCAACATTATTCGTATCATTGAACGTTCTTCACTTAGAAAAACCCTCTAATATTTCCTTAACCAGGTGTTGCAAGTGGCTTCGCCCGCTACAACTCCAAAAATTATCCCACGGGCAGATAAAATCGGGATAAATACTATCCTTTGTGTTAATCCAGGTTATGAACTATCTGTGTACCAAAATTTTATCCAAATCCGTTCAGTAGTTTTTGCGTGAAAGAGTAACAAACATCCATATTAGTAGGATAGTCCATAAACAAGCAATACAACATTTTGATATCGAACCAAACAAACGCAGGTATGAATATCAATACACTGATTCACAACATGATTCATCAATAGTTATAAATTTATAATATTCTGTCGGACTATCGTGAATTCACAATAAGCCGGGGGCCGCGAACAAAATGTCGTTTATCGGCGTTTAGTCGTCGAAACGTGTAATCCGTCGCGATTACCTAATGACGTACCTATTCTGTAATGACGCTCGTAACAACACCTACCTGTGTTGCGACTAGTTCAGTCGCACGACTCTGTCTGTTATTAAGTCTAGTCGTAATGATACCTACACGGAATTGTTGTGACTGTCGACTTCGTTGTTTTAGAAATGCGAAATTGTATATCGTGGCTATCAAAAAGACAGATTTTTGTGTCTATGTACTTCCTTTTAAGATTTCAAAAAGTTTGCAATGCTTAGAAGCTTAGCATTAGCTTTCAGAGCTAATCACCCTCATTTCAGTGCCAGATTCAATAATTTTGGAAAACCGTGAGAAACATTAGATTGTGTTAGACATTCGATGGAAAATCCTACAAGATAACCTGTATGAGAAAGTTGCCCTAAAACTCTCAGGTATCCAAAAAATACACATAATTATAGCGGTGAACATTCTTATGATTCATTATTTTCCCATATCGAAACTGAAACGTACGCGTAAGTGTGAATGCGAATAATAGTTAGAGACTAAACGGTTAACGTTTCTCGTAAATTCGTATCATTTGTATAAACGCTGCCGATCACCCAGGCTACGTGCGTGGGAGCCTCGAGTCACACCACATGAAACACTGGATACGCATGACTACTGATTTAGTTCGAGATTCTGGTTTCATTTAGTGTATAGCGATGTTTTATCCCGTTTTGACTGAGAAAAGGTTTTAGTCTCAGGAAATGGATGCCAAGGCTTTAAAATTAGGCTATGTCGACCATTTCAATAAGCTAGTTTCGACTTTCGATATGTTTTATTTAGGTTCATGCAAAACATCACCGATGTGAATTGATTGAATGTATATGTGAAGACTGTTGTAGATATACCCACTAAGGGTAATATTGTACAATAATATGCATCAAATTTCCTATTATTGCACCGTTTACGTCTCCCTCGTCGATTACCAATCGCACAGTACCTAAAGAATCGTTAACAAGTCGATAAGTCGTAAATTACATCGAACAATCGGTTCAGCACGTGCTTTTAAAACAATAGACTCTTCAATTGATTGATTCTAGCATCCTAAATAGCGGCTGCTTTATTAAAATTCCGTACGTGTGCTTACACATCTCTAATGACATAATGCGCGGGTTCCGCGACTCCGCGTAGCTACCGAGAATCAGACTAATCGGTTAGAGCGAACCCTTCCAAATTACACGGCAGAGACACGGGATTCGAAGCAAGGACGCTCCGGTCGCCCGGCTTATCATTTAACCACTAATCATTATACTGCAAATGCCATTTCAGTTTTGGCCGAGTTTTAATAAGCGGATTGCGAACCCGGATTATTCGTTCTATAGCAATTTTGCAGTTCTAAGTCTGGCGCATGATGCAATCTGATATTAGTGAACGTTCCAGTTGCAGGAAATGTTTTATTGTATACCTACCTACTTGTTCATTAAAATAAGATTACGTAGTTTTAGATGTAGCCGACAAATTGCTACATTTGTTATTTCTTCTATTAAATGTGGTTCATATTTTTTGCCAGTCGCGCTACGGTAGTGAGTAATAGCATCAAATAGTTAATCGTTTAGATGACCTTTGCAATGTATAATTTCAATGGGTCTGTATAAATGTCGATAAATGATGTAATAATCTCTTCCTACCTGTAATATTCGTGCAGTTATTTGTTCAATGGGTTACCTATTCGCATCACGTTGATCGCAATCTCATTGGGATTCGGAATTTAATCGTAATTACATTGGGATTCGGAGTTAAAGGGGTCTTCTTTAGTTATCTAGTGGTTAGTGACTTGCCTGGTGAGTTTTTATGCCGCCCATGGGACTCTAACTTGGCTTTACATGCCGTCGAGTCAAGAAATATCATCCAGGATGCTGGTTTCCTCACGATGTTTGTCTTCACCGAAGCAACTGATTCCGAAAAATTGATTACGCACATGAATCCGAAAAATCAGAGGAGAGTAAATAAAACAAATAGGTACATCAAGCCGAAAACTCTCTAATTTTCCCAATCAAACTTGAGTCTAATGTGTCAAGGATAAAGTTGAAAGTTTTTAAATACAATTTTAAAGTTTTCAGTAGTTTGATTGATTGTGCTATCTGCACTTAGGTTAGTCTCTATTGGTATGTTACCTATGTGATGAGGTTTACTAGCTCATAATCCTCGTCATACATTCTGAGTAATTTGACTATAATATATTTAAGTAGGTGTCATACGTGTTTCTTATTAGTGGAAGGTGGGCCTCCCACTACTACGAGTATGAAGGTCCAGCAATCGTGGCCATATAAAAAAAAGTTTTCGTCTATAAACAACATCGATTTTATACTAAAGTTAGAATAAATCACAAATTAAAAAAATATCAATATATAGTCAAATTAAAATGTAGTTGGTACTTAAGGGTTAGTATGTATCCATGAAAGTATGTTCTACAATATTATTTAATTTTATTTCAAAGTTTTTTGTTGGTAGACGTAATTCCGTTCAAAGTTAGAAGTATATTTTTTTACGACTGAACGATTGAACTGAACTTCTTGAAAAATTTGAGATATCAAGTATATAGGCTGAAAAAAATAACCGTTTAATACTTATATAGTAAGATGGGTGATGGACATGGTTGCTCGCAGAACGGATGGCCGATGGGGCCGAAAAGTTCTGGAATGGCGACCGCGAACCGGAAGACGTTGCGTTGGAAGGCCTTCCACTAGGTGGACCGATGACCTGGTCAAGGTTGCAGGAACCCGCTGGATGAGAGACGCACGGGACCGGTCAATGTGGCGACACCTGGAGGCCTATGTCCAGCAGTGGACGTCTTTTGGCTGAAATGATGATGATGATGAAGATGGGTGCTTATTTGTTAGGTTCCTTCTTGCATGATAGCCAAGCACATTTTAATTTCTAATTGAATCTATCTAAAGTCATTCAATTCGTTATTTTGACAGCTAAACGTCACAATATAAGTTTTTTTTTTACTTAGTTACTTACATATTATTATCTACTTATTCCTTGTGGAGTATTTATTTTTTATTAAAAATAGCATCGTTAACATCGAACAAGTTAGAGAACAACAAAAAGCACGATTTCAAGCAAACCTAAATAAATGAGATGTAATGGTTATAAAAACATCAAAGTGCATTTTAATTTTTATATTAAAAAGCAATTTAGCCACAAAATAGCCATCGGTCATACTTAACTCATATTTTCATGCAATTGTTTTTATAAAAAAATATTGTTACTGTCCTAAAACTATCTTTAAATTACATATTAAAAACTACCATGAGTCAACTCTGCTCAGCTGAATCCAAGCCTAAAATGCCATATATTTAAAGTTTAAGTGGGCAAAAGTGGCACCACTCCAACCAAATGACTTTCCTTAAACCCTACCAAAACCGTCTTAAAAGACACCAACTGAAGGAAGCTGGAGGCTCAAAAATTGTTTCAGATAGGCATATGTGTCATGTTCACAATAATAAAGATGCTTAAACTCCAAACAATTCCCATAAGAGCGCTCACACAAACATGTTTCTGAAACTTTCTAAGATGCGTATAAATAACGTTCGATAAAGCTCAAATTGGGCCCGACTACGTGTCGGAGTCTTAAGAGCGTAAGCGGCCGGCGCGCCGCGACTCGTTCCGATCGATGAAAGTGCTCTTTGTTTGCCGGATATACAAGCCGAATTCGCATCACGTCGCCGAAAAACGCAAACTGAGATAAACAACCTCCCCCCCGGAGAGGTCGTAAGCGAGATCGTTTTACCGGACAATTTTCGTCTTTAACGAGAGCTGTTAAGGCCCGTTTTTGGACGGGTCTCCTCCAACAACAATTGAATCAGTTCACGCAGCATCAAATCACTAAACCACTGGGCGGGGCGTACTCAGACTCCACCGGGGGACGGCGGAACAGGGACGGAGGAGAGCGGGTCTCGTGTCGCGCCCTCGAGTTAGACAGAGAGGAGCGTACTGTCTGTTGAGAGGTCTCGACTTGAGATGCCAGTCCAAATTTAAGTGCGCTCCGAGAGCTTTTTGTTCGTAGCCCGCGGCGGCAATAAAAAGAATAGTGTCACTGAGCAGATTGCCCCTCATTCAGCACTTGACAATTAAATAAGTGCTCTCGAGTGACGTACACTTAGAGCGAGCCGTCATAATAACATGATTAATGAGAGCGCAGCTTTCTATCGATCATTTGTCAGCTACTGATAATTAAAGTGTAGTATTTAAATTAGGATCGAGTTTAATACGGCTTAAAGTGTTAACGTTATATTCGAAGCTAAAATGTTTCTATTATGAAGCTGGCTTATATATTTGAATATAAATTAACTAGGCAGATGATAAAATAAATGGGGTTACAAAAATGAAAATTATTAAAGCAATGACGAGCATTAAACATGAACTCCCCCTCATTTGCATTTAATAAAATTAAATGATCCATTTATAGAAATTAATTAACGAGGCGGGCAGTGAAGCGTCTGGTTGTGCGGCGGTAACAATGGGCGCACACTACGCGACTGCGCGACTAATAATAGCAATGATAATGCGACGACTCCCTACGAATTAATAAAAAGCTCACTCGACGACAATAACCACTTCGGAACTAATCGAGTACCCACAACGAAATTATATTAAATTTTCAAATGGGGATGCGTTTGTTTGTTTGATGCGTGCGGAAAATAAATGCGAAATTCAAAAATAGAGATCTATTTTTATTTTCATTGTATTATTATTTATAATGCTTGGTTGGTCATCGAATCGGTGGAGGGCATTACAACTTAAAATTATTTGAATCAAAACGCTGAAAATGTACGTCTTAGAAAGTTTCATGGCATAACTAAAGAAAAAAGAAGCTCTTTAAAACTTTCAGGACGTTGCGTGATTGTAATAGCAAATTCAGCGCTCGATTTTAAACTAAAATGACACTGATGATAGTTATACAGGAACTCACGTGTTCTATAGAATTTAGATCATCATTCTTTACAAGTACGTAACCATTAAACTTTTTGCTAAATAGCATTGTGGGACAGAGCAGTTGTAAACTAAAGTAATAACCGTGGGTATTGTAGCGTAATTTATACGCGCTTACCCTTTTCCAACCGAATCAAATAAATCAAATTAAAGTACTCGACCACGCTCCGGCGACTCCACTAGTACCCAAGACGTTTTGTCAAATTTATTATTTTATTTACATTTTTTTTTATTAGTTTTACCACAGTGGTGTCTCCATTGTACTCTCGAGTGCACTGTGACAAATTTGATGACGATTGGGGTCACAGCGCATGATCTATCGCCCTGGGGTCCGTAAACGGCAGTTCACAGAATTTTAGAGTCGATTTAAGTTTGTAATGTGACATAAATCGTTTCTGTGGACTTGTGGGATTCTCGTAACGATTTATTTCGATTTCAAATGGACTGTGAACTTTTTGTTGATCATACTTTTTGCAATTGAGTTACATTTCTTTTATTTGAGTTCCTATTAGTTGTTATTATATTCTTAGATATCATTTCGATATTTTTTTATCTGCCATACACGATCTTTATCTACTTAGTATTCAATACCGCAAGTAATTTCATGAAATATTTGCCTAGAGACTCTAAATCGGATCTACATAACAACACTTTTATTCACCACCACTTTTCTTTCACCAGGACTAAATGGAAGCGACAAACCGCAGTAGGACTAGAACTGCTTGCTGAAGCAGGCAACTACGCGGCGTTCCAGCGGCTATACGGAGGGTACTGGCCTGGGGTGCCAGCGTACCCAGCGCAGCCTGCGCCCGCGGCGGCCGACCTGTACTACCGGCAAGCTGCTGCCACCGCTGCAGCAGCTGCGTCAGCAAGCGCTAACACGCTGCAGAAGCCCTTGCCTTATCGGTGAGTTTTCTGTTTAGATATACCTAGTTCCATAGCCTCCGCAGTAAATGCACATCTCTTCTTCGACGAAAGTTCTCCAGTATTTACAGAATTGGTAGTGATAGACCTACACGGAATCTGACTTTTTGGTCAACGTCATTTACTTTACTATGCAAACTTGGCATCGTTTTTTCCGCTTCTGCTACCATGTTTCGTCCTACAACTGTGCTATTCTTTGTCATCAGGTTATACCCCGGAGCGCCACTAGGAGGCGTCCCACCTCTGGGTCTGGGCTTGCCCGGCCCGTCAGCCCACCTGGGCTCCCTGGGTGGGCCGGGGCTCAGTGCGCTGGGCTACTACGCGCATGCGCGACGAACACCTTCGCCTGACCTCGACCCTGGCAGTCCCGCGCCCCCGCACCGCTCACCCCCTGACACCCCCGCTGACAGGCGTTCTGATGATGAAGACGATGATGAGCCTATACACGTATAATGTGAACAAACCTTTACCTACACACCCTTACGGCAAGTGAAAAATTCCATCCAAAGTGATTATGACACTGCAAAAACAAAAAGTGAAACCCAAGACAAAGTGATAAACTCTACATAGACGAGTGCTTTTGAATATTGGGAATGAAGCCATTTCTTGGACAACTCACGTGTTTGGCTATGGTTTCTCTTGACTCGGTTTTCGTCCGTTGCACTGTTGTTTTGCACGAGAATTTCTTGTTCGAATAATACATTTCGAATATTCTTTCCTTGAGACGGACGTTGCCTGTCCGAGATATGTGATATTATAAGAAGATTTGATATTAAGAACGTGTAACATATAATTGATGTCGTGTTAACTACTTAATGATAAACTAGTGACTAGACAAAGCTTTGTAAGTTACAATAGAGAATAAATAGGCTGGAATCAAACATTCCGTTATAGATTAATTTATATTTAAGAAATGTTCCACAAGGTTTGCTTCGGTGTTGCATCTTCGTGATAAAGAAATATTATCCATTGAATTAAAAATAATATCTGAGATCTACGATTGCCATTTTGATCTCAACTCAAGGATTCATCCATCAATCATTCACATAGCCTTCAGTTTTCCGACAACTATGCGTTTTTCCCAGTTTACCTTGCAAGTTGCGCTGCAAATCTTAATTAAATTATTTCTTTAAGTATTATTGTATTCTTCCATTTTCCACTCAAAATAATCCTTGTAGTGTACTTAATTACTCAGATCAATTTGAAAAGTCGTCTAATTTAAAAATTCCACAGAGATTATACTTCGAGATTATCACCAAAACTGGAAAGTGAAAAATAAAATTGGCAACCGTTGAAAACAAACAAATGAATCTCATAATGAGTGATATTGTGACGAGTGTATTATGATGTGGCACTGAAGTGCACTGTACCTACAGTATTTAGTGAGTCGGAACGCCAGTCGACATTGTGCAAACATACTGTATATTATAATATAAATATATAACTATTCATATACGATGTATGTATTGTTAGTATTAAATACACAACTTAAAGTATTAAATGTATGTAATAAAGTACCTAATGCTATAATAGTAATAACACAGCGATGTTCTTAAGCAATCCGAGATGTGGCATTTTATGTCCCATACATTTTGTGGTGTTTTGTAATTAAAATGTTGTCAATTAAAAATAGCAATTGTTTTTTTGTTTTCAAACCTTTTACATACCTACTATAGATGTTCACTAACGATTTTGTATTACAATGACGTTTACATTTGGCGATACTAATTATTTTATTTACGGAATAGGGGATCGGACAAAAAAAAACTAATTAGTCCGTCAGATAGATTTCCAAAAATTATTGGACACGTATTTTTTCTTTTTTCACGTAAACTTAAAATGAAGACGATACAGTGCTTCGAAAACTCGTGTGACGTCATATGATAGTACATTTTGACGACACAAGTGACGTTTCAAGCCCCACTCCAAGATCTTTGACGCGTTTTATCTTCGTCATTTTTTATTGATTTCATAAAACAAAAAACACGTATTCAATATTTTTCGATAATCTAACTTACGGACTAAACAGAATCATATTATTTTGACCCAGTCCGATCCCCTATTAAAGAAAAATGCACACTGTGAATTGGTTTCAATGTAATATCAAGAGTCGAAATTCGGTGATTAATAACTTTGACACCTTATTACATACGCAACGACACCAACAACATATTACGAATACCTACATGTATTCATATTTCAAGTGACAAGATACTAAAACAGTAAAAAAAAAACGTGTGGCACTCGGAGACTGCCGCGGTAAAGCTACTGCATAGCATTTTTTATCAACTTATGCAATTATAATTATTTATTTATTTTATTTATGCAGTATTTTTTTTCCTTTGTTTGAACAAAAATAACGATATTAAGAGTTTGATCATCGAATTTCGCGCGATGTACATTATATAACTCAAAAGTATTAACCTTCATAGACTAAGCTAGTAAGAAACTCTACGACAGAAAATTTAAAAGAAAAAGTATTGACAGCCTGACGTAAGTGTCATAACATTGAAAAATATGTTTATTTATTTTATTTCATTGATGTAATCAAATTTTAGATATTTTATAAGAAAACGAATCGTTTTAGACCGATTCGCAGAATAGTAATGCAAAAACCAATAAAACGTATGATAGATGCGTAATAATAATAAAATGAATGTATATAGAGTACTCACTCATTTTCTTTCATTATTTTTTCGTGACTTTCTTCATTGATAAATGCACTTTGTTTGTTCATATTTAAAACATTTTGTACACAAATTATACGAGTAAGAATATTTTGGAAGGAGGAAGCAGAGAGACAAAACAGAAAACTTTACACCTTTACACGTTATAAATTATTTAATTTGACAACGCTCAAGGCCCGCGATAGAAGCCATGCAATAGCTTAAAAAAAAAACTTGCCGATCGACTTATAACATGCAAATATACAAGTCAAGCAAACAGAGGCAAACGAGGTTAAAGTAAAGATTAATTAGAAGTAGTATATAAAAGCAAATTTAATACATTCTCCGTGGCACTTTACCAGTTGTAACAAACACCTAGCAGGCAGCCACGCGGCGTGGAGCTAACTCCGCTTTGTCACGCCATAGCCGACATCGGCTCAGACTCGGTTAATAGGCCCGTGTTAAATTGTGTGTGCTATCTCCATTTGCAACTGCTCCATTAGGGCTGTTACCAATATGAGCCTATATACGAACATTACGAGCCTAGCTATGTGCAACGTTCTGATTGCACGCTATGTAACTTTATGTCTGCGAATAAAAGTGTTTGTGTGTACGCCAATTTATTAGCGTGCTTGTTTAGTTTTTTTGCTGCTAAAGCCAACTTTGCACCGACTTTGGACATCCTTATTATGGTACACTTCTTTTGTTGTTCGACTTCATACTAACACTGTGGTTTGTTTTTTAATAATTTGACATTTAACGAGTCCGTCACTCGTCAGAAATAAAACAATTATAAAGTCGTAGAGTAAGGCTCCACGTCATGGGCACGTCTAGGGTACGTCACGGTCGTCACGCCTGATTCGCGTTTTATAAAACAACTTGTCCTCGGTCGCGTTTACACAATCGGCCCTCACGAAAACTTCTCTTTGATTTCCTTCGAAACATTTTTAGCGGGCATAAAACCTATTTAAAAAGCAATCAGTCAGAGGCCGCTGATTGCCCACGGGGCACGCCACCGACCGTGTTCACAAAACGGAGCAATTAACAGCACCCCTCCCCCCACCGCTGCACACCCCAGTGTTTCCTCCTGCACAGATCTAATCGCAAAACGACCGTTTTCTAGAATCGCCTCTACAAAGCATTGCGTGCTTCAGCGCGTTGGGGTAACGCAGTGACCACGATCAACAACCATGTTACTTTGAAAATACAAACATATTTTACTTGATGCCTTGCTTGATGGCCATCATAACTTATTGGGAGCGATAGGAGCATAGCCGCCTGTAATGTGGGGGCAGTAAAAATATCCAATTAGCTATTCACAACGCTTGTGCAACTTATCAGCCTTGCGTTAAATTCAGTTGACTGCTTTTAACAATCTTTACCATGATCATCAATATAAGGCGCTCATAAAATTATAATTTCTAAGTTCAACTGTTTGCTCAAACCTTTTTTTACATAATCGTTTACAGCAAAAACATTAGAGCTGATTATAATAACAGGGTATAAATGCAAAGTATATTTATTACACATATTTACGTAGGAACAATGCGTTACATAAAAACTAGGCTGGTATCACGCCACGCCACGCCGATAGGCACTCGTGCCGTATTAATATTTATGTTGTTTAAACGATGTTTAATCACAACAGACACGAATAGTTTTTGCTGTCAGCTATAGTGAAATTAATATTTTCTGATTGAAATCAATACCTTACTAAAGACACGAATTACTGCGTGAAACTGATGACAGGTCAAGTTCAACCTGAAAATATCCCACGCTTTCACCTTCCGTTATTTGTTCGATTTTTATGAATGCGGCTTTGGCACTGGCTGAAATTAAACATTCAATTTTATTTAAAATAGTGTGTGAATATAAAAAGACGATAACATTACGACCCCTAAAAGCGAAAATATTTATGTAAATAAATGTTTATTATCACATAACTTAATTAGAAAACATTGACCGCACCAGAATGTCGTGTAATAAAACATATTTAATTTAATTGGCATTTAACTTATCCCTTTTTGACTGTATCTATGGTCTACGAATCTGTTATATGAGTAGGAAAAAAACATGACGCTCTATGGTCAGTTTACTTAAACGACTTCCTCGTGTTGCATTGTTGCCGTTAAAAGATTGTTTAATTGAGTGAGTTATGGCTGATGCTTCCTCAATTCGCGTAATATTTAACATTTTATTGCTGTTCACCTACTAATGTTTCCTGCGCTTTCGGTAAGTACCCGTTTTAACAAAGCAAAATACGTTTCACTTAAGATGCATTGCGATCGTTACTGTAATGCGCGATAATCAACGAGTACTACTCATTCTGAGAGCTATATTTGTACATTAATTCTCAAAATGGCTGTATTGGCCCGGATACATTGGAATGGACCTGTAAAGTGCCAATTTTGGGTAATCCTTGGTAACCACTGAGTATTACATGTGTTAATGAATGTATGATGTGATCTCATGAGGTTTGAGTACCTGCAAACTATGTTGCATTTATTCTTCCGGTTACGATTCCATGTAAACGTCATCATACGGTCAACCGTTTTTACAGATGCACATGAAAATGAACTGAAATGGAAACGCCGGAAAATACGGTGCTTATCTGAAAACAAAACAAAATCTGCCCAATCAAAATATTTTTAGAAAAGACTGCTCCAATGAAGGTAAAGCATTTAACGAGTGTTTAGCACTAAATCAATGGGCAACAAGCTTGCCGGCGGCGCCCGCGCCGTTGCGTTGTAGATCACTATCTGCTTCCGTCGCTGCCACCACTCGTAATTACTGATTACAAGCGATTTTAGGCTTTTTGTCCAGCGAGCCGACTACACACGGACATTAAAATACTATACTCGTATGACTCACTTGTTCGTTTTTTTTTCGGAAAAGAAACAACGTTGTCACTGAAGGGCTGGAAACGATCGATTATAAACTGCTTTGTTGAGTCAAGGATACAACTGTCATTGGTAAGCAAAAATAACTTTATTAAGTCGACCATGCTGTATACAAAAGCCGGTCTTTCCACAAATAAACTTCAAAACAAACCAATTTTAACAACATGTATAGGTACAGTAAACATTCCTAATGCCGTAAAAATTACAATTCTATGAATTCAAATGTTTTCGAATGTCTCTAAATCGTTGAATGGTGTTTAAAAATGTCGTGTCGAGCTCTTATCGGTACATGGTGAAGTCAAACAGACAACGATTACTGTGGACTAGCAGGCATTAGTTCGGTGTAACTGTATTTGTGATTGGTGGAGGATAAAGGTCTGAAACTTTTTTATTATGACGGGAAAGCGATAGAGTGTACATACACAAGTTATGTTTGAGCAATGAAGTGCTCTACATCAACAGTTTTTATGGAAATCAAAAGTGCACTCATACGGGCGATTAATTGGTCATAGCTGATCAATTATCACCATCTGCCTCTTTGTCCCAACTTTGTTGGGGTGAGCTTAAAGTCTCCTGATACAGCTGAATACCAGTATTTTACATGAAGCGACTGTCATATCTGACCACCACATCCCAATATGTACTGGGTAATACGACACTCTTTTTAACCGACTTCTAAAAAAATGAGGTTCTCAATTCGGATGTTTATATATATATATATTTTTTAATGCTTGTTCGGGCATAACTCCATCACTTGCTAACCGATTTGAAAAAATCTTTTTTTGTTAGAAAGGGTATACTTTCCAAATGGTCCCATAATTTTTAGCGAAATCGGACAAGCACTTTTTGAAAAATCAACAAAACTCAAAAAAGCAACATTGTCCAAATTATGACCCATGAACATGTGAACCACTATAAAGTGAAAAATAAAAACTTTTTAACAAAAAATAAAACCGACTTAAAAAAAAAACACAAAAAAGTGAAAAATAAACTTTAGAAGAAAAATCAGTTTCTGAAGTCGGTGGCAAAAAAATGAAATCAAACAAACAAAAGTCACCGACTTCAGAAACTGATTTTTCTTCTAAAGTTTATTTTTCACTTTTTTGTGTTTTTTTCTTTTGAAGTCGGTTTTATTTTTTGTTAAAAAGTTTTTTTTTTCAGAATTCATCAATGATGACCAATTTTGGTCAAAGATTTCGTTTTGACAAGAAAACCCTATGTTGGCACCATAAATGTAGTAAACAGCAAACTTTTATAGATATACCACCGGACGATATCATCTGAAACATGCTAGAATGCACTAGTAACCGGTAACAGTTGCCGGCACTAGTTGCTGAAAAACTGGCCAGTGTGTCCGCTACTTTAGTTATATCTAGATGAGCACTCGTTATTGACAGTGGGAAAATAAATATTCCTTATGTCTATATTTCCTGCGGAATGTGGACGTTCGTTTACGATGCAACACTCGTGTTATTAAGTCAATTTAATAGAGCCTGAAGAATTGTAATTGTTTTGTTGTGTTTACTCGAAGTGAAGTTAATTTATTGGACATTGGAAGACTTATTGGTTAAGATAGAACCTTTTAGTAAACATGCATTGCTTTGAGTTCACTTGTGCTTCATTTTCAACATTACATCATGCCTCTAATCCCCGAAGGGTTAGGCAGAGGTGGGCAGAGGTCTATCTAATAAATCTTCTCACTTCTCTTTTGACAGTAGCAACGGTGGTGTGAGGGCTGCGGGGTTAAAATACCCCAACTTATCTGGGTGCATGTGGTGCGTTTAATACATGCAATGGGTACCTAAATTAAATTATTTGGACATGCTCTTCGATAAGACAATACGCTTCAAAACTGGAATCGCATTATCGCATATTAATGGATCGTAAGACTGAAGAGAAAACGACACGACTAATAGAATCATGAACTTCAAGACATGTGACATTATACTAATCCAAGCTGAGCTCAGTGACCTGGCGTGGTGGATTATACCCCTCTGTCCCTTTGCGGCCCAGTAGAAATATTTGAGGCAGGTTTTGGCTTGATTTTTTATAAGCCTTAGTTACTTAAGCTTTCCTGATATAGGTAGACAGAAACGAGATCTTCACATCTTTCCTTTTATTACCGTAACGCCTATTACTGCCAAAACAATAAAGTCTAACCGTAGTTTAACGCACGCTTTAAAAAGTAAGGTGAAGAAATAAAGAGTAACGATATGTGAAAGTGGTCCACCAGTCTACCAGTTCACCACATTTCAGCCACCGCATAGGGATATAAAATTATTAATGTAGGTACACTATACTTTAGCATATTAATCAGGCCGGTAACGTAAACGCAGCTAATGGGCGCCATTAAAACAGTGGAGCGGTTCATATTGTATGCACTTAATGCATTGTTACAATGCAGTGTGTGAATTAACACAGGATCTACATAACATGGCAGGGATGTAGCTAAATGTGGAGCTAAATATCTTTTGTTGGGTAAAGTTTACCTGGAACTTGGTATTCTTTGTATGGTATTAAATTAACGAAACAATAAGAAATAACGAAGATTAAAATGCCATTGATGTCTGTTAATTTGAAGGTGCTTGAAACGTTTATAGTGACCATCTTCGACGTAAATTTTCAAAAACATATATTATCATGTAAATAGTGAAAAAAGTATGAGCTTTTTGCTCTGTGATCTGTTCTCCAGTTTTCAGCCAGAATTACTCTTCAGGCAAGAAATACGTCAGGAACCGTTTTGCAATCAATTTTTTATGTTATAATCTTAACATTCACACCTTAAGCTTTTGCATAATTCAAAACGTCTAGTATCGATAAGAAGTTTAGCAAAAACATCATACAACAGGCGTATGTTGGTTTATTTTAGATTGTTTTTTAGCAAACACTCTTCGTTCTTGTAGTAATTACAAGCGCTCTACAATAATCATTGGAATTAATGGAATCGACTGCAACACCTGTCACTGTCGAACAGAAAAATGCGTGTAGCATGTATTGTGTTATACGTACTGAACTGGTAATAACTACGAGTGGAAGTGTATTAATAACTGCGGAAGAATTCATTATTATCGAGACAAGGAATAATGTTAAGACACCGAGAAGAAACAAGCAATGTTTGAGAATGATGTGACTTGAAGTTCGCAAATGATATGATACAGCGACTAAAAATTCAATTAATTACCGTTTCTAACAACATTATACAGTCTAAACATAGAACCACACACTTGATATGTCGCCTATAGCCATTTGACTTACCTGTACATGCCGTCGAGAAATATCTCTCAGGTGTGCAGGGCCTGCAGTCTCTACACTAACATCGACGCTACGAATGTCGCTAAGTCGAAAAATCGTAAACTTTCTTTAAAAGATTTTCAACCTTATGCTGTTGAAATAAAGCTGAAAATCTATTACAGAAAGTTTACGATTTCTCGACTTAACGACATTCGTAGCGTCGTTATTAGTGTAGAGACTGCAGGCCCAGGTGTCTTCGCGATGTTATCCTTTACTGAGGCAAGTGATAATAAAATTATACAATATGCACATGAATCCGAAAAATCATTGGTGCATGTCCTGGGTTCGATCTCAGAACCTATGAAACACAATCACGCACTAAACCACCAAGCATCAATGAAGACTCAACAAGAAATAATATGCATTCTTTGGAATCTCGGCGAGTCGTAGCAGCCCTACACGCCGTAGCGGGTAAGTGCTTCATAAACGCATATATTATAGCATTAATTGATTATAAAGACATTTTATTTGCACGCAATACTGGAAGTAATTCGAACAGGAGCGCTCCAGTTAATGATATCTCACCATTAAGATACGTAATTGCAGACACCGCGATTTGAATAGTAAAGCGAAGCGATTTTTATTTTATACCCGGCGATTCTATCGCTCGGCAATTAACCGTAGCATTTAATCGCACCGTAAACGATATGGCCACGTTTGTAACACGAATAAAATCAGTATGAATAATAAAATATTAGGCATTACCAAGCATTGTTATACAAATTCATTATTAATTACAATTGTACGTATCGTGGCACGTTTATTTAACTAAGGACGAAAGGTTTTCTTTTTTTAACCGACTTCCCAAAAAGGATATAGGTATAAAAAATAAGGGAATCTTGAAGGTTAAGGGTTAGGTTTCTTGGTTGAATGTTTAATGCATAGTAAATATTTGTATAATATAATATATACTTAGTACAACGAAAAATGAAAAAAAAAAAAACTTTTTTTGCAAAAAAAAAAAAAAAACGACTTCAAAAACACCAAACAGAGAAAAATAAACTTCAGAAGAAAAATCAGCTTCTGAAGTCTGTGGCAAAAAAATAAAATCAAACAAACAAATGTCACCGACTTCAGAAGCTGATTTTTCTTCAGAAGTTTATTTTTCTCTTTTTGGTATTTTATTTGGGTTTGCAACTCTGATCACTGTTCTTGTAAGAAAATATTTGGCGGTACCGACTTCCACTGCACCAGCATTCTTCAATATAATATCTACAAAAGATAAAAATAATACGTAAAAAGTTTAAAACCCACACATGCATGCATAGACACTGCATAGGTTATCCATTTAAAGTTCATATCTACTTTTATGGGCTTACATTGTTTTTTTAATTGTCAGCCTGTGTTTCCTTTCATTTCAATCAAAATGATTAACAAAGTGTTGTGTTTAAAACAGTCGTGCGGCCGACGAGGTCGCCGCGCGGCGGTGCGCGATACGAGATGCTATCGCGCGACCACTGGGTAATTAGTCGTTTCATTTTAGTCGCGTCGCGTTCTGTCGCGATAACTCGGTGCACGCTTTGTATGCACTTTTTATAATTGATTTCTTCGTATCGATTGATTCACCGCGTATTATTCAACCACGCACGTTTTGATTGAGATCAAAGTAACTATTTATGCAGCATTATGCAACCAGAACATACAGTTAATTCAGTAAGTCCTGTTATTACAACAGCAATTAGTTTCGTTACATTTATATACAGAATGCGTAGCATTTATGGCCTTTTATTATTGTGATTGGCTAGGTATCGCGTCACGTCATGCGCTCGCGCAACGTTTTTGACAAGCAAATTGGATAATACGCGGGAAACGCGGCGTGGCGCATTGTTCTGTCGGCGTCGCGATTGTCAGCGCTGTTTTCGAATTTTAATCTGCCATTTTGTGAAATTATGGAAATGAAATGGACGTTTCGCGGTTAGCTGCGTCCGAACCAGGTACCGGCCGCGTGTCATTTTATTGTTATGATATTAAATTGTTTTTAATAAACGTCGTAATTGATTCGGTAGTTAAACATTGGGTGTAGGTACTCGGAATTTATTAATCTTAATTCGTATGAACGGTAAACAGTTTTTTATGGTGCGGCGGCGGTACTAAAACATTTTTTGGTCTAATTACCACAAAAACCGTCACTACATAAAAATTATGAATTCCCTTGGTTTCTCTACAAACAATAGGCGAGTACCTTCACCAGAATTTCACTTAAACAGCTATAAAAAATTGTAATCATTAGGAAGTACAACTTGTATTACGATATCGGCGATATAAAAGCGAGATGGTCTGTAAATATCCATTATGCGGGTAACCTGTGTCGGTGTATCGGTAATGAGCGCGCGATATCGTCCGTTTTGTAGCGCGTAATCGCGATGTTATCGTGGCCCCCCCGCCCCCCTAGCCCGCCAGCGGGCACCCCACCCCCTCCCTCGCCGGACCGTAGCCCCCTGCGGATTTTATCACCGTTTTTAAACCGCTCATTTGCCACTCACGTCTGTTTAATGTGGAGAATTTAAAAATGGAAAATTGATTTTTTTTTTACGTATTTTTAATTAAAATACGTAATTGTTGTTGTGTTTCTAGTTGTTATTTAAATTGCTGTATGCTTTATCTTATTTTTTTTTTGTAAAAAATCTTTTAGATTAGATTAGTAACCATAAAATGTGTTTAAATCTATTTATTCATTGCTATGCAGCTACGAAATACGAACTTGGCAAACATTTAAACTCTATCATTGTTTCCTACGGCCGTCACATTTATTCATTTTTTATCAACCCAAAAATGTTCGAAGCTAAATAAAAGGGTGTTCAAAATTAAATGTAATGTAAAGTAAAATAACCTGTCAGTTTTACGTTAAAAATCGATAAAAAAAATTAACAAGAACAATGACTCTCCCATAAAAGGAGGTTTAATTATCAAACAAACAGGTTTAGTTTTAACTTCACTTTAATGCAACGAAATGATGAATAATGAAGTTGGATTCTAAGCTTCGTTACTTCTGGTCCAAATGGTTTTTAGGGAAATGTTGTAAATATCGTGCTTATGATGAATGATAATATTAAAATCATTTAATTAGGTACTTCGAGTTTTATGATTATCCGATTATTGAATATTTTACTGGTTTCATTATACTAACGAATAGGCAATTGAAGGCAATTATTTTCCTAAACTTTTAATTTTCAGTAAAAGCTCTTAGAAATTGATTTGTTTAACAATTATTTCACTGATTGTACTATAGTAATTCTAAATAATACCATAAAGAAATTCGTCTTTTTGCGTTTCACTAGGTATAAAGGTAAAACATAAAACTTTAAGCTAAACACAATCATGGACCCCGTAACAGCTACATTTTTTTGTATAGTTTTTTTATCTATAGAATACATTGGATACCTGGATAAATCCAAGGAACAGAGAACACAAGAGTCACAGTGGCGTAGTGAAAAAATCCTTTTACAGTCAAACAAAAAGGTTTTAACTCCAATCAAACTGCTTTAGTAAAAAAAAAACATAACCTCACGCCTGTGTATCCTGAAGAGTTCGGTAGAGGTGTACCTAAAATTGGAGTCATATTTCGCCAGTTATGATTTATTTTCCGTGCAATAGTGGCCTAATGACATCACCGGATACAAATACAGACTCCGTGGCTGCTACTAAGAAATTTCTGATAGAAAAACCCAGACACACTTATGAACTAGCAGCTGTGTACAGTGCGATCAAATTATCTTGGCAGCTCCGAACTTCGTGCAGGTCATTTTGTTACAACGAATGTATAAAAGTGTTATGATATTTATTTTATTTGTATTTCTCACTGTTTAAATTAGATATTTTCTGATCGTTTAAGTATTGGTTTATCTGGCAATAACAGTTTTATTCCCAAGTTTACATGCGTAAAATTTCGCAAAGCCTATGTTCAGAGCTGCCAAGATAATTTGATCGCACTGTAAACAGCCCCACTGCAGGATATGCGCCACCTCCCTGCCCATCCTGCACAAGCACAACCACTTGTACCTTTCAGGACTTACTCGAAGCAAATGATAGAGCTGTGCAAGTGGCTATATACTGGTCTAAAACTATTTGATCTCAAGAAGAAGAACAGTGATAGCGTAATGGTGTGACTATCGTAGTGCCAAGTCATAGGCCTCAAGTTTATTCGAGAAATCAGAGTTTTATCTTGGGATCAGTCCCAAGATAAACCTCTGCCGCCTTATTACAAAACGTAGTTAAACCTGGTTTAACTTAGACTTGGTTTATCTCGTATGACGTCTCACTTCAATAATATTCAAAAGAAAGTGACAGCATGCGAGATAAACGAAGTCTAAGTTAAACCAGGTTTAACTACCTTTTGTAATAAGGCGGTTGATGTTTCGAATTCATGTGCGTTTTGTTTAATTATCACTTGTGTCGGTGAAGGAAAACATCGTGATGATATCAGCATGCTTGAGAGACATTTCTTGACGGCATGTAAAGCCAAGACAGGAAAGAAGAAAAAGATATATAACCCTCATTTTGGGCTTTACTGCAGTCGGTTAAGAAGAAGACTAAAAAAAAAGTTTTTTTTTGGAGGGTGGGAAATCATCAAATGACTCCTCCTGCTCACTCTGGGCAGAGCGGTAGGGAGTGTCAGACTTCTACTGACTAAAAATCACTGATCAGCCCCCGTGTTCCTTCTTAACCCTTTGTGACGAGGCCGCGGTATCTCTTTCTAACAACCCGCAGCCCAAGACTTACGACCTGGGAATCGAATCCTCATGCTCATCAGTCGCGAACTTGCGACCGCTAGACCATAGAGGCTATCGTTTTACATTCCCACAAAAAGGTTTTAATTCAAAACAAATTACTTTTATATTCTATGAAATATGCAGTTTACGGCACATGCTACCGTTTTTACCGTTACTGCATATTAATTGGCATTAACAATGAATTAAAACCAACGATTAGATCGCGATTGCAATAACCATGTGTCTTCTTCCCGCTGTTTGTATGCTTTGATCTTTTAAACTACGCAACGGATTTTAAAGCAGTCAGCAATAGATATAGTGATTCAAGTGGAAGGTTTGTATGTATCTTTCTTTTCTTCTTCTTCTTTCTTTTTAAAAAAAACGTTGCCCCACACTAGCACACACGCAACATTGCACTCGTGCGAAGCTGGGGCTGGTTGCTAGTAAATTTTATTAATTATGTTGTTGATTTTCAGGATTGTTATTTGGGCCTTATTATTATTATTTCAATTAGAACACTTCTTTTTTTAATGACAAAACATTTTTTTCTAATTTAAACTTAGAACAATTTAAATACGGTAGAAGGCTGAAGATGAGAACTGTTCAGTTGTGAGATATTTTTGAATTAAAGCCCTATAATCAATGATGTAATCGCTTCAAAATCAATAAAACCCTTTCTAGGTCTAGGTTTCCTTACAACCTCTTTTTGTTTCATTTTTGTTTCATCAACAGTCACACACTTGACCTTTTTAAATGGACTCATCAATAAAGTAAACAACAACAATTATAGGCAAACAAACAAACAAAACACTACCAATGTACGGTCAACCACACTTCGGTAGTAACCTGTTTGTGGTAGTAACATTTAAATTACGTAAGCCTGGTAAGAAAAAAGATACCTTATTACAATCGAAGTACCTATACAGTCACAGCAAGGTTCAAACGC
The DNA here is from genome assembly GCA_949775195.1 of Diarsia dahlii. Classification (NCBI taxonomy): domain Eukaryota; kingdom Metazoa; phylum Arthropoda; class Insecta; order Lepidoptera; family Noctuidae; genus Diarsia; species Diarsia dahlii. Next base: position 17,837,143 of record OX459191.1, on the reverse strand, counting down.
GAATTTCTCGTGGTATAACGATTGCAACTTTGATATATGACCTACTTAGTGATAATCATCATCATTCTCTTGCCCTTATCCCAATTCAATTGGGGTCGGCGCAGCATGTGTGGGAAACACATGAATTCCATACCTCTGACGTGTAAATCCAAAATACTGTATCTCAAAAGTACCTATTTCGTGAAAAGGGCTTTTAAAACATTTTTTGGTTTTTGGTTCGTTTTCGAAATATATTTAAAATAAAGTATATAGTGATAGGTACCAAATGATAGGTATTTTTACGTCTCATCTAGCCATCTAAATTTTACAGCCATACGATCCATACAACAAGATTTAACTAAGTAAACGTGTATTGCCCCAATAAAACTTTAAGACTTATTTATCCGATTGTTTGAGCAAAACACTGTATATTTAGTTACAGTGTATTGGTTGAACAGAGCCAATAGATCATACAAAAATACTGTATTTTCAAACACAATTTATTACCTTAACAATAATGGGTATTTAAGAGGGTGTCCGAATGAATTTACATTGATAATTTTAAATACAGTTGGTCAAGTAATTGTTGGTCAGTGGACAAGGGTTATTGCACCACCCCAGGCGGGTGCAACGTAAGTAGCAAGCTCGGGAAGTAAGATTGAGGTATGCTAGCTGGAATGTTGGGACAATGACTAGAAGGGCCAGAGAGTTAGCGGGCGTGTTGAAAAGAAGAAGATTAAATGTAGTGTGTTTGCAAGAAACAAAGTGGAAGGGTACAAAAGCGAGAGAAATTGGTAAGGGATACAAGTTTTTTTATTGTGGAAGTGACGGAAAAATAACGAAAATGTTGTCTTGAATGTAATTAGCGTGTATGCTCCACAGGTAGGATGTGAAGAAAGGTTAAAAGAGAAGTTTTGGAAGTATTTTGACATAGTTTTGATGACCGTGCATGAAGAAGTGGTAAATGGAGGTGATTTTGATGGGCACGTGGGAAGAATGAGAGGAAGTTATGAAAGGATACACACGGGGGATGGGCATTTGGTAATATAAACAATTAGGGGGAATCATCATCTATATTGCAATCAGCTACTGCATATGACCTGGCGCAGTAGACAACACTTGGTTGCAAAAAGCTGATGGACGCTTTATAACATATAAAGGTGGTTTGCAACACATGCAAATTGACTACTTCCTCATCAGACGCAACAACTTAAACCACATTAAAGACACACACAGGCACAGCAAAGTGCTACTGGGAGAAGAGTAAGTCTCACAGCATAGACTCCTGGTTATGGAAGTAGTCGTACAAATAAGGCTTCTTAAACAAAAAGAGTGACCTCCCCCTACAATAAAATGGCATATGCTAGAGAAGTCTGATTGTGCAAAGAAATAAACAGAACGAATGGTGGATAAAATGTTAGAGATGGGTGATATTTATGATAAAAGTGTGAATGAATGTTAGAAGGAAATGGCTAGGTGTATTAGGAATGCAGCAAAAGATATTTTGGGAGAGACAAAAGGAAAGGGCACGATAGACAGGGATACATGGTGGTGGTCGACAGAGATACAGAATGTGCTGAAGGAAAAAAGAAGAATTTCAAAGAATGGCAGAGTGTTGGAAATGAGAGTGGAAGTTTAAAAGCTGAAAAGAAGAGTGAGTATGATGCTCATAAGAAAAAGATCAAAGAGTGAGAGAGATGAGTTGTTGTGATGTTGTATATTGCTTTGTGACAATTTCACTAATAATCTATTTCGGTATCCACTCTTGTTATAACATACTTAAAAACTCGTTTAAACGCACAAACGAAAACCGATCGAAAGAAGGTACGCGCTATCGATCAAAACACCGTCCGAGCAAGAGAAATGATTCACGACTACTAACCGTTGAGCTCTCGCTCCGCCCCCCGCGCGTCTTGCAAGTATTACGCGTAGGGAAGTGTCGCCGCGCTCGACGTATCAAGATTGTTTGGTTGTCGAAAACACTGTATCTCAGGGTTTCGACTATTCGCGCGTAAACTGTTTCGCCAACACACTGTAACTCCAATTACAGTGATATGCCAAACCAAACCATAAATGTAACTAAAATACAGTGTTGTTTAGGTGCTCCTATCTCCTTCTACGTACTTTAAAATGAAAAAGTAATACTATAGGGATATGTAACTGCCTCGAAAAAATCAAATAAGCGCTATTAAGGCAAAACACTGTAACTCGAGTTGCAGTGTATTGGATATACACGACAGACCTACTTCTCTGTTTCTCGTCATTTCGTGAGACACCTCCTTTCTTTCCATATCATTCTTTACACAGTCCATTCATCGTTTCTTTGGTCTTCCTCTACTCTTATACCCATCCACATTAATACTCAAAATCTTCCTCACGACATTTTCCTCATTCCTCCGCATCACATGCCCTTAACACGACAACCGATTTCCACACAACTTTTCAGTTACTGCCGCGACTTTATCGGTTCGAAAATGTTAGTTTTATTTTGTAACATGCAAATGAAATCAATACAAGAAGCGAAAATTGCTTCTAAAAGTTGATAAGTGTACACATGGTGCTTGTCACTGTACTTTGAAAGAACACTAGGTAGGTACAGTGCGATCAAATTATCTTGGCAGCTCTGAACATGGGCTTTGCGAAATTTTACGCATGTAAACTTGGGAATAAAACTGTTATTGCCAGATAAACCAATACTTAAACGATCAGAAAATATCTAATTTAAACAGTGAGAAATACAAATAAAATAAATATCATAACACTTTTATACATTCGTTGTAACAAAATGACCTGCACGAAGTTCGGAGCTGCCAAGATAATTTGATCGCACTGTAAGTATGTATTAAACTTGGCAACTATTAACAGTGATTTGCCACTGGATTGTTTATAACCACTGTTTTAACAATTTTGGGGTCTATACTATTGGAGGTGTCATCTTAAAGTTGCAATCGTTATTCCACAACAAATCGCTTCAGTCCTTAGCTAGTGTAAACATATTAGTGCTCATAACTGTACATCAAGTATTAGTCGCCAAACAATTAGCAGACCAGCTTCTTAACACACGTGTAAGTGGCCATATCGGGTGCGTGTCTATGTGTGGTGTGTGTCGGTAATTGCCGCGTCCGGCGGAAGTGGCCGGTTCCGACGGAGTCAGGTGACGGTTGCACCTGTGTGGGTCAAACACACACACACACACAGACAGGGTATAGGGCGTAGGGCTAGGGGGAATGACGTAGTGGTTTCTAGCTTTATCATAGACACCGTGGTTAGGGCGATTGAGGTTGAACTTTGAAGTTTCGAAAAGCCTTAGCAATGGAGGTCAATTTCTGGTCCATCGTAGCGCAGACGCTAACAATTGCGGAACTAAAAAAAAACTAAAAAACCCGACTGAAAAGACTGAAAAGCAAAAAACAAGCACATTTTAAATTAAACAAAACTTGGAAGCAGGCGGGGTCCATTCTATTTTCTTTTTTTCTTTTCATAATTTAATATTCATATGAACCCCGCCTGCTTCCAAGTTTTGTTTAATTTAAAATGTGCTTGTTTTTTGCTTTTCAGTTTTTTCAGTCGGGTTTTTTAGTTTTTTAAGTACTTTTTTTATTTCCAACTTTTTAGTTCTTTTGTGTTTGTTCTTTCGTTGGTCGCGTAAAATTCTTCACAGATGATTTAACTTTTGTGCTTGTTTATAGGATTCAAAGTGACAAACTTTGAATTTCTTTTAACCATATAAGTGTTTTATATTTTTGTAATCTCCTTTTAAAACCCTTTATTTTGATACCCTACTTGATGGTATCGTAAAAAAAATTTTTTTGAACTCCGCGATTTGGCCCCCAAAATCCGCAATTTTTCTTTGTTTTTTAATTTTAACAAGGAAACGGAAAGAGGGAACAAAGAAACGGACATACATACATACATACAAACATACACGTCAAACACATAACCCTCCTTTTGGGCTTCGCCGCAGTCGGGTAAATAACAAGATTTGGCAACTGTCAGACTATGTCTCGAATGACATAGATGCCACCAAACGGTTTAAAAATCTCTTCAATCACACGTGTCAATCTCATCACAACATTGCAAGTGATACCAAGAATTTGATCCTTCTGAAAAATAGCGACAAATTATAGTCTAAAAATACTACGACAAATTATAGTAAAATTAAATATCTAGTAATTAGTTAGAAGCACTATTTAATTAATACAATTACCGTAGTCAACACGAACAATTATATGCAAACGCTAAATTAAAAATCTAGCTAGATTACCGTAAAAAAAACACTCATAAAATAGACCACCTTCCCACACACGACAAAACGCGAAACTTAATTTATTCTGATAGATGATATAATAAATTACGGACAAGCATAATATTACGACACAACAGTGCATTTGTGTCCACTGACCATTGAAATTGCATATGTGTGGTGTAGACACATGGTTTCTTTTTCCATGTGTGAGTGCGACTAATTAGCTATTCGTCGATCGAACGATAAGGACAACAATTAACTTTTGTTGCTAACATAATAATGTAAAAAAGTAATAACGTTTATGATAAAAATTGAAATTGTTCTAGAATGCTTTTCGGCTTTGTTTCTTTTTTGAATTTGTGGAGCAGTCTGTCAATTGTGAAGACAATTAGCTATATAAACAGGAATATGTCTTCGTAGCCTTGGTAGGGTGGAAAACTCAAAATTGATTCAAGAATAAATAATTAGATTGCGTTACTTTTATTCTTCACAGGGACATGATGATTAATTTGGTTTCTACATAATTCCTTAAACAGTATTCTTGAATATAATGTAACAGAAAAACACATCGACTGCAAAAATAATATTTAATAATCACCCAGTTTCTACACAAAAAAAAAAACATTCAGTAATCTAGCCAGCGTACGATCTAACAAACAGCTAGCTATAAACTCGCCGCTAACATCAATCCAACCAGAGAACCAACAGAACTATTAAGTGATGTAATTAACCATTTTAGTCATCAAACTCATATTTTAAACACTCATGCATGACTTTCAATTTGCAGAAAAAAAATATTACGGTGTAGAAATGTCGTGAGCTAATGTGTCGAGGGGAAGCGCAGGGAATGCTCGCCATTTTGTTTTTTTTCCTCTCCTCCCCATAATTACGTAATTAGTGGCGATGCGAATTGGAAGTGCATTTGTTGTGGGTCCTTTTGTCCGCGATCGGTGTGCCTGCGCCTGCGCCGCTCTCAACAGCTGTTCCACGGCCCGTTGAGCTGCGACTTTCTCGTTTGACAATTACAAGCTTTTTATAATTGATACGCAGGAATAGAATGAGTTCGGTTGTGTTTTTAAATAGCTTTAACGAAGCATGTCTGTTTATTCTTTTAATGGTGAGTAATGATGATTGTTTGCATATATCCTTTTTATTCTTACTCGTAAGTTTAGTTTACAAGGAGTGGAATTCCCTGCCTGCGTCGGTGTTCTCGAGTTCATTTGACCCCAATCTGTTTAAGTTGCGAGTTAATAGTATTCTTTTGGGTCAGCTCGTTCCATCGTCGACCTCATATCTGTCGTCAAGAAAAGATTGAGGTCAAGAGCAGGACCAATCATACCAAAAAACATAAAGCTGATGACCAGACCACCACGTCCTATCTAGGTGGTATCGTGTTCCAGAAGAATATGGTTATAGTTAAGGATGTTTTACAGTTTACAGGGGCGTTGGTTGGTTTTTCCATGTTAATCTTGGATGTCACAGACACCTGGAGTCTTTGGTCAACTGGACTCACAATAAAACTATAAAAAAAAACAATTTAAAATGTGATTTGTTCGACTGATCTCGGGGGTCCACTTCGAGTGGGTCCAGTTGACCAAAGACTCCCTGTGTAGGAAAACATTGTGATGAAACCTGGACTTATAAATAAAAAAATGTCTGAAATCGCCAACACGTCTTGAGAAAGCGTATATAGTGATAAATGCTCGTGCCTTATCTGTTTGACAAGAGGCATTTTCCCAGCAGTGGGACAGTAATAAACTGGTGATTACTGGTTACAGACCATCCGACATGTGACCAACATCACAATCGCGAAAAAAACACATTTAGTTTGAGTAAGCATTGAATTTTTTATAGAACAGCTAATTATTTCTTCGATCTTTTTTCTGCATATTTCTTCTAATACACGTGCTATCTATACAAGGTGTAAACGGACCCTTCATGAAGCCGTCTATTCAGCAATGTGTACAGTCACCTGCAAAAATGTATGGACAATTCAGAACTAAAATCATATGAAGCGAGAAATGACGCCACCTAACGTAAACTAGTTATCGACTATAAACGTTCACAGGAAAATACACACTAAAGTCTCCATGCAATTTTGCAGGTGACTGTTTATCAAACTAACTCACGCAAAAAATATTGCTGGGAAACGACTTGTTTTTTGTTTATAACATTCACGTTTTACGGTAAAACTCAATGTAACGCACTCAAAACATTGTGCATGATCAATTAAATAGTTAATGAGTTGTGAAGGTATTTAAAGTAAAGTTATAATTAAAAACCATTATCTAATAACCCTCCTTTTGGGCTTCGCCGCAGTTGGGTGAAAAAACTTGTCACTTGAAAACTCTTCCAGTACCTCGCCGTATCTGGAAGGTTCTCAGGTGTGGTCCAAAACAAAAAAAATATCGCAAGGACGGGGACAACAAGTGCCTTTTGGCTTCGTTAAGGATCAATTTACACCTTTAACGTCATTTTCACGATCTTTTGAAGTCTTTCTTCAGACTGCAATACTTAGCATAAATAAGTCAAATGTAGAGTCCTACTTTCATTATCTAGAACCGTATTTTATTTCGATATTTTTTATAAGTACGGGTTATTCATTACACATGTCGATCCATTAATGACCTATCATCGCACAATGTATTACCAAAACATGAGTGCAGTGTTCACAAGTCGATTGGTCACAATGGTCACGGTTGCGGACGCAGAGGGTAGACTACGCGCCGCGACATTTGGCGCGCGGGCGTCGGTCGTGCCGCGTCGTGCCGCACCGTGCCGCGCCGCACGACACGCAATCAATCGCTAATCGATTACTCCGATATCAACCTTTGTTTATGATAATAATATCCAATTGCGAAACTACATCCAAGCGCTAGAAACTTTAACTTAAGCTCAAAGCCACATAAAAGCATCCATAAATACAATGAACGGAACTCAGATATTGGATTTACCCATTCAAGATTTCAGATAAATCTTCCAAAACTGCAAAAGATTTAGTAGACTACCCAAGAATAGAACATTGATTTATAACTGTAAATGTGGCATAAATGCATAGAAACTCAAGTACGCCCCAATTTATATTAGATTTATAGCAGGATGTGGTGTGATGATATTCCTTTTCAATTAGCACTCAATGAATGTAGTAGCCGTGTGGCGTTCGAGCGGTTGCACGATTCGATACGCAATATCGACACGAACAACAACCGATGCTTCCATTCATCATTATTATAAATGTGCCACACTCGCTTATTTACGGAAATCGATATTTTTTTCGGTATCGACTTTGAATGCTTGATTTCGACACGTCGATAAACGTAACGCTATTGTGTGGGATGACCCCGGTATTGTTGTGGCGCGCTGGTGTGGCGGCCCGCTGAGCAGCTCTCGTCACATCACACTAGGAACAGCATCATTAGTTCCGCGTCTACATTATGTTATATTGTAATTATTGATTATAACAGTTCACGGTTATTGGTGAGTAGCGTTTGTAAAACAGACCGACTTAATTAATGATAGGCGCTTCTTTGTAGTTATGATTAGTTTAATTATCAATATAACAAAAGCGACAAGAGAGCTGTTACGTGCGTCTAATTTTTCATCTGTCGCATGTTTCCTATACAATTACTCAATCTATGACATGATAGCGAGGACGGCGCGGCGGTGCGGTGGAAATGGTAGCTGCAATATTGATAAACGTCGGGCAATCAGTGGCCGGGCAATTTGCGAGCGATTGTCCGTGGTGAGATGCGAACACACGCAAATTGGAAGCGGCTGCACGTTCAAACGGAGCTGTTTAGAGCTCACATCATAGTTAGTGCCGGCCAGTTACCGCGGAATGTTACTATTATTTAGTTATGTTTACGTACGGCCTAATCGACTTCACACATGATTTCGATCAAGCGATAAGTATTTGTACTATTGCACAAAACGATTAAGTACATAATAAATGACATGTTTTTCTGAAAATCATAAATGATAGGTAAATGTTAAGAAATACTTTTCTAAAAAAATTAAATTAAACGAACGAAGCATTTCCTCATTTTCCTCAACATTGTATCATCAATAAGGCTAACTTCAACATGCACATTACTGTATCCATTATTGTATAACCGAAGGCGATCGTGAAGGAAGAGAAGGGCTCTCACGGGGTCACACATAAATATCTAATGAGAAATACGATTGCGCAAGAAAATGATATCGATATCAATTCGATATTCGTTCCAAAGCTAGCAATCACGAAAACAAATTTGCGTTCATTTCCTTTCCCTCGGAACAAACGTATAGCGAATCCGGCGTAGCAATATCTTTTATAAGGCGGTAGATCGTAATGGAAACCATTTCTCATCAATTTTCTAAATAAAGGTGCACAGAAGCTAGCGGATAAAACAAAGCGCGAGCGCTCACGACATAGATTGAGCTGAATTATCGCTTTACCGCAGAACACAATCTACCCTCGAGTGTACTCGCACCGGACGACCTATACGTACGTACTTACGTACACCAGGTACATGGTTATAGCGTGGTATCGGAGCGCCGAGCCCGACCGCCTTGTGCACTCAGCTCGGGACCAGATAACAAGTGTGAATTATGTTAAATCTAGACAGTTTTTCTCTCTTTTATCAATTTACTACTTTACTAAGTACAACGTTTGGCTCTGATCAAATTTAAACAATAATTTCACCTTTGCAATCGCGCTCGCTAACTTTGAAATTGTAGCTGTAAAGGCGTACAGCTTGCGAAGCAAAATACAGAGTTAGGTGTAAGTTATACGTAGATCCATTGAATGAAAAGTGTACAATCATTAGATATTAATTGTTTAATACCTTCTGCAGAAACCCATTACGTTGATTACAGATAAAGAAGGGTTAAACAGTCATTGTGTCAAGATTACGGAAACCCAGCTGCTCACATCGCATATAACAACAAAACAAAATTTTTCATACATTAACCGTGCGCCTGTCGTAATCAAATTACATTTAATAGCGAATTTTCTGTCATTACAACAACAATATTAATAATTGTAAATAAAAGAATTACAGTAATTTCAGCGACAGGCCAATCAAAACGTCGAGTTACAAAACCACCAGCAAATTGGGTGAAAGTGTGACGTTAATATTCGTACGGATGACAAATGGCCGAATCTTGCGCAGGAGAGGTAATAATGAGACCAAATCAAATGGTGAACGAAGTAATTCGCATGTTAGTGGAAGCATTGTGAGCGTTCGTGCTGGGAGGCATTACCGTCACTCTGTCAAGTCGTCACTAAGAATAATGAAATCAAACATACTTAGGCTTTATCTAGCGACCTTCGCCTTTGTGCAACCTTTTGCTACTAGGAAATAGTATTCCAAGAAAGTTTGTACGTTTGTTCAGGTTCACATGTAACGCTGTAGTTACCTTCACTTTCATGCATGACGTTCTAGGTTAGAAATAGCTTTTGAATGAGCTTGCGGAATTTCAGTAATTTATTTTTATTTTTAAAAATAAATTTATTTAAATAAATTATTTTTTTTTGTTGCTCTACAGTAGAATTTCTTGATCGTGGGTACGTTAATAAACATTTAAAGACATACACAAATAGCCAGATTCGTAGCAACTACCTCTAGATCTTACAATATATATATTTGTTCCTTTTGGAAATCGTACACCGCGTTTAGCACCCAATTGCCCAGTCACTGGTTAAGTGGGATTAAGTTAAAAAAAATCCACACTGAACTAAATTGCAAAATCATAAGAAAAATGACATATTGCAGGCTTTCCTAGTACTTTTACCTAAATGAAGGCTTGAGCAACACTAATTAACCTCGCCAATTGTAATGTAAGTTCTGGCTGAAATCATGTAATACAATTTCATGTTCAATATCAACTAGTTTAACACTTGCATGTAGGTAATTGAATTAGCCGTATACTACTCTTACTTTCCTGCTAAACTATACAGTTTTAATGACGAAATTAATATGACGAATGGCGCATTATTCAACAGTCTATTACCTAGCTTGTAGCAATAACTTACCCGTATAGATTACCCCAACGGGATATCATACAACCTTTTTATACGAGAGCCAATAAATATTCCCGGGCCACTATCATTATTGACGAATAAGGTTGAACTTACAGACAATTAAATGTGTAAACGTGTGATAAATTGTTGGCTGGTCAGGTTTTATGGCGACCGATAACGGAGCGCTGTTCGCTTTATCGACACAACTTATTGAACTATTTACTATTAATTTAAACAGACTTTCGACTGATTAAACAGACATTTAGTAGAAACGTGCTTTATTGTTTGGACTGATTTATTTTTTACGTGTTACGTAGATGTGTGTGTGGGTTTTTTTTTGTTTTAGAGGATGAATGGGATTCAATGAATGAAAATGCTGTTTTGATTCTTATGTTTAGGTACTTAGGTATGACGTAACGTTTTCAATTCAGGAAAATGTCGTTAGGAAAGTTTTGAGCGTGAATGTGGATGGGTATAAGAGTAGGGGGAGACTTAAGAAACGATGGATGGACTGTGTCAAGAATGGTACTATGACAAGAAAGAAGGTGTATGATGAGATGACGAGTAGGTAATGGAGAAGTATGGAAGAAGAAGAAATGCTGCGTGACCCCAACTGACAAGAGAATCATCATCATTTCAGCCGAAAGACGTCCACTGCTGGACATAGGCATCCCCTAAGTGTAATTTTTGCTTAGGGGGGGGGGGTTTGCCATAATCGCCACGCTTGGCAGGCGGGTTGGCGATCGCAGTACGGTCGATACAAAAAGCACAGAGAACGCTGCTGCCCATTCTCTGGTACATCCCTTAGTCGCCTCTTACGACACCCACGGGAAGATATGGGATGGTGCTATTCTTTGCGTCCGACACCATACGGAACAAGAGAATGATGATGACTTATTTTGGCAATTTGGCACTCGTGTTTAGGAGCTCAGTAGTTAAAAAATAGGTATATTGTGCAGTAAAACAAATATTGCATACCTACATACGGGTCGAACTTTCTTTTTTTTTAAGTCGATTAAAAACGTTTTTTTTTTATAATAAACTGCTTAGGCATATGGGCACTTGTGCTCCCCTAGTAAACTTCTTACATGCATTAAAATGAGAAGCATTACACCGGCAGCTGCCAACAAATTACCATTAAAATTCCAGCTATTTCTAACAGTTTCAACTTTAAATAAAAGTAATTAAACTAACAAAAGAAAATTGCTTCATTAGAAGCAAACGCTTATATTTCCATGGGTTACCTTTATTTTTATGGGTAAACATTTAAATACATTATACTGTAAAGAATTGTATCTTTCATAAATGGGTAGGGTTGTCAACAACTAAATTGTCATTGTAGGATAACTCTACAATTTCGTACATTTTGCTGCGTGTTAAACTACACTTTAGAAATTTTTCAGGCAGTTAAAAGGTTGCGCCATGAATTTAGTCAAGAATACCTTTTAAGAAAATTTAAACAACATAACATCACACGTAATACCCCCGAAGGTTTGGGAAGGGTTAGGGGTACTAAATATCCACATTTTGCCATTATGTTTTAGTCAAATTTAATAGGGACGAGCCTATTACCATCAACTAGACACTAATCTAGGCGCCATGTTTTAGACTCCAGGCTGCTACTGAGAAATTCTTGAAGGAAGAACCCACTAACAATTTGCCCGACCCGGGAATCGAACCCTCAGCGGTCGCAATTTCGACCACACAACGAGGCTATGTTTGCAATTTTATACTTCAGACATATTTTATTGTAACTTGTATTGTAATGTTTTAGAAGCTGAAATTTTGAAAAATAACTAACAGACACTTCAATTTTATTTATCAAACGACTTCAAAAAGGGGGAGGTTCTCAATTCGTCGGAACCTTTGTTTTGTTTGGTGAAACAACCACAATAAATGTAAAGTGTTACCCAATTGACCAACCCTACAAGCACCAAGTACTACAGGAATGGGTCATTTGACGTAGTGGGCGCGTAACCGGTGGCGACTCGAAACGTATTGGTTATCTACGCGTCATTTACCTAAGAACTGTTTGATGCGACTGTCCTACGATCTACGTTTGTACTACCAGTAGCCGACGGTAGCTCCTTTCAGATGTTTATGAACCGTTACTTGTCAAATTATGAGTGGTTTAAACAGATTCTGGGTGTAACGATGGTGCTAGGATATTTATTTGGCTTTGGTTATCAAGTAGTAACCATTTATTTACTTATTTATTTATTTATGCACACACAAAATACAAAAAAAAGGATAAAAACATAACAAATAGAAGAGCACAAACAACCATTTTACCTGATCTTGAGGCTCGAGGGCAAGATATTACTTTGATGTTCATTGATTCATGATTTTGTGATTAGAATACAATTAAATTGTTGATTATGTATACGTTTCATTTCGCCAGTTATGTTTAAGACCTATGTGGGGGCGAGCCAATTGCCATCAACCGGGCACTAATTCAGATTTCGTGGCTGCCACTGAGAAATTTCTGAAGAAAAAGCCACGCTTACGTACAAAACGTATCTAGCACAACAGTTGCGCCTGCGACTAATAGAGACGGAAAAACCACACATTTTCCTCAACATTAAAATATATTGTGTGAATTACTTATAAGATACCATTTTAACTCATTCACACCACACATGTTGGTTTTCTTTAACTTCAGCGTATTAAACCGACGTCGTAACTACCTCTCTCTGCCTTCAGGGTGCTACAAATAACACGAGGATAATTTCCTCCTGTGTACGAACGAAGCCTAAACACATACAGCCGACTCGATAAACGAATAAATCCCAGATAATAAATAGGTGAATACCTTCCCCGCACCTAACAATTTAGAATCCTACACGTTCCTACAGAGATATCTCTGAATGCAAATCAGTAATTTATCTACTTTTCTTTTTCAGAAATCACACATCTGCAAAACCAGTCGACATCAACAGGGCTGCAGATTGAACGACCCTACAGTAGGGTCGGATTTCTATAGTGTTACTCCTGGTTAAAAACGTAGATTTGATCTGTACAGTTGTAAATATTTATTAAATTAGTCTTTAACTTTTAGCCACATAAGCTTTTTGTAAGATTTTCTTTTTTAATAACACTGCTTTTTGTGACAGCAATTATAGAATGCCACGTTCTCTAGATCCATGCTTTTCCTGTAGTGTCTTTTTTTATTTAGTACTGTTTAAGGCTAACATAATTATAATTAGTTGTTAAAATTTGCTAAGGCACTTTTCCGAAGTTTTAAGGCTCTATTCAAGCACCTCACTTGAAAACTGACAAAACTAAATTTTCTTTTTCATCACCTCAACTTTACGTTCATCTTCGTGTAAGTGGTGGTAGTGTGACAGAAGCGTGTCTAACGGGCACACCTGCGTCTACTCTAATGCGCCTTAGCACGTAATGCGCTGGCTCTGCATGTCTACGGTCCACGGTCCACCATGTCGGATGCGCGTGATTCGGTCATGCCGCCTCACCCCTGCGTTTACGCGACCTTACCCACAAATGACAGGCTGACGATTGTCGTTTGTCGTATTAGTGTAAGTAGTGTGTGTAAAAGTTCTTGGAATAGAAGATTTGCCTAACTTGTTTAAACATAAATAATGATGCATCGGCTTAAGAGTCCTTGTGCCGTGAATTTAACTGGAACGGTAGGTGATTGAATCTGTAGTCTGCAAATATCGATTTTAATCACAAAATCATTCTAAATCCTCAAAAAGCCAAAGCTTTTTAAAGACTGTTAAGCTCTACGATATGATTTCAGTGACATCAACGTTATTTCCACCAGATGATATGTCGGTTTATCAGTAACTTATGTGGAGTAGGTAACGGTGCCTACACCATCAAATAAAACAAAACAAGAATCTAACGCACGAGAAAAACGTGTGATCAATAAAAAGCCAGCCCGTGGCCGTAGATAACTATTTATTACAGTAACCAAATTAAAAGAGCATTACACGACAACAACTCCAGCAAGAAGTCAACAAACAAAAAGTCTACATCGACTTCCTTTTAAAAATGTAATCTGCGTCAAGCGCACGGCACGGCGCGGCACGGCGCGGCGGCGGTGCGCGGGGTAATCATCGAATATTCCGTATCTAACTACAACTTTATACCGCGCGTTATCATGGCCGTATAATGAGTTATCTGCTCTTGCTCGTTTTGTGTCCATCACGGGGTATCGGCGAAGGGCGTCATCCATCATCCGCTGCGACTAATTGCCTGCTACCTTGCTTCGGCTCTCTTATCCTTTTAATTCGTCCTCCGAACACCTATACGACGTCGGAGCGAGCTGTTACGAATAATTGCTTGCGAGATACCGACGTCCACTTGATTGCAAAATTAAAATGTAAGAACAAAAAGTGCAAGCTGCATAAGTTGTTGTTAAGTGAGCATGTTATTTATCCTTTATGTATTAACAGCACCCTTTTACATAAGCTTTTTATATCTGCACCTTTAGTACAAAAAAAAAGTTTAAACAGAAATGATAGTTTTCAAGCAATATCAAAACCAAATATCAGTATTAGGCGCCATTACCGATCCACGATCTTTCATACAGCAACGGAACGCTTAATGCAATACAAAAATCGTGCTCGACCAATTCGTAAGCAATCCAGCGACTCCGCTAGTGGCGGGGCTAGTCACGAACGATCGCCGAGTCCATTGGCAAATAAAAATAAGGCCGAGGACAGCGATCCCGAATCCCGCCGAAAGGGGTAGCTCGATTAAGTGTCGGTTTGAGTTTTATTCGCGCGGGTCGAGGGGGACGTGTGGGCCCGGCGCCGCATTAATCATTAACACAGCCTGCCTAATGACACCGCCGAAATGGGCCCAATAGTGCTGCACCGGTGTTGTCGACAGTTGTGAGACGGGGTTTACAGGAGAAATGATGAACTAGTATGTTATGATAGTAGAGCCTTCAGTTCGTAACAATGAAAATGTTTCCATCTCAACTAAGACGAACATTAGTGGAGAATGACTTTAGTGCCTATAACAATTTTATTCGAGTGCAAAGTTTTTTGTGTCCTAGGAGGCTTTTGATGATCATTGTGTTCTCTAATGGCCTCTATAGACGACATAGAGTGTGACAAGATCTTTTCTTCGATTTCTCGACTCCTATGTATGGCTATGAAAAAACCATAATGCCTCAATAACAATTACCTACGAAAAATCTTATAAATGAATATGATTTTGGTTTTTGGATTAGAAAAAAATCTCGTAGCTCTCTGTCACACATTTCAGCAAGTAAACTTACAATAAAATTATCGACATAATCACGATCACATCACTACTGCCGATATTAGATGTCGCTATTAACTCCGCAAAACGTAATTAATCGAATAAGTTTATGATTGATATAACCAGTTTGTGGGGCGCTTAATTCACTTTCCCAATTCCTGGGGACCCACTCGCTTTTATAAAGTTATCCTTTAAGAAAATTGATTGGCTCTATCGCTACTTAAGTGATTTAGTAATGAATCAATTCAATTACTATAATACCTTCGAATAGAAGCGATCGAGGAAGCGTAAATAATAAGTGGAACTTAATCAAAAGCAACTTTATAATTGCGTTATGTGGTAATTTCGTTACAATATGGTGAAGATGTTCTGGTGTCTGTGCGCTTCACTTGTTTTGTGACTACGTTATCTAACTTTGTTCTATAGAGTAATCGTTTATGTACAAAAGAATGTCCAACAAGTTTAGTTTGCATACATTAAAAACGATACAAATTAAGAAAAACGTTTTCCTTTTTACCCTATCAGCATTTAAAATTTTAAACGTAGAGAGCAATTTATCATTAGAAAAGACAGTTTTTCAACTGCGAGTGTTTATTTAGCCCTAAGTTACTAAACAAATCTAAGTAGGTCACTCTGTGGGTAGTCTAACTTAGTGATATCTTCTTTAATTTTCATCATCATTTCAGCCAAAAGACGTTCACTGCTAGACATAGAAGACCTCCCCCATGAGTCGCCACATTGATCGGTCCCGTGCATCTTTAGTAATGAAATGTAATCAGATAAGGAACATTATATTGGTAAAAAATTAAAAAAATATCTTGGTATAAAAACAAGCAATACAAACATCTGCTGATTGGAAAGCAAGTACCAAGTATATTACACACGATCCAGCGAGTAAATGTAAAGTGAGATAAAGGAAGTGGATTATTATTGTAATGTAGGAAATGGCAATGCAACTCTCACTGTTTAGTTACATTAGTAATCTAATTACCTCCAACTATCCGCTATGCATTGAGCTAAGATTGCTGAGAATATTACTCATAACTCTGAATAGTTGGCACAGGAAAAGTGATTTTCTCAAAAATGGTATGTAATGTTGCCATAACATCTCTAAAAAGTATCCAGAAAGTGAACTTTACCGGAGACTTATTCACAACTGTCCAGTAAGAAGCGAGATTTTAAACTTGAAATCTCCTACTGTCCAGTAAGTAAGTATGTAATTTACTTACTGGACACTAGGTCATCCTCTTTAGATCTGCTTAGAAAAAAAAACATAGTACCAGACACAGATTAGAGTTTAGCCATTATAACATGGTTATAGAAGGGAGGTTCCAAATATATATCTATCTCTCTTTTTGGTATGACATTTTATGAGATACATATATTTTTGGAACCTTAAACAGCCATTTTATACGTTGCGTTTTGTACTTAGTAATGTTGTAGAAGTATAGTGTGGGATTTTATGATTGTATTTAGTAATTTCAGTTTATTAAAAAGTTTTTTCTAAAGTTGTTTCCTAAACTGCCTCGTTGGTCTAGTGGTCGCAAGCTCGACTGCAGAGCGTGAGGTCCTGGGTTCGATTCCCGGGTCGGCCAAAAAGTGCTATTGTGTTTTTCACATATGAATGTAACCTTAATTAAACGAATTTGTTGTTAAACTTTCTTTAATTTTTGAGAAAAGCATTATACAAACCTCAACCAGTAAGAAAGCCATCCTGGCCTCGTATATAACCAGACCTCACCTGCGGTTCGGTCCGGTTAACTCATACTTGGCCAGGAAGGCTTACTTACTGGATTCTGCAGTAATGTACTATTTCTCAAAAATGGTATGTAATGTTGCCATAACATCTCTAAAAAGTATCCAGAAAATGAACTTTTCTCAAAAATGGTATGTAATGTTGCCATAACATCTCTAAAAAGTATCCAGAAAGTGAACTTTACCGGAGACTTATTCACAACTGTCCAGTAAGAAGCGAGATTTTAAACTTGGAATCTCCTACTGTCCAGTAAGTAAGTATGTAATTTACTTACTGGACACTAGGTCATCCTCTTTAGATCTGTTTAGAAAAAAAAAACATAGTACCAGACACAGATTAGAGTTTAGCCATTATAACATGGATAAAGAAGGGAGGTTCCAAATATATATCTATCTCTCTTTTTGGTATGACATTTTATGAGATACATATATATTTTTGGAACCTTAAACAGCCATTTTATACGTTGCGTTTTGTACTTAATAATGTTGTAGAAGTAAGTGTGGGATTTTATGATTGTATTTAGTAATTTCAGTTTATTAAAAAGTTTTTTCTAAAGTTGTTTCCTAAACTGCCTCGTTGGTCTAGTGGTCGCAAGCTCGACTGCAGAGCGTGAGGTCCTGGGTTCGATTCCCGGGTCGGCAAAAAGTGCTATTGTGTTTTTCACATATGAATGTAACCTTCAATATTAATTAAACGAATTTGTTGTTGAATTGAATTTTTAAAATTAAATTTTAAATTTTTTGTTTTTTTTTTTTTAAATTGAATTTTTGAGAAAAGCATTATACAAACCTCAACCAGTAAGAAAGTCATCCTGGCCTCGTATATAACCAGACCTCACCTGCGGTTCGGTCCGGTTAACTCATACTTGGCCAGGAAGGCTTACTTACTGGATTCTGCAGTAATGTACTATTACCGGAGACTTATTCACAACTGTCCAGTAAGAAGCGAGATTTTAAACTTGGAATCTCCTACTGTCCAGTAAGTAAGTATGTAATTTACTTACTGGACACTAGGTCATCCTCTATATATCTGTTTAGAAAAAAAAACATAGTACCAGACACAGATTAGAGTTTAGCCATTATAACATGGTTATAGAAGGGAGGTTCCAAATATATATCTATCTCTCTTTTTGGTATGACATTTTATGAGATACATATATTTTTGAAACCTTAAACAGCCATTTTATACGTTGCGTTTTGTACTTAGTAATGTTGTAGAAGTATAGTGTGGGATTTTATGATTGTATTTAGTAATTTCAGTTTATTAAAAAGTCTTTTCTAAAGTTGTTTCCTAAACTGCCTCGTTGGTCTAGTGGTCGCAAGCTCGACTGCAGAGCGTGAGGTCCTGGGTTCGATTCCCGGGTCGGCCAAAAAGTGCTATTGTGTTTTTCACTTATGAATGTAACCTTCAATATTAATTAAACGAATTTGTTGTTAAACTTTCTTTAATTTTTGAGAAAAGCATTATACAAACCTCAACCAGTAAGAAAGCCATCCTGGCCTCGTATGTAACCAGTCCTCACCTGCGGTTCGGTCCGGTTAACTCATACTTGGCCAGGAAGGCTTACTTACTGGATTCTGCAGTAATGTACTATTACATTATTGAAACTGTTATATTTCCGAAAATCTAATGTGCATTTCTGAACATCACACCTGTAATTCTCGCAGTATCAGGCAGAGGTGTACTATTACACCTGCATTTCATCGGTTATGTTTAAGTCTCATGTAATAGGGGGCGAGCCTATTGCCATCAACCGGGAGCAAATCCAGACTCCGTGGCTGCTACTGAAAAATTCCCGACTGACCCGGGAAGCAAACCTAGGACCTCATGTTCAGCAGACGCGCTGGTGACCACTAAGCCAACCAGGCAGTCTGAACGAATATTATAATGGCTATTCTCGATCGTTTCACCGACATTGACAGTAAATATATGTGAGATTGTTGGACCTTACAAGTTCACTCACATTTCTAGAGTGTAGCAAGCTTTAAAAGGTGAAGGCGACAAGGTAGCCCGCGAAAATAATAATAATAATATTCCACAACTATCACACAACGCCATCTAGTCCCAAGCTAAGCAGAGCTTGTGTTATGGGTACTAAACAACTGATAAACATACTTATATATTTCTAAATACATACATATTATAGACTAGCTTTTGCCAGCGGCTTCGCCCGCGTGAAAATGACGATTTTCCATTCAAACTTTCATCCCCTATTTAAATCCCTTAGGGGTTGCATTTCGAAAAATCCTTCCTTATTCCTTGTCTACACTATAAAGGGAACCTCTGTGCAAAATTTCAGCTTTCTAGGTCCAAGAGTTTGGGCTGGGCGTTGATGAGTCAGTCAGTCAGTCAGTCAGTCAGTCAGGACTTCTCTTTTTATTTATATAGATAAATTACACCCAGACACAGAACAAATGAAAAAAAAATAGCACTCCGGGAGTGCCGGCAGAAGTGAAAACTTCAATATTAACTTTCAAACTCGCGTCAGGGTCACGTGATGCTGATCGAAAAATCTTACGATAGTTTTTACCCATACAAAAAAGTGCTCAGCGCCGCTAAAGAAGTTTTCACTTCAAAAATCGAAAATCGAATTTTCTTACGTTTTTTGCAATTTCCCGGTCAGTGGCAAGTCGTATCTTAAATAAAATGGGATTCGCGGCAGTAACAAATGTCTATTTACTGAATAATAATGATTAAAATCACCAATACAACCATCTCAGTTCATACAATCCGCAAGAGTGACTATTTGATGATAAAGGCATTCTTTAGGTTTATATGAATTGACATGGTTGAATATTGTAATTGTAATACAAAATACTTCATTTAGCACTTGATGATTGAGTACCCCTGACATAGCAGCGTGAAAAAGGCAGTGTGAAAGTAGAGGGGGTTCACAGACGCGTGGGGGGGAGGGGTGGCGGGGACGCAATTTGTAATATTTCACGAGCCAGTAGACGCTTATTAACTAGGCGTGCAAAAAATCGACGCCACAGCAGCGCTCAACCTTTGATCACAAATGGAAAAATCTAAATCGCAATTTTAATCTCTCTTAGCGTGTGGGGTGATATTTTTTCCTGTATACGAGTATGATTTTAACCAGATTAACTGAACAAAACATACCTTTTTATTCCGTTCATAAGGCAGTTGCAAAAATATATGTAACTAGCTTTTGCCGAAAAAATAACGATTTTCCATACAAAGTAACTTTACTTTAATCCCTTAATTCGTATTTAACTCCCTTATGGGTTGAATTTGGAAAATTCCTTCCTTACACCTTGTCTACATTATAAAGGGAACCTCTGTGCAATTTCAGCTTTCTAAGTCCAAGTGTTTGGACTGGGCGTTGATGAGTCAGTCAGTCAGTCAGGACTTCTCTTTTTATTTATGTAGATTAATAGATAGATAGATTTTTTGTCACCAGAAATCCTTACATAGTATAAAACAAAGTCGCTATTTTTGTCTGTTTGTCTGTATGCTTAAATCTTTAAAACTACGCAACGGATTTTGATGCGGTTTTTTTTAATAGATAGAATGATTCAAGAGGAAGGTTTTAGTATATAATTTGAACGACATCCACGCGGGTGAAGCCGCGGGCATCAGCTAGTTTTATATAAAATTACGGTCTTATTTGAACAGCCTCAGTTAATATTACCAACTTACTACAATGATGGTGTTACTATATGAACTAAATACTTAACTATCACGGTATTTCAATGACAACAAGCAACACAAGTAACGAGCCGTCATATAAAACTGTGCAGCACCTCTGACTAATGCAAAAAGTCGTATCTAGTCAGGGCCAGAGTATTACGGGGCGGAAAATAACAGGCACGTAGTTGGAACCCTACTTGATGCCTTATTATTTTATGG
Organism: Diarsia dahlii; assembly: GCA_949775195.1. Taxonomy (NCBI): domain Eukaryota; kingdom Metazoa; phylum Arthropoda; class Insecta; order Lepidoptera; family Noctuidae; genus Diarsia; species Diarsia dahlii. Next base: position 17,816,053 of record OX459191.1, on the reverse strand, counting down.
ATGCACTGTGTAATACCTAGGTATTTTTCTGACTTCAATAGTTTTCTGGTTAAGTCTGACATTAACGTGAGTCTGCGTGACAGTATCCACAACGTAATAGTTTGTTTTTATTATTATTTATACAAAATCTTAACAGGACATTTATCATTAGGCACAGAAGAGCATAAAACGGTGTTCCTTATTTCATAAGAAATTTCTTTCAGCACGCCTACGAGAGGGAAGTTGGGTTAGAAATATCGATCCAGTGTTTAGGAAAAGATTAACAGGATTTTTACCCGACTGTGGCGAAGCCCCAAAAGGAGGGTTATTAAAGGTGTCTTTTTCTATTTCTATTAGGTTACATTACCTCTGTAATAGTACCAACAGCCACTGCTACTAGTAGTTTCTAATACGAATTACCTTAATATTTTCTTATTCTTATACACGAAATCTTATTCTTAAAACTGACTATAGGAATAAGTACGTTTTCTTATTAGAGTTTTGACATATTTTTTATTAAAGTACCCAAACACATAGTATTTTTAAAATAAAGGTTATAGTCAAAGTTGATTTTCCATCAGAAGGTTGTCAATATTGATTAATTCGATCCATTGGTCACTCAGTCTGGCCTTTAGCCAAAGAAAGACACGAAAAAATACGACCACTTAGTTTTATTTGACCTAGAGCTAGTATTTGTCAGGACAGGCAAAGACATTTTGTTGAAATGTACCCAAACACATAGTATTTTTAAAATAAAGGTTATAGTCAAAGTTGATTTTCCATCAGAAGGTTGTCAATATTGATTAATTCGATCCATTGGTCACTCAGCCTGGCCTTTAGCCAAAGAAAGACACGAAAAAATACGACCACTTAGTTTTATTTGACCTAGAGCTAGTATTTGTCAGGACAGGCAAAGACATTTTGTTGAAATGTGGAAAGAAAATAAGGAATGATTTTTACGTACAATAAGAAGTCTAGTCTCAGTTAATATTTATTTTAATTTATTATGTCAACCTTCTTGATGCTAAAATGATAAAAAAGGTAATCCTACTGATTATGTGGTGTACGTGTACTTGTGGTGTTTTAAGAGAAAATAAGTGTCCGGGTAGAAATAAATTCCGAATGATGACCACATAGAGACAGGATAAAATTATCTGTTACTATAATTCCTTTTGTCCACGGCTTTGCTTCCGTTACAGCCAGAAAAAATCCCACAGGAACTTTCTAAATATAACCTTACGTAAACTTTAGATGTAGATGAGAGGCCTCTACATCTAAACTTTCAAACGTATTGCATGCTTTAATGACGTTAGTACAATCCTTATCAGTCAAAGTGTTGTTCCATTTCTGTACACCTCTGTCTAACCCTTCGGGGATTACAAGGCGTGATGTTATGTTACAGAATATTTGTGTATTATATATGACAATTAGAGAGTTTCAACCTTAGTAAAGGTTCAAAGGGTCTTTTATCGTTTACAAGGTCGACTATACAAGTCAGTACTTTACTTCAACCAGTACCTATACCAGTCGCAGCTGTCCAAGCCGTCCCTGTATCGTGCACGTACTTTTTCCGAGAGGCTATTAATCGCGGGAGAAGAGGGGGAGGACATTTAGCCGCCGCTAGACCGCCGGCCACAGTGGCCACTCAATAAGCGCTTTGCAGATACTCTGTGACCGTCTAAAGCTCTGCGATCGATAATAAGGAAGAGTGTTTGGTTTCCTTTAGCGATTATATAGGGAAGCGAGTTTAATTGGAGACAATAGTTGTGGGAATAGAGGCAGGAAATTGTTTTAGAGGTTTATTTCTTATATATATACTAGCTGATGCCCGCGGCTTCACCCGCGTGGATGTCGTTCAAATTATATACTAAAACCTTCCTCTTGAATCACTCTATCTATTAAAAAAACCGCATCAAAATCCGTTGCGTAGTTTTAAAGATTTAAGCATACAGACAAACAGACAGACAAAAATAGCGACTTTGTTTTATACTATGTAAGGAAGGATGTGTTGTGTGCACATTTACTTTACGGGGGAAAGGCCCGGGTAGCCCGTTCATTTTTTTTTACATTTTTTGTTAATCAATGACTATTTCATAAAGTAGTCATTCAACGATGTTAAATGAACTTAGAGTGTTGTACCTATTGATAATTTTGATGATTATTACTTGATCGCAAATTGTATTTTAATCAACGTACAACCTACTACTAAACTGCAAATCTATAATAGATCTATACAAATCTCTAGAATAAGTTTTGCCAATTCTAAAACAGGATTCGCGAATGCTGCTAATTCTTATAGGTACTGGTAAGTTTTCAATTCCCAATATATTATAGCCCTCACATAAAAATTGGTAAGTCAAGTAGCTCCTTACCTCTAAGAACACATCCCCAAGTAAATTTGCTTCCCTCACCATTTACAACTCATGAAAGTACATACAACTTCAATCACTGCTGAGTACATAAAAGGGAAAACAGGAACGCCCTACTTAATAATAGGTAGAACAAACGTTTAAACTATACGTAGAGACATTAGTGCATTTTTACTTTGAGACAGTCCTACAACTTTACACAAAAGACAAGAAAGAACTTTAAGTTTCAAAACATAGGGTTGAAATTGAGAATGAAGGGTGATGTAAGTGACTTTGTCGTATCGAAGTGCGTAGGGCGGGCCGCCCAAACGTTTAGCAGCGTTTAACGAAAGCCTCGAGGTGGGCGCGGGACACACCCACGGGGTCGAACTCTCGGCTCATTCATATTTCATATTAGGTAAGCTTATGTTCTGTTGACTTGCTTACCTAAACTTGGAACCAGCATTTTACGTAATAAACTACGTTTTTAAAACATAAGTGAATAATACAAAGTATAAACTAATAGGTTAGTCAGTTTATTATTGTCTGAAAAAACTTACGAATAAATGTTCTACAAAAAACGAATACTCTCACTTACAGGATTAATATCTTTCTTGATTATCTTTTATTACGAGCTCCCGATATACGATTTACTTCATAAGAATCTATAAAGCAAGCAATCAAGCGCTTAGTAAAGGATAATCACTGAACATATCCCGTAAGCGACAGTATTAGTTAAGTTATAAACCATGAAAGTTAACAGTGTATAAAAGTACTACGAATCTAGGAAATAGAACACCTAACTTTTAATAATAATAATAATAATAATTTTATTTTATTCAAGTAGATACATTCGCTAACTAAATACAAACTAGCTTAAATGAGCTTATACAAATATAAATTTAATAAGACATCTGTGTCTGAACTAGATAAATAAATATCTGTAACTCAGACAACAGCGCTCTTCCTTAGAAATGTTATACATAAAAAATCTTAAATTTCAAATTGGCTTTAATTATTACATTGAGATTTAATCTTAAATGAGAAAAATAAAACAAAAACAAAAATAAAAATGAGGTAAGAGTAAAATCTAACAAATAGCTGTGACCTCCCTTTGAGTAGAATGTGGATGAGTGAGTGTGTGTGGGAGGGTGAGTATGAGAATTTAATGTTGCACACTTAAGAGGTTTTCAGTTTCGTCATAGGTCAACTTATGAATGTACACAAACACTTCTTTCTTACATTTTCTATTGTTACATGCATAGATGTCGACAATTTTATCAATCTTATCATAAAGATACGGACCTAAAAAGCAGAAATACCTATTAACGAACGGGTGTTTAAACATGGTTCTGTGAGTGCTTGCTGTTGGTTTTCGTCGCCTGGATGTTATAGCCGGTTTTTTAAAGGTCACTTTCGTATGTTGCATCAGGATAGCATTCAGTATGAACAATTGACGGACAGAGAGGACCTCACAAGTTTGGTAGAGCTGATAAGTTGGGAACAAATAAGGACGGAAAGTGCTTACTTTTAGAATAATTCTTTGTGCTACCTCAAGTGGCTTTAAAATGGTTTTTGGTGCACCACCCCATACAGAGATGCAATATGACAAAATTGATTGACCGAGCGCCAGATATACTTGCTTTATTAGGATCGAATCTGCAACATGTCTCAGATTTTTAAAGACGTAAATCAGTTTTCGTAGTCGAGCAGTGACAAGTTCTATATGCGGTTTAAAAGAGAGATTATTATCTATTATTATACCTAAATACTTTGTGCAATTGGTCTTGACCAATTTTGGGCATTGGCAGATTGCACTGTTGCAGCAGTTGTGAGCTATTAGAGATAGTGATGTGGGAGCTGAGGTAGAGTTACGCATTGAAAAAGCTATGAACTGCGTTTTGTCAGCATTCAAAGTCAGCATGTTACTCATCAACCAGTGGCACACGATATCAAATCCACGTTGCGCATCCTCATACACCTGTTCCCACGTGTCAGCCGAGAACAGGAGAACCGTGTCATCTGCGTACGAAATTACTTTTCCACCTACAGAAGTAAGACCACAGAGTTCATTTAAATATACGAGGAACATAGTGGGTCCCAGAATACTGCCCTGTGGCACACCAAAAGTGACAGGTAAGTCACTGCTAATATGATTGTCTATTTTAGCACATTGACAGCGACCTGAGAAGTAATCTTTAAACAATTTTAGTTGTCTACCTCTTACGCCCAACCTTTCCAATTTTCTAAATAGTAGAGGCCCAGAGACCGTGTCAAAGGCCTTTGCCAGGTCTAAAAAAATACCCACGGTTTTTTTACCAGAATCAATATTTCCAACCACGTAATCTACAAGCTCGTGGACAGCATCACAAGTTGACTTGCCAGTTCTGAAACCAAACTGATTGCTTGAGAGAAGGTTGTTTGTTTCAATGTATTTGACCAATCTAGTGTTAATGATGCGTTCCAGAAGCTTGGAGACAGCTGGGAGAATAGAGATGGGCCTGTAGTTGGTGACACGATCTCTATCGCCAGATTTATGGATCGGATGAACAACGGACTTCTTTAAAACAGTGGGAAATGTTCCCTCCTCTAAGCACATATTAAAAATATGAGTCAGAGCAGGGATGAGGACGTTTCTGTTTTCTTTAAGGAGGTTATTTGGAATAGAATCCCATCCAGTGCTACAGACGTTTTTAAGACCCAAAATTAGGCGCTCTACTTCTGACTCGTCTGTATCGAGCAAAACAAAGGATTTCAATGGACTAGTGGATTGAGGACTAGGGGTAGCGAAGTGTAAAGGATTTTGGCAATTGATGGTATTGTTGGCTAGAGTTTTGCCCACCGTAACAAAGAACTCGTTCACGTCCTCAATCGACTGTGCTGGACAAGGAGTGTCTATTAGTTCTGAAGCGTTATTTTGAACTTTCGTCGAGTTTGTGATATGTTTAACTGCGTCCCATATCTTTTTATTATTTTTACCCGCCTGCTCTAGCAGCTTTTTATTATAAGCTAGTTTTTTCAACAAATGATTACAAAAGTTTCTATATCTGCTATACGTTAATTTAAGAGCCTCGTCATCTGGTGATTGTTTGACTTTTTTGTGGAGCGTGTCCCTATGTCTCATACATCGCACTAGTCCCGGTGTAATCCACGGCTTGATGATTTTCTGTCTTCTTGAAAACTTTATTATGACAGAGTTACAAATTATAGCGCGTTGGATGGAATTGGTAAAGTACGTCATGGCAAAATTAGCGTCATTTGAGACATAAATTGGTTCCCAGTCAATACTGGCTATTTCAGTCTTCAGTCCCTCTAAATTTGTCTTATTAACGCTAACATGAGCAAAGGATCTTTTTTGTCGATATTTTAGACTTAATAGAACAGCTTCGTGATCCGTTATCGCGGATTGCAAGACTAGGGTGAGAGCTGGAATTTTTGTTTTTAAAATCACGTGATCAAGGCATGCCTTGCCGTGTCTAGTAGGCAGCGTATGTGCTGGTAAAAGGCCATGATATGAGCACAAATTAAGGTACTCCATTTGTGCTCCACAATCTTGACCGGGGCAGATGTTAATGTTAATATCTCCTATAATGGTGACATTTTTAAAAGAAGATAGTTTAGATAAAATATCGTCGAGTGTTTGGAGGAAATTATTTAAGTTTTTGTGTGATGGAGATCTATATATAGCCAGAATTGCCGTTTCAGTACCAATCTTAATGATGAGACAATTGCAATCTAGACAGTGTGGTTCGTCAACTACAACACTCAGACCAGTCCTAACATACACCGATACTCCGTCATTTTGATTAGACAATTTTTTCGATGTATATGAGCAATAACCGTTTAACCTTGGTACCGTAGGGCAGCACGATAACCAGCACTCAGTCAAAACAACTATATCACATTCAATACCAAGCCTATCCAACAACACAACGAAACTATCAAAATTGCGCGTTATACTGCGTATATTTTGGTTAATGATAGTGAGACATTCAGCGGGATGCGTTATTAAATGCTTGCAATCCTCAACACTACAAGATCTGGATTCAGAAACAATTAGTTTATCAATATCCATAGCCAAATCATCCATTAGTGATAGGAAGTAATAGCACATGATCAATTATAAGGGAACCGGTATCAAAATGACGTAGGACACGCGCGATATGGGTGTCGCAGTAATCACTCAAAGTTGCAGTGTTGAGAACATAATATATTCCTATATAGCAGCAATATAGAATCCTGAATATCTGTTTCTGATGAAAAATATTAACCAATGAAATCGGAATATTAAGTTTGTGCACGAATGAGATGTATAGAAACGAAAACCTCAGAAAAAAATGTTTTGTGTGGTGTAAAGATTGCAGATAGATTACACAATTACTATAGATAATAACAAATTCAACTAAAATAGCATGCAAATTAAAAAAGACAAATGAGTGTGAGAGAAAATTAATACCATTAGAAGGAGTTACACTAAAACAAAGTGTTGTTTGCGATAGTCACATTGAGTTGACCTTCAGTTTGGTGAGATCGGCCTCCTCTTCAATGCGAATGTGTGCCATTCCTTCCTTTCTCCGCAGGTAAATTTTGCCATAAGATGTCCAGCAAAACTTATAGTCATTCGCACTAGCAAAATCTCTAGCAAGGAAGAACAGTCGCCTTCCCTTAGGGGTAAGACATTCCGAGATGTAAATTGGTTTATTAATGGTTTCACCGTGTTCTTGGCGAAATAATTTGGTATTTAGTTTATCGGTTTTCTCCTGTTGTGTGAGTTTTTTGAGATTGCTGATTAATCGTTCCTTTGTTAGAGCCGAGGTAAATTCCACAACTATGGGTTTAATGACGCCCGGCTTAGCGAACGGGCGATAAACATCTCTTATGTCTGTTGTTTGTAATTGCAAGTTTAATGTGGTTCCAATTTTCTTTATACTATTACAAAGTTGCTCTTTGGTCTCATTTGGAAACTTGGGAATATTTCTGATCTCTAGCTTGGTTGTGCACGACTGTTTTTCGAGATTTTCTAACTTATTTTCCAGTAATTTTATGTAGGATGACTGTTCCTTTCGTTCCTGTCTAAAACTTTCCAATTCTTCCTGCAACTCGTCATACTTGGCCGATAAAGTCGACATTGACATGTTTATTGTATCATTTTGAGTTTTAATTTCTGTCAATGACGATTCCAAAATATCAAGTCGGGTTCTTTGTTCAGCAGCAAATTTAGAGAACATATCGCGAACTTCATCCATGAATAAACTCAACTCATTCTCCCGCTTTCTCTTCAAACGTTCCGTACTAATCTTAGTCCGGTGATCGGAGGGTTTCAAATCACAAGCACTGCCATCGACGCTTTCAGAATCAGTCTCCGTTACAATTTGTTGCTTCGGTGGCGAGCGATATTTAGGCATTGTAATTATTTAAATTACTAGGATGTCAGCGGAGCGCGGTGGTCGTAAACAATTAGAAGCGTACTTACGTCGCAGTGTAGTAAGTACCAGGAGCACGTACCAGGCGCGAGCTTGCGTACCGCCCCTAGCGCTGTGGTGAGCTTGCGTGCGCGCAGTTAATTTGTTGGTCCTCGTCACGCCCCTTTGCTGGGAGACAGGCAGCCGTGGGCGGTGTTGCGGCGGAGGCGGAGTTGTCACTGGTCAGACGGTGAGTCACTGCAGATGCGTAACTGAGCGATCGATCTTGAATAAGCTCCTCGGTTTTATGCACTCCTATTTTTGTGAAGTGATTTAATTGCGATAAAATTGTAAAAATATAAATAAAAAATTAAAAATACTGTCTAGTTAAAAGCGTCTGAACTTCTCAGAGGTCCGGGGGGAACTTCCCTAAGCTTCTATTATTCGTTGAATGTTCTCTTTTCAAATATAACTGACCAGGTTTTGGCCATCAAAATCTCAGCAAACACTAACTATGTGTAAGTGCGAGATATTGTAGTACACTGTCTACAGTTGTGTGCGCAAACACAAATGGCTTTAATCTCATAATCTAATGAGACGGCAATACAATACAACTAGAGAGAGATCAGGCGAACCCCACGTTCAGCAGTCCCGCTTGCAACCACGAGAGACAACTAACTTATTTTCGTAAACTTTTAGGTTAATTGCCTGCCTCGCTAGACTAGTGGTAGCGCGAATGCTGAGCATGCGGTCCTCGGTTCGATTCCCGGGTGGGACAAACGTGTTATTGGGTTTTTCTATCAGGAACTTCTCAGCAGCAAATGGCACAAATCCAGACACGGAGTCTGGATTTGTGCCCGGTTGATGGAAATAAGCTCGCCCCCTATTACATGGATTTTAAATCCCACAACTGGTAATATTATATGGGTTTTCTATCATGTACACCTCTGCCTAACGCTTCGTGGATTACAGGTGTGATGCTATGTTAAGTAGTTTTATAGATTAATTGCTAGTTTGTCACGGTATGCCAGTAAAAATGCAAATCCCGGTCAAGTCTTGGTAGTTTTTAGTCCTCTTACAGGGTTGCAAAGTTGGCGATCTCAATCAGCGAAGCTAAGACTGGTTACACTGTTCTGTTTCAACGCCCGGTGTTATATACAAAAGCTTATGCCTTAATACCACCCCTTCTTCACACCTATAGCACGTAGATGTAAATAATTCAGGCACTAGTTGGCACTGAGCGTCGAGGGTTGCACTTACACTCGTTCCAATTTAAAATGTCATTTATTTCTGCGAATGCAACCCCGCTACCACTTGCAAGCTTAAACCTTCTTGATACTTTGGAACAAGGCAACGGCAAATTCGGAAAATTTTTAATAGTGATAATGAAGTAGGTATATCTTAATTTGAGTGCATGTTCCATGTATTTGTAAACATTTTGTAATTCAGCTGAAATCTGGTTTGCTAGACATACTTACTAATACTATATCGTTATTCATATGAATTGCCAATTTATTAATTTTATGTACGTACCTGATTAACCTTAATTAAGTTTTAATTTTATTAGTATTATCCAATGTTAACCAAATATTTAATCTTAGTTTCATTAATTTATTATTCTGTTATTGTATTAATTGCCAATTATTTTAATCCATTTAATTTAATACTATTATGTTGATTTGTTTTTTTTATTTTACAATTTATAATTCACAACTTATTGCTATACATATTAAAGTATTATATATTACTAGCTTTTGCCCGCGACTTCGTCCGCGCTTATACTATAAATGTTATCTTTGGTAAGTAGATCTATCATTGATTTTAATTTTAAATGAAAATCTATCGATAATATCTCTTGCGATAATATCATGGCGGTCATGCGGTGCTTGACCCTCAAGAAGCTCCCGAGTGATTTCATCCCACTTGGGCTTTCATTTAATTTATCATGTTTGTTAGAGAGATTTCATCCTTATAATTTTATTGACCCTAACGATCGATGCAATAAAAGTACAGGGTATAATTTTTTCAGATTTTAGCCGGTTCGATTCCCGGGTGTGGGAGAAGAGAATTTTCGAAAATCTTTGAATGCAGTTTGCTTTCTATTCAAAAATAAAGGAATGTTTCCTTTGAGTAAAATTTTCTATCTGCAGTATTAAGAGTACTTTCCCTCCAGGTGGCATTACAAAATTCCACCCTGTATAATCAGAAAGCTCCGAACTGCTAAGCTATCGGGAGTTACACGTGTTATTGTGAGTCAACCATAAAAGATAGACATATGCTGTTGTGGGATATTTTTTAGATAATTTTATGTAGAACATTTCCGTCATAAATGATTTCTATGTAGCTTTAACCATTAAGGTTGCACACGCGACGGAAGCTTAAAAAATGGAGCAACTTCTCCCGTTTTCCCAACATTTCCCTTCACTGCTCTGCTACTATTGATTGTAGCGTGATGAAAAGTATACTATAACCTCCCCAGGAGTATGAAGAATAATTGTACCAAGTTTCGTTAAAATCCGTCGAGTAGTTTTTGTTTCTATAAGGAACATACAGAGAGGAGGACAGACAGACAGACAGACAGACAGACAAAAATTTTACTGATTGCATTTTTGGCATCAGTATCGATCACTAATTACCTCCTGATAGTTATTTTGAAAAAATATATCATGTACAGAATTGACCTCTCTACAGATTTATTATAAGTATAGATATAGATATTGTGCATGTGGTGTTAGCCTGTAAATAATTGTTGCGCTCATAAATGTATATTGTGTAATTTTAAACGAAATGCAACGTGTAAACAATTATTATTGTAGACTAACCTAAATAAATAAATAAATATTCAACACGTTGACGTTCTTCAGCCAATTGGTTTTCGGGATTTTGCCAACAAATACATCATTCAATTCAGACGCTTCAATGATTTTAGTTTAAGTCAATATTCAAATACGTACCTACCCAAAACTTAATACTACTTAACTTACTTGTGGTGGCGGCCCCGACTTACGAACAGTGAGTCGTGGGTTCGAACCCCATCAGGCGCATTATTTTGTGTAATTTATTTCATCACCACTGCTCACAAAACGGTGAAAACATCGTGAGGAAATGTCTTAGAACCAAAAAAATCAAAAATATGTGACATCTACCAATCCGCACTGGGCCCGCGTGGTAGATTATAGCCCATCCCTCTCCTAGCGAGGAGGCCTGAGTCTCTGCAGTGGGAACATTATAGGCTGATGATGATGAATATTGTCCTAAGCGGCTTTGCTTCAATGACATGAAACTTGTTTTCTAAACGTTAGATCTAGGTTCGCAATCTCAATTATACTTTTATCGTGAGATTCATTGTAACTTCATACAATGGTTTATTGCTTTTCGCATTGTAAAGTTTAAATTGTTTGTAAAACGAAGTATTTGGCGTATAGCAACAATGTTATTTACATTGTTGCTATACGCCAAATACTTCGTTTGAGAAAATTTAAATAAAAGATATCTAATAATCAAAATAGACTACTTTTTCTTACCTCGTGGTATTTTTGCAAAAGATAATACTGACTAATACTTTTAATACAAAAAATACCCTCATCAAATGCACTGTTCGATACTCACTTATATATCATAAAAAAACTTAGCTCAAGCAAGTGAAGATTTTATACAAAATTTTCACGGTTAATTTTCCGCTTAGACAGTTTATTTATAATATTCCAGAAAGCTAGAGTACTCTTAAAAAAAACCAAAATTATCCTTTCAAGTCATAGTATCAAAACTGCTTGCTCACCGTACAGTAGGGTGGTGTTGCGAATAACGAAGGCGCGTTTGATATGTTAATTTATATAATTCGTAGCTTTTCACTGCTTTTACAAGCTGTTGCGATACGTTCTTCGTGTGAATATCTATGTAACACAATTTGCTACTACTATTAATAGAAATGGAATTAATAAATGAAGATGTAGACTTGCGTGTTTGCGTAGGTTAGCGCAACCTAATACGAATTTATCTGCCGTATCTACGTATTCATGTGATTAACCAAAGTCACCACAAATGACATAACACATGACCCTCTCTTAAATTTGCCATCGATAAAAATGTTTTAGTAAATATCTTACTACCGATACAACTGGGTCTTTATTCCTTGATTTATTTATGAACCTTGTGCACAATTTATTTCAAATTACAATCTATTAAACCTCATATGAACCGTAAAACAGCTGCAAACGGTTCTCATTAAAAAAAAATAGTAAATCGCAATTTATTACATGTAATCATTGCATGTAATGAATGATTATTGTGTCAGACCCGCTATTTCCAGCCAGACGTTGTCGCCGCATCGATTTAATGATAAAGTCAGTGGTTAAAATCAATTGCGACACTTCTGTCACGATACAATAATCTAATTTTAATATTTAAAAATGACAACATTAAACCCACGCTCGCTCTTCTCTGATTCCACGTTCTGAATACGAAATGTAAACGGGAAGCGCGCGAAAAGGCGGCTGCCATGTTGCTTTTAGCACCCTTTAATGGAAAATATTTGAGAATAAAACGAAGCACCCTGATTAAAGTGTAAATGAAAGTGAATTGATATTTTAGCAACTGTTTGTAGATGCTTTACACGATGACGATTGTGTTTAATATTTAACAGGCACGATGTTTTTATTTTTGACAAGTGCTACTTGGTATTTTGTTTCGGTTTTCTTCATTTTTGAGAGGTTTCCTTCTACTTTGCAGTCGATACTTTGGAATTATTTATTTACCAGCCTACAAATTATGTTAAACGCGTTATTGTTTTCGCAATTAGTTCTTGTTCGATGAATTCACTAATTTTCATTAAAAAAACTAACCTAGGTAAGTATAAGAAAAACTATGAAAGGAAGTAAAAAAACAGCTTAACTAAATTCAATGTCCCAGCATCATATTGAAGATTAACCTGAGATGATCTCGGAATCGCAAGCTTTTCAATTAGCAACCAATTCAAGAGAAAATCTCTCCAAGAAGTCTTGAGTAGAGAATTTCGTCAAAGCAAAACAGGCGAGTTCGTGTTACAAATCCTCAATTAGCGCGCACACAGCTCAGTTTAAGCCGGCGTTTAAATTCGTTAGGAGTGGGCTATGTTGTTTTCGTTCGCGGGTTTCTCATAGACTAAAAATATAGATGTGCAATGAAGAGAGAGAGTAAAGAGTTAACACTTTAGTGTTAACTGGCATCTCTTTAGCTGGTTGAGGTTCATTTCAGACTACTCTACTTTTAAATAATTTGTTTATTTCGTTTCATTATTTTATATTATTAATAATTTGTATTTGGTTCATTATTTGAAGAAAAGAATTTTCATTGAGGAAAACTACAACCTTTTTTTTTTTGTGGCGGGTGGAAAATAAAATCATCGAATAACCCCCCCCCCCCCCCCCGCTCTTGGGCAGAGCGAACCCTTAGGTAACTTACTTTGACTATCAAAATACTATAACATAACATCACGGCTATAATTCCCAAAACTTTAGACATAGGTTTAGACATAGGCTATTAGAACACCCACATTTCGACAGATATGTTTAAGTCCTATGTAATAGGGGGTGAGTCTATTGCGCATCAATCGGGCAAAACCAAATTCCGTGGCTGCTACTGAGAAATTCTCGACCTTTGCTCGACCTGGGAATCGAACACAGAACCTCATTCTCAGTAGTCGCACTTCCAACCTCTGGAGGTCGGAAGCGCGGTATAGACTAACGAGGCAGTGTAACGAGACAAAATATCAATGCATTATAATAAAGCTCACAGACGTTAATCTAAAACAATGCTCGATATTTTAAGGAAACGTTTCACTGTCTATAATACCATCTCGTCCTGTCTACAAGAATTAAAAATCTTTGGCGGCGCCATCAATTGCGTATGTGAGCTGCGTAGCCCGCTAAGTGGATCTCCATTTTAACTCCTGAAACAAGCCGGTTGAGGCTTTCAGTCGGATCTCGGCATTTGCATGATTGGCATTACGCTGATTACCCCTCCCTCCCCCCGCCGGTTCTTCCGTCACGCTTCACCCCGCGCTCCTCATTCGTGGCTCGTGCCGGATTCAGCAAGCTAAACACATGCAAATTCGTTTTAGGGAACAGTGTTGAAAGTAGTGGTGTTTCTTTAATGGACTAGTTATTGACCAAGACTGGTTTGATAGTTTTTTTTGTCACATCATGATTGTATTGGCTTGGATTGGCTGCAGATGAGTGGTTTCAATCTCTTAAATTCGGAAGATATGCAATTCTCTTACAGTATAAAAGTTTGCCTGAAAAACGTGTAATAAAGGGTGTAAAAGTACCCTTTACGAAACCGATCACTTCGATCATTTTTTGTTCTAGATCATAACTGGGAACTAGTTACGGAGATATTAGGGGTCAAAGTAACAAATTTTTCAAAGCTGTTTTTATTACTTGTTTTTCAGGTTATAACTTTACTTAAATCACCTTCATGACCTTCACTATTCAAAGCATCCACTAGCACAATGTTTTAAGAGTGCTACATTAAGTTTTACCTTAAAATGTGATTTCACACCCCAAAAACAAAATTTTTGCGTAAGAGTAGGTACTTAGCTGCGGGTTGTTCGAAAGAGATACCGCGGCCTCGGCACAAGGGCTAAGAAGGAACATCGGTGGGTTTTAGTCAGTAGAAGTCTGACACTCCCTTTCGCTCTGCCCAGAGCGGGAGGGGTTATTTGATGCTACCCCAACCCCCAAAAAAACAAAAAAAGGGTATGTACCTACTTAGTTTGATGCACATAATGCTTGGTTGACGGCGTCGTGAAGGTTTCGTTTACTCCCTTTATGTAGATTTAATGATAGAAAAATTACCAACAGGAAAGATGTAACTACTGCGTACATAAAAAATATTCGTTTTAGTAGTCAGTTTGTACGGATTAAAGCGTTAATCCGCCCCCCCCCCCCCATCCCCGCTTTGCGTCACCTACCCCCCCCCTGCCCTTCCCCAGTTGAAAGTGCTCCAGAAAGTGTCGTTTATGTACTCAAAGCATATGCAAATGGATGTTTTAAAATTTTAGGGAGAGAACGCCACTTTAGTCCCAGAAGCACTTGCGAATATCAAAATGTAAATTTACCCTTTTATGTTTACAAATCTTGTAAATGAAAGCGTTCATTTTATTGACTTTAGCCCGACAAACATTGAGTACACGGCCATTTTGATGTAAAGCCCGTTGAAATAAAATATGCATAAACAATTTTCATATACACGTGCACGTTCATATTTTATTTCATAGTAAACGGTTTTAAATTATTTTTGACAAAGGTACCTATGTAGGTGGTACTTTTACTAAGTGCTACTTTTGTATCAGGTACAGACCCCAGTTCATGCCCGCGCCAGCACATCAAGTTGCCTGAAACTGACTGAATTTTCTCAATCAACCTTTCAAATCGATTGGTTTTTTTTTTTGTTTTTTTTTTTCAATCAACCTTGAACCTAACGCTTTAGCAAAGAAATTGAAAATCTATAAAAGAGATTTGACAGATTCTAGTAGCTTGATGCACTGGTGGATGGTGGTGGTACCTTTTTTTTGGCGGTGGGAAATCAAACGGCAGAGCGCAAGGGAGTGTCAGACTTCTACTGACTAAAAACCACCCATGTTCCTTCTTAGCCCTTTGTGTCGAGGCCGCGGTATCTCTTTCGAACAACCCGCAGCCCCGACGGGATTTATTCTA
Source organism: Diarsia dahlii (assembly GCA_949775195.1). Taxonomy (NCBI): domain Eukaryota; kingdom Metazoa; phylum Arthropoda; class Insecta; order Lepidoptera; family Noctuidae; genus Diarsia; species Diarsia dahlii. The sequence goes on along the minus strand of OX459191.1, from coordinate 17,800,630 downwards.
CCCTTAAGTGCAAGAATCTTGCACACCATGATAATGTTGTGACCAAAGACTAAATTATGTATCTTGAAATCAATCGTTAGCAATTTAGAGACGTATTCTTAAATAGTAGAAAATATCAACATGTCCTCCATTTTGTTTTGACCATCGTCTAAGTTACGCTGAAGTAGGTATCAGTCTCACGCAACAAACTGTTAAATAACACAGATTATGTTTTGGTCAAACTCCGTTTACCGGGTGTAAAGTGAGAAGAAGGAATAGGAAGACGGTGTCGTTCGGTCCGGTGCGCGCGCGCCGATCTCAGCTGATCGAGTTACTTGTAGGTATTCCATGTTTAAATCAGTTTCCAATTGATGTGAATTGCCCTTTTAACAAATACCAACTTTAAGACAGTAAACATTAAGCTGATTTCAGAATGACTAGAGCTATCAACTGAAAAAGTCAGGAAAATGTTTTAAATTGTAGAGCGATTTGTACTTTAGGTGCTTTTTCAAAGAATATATTTTTGTTTACATAATGAACTCACAAACGCACCACGAATGCCAGTCCTTCGAGAATCGACGTGTTGTGAGAAAATAGTCGACAATTAAAAGTAGGTATTTGTTACGTCGCATACTCTAGTAACTATTAAGTGTTCGATAGAAACGTGATGATTGGATTGATTTATCACTTAATTTTCGCGGAAATAATGAGAAATCATTAGCGGATCGACGGGGAAAAAATCTTGGAGTCTTATCGAGTAATTAAAAGCGAGAAATATTAGCAGCATCATTCTGATGACTTCTATCGAGGTGTTTCGGAAAATTAGTTAAGTCAGCTTTACATGGCATGCGATCATCGCCACAATTTCTTGTACCCTGCCTTAATTTTTTTTATTTATTATTCAAATTTTATTCATTTGACCGGTTAGGTACTTATAGGTAGTTGTGTAAGTACGTGTGGTGTTATCTGTGAATAGAAGTAGACTGGCTCATAACGATGTATTACCCTTTAACGAAGAATTTTAATCAAATATATTGTGTGTTCTAATTGAGTTGTGGAGTCGAATAAATAAAGGAAATGAAAAATACTGGTATTCATCTGCATCCGGTTAGACTGGAAGCCCATCCTAACGTAGTTGGGAAAAGGCTAGGCAGATGATGATAATGCGTGTTCTGATATATCAAACTGCAAAATCCCCATAGGTCACAGTTGACATATCTTTACACATAGGTAAATACATAACATGTGGATAATGCCCAGCTCTATGAAAGCATCTCTACTAAATTTTTAGTAGTGGTGTTTTTGTTTTGTCATAAATTTTTAGCATGACTTTTAATAGTTTTAATATCAATACCATATAATTATACCCTTACAATTTCTGGTATCAAGTGTCTTTTGTAGGTGTTCATTACAGAATGTCAGATTTTTCGTTCGTTTAAACTCGTTGTGGAGCAGTGGTGCGAGAAACATACGTTACGCCCCATGGCTATATGTGACGATATCAATGCACTCTTTGTATCCGATTACTGTGTTCATTTGAATAAATCTTCCATTACACTCATTAATACAGTGTTAATGGTCTGCTTCAACGAGTCACGCCGATGTTTCATGAAGATCTTAAACGGTAAAGAAGTGATCGATAACCAGGCTATTGCTTTTCTTGTTCATCTGGAAAACAAATGAGACACGCTCAAAGAACAACATTAATACTTGAGAAAAATATCGACAAAGTTCATCATGACGGAAATTCACAACATAACGCCTGCCATCCCCGAAGGGTTGTATAGAGATGTATCTAATAGTACACCATATTTCGCCAGTTATGTTTAAGTACCATGTAATAGGGGACGAGCCCATTAACCGGGCACAGCTTCAGACTCTGTCTCGAAAATTCAATGGAAAGAATATACGAAAACTTGTATGTAATGTTGATATTTAGGTGGAAATAAAAAAACGATCATAAGGAAATGCAACGAACGTATATTGTTACAAAAGTACAAGCTGAAGAAGCACACATTTTGAAAAAAAACAATGTTGCCAACTTTTAATAAATATGGTTGCGTTAACTTGCGTTCTTATTTACCAAAACGGTTTACCCTTGTTTGGCATAACAACGTTTCGTCAAAAATCAGCATATTTATTTATTTGAAATAATATCATTTGACCGAATTTTCAAATGCACTAATTTTATTTGAAATAATATAATTTGACCGAATTTTCAAATGACACTTACACAGAATTAGATTTACTCAAAGCGATCGCATTTAATTTAAGATTAGTCTAAGTGATTACTTTTTTAAAACAAAAAAAATGCAAATACATATTTACAATGTTTTCTTTTACCTAGCCTAACCTAACCTAACCATTTTATTCATCTGTTAATCGGACGAATAGACACTTCGATCGAATGGCTGTTGCTAGTCGTCCGCTAAGTTTTTTCTTCGTGTTCCTATAATACGACCGTCTCGCGACAGTATCCTTTATGGGCGGCATGGGCACCGGGCCGTAGGCCGACGAAGGAGGCCGGCGGAGGCCCAGCACTTCGGGGACAGAAGATATTAGTGTTATTTAATATGCGAGCGAAGCGAGCGTGCGTCATGGAGTAAATGTTGTTATCGCAAATTTCGAACAAGTAACATTAGATCAAAAGTTGTTCGGCGAAACAAGGGTGAACCCAAATGAACATTATACATTTTGATCAATAACGCAAACGTTGTTATCGCAAATAAATATTCGATGAAATGAAAATTATGTTAACCGATATTATACAAAATGATTATTTTCTTAAACGTTGTTCGAACAAGTAACAATTATATCAAAAGTTGTTCGGCGAAACAAGGGTAAGCCTACCAAAACACCAATAAGTAAGTAGCTAACGGCCAATTCAACATGCTGTCTTATGATTACTTTCTACCTTTTTACAGTGGACATTCATCACCAATACGGATATTTGTCGACACGTCAATCTCAATTAATTTGATACTCGTCAAAAGCCAAAAAACTACCTTTTCACATTTACCAAGCAGCAAAAAAGCGCAGTGTTTTTACAGCAATCTAATTTGTTCCAATAATCAAGAAGCTTTTGTCTGCTAAAATAAATCAACGGTCAATTAAAACAAAATCATTTGAACGCAAGTGCTCTTAACCGCAACGTCCCTTCCTGTCAGGCCGATACGGAGTAGCGTTCACGTCAAACCAATGAGTTGAGAGCCCAGTGGCTAATACCAGCTGGATATCATGTTCACATACTCTATTAAACATGATAACCATCGCACCGGGTGTTGACCACACTTTGTTTGGATTAGAATTCAGTCTTTCATTCGTTGTTGAATGAGCAACGATTTTGGTCGCTGACGGTCGGTTTTTGTTAGTAACCAAATTTTTTACTGACGACATGGAAAGTTAAGCGGATGTTTAGGGTTTCCCAAACATACCCTAAGTGTTTACAATTTTTTGTCATATGAACTACTGTAACAGTGGGTTAAGGTACTTACCTATTTATGTCACTCATCGACAGTTTACTCGAGCCTTCAAGTCTGAATATGACACGGATTAGCTCGCTATTACATAATAAAAGATGAAATATGTTTATTATCTTTATTTAAAATTCCATAACGGAATCAAACTAAAATCCAAACAGAACCCAAGAATGAGCTGTTCACAGCAGTATTAGCTTCGAAACCAATCAAGCGTACAGAAATTCTAATACAATTTCCTTACTTGTTTAATTTCACAATTTGCCTGCAGCACTCACACCGGCCCAGCGTGTGTACACACGTGACCACTGACAATCGCGTGTGTGTGGGTGCGTGTGCTCGGTTGCTTGTGGTCACCGCGGCTCCGTTCGTAAACGGACGTAATCTCGACTAAACACTGATCAACTGCTAATATACCCCTGTGTTGGGCGGTTGAAAGGTTGCAACGGTAGCATGAAGTTCGATTACTGAGTAAAACTTTTGAAATTTTGTCGCAGGTTCAAGGTATTATATTGAATTCTCACATCCAACTATATTTTTCAAGTTGCATTTGAGACTTCGACTTGACAACCAAAGTTTTTAGATCGATGAATTTTCGTAGCAATCTCGTAGACTTGCTACACTGCTACGCAGCGTTGATGTCTTTTTGGGGGACAATGACACATCTATTAGCTTCTCACTTTTTCTTCGACATTGACCAAAGTTACCCACTATATTATTACCACGGTGGTGGTGACATTTTAACTTCACTTAGGTTTTATGGTTCCTACTCTAGTTTGTTTTGTAGCGATTCATAATTCAGTGTAATTACATAAAGCAAGGCAGGAAAGCCAAACTGAAACTATAGCATCATGATTAGATTGTTCATCATGATTACCTGATTTCAGTTTTACTTCTTTCTCAGGCTACGTGCACTCGACCTACACTCCAAATGTAATAAAGTTGCCAATTTATGAATTCATAAAGACAGATACAAAACCATCGGAAAAAATATATAACCTAAGGATGGGACCATTTCCTGGCAAATAAAATACTCATAGTCACTAGACACCAGCTCACCCTAAAAAGAAAAAGACATGTACTTAGACACACCACTTCACTTAGTTTATGCATCACTTAATACCATCTCAATATTAATGCAAAGTTGAGTACCTAGACAAGTTATCGCAGATCCTCTCAAGTCATAATTACATACATTAGAAATACATATTCCTTTTAAACGAGACAGTGAAGCTACATCAGCGGGCAATAGTAAATCGATATGATCAAGTTAAACTATTGGTTAATGTATCAGTGACGAGTAAAGTGATACGCGGTGTGGCTACCAAGACGCAAGACGCAAGACGCAAGTCGCACACATCAATACTACTCAGTCGCTGTGAGCATGAGGTATGTGGTCTGACAGTTATAATGACAACATTTAAAAATATGAGCTTCTTGGTCGTATAAAATGTGCTACTTGTGATGGGGAAACTGGCCAAGGGAATCTCACGGACTATGACGCTTTTCACATTGCATGTGTAAAGCACTTCAAAGTCTTTAGGAAGTGGTCATAGAAATGTTTTCCCAAGAAATATGTCTACCGAAAAAGCTAGTATGAAATATTGAAACGTCTAGATAATGAGTACCTACTCATTATCTAGACTTAAAACTAGATTTAGATTCGATTTAAGGAATGAAATGTCATCATAACTATCAAATACCACACTTTAGTTATAGTTAAGAACTACAATAAACAAAGGTTACAGCTTAAAACAAAAAAAAACTAAACTACTTCCAGACAAACGTAAGCTTTTCCTTAACTGCCGACTTCAACCTAAACTTTAAGTACCTACTTAATTATTTCTCAGCAAAAAGCTACAGTGTACGTCCACATGAAGTGCACACAGTACCACATATGACAGCTTACGTGTCGTGCAGCTATGTGTGTGTTACGGGCACTGCGCACGCGCAATTTCGCAGTGTTTTGTATCGTCGTGCGACCGCAGGCTCCGCTCAACTGATACAGCGCACTCAGGTTACACCCAAGTGAAATCGTTTCATAAAATGCCCTTTTGGCTTCTGCGACACTTTGTAGGATTCTAGCACGTCTAAGAATAACATACACTTACTAGAAGGTGTGGCATGTCCTGTGTTGGGGCTCCACACTCACATTCAATTAGAGATGGGTCGATTATTCCCCATCTAGCCAGATTGGATCGGCAGCGGCCATCTTGGGCGCGTAGTCTATTTAAAGATTTCCATATTGGCCACATCAGTTCGTGGCCAGGGGGTAATTTTTCTGCCGGTGTGATGTAGTGTGGAGGAGGGGGAAGTTTGTTCCGCCACAGTGTGCTCCGTTCGTCTGCTGCGCTGTGCTCTGAAGAGATGGAATCCTAAAAACCTGTAATTATATCTGCCAGTTCAAGGTTGATTGGGAAAAGTGTCAGTTTCGGGTAGCTTACCGCCGCAAAGTTGCATGTCTGTCGGTCTTCTACAGACTGTACTTCGGAGAGTGTGCGCAAGAGCTCCACGAGCTTATTCCACCATCTCCCTTCTTCCATCGAGAGACTAGACGTACTGCGGGTTATCACCCATACTTTATCGATGTTCCACACATTCGTACGAAGCGTTTTGCTAAGTCTGTCATTATTCGTACAGCCAAGGAGTGGAACACCCTGCCTGCGTCGGTTATCCCGAGTTCATATAACCCCAATCTAATTAAGTCGCGAGTAAATAGGCTTCTTCTGGGTAAACTCGTTCCATCGTCGACCTCATCTCTGCCCTTAGGGCAAGATTGAAGTCAAGAGTAAGCCCATATAAAATTAAATTAAAAAAAAAGCTTCATAGTACTGGTGTCTGTACATAAACTCATCATTTCTGTTAAAGGTCGCTGCGATCCTTACATCCTCTTTTTCCTTCTTCCACGGTCATACAAGCACGCGGTTTGCAAGTTTAACACAATATTTAACACGATATAGAATGTTAAAGTTAGATTTGGAGCATCAATGAAGTAGCTATAATTGTTTCCGTGAGAGTAATGGGCTGTTACCAAGTTGCGTGAACAGTTTACTATGGTAATTTAATCAATTGGTTTTCATTAATTTCTTTTAATTCATATTTTTTCTATCTTTCTTGATAGCTCTTATCTGGCAGCTATCATATACCTATCTATACAGTTATGTGGTCAGCTTCAAGAAACAGTTAGCCGAAGCTACATAACCAAAATTGATTGTTCCACCTCCTTGTACCAGCGAAGTAGGTTTAATAAGATTTAACATTCAAAATATTATCACTTTTTACAACACATTTTCCCCTCTCGTAATGTGTTTAGCGTACGACTACGTTTGTGTGAGAGCACTGCCGTTAATTTGCTCATGAATAACAAGTGGGGTCCGACTCGAACCATTAATAGCCTGTTTTTGCCACTACACTGTGATTATTTCTAGTAAAACGGTTGTTTCTTGCTATTATTCAGTGTTATACAAAGTGACTAGTCCAGCCTATTGTTTTTTCGTTTCGTGGCTGTCCGACTGTTTCCACATCATTAGATACTGTGCATGTATACCGATATTGCTGCGCGAGGCAATTGCTATTTTATTATTCATTGTTTAAACGTACATTAAAAACTATTTTTCACGATCTGTTTGCTATCCGTAGTTTTCACTTGAGACTTTTAATTTAGGTACGTAGGCAACATGAGCATGTAAAAATATTCAGTTTTCAAATTATTAACTCTTGTGTCCTAAAAACGTGTTTTGTACTTAATTGACGACATTCAGCACTTCGTGTAACTGCTGCTTCGTATAGCTGAGATTGTTCTGAAACGTTTAACACTATCTAAGAATTTCCTAACAAGAAGTTTTCCAGATACATCGCCGGCGGCGCTACTGTATGAGGCTTTCTATGGAAAACGCTTATAGAGTTTCTACTAAAAGTATGCGTCGTAACAATTATAATTGATAACGTTTCTCATTCGCTCAATTATATTAAATGGAGTGAATGTTAGCTGTTTCCCGGTTTGAAACAATAACGATAATCAGATGGCAACATCTCGCGAACAATGACACTGCGCGCCTGCTGTGGTGACCATGATCTTTGAAAAACAATTATTTGATTAGAACTTAGTGATAGAATTTTCATGATCTCTGTAGACTATCTCGATATTCAGACAAGTTTTCAAATAAAATCAATGCAAGTATTTTAAATTAACGTAGGTAGGTGATTTTAGGGTTCCGCCCCATAGGGTAAAACGGGACACTATTGCTATGACTCCACTGTCCGTCCGTCTGTCACCAGGCTGTTTAACATGAACCATGATAATTAGACAATTGAAATTTTCACAGATGATGTATTTCCGTTGCCGCTATAACAACAAATACTTACTAAAAACAGAAAAAAAAACAAAAGCCAGCATCCTTTAAAAAACTTTGTAATTATGTGTGGAAGTAGTTACCTAGTAACCAAGTAGGTACTGAATTATACTTACCCACTTCACGATACCTAAGTATCGAGGCGATGGCAGTTTAAAGGAAGTGAGACGACGCAACACCACCACGACGGGATATCATAAAACGCTTATAGTTTTCCTCCATACGCACATTACGCACCCGTTTGAATATCCAATGCGTTTATAATTAGCAATTCAATAAACAGTTCTCGACATCAGAAGCAGAAGGTCGGATGTACAAAACTCTATGCATTTGTACATCCGACCTTATGCTTCTGATGTCAAGAGTTAAACACTGACTTTGTAAGTGGGTAGGCAGACGACTAGGTTTATTACAAATGAGCCGTTAGTGGACGGATAATTAGGTTTATGTTGTACCCTATTCCCAAAGTCTCCGTAGGTTCACACGTTTTTCAGTAAGTCAATATTACAGTTTACACCTTAAAGGACATAAAGTTACCTAACTACCTTTTCAAAATTGGGTTGTGACTGGGAATGTTGCAAGTAGGTACCTACCGAAATCTTACACAAATCTAGTGATACCCATTTTAACACTTTCCCACATCACGAAGGGAAATGCTACCTAACGATTTTCTTCAACTCAGTCATCATTTAAACGAAGAAAACACAATCCGCCTATGTATCACTATTGTGCATGAAGTTTAAATAAATAAATCTAGAGACGACTGAGAAATGCGTCAGCCCGGTAGTAATAGCCTTGCAAGGTGTAATCCCATAAATCTTGATAAACCTTGCAAAGGCAATGACTGCAATAAGCAACATTAATTTTAGAACCTTTTAAGCAATGAATATCTATTATTCACCTACTAAAAGGACTATCAGCAGTCGACGCCAACAAATCGGCTGGGTAGGCCGATTAATCGGTCATCGCTTGCGACAGACCTATGGGCTACTCTATTTGTATAAGGAACGCTATCTTACCGATTCATTGTAACATGCAAATTGTGCACCGTTATTTTATTTTAGCTTAAAAGACGAATGAGAATAACTGGAGAATCAGCTGGTCATTGTTCCGATAAGTAAAGACAGAAACTGGTATTTCAACTGTTCCTTCTTGTAATAAGCTGGTTATCTGGGTACCTATCTGTTAACAAAGTACAATGAACCTTAGAGCGTATCAAAACGATAGATCAAACTGGATTCATAATCTGTAGGAATGCGAAAATCGATGCACACAGAAAACATATAGATCAGGTCATCTATAACGCATTTCTGTGTGTCGATATCAATTTTTTTGGGTAGATTTCGCTTAGCACAGTCACAAATTAATTTACCCATGATATTGCACAGCTTTACAAGAAACGTCTCATTTTCAGTATTCGTAACAATCCTAGATAACCGTGAAAGCGTGGTGACTGCACATGTGAGCTTTTAGCCGAGTTCCCACGCCGCTGTTACTGTTAACCTAACTGCCGGTAAGCGGTGCACTCATAATACTTAAAAATTAAAAGTTATTGTATTTATGAAACGTGTGAGAATGTTTAATTAAATAAGTGGAATAAACGGAACTAAGCACTTATTAGAGCTAATGAAAGTGACGACACACTGGTAAACATTGTGGAAACAACACGTAATGAGATTTGACTAATCCTCCGAGTTCTCAAGCCGATTAGGCAATATGAAACTATACACGAGTTACTTAAAAACGCATTGGTGTTTTAATTTATGGCGATACAATGAGCCAATTAAAAATATCTTTCCTAGCTTTTGAAGATATTATTCTGTTATTTTAAGGCCGCAACATCCACCACCGACATACTTTGGTCAAAGGCATAAAACATAACACAACGTCACGCCTCTGTAGGTTAGGCAGAGGTGTACCCCACATTTCGTCAGCTACCTACTCAGTTTCGATCCAGGAACAATATGGACCATATAGTTGGCTTTGTCCATCTTCTGACAAGATTCTAAAAAAGATTTAATGTAATTCTTTCTGGGACATTTCAATTGTCATTGACTCGTTTTTACTATAAAAATATACTTTGTAGAGTTGAGGGCGACTTAGTTCAAGTTCATTTAGGGACCTCATGCGCCTCGACCACGAATAGTCGCATAAAACTGGTCGGATACTCGGTCGTGTGACCAAACTCCATCGGTCGAAGCTTCTGCAGTCAAAACTTGTGGTCGTGACCATAATGGTCTGCATATTGTCAGTTTCTAGACAAAAAAATACAGCCGGCGATCGGTAGCACAAACAAAGATTAGTTCCACATTATTTGACGTGTAGGATACACGTCAAATAATGTGGAACTAATCTTGAGCTCATCGGAAATTAGTTGCGCGATCTGACGGGATCGCGGGAGTACGCCCTCGGCGTCATGTGTTAGAGCCGTTCATTAATGAGTTACAGCAAAAAAATATGTTCGTCTACACAATACAGGCGCATGACTCGCCGCTCTGCGATCAATTATTAATAAAAAGCGGGCCGCTTCATTGAAAGGGCGATTAGCTCAATATTTATATGGAATATTCGGTATCAACGGCGCTTTGTGGCCATAATTCGGTGGGTCGTGACGCGGCGCGTTTGACTCTCGCGCCCGCGCCATAGACCAACTGCTTCGGCTGATGCGTAGACTTGATACTGCCTTAATTACCTATTAAAAGTAGGTAGTGTTTTTGAATTTTACCATCAGGAATTTCTAAATAGTGTCCAGGCCACTATTGGGTCTGGAATAGTACGCGGTTAGTGTCAATAAGCTCGGCCCCTGTTTCTTGGGACTTACAAAAGTAATGGCGTAATATTGGTGTATTTATAGGTATTATTGTAGGTACACCTTTGCCTAGCCTTTGCCTTTGCCTTTGGTTTGCCTTTTTGTTATGTTATGTTATAATATAGCCAATTCATTAGTCATTTACAAACAAAAAATACTGACTATCGTATAAACAAGAAATGCCTATACATGTAGCACAACAGACTCTACCCCATTTTAAATAACGCTACTGAAAATCATAAAGTAGGTATCCCCTCTTTTGAGAAAAGAAAATAATTTTATAAATTTTTAAACTGCTTCAAATTAGCCTAAGCTTCACACATCAAGACAATGGATTCTTTACATAATTTTAGGTACCTATACCTAGCTACGTAAAGAATTGAACAGCCTAAATGATTAACACTGTTTATATGAAAGCTTGGAAATAGAACCTCTAAGAGTTTCATCAAACGCAGGCAAGATACTAAAGTAAAGTAGGTACGCGTTTCTCCAAGCTATCGGTATGGGCCGGGCCACCACGTTCGACTCATTGTCCTACCGAATTGACTCGCCGACTCTTTCAATAGAATTCTTCGCCGTGAAAGCAGCCACTATGTCGGCATAAATCTATTTAATCTGATACATTTCCCGAACATCAATCAAACTATCACTCGACACTAGCGAATTATTGGATCAAGATGAGATATGTTATTTTATTTTGAACAAAGTTAGGGTCGTATTCAAATAGCCTAACAAAGAAATTATTTAAATGAGCAATACTGTTCATGTTTGAACATGGTTTGACCCAATGGAATAAACTAAAACAAAAGGCTATTACGCTCCATCGAGTCTATCCGCTAATACCTCGCGAACATATTCTTCGGACGATAAATGAACTGTTTAGAATGCTAAAACAACGGTCTAATGCCAATTAATTATTTGTATAATTCATTTGGCATTACCGATTCACATAGCAACCAATGGCTGCCAGAACAATTTTTCAGTAGAGCTGATGTTAATGAAAAGGCATTTTCACGAGCTTTGGCGCCGGCCGACATGCAAATGTGCTGTTTAATGACGCGCGAAGCCACGCCACACAACTATACTAGCTTTGCGAACACAAAACGTTATATTACACAGTTTATTGTGGAAACTCGTTTCAAAACTGTAAACGTTCCTATCTACGAGCTCTACGACTTTACCGATACCTAGATACGATCCGAGTCGAATCACAAACAATAATAATATGACTTTTGAATACATCTTGATCCCTCACTGGCCTGTATTAACAATCGTCATTTATTGTGAGAAACACGGAAAAACATATTGCAAACAGAAAATAAAGTTGAGACACAAAACATTAGCCACTAGCTTTTGCCCGCGACTTCGTCCGCGTTATACTAAAAATGATATCTTTGGTAAGTAGATCTATCATTGATTTCAATTTTAAATGTAAAACTCTTGCGATAATATCATGGCGGTCATGCGGTGCTTGACCCTCAAGAAGCTCCCGAGTGATTTCATCCCAGGCCACTTGCTTGGGCTTGGTAGTTACAGTAATAAATAAGTCGGGACGTCCATATTTTCTTACGTAACAAAAAGCGTCTTGAGTACGTAAATTTTACTCAAAGGAAACATTCCTTTATTTTTGAATAGAAAGCAAACTGCATTCAAAAATTTTCGAAAATTCTCTTCTCCCACACCCGGGAATCGAACCGGCTAAAATCTGAAAAAAATATACCCTGTACTTTTATTGCATCGATCGTTAGGGTCAATTATAAGGATGAAATCTCTCTAACAAACATGATAAATTAAATGAAAAGAAAACCAGGAAATCTTAAATTAATTTAATTATTTACAAAAAATGGTAAACTAAGTAACTAATTAGTTGCTCGAAATGGGCTCCATTCTCTTGGATACACAAATTTATTCTTTTAACGAATTCATTTCTAGTAAACCTTTAATAAAGTGTTGTGGTGAATATTATGAATCGTATTTTGAACTTCAACTCTCAACTCGTTGTCATTCGCATAAGATTTCATGTAAATTTGATTTTTACATATCCCCACAAAAAATATCTAATGGGGTGAGATCTGGCGATCTCGCAGGCAGGTTTTCCTTTGTTGTTTCACTGATTATTGTTTTTTGGCATCAGTATCGATCACTAATTACCCCCTGATAGTTATTTTGAAAATATATATCATGTACAGAATTGACATCTCTACAGATTTATTATAAGTATAGATAGAAGATATAGATAGATGAGAACTGAAAGCAGACACATTGGCACTCTATTGACTGATTTCAACTAAATGTTTTACGACTTCAGCATCAGTAAAACGACTACATTCTTAAATAAATGTGTCACGATTGAGTCATTCGATCCGCCTTCAAAATGAAAAGCCCTTCAACCTTGAAAAGGCCAGAGAATGCGGCATGAAAGAGCCTCACAATACTCTTTTAATTTGTCATTATGCAGCAATAAAAACATGGTAAATGAGAGCGACAAAAAACTCGTTCAGAGACAAACAAAAACCGCGAGCTGGGGCGAAATTCGCAAATCATTCTACGATAATGACGGCCGCTTGAAAAAAATTTAAATATCAAAAGGCCGGACGGGGCACGGTAATGGTTTAAAATCATTTTTCATTCGAGTCACTCGTGAGTCAGAAATATGAAAACGGTAGCCATCACATCGGGCGCGCTTCCATTAACTCTAGCCGACTCGCGATTAGAATTTTGGACGAGCTCCATCTTTCATTTGTTACCTTCTTCGGAATAAATAAAACAAAAATGTTGATCAATTACGGTGTTCGAATGAAACTACATAAGTACCTGCGTCGTTAATGGTTTTTATTTACAAAGGTCCTTTTTAATATTAAATCGCATGACTTATATTATTTAAATGTCATTTGTTCTTCTTTTTCTTGTTCTTGGGTTGCGATTGGTCGACAGAGGGTAGCCCGCTATCAAATTCGCTCGCCGTATGCATGGAGCTCTGTTTCGATGCTCGGGGTCCGAATGAACCGAACTTAGCTTTTGGGAACCTGTTAAGAATACACATTTTTGATTAGAAATCGTGTCATCAAAACCATGCCTACTAAAGAGCCTATCAGCTGAAAAATCTCTATCATCCAGATCATAAACGGAGGGTAAAAAAATATTCTAATCGTTCGCAACCAGGTAATTTATATTATTTTTAACACTTGCAAATCACACGATTGTGTTCTCTACTAGCTTTTGCCAGCGGCTTCGCCCGCGTGAAAATGACGATTTTCTATATAAACTTTCATGCCCTATTTAACTCCCATAAGGGTTGAATTTCGAAAAATCCTTCCTTATTCCTTGTCTACATTATAAAGGGAACCTCTGTGCAAAATTTCAGCTTTCTAGGTCCAAGGGTTTGGGCTGGGCGTTGATGAGTCAGTCAGTCAGTCAGGACTTCTCTTTTTATTTATATAGATAAGTAAGTCCTTGAACCGAACAGTCTAATGCAATTTCAAATGCTCACCCTGGTCTCTTCTTCTCTTCATCTTCGTGAACAGTTAGCCTGTTGCTCGGCTTGTCCTTATTAGTCGGATTTGACTTGACACGCCGGGCGAGCGTAGCGGGGGCGTCGCGAAGTGCGAAGGCCTTGGCCGCATGACCCAAGTGCAGCTGTTTGGAGTCCAGATACTCCTTCACGTCGCGAGGGTAGCCGGCGTAGAAACGGACCCAGGATGTGTATGCTAGGTGGGAAAAGGATTGTTTGAGAAGACTTTTCTATGAATCGTTTACTTGGTTGGCCCATGTTACTTAAATTAAACTGCTAACATTCAAGGCGCCTCTGCAAGACAAACAAAATGCTTTGCCTAATACATTGAGCCATCTAAAACGGAGCTTATTTTATACCCCGACTTTTCCGACGTTCGGAGGTCGATGTCGCAACCGTTGAAACCACGTGACTCGTCTGACAGTACCTCTGCTAGCTCTCAGCAGCCAGTCTCTGTTGGTGTGCGCGGTGTGCTCGAGCCGCGCCTGCACGGCGACCGCGGCGCGCTGCGGCGTCCCAGCCGCGGGTACCACAGTGCGCAGTGCTTCAAGTGCTCGCGACTCGTCTCCTTGACGCAACCTGAGATGATACTTGGTGTTTACTAGGTACGAGATAAAATTCTATTTTTTTTTTTTTTTTTTTTATTAGCCTACTTTGTGTCCCACTGCTGAGCAAAGGCCTCCCCTTTCTCTTTCCATACATCTCTATCATGGGCGATCTCTGGCCATGTTAGCCCCGCAAACATGTGATCAGATCGTCACGCCACCTTCGCCGCGGTCGGCCTCGACGGCGCTGTCCTTCCTCTATTATGATGAAAAATATAACTCCTCAGCCAAATTTGACGTAGGACTGATAGCCCTGCATGCGAAACGAACGGAATTGTCACATATGGAACCTTTAATACGATATACAAACAAGGACTCAATATAAATGCTAAGATATAGCTAAAACTGAACGCTCACCTGATCCTCTTCTCTTCCAAATGTCTGATATAGCGCGCTTCGCTAGGTAGGAGGAACATCACGGCGGCACCCACTTGAGCCGCACGTCCTGTACGACCCACCCTGGATGAAGGAAATATATTATACATCTGCATTTTCAATATTATTGGGTTTATGGTCTAAACAAAAGAGTGACCATACAATTGGTCTGAATGAAAATCTGGAAGTCATAACACCAGACGAAAGTCATAATAAAAATTGGGCCGAGATGGATCTAAGACTTAATACTTCATTCATACCTGTGCACATAGTCGGTAGCTGATGCCGGAACGCAGTACTGCAGTACGAGGTCAACTCGTGGTACATCTATTCCTCTGGCGGCGACATCCTGACAAATGAATAACATTGAAAAACGAGAAGCGTATCATAGTCAAATCTGAGGAAACTGGCACTTTTAACACCCTGTGATTCCTGGGTTATACTGGTTAGGCAAAAAAATTCAGAGTTAACGTAAGATGGCAGCGTACTTTCACGCCGCAGGATCGATAAACGGAGGCGGTAAGTGCCTCGGAATTGCTAAATTAGTATACCTAAATGTGTATTGTTTTCGATTATAGTTCTATATGAAGATTTAGTGTCAAATCCCCATGCTAAACTCAGTGCATCTTAGACCAAACAGAAGCGTCGCGCCGCGTAAGCGAGTGATCGCCGCCGCGGTAGCTACCGCCCGCTGCGACCGAGATTAAACCCGATACCATCTCGCCTTCGCGCCGTTATTATCTACACTATGGAGGACATTACACCGCCGCTATTGCTGTATTAATGCAATTAAAAACACACTACCACGTACATTGTATTCGTCGTGGCTAATTACACGATTAGAAAATTATTTTACGCTTCACCTACAGCGCTGACCAACCATGGAAAATTTACAAATGATAATAAAGTGCTTTCTATGGAATCTGCGATAAAACCCTTACAAACATGTAGTCGATTAATAATTAAGTCTGGAATAGATGCACTATCAAGACGTTTAGTTATTGTTGCATCATTAATAGCGTATTAGTTCTTCTGGTTAATATTCATTTCGCAGCAAAAAAATCTCGAAAAGGGTAAAGATTAATAAAAACTTAATCCAAAGGTAGAACCAATTGGATCCACTTCATTAAGCCGATTTTACAACAGACACCGAAGTCCCAATTCAGGTGTAAAAACAACTGCAATTATCATCAACCTTGCCTCAGTATCCACTACAAAATTAAATGAACGTTTTTACACAACAAAGTTGTAATTAGAGTCCTTACCGTAACAGTAAGGTACCGATGTCGGCGTTGATAGATGTAATAAACGGGTCCATATTGGCTCACCTAAAGTTCTTTATCCGAAATTGTTCTTCCTAACGATTTGTAATCCGAATGATCACTCTTCCTAAAATTTTTCATCCTAAAGTTTTCATTCATACTATTTGTAGTCCTACCGACGATGTTCATAACACTCATGTTTCCGAAAATTGGAATTCATAATATCATTAGTGTAAATATATTTAAACTCCTACTGTTTTTTATCCTAACGCTTTTATTCCTAAACATAATTACCATAATATTTTCACTCATACAACTGTTTAGAATGATTAAAGGTCGTTTCACTGATTTTTGTCTTGAAATTAAATAAATGAATGAAATTCAGGTCAGAGTGTCGTCTTGGGGGCACTATGAAAAAAATACTTAGAAAAATTTCGCGACCAATTTCGAGGTAGCGCTCGCCGGCCGCTGCCGCGGCACCGCTCGCTTCGCTCGCTCGGCTCGCGCGTAGTTGGTCACAGTTCTAACCTAACCTAACCTATGGATATCTTTGCATAGTATATAAGGTCCCATTAAAATAGGTGGACAAATTTTAACACAGCGTTTAGTAAGCCTAACTAAAGACATCTAAACAAAAAAAAAACACTATATAAAAAGTGATTTTATTTTGACTTAAAATAATAAATTGCCGGCACTCTAGAACAAACTCATCTTATAAAAGTAGGTATTTTATTTCTTATTCTTATTTTTTTTTTTGCTATTGTCCTTATTTTAGCGGTCTGAATGATTTCTAAAATTTTGTCCACCTATTTTAATGGGACCTTTTATAATACTGATTATTATGAATAAAAAGTAATATAAACAAAAAAATAGATATGACTTTGAATAATAGTGTAAAAGATGGTTATGTTGAGAAAATATAGGAAAACAAATAATAGTGTAATAGATGTTTATTGCTACAGACATTATGAAGTTGAATGCTTCGGAATTAAAACATTAGAGACAGAGAAGTTAGGAATTGCGATTGTTAGGATGAAAAATGTTAGGAAGAACATTTTCGGATTTCCAATTATCGGAGTTGAAATTTTAGGTGAACTTTGGCGCACCCGTAATAAACACATATAATAGTACATAATAGTCGCGTATTGTGGCGGCCGGCGGTGTGGGAGCGCACAGAGCTAGATGAATGACCAGCTAATAGGCAGCGAGCCACAATAGCAAGCGACAAAGGTGAGCGGGAATACGGCCACCATTATTGAACTAAGAATGTGATGATTAATCTGGTAGCACGTTTTCGAAGATAATAAATTGAAATTCTATTGTACCTACGCGTAAACACGATTAAAAAATATTCAAGTGATCGGGATTACTTGTGCTGTGCGCGGTAATAACCGAAGACAATGATGGAAACGGTAAGGTTGGAGATGCATGAACATCGAAATATTTTAACGACTTCAGAACTTTACGACATGCATAGAATTATGATGTGAAAGCTTTAAATGAAACTATTATACTAAGGTTATCAAGAACCTTTCTAAGTCCGTTTACGTACTGCGTTCAAGAAAATAAGAAGTGTGAAAATTCTGTGAGAAACGATGAAATACTCGAAAAATAGGCCGCAATAAAAACACATCAATAAAACACCTGCTAGAAAATTTAAACTCACTGTGCAAATAAGAACTCCATGCTTAGCGGTCCGAAACTGCTTGAAAACTTCCATTCTTTGTTCGTGAGGCATGGAACCATGCAGACTAAACATGTCCAAGTCAACGGGCACCAGACCACCTTCAGTAGGCTCTTCGTATTCCACTTTAAAATCATCCGAATCATCTGATGAGGATACATTTTTGTCCTGAAAAATGCATTTAAATTTGAAAACGGTATTTAGAATTATTTATCCACAATTCACACATCTTGATATACTTACGTCGTCATTATTATCATCCCCGAATTTTCTTTTTCTTGCTTTAGCTTTATCTTGATTTTTCTTTTTAACTTTAACTTCTTTCCCAGTTAGCGCGGTTTCTATCAATTCTGATAGATAATCTACCATTTCTAAAGTTGCCATGAAGACTATCATTTTGCCACCTTTCTTGTTTACAACGCAGTGTTCTACTATAAGCCCGACCAGTGTGACTAGTCTTAGTTTCATGGGGACTATGAGGAATGTTTGGTTGACTGATGCCGGGAGAACTAATTCGTCTTCACCAATAGCTGATTTTACTGCTGCCGCGAAAGTGTTAACAGCTGGTGCTGTTTCGCCCTCATCTGCATCGTCATCACTCGCGCCTTCTTCACTTTCATCTTCTTTCGCTACTTTTGGGTTCTTAAGTTCATGATCTCTTTGTGCTTTGAAGTATTCGTAATCGGAATCACTGTCACTATCTTCATCATTATTGGCTGCCACTACTTTGCTTGGTGTTGCATTACTTTGTTTAGTGCCCTCACTTTTAAATAGCTCTTTGTGGTTAAGGCCAGTAAATGCTTTCAATCCTTAAGTGATAGACACACCAGTTTAAAAAAATGTATTTGAGATAACAATATTAGCTTCAAAAGATATTGACTTACCTCTTCTAGCCTCTGTGGTCTTTTCTTCAACAGGTTGATCAGCTGTTTCTTGTTCTTCTGCATCCTCCTCATCCGAATCTTCTTCCTCCGCATCCTCCTCTTCCGAATCTTCTTCTTCCGCATTTTCCTCTTCCGCATCTTCTTCTTCCGAATCTGCTTCTTCCGAATCTACCTCTTCCGAATCTGCTTCTTCTGAATCTGCCTCTTCCGAATCTGCCTCTTCTGAATCTTCCTTTATTTCTTTAACTGGCTTAGATTTTTCTGGTTTTGGCTTTTCAGGTATAATTTTAACTTCAGCTTTAGTCTTCACTTCACTTACTTTTTTAGTTTGAGTAGTTTCTAGTGAATCCGCTATAACAGCCTTACCCTCAGATGTGTCTACAAAGACTGGAGCTACTAGAGTAATTCCTGCTAGATTTTCAACAGCCTATAAAACATAGTAAATAAGTATTTGTTTGACAGCAAATACAAAATAACAAGGACAAAAATACAATTAAACATAATAAACAAACATATTACCTTTGTAAGAGTAGCAGATAATAAAATAGTCTGTTTCTCTTTAGACAAAAACACATCAGTAAGATGATGTTTGATCTCTGCTTTGTCTTCACTACTTTCGTTAGTTTCATTTAGATTAGCTTCCTCTGTTTCATTGTCTGGAATTTTCTTTATTGCATTTTGTCTCATGAGAGCCATTGGATCGTACGTAGCAGCTTTCTTATGTTCCTCGATAGCTTTAACAATAGCTGCAACATCCTTTTCGTAACCCATGTCTAGTAAACGATCTGCTTCATCCAAAACTAAACATCTGCAAATATCACATTGGTAAAAACTGCTTATCTATATAAATAAAAAGAGAAGTCCTGACTGACTGACTGACTGACTCATCAACGCCCAGCCCAAACCTTTGGACCTAGAAAGGATTTTTCGAAATTCAACCCCTAAGGGAGTTAAATAGGGGATGAAAGTTTGTATGGAAAATCGACATTTTCACGCGGGTGAAGCCGCTGGCAAAAGCTAGTAAACAATAAGAGGCATAGTCAAGAAGATGTAGCTAGTACTGGACTTGTATAAGGACTGACAACATTGTTGATTCATTGAAAAAAAAACAGATAAGTTCTTTATGATGTATAGTACAAAAATAGAGCGAGTGGTTTGTGGATGTATAGATGTGTGTTACTTTTTAAAATAACATAAGATTTAAAAATGTGAGACTATAACTTACCCAGTTTTGGCAAAATTAAAAGAAGCAGTGTGTCTCAAGTGATCATTGATGCGTCCTGGGGTACCAACCAATATGTTGATACCTTTCCTAAGTCGTGCTTTCTCTGCCTTCCTCTTTTGTCCTCCACTTAACAGACCAGGCACGATCCAATGGAATGGCTAACAATGGAATAAGATACATTTGAGTTAGATAAAGTTTACCAAGTGAACATAATATTTTACATACAAAGTTATTATTGAAACCATACGCCAGAATTTTAACAAGTCAAATTAGCTCTAGATTTTGTTTCTCTATAAATAAGACGAAAAACTGTATTTAGTAAACTATAGGTTATCAGATGTCTTCCTTGAGAATTGGAAAGAAGATGCACAGAATCGCGACGTCAACGACATCGACGTCGACATCAGTGGGATGGTATGGGCTAGCTATAATAATAATAATAAATAAATAATCAGAATAAGTACCTTAGGTGGGTACACCTCTGCCTGGTGCCTACCGATTGGAGATAACAAGGGAGATTTAGCTTTCTGTGCGGAATGATAAAACTTAAACAATTAAACAGTGTTACATTCACCTTGACTAGCTTAATAAATAGCTCATAGGTCTGAACTGCAAGCTCCCTCGTTGGTATCACCACAATGACCCTAATACCATCATTCCTGCATATCTTAGGTCTTATGGCCTGTAGCCCCTCTATGATAGGCAATGCATATGCCAGTGTCTTGCCTGACCCAGTCTGTGACCTAGTTACAAAAACAGTGTAAACAATATAGACTAGATTATCAGTTTAGTAAGAAAAGCTTAAAGTATAAAAACTGTTCACAGGTTACTATAAAATTACATTTAGTTGCACAACACAAAAATATTATGCATTTTGATACCACAATAATGTTTTTATTATGTACTAATCTGAACTAGTATAATTTCAACTCACCTAATGAGAACATCTCGGCCCTGCAATATAACAGGTACTGCATTCTGTTGCACTGTCATCATTTCTTTCAAACCTAAATTTTGTTGCAAGTTCGCAACACTATGTAGATGTATATCCAAGTCTGAGAAGGTCTTGCCTGCAAACACCTGCTCCACAATCGGTTTGATAACCCGCTGCCCAATACGGGGCACTTGTGGGTTGTTCTTGAATAGTGATGATATCCACCCACCAGTTCTAGGCTTATTTTGCTTTAACTGTATAGTGTCACTAAGATCTTGATAGTTCTTTCCTTGATATTTGCCTTTGTTTTCACTCAAATCTCGTAGTTTAGACCCCAAATCATCAGATTTGTCCACTGCAGGAGGTGTCACTTTCGCCACCTTTTTAGGTGGGCCTTCTGCATTTTTGATGACTGCACGATTAGTTGCAGCCAAGTTCTGAGGCCTTTTCCTCGCTATGGTCCTACCAGTAAACTTTGGATGGGAAATAAATTTGTATTCCCCCGCATTGTTCTGATGAGCACTTGGTTTTTTCTTATCCTATCAAAACAAAATGGTTAACACAAAGTCCTGAGAAAATATGAAAGTTTACAACCATTTCCTGCACTTACCTTTCTAGGCACCGATATATTCAATTGCATATCATCCATATTTCACTATTTTACAAGTTATTTACGTTTCTCGATAACATTAGTTTGAGGTTATACGCACGTTTTGACGTTTGTTTTGTTGTGGTTGTTCTGAACTTCTGACGTTAGAAATGTTCGTTCTGAAATGTCATCATTCATGTTACAAGCGTTCGGAAAAGTAAAATTACTTTAGACTTTAGGCTGATGCGACAACCATCGGGGCTGCGGGTTGTTCGAAAGAGATACCGCGGCCTCGGCACGGCTAAGAAGGAATATGGATGGTTTTTAGTCAGTAGAAGTCTGACACTCGCTCGCGCTCTGCCCAGAGCGCGAGGAGTCATTTGATGATTTCCCAATCCCATAAAAAAGTTTGATGAGAGTGATGAGACAAGGTAGCCCGCGAAATTCGAATTTTCTTGTAGCAAAATTCGAATTTTCTTGTGCAGGTTGTATGTTAAATAAAATAGGATCGCGGCTGTAACAAATGTGACTTTACTGAGTAAAAATGATTATAATTTATAATCACCAATATAACCCTCTCCGTTCATAAAGGTTTCTTGAGTGACTATTTGAAAAGGCTAACAAATGTAGGTATATCTTGATATGGTCGCAGTGTGTTTCATTTTTTTCCTGAATTAATGCCGACTTTTTTAACCCATTTTCAGGGTTCCGTAGCCGAATGGCAAAAAAACGGAACCCTTTTATAGATTCGTCATGTCTGTCTGTCTGTCCGTCCGTCCGTCCGTATACCCCAGCCACTTTATTCGGAAACCATTAAGACTACCTACACAGTTGAAACTTGGTATGTAAGTAGATGTATTCTGTGAACCACTTTACGATTTCATAAAAATTAAAGATTAAGGGGGTCTCCCCATACATGGAACTGAAACTAAAAAACGTTCATCAAACCTATACGTTTGCGGTGTCTTTAGACAGGTCTGTAAAAATGGCTTTGAGGTTTTTAATTGTTTTTCTCAAAGTCAATCGTTTGAAAGAATATACTTCCAAAGTGGTAAAATGTGTGTGTGTGTGTGTCCCCTATAACTTTTAAACTAGGACAGTGAAAAGTCTAAAAAAAATATATGCTGAAGATCGGACTAAAAACTTTCAACCAAAATTGGTTTGAACAATATATACTTACTTAGTAAAAAGTTTTTGAGATATAGCACATTTAAAAAACCGCAAATATAACTTTATCATTCATATAAACACTATGAAAAACCAACTTATCACAAAATATGTTTTTCTGTTGCTGCTACAACGATGGTACGGAACCCTTCATGTGCAAGTCCGACTTGTACTTGGCCAGTTTTGAGATATTATACTCTCGTAACAAACAAGCAAAAATAATGTTGACAAATAATGTCGTCAATAGATCAATTCAAAATTGAAATGGTTATAGAGAAATACAAAGATCAAACTCGCGGAACTATTCAAGGCTTGGGTTGGTAATTGGGATTGAACCCACGACGACGGTTTGTTTGACTACCTACCATTCTACCGTTGAACTAATGTCGATATAGAGTTAATTGATACATATCATAAGAAAACTAAACCGATTTATTTTCCCATGCACTACTCATACGCACCCCCCTCTGCTATTACAGCCTATTATAACTTAAAGTGTAAAAGTATTTTATAAGCAGTGTACTTATAAGCACGTGCCCAAAACACAGTGATGATGCGAATTACACACAGATCACGTGGCGACGCGTGGCGCCAAAATATCCCTTTGTGCCGTCTATGGAGTGGAACAAATATTTGAATTTAAAACCCCAAGTAAATGCCTTTTTTAATGGTTTTCATTATGGATTAGGTGATCCTTTTTTCCTGTGTATCTTAGTCCTGTGTTACACGAGTGGATAAAAAGGTGAATGAAAAGTTATGTAGAAAACGGTTGTCGTGTTATGGGCATGTGATGCGGAGGAATCAGGAAAATGTCGTGAGGAAGATTTTGAGTATGAATGTGGATGGGTATAAGAGTAGAGGAAGACCAAAGAAACGATGGATGGACTGTGTTAAGAATGATATTATGGTAAAAAAGGAGAGGAAGCAGGGAGAGAGGACTCATGAGATGACGAGAAACAGCGAAGTAGGGAAGATGAAGACATGCTGCACCGGCCCCAAATAAATAGGGATAAGGGCAAGAGAATGAATGATGATGAGTTCAGACTTAGTCGTAGTCATGTGGGTGTGGTCTAACAAAAATGTGAGTGATAATTGGTAAGTTGGTCTACCCAACCTAACCTGTAGGTACACTGCGGTACACAGAAGGTACTTGGCTATAATAATTCATTCATGCCTTCCATTATGTTGAATAAAGTACCGACCTAAGTACCAAAGAAGGATATCGAGTTCCTCTCAATTTAGTAGATAAAGGTAAGAACAGTACCTACCAACAGTTTTTATATTTCTATGGTACCAACCTAGGTACCTATTTGTTCTAAGTATTTTAACAGAAAACTAGGTAGACAAGTATTTCACTGCATTTCTAAAGCCAAGTTTCCATAAACCGTAACTAAACATTACCATAAGTTGTCAGGTAAGACCTTACGTCCAAAACATAAACATCTACCCACCTAAGCGTAAGCACTTACACTTCCCATGTTTGCATAAATTCCATTGAAAGGAAGAACCGCTAAATCCGTACACTTGAAATTCAGCAAACGCACGATTTGGGCACACAGGGAAAATGGCGCGGGGGCCAAAGGACGGCGAAGGCGTAAGGGCGCGTCGTGATTACTGGCACCCAACCGGGACGACCCCGCGTGCCCGGTCCTAACACCCTTCTCTTATTTAAAGCAAACACGCTATGATTTTATGTATCTAACAATGTCGGGGTGTTTCAAAGTCCATAAGTTACATGTCTGTTTCATTGGAAAATATGACGTAGCTCTGTCTACTGTGTGTAGTCCTGCTTGAGTGGTAAATGTGGTAAGGAATTAAAACCTATCTAGGAAAATAACAGATTAAAGGTTTTTACGTAGTCAGTTGTGAAGTTGAAAGATAATGTCTAAAACTTTAAAGATGGATAATATTGTAACTAAGTACCTACTTAGTACTAACTTATACTTAGGTACTTAGGTAATAACTGAAATAAATGCCTAGCAAAAGTACATATAAACACGTACGATACCTCAGGAACCACGTTAGGCCGTTGGTCACGTCTGGCATACCTACCTACCTATATAGATCTTCAGCAGTCGTTACAGGTAGTGAGGTAGTCAGACAACCAGTCTTACTTAGCAGTCTTTTGTAGTCCCTCGGCGCTCCATGTAAAATACTGGTACTCAGCTGCACCCGGTTAGACCGGAAGCCGACCATGAAAATGGGCATATAATTTATTCGTTTGACCAAAGACTACGACTACGTACTAAATAATATTCCGATATATAATAAGTAAGTATTAAAAAGAAAGGGAAACATGCAGGAATTCAATAAATAAACCTCTTTTCTACGATTTGTTATTATATATTACATAGAGAAAAAAAGTATATAACAAGATGGAAATCACGATGGAATGAATGTCATACCAGAATTTGGTAAAACGACAGTGTCTCACAATTTGCTAAATTGGAGCCAAAAAGTTCAATAGAAAACTAAGAAAAGGCGACATCAGTTCCAGGTAGATATTCCTAAATGAATGCCCGATAAGATGAACTTTGTTCTGTAAAACAAAACATGGACAAAAAAATGGGTACCATATGGGTACCCGGGTACCATCGTACCATCTATCTGGCAGAAACTTGATGCTCCGAAATTTATTTGGCATAACACACTTGGCATATTCTTTTTTGAACGAATGTTTTTAACAATTATTTAATAGAATTATCGTTTCGCAGAATGTTTAAATGGCCGAATTTTCAATGGCATACTTTTAAGATGGCAGAATTTTATTTAGTAGATTTTTATAAGGTATAATGCCAATTCTATTACAATATTTTTGAACTAATTTAAAATTAAAAGTCAATACCTCTTGCTACAAAAGTTAGTGACAGTAACGAATCGCTGCAAAACCGACTCCACGTAGTCTCTTCTGCCCTACCCCGAGAGTGTAATCTAAGCCCGCGTAGGCGCGGAGGGGCGAGGCGGCCCGCAAGTTGAGGAGCAGGTGCAGGCTTAAACGCGCGCCACCGCGGCTGAGGCTGGCCGGCTGGGCCGGCCATCAAGCCGAAGCTTGTGTGTTAAAACCATCTGTGACGATATGCTTGGGTGGGACCGCCGGAGCACCCGGTGCTCCGGCGCTGCGGCAGCGCCGGAGCCGGTACAGAAGTCATGCCTGCTGCATGTTACACGTATGTATGAAATGAAATGCGTGCCAAAAGACGATTCCGATTTTGAATTTTCGGCAAAATGATGGTTCTGGAAATTAAGTTTATGCTCAAAGATGATTCTGACTTACAAAATTATGCGTTTTGAATGTATGGTAAATGAGTGTATGCCAAATGATTTTCGGCGAAATGAAGTTTCTGCCATCCACTGCTATGCAAAATAAAATTCGGAAATAAAAAATTCTACTATAAAAGGTAGACCCCAAAAAAATATATAAGCATAGTCTAATCTAAAACATGGGACAGCTGCACGCAGAACAAATATAATTTCATAATCAAAAACTCTTCGTTACCATTTGCTATTTGAAAGGTTCTGCGGTGTACTTAAAGCATTCACAGCAGAATTCTCCTATGTGAAAATAAAAATTCAATTTTAACCTCTACAACAACGGCTTCCAAAAAAATCCTCGACCGTTATTTCAAGTGGTCTGTACTTTCAGTGACCCCTGTAAAAACCATCGCTTTCTGTGGAGACTGTGTACCTACTGCACATAAATTATCATCACCCTATAATGTTCCCACTGCAGGGACTCAGGCCTCCTCTCTAGGAGAGGGATGGGCTATAATCCACCACACAGGCCCAGTGCGGATTGGTAGACGGCACATGTCTTCGAATTTTTAGGTTCTAAGACGGGCCGGTTTCCTCATGATGTTTTCCTTCACCGTTTTGAGAGCTTGACTTACTTCTTGACTTAATGTCCTATGTCCCCTAGATGGGGCAGAGGGCGTCGATAGATGTCCTCCATCGCGATCGGTCTTGAGCTTCACGTTTCATCTCACTCCACGTCATTCCGATGTTCGCCGCTTCTGCCAACACGATGCGACGCGGCGACGCCAGGTTTGACGAGGACTGCCACGCTTTCTTTTCCCTTGGGGATTCCAGTCCAAAGCTTGTTTGGGTTTTGAGAGCAGCGGTGATCTATATAAATAAAAAGAGAAGACCTGACTGACTGACTGACTGATTGACTGACTGACTCATCGACGCCCAGCCCAAAACCTTGGAACTAGAAAGCTGAAATTTTGCACAGAGGCTCCCTTTATAATGTAGACAAGGAATAAGGAAGGATTTTTCGAAATTCAACCCCTAAGGGAGTTAAATAGGGGATGAAAGTTTGTATGGAAAATCTTCATTTTCACGCGGGCGAAGCCGCTGGCAAAAGCTAGTGAAATATATTACACAAAGATTTACAAGGATTTACTGTTCTTAAGTCGGGGCCGCCACCATTGGTTCTCCGCTGCTCTGCATATAATTAATTCACTAATATTATTGATGATGATGATCCCTTTGAACAGGAGGTAAATACTAAGAGTAATGGCGGCTTTAAAACCAACATCGTGTAAAGATGCAATTGCCCGCTGGGAGAAGGCGAAAGGAGAAAATGCCACCGAAGCCACAGTAATCGAGTTGCAGTTCCAGTGGCCTCCCATAGAAAAGATGGATGGAGCTCTATCTACTCTAGTATGCTGCGAGTATGTTTTGTTTTATCTTGGATTTAAAATACACGTCCATTTATCAAAATTCTTACTTCTTAATTCTTACTAAGGCCATGGCCATTTGCCACATGGCTTATTTTCTAAGGCGCCCCGACGACGCGCGCACTGATGACGCGCGTATGCGCGCTTCAAACGTTTTTCCATCAGAAATTTCTCAGTAGCAGCCACGGAGTCTGGATTAGTGCTCAGTCGATGTCAATAAGCTCACCCCCTACTACATGGGACTTAAACATAATCGACACAGAGTCGACTCTGCCTAAGCCTTGGGGGATTACAGGCGTGTGCGTGTGGTGTTATCATGTTATAGGTCCATACGTCAACCTCATCAGCCTATAGCAGTCCACTGCTGGACTAAGGCCTCTTCAATAGCAAGCTACTTAGCTTAAAAGTATTTTTAAGAAAGAAGATGCATGAAGCTCCTTTAAAAATATGCAAATAAAAAATCTTGAAACTTAATAGTACATTGTTACCTTAGGGGTGAAAGGAACTTATTTAGTCCCGAGTCGGGGTTTGGCGCCTGAGCGCAGCGAGGGCGCTAATAGTTCGAGGGACTAAATAAGTCTTTAACCCGAGGTCACTGTGCTTTTCATTACGAATACAAGGAAAGTTGATGGGAATAGTCTTGCCCCCAATTACCTAAATCGGTGAATAGGCTTTGCTCCTAATTACATCGGTTGATGGCAATAGGCTTGCTCCTAGCTTCTAATTAGATTAGTTGATGGCAATAGGCTTGATCCTTATTACATCGGTTGGGGGCAATAGGCTTGCCACCAATTACATCGGTTGATGGCAATAGGCTTGCTCCTAGCTTCTAATTAGATTAGTTAATGGCAATAGGCTTGATCCTTATTACATCGGTTGGGGGCAATAGGCTTGCCACCAATTACATTCGTTGATGGCAATAGGCTTGCTCCTATTTAGATTAGTTGATGGCAATAGGCTTGCACCTAATTACATCGGTTGATGGCAATAGGCTTGCTCCTAATTAGATTGGTTGATAGCAATAGTCTTGCTCCTAATTACATCGGTTGATGGCAATAGGCTTGCCTCCAATTACATCAGTTAATGGCAATAGGCTTGCTCCTAATTACATTGTTTGATGGCAATAGGCTTGGTCCCAATTACATCAGTTGATGGCAATAGGTTTGCTCCCTATTACAACAAATAATTTGACAGAGCTGTCAGTAGAAAGCGATTGTCCCTAGGGCTGAAAAGTAGTACTTTCAACCCGCTCCGCAGGCATGTTCTGACCTACTTTCAGAGTATGAGTAATGAAATAGTACATTGTTACCTTAGGGGTGAAAGTAACTTATTTAGTCCCCGAGACGGGGTTTGGCGCCTGAGCGCAGCGAGGGCGCTAATAGTTCGAGGGACTAAATAAGTCTTTAACCCGAGGTAAACACTGTGCTTTTCATTACGAATACAAGGAAAGTTGATGGGAATAGGCTTGCGCCCAATTACCTAAATCGAAAGAAAGAAGAATGAAAAAACCAATTGACAAAAAATAATAAAAAGTAAGCATAAGAGAAACACTTAAAATCGGTTAAATCTAATCGGTGGATGGCAATAGGCTTGCTCCTAATTACATCGGTTGATGGCAATAGGATTGCTCCTAATTAGATTGGTTGATGGCAATAGTCTTGCTCCTAATTACATCGGTTGGGAGCAATGGCTTGCCCCCAATTACATCAATTGATGGCAATAGGCTTGCTCCTAATTACATTGGTTGATGGCAATAGGCTTGCTCCTAATAACCCAAATCGGTGGATGGCAATAGGCTTGCTCCTAATTAAATCGGTTGATGGCAATAGGCTTGCTCCTAATTAGATTGGTTGATGGCAATAGGCGCGCTCCTAATTACATCGGTTGATGGCAATAGGCTTGCTCCTAATTAGATTGGTTGATGGCAATAGGCTTGCTCCTAATTAAATTGGTTGATGGCAATAGGCTTGCTCCTAATTACCTAAATCGGTGGATGGCAATAGGCTTGCTCCTAATTAGATTGGTTGATGGCAATAGGCTTGCTCCTAATTAAATTGGTTGATGGCAATAGGCTTGCTCCTAATTAGATTGGTTGATGGCAATAGGCTTGCTCCTAATTAAATTGGTTGATGGCAATAGTCTTGCTCCTAATTACATCGGTTGGGAGCAATGGCTTGCCCCCAATTACATCAATTGATGGCAATAGGCTTGCTCCTAATTACATTGGTTGATGGCAATAGGCTTGCTCCTAATAACCCAAATCGGTGGATGGCAATAGGCTTGCTCCTAATTAAATCGGTTGATGGCAATAGGCTTGCTCCTAATTAGATTGGTTGATGGCAATAGGCGCGCTCCTAATTACATCGGTTGATGGCAATAGGCTTGCTCCTAATTAGATTGGTTGATGGCAATAGGCTTGCTCCTAATTAAATTGGTTGATGACAATAGGCTTGCTCCTAATTACCTAAATCGGTGGATGGCAATAGGCTTGCTCCCAACTAGATTGGTTGATGCCTATAGGCTTGGTCCTAATTATATTTATTGATGGCAATAGGCTTGCACCTAATCACATCAGTTGGTGGCAATAGGCTTGCTCCTAATTACATTGGTTGATGGCAGTAGGCTTGCTCCCAATTACATCAAATAATTTGACAGCTGTCAGTAGAAAGCGATTCTCCCTAGGGCTGAAAAGTAGTACTTTCAACCCGCTCCGCAGGCATGTCATGACCTACTTTCAGAGTATGAGTAATGAAAAAGATTTTTTTTAAATCGACTCGTGCAGTTTTTGTTTTAATAGCCCGGAACACGAGACAAAAAATAAATCGCGACATGAGAAACCGCAGTTGATAAACAATTTCGGGGAAAGCACGTCCCCTTATCTCAACCCCGAGGCAATGGGATATGCCAAGCAAGTTACTGGTTCTAACTCTAAGTTTGTACGGATATTGTGGTGTTTTCAAAAACACATTTCATCACTTGAATATAGATACAACGACGGCGTCGCTGCACTAACTTCATAACTGACCAGGTCTTGATAGAGTCCAAACCCTTCTCATACTCCTCAAATACAAGACACAGGGGCCGATTACTCTTCGGATTTCTGTATTTCCCGGCGCACTGTGTTGATGTGGTATATCGTGCAGCGTGCTGTAACATCCTCGAAGCCCGTCCTGCGCCGCACGCCCTGTACGGTGACTGGAACTCGTCGAGTCCTCGCACTAACAATGAAGGTCCAAACGTAACATTGACTAAAGGCGTGGGCCCACCGAGGCGCATGCTGTGCACGGGCACGCGGTGCATTTTAGCGGCGTGTTTAACTTGTTTGACAACGTGGGTCTACGTTTCCACTGGAGTACACGAAGACCCACGACTATGTATAGTGTAGCACGGCGCACGGAGGCTACGCACGTACGTGCCACTGCAACCCACGGACAGAAGGTGTATATGACTGAAAACTGCGCCGATAAGCGAACTGTACATAGTCGTGGATCTTATTCGTGTACTCCAGTGGAAACGAGACCCACGTGGACCGCGTTGAGCTATGTTTCCGCCTATTCGAGCAAACCAAGCATGTACAATGACGTCAATTCATGCGTAGCCTCTCCGTGGGTTGTAACAGTGGACACAACAACATACATTTTCTTAGAAAGCAAAGCTTAGTACACGTGCGTAGCCTCTCCGTGCACCTACCTAGGTGCCCACCTGGGCCCGTGCGCCTTTAGGCTATTGCTGGCTTTACAATGTTAATACGAAACATTTCTCAAACTCGTAGTGCTTTTTTTACTCAGTAAGTACCTACATTATGAATATCAAATAGTAAATGTTTTCTATTTTCAGGAAATTAAGCCTTTCATCGAACATGATCGACAAAATAGCCGGTATTGCTGGTATGAAATGTCTCAAGATTTTATCCGTTGGACGGAATTATATAAAATCTTTATCAGGAGTGGTAAGCCACATTACATACTCGTAATATAATTATGCTGATCGTCTCAAAATTTTATATGAGTAGCTGATAAAATCTATTTATGATAGATTTTATCAGCTACTTATATAAAATTTTCTCCGTTTTTAAATTTCACATGGTTTTCAGTCGGTTTTTTTTTTATTTTCCATAACTTAGTACCTTATAAGGATTTTAGATACACCGATGACAACTATTGAATACTGGTTTAAACAATTCCTAGCACGATTTCATACTTTTGATTTCCTACCTTCCAGGAAACAGTAGCGGAGACATTAGAGGAGTTGTGGATAAGCTACAATCCGATCGATAAGCTGAAAGGCATCGGGGCACTCAAACGTTTAAGAGTTCTGTATATGTCCAACAACAATATCAAGGAATGGGTGGAGTTCAATAGACTACAGGTTTGGTTTCCTTTCATATCAAATTCATCATTCCCCTGCTGTTATCCCCGTCCCCGATATTATTTGAGGACGGTGCAGCCACGGTAATATTACGATATTTATACTGTGGTGCAGCATTGTCTTCTTCTTTATGTACAGGTTGTTTTCCTTTTACATAGGGTCCGAAATTATATTTTACTTTTCGATCCTGGCCTTTTAGAAAGTAAAGTGAAGTTATTAATATCGGAGTCAGGCCATACACCACTTTATTTCGTCAGCAATGCTCATAAAATGGTGAAGAAAAATATCGAAAGGAAACTTTCATTTCACATACAAACTAAACCTAAAATTAACTGAATAAAAATAAGATGATATTCGTTAACTACAGGAGTGTCCAAGCCTCCGAGACTTAGTTTTTATTGGGAACCCAATCGTTGACGCCCAAGCAGACGTTGACACATGGCGCCATCAGGCTTCCACCCGACTGCAACAAATTACCAAGCTGGATGGCATCCCTATAATACGGGAAACGGATGCTTGATTGAACTTTAATTTTAGACATGCAAATAGCATACAATTTTTTTTTATAATGTGATTTTTCGAAATAATTGTCATGTTATGGTTATGGCATACCAATAAAAAAATATCATTTAAAGCATTTCTATTCGTGTAAAGTCATTAATTAGCATTAGAAAACCATGTAATTCTTTGTATTTCTGGTCTTCACATAAGTTCCTCGAAACTAAATTCTCTGTACAAGAATTTTGATTGTGTGACGCTTTCCGTAACAATGGTTGATAGAGGACCACTTGTTTAGCTTACGAATTGAAATGACGATAATATTCGAAATAATAGCCTCGTCGCATCGCCTCGCTTGCTTGACATTTATGACAGATTATGACTCTGGCAACACTAATAACTGCTGCACACGCCATCTATCTATTAGGTGACGCAACTTTAACATGACAGCGTTAAGATTGAATTCCATTAATCGATTAATGATTGCAATGGGCAGATTGAAAATAACAGAGTAATTCAACTAGGTACTTAACTCTGTGAAGCGATTAATTGACTCTTTGTTGATAAACTCTATCACCACATTCACCACATCAAATATTTATCAAAACACACAGTAACATGTAAGAGCTCCTAATTATACAGTAACTAGATAGGTAGTTAAATATATTGATTATATGGACCAATTGACTACTCACATTTCCTCCGGAAATAGAATGCTATAGAGAAAAACGTGTGGAAATAGCTAAATAACGTAAACGACTCCCCCTGATTTGGTACTAAAAAGTAGCTTATTTTATTCGTCCAAATCTTCATGTGAATGCGTCGCTATTGTTCGCACGGCTTTATGATTCGTCATACGTCTCAAAGCCGACTTAATAGCCTGCTTAATTCGCGCCAAAAGGAAATACGAATTGGCCGGGAACGCCATTGCCGGCGGAAAAGTCCCTCTCTCTGTAGATGCGCGAATGGCCCCGCCATTGTGTTGCCACTAATAAAATTTAATGATGTAAACGGATAGCACGAATTTATCTAACTCAGGACTCGTAGGGAGCGGGCCACTGAGGGGAAATCAATTAACGACAATATATCAGCTGTAAAGCAAATTGAATTCGGTATTGTTATACGATACTGTTGGAGTTTGATTATGAGCTCTCTTATTTGTATTGCTGATTTGTATTTTTAAGTGCAAGTATTAACTTTTGCAGTGAATCACACCGAAACCCATGAAATCGCTTGCTTTTAAATTATTTTCCAAGGGCTATCCATATTTTATTTATTAAACTACTTTAACTAATAACTAAGCAAATAACTTGCTAATGCCACCTTCGTTAACACAATATCACCTAAAATACTTATAAATGTACAAGTGAGTGGGCGCCATGTGTAGGTAAACGAGCCATCGGAGCCATTCCTTGTATCAGTACGTAAGCGACATTTGAATGGAGCTCAATAATTTAATGGAAAACCGGTCATTGTGTACTCAGCGTAATGGACCGATAATTGTCCATCCAAACAGAAGTAACTCTGTTAATCAAAATGAAGCTCGCACCTTCCCTACGCATTATAAATGAAGTAAGCTCCCTCGTTAATGCGTACAAATGCCGCCGACCGCCACCTAGCCCGTCATTATTTAATTATTAACACTACAATCGACCTAATTTTGATTTCTATTTGACATTTCGATTACGCGCCACATAGCCGCCGGCGAGCAGCCATTTTGGGACATCTGTCCTCGAATGTGTTACGAACTATAAAATTCAATTTCCCCAATCGGCCAGCTCGACACATTTATTATTCATAGGTCGGTACCTAGATGCCCGGCCACTAACAGATGTGATCTTTTACGTGAAGGAATATCAAAAAACATGACTTCGATATAAAGAGCAGTGATTCTAAGGGACATGAATTTAATATAAGATCATGTGAATCCAATTTATGGGAATATTCGGATAGTATAAAAGAAAGTCCGAATACATTCACAAAATAAGCTATTCAATCGCGTGACATCAGAGTTTTCCCGTTGCGGGAAATGAGTTTTCATTTCAGTTATTGTAAATTTGACTCGGTATTGTTTCTGAAAAGCTATTAATATTGTAGGAATGTGGCTCGTGCTTTATTGGCAAGCAATCGACTTCAGGTCACGCTACTGATCGCGTTTAATACTTGATTTGATTGACTGATAGTCATGTTGTAATGACTGTATCGTCCCAGCTGGTTGAAAGTTGCCAGTCTAATCGAATGTTGCTTTTATAAACGCACCTACTACGTAGCTAATGAATATCGGGTTTGTGTTCTATTAGCCAATAAATCAATCCATGTCCTCGGTAATGCACAATCCATTTGCTCGCATGTAGCCTAATTGCCGTTAGCGCCGCCCAATAGCCGCATTAGGTTAAAACGCTGCTCGTCCAGCCCGCCCCCGGGCCTCGCTCGTACGGTAAACTCATGAAAATCCTATATATTCGACTATAATGGCTGATTTTCTAGCTCACGAGATGTATCCCCAGCAAACGGTCGCGCTTACGCCACTCAAAGGCGGAGAAAATGGCTTAAGTGCTTTCTCTATTATGCTTAAGGTCGTTCGTGAAAAGGATAATTTTCAACTCTCCAGCGCCCCCGTTTCGTCCGGATGTGGAATTAGTGGGGATGTGACAACGCTACTAATTTCATACACTCTCATAGGTATACTAACAGAAAATAATTTGAACATTTTTTGTAAATAAATACAATTTTAAGAATACAGAGACTATGACCGGGCTAATCTTTTCTTCAACGAGATAAATTGAATGCAACGGTAGAGTCAGAAAAAATATCTTGTCGAGCCGATATTATCCTCTAGATAAATATTGATTTAAGTTTTTCACTACGTTTTATACCTTATTTTTTTTAATATTTTTTTATTTCTGCTAGCCATGTTCACACTTTTCCAACGTCACGTAAGATAATATATTTTTAAGTTGGGTAACCTATTGTCGCGGCAAGCGTCGAGGGTAGCGAAATAAAGCTTTTCCAACAAACAATAGTTCCGGCCCTTTGTCGTGCTCGGAGTTGAGTAAACATTAGTAGTTGAGGGCATTGTGAGAGGTTTCCTCCGAATCCGACCTCCTTCGAGCCTCCGCCGCGCTCTGCCGACTCCAGGCCTAACAGTTTACGGCCAGATAACTCCCACTTACCCCTCATTACCTTTTGTTTGATAAGAATGGTTTATTTTGTTTAAGAAATACTTAGGTTTATATATCTATAGATAGGTATGGTTGGTATTTGAAGTACTTACCCAAGGACTTCAGTGAGATTTCAGCCAGATTCTTCCAAATTGTAATAATGTAGGTTTCTAAGAAACTATTGGATTAAATTATTCTGCTGAATCTGCACAGTGTTAGGTAATATATTATTCAATAAAACGGCTGTAACAGCTAATATCCACAAAGTATAGTGCAAACAGTAGAAGTCACGATCGTATCATAAATTTCTTTCAACATTAACACCTACTTTCCATAATAGCCGATAAACCAAATTTAGTTTTCATGTTACGCACCCTCCACAACTACTTATAATAAGCAATGATCAATGGAGAATAATCCTATTGTGTCGCGCGCACACAAAAAACCATGTCTGAATTATTCCGCTACGGTTTCGCGCTAATATCTCCATTACATTATAGTCGAACCTCATTGTTAGCCGCACTACATCTACATGAAAAAGATTACGCGCCAAAATGTTGACAGTTGTCGCATAGACAATGGAAAAGTGAGTGCATTTCGATATACGCATAATGGTTTGTGTTTATTTAATTTAAGTCACTGGCAACATAGAATAATGGTGTGTTTTCGCCAGGCAGCGGCGCTCGGCGTTCCGACTTGAACCGGGAGCGCCTCGGGGCAATAAAATTAATGAAGCGTGGAGATGGGACCATTTTACTTGTATTATTCGTCTCCTGCGGCCTGAGACTGGAGCGAATGTCCATTAGTTCTGTTTTAACATGTTAGCGAGGTTGAAACGTTGTAAATGCGATTTACTCTGCAGAGGGGGTGGAAAAGTAGCCGGAGAGATTTGATCACGATCAGTAGCCAAAGCGATCGGAAGTGATTTCAAATACCTATTTGTTCGTTGTAAGAGTTCATAATTTATTTACGGCCAACTTTTGGATGTCTCCTTCTACTTACGCTTACAAAGTAGTTCAGTAAACTCTATTTATTGGGTTTCATTAAGAACGCATGTCATGTTGGAGTACTTAGCAATATCTGTAAGTACTTAGCAATATGTTGGAGTACTTAGCAATCATGTAGTAAATGCTGCAAATAATGCCGTAACGTGAACAAAGAGCGCATTACACCGCATTAGATGGTAACTGATGATCAGCCGATGGAAGAGCACGGCGGCGGTTATGCGCGTCAAATTCCCGCGATATCATCTTAATCCGCCAACATAAGTCCTGCACTAACGGCTCATTGTACGCATGTGTGAATAGCGTTTAAGTTTAAGCTTTCAATGGATTTAATAAATTATTATATAACGTAACGAGTTTGCGACAGACAGGATGACTCTACATAATTTTAGCAACATAGGTAACTAATTACTAAGATTCGGTGCCATTGCTTTTTTTCCCTAATGAAGATTTGGTACCATTAATGTCTTTTCAATTAAGTCAGATACCCATAGATATTTTCAAAATTTCAAAACATGCAACGAATGTTGTCTTACAAAGAATGACAATCCAACATAAAAACAAATCGAATAACCCTCACAAAACCAGCTCTTTACCACCCAGACACTCGTAATCACGCCGCAAACCAACATTCCGCTAACTGCAGAAAATTACATAGAAGTCATTCCTTCACAAAAGCCTCCTCGAGCACAAAGGGTGTATTGCAGGCGCTAAACCGTCGCACGATCATTACGCGAACATTTGCTACCACTATTAGCATATCAAATGCTCTTATCAGATGTAACGGCTGGCGCTCTGCGCTCGACCGCTGCACCCGACTAATGTTCTACGAGACAATAACGCGATTAGCGATATAAATACAGTAACAAGAACATAACAAGGGATTTAGCAGGATACTCGTACGCAGATTCTTATCAGGCGTCGCGTTTACAAGGGTAAAGTATGTGTTTTTTGAGATTCAAACGTATTGGGTTACTTAAAAGAGTATTGTTGATGGCTGTTTAATGCGACGGAGAAATATGATAAAAAATAAGCAAGAACACCATTGTGTCGCTGTTAATCCATCTAGATGGCCTAAAGTAGGAAATAGCGAGTCAGCCAGCCCTGATTGTAGAATTTATATTTTTATGATAGCTCATTAGAGCCAGAGAGATTCTGAAATTATTCAGAATCTCCATTTTAATTCGGGATTTAGATTCAGTGCTCTACAAATCTGATCATAATTAGGTATATGATTCAGTTCGTGACATAAGTAGGTACACGTTTATTTATCCCAAGAAGTATCTGATCTACATGATCCCACATCCGAAATAGGGCTTGCAAAAAAATACCAGCGGAATTTGTTTTACACGCGAATGATAAACTTTTATGAGGTTGTTACGTAGCAACAATAGGCGGAGCGCTCCCGAGGCCCGGGGGTTTAGTGCGTCCGATTTCCATACAAAAACTTCTATTTCCCCGGCTAAATGGCACGTGAGAGGACATAAAACTGCGGGAAAACTACACCCAGCTACCGACTAGTTAACTATTCGCGTTTTGTTTATTTTTTACCCTTTGCAGGCAAGATAAATAACTGGCTGCAACGAAATGTAGGTATTATTATATACTGTTTTCGGGAAATATAAATAGGTACCCAGTAATTCTGCGTTTATGTTTGTAGAATGTAAATTCAAAATGGTATGTTCCAGCTATTAAAACATTGGCAGCTCAACCAAGCTGTGGCGGAAAAATATTTCCGTCTGACATCACATTCAGCGCCAAGAAAACTTGGATTGCTTTACACAAGACTGGGTAACGTTTCAAATAATAAAAATGTAAGAACACCAAGTAAATGATTTTCTTCTCCTAACAATTTACAACGAAGATAAATAGCTACTGAAGTTGTCTTGACGAAAACACGCCGAATGTTACAAAAACATCAAGAAAAACATTTAATATGTACCAACGACATAGAAGTCGATAAATCGAACTAATCTAACAACACAGTTAAGTCATACCAACATTACCAACTAAACCCAAGAACGTTAAGTAGGGATCATAAAAACTTATAGGGACGCTGCGTACGAGATGTATCCTACACGCGTCAAGCTGATCTCGAGCCCACCGACTTGTGCCATCTCTTAGGAAGTGATTTGTCAGCGCCGCCCCCTCTCGATTGAATAATTCAAATAATCGAGGTATTTATATGTAAATAGCGAGCCACATCTCCATACGAAAGGGCCGATCGGTACATAAATTTGGCAAGACGACGAGAAAACTGCGACGCACCACCGATCTGATTTATTCGCTAAGTTTTAGAAAAAGTGGCGCGCGTCAGGAAATGTTTGTCTAATCGCGTTTATTGCCCCGACCCGGGATTTTGCGCCCCACAGCACACAGGGGTGAGGCCGACTACGTAATATTCTGATACTGTACAAAAACAACTAGATAGGTACTTACTATGAAAACAAATAAAAAGACCCCAAGAAAACCCGAGTACAATAGATCAAACCACAACAAATAATAAGGATCTTCAGCTATCCCTACCCCTTAACAACTTAGGATACATAACAAGATTATCGTCAAAGCAATATTGTAACAAAATCCTTAATAGCCAGGTCCTGAAAAAAATAAACATGTTCTTTATAAACATGACACGTCGATAAATATCCTAATATTTTCGGGATCAATATGAGAAAAGAAAATCTAATAGGATGGGTTCACTTACCTACTCAAGGTGCTTCATAATTAACCTGATTATGGACGTAATACAGCTTAAGCATTGCACTTCTTAAAAGAAAGCAATCCCTAAATGAAAACATAACGGCCTAATAACAGCAATTTATATCAGTCTCTCAATTAGAGCAACCTATGACACTTATCCATGGAAATAATAACGTTGTTTATGAGCGGTGCTAGTTCACAACAGCGCTCATATGGCACTACACTATTAGTCATAGGAGCTGGCAACGGTGCTCATCAATCATTTTGGTACGAGCGGGGAGGAACGGGTAAAGTGTTAATAATCGCTACTGCCACTATTGTTCATTTCTAACTAAATTCACGAACGGAATGATATCACTAACTCGACGTACACCGTGGGAATTCATTAGTGGTTAGATAGAGATCTATCCACTTTTAGATAGGTACGTTTTCTTTTATGGGGGCTGCTAATTTGCCTGATGAAGATAATATCTATGTGGCTACTGAGGGTCTACAATGTGGTCTTCAATTGTACATGGAAGAGTTCTGAGTTTCATCTTGTCACTAACTTGTTACTGAAACTTCCTACAGGGTGGGTTAGTGACCGATAGTGATTGATATTACCTATGTGTAAAATCTAGATACGCACCTGAAACAAAAATATGCGCCGTGATTGCACTTCATAATCATTGAAATAACAATCAAGCTTTATTTCAAGTTTACTTGAAACCTTCACCAGCGTCATTAGTCTCAAAATAAAATTCAAGTTTATATTGCTTTAAATCCAACGCAAAATCTACTCTAGACCGCTCACGATAAATAACGCGCGTTCTGACCTGACTCAAGGGTAAAAAGTTCAACCCTAAAAAATACATTCAGCTTTATAGAACAGAGAAATAAGCAAGTGAGCAACAAAACGCACTTTATCAGGTGGCAGCCGCTTTATTCCGCTAATGACCAACCCCTCTGGAGTAATAAAAGTCGATATCAGCCTCCCTAGAACGGTCACGGGCGAAGCGATCTTGATACTTTGGGTTTAATCTCTTTTGGTGATAATTCGGATTTCTCGTATTTTTTTGATTTGATACTGAGCCATTATTTTGGTACCTACCTGTCTTTCATGTGATGTTACGTATAGAAACGTTAATGTCATGGAATCAGTACAGAATCTTGACATTAATTCGACTTATAATAGGCTAGGCATCTAGGATCCTTTTCAACCTTTTTGACCTCTTTTCTATTAGGGAATTTAAACACTTTTCCTAATAACCGATTTCAGTCAATTTTAAAAGCACCCTAGTCCCCTAGTCCCTTAGTCTAGTCCCCTAATAATTCCCTAGTCTCTCAGCAATATCGTACTGAATTACGATAAGAGTTGCGCTCTATTACGCAGTGAACTGTAGAGTAGAGAACATGCTATCTTTGAGTACGTAACGACTTCACACCTACGTTTATAGACGAAATAAAATGGCAAACCGCAAAAGGACCAAAAAATCTATTGGCGTACATGCCCAGCGAACCGCGGCTGAGAATTAGCGGCGGCGGGAAAGAAAAATGATTGTGACAGTCCGGCGAACACCACTAATGGAGTCTGCGTCTGCGAAATATCCCCACTTAGACCAGTAGTGGGTAGCTGTACGTACCCACTCTATAAATATACGAGAGTCGCATCCGCTGGCTCAGCACTTTACCCCCATTTATAATTAAAACAACGTTCGTATGAACTATCAAACATTCATATTTTATAACACTTCCATTATCCATGATATTCGAAACTTCCATGCCAGTTGTTAACGCACTAATCTTTAGTTTAAAAGTGATCAATAGCTAGATAACACTGTAATAGGGTACTATCTGATTCATGTATCTACTTAAATTCAAATCGCCGTCGAAATACACAGAGGGCAATTCGAATGTAGCAATAACGGGGCCCCACCCCTACGATACAATACAACACTCCCCTCACAAATTAAGTGTAAAACAAACCTAATGAAATTTAAATATCTTTTCGGCGACGCAATAACTGCACAAATAAAATCATGTCGCGGGGGAGAGTATAATCGCTTCTATTGTGTACACATTGTATGAAATTATTCTGTTGAGAAGTTTTACAACCCTGTCGCAGTGCGATGGTAGTGTCGTCCCCTCGTGTTGTTAGCTTTATGCGTGGGATGGTTAGTGTGACAAGGTAACAGGGGCTCGTGACGTCGTAAGAAGGGGCGGGAATGCTCTCCAGACAGTAATAGGCTCTTGCGGTGATGATAAGCCTCTCATTGTTAGCTTGTTAGTGGATAATTCGCAGTAATGTGTTTAGCGTGCGTGGAGACGAAATCTGCGTGCGGTGTTTGTTTTTAACTATTGTTTTGGTTAGCTTAAATGGTAGGTAGCTACTTAGATAGATAGATATTTGATGCTTTTTTTTTCTTGAAATCCGACTTCGATAACAAGATTTTCATACCGTTTTACTCCTGGCTCTACATCACGCTATGTAATCCCCAAAGGGTTATGCACAGGAGAACCTAATAAGTGCACCACATTTCGCCAGTAAGTATGTGTACGCCCCATCTAATAGGGGGGCCCTTTGCCATCATCCAGGCTCAAATCCAGACTCCGTGGCTGCTACTGAGAAATTCCTGGCTCTATTAGCCAAATTAGTAGAAAACGTTTGGCTAATCACACTTACTTACCTACACATTTACACCGATTTTCGATACGGATTTCGATCAATAAATATTCATTCAGAAATGAGATAAAAGAACGTGCACAATATTTTCACGTAATTGGACAAGTATTTCAACAGCGGAAACATTATTATTCTAGCAGATTAAGTCGAGTATCCAAATGAATCTCTTAAAAGACGCGCTCGCCCCTCAAAGGGGAGGATACTAATTTTCTTTCAACTTTAAAAGAAGGTTCCTTTCAAGAAGTGGAAAAAAGTTACAATCGAAAAGGAAATTTGCGTTTTAAATCCTCTAATGAAGCTGAGAAGTTTGTAATGGAGGGGCGAAAGGCTGCTGGCAAATTGAGGAAAAAACTTACGCTCGGGACTGAACCGGGATTGTTGGATACAAGTATTAATTAGTAGGAATAATCTTTTTGTTTGTGCGGAGTGTGGATCTATAAGTATATAAGAATTTTGATGAAAAGGTTAGTTTAAGCTAGAGTCTAGGTTAAACCTACCTTTTCATCAATATATTGGTCTAGGTCCTAGACCAATATTATTGTTAAGACGCATTTTAAAGCCTTTAATGTATAGAAATGCAGTAAAAGCGAAGTACGATGCGTTGTGTCGGCCAAATGGCTTAATAGTCAGATTCGACCAACATCTGAGGAGGCTCTCCCAGGGCAGCTGTATCAAGCGTTTGATTCAGAGAACAGTATTTCTGGACACGGCCCGTATTGGTAGAATGTTCGTTTCTCAAGAGCCCTGACCACTCTGGTAGCTCGGACTCTGTTCCCGATGCTAGTGGGCTACCTACTATCTTTCAACTTTTTAAGTTTTTTTATAAGAACTATGTGAAAGTATAAAAGATGAGCACCTATGTGTAAAAAATAATCAACGAAATATGTAATTAATTTTATGTTTTAAACTGATATGGTCAAGCCCGTTTACAGTGTTTATGATAATGTAAGTATGTAATAGAATAATCGCAACGCTATAGTTACTTTTGTCTTTAAGGACATATTTACAAATCTGACGAAAATAAACAGTTTTTCGGTATTTTATGTGGACAAATGAAACTAAACCAAATGAAATTAATAATTAACACATCGGGGGCACGGCAGTGCCCCCGCCGAGTCGAGCGCGAAGCAAACACTGCCGTACCATCCTTTACTGGAACCATTTCGCCGCATTTTTAACCGACTTCAAAAAAGGAGGAGGTTATCAATTCGACTGTATTTTTTTTTTTTTTTATGTAACAAACATAAAAAAAGCTCATAACTTGCGACTGGGTGAACTGATTTTCATGATTCTTTTTTCATTTGAAAGCTGGTGCTTCCCGTGTGGTCCCATTGTCACCATTTCAATATCTGATGATGGGATCTTGTAGAAATCGGGGGAACTCTTCAATAAATAACAGCAGATTAACCGCGATTGTTGCTATAGCATATCTAAGCATTGTTTACGCCATCACACAACATAATATCACGCCTGTACTCACTACAAAGGTTATAAAAACTATTTGGTGAACATATTCTAATGAAGAACTTCGGAGATAGACAACGGAACTCCTCAATAAATGATAGCAAATGGACTGGGATTGCTGAAATCTCATGTCTGTCTATTGTTTACACCAGTTCATAACATAACATCACGCCGGTACGTTGTGAAGGGGTAAGCACATGTGAACCACTAAAAAGTGAAAAAATAAAAACTTTTTTACAAAAAATAAAACCGACTTCGACAAAAATAAAACACAAAAAAGTGAAAAATAAAAATCAGCTTCTGAAGTCGGTGGCAAAAACATGAAATCAAACAAACAAAAGTCACCGACTTCAGAAGCTGATTTTTATTTTTCACTTTTTTGTGTTTTATTTTTGTCGAAGTCGGTTTTATTTTCAGGCCCCTATTTGAGAACCTCTGGATAAGACCAGAACGCTGAAATTTTCGTCATCCAGTAAGCTACAATCACACTTAAAATAAAAAGTTTCAAGTTATGGAATCAGGCGTTACTTTGCGGAAATCCATGACATTAAATGCTATGAAATATATGTAGTTTTAATACCGCGAGACATATATTCAGGTCTGAAAGCAGGACACGAAACCCACCGTCATCCGTTCGAAATCGCGACTTCGAACGGATACACCAAACAAGTAATTGATAATATAATTAAGAAAAAGCAGAAACACCGGGCACGCTCAGCACTTTATGCATGTCCCCCCGAAAGAATTAACAAGAATATCGGAAGTCTCACTTACATAGGCCCAATTTCAGATAGAATTGCGAATATTCTTAGAAAACACAATGTTCACGTAGCTTTTCGTTCGGATCATAACTTGCGTAAACTATGTAACGGTTAAGATAAATTAGAGAATTCAAAAAAATCCGGAGTTTACAAGTTAGTGTGCAATGATTGCACCGGGGTCTATGTAGGTCAGACAGGCCGTGGTTTCGAAATTAGGTACAGGGAACATGTTGCCGCTTACAGGAATAGCCATCCAGATAAATCACATTTCGCAAAACATTTAATCGACACCGGCCACTCTTTGAGCGACAACAACACCTATAACATTTTGCATGTTTGCGATAAGGGATTCCGGTTGAGTGTGTTGGAACAGTTAGAAATATCAAAACATAACAATAACAATGCATATACACTGTTGAATGACCAAACAAATTTAATTCCATCACCACTACTAAGTATGATTGCAGGTAGTTCGGCACAGATGTCTTTGTGACGTTGTATCGAGCGTCATCAAAACGGTATATAAAGGGCCGACAGCGGTGCGACTAGCTCATTCGAGCTCGAACGCTCGACGAGTCAACAACTCCTGAGGATGCCTCATGGAGGGGCGAAACACGTGTCGAGTATAGGTTTGATTGCATGGCATGTTAATTATTTCACACTTGTTT
The DNA here is from genome assembly GCA_949775195.1 of Diarsia dahlii. NCBI lineage: Eukaryota > Metazoa > Arthropoda > Insecta > Lepidoptera > Noctuidae > Diarsia > Diarsia dahlii. Next base: position 17,755,810 of record OX459191.1, on the reverse strand, counting down.
TGTATGTGTGCATATGCATGAGGGTGGGCCCATTTGTGCATGTGCATATGCATGACGGTGGGTTTCGTGTCCTGCTTTCAGACCTGAATATATGTCTCGCGGTATAAAACTACATATATTTCATAGCATTTAAAAAGTTTAGTTCCGAAGTTAAGCGAAAGCAAAGTTTCGCATTTATGAAACTCACTCACTCATGATCATCAAAATAGAACTAGTACTTCCCATAAACTCAGAGAGCTGAAATTTGGTACAGAGTTAGGGTTTAATGGCCACATAAAGGAAAAACTATAAAAACTAGGATAATCGAAAAAAAAAACTACTTAAAAAAATTGTTTTCAATAAGAAAATCTAATAAAATAAATCAATCCACGTTTCTACAAAAAGAAGTGAAATCCCAACAAAAACATTCTGTAAAAAACTAGCCAAGTCTCGATGGAGCTGCTTGTTTATCTCTAAAAAGTAATTAAATCTAGACAAAGTCGTGCCAAGTCTAAGGTTCCTTATTGCGATTTCTTTATTATTACCTATAGTTAATGTTGTGTGACTTGGCCGTTGTTCGTTTCGTTTAGTTCTGCTACTTTTTCTTCTTGGCGTCCAATTACCAATACCAGTATGGGTTATTATCTCGCTTAACAATCATAGGTAGTTAAAACAGATATAACATTACGTATAAACTAAATTGACTTGTACCCACTAACGTATAAAGAATGTTCAACAGCCAAGACACACAACATTAACTATAATAATAAAGAAATTGCAATAAGGAACCTTAGACTTGGCACGACTTTGTCTAGATTTCATTACTTTTTAGAGATAAACAAGCAGCTCCATCGAAACTTGGCTAGTTTTTTACAGAATGTTTTTGTTGGGATATAGATTACTCCTTCATCTATACTTATAATAAATCTGTAGAGAGGTCAATTCTGTACATGATATATATTTTCAAAATAACTATCAGGGGGTAATAAGTGATCGATACTGATGCCAAAAATGCAATCAGTAAAATTTTTGTCTGTCTGTCTGTCTGTCTGTCTGTCTGTCTGTATGTTCCTTATAGAAACAAAAACTACTCGACGGATTTTAACGAAACTTGGTACAATTATTCTTCATACTCCTGGGGAGGTTATAGTATACTTTTCATCACGCTACAATCAATAGGAGCAGAGCAGTGAAGGGAAATGTTGGGAAAACGGGAGAAGTTGCTAAATTTTTTAAGCTTCCGTCGCGTGTGTAGCCTTAATGGTTAAAGCTACATAGAAATCATTTATGACGGAAATGTTCTACATAAAATTATCTAAAAAATATCCCACAACAGCATATGTCTATCTTTTATGGTTGACTCACAATAACACGTATAACTCCCGATAGCTTAGCAGTTCGGAGCTTTCTGATTATATTTGTTTACTCTTACGTTTATAATACTCTCACTCATCCCTAATTATAAGAAGTTAATATTATTACCTATTCAATAAAAAAAGAATCATAGTAATCGGTACAGAAACATCAAACTGAACCAAATAATTATGAAATACGCTAATTAGCTGCGCGTGAATACTGAATCATGCCATAAGGATTATTTTTGTGTAACGGGAGCGAGCTTCATTCACTATTTGGCTGTTGATGCGTTCAGCGTTCGACCTTATTGACAGACAATAATTGATATTAACAAATCAGCGCGACTTTTAGTCTTTAAAATATAGTTTATTTGAATTTCTTTTGTTGTTATTTTATAAAATAGGTATTAAGTAGTTATTTTGGTAGTGTTTAATTATTCGTTCAAATTACAAATTATTAATAGTTCGCATTTTATTTCTTTTTAGGGGAAGTAGTAGTACGCATAGATTTTTAGATACCGATAGGTAAGTTTTGGCTAATTTATGATCAATTTTATTTTTGTAATAAGTAGGTAAAAGCGTAGATACTTTTATTAATTATAGTAGTTATAGGTATTTATTTTAAGTGAAGTAGGTAAATTAATAAGGCTCAAGGGCAGAATTTTCGTGTTGCTGGAGTAGATCTCGGTGTCAGTTGTTTCTCGCATGGTCAGTTAAATGTCGCTCTTTCCCGGGTTAGCAGTTCTAGAAATCTTTATGTTCACGTGCCGGACGGGTCAACTTTCAACATAGTTTACCCGGAAGCTTTGGGCTGAAGTTTTACCTATAGAACGCTATAGGTACCTACATAAGCCTCATGTGAAAGTGATCTAAACAATATTACCAATAGGTACATTAACTTAATAACATACAAGGAGTTACACGCTGACGGAGTCGCGGGCACAGCTATTAATAATAATATTCTGCGGTTCCTTTTTGCGATATTTTTCAACAGTATTGTGGATTGACTTAGTGTATTTCCCTACTAAAATCTGTATGTTACATCAAAACCACTGAACCGTGATGTGCGTGTGAACTGAGGGACCAAAAATAAATCCGCAAAATGAATATCCTAGGATTTAGTAGTACACTTAAAACAATTGTAGAAGGAATCTGGGAATTTGTAAACAAATATATCGAAAACTACGACACATAAATTGTGGTCCCTCAGTTCTCACAGACGATTAGCCAGATCTCGGAAAGTATCTTAAAGAACAAGATTTTGTGAATACAGACATTTAGTAGAGAATTTGAAAAGATATTTACAAAATAACAGACCACAAAGCATTAAAAATAAAATAAATATAACGACTGAACTGTGGTCCCTCAGTCCACATAACAGAGATAAACATTTTAGCGAATCTTACTGAATAAAACCGCTCTTTTTCTACATAAAGTTTTAGTAGAAGTCTTAAAACATATTGTAAAAAAAAATGGAGCTTAAATATCGAAGCTTTTTGAAGATAGCAATGATTAATACTGGTCCCTCAATCCTCACATCCACTGACATATGTGCGTGTCCTAGCTGCTTGACGAGAGGAATATCAGAAAGTCTAGTGTACTTAACTTTTAGTAGTAAGTTTCTTCTAAATAATAGGTATCTAAAATTGTGTATTTCTTACTTCTTAACTGAGATAATACTATTTTTTTAATCCTATGAAAATGCATAGAGAAGTGTGACCACACAATTAAACAAAATGTAGACAGTACTATTATACTTTATTTAACACTAGCTTTTGCCAGCGGCTTCGCCCGCGTGAAAATGACAATTTTCCATACAAACTTTTATCCCCTATTTAACTCCCTTAGGAGTTGAATTTCGAAAAAACCTTCCTTATTCCTTGTCTACATAACAGGGGATCTCTGCAAAATTTCAGCTTTCTAGGTCCAAGGGTTTGGGTTGGGCGTTGATGAATCAGTCAGTCAGTCAGGACTTGTCTTTTTATTTATATAGATAGAAGATAGATAGATATAATTTTTAGACGAAACGAAAACAAGGTTGTATGGTTCCCGTCGGAGAGATACCGCAGTCTCGGCACAAAGCGCTAAGAATGAACATGGGTGGTTTTTAGTCAGTAGAAGTCTGACACGGCCTATACCGCTCGATGATGATTGATGCTTATGCTTATTGTTTTTAACGTACTCAAAGTGTTTTTGATGATAAATAAGACAGGAAACTGAAAATAGGTGGGATTAGACTTTAAAACAACAATAAAAAACAAACATTACAGTTTGTGATATTAGTGTCATAAATCAGTTGTTAATGTTAGTCATTTCCCTGTTTAAAAAATAACGTGAGATAAATAATACATATTAATTATATATCTTGATCAGCACAGGTACTTATATCATTTTCGTTAATTATAATAGGTTGATTTTCACGGTATAGTAAGGTGATTTTGAAATTGATTTTCGCCTCAGAATTTGCGTGTGATATCATGAATGAATTCATCAATTCTGTACTTCGATCAATAATAGTACTAGATTAAGCATCAGGAACAAAACTAAGTCGCTCAAGTGGCCACGTTTGCACACACGTAAACATCTACATAACATCTTAGAAAAAAGTTCAATATTATTAACAACTTCAGATGATTATAAACCTTAACACTTAAACATAACGTTTAATTATCATTGTAAAGTATATTTATTTAAGCCCTTTCATCGGAGAAAGATTAGAAGCAAAACATTTTAAATGTCGCTCCAAAGTAAAAAGTCATCTGTACAAAAATATTCATTCTAAAATGAAACTTAAACTCTAAGCAATACGGTTAAAAGCATTTTGTGTACAATGTCGTGCTTATTCTATTGCGGAACTAGCGTTCCCTGTTCAAGAACATGATACAATAGTTGGTGCGTTGTAGCAAACATTGGCCAAACAATTATGATATTCGCTGATTTAATTATATTTACAGTTTAATTATGTTTAAATATTTTGAAAAAGCACATAATGATATTAAATTACCGAAAAAAAAGATATTCCTTCCAAAACCTTGGTGTTACGGTGGTTATTTACAGTTTTTGAACGCTTAATGCGGTATTTTGACGTCTTAATGTTGGCTATGATTGGACCATACTAATTTGAAATAAGACCACAAATACGTTTGTGGTCTTATATTTCGGGCCGTTTTTGAAGCGCTTATCGGGGATCTAGTACATTATTGATCGAAGATTCTGTATTTCTGTGTTTTTATTTTGAAGGTCAATTAATGCTTCACTGTTTTGAAAAAGCTTTCCACACCCGCAGACGATGTCGTCATGTTGTCGGATTTGAAATACGGTAATAATACATTTGACCACAGAGATTTGAGGAAGTTTAAATAATAACCTACGCAGTGTTGCCACAATCGTCGACAAATAGAATGGATTATGATATCATGACCGAAGACGAGCGAGTGTCTTGACCAAAGATGTGCTTGCGCATTAAAAATGAATTATTATTTTTATTTTTCACTATCTGTTTCATAAAACTCGCCTAGGTATTTGTTTTTGTTGGGTGGGATATCATCAAATAACCCCCCCGCTCTTGGGCAGAGCTAAAGGTAGTGTCAGACTTCTACCAGACTAAAAACCACCTATGTTCCTTCTTAGCCCTTTATGTCGAGGCCACGGTATCTCTTGCGAACAAACCGAGCCCCGACAGGATGTATCTATTAAGATTTGTAGTTTTATCTAAATTCTTATTAGTAACTAACAAAACACTATTTGTTCCTTAATGTTTTTCACAAAATCTCTTTTTGTGAACAAATTGTGCATTTTTGTTGTTGTTTTTGTTTGGGTTTTTATTTTGTAATATACTTATGCATTAAATTAACCGTACAACCTGTTTTTTTCTTTTTGGGGCATGGGAAAGCATCAATCATCATCGAGCGGTATAGGCCGTGTCAGACTTCTACTGACTAAAAACCACCCATGTTCATTCTTAGCGCTTTGTGCCGAGACTGCGGTATCTCTCCGACGGGAACCATACAACCTTGTTTTCGTTTCGTCTAAAAATTATATCTATCTATCTTCTATCTATATAAATAAAAAGACAAGTCCTGACTGACTGACTGATTCATCAACGCCCAACCCAAACCCTTGGACCTAGAAAGCTGAAATTTTGCAGAGATCCCCTGTTATGTAGACAAGGAATAAGGAAGGTTTTTTCGAAATTCAACTCCTAAGGGAGTTAAATAGGGGATAAAAGTTTGTATGGAAAATTGTCATTTTCACGCGGGCGAAGCCGCTGGCAAAAGCTAGTGTTAAATAAAGTATAATAGTACTGTCTACATTTTGTTTAATTGTGTGGTCACACTTCTCTATGCATTTTCATAGGATTAAAAAAATAGTATTATCTCAGTTAAGAAGTAAGAAATACACAATTTTAGATACCTATTATTTAGAAGAAACTTACTACTAAAAGTTAAGTACACTAGACTTTCTGATATTCCTCTCGTCAAGCAGCTAGGACACGCACATATGTCAGTGGATGTGAGGATTGAGGGACCAGTATTAATCATTGCTATCTTCAAAAAGCTTCGATATTTAAGCTCCATTTTTTTTTACAATATGTTTTAAGACTTCTACTAAAACTTTATGTAGAAAAAGAGCGGTTTTATTCAGTAAGATTCGCTAAAATGTTTATCTTTGTTATGTTGACTGAGGGACCATAGTTCAGTCGTTATATTTATTTTATCTTTAATGCTTTGTGGTCTGTTATTTTGTAAATATCTTTTCAAATTCTCTACTAAAAGTCTGTATTCACAAAATCTTGTTCTTTAAGATACTTTCCGAGATCTGGTTAATCGTCTGTGAGAACTGAGGGACCACACTTTATGGGTCGTAGTTTTCGATATATTTGTTTACAAATTCCCAGATTCCTTCTACAATTGTTTTAAGTGTACTACTAAATCCTAGGATATTCATTTTGCGGATTTATTTTTGGTCCCTCAGTTCACACGCACATGAACCGTGAGGAAGGACATAATGGTACTTTTTTACGAAAAACGACGGAAACGCGGACGAAGTCGCGGGCAAAAGCTAGTCTTCAATAATTACTTCTTTTTTCATCCCCCCATCTCGGAAAGAGTCTTTTTGCTCTTCGATATCTGAGTGCAAAAGCCGTTTTTATCCTCTAGAGTGATAAAGTAATTTGAATTTAGAACATCGTGTGCAAGCTAAGTCTGTGAATTCAAAACATCATACCGAACATTCACACTTATCACCGATCATTCATTCATTCGATTATTCTCTATGGTGCCGAATTTATCATACAACCTCTTTATTTTAATTTGTTAAAAACTCAGACTCGGAACTTTCTCGGTGTACTTTTTTTTTAATTTGCTTTGCGCGCGCCATTTTCTTTTCAGGTCATATTGTTAAAACGTTAGGAACAAGTGATAAACCTAAAATGAGTGATTCTAGCGACGAAGAAGTTTATTTGACGCCAACAGAATTGACTGAAAGTGTTAATAATGCGCAAATGAGCTTTCTTCCTCAACAATCAAGCGAAAAATATTTGAAACAATACGATATGTTCAACACGTGGCGACTAGCTAAAGGAGCCAAAACTTTCTCAGAAAACGTTTTGCTGGCTTATTTTATTGAACTATCCGAGACCAAGAAATCAAGCACTCTATGGAGTACGTATTCAATGTTAAAAGCAACAATAAAGATGAAAAAAGACATACATATCGACACCTATCCTAAATTAGTGGCATTTTTAAAAAGAGTCTCATCTGGTCATCAACCAAAAAAATCGAAGGTTTTTACAGCATCTGAAATTAAAAAGTTTCTTAACGAAGCACCTGATTCCGTATATTTGTCAAAAATTGTAAAGGAATTAATTAAAAAAGGAAATATACAATACGATATAATTATCAGGTTTTTATGTCAATATTGTAATTACACAAAGCTTAGCAGAGCGAGCAATTCAATCCCAAGCCTTTTTGTCATCTAAATAATCAATTATTTTATAGTACCCTTTTTTGCATAGTTTAGTTTTAATGCAAATTTTAAATCGATTGATTGATAAATTTCTAATGTCAATGGGAAGTTTATTGTAAAAGCGTATACACTGACCCATGAATGAGTTGCCTATTCTGTGGAGGCGAGTGCGATGTACAGCGAGGTTGTGCTTATTCCTAGTATTCAAGCCATGAATATCGGACATTTTCTTAAAATTTGATATATTTTTATGAACATACAGTAAATTTTCAAAAATGTATTGAGACTTGAGAGGCTACGGTCAGAATATTCATCTCTTTGAATTTCTCTCGGAGGGAATCCCTAGGACCTAGATTGTAAATGGCCCTAACAGCCCTTTTTTGTAGAACAAAGATAGCGTCGATGTCCGCACAGGCACCCCAGAGAAGAATCCCATACGACATGACGCTATGAAAATAACTGAAATAAACAATTCTGGCCGTATCAACATCAGTAACCTGTCTAATTTTCTTGACAGCGTAGGCGGCCGAACTAAGTTTTTTTGACAATGTTGCAATATGTGGGCCCCACTGTAATTTTGAGTCAATAGTTATACCAAGAAAAACTGTTGACTCAACAGGATCCAACTCTATTCCATTAAGTTGAACATTTGTAGTTATCTGCCTCACATTAGGAGTTGAGAATTTAATCAACTTGGTCTTTTTTCCATTCAGGAGTAGATTATTTACATTGAACCAATGAACAATCTCAGATAGTGCATTGTTCACTTCGTCAAAGTTTACTAATTGACGTTTAATTTTAAAAACTTTTTTTAGGTCGGTGACTTTTGTTTCTTTGATTTCATTTTTTTGTCACCGACTTCAGAAACTGATTTTTCTTCTCAAGTTTATTTTTCACTTTTGAGTGTTTTTTTTTTGTCGAAGTCGGTTTTATTTTTTGTAAAAAAAGTTTTTATTTTTCACTTTTTAGTGTTTCACATGTGCTTACCCCTTCACAACGTACCGGCGTGATGTTATGTTAGGACTGGTGTAAACAATAGACAGACAATATGAGATTTCAGCAATCCCAGTCCATTTGCTATCATTTATTGAGGAGTTCCGTTGCCTATCTCCGAAGTTCTTCATCAGATCTTCACAAAATAGTTTTTATAACCTGCGTAGTGAGTACAGGCGTGATATTATGTTGTGTGATGGCGTAAACAATGCTTAGATATGCTATAGCAACAATCGCGGTTAATCTGCTGTTATTTATTGAAGAGTTCCCCCGATTTCTACAAGATCCCATCATCAGATATTGAAATGGTGACAATGGGACCACACGGGAAGCACCAGCTTTCAAATGTCAATGGGAAGTTTATTGTAAAAGCGTATACACTGACCCATGAATGAGTTGCCTATTCTGTGGAGGCGAGTGCGATGTACAGCGAGGTTGTGCTTATATAATCATGAAAATCAGTTCACCCAGTCGCAAGTTATGAGCGAACAAACATAAAAAAAAAAAAAAAAAAAAAATACAGTCGAATTGATAACCTCCTCCTTTTTTTGGAAGTCGGTTAAAAATGAGAGATGTGTCATCCGCGAACAATACAATCTTGTGATTATCCCTTACGTGATATGGCAAGTCATTGATATACATTAAAAATAAGAATCGACCTAGAATTGAGCCTTGTGGGACGCCCATAGTGACCGCAGACCCTGAAGATCTCTTGCCATTAACATCAACCCTCTGAGTTCTGTTATTTAAATAAGAAGTCAGAAGGTCTAGAGCCTTGTCCCTCACACCATAATGTCATAGTTTCCGTATAAGCGTTTCATGCTGCACGCAATCGAAGGCCTTGGACAAGTCGCAGAAGACACCAAGAGCATCCTGCGATTCCTCCCAGGCCTCGAATATGCTCTTAAGTAATTCCACGCCCGCGTCTGTAGTTGACCGTCCCTTTGTGAAGCCAAACTGTTTCAAGTGAAGTAAATTATTTTTATTGAAATGTTTTAACATTTGCTTCAGAATTAATTTTTCAAAAATTTTGCTCAAAGTAGGTAATATGGAAATAGGTCGAAAGTTTGTGGGGTCGGTTGTGTGTGCTACCAGATTTGAACAGCGGAATCACTTTGCTAATTTTCATCAAATCAGGAAATACACCGGAATCAACACAAGAGTTAAAAATAATTGCCAGGAAAGGTGAAATAATATCTATGATTGTTGACATGGTATGTACTGATAACCCCCAAAGATCGGCGGTTCTTTTGACATCTAGATCTTTAAAAGATTCAATAATGTCCTTTGGGGTAACAACTATAAATTTAAAAGATTCAACACATTCTGGTACACATTCCTGCAAAATTGAGTAAGCAGAAGTGGAGGATGATGGCAGAGTTTTAGTTGTTACAATAGGGATATTAGTAAAGAAATTATCAAACTCTGCTGCAACCTCCATGTCTGCCTCAATATCTAGATCATTTATTTTTAGATGAAAGTCACGACTTCGTGCTGTGTTCCTTCCCATTTGGGAGTTTATAATATTCCAGGTTGTTTTTATTTTATTATCAGATATTTTGATTTTATTTTTAAAATAAATGGTTTTAGCTGAGGAGCAGGCTCTTCTAAATATTTTTGAGTAATTTTTAACGTATTCTTTAAAGTTTTCATTATGGTTATATAATTTTTCATTATATAGTTCATATAGCCTCCGCCTACTTTTAAAAATACCCGGTGTTGCCCAGTCACTAAATAAAACGCGATCAGAAACAGACAATGTTTTGGAGGTAAACACTTTATTGAATTCTAAATTGATTAAGTTAAATAACAAAGTATATGCTCGATCTGCGTTATCGTGATATGGCAAAGCGGGAAGTTTTTCCATTAAATTATTTCTAAATAGGTCTAAACGTCTTTTATTTATTTATAGGAACAAAACTGACAAGTTTTTTCGGAACTCTGACTATTTGCCGAGGAAAAGCAACTAACTGGCCACAATGATCTGAGTCTAACTCATTTAAAATTAAATGGATCAATGGTTTTAGATTTGTAAATATGTTATCTATACAGGTAGCACTAGTGGTAGTTATTCTGGTCGGTTCAGCGAAATTACTGTGCAAGTTATATGATTTTAATAATGTCAAGAATTTACTTACTGTAACCGATTTTTCAAGTAAATTAATGTTGAAATCTCCACAGACAACAACTGTTTTATTATTGTTGCATGTCTTTAATAAAATGTCCTCCATATGTTGCTCAAAAATATCATAAGGCTCACCTGGGGGCCTGTACAAGCTCATTACAATGTACCGCTCAAGGTCAATGCAAGCCACTTCGATTACTCGCTCAACAGAGAGATCCACAATATCACTACGTTCTTTGAATTTCAAATTATTATGTGCAATTATAAGGGAGCCACCACGTTTTATAATTATTCACTCTGCTGAACGAGCTGGCAATCTGGTGGTTATTAAAGCTAAACAGAAGCTGGTGAGATTTTAACCAATGTTCAGTTATGCACAAGATGTCAATACAATAGGGTATTTCACCAAAAAAATCTAATTAGTCCGTCAGATGGATTTTCAAAAAATGAAGGACACGTATTTTTTCTTTTTTCACGTAAACAAAAGATGAAGACGATACAGTGCTTCGAAAAGTCGTGTCAAGTCGTGTGACGTCACAAGGTTAGTACGTTTTTACTCACAAAGTGATGTCAAAAGCCCCCACTCATGATCTTTGACACGTTTTATTTCCGTCAATTTTTATTTATTTTAGAAACCAAAAAACACGTATCTAATATTTTTCGATAATCTAACAGACGGACTAATTAGATTTTTTGGGTGAAATACCCTATTGCTGTTCAAAAACAACTCCAATTCCAATTCTATACGTTTTACACCCTGTATATTCTGATGAGCTATTTTTAGAGTATTATTATTTAATTTAGTTTTGCAGTTTGAACGTTGTGGTAACGAACATTGCAGGTCCAAATTATTGCTAGAGTTTAACTCTGTTGTCTCAATGTCCTTAGAAATATTGATCAAGTCTATCTCGGTATTACAATTACTGCTAGAGGGTGACTCTATTGTCCCATGTTTTAATTTAAATGACTTATAGAAACATCCAACTCCTGCGCATTTACACTAGTTACATCACTAAATTGCTCAATAGAAGCAGTATAGTTACTTAAAAAACTATTACAATTAAAAATACAATAGGATAGCGAGTCTACTATCTGTCCTTTAAAAAAGTTACAAAGATAATAATTATCTTCGGTCTTATAGTAATTTTTACTAATAAGTACGTTAGAGTCAACAAAACTAAATTTTTCATTATATAATGTCATGGTATGTAATCTAATATTGTACTTATTTCTAATATTATTTTCAGTCTGTGGCAAACCATTACAATAGGGAAATGCAAACAAGACTATTTTTTTAACATTTAACTTGGCTAAATAATCAAAATACATTTTTATTTTTCTACCGCTTGCATTTCCCCTTCTCCCGACCAGAATGATGATAGTAGTTGATGAGCTGTATTTACTACTATTACTTTTTCCAGTATTTCGCAGTAACTGGCATCAGGCATGCAATAATTAATAATCCTTTTATGTAAACGACGTTCTAGTATACGACCCATATTTTTCCCTATCTCATCGCAGTACATGATTATTTGGTCATTATCCTTTAACAAACTGTAATTTGACAAATTATCATTTAACAATATTTTTGTATTTGGTGCGGGAAGGGAAGTACACACGGCTACACATCAAGCTATACAAAACCAGTTAATCTTGGCCTCACTTTACTAGATCTTTTCGCACAATGAACGATCAGATTATACTGGTTTTGTATAGCTTGATGTGTAGCCGTGTGTACTAGCAAGGCTGTCAAACATCTCCACAGAATGTACGGGCTCGTGAGAGGGGACTGACTCTGAACGACTTGATGGATCACAATCAGGTGTTGGATTGTTTACTATAGAGTTGAAAACACTGAAAAAGCACTGAAAGAGCCTCAGTCAGATCCTTGGACTGGCCCTTCTACATCAAAAATGAGCCGTTACGAAATACGTAGCCATTGCCCTCTCTCGCCAACATTTACGCCAAGGGAATCAGATGAATCGGTAGAACTATTAGGTATGACAGATAGTTTACCGAAAAATAGTACACAAGTCACTAACACCAACATTACAGTACCTAACAAAAATATTACACTCAACTTAAGTAACTGTAGCAACGTTACTCTTAATATTTCTTAATTATACCTAAGTATTTTTGTTATAACTTAAAGATTTTTTCTTGTGATTGTAAATGCTTTTTTTTTGCATTTAGTCATTTCCTCGCTGAGGTGGGATGAAAAGTTACGTGTTGCACTCGAGTGCAAAGATTTTTCACCTCGTGCTCTTTTGATTGCCTCGCTAACGCTCAGGAGCAACTTTGCACTCTTGTATAACAAATAACTATTAATTTTTGAGGTGAAAAAAAATGGTGGTAAATATATTCCCTTTGCCCTAATAAGGGATAAGTATCTTGAGAAAAAGTCTCTTGAAACAATGGGCTAGTTACATTCATAGTCTAATAGGTAGCTGTGTCCCTTCGAAGCTCGATCGGTATGTTTCGAGCGAGCAATGTGTTAAAGTGTTCGTTAAAAGGTTTGGAAGGTTTCCGCCGTGCTGCTGTTTTATTTTTTGTTTAAGGACGCGTTTACGGATTCTCGCGGTAAAATGTTTTTTTTAGTTTTACTACTACAAATATTTTGTGTTCGTAGATCTATGTTTTTCAACACGAGATCCAGCTAAAAAACGACACAGGGTCGGTGGCAGAGCGCAGATTAAGTACATCAATGGTTTTTCATTTCAAATTTTTGCGTAATTTATCATGACAGTGACCGCTAAAATGAACCTTAAGTCAAGCGCTTAAAGTTCACGCAATAACGATAAATTTGCCGAAAAATTAGCTTTGATTGTTATTTTTTTTCTGGCTCTGCTTGTAATATTTTGATACCATTTATAGAAATTATTGGAGTGGAACTTGTCTACTTCCATAAAATATTTTTAAATAAATAAATTGTCATAATATGTCATAAAAGAGAGAGTAATGTACCTAAAGTCAACACGATATCGCTAATTTTGTGCGGAGAGGCACAGAAAATATTCGTTTATTGCTCGTGGTCCACCCGCCTAGTCCACCTGGGTGTACCACGGGAAATTATTTTTGCCCGTGGTTCACCTGGGTGATAATATGATAACCTTAATTAAAGAATGTGAAGGTACTTTAATCCTAGTATACACACACAAAAGTACTAGGCTAACATAAGCTCAAGGAGGGATTCAACCTCATTATTCTGGGAAACCCAGAATAATTTAAATATACCACCTTGAACCTATGCTTGCCTAGTACTTTTGCTGGGTTTGGGATTCCCACAAGATAATTTCAGTTAGCTTGGAACCCAAAATCCAGATACGCCGGGAAACCCGACCCTTGCCCTGCGATGCCCTGAGAAGGCTGGGATGTTTGATCTGCTTCTGCAGGGAGGTGGGCTGGTAGGACGTACAATGGTCCACTTTAAGGTTTAAGTGCCGAATACAAATCTCTAGATATCTCCAAAGAACATAGAACTCCGCTAATATGGTACAACACATCCAAATTGAATTTAAATACATTCTGTTTATATTTGTGCCCATATTGTAATTTTTTTTTTTACTTAATAGATTAGACAACAATTTATTATCACTATTATTCTTTCGTTATACTACGATAAAAACATATGAACATTCAGGTGGACCACGGGCAAAAATAATCCGCTCGTGATTCAAAATTAGAATCCTGAGCATTAGCGAGGGAATCAAAAGAGCACGAGGTGAAAAATCTTTGCACTCGAGTGCAACACGTAACTTTTCATCCCACCTCAGCGAGGAAATAACTAAATTGGATGCCTGAGTTCTTAAAGTCACTAAATCCATTTTCTTCGTTTTGAGATATGAGCATTTGAAGTGCAAAAAAAATTGTTAAAAGAAAATGGTCGTTTAGATAAATTTGAAAAAAAATGGGACAATAGTTTATTGAGTAAGCTTTAATATGACGGTCTGAAAAAAAATATATTCTTATTGTAATGATCAGTATTAAATACTTTACATACAGGACTTATCGCAAAAATAGTGGAGTTAGGGACGACTAATGAAAATTCTATGGAATTAGTGACATATTTTCATAATTTAAGACCTTAATAAAGAACTTCTTTTTATCATTAGCCCTAGCTGTTAAGTTTAACACAAAATTAAACCTTACTTCTAATCCTCTAATTACTTTAAAATCACGTTAAATCAAATTGAACTCAGTTTCATTATTATATTATCTCTTTATTCATAAACTAGCTTTTGCCAGCGGCTTCGCCCGCGTGAAAATGAAGATTTTCCATACAAACTTTCATCCCTTATTTAACCCCCGTAGGGGTTGAATTTCAAAAAATCCTTCCTTATTCCTTGTCTACATCTTAAAGGGAACCTCTGTGCAAAATTTCAGCTTTCTAGGTCCAAGGGTTTGGGTTGGGCGTTGATGAGTCAGTCAGTCAGTCAGTCAGGACTTCTCTTTTTATTTATATAGATTTCTTCCTGCATATCGTTATTTACAAAATCCTGCTCTCTTGCTGAAGTAGTTGCTTCTAACAGCATGTCATCATAAAAGAGTCGTTTTTGAACCGGAACATACTCAAGCAGTTTCTTGATATCCTTCAGGATTTGCTGGTTTTAATGGTACCATCCCTTAGTAATAGTTGCAGAGATCTGCGATGATGGCCACCGATGCCAACACGATACAATGTCATCTTCTTAATATTTTGACCAGTCATTTAGGTAGCAAATTCAGGGTGTTAATATCTTTGAAAGCGTACATATACGCATACAGCTATTCCAGATAATTAATGATTAAACGAACTTACCAAGTGAAGTTCGATCATAATTATACGAGGGCTTTGTCCGAAGAGATTAGCATGAGAGATTACATGTAGTAGACATACGGTGTCGCCATCTGCACTGTGTTTGAGAGTTTTTTTTTTTTCTTTCTCCGTCTGGCAACCCCAGCCAACGAACTTCATTTACTTCAGAGCAGAGCACCCAATTGATATTTGAATGTTGAATCTGGGGAGATGGGAGGGTGGGATGCTAATCTCTTCGGACAAAGCCCTCGTATAATTATGATCGAACTTCACTTGGTAAGTTCGTTTAATCATTAATTATACTCAGCTTTGTCCTCGAGATTAGCATGAGAGATTACATGTAGATGTTGAGAGTTCCATGAAAATATCAACACTAATTAAACAGTTTTGTAGAAAAAACGAGAATCATTTATTTCCTTCAACACAAAAATAAATAAATTTAGTTATTTTCAGCTCATAATTCATAAAAAATAATAATTTGTGATCATCAATCAGTATTTAACAAAATATTTCTAGCAAAGGAATCATCACTCACATCAGTTATAATCTTATTATAAAATTTACCAAATGTTTTAGAATTATCGCTCCAGCCTGCTGTTTTTCGGATTACGTCTAAGCTTACTCCAAGTTGATGTGCCTTAGAAGTAGAGGCGTGCCTAGTGCTATGTGCAGTAAATATGGTCACATCAATTCCACTACTACATAACGTAGATTTTATCCATCTGCTCAGTGTCTGCGGAGTGATAGAATTATACGGTTTCTTTAAACTTACAAAGAGGTTATCAGTTCTTCTTATAGATCTTGTTATTGAAATATAAGATTGCAATGCAAGAGCAGGGCATATTTCTGGCCGTTCCCGGAAAAGAGGCAGTATTAATATTGGTTGTGATGATCCTAGTCGGGACGTTTTTATTAAGTTTGGAATTTTAATTCTAATTTCGTTATTAAATACTTCTACATTTTTTATATTAATTTTAGAAAATGTCTGGACTCGATGTGCGGTTGCCAGTGCAAGCAAAGTTATTAATTTCTTAGATATTTTCTCTAAGTTAAGTGTCTCATTTGGGTACCAGTTAGCTAAAAAGTTAAGGACTATAGATGTGTCCCAAGTAATGTTGTACTTAGGTAGTGGAGGTCGCAATCTAAAAATTCCTTTAAACAACCGTTTAATACAGTCATCTTTACCTAATTCTTGGCCAAGAATCAGGGAGAGAGCTGATCTACAACTATTTAATGTTCCATATTGAGCACCTGAATTGTACAATCCTGTTAGGAAATTTATGACATTTGGAACCGAGGCTGAATATAAATCAACATTGTTTATTTTACAGAATTTGAACCACTTTTTGAGGCATGAATCATATTGCTTCAGTGAGTTCTCCGACAGTGAGGCTGTCATGAGAGGTATAGAATCTAGTGGTATATTTCTTTTCAGGAATGACGTCCTGATAATATTCCGGCAACCAGGGTAATTTTCTGATGCACCTTCCGATTGCTGGAATGAGAAATAATTAAGTTTTTACTTGAATGGAATATGAGAGGTTCAGTTATGAGTAAACTGTTAAATAATGGGTACCACGGTTGCGTGGGCCACATCGGTACTATCATAATGCCCTTAGCCTTATCATTGACAATTTTTCTTAATGCCTTTAGTATGATAGCTATTGGGGGGAAACTATAAAAATACATATCAGACCACGAGATAGTGAATGCATCTATAACATACGCGTCAGGGTCTTTGTGCCAAGATGCGTATTTTGAGCATTTTTTATTGACTCTACTGGCAAATAGGTCTATTTCTGGAGCACCATATTTTCGTACGATTTTATGAAATGCGGCATGTGACAATTCCCACTCAATATCCGGGTGGACACGTCGCGATTCCGCATCTGCGATATGGTTATCTGTCGAGCTAATATATGACGCAAATACTACTATATTACGTTCCTCACACCACTGCCACAGTTCTCTAGTAATACTCGTGAGGTGAGGAAACTGAACACCTCCCATACGGTTGATGTATGAAATAGCGGTGGTATTATCAATCCGTAATAGTATCTCGCAGTCGTGATACGACTTGGCAAAGGTCCTAAGTCCTAAAAAGGCAGCTAGGATTTCTAAATAATTTATATGTCGCGACTTTTCACTATAGGTCCACAATCCGCTCGCACGCTCATCCCCACAGGCTGCCCCCCATCCCGTAGTTGAGGCATCACTATAAATTATTAAACTAAAGTTATTTGTTTTTATTTTATTATTGGGACTTTTCATTGCCTGAGCCCACCATTTGAGGTCTGGCATGATAGACTGTGGAATGCTCATATATTTGTCATAGTTGACATCGTCTTTTATGTTCAGAAATTTACAACGCTCAAGTTCCTTAGTATAGAGCCAGCCGTATTCAACGGCTGGGCATGCAGAGGTTAGCAAACCCACTAACCTTGCGAATTCCCTGACTTTACAACGATCTAAAACAAGAAATTTATGAATTTCAATTTTTATTTTTTCCCGTTTTTCTATAGGTAGGGAAATCTGTAAACGTTGTGAGTCTATAATGAAACCTAAGAATTTACAAGTATTATGAGGGGTAAGAATACTTTTTTCAGTATTTATTAAGAACCCAAGAGCTTTCAGAAGTTTAGTAGTGTCCGATATGTTGTTCAGGCATGAATCGAAAGAGTTTGAAATAAGTAAGGTATCATCTAAATAAATAGTCGATAAATGACCGCAAGATCTAAGTAAGCCGATCACTGGTTTCATGATCTTCGTGAAAACCAAAGGAGCAGTATTCAGTCCAAAGGGTAAGACATTAAATTCATACAGTCTATTTTCAAATTCAAAGCGAAGGTACTTTTTAAAATTATCATGAATTCGGATAAGAAAATATGCGTCTTTTAGATCAATTGTACTCTTAAAGCAATCCTTAGAAATAAGCTTAATTGCCGTACGTAGGTCTTCTAGCTTAAAATGTGATGTATCAATAAACTTATTTAGTGCCTTTAGATTTAATATAAATCTTGATTTGCCGTTTGATTTTGGAACTAAAAATATAGGGGACAAGAATTGCTCAGCGCAGGCTTTACATTCTGCGATGGCTCCTATACTAAGCAGATTTTCAATTGTTCTTTCAAACTGAGCTTTCTCAGAGACGGAGTAGAATCTTTTTGTAGGGATAATGGTCTGGTTCACAGGCCTTGAAAATGGAATCTGATAACCATCGATCCATGATAGGATGTTTTTATCACCCGTCAAAAGTGACCATTGGTCGCGAAAGTAAGATAGCCTACCGGCGTAATTTACCGAGTCTATCGGCGGCGGCTGCGAGTCCGATCTTGACGCGACGATTGTTTCGAAGAGTTGTCTTGATGGCTCTTGTTGAATGCAGGCTCCTTCGTCCTCTGGTTCCACCTCGGCCTGTGACTCAGGGGAGGACCACGCCAGTTTAAATTTCTCTGGTGCGGTTTATTTTTATTCTTCACCGATTTTTTGTTCGGTGGATACGGGGTGAATTTTAGGTCAGCTCCTGACTTTGTGATAGCTTTTGCTGCTCTTAATGCTTCCGATAGATCTTCGCTGAAAAGGAATTTGTCTATTTTTGTAGCTTGCAGCTGATCTTTTAGGTCTTTTTTCAGATTGTACAGAACAAAGCTCCTGCGTGTGACAGAGTCTGAATACTGCCTATCACACAAAAGTTTGATAGCGTCCATGAGTAATTTGATTAACGCCGTATCCTTAGGTTCCGATGAAATCAGTAAGGTGAGCGCTTCAGCTAAACATGATATCGCGGAGGAAGTTTGTCCTTGTTTGAGTTCGATGCCCTTGTCTCTTTTGTAGACAGTCTCTGAGATAGCGGCCTTGACCTCAGGATTGAGAACGGGGGCATCAATTGAAGTACAATTTGCTGGAGGCAAATATTTTTTCAAGAGTTCCATGCGGTCATCCTGAGATAAGCCTGTAGTGGCTATGTGCTGCAGGCGTATCGCAAGGTCAGATTGAATATTAATACCATACGTCTTAGTTCTAGATGGGTCCTCCCCTAATATTTCCATGAGCTCGACGTCCAGCTCCAAAACTGCAGATGACGCATCTGCTTGCAATAGTGGCGCAGGCACCGGTAGTGGCACTGCGGCACTGGTGGACGGCTGAGGTTCTGCGGTACTTGTCGACGGTTGCGGATTGGTGACGGCGCCTGCCGTTGTTGTAGGCATGTCTGAAATGGACATTGAACCATTTTAAGTATATATTTTAGGTAACGTGACAGCCCCATAAGCTTGCCGCATTGACCTACTTAGTTTTAGGTAGGTAATTTAATAGTAAAGTAACAGTCCCACAGACTGCTCGCAGTACTATATAATATCGCAAAGTGACATTCCCAAAAAATGCCCGCATTGCTTTCATTATCCCACTAAACGTGGCTACCGAATTTAGGTAGGTAGTATAATAGTAAAGTAACAGTCCCACAGACTGCTCGCAGTACCATATAATATCGCAAAGTGACATTCCCAAAAAATGCCCGCATTGCACTCGTCCTGTTTGACCTGGTTCAATAATCACGTTTTAGCGAAGTGACAATCCCATAGATTGCCCGCAGCACTAGTTTATACGTGAGAATATGTTCGTAAGCGTTAATTTTTTGAACATGTGGGTAGATGTAGTTTTTTACCTTCAATGCATAGACGCTCGGGCTGCGGCGGCGCCGCTGTACCACACCTTGGTGATCTTGACCTTGAACGTGAGCGCGATGATGTAGAACTTGATGAAGAAGACGACGATGAGTCTGACGATGATGATCGCCTCCCTGTTGACCTATGTCGATCTCTGCGTCGAGCACGCATTAGTTTACGCTCTAACTTTTTGAATTTATTTGCAATAGCTTCATAATTCTCTTCCACTATTCGAGAACGTTTAACCATGGTTAGAACAAACCGCGTGCACGACACAAAATTATATTTTTTTTACAGAAAGTGCGCGTTATGGCGAAGCACTGAATGTGTAATGAAGTTCGTTGGCTGGGGTTGCCAGACGGAGAAAGAAAAAAAAAAAAAACTCTCAAACACAGTGCAGATGGCGACACCGTATGTCTACTACATGTAATCTCTCATGCTAATCTCGAGGACAAAGCTGAGTATAATGATGGCTTAACAATGGCTTAACTTAAGCACAGCTATTGCAGTTATTGATGGCTTACATGGAAAACGAGTCAAATTAGATGAAAAAACGGGAGAAATTCTATTAGATGTAGAGTTGATCTTAGTGAAATTGAAGAAATGGATGTTTAATATTATGATGTATCATATAATGAAAACAACGTTTCGAATAGGTTTTGAATTTCAAGCTCTGGGCCAGAAAAACCTAGTTTTTTTTCAAAATTCAATTCAAAACCGTTGTTTTTATTATATGATACATCATAAACTTCAATTTCACTATGATGAACTCCAGTATCTGATACAAAACTCCCGTTTTTTCATTTAATTTGACTTGTTTTCCATGTAAGCCATCAATAACTGCAATAGCTGTGCTTAAGTTAAGCCATTGTTAAGCCATCATTATCTGGAATAGCTGTATGCGTATATGTACGCTTTCAAAGATATTAACACCCTGAATTTGCTATTCATTTTATCATTATTTATTTCATTTGTCGAAATCGTAGCACTCTGTGAACTAAAATCTTGAATAATTTATGTGCCGAGTCGTAATATCATTATATGCGGGTAGTTCTAAAATAAGAACGGTATAACATCTACCAATACACTTATTTGTTTCCTGTATCAACACTGGCAGAGTTTTAAAATACATGGATTTAGTGACTTTGTCACCACATTGGACTTGGGTATTTTTTGCTTAAATTTGTAACTTAGTGACTTTTAGAACTCAATTTAGAGGATTTAGTGATTTTAGGAATTGGAAAAAAGCCACTTCGCGACATTTAATTTAGAAAAGGGTGAGACCATCTGATAGAGAAAAAAAAAAGATATTTTTTGTACTGGTAAACTCAATATCGGTAAAAATGGACTTAGTGACTTTTAGAACTCAGGCATCCAATGCAAAAAAAAAGCATTTACAATCACAAGATACTTTTATTTCAGTTTAAGTATTATCTACTTCATTATGATAGCTAAGTATTACAGAAAAATCTTTAAGTTATAACAAAAATACTTAGGTTTTTATTAAGAAATATTTAGAGTAACGTTGCTACAGTTACTTAAGTTGAGTGTAATATTTTTGTTAGGTACTGTAATGTTGGTGTTAGTGACTTGTGTACTATTTTTCGGTAAACTATCTGTTCTACCGATTCATCTGATTCCCTTGGCGTAAATGTTGGCGAGAGAGGGCAATGGCTACGTATTTCGTAACGGCTCATTTTTGATGTAGAAGGGCCAGTCCAAGGATCTGACTGAGGCTCTTTCAGTGTTATGGCTCCTACAATGCCTTTACATATTTTAGGCTTATTTTGAATGGAATCCTCTATATATCCCTCCACAACCGCATTAGACTTCCAGCCTCCATGGCGCTTAAGGGACAGGAGCTCAGTTCCTGAATCGGCCAAAAGTGTGGCTGAAGTTCGTCGGAAACAATGGCCCGTGTACAACAGGGGTTCTGGAATTTCAGGAAATGTTGCTATTTCTCGCGGGATACTGCCAATTTTATTAGCACCCATAGGTTGTCTTACACACTTTCCGTTGCGATATTGTAGAAAAAATCGCTTGATTGGAGTGTTAGGCGGGCGTAAGGCTTGATATTTCTCAACAATTTTTACGTATTCCTTGCGAATGACGAAGTTACGGTCTCTTTTTGTCTTTGTATTATGTAAATGAATTAATAGTAGGTAATTCATCTGAATGTTTCTCAACTGAATGTTTCTTTGTGACATTAAGTTGTGTTAGTTCGTTAGTTCGACATGCTCCGTTTATACCAATAATGAGAACAACCTGTAACGTAAAGGGAAAGATAAATGAATAAAATTGATATTCATGCATAATTAGGTACGCCTATCAATATCTACTAAGTACTTATTAGATTATGTTAAGTAGTTGAGTAGACTGAATGCGCAACTGACTTACTTTTGCCGCCAAATATACGGAATCAGGTGCTTCGTTAAGAAACTTTTCAATTTCAGATGCTGTAAAAACCTTCGATTTTTTTGGTTGATGACCAGATGAGACTCTTTTTAAAAATGCCACTAATTTAGGATATTTGTCGATATGTATGTCTTTTTAGGGTTCCGTAGTCAAATAGGAACCCTTATAGTTTCGCCATGTCTGTCTGTCCGTCCGTCCGTCCTCGCTTAATCTCTGTGACCGTTAGCACTAGAAAGCTGAAATTTGGTACCAATATGTGTATCAATCACGCCGACAAAGTGGTAAAATAAAAATTGGAAAAAAATGTTTTATTAGGGTAGCCCCCCTATATGTAAAGTGGGAAGTGATTTTTTTTTTTATTTCAACCCAAACGTGTGATATATTGTTGGAAAGGTATTTAAAAATGAATAGGGGTTTACTAAAATCATTTTTTGATAATGTCAATAATTTCGGAAATAATCGCTCCAAAAGTAAAAAACAATGCGTCCCCCCCCCTCTAACTTTTGAACCATAAGTTTAGAAAATATGAAAAAAATCTGAAAAGTAGAACTTTATAAGGACTTTCAAGAAAAATTATTTTGAACTTGGATGGAAACAACAGATGGAAACAGCAGTTAACCAATATAATTTGGTCCCTGAATCGTATGAGCGCCTATACAATCCAGAGGTCAAGTTTCATTGGTCCTTTGAAGAAATTGTATAAATTATAGCATACCGTTTTGGTACGGAACCCTTCATGTGCGAGTCCGACTTGCACTTGGCCAGTTTTTTCATCTTTATTGTTGCTTTTAACATTGAATACGTACTCCATAGAGTGCTTGATTTCTTGGTCTCGGATAGTTCAATAAAATAAGCCAGCAAAACGTTTTCTGAGAAAGTTTTGGCTCCTTTAGCTAGTCGCCACGTGTTGAACATATCGTATTGTTTCAAATATTTTTCGCTTGATTGTTGAGGAAGAAAGCTCATTTGCGCATTATTAACACTTTCAGTCAATTCTGTTGGCGTCAAATAAACTTCTTCGTCGCTAGAATCACTCATTTTAGGTTTATCACTTGTTCCTAACGTTTTAACAATATGACCTGAAAAGAAAATGGCGCGCGCAAAGCAAATTAAAAAAAAAGTACACCAAGAAAGTTCCGAGTCTGAGTTTTTAACAAATTAAATAACCCTCCTTTTGGGCTTCGCCGCAGTCGGGTAAAAAAAGAGGTTGTATGATAAATTCGGCACCATAGAGAATAATCGAATGAATGAATGATCGGTGATAAGTGTGAATGTTCGGTATGATGTTTTGAATTCACAGACTTAGCTTGCACACGATGTTCTAAATTCAAATTACTGTAACACTCTAGAGGATAAAACAGCTTTTGCACTCAGATATCGAAGAGCAAAAAGACTCTTTCCGAGATGGGGGGATGAAAATAATTTGTTCCTGTTAGGTATTCTATGATTGTACAGAGCTTATTTAAAGACTTATCAATCACTCATTAAATATTCAAAAAACACAAAAAAAAGTAAAAAAACTTAAAATTTATTTTCTACCAATTATACCTATGCCAATTTGCCCTTATTTTCCGATTGCCAGATCGTTCTGCCTTATTAAGGGTTAATGGGGTTCGACGTCCGTACTAGTGATGTGCCTAGTGGCAATATTGCCACTGCCGGTAAAATACCAAAATTGCCAGCAGCATTGGAAATATTGCCAAAGTTGCCAGTCAATGTAGACTAGGGCCTATAAATACGAATTTTATGTGTATTACATAGTTTCCGTACTTAATTTGACTAATAATTAAGAAATATTCCCAAATATTTCCACTCCCGGCAATCTTGCCACCAAAATTCCCACATAGGGCAATATTGCCGGCAACGGCACATCACTCCGTACAATAATTTATTAGGATATTCATTCAAATTACTGTTTATTGAAATGTTTCTTAATATTTAATACACAAGTAAAAAATATCTACAAAGAGGTGTATAGGTGGCCTTAAGTATTTTTCACCAGTCTATTTTAGTAGGGTGATGTAGAGGCAAAACACTAAAGCCGCAATAACAGAAAAAAAATTGTATGAAGATACAAATACCATCATCACTATCACTATCACTATATTATATTATTATAAAACAAAGTCCTCCGCCACGTCTGTCTGTCTGTCTGTTCACGGCAAACCAAAAAAAAAATCATCCCTTGGGAGTTAAATAGTGGATGAAAGTTTATTGGGAAATATCCCAACAATACCTAATTTCTTAAGTTGGCCCGCGTATATTATATTATTCGACATATACGCGGGCGATACTAAAACTTAATTTCCTGAGCCGAATATTCCTACCAACTTAAGAAATCAGGTATTATTATAACTTGGCCAGGCTCAGCGTGGATTGAGTCAATCAACGGTGCGTGGGCCTGTCGATGTTGATCCGAATTAACGTTTAGAAAAGAAGTGTGATTCTAAGTACTTCTACTTTCAGACACTGTTTCCATGTTTTTAAGCAAAAGTTACACTTACAGACAGACCTTTTAAATATCTCTGGGAAGTCATCATATTTCTTCATTCAGATCCCGCCTGTCCCTTTGTTAGCCTCCCCCAGTGACACCCTAATCCGAGGCTCGTACCCCACAGAGGGTACCCATAGCGCGCAGTAGTCGCTTAGTTTATAAGTTATTAGCCAATGACTAAAAGCCTTTTTTTTTTGGGGGGGGTTTAATCATCAAATGACTCCTCCCGCTCTGGGCGGTAGCAGTAGGGAATGTCAGACTTGAACTGACTAAAAACCACCCATGTTTCTTCTTAGCCCTTGTGCCGAGGCTGCGGTATCTCTTTCGAACAACCCGCAGCCCCGACGGGTGACTAAAAGCCTTACACATAAGTAAAAAGTTCTATGAATTCTCGTACCAAACAAATATTGCACTACATTTTTGTTCTATTTGCACTGTAGCTACGAGTGCTACGGCGTAGCGTATGTTGTTGTCTGCGTAGCTGTCTACGAGACGAGTTGTAGCAGATACTTACAGTTCGTAGCATAGGTGCGTAACTGCGTACGATACGAGACGGCATTGTATCGTCAATCGTCAGTCACACTTGCCTAAATTTACGTAGCTAAGCCTCGACGGCTAAAAGTACGCCTCGAGCGACATATTAATATTATTATTTATTTATTTATCTATTACTTACTTCTTACTTCATGGACTTATAGTTTACACAATTGCTTTTATCAAGATACACCGTGTTAAAAATTACGTTTTTTTTTCGAAGTTTTTTCTGACCTTTTTATAACGGCTACGTGAAAATATGATACGAGCGTCTCGTTCATTTTAGAATTGACCACGCCCTCTGTCGGTGCAGGACCGCGTTCCTAGAAACAAAAGTTCGCAATGATCGCTTAATTTAAGGGCACGACCTGTAGCGTTAGCCCTACTAACAGCATCATCTAGGTATGGGTTTGTGCTACATTACTGATATTTTTAGATGTAGAATGTGTTTACGAATATTTAGCGCAGCTGTGAGAGACACTGTTTTCTTTCTGTTTTTATTTTACTTTATTTTGCTGTTTCATACGTTTGTACAATGTACAGTCGAACAAGCTAATAAGTATTTGTATTTTGATTAGCAGCAACTCTCATTTAACACGTCTATAGACGTGGCGTGGTTGGGTGAGCTGTAAAATATAGTTCTTTTTTTGTCTAGGTCTCCTATACGCGATGGCATTAATCTCAAGACGGCACCCAAGCCTGGGACGGAAGAGGCAGCTAAAAGACACGCTTTGCCGCGCAAACGACAGCAGTCATCACGAGCTTTCCCAGGGCAACGTAAATACACATCGGAATTTAATCAGCATGGCAACAATGAGTATTATTTTGTGAAGTAGGTACAAATCATATTATTGAACTCATATTATTGAATCTCTACCCTGTATACTTGTTAGCTTGTTCGACTGTACTTGTGGCAAGTTCTAAATAATCTTTTCCTTAGAAATGTCGGTCAATCAATTATTTATCATTTCTTTTAGCGATTCTCGTAGTGACTAAAGAAATTACTCGAGTAAAGAGTACATAGTTTACCCCTAGGCGCAGGCCATACATAAAAGGCGTCGGGTGCGGACATAGCACGGCGCTTTGTCGGCACACGGAATGACGTGGCTCGGGCGTGGATATGACGCACCGCGCGCGTATCCTAAATTGCGCTTTATTTCTATACACTTGGTATGAAATTTGAATGGAATGGGAAGCCGCCCACGCCGTATCCTCGCCCGACGCCATTTATGTGTGGCCCGCGCCTTCGACGCATAGCCCACTGGTAAGTGGAGGCAGAGACGCGACGGATTGGCTCTGTTTGTATCTCTATCTATCGGTTCTACCGTGCCGCGACCCTAGTATACGAGTGCACTGCCATTTGTTCGTAAAGAAAATGTAGATCATGCGGCGCGCCGCTTGTGCGCGACGCCGGACCAATTAGAATCAATTTTTTTTAGTGAGGAAACATCCCTAATCACCACCCAGTGAGGGTTGGTAAATGTCACATATCTTTAAATATTTCGTTTCTAAGACATTTTTTTTTTTCGTTTTTGTTTCTTCAACGTGAAGAGAGCAGTGTTTATGAAATAAATTACACAACGTAATGCGCCTGCTCGGGTACGAAATTACGACCTCCAAGTCGTAAGCGGGCCCGTTACCAAAGAGCCACCAAAGGTCTGTCTGGCGTGGTAATTATTCGAGAGGAATAATATAAAAAAAAAACGTTAATAATTTCGTAACAAAATTTATTCAAGTATATAAATATTTTTAATATGTTACATTTAAATTCAATTGCGTGTAGGAATCATTGCCCAACTCAGTAAGGCTAATTAGCTAATCAACAGATACAAAAAATGGGACAACATTTAAACATAAGCGATTACACTATTATTACATTGTGTTATTTCATTTGTTCTAAAACAATTGGTATCATTTTACTACAGATCCATATTTTATAAGCTTTTTTCAAAGGACATTATCATCACAACTTGATGAAAAGCAAATTATAATAGAATAGCTCGGACAAAGCACTTTGGAAGACATTCTTCATCATGAAACTAATTTAGCTACTTCTTCCTACATTTTATTTTATGACATGGATCAATGAGTAAATATAAGGTGTAAACAGAGACTTCACGAAACCATCAACCAAGTATTCTATCTGAGTAACTATACGCAAAAGTTATTGCTGCGAAACGACTTTTTTGTTGGCGTAAAACATCACGGTTTACGGTAGGGCCCGATGTAACACACTCAAAAAAATTTGTTAAATACCTCCATGACCACAGAGGTCATGGAGGTATTTAAAGTAAAATTATAAAATTAAAAACATGCATTTAAAAAGAAGTTGTAACATTGACTTCCAATATCTCCGTAACGAGAAGGTTCACAGGTTAGGCCAAAAAACAAAAAAAAATCGCTATGACGGGAAACAAGTGCCTTTCGGTTTCGTGAAGTATCTTCGCTCATTATTAGTTTCCCTAAATGTTGTGACAAGGACGCGATGTAAATAATTAAAATACTTGAACCCTCCACGAAGCTGTCAACCAAGTATTCTTCAAATCAAACTAAGTAACTCGACGCAAAATAATATAGCTGGGATGTGACTCTTTTGAGGTACTGAATCGCGTTTTACGGTAAGCCTCAATGTAACGCACTTAAAACATTGAACTGGTGAGTAGTAAAGAGGTCGTAATTAAAGTAAAGGTTCAGTACATTAAAAACTTATAAAAATAAAAGTTAGAAACTAGAAGGCTTGGAACCTTCTAGTTTCGGTGTATGGTCTTGAATAAAAAAATCACAATGGATTGAAGAACAAGTGCTTTTCGTTAAGGGTACTTTTACACCCAATACTCTGTTAAAACACACATTTTTATTGCTTTAAAATGATACCTATGGGCAGTATTGATAAGTGCACTAAAAACCAGGCACTTGTGGGACAAGAAAATAATCTCATAATTATTTTGTAAAAGCTTATGATACCATGTTAAAAAGCTATTGGTTCGATTATTAAGTAAATTTTAAAATATGTAACAATAAGGCGGCGTCCTAATTGGCAACGCTCGTTGATCGAACGATGCGTTCCCGTCGTACGACGA
Organism: Diarsia dahlii; assembly: GCA_949775195.1. Taxonomy (NCBI): domain Eukaryota; kingdom Metazoa; phylum Arthropoda; class Insecta; order Lepidoptera; family Noctuidae; genus Diarsia; species Diarsia dahlii. The sequence continues at coordinate 17,727,409 of OX459191.1, read as the reverse complement.
GATTAAACACACTAGTTTCTTCAGTGTGTCCTAATAGAGCTTGCAAGTGATCGTGTGATCACAGTGAAATGTTTAAAACGATCGTACGATCGTCCAATCAAAGCTACAAATCTCTTCTGATTGGTTATGCGCCATCGCGCGAGCAGAACGCGGGGGGGCGGGGTACGGCACAGGTGAGTCGAGATGCGAGAACGCATCGTTCGGTCGTACGATCGTGCGTTGCTAATTAGGACACCAGTTGGACCAACGTACGATCATTTTCATCGCACGACGATGAACGCATCGTTCTATCCTACGACCGCTGCCAATTAGGACGCCGCCTAACAGAGCTGTACTATTTGTTAAAATTACTAATGGCACTTGTGGTCTTGAGATTTACATGACATAAACATCACGCCTGTAATCCCCGAAGGGATAGGCAGAGGTGTACCTAATAGTACAACAACCACGATGGATAATTATCTAAAATGACTCATGAATTACAGTCCATCAAACAAGTAACTTCGCGTTATACGCTGAGGCGACAACCTTATAACACTTTACAACGAATTTATCTAATTTGTCTATACAAATATTACAACTTTAATACAATACTTTACACAAACATCGATAACTTTTAGAAGTATAAAATAAGTACATGCAAAATAATTTTAACAAATCGTACAACGGGTTGCGTATGTTCAGAGGGCTGATCCCAACCTCTTAGAGGAATATTACTTTAATCATACTCCACTCTTACCTGTTACCAAGGTGTATTGTGTACCCAGTGGCAGGGTTGTGGAACTCAGATAGGCAGTCTCTCCATGTAAAATACCGGTTAGATTGGAAGCCGATCCCACCAACATAGTCAAAAGAGCCAACGCAGATAATGATTACTTGATCTTACCGCAGTGCGTGAAAGAGATGACGCTTTAGAAAAGTTAGATTAAAATAATAATCCTACAAGAGGTGTTGATGCCGTACAGTTCAGCGACTGTCTACTGTTGCACGGCCGCGTTCGCGATGATGGACGGAGAGTTGATGACCTCTCCCAGGCTGTCTAGCAACTCTCTACGGTAGTCGTCGAAGTCGCCGTCAACCTACGAAGAAAGAAGATAATGAATAAAACATTATTATTTATTGTTTTACTACAAACAATGCTGCATTCAAAGTTTTCAGCAAAAATTGCAAACTACCACTGTACACTACCCCCCTATTCCCACCATTCTCTACTTTAGAAACTTGGATTAGAACTTGAAAAATGGTTAAGCATTATTTTGTGAATATCTGACATGCCGCGTCCTGACCAAAGCGATCGCCGCTTGAAACCCGCGACCGTCGCGTTCATTTTGTTCAGCAAACCAGAAGATGCGGTGGGTGGCACGAATAAATGTTGACTTCTACTCTTTCTGCACACGACAATATGGACTTATTCGTGCTAATGTTCGCTTTGGTTAAGACATGTGGTCATGGTGATTAATGCAAAGTAGAATATCCTCATCGTACCACCATAAAATACATAGCTTGCTTTGTCACGTTTTGGACCTCGTAAACACGCAATAAAGTTAATGTGGTTCGAACAAAACGTTATTTACTAACTACAATTTAAAGAAATATAATTTTAATAAAAATATGTAAAAGTATTAAAAAGGGAAGAATGTCAGGGTGTCAAAAAAGCTGTCTATTTATATTGGAAATAAGAAATATACCCGTACCTCATTGATGGTCTGATCCTCAATGACGTAGAGAGTGCACTCGGTCTCCCTGATGAGTCGCTCGTCGTGGGACACTATGACCACGCCTCCTTTGTAGTCATTGATCGCTTCCGCTAACGCGTCTATACTCTCGATGTCCAAGTTGTTTGTAGGCTCGTCCTGTGGTTACAATAGTGTTTGACAAAACATCTTGGAGAAAACATGAAGAATGTAGTGTATGCAGGAGGTAATCTCCGAATACTGTAATTCGATTCAGTGTTATAGGCAAATTATAGGATAGGTTTTATGTTATAGCATAGTCGGATTAGGATCCGACTTTACTTTTACTCTACTTTTTTCAATTATGTACTAGCATAATGTAACAGATGGACACCACAGTACAGAGTTCATTTTAACTTAGTATATAGTTTTTACTAACTCGTAACAAGAGGAAGGAAAATTTCAATATTCCTTATTCTGGGGAGTGAGATGCTCCCATCTCGTAATATAAGGTTTATCTGGATGTAGTTAGTGTATTCAATGGTCTTTCGAGTCTAAACATAAACATAGATTCAAAAATCTTACCAAAATAACAACATCAGGCGCCATAAGGGTGAGTTCAGCTAACGCGACCCTAGCCTTCTGGCCACCACTGAGGTCCATCATCTTGATGGTATGCGCGTGGCTGGCCAGCCCGAAGGTGCCGAGAGCCTTGCGCGCCTTCTCGTACTGCAGCCCGAACAACCGCTGGAGGTACTCGGCCGGAGTCTCTTCAGCAGTTAAGTGCTCGCCGGAATGCTGGTCGAAACGACCTATCCGCTAAAGGAGGAATTATGTGGGTTAGATTTGTGTGTAGACGCATTAGAAAAAGAAAGACAGTCCCCCAAAACACCCGCCCTTCGACACTTCCTAGTGTTTGAGCTGGAAAAAAGAAAGAAGCTGGCGGAACAAACTCCCCAGCAACCCATCTGTCTGTTAAGTAAATTAAGTTAGATAGAAGAACCAGACTCAATACAATAGTAAGGTGTAAGTTAATGCTAAGTTTATATCCGTTGGCTAACTTCATGTCAACTTTTATTTACATGAGATCAGACTTATGATTCATTCAGTTTTTAAATAGTTGATAAAATAAATGTACTAACCAGTCTATGATTCCTAATGAGCTCTCCTTGTACGGGCGCTAGTTCACCCACAAGCAGTTTGAGGAAGGTGGACTTGCCCACTCCGTTGGGTCCCACGATAGCGATACGCGAGTTCAAGTCTATGCCGAAGTCTACGCCACGGAACAGAGGCTTCTGTCCGGTGAAGTTGAAGTTCACGTCTGTTGGCCAAAATAGAAATGGTTATTATGGAATGTTAATAATTAGGTGCAGATGCACTTTATTATATGATATTTGTAGATAATTATTTCCAGTACGAATTCAACATTTTAAGTTTTTTTTTACTCTTTAATGATTTAGTACAAAATCTGTCGGACTGAGTTTTCTACCTTACTAGCTGATGCCCGCGGCTTCACCCGCGTGGATGTCGTTCAAATTATATACTAAAACCTTCCTCTTGAATCACTCTATCTATTAAAAAAAACCGCATCAAAATCCGTTGCGTAGTTTTAAAGATTTAAGCATACAGACAAACAAACAGACAAAAATAGCGACTTTGTTTTATACTATGTAAGGATAAGGATTTTGACCGACATAATGTTAAAGTTAAATCTGTGTGGTTCTTTCTTCAAAAGACCATCTCAGACACTAATCTGCATAGTCCTCATGAGGGTTATACCCAGATTATGTCTGGGCCTTAAAAGAGACCTCTGCTGAGTTTGTTTCGGCTGTTTCTTCTCAGAGGTACGAAACAGCGGCTCCATCTAGTAATATACAAGTGTTTGTTGAAACCTATTTGCAAAATAACATAAACTAGCCTGTAATCCCCGAAAATTTATGCAGAGGTGTAACTAATAGTACACCACATTTCGCCAGTTATGTTTATGTCCCATATAATAATTGCCATCTACCGGGCACAAATCCAGACTCCGTGGCTGTTACTGATAAATTCCTGATGGAAAAACCCAATAACACAATTTTCACAATTTTTTTTTTTTTTCTAATTTAACTTTCCTCTCGCAGGTCTGCTGGAAGAGATTTCTTATGAAATAAGCAGTACCTTTGTGCTGTTCTATTCTTTTTATGTATTTTCCTTTTTTTTGTATTTTGTGTGTACATAAATAAATAAACACTTTGCCCGACCCAAGAATCGAACCCAGTCGCGCTTGGAGCCGATAGACCAGTAGGCAGAGGCAGTCAGTCGATGCAGTCGAAGTTATTTGCAAAATAAACATAATTTATCATGATCACTTAGTATCCCTCTCCTAGAGAGAGGAGGCCTGAGTCCCTGCAGTGGGAACATTATATGCTGATGATGATGACTTTACTTTCGGTACTACGTACTGAGCAAGCCAAGAATGGGCGGCTGCAGCGGCGGCGGGTCGGGGAAGGAGAACTTGACGATGTACTCCTTGGGGCGCTGCAGCAGGGCTGTGGGCGCCGCGCTGTCCTCGTCCTCGCGCTGCGCCTTGCTGCGGCCCTTCTCTTGCTTACGGGTCAACGCGTCCTTTTGTTTCTTTTCCTGTTGTTCAAGAAGTTTGATTTTTTATGAATGGTGCTATTATTGTACAAAAAAAAAATGAATAAATTGGTATTTAGATATTAATGTAGGATGTTAGTTCGGATTGCACCATCATTTGAAAAAATAAATTGAAAATTAATCCAGCGATGAGAGAATGCGTGTGGAAGCGATAAGAGGAGTATGGCGAACGACTTAAGATGATGCCAATGAATAGGAAGAGTGTTTATAGTAAGGAAGTTTCACCTCCTGCTCCTTACATTATGGTATTTAGAAATATTAGAAGCTCTATCTTTCGACATTCTAATTGTCTCCAAACTCTTTCTCTATCTGTCCCTCAGAAATAACCTTCACTATCTGTAGTGGTAAGGTATCCCCATAAGCCGATTCCAGGAGGTTGCTTTTTGTTTGTTAGAACAAGTGATGGAGATGCCAATGGAAAGAGAAAATGCGAACCCGGGAAATGCGAATCTAGCTCAGCTCATAATTATTTTTTTCTAACATTGTTTCAAGATTTAAAACAAAGCAGCGCGTTACAATGCGATGTGAATCACACTAATATTATAAAGGCAAAAGTTTGTGAGTGTGTTCCTATGTTTGTTACTTCTTCATGTCTAAACGGCTGGAGCGATTTTAATAAAATTTGGTATGAAGTTAGCTGACACCCTGGATTAACACATGGGATATCCCGATTTTATCTTCCCATGGGATAATTATCGAGTTGTAGCGGGCGAAGCTGCTGGCAACAGCTAGTATGATGTATATCTAGATTTTTCGGGCCAGGAACCTTGTCAAGTTGTATTAACAATATATAAATAGCACTTACAGCTTGTTTCTTCGACTGTCCATGCGCCTTCAACTCCTTAATCCTCTTCTCTTGCTTCTCGTATTCCTTGATCATCTCTTTCCTCTTCTGAGCGTGCATCTTCTTGAACATGGAGTAGTTGCCCTTGTAGTAGTACAGTTTCTGGGTGTCCAGGTGAATGATTTCGTTACATACGTTGTCTAAGAACGACTGGTCGTGGGAGACTACCAGAAGTGTCTTCTTCCAACCTTGCAGGTAGCTGGAAACGGAATATTGTTGTATTTCTACTACTACTTTCGGGGAATACATGCGTGATATTTTTTTTTATTGTATGGAATAATCCAGTAGCCAAGAGTAAATTCAATATATCAAGCTTGGAAAGAGACTGTTTGCCACACATGCAGGTATGACAGAGACAATACTCTATAAAGCAGTACTTTTATGGTTGACTCCTAGATCATTTATCAGTCATTTTATGATCACAGTATTTATTCTTTAATAATAAAGAAATATTTAAAAATGTAAAAAAAATTGTAAAAATAAATAAAGGGAATAATAAAGACGGCACTTACTTGTCCAACCAAATGACAGCGTTCAGATCTAAATGATTGGTAGGTTCATCAAGCATCAGTAGTGTGGGCTCTATGTACAGAGCTCTGCAAATAAAGACAGAGAAATAAATGTTATTAAAAAAATAAAAAAACACCAGTTAAATTAATAATGTTGAATAATCACTACATATTATAAAACAAAGTCCTTCGCCGCGTCTGTCTGTCTGTCTGTTCGCGATAAACTCAAAAACTACTGCACCAATTTTCATGCTGTTTTCACCAATGGGTAGAGTGGTTCACGATAAAAATTTTAGTATATAATTTTACCGACATCCACGCGGGCGAAGCCGCGGGCAAAAGCAGGTATTAAAAATGCATTAGTTGCGTACCTAGCGAGTGAGACTCTCATACGCCAACCTCCAGAGAAGTTCTTGGTGGCTCTGTCCTGCATCTCGCGGCTGAAGCCCAGACCAGCGAGGATACGTCGCGCGCGCGGCTCCGCTGAGTCCGCGCCGATCGCCTTCAGTTCAGCGTAAACCTGTGGAACCATTCTATGTTAAACACAGAAACTCTCATACGTGCCATCATGGGTGTAGTGCCCAAAGGATCAGGCAGAGGTATAGAAGAAGAAAGAAAATGCATTTATTTGGCACATGCTGCAAGTACACACAATATAAAACAAAGAAAATAATATAAAGAAAAAAGAACAATCGTGCCACTGTGTGCCTCACACCTGCGCCAAAAAGGCCCAGTTCAGCAAAATGCCGGGCAACTAGTGCCCGACGCTGGTTTTCAATTGAAACCTAAATTAGAGTATACACCATCACTTTGCCAGTTACATTTAAGTCCTATGTCATAGGTAGCGAGCCTTGCCGAGACTACCGGCTGCTACTAAGAAAGTCTCTGTGGGATAACTGAATAACACTTCGCGCTCTAATCGAACCTAAAACCTCACGCTCAAAAACGGCGCTTGTGACTGCTAAGACTAACGAGAATTTCTAATTGTATGTTTCACTGATGCTGTTACTCACGTCATTTAACTTATCTTGTTTGCTGAGATCTCCTTTTTCTATTAAAGCTTCTAAGTCTTTGCATTCCTTGAGCAATTCTGAAATTGAAATGTAATGCATTTTAAATCTACATTGTTATTGTTTTGTGTAAAAGAAAAGAAAAATATGTGCTTTTTATATACAATAGAATATTTTGTAGATTGGTTGATTGATGTAGAATCAATTTATCAAGCACCAAACAAACATTTTATATCGCATAAATGGATTTGATTTAAACTCAAAGTAGAATACTTTCTTGCTCAAAATACGAGCTTTGGGTGTGGATTTGCGGACACCAGCCGTTTATACAATACAAATTATTTACTTAGCATTTAATATGGCAACATGTATGAAAAATCTCACCAGTCCTCTTCACATCAGCCTCGAGCAGAGTATCAACGGCGCTCATATCACTGGCAGTGACCTCCTGCTCACACAACAGTATATCTATATGGGGAGGGAGAGGGAAGGCACGCTGAGCCAGATGCCTCAGCAGCGTGGTCTTGCCGTGACCGTTCGGGCCGACCAGACCGTAGCGCCGCCCGTTCGCGATCAACAGGTTCGCGTTCACGAACAAATCTTTGCCTTTAGCACTTATTGAGAAGTTTTCCACTTTTATGTCCACTGCGTTTTCTAGGGCTGCCATTTGACCTGAAGCACAGAATACATAATAGTACTACGTACAGAAGGGACACTCCCTTCCCCGCGCTCATATTAAATACCGCACCTCACCCCGCACTTCGAGGTATTCGTCGTCGACACTTGAGCAATGGCTCGCGCTCGTATTAGTCGTCGTTCGGTTTTCGCGACGCAGACCGTTGCACTTTCCGCGCCATTTTTTAGGCTACGATAACCCTACTAGAGTTTACGCACACATTTGCACGTGCACGTCGTGCACAAACGTTATTTGTTTATGTAGTAGTAATAGGTAATTATTTTGCGGGCGTTGTATGGAGTGTCCGAGGTGTGCCTGAAGTGCGGAAAAGATTTTAGTAATCGGATGTCTGGATGGATGAATTGCAATAACAACACGCTCTTGCAGCACACATTACAGAGGAAGTATCAACTCGGTAAAAATCCAGATTCCTGGCTACTTCCGAGAAATTCCTGGTGGAAAAATTCAATAACACTGTCCAATCTAACTGCTGCTGCGCTGCGTGTCGCGGGTTCGATCCCCGCACGGAACAAATATTTGTATGGCCCACAGGTAGTTCCGGGTCTGGGTGTTTCTGTATGTGAGTTTAAATGTTTGTAAACGCACCCACAATACAGGAGAAATTCCTAGTGAGGGGCAACGTTTTTTTAAAAAAAAAAGAAATAAAGAATCTGGGAATCAAATAGGCTTCATGCTGAGCACATTGCTGGTGATTAGAGTATTTTCAAAAAATATTTTTTTCAAAAGAATCTATTTTGTTTGAAATAACAATATTTTCTTCCAACTTGTTAATTTTTATGCCACATTTAGTGAAAATAAATATTGTTCTTTTTCTCTTTAGTTTCAAATGAATAAGCATGCTACCTACCAGCAGTTTTCTGTGCCTGACTGACAGTGAAGTTGGCGTCAAGATCACTGTGTCCCTGACCACCCTTCTTGGTCAATAGTTCCATCTGTTTCTCATACTCTTGCATTTTCTTCAATTTCTTCTTCTCTTTGTGACTCATTTTCTTCTCCGAGGGCTCTTCTTTCTCTTTATCGGGAAGCTCTGCCACTTTATCATCAGTCTCCATGGATGCTTCGTCAGCCGAATCTTCAGGTTCTACTACTTTCTCTTTCTTAGGTTTCTTGGTTGTTTCCTGTTTGTAAGAAAGGTACACCTAATCAAATAACATTATAATAACAACATATTCAATTCCGACTGCTGGAAAAAAGACCTCAAAAACATCATCACCATCATCATTTCAGCCAAAAGACGTCCACTGCTGGACATAGGCCTCCCCCAGGTGTCACATTGACCGATCCCGTGCGTCTCGCATCCAGCGGGAACAACATCAAATCACATATATTGAAACTGATTTCCAGACCAATGATTTCCTGTATAGCAGACTAGCGGACGTCCCGCGGTTTCACCCGCGTAGATCCGTGGGAACACAGGGATAAAAAGTAGTCTATTGGTGAAAGAATTTTTAAAATCGGTTCAGTAGATCCCGAGATTACCCCTTACAATTTAACAAACACACAAACTTTACTTCTTTATAATATTAGTATAGAAGTATAGACTAGAGCCCCTAACTCGATCATCATATTAAATGCCTAGTTTTTTTCCAATATTGTCGGGGATGGTTTCCCAGTCTAACCAGATGAAGTGGAATACCAGTATTTTTTATTTTGAATCCCTAATTTCTGAATAAAATCAAGCCAAAGTGAAATAATTTCATTAATAATCATTTAGACTTTAGACCATACCTTAGCCTTGGCAGGTGGTGGAGGTGGTTCCTCAACTTCTGGCTCAGGTTCAGGGTCTTTCACTTCAAACTTCTTTAATTCAGCCTCTAAATCATCCATGTTGTTCTTCTTTTTATTTTTACCTGTCATAAACAATAACCATTCCATTTTAGTTGTAAAAGCATTAATGTTTGGACAACCAGTAATTTTACACTTTATTCGAAAAAACTTTTTTCTGCATTATAAATACCTTTACTACTATTAATATCATAAACGGGATATTTACCATGTTTGATTTTTGTTTCGAGTTCCCGATATTTCGGCGCTGTTACAAGCACCATGATCACGGATAAACTGAAGTCATTGCGGGTGGATGTTTATGAGCAGACAAATCGGTCTACCCTCTTTCTAGTTCGTTTTTTGCGTTCGGCACCATCCCGTTTATGATATTAATAGTAATGTCAGTGACCATGTCAGTTTAAAAACTTATAATACCTTTACTCTTCACTACAGGAATAACAATTTCTTCCTCATCCTCTGACGGTTCCATTTTTAATTCCTTATCACTCTCTTCATCTGGCCAGTCTTCTTTCTTTCCTTTGCCTGAAAATATTTCAATAATTAATTATTATGCAAGGTATGACACCCTCAAGATGATGCTATTGCTGATTAACAGTTCTATTATCTTAAACTTTTTTTTTTGGGTTTGGGGAGTCATCAAATAACTCCTCCTGCTTTGGGCAAAGCGGTTGGGAGTGTCAGACTTCTACTGACTAAAAACCACCCATGTTCCTTCTTAGCCCTTGTGCCGAGGCAGCGGTATCTCTATCGAACAACCCACAGCCCCGACGGGATCTCGACTATATTTGTGGTTGTATTTCAGTCAAACAGATGCAGCTGAATATCAAAATATTACATGGAACAACTGACTATCTGACCTCCACAAATAACTGTCAAAGATCTACAAATGACAGCAGGACCAACAGCTACACATACTTTTTGATAAACAGAGAAAACAGTGTATGATGCAAAGGTCGCATCCACAAACCGACCTAGGACTGAACCGTGCAGCTATTATTATTTCATCATCATCATCAGTCATAAGACGTCCGCTGCTGGAGAAAGGCCTCCCCCATAGAGTGCGATAAAGAACGGCAGCCTGCTGTTTGCATCCATGGGGTGCCCGCGACTCTCACAATGTTGTTGGGCCACCTAGTGGCAGGCCTAGCAACGCTGCGTCTTCCGCTTCGTGGTCGCCACTCGAGAACCTTCCTTCCCCGTCGGTTATCATTTTGTCAGGAGTTAATAGTTATTTTAGTTACTTAATTTAATAAGGTTAAACATACATACCTTTTTTGTTCTTTGACTTGGCAGCAGGTTTAGCTTGAACACTAGAAACATTGCTAACTACTGACTTGGAGTCATCATGGTCCTCATCATCTGATGATTCAGCTTCTTCTATATTTTTCTTTTTATTTTTTGCTGCAAAGTTCAAATAAAAGATAATTATGAAATCAGTACAAAATAGCTCTTATTTCAAGGAAATGATAAGCCATTGAAGCGGTTGAAGAACTATAGGCCCATCTCACTTCTAAGCCATGTCTACAAGTTGTTTTCAAGAGTCATCACGAATCGTCTCGCACGCAGGTTTGACGATTTCCAGCCTCCCGAACAAGCCGGATTCCGAAAAGGCTTCAGTACCGTAGACCACATACATACGCTGCGGCAGGTTATACAGAAGACCGAAGAGTATAACCTGCCTCTCTGTTTAGCGTTTGTGGACTACGAGAAAGCCTTCGATTCGATCGAGACTTGGGCTGTGCTGCAGTCTCTCCAACGGTGCCAAATCGACTACCGGTCCATCGAGGTGTTGAAGTGTTTGTACAAAAACGCCACCATGTCAGTCCGACTTCAGGACCAGACCTCGGAACCTATCCTTCTGCAGCGCGGTGTGAGACGTCATATCTCCGAAACTGTTTACCGCTGCATTGGAGGATATCTTCAAGGTTCTGGATTGGAGAGGACTTGGCATCAACGTCAACGGCGAGTACATCACTCACCTTCGGTTTGCCGACGATATAGTGGTCATGGCTGAGACCATGGAAGACCTCAGTGCAATGCTCGATGACCTCAGTAGAGCTTCCGAAAGAGTGGGTCTTAAAATGAACATGGACAAAACCAAGGTTATGTTGAATGTTCATGTAACACCCACTCCTATCAAGATCGGAGACTCTACGCTCGAAGTTGTGGACGATTATGTCTACCTGGGACAAACGGTCGAGTTGGGTAGATCTAACTTCGAGAAAGAGGTCAATCGTCGAATCCGACTCGGCTGGGCAGCGTTCGGGAAGCTGCGCGGTATCTTCTCGTCCAACTTACCCCAGTGTCTCAAGACGAAAGTCAGTGATTACATACGGGACCGAAACGTGGTCGCTCACAATGGGCCTCATCAGAAAGCTCAAAGTCACCCAAAGGGCAATGGAGAGGGCTATCCTCGGAGTTTCCTTGCGTGATCGAATCAGAAATGAGGACATCCGCATGAGAACCAAGGTTACCGACGTAGCCCGAAGAATCGCCAGACTTAAGTGGCAATGGGCAGGGCACATTGCTCGCAGAATGGATGGCCGATGGGGCCGAAAAGTTCTGGAATGGCGACCGCGAACCGGAAGACGTTGCGTTGGAAGGCCTCCCACTAGGTGGACCGATGACCTGGTCAAGGTTGCAGGAACCCGCTGGATGAGAGACGCACGGGACCGGTCAATGTGGCGACGCCTGGGGGAGGCCTATGTCCAGCAGTGGACGTCTTTTGGCTGAAATGATGATGATGATGATGATAAGCCATTATAACTGTGCAGATTCACAACTTAGTGCCTTTGATGGTAATTCTATGAACCCAATCCTACTGCATATGAACACAACTATGAATCAAGTTTAACATTTTAATAATGCATAATCAAATCATTATTCCAGATAAATTCACATACTATATACAAAAAAGGACCACTTACTTTTCTTTTTACTAACAGGTTTTGCAATTTCCTCTTCAGATGCTTCTTTAAGTTCAATGTCACTTGCTTCTGAAGACCAGTCTTCATCTTTCTTACCTTTCCCTGTGATCAAAAACTTGTGTCAGCTGCATTGGCAGAGCAGAAATTAAAACATGGCCAAAAAATCGCAATTATTTTATTGGAACTGATGTATGAGCATTTTATACAATGCCAAGTAATAAAATCTTTGTCTGTTATGTCCCACCACTGTTCCTACACCACGAGGCATACTACAACCACATATCTTCTATCTTTCGACGGCACGGTTGGCGCAGTGGCTGAGCGATTGGACTGCTGCGCTGTGTGTCGCGGGTTCGATCCCCGCACGGAACAAATATTTGTAAGGCCTACAGATAGTTGTTTCGGGTCTGGGTGTGTTTGTGTATGTGAGTTTAAGTGTTTGTAAACGCACCCACGATACAGGAGTAATCCTAGTGTGGGGCAACGTTTTTATAAAAAAAAAAAAAAAAAAAAAAAAAAAAAAAAAAAGAAAAAAAAAAAATATCTGCCAATTATGTGTATTTAATTTTTTTATTTACTATTTTTAAACATGAATTTGAATTTGCAATTCAAATATCTGCCTGTTCCTAATACTACTAACATTAACTACCTCATTTTACTCAATGTGGAAGAGCCCGGTTAGCCCATTTTCACAATTTGCCTATCAATGACAGGCAATGGCAATATGATTCAAGACTGAACTTTTGCAGGCTACTCTAGTGCTTCTCCCTTAACTTTTTATCTATTGTAACACCAACATAATTTAATAGAAAGTCATAAAAGGAATTTAAAGATTACCTTTCTTCTTTTTACTAGGCTTTGCTGGTTTTGATGCAGTGTTTGTTGTATTGCTTACAGTTGACTTGCTGTCATCTTGTTCTTCATCAGAATCCTGACCTTTCTTTTTATTTTTTCCTGTAATTAGAAATATTTAATTACTTACATTTTATTTTTTAAGAATGTTACTAACTAAAAGAGCTAGTTAACATTTTGCTGTAGATACAATGTTTTAAGAGAATTATATTAAGAAATATAATTTCATAACATTATTTAACACCAATGTATCATAATTATGGTACACCCTACGATACACTACACACCACATCATATTATAAGACCAAAGACTATCACCAAGTGTGCTGCAAAATATTTGTGTTAAATTAGACCAGCAAAGAAAAACATTATTTTTGTAGTTTTGGTCTGCGATGAGCCTACTTGAATTGCAAATTATAGCATTCCATTTTTCTTAGCATATGTGCACCTTTCTTTTGTGATTTCTTTGCCGTTGGTTTGGGGACGTCTTCGTCATCAGATGCCAGCACCTTCTTCTGCACATTTCCTTCGTCACTGTCGCTCCAGTCCCCGGTGTTGCTTTTACCTTTCTTCTTCCCTTTTCCCTTACTTTTAGAGGTTACTTCATGATCGTTTGTTACAGTCTTTTTCTCTTCAAAATCATCATCGAAGTCTTGGTTTTTCTTGGTGCCCTTCTTTTTCGACATTTTAGTGACTTAGTTTAAAGAATTGTTAAACAAAAAATACACAATCAGCCAGCTCACTAATATATGAAATTCACGAGAGTGATCAAACTTGTAACTGTGAATAGATTATTTTCTGACATTTTCTGTGAACGACTGACACGACTGACGTTGTCAGTGTCAACTAGAGATGGGTAGCTATTCCAGTAACTAGCCAAATAACGGCTATTAATGAAATAGCTACGGCTATGATATCCGTCAACACGATAACTAGCTATTGGCTACTGGCTGGCTACTGGCTAGATAGCACAGCGGATAGTCGCCACAGAGTATATTACAACTAATACGCGCTACGTTGTCGTAGCCGGTAGCCGTCCCGATATTCGGTAGCCGGCTAGCTGGAGTAGCCGTTAGCTGACTAGCTGTGTGCGTGCTTACTGCACTGAGTAGTGTGAGTGTGAGACGCGCGAGTGCGAACTTCACTCGCATCGCACATCTCTTTCTCACAATAGTCACAAAATAGATGAGGGAAAGAGAGGGCATTATACTTAGTAATTTCATCGTTTATTGTAGAATTTACGAAATACGATAGTTAGATTACGAGAAGTCATTTCTTTTAAAAAAATTAGGAAATAAAATAAAAAGTAAATGAAAAACGAAATCATGAATTTTCCAAACTTATTATTATTTATGTTGCCGGGGTGAGGATCGAACTCGAATTGCTGGGCAGTTGATCTTGATCTAGCTACGCCGCGCGCCGCTGCGCCGCTAGCGAGGGCTAGTTGTTATTGGTCAATAGCCAAGTAGCCAAATAGCTGGCTAGCTAGCCGGCTATTCCACCACAAATAGCTGGCTAGCTAAGCTATTGAAATTTCGGCTAGTTACCCATCTCTAGTGTCAACTGTACCATAAATAATATTGTAGTCTTTGGTCAACTGTCAATGTCAAAATCAATGGTTGTCGAATGTCGATCGTACGAGTCCATTTAACTTCATGTACACACGGCTACACATCAAGCTATACAAAACCAGTTAAACTTGGCCTCACTTTACTAGATCTTTTCGCACAATGAACGATCAGATTATACTGGTTTTGTATAGCTTGATGTGTAGCCGTGTGTACGAGTCCCTATAATGCCCGTCACAGTAATGCACATACCAGCAATGCACGACACTGGAATGTACAACACAGGAGGGTACGACACAGTAATTGGCGACATCGCGATGTCGCCAATTACTGGGGTGTACCTTGCTGGTCCGGCCCAAGAATGTACAACACAGGAGTGTACGACACAGTAATCGGCGACATCGCGCGATTGGTTGGCCGACTAGTTGGGCAACTCGAAATTTTGGGACTTGGATACTAGGTAATTGAGCTAGGTAGTGCTGCCGAATTAAATTGTACTCCATGACGTGCGCTCACTACGCTCGCATATTTAATAACACTAATATCTTCTGTCCCCGAAGTGCCGGGCCTCCGCCGGCCTCCTTCGTCGGCCTACGGCCCGGTGCCCATGCCGCCCATAAAGGATACTGTCGCGAGACGGTCGTATTATAGGAACACGAAGAAAAAAAGAAGGAACCACGGAATTTTCCAGTATTTTATTGTATCACCCGTCCCTATTGTCACATGGCTTTTTACTTTTTTAATGTGACGTCACTGTTTGTTTTGATTCCAATTCTCGTGCTGTACATTCTTGCCCGGACAATCGAGGTTCGGGCCGAGAATGCATGACATGACAATGTACAACATTGGAAATCAAATCACATTTTGTGTCGCGCGTTCTCGTGTCGTGCATTCCTGTTTTGGGCATTGCTGGTTCTCCTTATGGAGACACTGGTTCCCTGTGCTGGTTCCTGAGGTTTGTTCGATGTGGATTCGATCGAATGGGATTGTCCTGCAAAATAACTGTGCTGTGCTGCGTCACCGGCGCGCGGCGTATCAATCAGCGTACGCTTAACCTAGAAAGCAGGCAGCAAAAGTCGACTATGTAACTCTTCTCTTTTATGAAGGGTTGAAAACACATCTAACCCGTCCCAGGCGCGGATCCAGCCCTCAAAAAAGGTTGTGGGCACAGTCACCCGAAAATCGGCCAAGTGCGAGTTGGAGTATGCACTCGCTCATGATCGATATAGTGACACTATTAGGAACTAAATCGATAGTTTTCTAGTTTATTTGGGTGAGGGAGGGCGGGATGTGCAACTTTAGTTTCCCAAAAAGAGCTCTAAAGGCAAGTTACAAAAATAAGCGCAATGAGCTCCTAAAAGTTAGTACCTTTTCTTACTGTCTGAAATTGTGTCTTGTCAGGAGTAACTAAAACAGCCAAATTTTTCACGTCCTCGGAAAAAGTAGATTCTTTTCCTTCATACGGGATTGAGAATAGAAAGTACTCTAGCAATGTTTGTAGAAACGAGAGAGGATGTATTCGCGAGCGCAGCGAGCGAGATTTTTTTTGCGTTCTGCCTCGGATAGGTTGATCGCTTCGATTTCGAGGGAAGGTGAGGAGGTTCCCCGAGATGAGTTAGAATTTGTCAAGATTAAGACACACAAGAGCGAGTGGAGCAAGCCGGCGGCGCTCGAAAGTATTAGGTTTTAAGGCGGAAGCCTTTGAAACCGCTTTTGATAATAACATAATGCAGGAGCGAGGAAAAGAGAGCTTCAAAATTTAAGCATCCCACCCCACCTCCATATATTGGGTTCTTTTTGTTTATTCATACAGAGATGACAACAAAAGTAAATGTAAAATTATGACCTTAATAAAAAACTGGCCAAGTGCGAGTCGGACTCGCACATGAAGGGTTCCGTACCAAAACGGTATGCTATAATAATTTATACAATTTCTTCTACGGGCCAATGAAACTTGACCTCTAGATTGTATAGGCGCTCATACGATTCAGGGACCAAATTATATTGGTTAACTGCTGTTTCCATCTGTTGTTTCCATCCAAGTTCAAAATGATTTTCCTAGAAAGTCCTTAGAAAGTTCTACTTTTCAGATTTTTTTCATATTTTCTAAACTTATGGTTCAAAAGTTAGAGGGGGGGGGACGCATTGTCTTTTACTTTTGGAGCGATTATTTCCGAAATTATTGACATTATCAAAAAATTATTTTAGCAAACCCCTATTCATTTTTAAATACCTTTCCAACAATATATCACACGTTAGGGTTGAAATTAAAAAAAAAATCACTTCCCACTTTACATATAGGGGGGCTATCCTAATAAAACATTTTTTTCCAATTTTTATTTTACCACTTTGTCGGCGTGATTGATACACATATTGGTACCAAATTTCAGCTTTCTAGTGCTTGGCTTGTCATCAATCAACCATTATGAGATCAATGATCGACCATTCTGACACTATTGAATAGCAGACTTGGGGCCCTGTTGAGATTGTTTTAAAGAGGACGATTAGTTTGCTGGCTGCTTAAAAAAAACCATAATAAAAAGAAATAAAATATGAATTATGATAGATACGAAAAAAGAACAAGATGTCCTTCTAGGACGAAATCGGATATGTTTTGAGGATGAAGACATGATGAAGACTGAAAACGTTTTTGTGCATTTTGTAGTTACCTTTGTGTTTGTATTTGGTTTTATAACTACCTGTGCTGCGGGAAATGTAAAGAAAAATGCCGATGATAATAGAGATGACAACGGCGAAATAGGAGATGACTCAAAAGATGAATCCCTGGACATTCCAGTTGAAACTGAACCCACTAATCTTACTTGTACAAGAAGACAAAATAGTCAAATGCATGCAATTCGGTCTGCTGGTCCACACGAATTTCCATTTATGGCCGCTTTAATGTCGCAACAAAATGAATATTTGTGTTCTGGTTTCATAGTCTCCAACGGAATGATATTAACAACAGCTCGGTGTTCTCAATCTGCTTTAAGTTACGCTCTAGTGAATACTACCACTGACAAGAAGGACGATAACACGGTATCGCTTCATATTACAAAAACTGAGAGATTCCCTACTTTTACTGAATCGGAATCATTAAAAGATGTTGGTATTGTTTACACCGAGAAACATAATAAAAGCTTTGCATCTAAGCTAGTTCCCAGTAATTACACAAGCCCTCGCACTCTCATCGATGTAGTAGCGATAGGGTTTGGATTGAATGCTGATGTTGGGCAAACGAAAGAACTTCAATATATCGGCATGGAAAACCGTTCCCCGGATGAAATAACAGAAAATTTTAAACTGTATTTTGATTGCGTTGAAACAAAAGTATTAACATGTTTCAAAGACACGGGTGGCCCGGTTTTGGTTAATAAAGAGCTTGTGGGTATTGTTGTTAGAGGTCAAGAAGAATGTTCTAGAGAAATATCTGGTACCTACGCTGTAAACAAAAAGATGGCAGAAGTTTTACCAACTTATACGTTTAAAGCGTGGCTTGACTCAAAAATAACTAAGAATGAAGAGCCTGAAACCGAGAGCCTAGTAGCATATCCGAAGGATCCGAGAATCCTCGATCTTACCGATCAAGATTCAATATTTAGTCTACGACATCGTCGTCATAGATTGACAACCCACAGCTCAGGAACACGAATTATTGTGAATCCGACATATATTGTTACAGCATGTTTATATTGGTTGGCGCTTTATTGACTATACTTTTATGGTTGACTTTAAATATACCATGTTTGTGAAATTTCAATTAAAGTTTTCATGTCTACAATATTTTTTTGCTTTGAACTATCCTCGAACATAAACATGCCGTAAAATTGCCTGAAAATGATACTGCACAAGCAATTGAATACTGCAAGCTGTGAACCCGCGACTGGGTAGACTGCATCATCTGCCTAACCTTTTCCCAACTATAGTGAACGGGCCGTTACGGCCCGTTCACGACCATGTTTGAAACACGCCACGAGACGCCGCTCACAGCGAAAACGCGCGCGGTTTTTTTCGAGCGAATCGCTACAGCGCGCAGCGGCGCGCGGTGTGGTGAGCGGCACCAACAAAATAATGTACTAGTGAATGAGTGCGACGCCACGAAACAGAGCGGCGCGGCGCGGACAGCGGTGTGGGAGTGACGTACTCAGACCGCTGCAAATAACCGCTACTGGGGGTACGTGGCGTGCAAAACGCACCGCTTACCGACGCCGCCCCGCTCGCCGCGCTACTCGCCGCTAAGACCAAAGTCGTGACCAGGCCGTTAGTTACTCTATGCCGTTAGTCCTTCGATGCGTCATTGGATTGCAGTGTAATTCGTTTTAGTAAATGAATCATGGTAAAAAATGTCTTTGGATTTAATGAAAAGATGTTTTTATTTTCTTTACTGTAGGTAAGACTCATCGTTGTGTGTTGCGAAATCATCAAATGGCTCCTCCCGAGTCCCGCTAGAGTGGTTCCCTGTCAGACTTCTACTGACTAAAAACCACCCATTTTCCTTCTTAGCCCTTTGTGTCGGTCAAGACCGCGGTATCTCTTTCGAACAACCCGCAGCCCCGACGCGACCCCTTGCGGGCTCCTGCAATGTTGCTGACATCTCTTTGTAGGCCACGCGAGTGCTAACCTAACATTGAGATAGGAAAAATATGGAGCAGACGCCGCGATCTTCTATATATATAAAAGGAGAACTGACTGACTGACACATCGACTGACCACTACACCACTACATATAGACTGGCCTGTTGGTCTAGCGGTTAGTGACCCTAACTGCTATGCCGGAGGTCGTGGGTTCGATTCCCACCCAGGACAAATGTTTGTGTGATGAGCACGATCATTTGTTCTGTGTCTGGGTGTAATTTATCTATAATATGTATGTATTTAGAAATATATAAGTATGTTTATCAGTTGTCTAGTACCCATAACACAAGCTCTGCTTAGCTTGGGACTAGATGGCGTTGTGTGATAGTTGTGGAATATTATTATTATATCAACGTACAGCCGAAACTACTGGGGCTAGGAATGTGAAATTTTGCACACGGCTTCCTATTATAATGTAGGGGAGCACTAAGAAGGGGTTTTTGGAAATTCAACCCCTAAGGGAGTTAAATAGGGGATGAAAGTTTGTATGGAAAATCGTCATTTTTGTAGTTAAACCGACATCCACGCGGGCGAAGCCGTGGGCAAAATCTAGTATATTCTCTATACACTTGCTTAGACAAATACGAGTGAAATAGGAGACAGAATGTGAAATATAGTTTTGTTTCGTTCTTTCTAATGCAGTAATCGTATTTGATGAAAGAGACAACAATATTTCAGTTGTTGCTCATAATGGCAACATTTGGATATGCGAGTCACAGAATGCAGGCAGGTGCCGTAATCGCCATATTGTGCTACAAGATGGCGACGAGTTTCGTGGTAGTTGTGCTGTCAAATAGTTGTTTACTTTTTGTTAAATTGCGATTTGTGAGAAAATTACGACGAGATTATCTCTTAAACTGCGTGTATACGTTAGGAAACAGCAATTCAATGTGCCTGCGTGTTGTATTGTGAAGTGTGGTGCAAGAAGGACTGAAAATCAACCTCAATTGACTTTGCATAGGTTAGTAGTCGTTTCCATGCAATAGTATCTAGGAGTAATACATTTTCGATGAAAAAATGCTAAGTGATCATTAATTTATTGCTAAAGTGTTAATATTTGGGTTTATTTCCATCCCAGAGATCTTTTTGTTATTTCATAATTTGATTCGTTTGGTTACAAACATGGATAGTGTTGTACCGTTGCGTAATAGTTTCCGATACTAGTTCCTTCGCTGCGCTGAAATGATATCTGTTCGAGTGACCGTGCCAGGTCCTTTTATTTTCTTATTTTTTCTACTTATAAGACCGCGGTTTTATTAGTTTGCGATTTAATTCGTAGTTGAGTTTTAGTAATATTCTACTTTAATGTTGGTTTGTTATATAATACGAGTAAATAACAAAGACTTATCCGCGACCACTGTTTGACCACAATCTAAACGTATACAGGGTTAACCCATAACACAGCCGTCAACCAAGCAAGGGTGGTACTTAGTTTGATGTACAGAAACATCAAACTAAGTACCCCCCCTACCTACGCATTTTTTTTGCTGGGAAACGATTTTTTATTGGCGTCAAATATCATATTTTACGGTAAAACTCAATGTAGCACTCTTAACACATTAGGCTAGTGGATGCTATAAATAGTAAACGGGTCATCATCATCATCATCAACAGCCTATCAATGTTCCCACTGCTGGGACACAGGCCTCCTCTCTTTGAGAGGGAATGGGCTATAATCTACCACGCGGGCCCAATGCGGATTGGGAGATGTCACATGTCTTCGAATTTTTTGGTTGTAAGACAAATAAGTTTCATATTAGTTTCCTCACGATCTTTTCTTCACCGTTTTGAGAGCAGCGGTGATGAAATAAATTACACAAAGTAATGTGCCTGCCTGGGTTCGAACCCACGACCTACTGTTCGTAAGTCGGGGCCGCCACCACTGGGCCACCGCTGCTCCAGTCGGGGCCGCCGCAACTGGGCCACCGCTGCTCCAGTAAACGGGTGATGGAGATAATTTAAGTAAAGTTATAACCTGAAAAACAAGTATTTACAAAAACAACTGTGAAATATGTGGAACTTTGACCAATATCTCCGTAACTAAGGGGTTCCTAGGTATGGTCTAGAACAAAAAAATATCGCAGTGGTGGGGAGAACAAATGTTCAGTAGTTTAGGCGCTAAGCTGGAACATACAAACATAATACATACACTGCCAAAATCATTACCCTTCCTTTTGGCTTTTCTGTAGTCGGGTAAAAAGTATTCTTTAATTATTGTATTCAGAAAAACCACTTTGAATAAATTTTATTCTTAGGTATCAGAAGGTAAGTAAATTTACTATTTTTTTTCTGTTACAACTTTACAACGGACTGTTAATTATAATTCAACCGTGATATCTAATAATACTCGTAATACTAGTATCGATACTCGTTACAGTAATACTATGTTTCGTGATTGACACAACCCTAGCATTGGCAGCCATTTTATGCTCCGTAAGTATGCACCTTTTTTTTGTAGGTATTTCCAGTCCATACTTTTTTTAGGTCAATGAAACCAAAGAGTTTTTTTTGTGAATGCCATCTCGGACTTCAACGTAGAGATGTCATGTCTGTCAAATGTCATAGCATTCCTGTCAGTCTATGGTGTATTATGCTCACAGAACAGAATTATGCTGACAACGTCAGTCGTACAGTTTTATTGTCATTTGTCAATTCGTTTTTATTTGGTTTTGCGCAAGCAAGTGTGTTTTCCAGGAGATTAAACCCATAAAATGTACGAGTTATTTCAATAAGAAAATACATAATGTGTAAAGTTTTGTAGTTATTTCGTACTTAAATTCGGTTTAATCACATTTCTGGTTTCTTCATTTAGAGGAGGGCCCAGGAGTTCAACACAAAGAATAAATGAATAGTGACCGCACAGAGGGGGTAAGTTTTTTTTCAAAACGATTTTGAATGTACCGTATGAGTTTAAAAAAAAAAAAGTATAATAATTTTCAGAAAGGGGGGGTTCCTAATCCACAAGCACGCAGACCAATTCATAGCTTTAGACTCCAGGATCCAATAATAAATGAAGTAATGGGGAGGTATGGATTGAATACAAAAAACGAGAATGAACAAGATGCCAATGAACAAATCAAGTCAATGGGAGTGGATGAAGTGGACAATGTGATGAGGTAACAACCTACTGTTACAACAATAACTATGCTAATATTCGCAGATTTTTTGCCACTGGACAGAAATGACTACATAAAATAATAAATTTTGACGGCACGGTTGGCGCAGTGGCTCAAGCAATGGACTGCTGCGCTGCGTGTCGCGGGTTCGATCCCCGCACGGAACAAATATTTGTACGGCCTACGGATAGTTGTTTCGGGTCTGAGTATTTGTGTATGTGAGTTTAAATGTTTGTGGACGCACCCACGATACAGGAGAAATTCCTAGTGTGGGGCAAAGTAAAAAAAAAAAAATACTAAGCCTATTTTTCTTATCTCACAATATTTTTTAAATGCAATGAGTGTTAGTTGTGTTAGTGTTTGTCTTATTCTAGTTAGTAGTGTTATTTTGTTTGGGTATCTTTTGGAGATGTAGTGCCATATCGGGTAAAGGCCTCCTCCATCCGTTTCCAATTCTCCCGATCTTTGGCAAGGGTTCGCCAGCTTGTGCCAGCACAGGGGGGGGGGGTTAGAATGATGTAGTGAATATGAGGAACTGGTTATGGGTCCCCCTCGGTGTCCATTTCACCCTGTATTTTTAAAACATAGTTCTGTTTCTGTCAACAGTTTCAAAAATGACAAATACAGCTAAATTTAGTGATTTGTGGAACAAAATAACAAATATGGATGTAAACTTTCATTTAAAGTGGCTCCTTAGACATTCTTATCATGTCACTCCAAGAAACAAGTACCTAGCAAAAATAAAACAATTATAAATGTTTCCAGCAAAATGTCTCGTCAAACCAGTCCGCTATCAATACGAAAAAAAAAGTTACCACGAAGTAATTCCTATTCACAGGATGAGGAAAACAGTGATGATACGTGAGTAATTATGCTTTGTTATGTTGCTATTATCATTTACATACAAACATACTTAAATGTATTATTTCAGTAACAGCTACATAATGCATAACAAAACCGTAATAATATTCTGAAATAGCACACTTTTTTTTGTTTCGTGGTGTTATTATTAGTTTTGTTCATTCATTATTTTGTCAGAATATGTAATTGGATAACAAAACCAGCTTAGCTTTTTTGTACCTTCTGAACTTGAACCGGCCACAGCCATTTTGAGATTAACCCTCATTTAAAAAAGTTTCTCTTACCGGTCTAAATACAAAGTCTGTAATATGCATAATGTCAGGTATTGTAAAAATGCATTGTTGCTGCCCATAACAAAAAATTAGCTTTGCCATAAAATCTAGTTTATACTTAAATGATATTGTAGCATCTACCCATAGTCATTTTCAAATCACATTGCTGCCACTCATAAGTCATAACAAAATCATAAGCTTTTATCAGTCATCAAATTTTTATTTGTCTCATTGTGTGACTAAGCTTTTGTGAAAAGTCTATGTGTTTCATTGCAGCAATGTGCTTTCAAAATCTTTACCTGCAACTCTCCCGTCCCATTTGCCTTACAGTGATGAATCTGAAATAGATGAAAACTACACTATGAACTCTTCAACAAAGTCGAGAATTGAACAAGAAAGTCATCATCGTAAGATAAATACAAGTAATAGGAGCAACGTGAGCTCAGAACGGCTCCAAAGCTCACCTTACCCACGAAAGTTATCAGTTTCACCAAGAGAAAGAAGCCAACCCCAGTCAAGCAACACACTACAATACATTTGTCTCACATTATTAATAAGTATTATAGCTGTGATGATACATTGGAACTTCCCCGATATATTAACTAAAAACACTCAAGATAAATCAACACAAACTGTTAATTATGATGAAATTAGATTTGAAAACAATATGAATAACCTCCAGGAAAAATATAATATCGATGATGATACTATTCTACAGCTAAAATCAGGTAAGTCATCTTACATACATTTATTCTTTTTTTTTAATTTCTGTCCATTTTTTCCAGTGACGGGGAGAACAAATACGTTTTGGCTTCGTTAAGGGTACTTTAAACTTTTACACCCTTTATGAGTCAAGAAAAGAGTACTTATCTTCATAAAATATTTTGTTGGAGTATCCTGACTGAAGTAACATATATTTTGTCTAACTACCCTACAAGCACTGGGCCCGCGTGGTGGATTATAGCCCATCCTTCTCTTATAGAGGAGGCCTGAGTCCCTGCAGTGGGAACATTATAGGCTGATGATGATGATGATGATGACCCTACAAGCGATGGTTATTCCAGAAATATAAAATTACCAGTAGAACTATGCATTCAAAAAATCCTTTTTAGCTCTTTCTGTTTAGTGGTGTTATATTGTTTATCTCTGGAAGTCTGGATGCATAGGATTGCATGTATGATAAACCAGATTTCCGGTGACTGTAATTGTTTGCATTATTAACTGTGCAAACAATTTTAAAATGAATTCTGAAACAATTAAATTGATTATGGCATTTCCTGGTTGTTTATGAGACTTTACTATCCTTGTTTTTATTTCTAATCTCCTACTTGTGTACAATATAAATGCACGTAGTAGTTGCATAAATCAACTAAGAATAACCAAATATCAACCAACCAATATATACCTACCTACCGACTTAATGCTAAACTTCTATCTAGGTAGTGTATGGTGCAAAACTTATTAAACTTAGTTTACACTATCCAATAGGAACCCAGTAATAAATATTAGATATAAGTAAAAATTTGTACTTACATCACCAATCCGCTTGGTGTCGCGCCGACTCAGCGGTGGCGAGCTGTACCATTCATGTAAATATCTCGTAGCGCCACGGATACGCCGAATTAACAGATGAAAGAGATCCATCAGAAAAAATACAAATCAGTCTAAAGGCAACCTAACCATCTTTACATTGTACAATTTCACATTCAACCATACAGAGTATGGTACTCTGTATGGTTGTCTCTAATTTGTGAATTAATAATTATGAATTTCAGCATAGTTTTCTATCCAGTCATCCTGATAAACTCAACAACATAGTTATATTTTTGTTGTATTGTTTCAGGTATATCAACAATCTTCTCAAAAATGATTACTGGCTCCTTCATTTTTGTTTACAACAGTAAAACAAGCAATTTCAACCTTGTGAGATTCGAAAAATTTGCAGATGAAGTTGCGTATACATCAGCGAGATTTTTACGTAAGAATAACTACAATATGTTATTTTATTCTCATATATAGTCCAACCTTCGCGTAATAATTGGGTTAGCTTTAATAAATTGGCCACTGTTCATAAAGTAGGACTTAAAGGTCTAGCGATCGCAAGCGCAACTGCTGAGGATGAGGTCCTGGGTTCGATTCCGGGTAGTGTCATTGAACTTTTCCCTTAGGAATTTCTTAGTAGCAGCCACGGAGTCTGGATTCTTGACCGGTTGATGGCAATAGACTCGTCCCCAATAACATGGGCCTTAAAAAAACATAACTGGCGAAATGTAGGTGTATTATTTATTTTATTATATTAGGCGTAGGCCTCGTTTACGGACACGCGGGGCGTCGCGCGGCGCGTGCAAAAGATTCGTCTCGTGCTTTTTTATTAATTTACTGAGAGACGGTTCCACCGCAATAAACGCTGCATTTAAAACTAACAAGCCAAAAATCGCTTCTCGTAAAATCGACGTTTAAAATAGTTAACTTTTTCATACATTGCCATGTGTTTGAATTAAAAAGGCCGCACGCGCCGCGCGACGTTGTAAACATGCACTTAGGTAGGTACATTACATCTGAGGCTACGGGGATTACTTGTGTGATGTCATCTTAATGAAAAGAGCAAAAAAGGCGGGCGCTGGTCCCGTTACTTAGTTTCGTAGAACCATCGATATATTTAACGTAAACTGTCCTACTCCTGGCCAAAAGTCTCGCCCTGTTAAACCTTCTCTTGTGCTTTTATTCGCTACTAGCTGTTGCCAGCGCGAAAATTATCCCACGGGAAGACAAAATCGGTATAAAAACTATCCTATGGCTATTTGGTAATCCAGGTTATAAACTATCTGTGTACCAAATTTTATCCAAATCCGTTCAGTAGTTTTTGCGTGAAGAAGTAACAAACATGCACACTCACACAATCTCACACTCACAAACTTTCGCCTTTATAATATTAGTGTGATGTGATTACAATTATTTAAAGAAGTTATCCAAAGTGTCTAGTCAGCTTGTCTGGTTTCAATCTTTGACGACACTGTTGGCATAGTGCGTGTCACGCTGCGTGTCGCGGGTTCGATCCCCGCACGGAACAAATGTCTGTGTGGCCTACAGATGCTTGTTTCGGGCCTGGGTGTTTAGTTTGTGAATTTAAATGTTTGTAAACGCACCCACAATACAAGAGAAATTCCGTAGTGTGAAGCAAAGACAAAAACAATTTTTACGCGATCTGCGACTCTAGTTTTATATTTGTCAGATATTTGCTGCCCAGCCCGATGTCAGTCGTTCTGTCGTGTAGCTTTATGAGCTATTTAGGTCTTATGCGTTCTGGAAATCTGTTGTGTTTGTTTACTGTTAGCCTACCGTCCCACTGATCCGCAAGGCCTCATGATTTCCAGTTCTTTCGACCCAGGTCTAACGAGCCACTGGTTTTATTCAGTTCGCCCCGTCATCTTCCCGAGTTTAACACTACACTTATATAAAATTGTATTTCTACTTTATTACTACTTTAAACTTTTTTTTCAGGTAACGGCATCTCGTCAGTACAACACACAGTTGTTGAAAGCTCAAACCTCGATATGCAAGAACATGGACAGCTGATCACGAGGTACCGGGATGATGTCGATAGATCAGGAGTGATGCTTGTCAAGGAAATGGATGGGGTGCCCTCAGAGCTTGCAATGGCCTTCCATTACTATTGTGATGAATATGATCCCCTTGTCAAGAGAAGTGCTATATTTTTTACACTAAATATGGCAAATTGTTCTAATACATCAGGTAAATTCAGACGTTTAATTTTTATACTTGTGTTATAGCATAGTAGAAAAAAGTTGTGTACATATTATAAAAGGTCAAATTAGATTAGCTAGCGAAACTGCAAACACGCTAACAAAAACTGCTGTGCACTGTTGCGCTGCGTGCCGAGGGTTCGATCCCCGCACGGAACAAATATTTTTATGGCCTACAGATAGTTGTTTCGGTTCTTATGTGAGATTAAATGTTTGTGTTTAAATGGGTGTGTATGTGAGTTTAAATGTTTGTAAACGCACCCACGATACAGGAGGAATTCCTAGTGTGGGGCAAAGTTTCTAAGAAAAACAAAACACGTTCAGAAACAAAAAAAAAAAAAATAAGCGTAATTTTTGTGACGCTTTATCAAGTATATAAAAATATAAAAAAAACTGAAATGTGACAAAAACTAAATTCAAGTACAGTACGATACCTACAGGAGGAATTCCTAGTGTGGGGTAGTTTCTAAGATCGGATCTCGTTATGGAGTCGGGCGCCTAATTTTCGTAAAATACTGCATATTCACGTGCAATTAAATTAATTGTGTATCAAATATTTTTCAGTTCAAAAATCTATGCATGACTCCATAGAGAAATGCCTTGCCCGGAAATGGAAGACTGTGCCTACGGAAAACATGAGACCTTTACTAACCAGAGTGGTAGATGTTATAATTGACGTCACCAGTGTGTTTTAATCAGTATTTATAAAAAATAATGTATTAATTTGTTATCTGATTACGATTTTTTATTTATTCATAAGTTTTAATTAAAATTATTGAGAATTTTTGTGTTTTCTTTTATTTTTCTAAAGAATATTTACAACCGAGAAATCAAAGTAAAAGGGGTTTGAACTTTTTTGTATGGGAGCTGGCATATCGACCCTCCGCCATTTTGATTTTTTTTCGAAATCGCGGCCCATGATGAAAGTGGTATGTATGGATAGAGGACATAAAGACGAACAAAAAATGTCCAGTAACACGGTACCCAAAGTGTCACGTTACCGAGATATTTGAAGGTAAAGATAGATATACGAATACAAAATGAGCACATAAAAAATAGACTTTTTACGTATCTACAGGCGTTGATTATTATTATACTGGTTATTGAAAGAGAGTAGGTACATTACATACTACTAGGAGCAAGAGAAAACTATTCTTTGACATAACATAGCGTTTCATTGCGATGCGAAACGATTTTCTCGTGCGTATAGAAATAATCAACCTGGAAACGATTATTTGGATACAATTTAACGCCTATACACGTAATATGGCTATTTTTTAAAATATTTATAGATTGCCGTTGTACTCATTTGTCGATCTTTACCTTCAAATATCTCGGTAACGTGACACTTTAGGTATCGTGTTACTGGACATTTATTGTTCGTCTGTATGTCCTCTATCCATACATACCACTTTCATCGAGGGCCGCGATTTCGAAAAAAAATCAAAATGGCGGACAGGTTGATATGCCACATCGGTTCTATCCCCTTTTACAAAAGTTTATAACATTATAGTACCCAAATAACATAAACCCTCTCTAATGTGTTCAAAAACCATAGGCAATGACCAGCATTACCAACCAGCAGAAATAAACAGAACTGTAATGAACTCTTAGGCCCGTAATCCACCAAAGCGGAGACGAGAGGAGATGTGCGGAAATAGGCCAATCACATTAGTTAAAAGGGGATAGAACCGATGTGGCATATCAACCCGGCCGCCATTTTGATTTTTTTTTCGAAATCGCGGCCCACAATGAAAGTGTTATGTATGGATAGAGGACATATAGACGAACAAAAAATGTCAGGGAACTTGGTACCTAAAGCACAGAATACATAATAGTACTACGTACAGAAGGGACACTCACTTCCCCGCGCTCATATTAAATACCGCACCTCACCCCGCACTTCGAGATATTCGTCGTCGACACTTGAGCAATGGCTCGCGCTCGTATTAGTCGTTCGGTTTTCGCGACGCAGACCGTTGCACTTTCCGCGCCATTTTTTAGGCTACGATAACCCTACTAGAGTTTACGCACACATTTGACGTGCACGTCGTGCACAAACGTTATTTGTTTATGTAGTAGTAATAGGTAATTATTTTGCGGGCGTTGTATGGAGTGTCCGAGGTGTGCCTAAAGTGTCACGTTACCGAGATATTTGAAGGTAAAGATCGACAATTGATTACAACGACAATCATTAAAAATAGACTTATTACGTTTATAGGCGTTAAATTGTATCCAAATAATAGTTCCCAGGTTGATTATTATTATACGCACGAGAAAATCGCTTCGCATCGCAATAAACGGTATGTTATGTCCAAGAATAGTTTTCTCGTGTTCCTAGTAGTATGTAATGTGTGTACTCTCTTTCAATAAACTGTAATAATAATAATATACCCCTATAGACACGTAAATGGTCTATTTTTGATGTGGTCATTGTACTCAAATGTCGATCTTTACCTTCAAATATCTCGATTACGTGACACTTTAGGTACCAAGTTTTATGACATTTTTTGTTCGTCTAAATGTCCTCTAATAATACATAGGTACCACTTTCATCGTGGGCCGCGATTTCGAAAAAAAAATCAAAATGGCGGTGGGTCGATATGCCAGCTCCCATACAAAAAAGTTCAAACCCCTTTACATCTAGTCTTTCGCCTTTCCTGTGATTGGTCGAATTTGGCACATCTCTCCGCTCTGCTCGTCTCCGCTTTGGTGGATTACGGGCCTTACCCTACTGAAAACAGTAGGTTATGAGTTTAAATTTGGAACAGGTGTCAAATTCAAGTGAGTGTGCTATTCTAGTATCAACATTAAAACAAATACCTATCGATACGAAACCCCAATCCAGTATGATTTTAATTATAAATCGCACGACATTTTGATCTCGAGTGACACAAGAATAGTGACTTTGTTTGTTAAGATTAAAAAAAATTTACAGATATCCGAAACGCCGCCATTTCGAGCTGTCATTTGTTCGGTATTTTGTATTGCATTACACTGGTAACAATGCTGGTCATTTCCCTATGGTTCCTGAACCCATCATAGAGCCCTTATGATATTTGGGTAGATAAAGTAGTGACATGCAACTAGGCATTATGCACAGTCGCATACACTACTATTATAAATTGATGAGAATGACACTCACACATGTCTAAGCAATTAAATGAACTACTACAATATTACATAGGATCTCATTGTGATCTTACTGGAGGATCCCTGATGTTCACAAATCACAATAAAACATCTTATTTACTTATCATAAATTATTATCAGCCTATCCTTAACACTTTTAAGAAAGTTTTTATCAAACTATTCACTATTGAAGGGTCCAAAGTGTAGCTTGGTCAGAGTTGTTAAGGTCTGGCCCATCATTGAGGTCATCGAGACTGTCGGGCTCCAGCTCATTGTTGTTGCGGGCAGGGGAGTATGAGGCGGGTACATCCTCCTCCTCATCTTCATCATGGGACTCCTCTGACTCATCTGATTCGTCATTACCTGGAATATGTAAATAAATATAGATAATTGCAATATCACACCAAGTTCTGTCTTCCCCTTGGTGAAACAGTCATCTAAAAACCCATTTAATGTGGTTACAATAAATCTATACAAATTTTATAGAGGTAAAGTTTGTGTATTTGTTAAATTGTAAAGGGGTAATCTCGAGATCTACTGAAATGATTTTAAAAATTCTTTCACCAATAGAAAGCCACATTATTGCCGAGTGTCATAGGCTACTTTTTATCCCTGTATTCCCACGGGAACGGGATCTACGCGGGTGAAACCGCGGGACGTCCGCTAGTATACAATTTAGATTGATGGTGAAATAGTCCTTTATAAACCCATACAATGTGGTTACATATAAACTATATTAGTTGGGCATGGGATAGTTTAGTATTTTCTGATTCCGTGCACTGTATAACTTTTAACTTCAAATCAAATCATTTTTATTTGTTAGCACAGGTAGGTAATTCATTACTGCATTATGAAGAAATTGTCAGTGTAATGTGTCTATATCATCCCAGTAACAACATCCCTATTAAGCATTTATTTCAAAATAAAAAGTCATCTCTAAAGCACAACAATTTGCTGGGGCACATGATAAATTCCTACCATAACAAAATCAGACAGACAAAAGCAAGATTATAATAATTCTTATTTATATTATTATACCTTCTTCTTCATCAGTGTCTGCTTCTTCTTCCATAGGCTCAGGGTCAGCTTTGCCCAGCGGTGCTCGCTTCATGTACTGTTGTCCAATTGAGTTCAACTGTAATATTTAAACCAATCATATTTTAAAAAGGTTATAGTGTTTGTAGACACAGTCAAAACATGAAGTTGAATGTTGTTCAATTAAATCAGTATTTTAAAAGATATTAGATCTTTAGATGTATAGGTATTCATAAGGCCGAAACTCTTCATATAATTCATAGAAATAAACGCCCGATACTTGCCCAATGTTGATTTGCTTGTTCTAACGCAGTTAATTCTGTTTCTTCGTCGCATGGACTATCAGCGTTGAACCACAATGGATCTACTAAACGAGGAGTTAAGACTGGAAAAGGAATATTCATTGTGAATTTGAATAAAACTGCAATGTTTCAGAGTTTTAGCAGTTACAGTAAAAATACAAAACTACAAAATTAATAGGTAATTAGGGTAGGTAGGGTGACAGACTGACAGTAAACAAAACAAATAAATGTCAAATTGAAAATGACAAATCTTAACCATTGATCATAACCAATCTGCGATTTTTTTTGAGGAAATTCTCGTTAAACCGTTTAAGGTGGATGTTCCAGGGTAGCCCGCGAAATTCAAATTTTCTTACGTTTTTAGCGATTTGCAGGCCAGTGCTAGGTTGTATGTTAGTGAAAATATGATTCGCGGCTGTAACACGTATGCATTTATAGAATTATAATCATCAAAATCATCATTACAACCCTCCAAGTTCATGTAACTTTCAAGAATGACCTTTTGAGTTTGGTTCCGCATACGGTCACATTTTTATCCGACCTTATAAAAAGGAAGTGGTTATTGTATTCCACCAGCAGTTAATTTTTTTGTTTATCTTCCTTCACAGATTTTTCTTATATGTTGGTCTTAGTGATTTTTCTCTATAGTATAAGCTGCTCTCGCATTGTATAAGATTTCCATACAGTGTGAGATCAGCGTAAACTGGAAATGTATAGCTTTATGTGTAGCCGTCTGTTCCTACTTTACTTACGTACCTACCAGGATTAAGTCAGTGAAACAAACTTTCAGTCAGAAAATAAAGTTATTTTCTATTTTTAGGGTTCAAAAAGAAAAAACGGGACCCTTATTGCATCACTCGTGTGTTTGTCTGTATGTCTGTCCGACGACCCCCCCCCCCCCTCCTTATCACCGAAACCACTGAGCCTAAACTTTTGAAAAAAATACAGAAATTAGTTTAACACTTACCGCCTTATTAATTTTTATAATTAAACCGACACTTTCTTTTGAATATGTTTGAAGTGAGACGGCATGCGAGATAAACCAAGCGTAAGTTAAACCAGGTTTAACTATTTGGCGGTTAAAGATTACGGTACAAGAAAACGTATAAGAAGTCTATGGTGCTAAAATAACATGGAAAATCTCGCAGTATCTGCTACAATCTTGGCCAGTTTTTCATGATACTGACGCATGACGTTTAAAAGGACACGAGCTAAGTGGTTTTCTAATTTAGATATTGTCAACTGCACGTCCATATGATAACAAATTGATGCAGTGTGTTCATTTTCGTAGTTCGTATTACAGCAACCTAATTTGAGATAGTATCATGCTATCCAGTTCCTGGGAACAAAAACCTGGCCCAGACAGACTAGCTATAGACAGTGGAAATCGAATTGATTCACCTCTTAGCCAACATTCGTAAGAAGTTAGAATTAAGTGAGGTCATGGAGTGAGGTACAGGTAGAGATGTGGCAATATTGTCCGAAGTGGGAATTTTGGTGGCAAAATTGCCGGCAATTTTGCCGGAATTGGAAATATTGGGGAATATTGCTTAATAATTATAAGTCAAATTAACGAGATGACGAGAAATAGGGAAGTATGGAAGAAAAAGACATGTTGCGCCGACCCCAAATAAATTGGGATAAGGGCAGGAGAATGATGTCAAATTAAGCACGGAAACTATGTACAACACTTAAATTAGCTTTTAGAGTACATAAGCTACAAAATATTTAAAAAAAAATTGTTTTGGGTAAAATTGCCAATAATGCCCGAATTTTGGCAATATTCCCAGTATTTTACAGGCAATTTTGCCAATGTTGCCGGTTAAAAACACCAATTCATCGTTTAGTTATACCGATTTTCAAAATTCTTTCTGTGTTTGAAAGGGTATACTCCCGAGGTGATCTCATTGTCACAAAGTCAGGATCTGATCACAGGATCCCTGAGAAAATTTCCTTTTTTTTAAAGTCGGTTAATGAGATTTACCTTTGATTGATTTACCGATGATTACACCTGCAGTAATAATAAAATATATTGGCACCGGCAACTTTGGCAATATTGCCAAAGTTGCTGGCAATTTTGGGAATTTACCGGCAGCGGCATAATTGAGAATATTGCCACCAGGCACATCACTAGGTACAGGTAGGTAGGTATCTTAATATCGTGTCTGTTGTAACAATGGAGCCTGGTTAATTTGCTCCATGGTTGTAACCCGCAAAACGGGGTAGAACAGCTCAATAGGTATATTAAAAAAGGTGAAACAACATGTTTTTAGCGTGTCCTTGACACGCAAAAACATAACATTCAATCTCATTTTCTTATCACGATCGTAAACTTTTTAACGAGCGCTTGTGCATTGTTAATTTTGTAAACAATAACAAGATATGCAACTATTTTTATGAGTAGGTATGACAAAGAAGCTATTGAGCATTCAGCCGTTAAATTAAACTTGCACTGACCGCATAAGTGTTCTTTCTTCGTAACAAACATGTTTCCGTATTTTAGTGAATTTATGATAATATGTTTCTCCTATTCGGTAAGTCATATTAAATGTTTTAGGTTTTTCATACCTACTTTCATACCTTAATTTAAAAGATGTGAGCTAGACAATAATGTATGATAATATTTTAAAAGAAGGTAGGTAGATTTTTATTCACGCACTAACGGCAATATTTTAATCGTGTTGATAAACGTTTCGACTTCTATACTAGTTTTTTTTCTTATAACCAAACATGAAACTGATTAGTTTGATTAAGAAAACTTTTTTTGATTACCTACTAGAAGAAATTTTGTTTTTCAGGTTCATTCAGCGTTATCGATGTTATTAATGGATAATAATCCGGCGTACTCTGTCGATAATGGGGCTGAAAGCGATGTACCGGAGTACATCCTTGCCAAAGGGTATTTGCCGAATGAAAAAGATTTGCCAAAGACATCGATCCTAACACATAGTAAGACAAAAACGAAATTTAATGTCCGTGTTAATAATACCGATTAGAAGACTATCCCACGTATGCCCGTGCCCACGGGCATAATTTCATTAAAGTAACGAAGGAATATTACACTCAGTCGATGGGTATTGTTCCGTGTGGTGTCGGACGTAAAGAATAGCACCATCCCATATCTTCCCGTGGGTGTCGTAAGAGGCGACTAAGGGATGTACCAGAGAATGGGCAGCAGCGTTCTCTGTGTCTTTGTAACAACCATACTGCGATCGCCAACCCGCCTGCCAAGCGTGGCGATTATGGCAAACCCCCCCAAAAATGCCTGGGGGAGGCCTATGTCCAGCAGTGGACGTCTTATGGCTGAAATGATGATGATGAATGATGATGATGGGTATTGTATTATTTCTTATGAGCGTCATGTAGCTCTAAATAGACTGGTAGTAGTCTCCTAAAGGTAGAAATTAAGGGCCAACAACATGAAGTCATCATGTAGGTACAGAGATTGTATTGCCCAAAATTGTTTTCAATTTAATATTTTCTTTTTTCAGATGGCGATGTTTCATATCTACTTTCGAAACTTTCTGACGATGAACTCATTAAGCTACTTAGTGACCAACCTAATAAGAATGAATTTAATTTGAAAGACATAGTCAAAATTGCAGCAGAATCAAACTATGCTAAACAAAACAAAGCAATAGTTGCCTTACCAAGCAAACCTTTACCAGCACTTAATGATATCTTCGGAAATCTCAAAAAAAATAAGAGATTTCAAAAAACATCAAACAAACCTAAACCCGATGGAGCTTTCTTTCGGTTGGAAAATAAAGAGGTGGATCCATTTTCCAAAAACAGAGCTGAAGATCCTCAGTATATAGCCGGTCAAAAACTGAAAAATTTAATCTATAGCCGTCCCTCAGAAGTTGATGTAGACAGTACGAATGACGACGAAGACGAAAAGAAAGAACTGCTTTTTGATGTTCTTGTAGCCCAACTAAAAACCCTCTGTTGTAAAAGAAGTAAACCAGCAAAAAAGAAGAACAAAACCAACATTAAACTCAGAGCCTTGTTAAGTGACATAATGCCAATGCAAGAAATTGAACAGAAATCTTACGTACCACAACATAAATACTCACAAACTACAATGCCCAACGAACATATGTTTTTAATTGTAAACGACGAAATAAAAAGTAATGGCAGTGATGATGGGCTTATTTTGGTCGATCCGGATAGTCTTGGGTCAAATAGCAGTGTCGTGTTTCTGGGTCCAATAGCAACACCGCTTTCAGAAACCCAACTAAAAATAGTGGTACGTATCCTCATTTGTTTGATCGCCTTCTACCTACTATTCTACCTTTAGGGACAAAAACTTAATCACCAAACTTTTTTTTTCTTAGCCAACGGCCAACGGCATAAACGTGCCTTCCGAAGCACGGAACCATCTTTTTATCAGACAATCAGGTGATTCAAGCTTGCAATGTCCTAACCAAACTGGAAACAACTTCACAAAGTATGCTTCCCGTGGGAATCGAACCCACGACCATCGGGTCACAAGGCAAACGCCTAAACCACTCGACCACGGAGGCAATAGTGTCCCAGAGCTAGGCAAAGGCCTCCCGCGTAGCCTTCACTTTCATGTTTTTTAACCGACTTCTAAAAAAAGAAGGAGGTTCTCAATTCGGAATTTCGGATGTTTATATATTTTTTTTTATACTTTGCAGATGATGCGCATTACAAATGAACTATCGAAACCAGAATATGTGCCACTTTTGCAGCAAATAGCTGACGGCACTCTTAGTAATGAAAATATAAGACTGGTCAATAGCTTGGTATCCGGACCGCAAACACGAAGATATATTAAGCCTCACAGATGCAACCACCGGTCCCCACTGGCACGAGTATATGGCGGTCCAAAATGGCTAGTCTGTACAGGATACCTAAATATAAACACACCCAGCTTGTATGATTAAACTCAGGTTTTGATAAAACCAGATGTAATATCATCTAAGTTTTTGTCGATTAAGGAAATAAGGCAAAGTGAGAGTATTCCTCCATGGTATTCCTGTAGGGGAATTAATAGGTTAACTTAATTAAACTGAGCTGACTGGTACAATGTTTCGTAAAACAATATTTGTCTGGCTCCAATTTTATCTTTAAAATAATTTTATCTAGGGCTGGGCGGAAGTCGCAATGGCCTCTCAACCGGATGTATGCGGTTCCATACAATCACGGCCCGTGTAGCGACCCGTGGTTTGGTTAGCCGCAAGTTATTTCGCAACCACACAGCCTCCCAATGGCACTGTTTTTAATGGGTTTGGAACTTGGACCTGTACCGTGTGTCCAAATGGTGGCATCAAATTGTCTGCCTGTTGTATATTATCCTAAAGTCAAAATAAGATTTCTTTGAAAGTATAACAGGTGTGACGTTTTGGAATAAAACTACGAAAGTGATTCATTACCTATTGTATAATACTGTGAATAACTTTCGCAGAAAGTGGTACAAGTACCTACACAATGAAAATAAAGTTATGTGTTAGATTATCTGTTATTTTCCTTTCTTTCATCTTTTGAACCCGTACTAAGCCGCCTACGGGTCACGCACGCGACCACGGATCACAGAACATAATATTATTTAAATACTCTAGCGAGGCCACGAATTCACATGACTTTTGCATTTTAGTCACTTTCCAACTTACTGTAAAACTGTCAATATACAAAATATATTAGGTAATATATATTACTTTGTAGGTAGGTACCTGCTAGAACATGTTTATATTATTATCTATTAAGCAACCAAAAATATTCTGAAACCCAAGCTCACGACGCGACGCTCAAAATATCAATATACATTTAGCTATTTGATTTTATGTTTAATCTGTGGTATTTGTAGAATTAGGACAACTATTATGTATTCTGTGATTAGGTTAGAGAATTACGCTGTGATTACGATCAACAAAAGAAAGTGTTCCAAAAATAAACTTTAAGCGTTTCACAAAATAAACTAAACTACCGGTAGTAAAACTTTAAGCTACCTACTTAGGTACAGGGCCTACCTAGTATTAAAGGACATTCACTAAGTGATCGTGATAATAATGACAGAAAGTAAAGTTCTCCGATGTGGATGGCTAACAGAAGATCCACTTTACATAAAGTACCATGATGAAGAATGGGGGCAACCACAATATAACAACTATGCCTTATTTGAAATGTTGTGTCTAGAAGGACAACAAGCTGGTCTATCGTGGTTAACAATATTGAAAAAAAGAGAAAATTACCGAAAGATGTTCCATAATTTTAACCCTCACAAAGTATCAAAATTAACGGAAAAGGATGTGAACACCTGCATAAAAGAATCAGGAATTGTAAGGCATAGAGGCAAAATAGAAGCAATAATAAACAATTCCAAGTGTTTCGTAAAAATGGAAAACGAAGGCGAAGATTTTTCGAGCTTTATTTGGAGCTTTGTGGACCATAAACCCATTAATAATACTTGGAATCACTACAAAGAAATTCCGTCTGAAACACCAATATCTATAGCATTATCGAGTGCTTTGAAAAAGAAAGGTTTTAAGTTTGTGGGTTCTAAAATTTGTTACGCTTTCATGCAAGCGTGTGGTCTTGTAAATGATCACGTCATTACCTGTATCTGTTACAATAAAAAATAATTTATTTTCACATTAAAGCCTATTTATTAAAACCCCAGTCAAACAAAGAAACCGCTAGTAAGTTCTAAAACCTATATACTTAGCCACCAACGGGTTGTTATGGGAAGGGTGAGATAAATGCTTGGAGCTTTTCTAAGAATAAAGAGTAGTTAGATAGATGGAGGTACCTATCCAAATAAAGTGTATTGGTGAATGAAAAGACTTAAAAGTTGGAATTCATGCTAATTACCTACTTTGATTTGAAAATTATAAATTCATTTATGTATCAAATTATTTGCCATGTTATGATTATAGTTAGTAAATGAATAAAACTATCCAGAAAACACAGCCACGTCCTTGCCATTGGCAAAAGATAAGATTTGAAAAGACCACAGTGCACAAAAAATAAATCGATTTGCTATCCCGCGAGTAACGCGATTAGGCTCCTTATGACAAGAAAAAGAAATAATTATCTATCAATAACTAATTAAATACTTGTTTTAACTTGTGGCAATCATAACTATAATTATAAACCACTGTTTAATAGTTACCTAACTATTTTTTTAAAGACCTATCTACATTTTTGACAAATGATATGGCACATGAATCGCGTTTGCGCTAAACATTAATAAACTGTATTTTATGCTATCTGTGGGTGACTTTGTGACGCGAAACGATATCTCTATTTTTTTCGTATGATTGCCACTTTGTTGTACCTTCTAATCCATCTCAGACGCGCCGGTTGCACGTTAATAAAAGTCATAATGGCGGAACAACGTGAAAGAACTTTCCTCATGATTAAACCCGACGGTGTTCAACGTGGACTAGTTGGCACCATCATCGAGCGTTTTGAGAAGAAAGGATTCAAGTTGGTCGGCCTTAAATTCATGTGGCCCTCAGAAGAATTACTGCAGCAACACTACAGCGACTTGGCGTCCAGGCCATTCTTTCCTGGTCTAGTGAAATACATGAGCTCCGGACCTGTCGTTCCTATGGTATGGGAAGGCCTCAACGCAGTAAAAACCGGCCGTCAAATGCTTGGTGCTACAAACCCAGCTGACTCACAACCCGGCACGATTCGTGGCGATCTCTGCATCCAAGTTGGCCGCAACATAATCCACGGTTCTGACAGTGTAGAGTCTGCACAGAAGGAAATCGCACTTTGGTTTGGAGAGAAGGAAGTCGTCGGATGGACACCAGCTGCCGAAAACTGGGTTTACGAGTAATCTTGAGCCACTATACCAAAATATTCCGTTATAACCTTGCACCACGTGTGTAGGTTATGTGTATGTAATGCTTTTAAGTTTAACCCGTGATATGAAAATAAAATCTTAATTATTTAAAAAGCAAGTGTTTTCTTTTAACTTTTTTATCCCAGGTAAAGGTTCATAGTAAAATCATTTTTCTTATACTTGCATACGTCAAGATAAGCCTTCAAGAACTGATACAGTATTACACCCTGTCCTGTCACATTTGCATTCAAAGTACAATGTACATAACCACATGTGTGGTAAGTTGGTTCTTCTTGTGTATTGACGTGTCACTTAATAATTCTTTGTTTCGACCTCGCACCCATAGGCTTGAACATCGGGTGCCCTGCCAATGAACTCACTCGACAGACCAGCTATATCTTTTTACTTGATGGTGCTAGTGCCCCATTTTTGAAATTATTCCAAGTAAATAAAAAAATCCAAGTTGCTGCTGGGTACATGCGGTTTCTACAAGTAAATATAATCATTAGCACAAAATGCATCATATCATAATAAACTTTATGACCCGAAAGTGATAAGTTTTAGATAATAATTCTCTTAGTTTGTGAAATTAATTGAAGCCAATGTCAATAGTTCAATACAGTATCTCTGCTTGAACAATATTATTAACTAGCTTTTGCCAGCGGCTTCGCCCGCGTGAAAATGACGATTTTTCATACAAACTTTCATCCCCTATTCAGCTCCCTTAGGGGATGAATTTCGAAAAATCCTTCCTTATTCCTTGTCTACATTATAAAGGGAACCTCTGTGCAAAATTTCAGCTTTCTAGGTTCAAGGGTTTGGGCTGGGCGTTGATGAGTCAGTCAGTCAGGACTTCTCTTTTTATTTATATAGATGTAAATTGCTGTGTTATTTTGACCCTTTGTAGGTTGGCTTCTATTCTATAATTACAGTACTATAAAATAAATCAAAAACTAGACAAAAATTTTACTATATATTTCTTAATTAAAAATTCCAGTTTACCTTACAAAATGCATCACTGTGATGCGGGTGCTTCTGGATGAGCTGCACTTACTACAATTATATTAGATATTTTTATTTATTAACGTCTATATATAAAAAAAAATAAAGAGTAAATTGTATAATGTTATTGAATATTGTATTGCGGAGATTTACTTATAACAAAGTATTGCTTCTAATATAAGTAAGTTCACCCCATCCACATTCAAATAAAACAAAAATTTATTGACATCGCATTCGATATGCTAGAATACTAAATCACATAGGCTTTGTGACGCACCTAAATTCGTTTTATTTACATCTCTGAAAAATAAAGGGTAAAATATGGAGCCTTTATTATGATGTTACAATCCACAGCCAATAATTTAAGAAGGCTAAATTTGATTTTTTTTAATAATAGTAATCTAATAAATCATAATTATTCAGAGTAAAAGGAAACCTTCAGATTTTTATCACACCTGCGTTTTACCTGAACACATAAATAAGTCATTAATGCCGCAGCGTTTGCATATAAAAAAATCATTCAATCATCATTGTTGAAGATAAATAATAATAATATTAATTTATGCATGTCATTACCAATGAATCCAAAGTTGGGCATCCTTTATCACAATATTATGTCTACGGCCTTCACATTTTCACAGGCGCGCTTGAGTTTAGACACGTTATTCATCAAAGTTATTAAAATACAGGGTGGGATCATCTTGAAACACAAAACAGTTGTTAGGCTTAAAGTGTTGGATCTGCATGGTGTTCAACTTCGACGGCCGGTGTACTTTGTTGATCACTGTTCTGTGTTTGTTGCTCTTGTTGTATTCGTGAAGGTAAAGGCGCGGTTTGACCTGAGAAAAATAATAATTCATAAGTCTATTTCTTTATTTGCGATTATGGTAATATAATATTACGAACGAGTACAATTGTAACATATCTATGTATTTTAGATTCTAACTTCGTATTTTTAATGCATACCATATTTATCGTGAATCCCCCGATGCCTCTTGAGTGCAAATCTATCTGCAAAGGCAGCCGTACAAATGTCGCATTTGAAAGGTTTCTCTCCGGAATGCACTTTAGCGTGGTTCTTGAGGTGGGCTGCTTGACTGAACGCCGATCCGCACGTTTCACACCTGCATTGCACACATATTTTAAAATAATAAAAAATTTCAGTAAAGAATGGCACATGCCAAGAAAATTCCTTAAAAGACAAACATGACCATAATTATGTACAGAAAGCTAATTTTAAATAAAGTAGTTTAGCAGCCTGTTCATTCTTCCAGATAACCAAATCAATATTTAAATATTAGTGGCATTTTTTTAAATTGTTGCCATTTATGTAATCGGAATATGATCATCATCAATTTATCAGTCAGAAATCATCCATTGATGGGTATACAAGTGTTCAGCCTGCCCTTTTTCCAATAGAATTGGAATACATCTTTTGCATATGAAAAGGCTTATAATTCCTTAATTAAAACTTCAGTTAGCTCATGGTACATAAGACTAGCACTCCAGCTCTGACATCATACAGGTGGTATGAAACCTTCACAGCTCAGTTATAAGAATAAACATTTGTATCTAAGGCATGCAAGGTAGTCAAGGTACTCACTTGTATGGCTTCTCCCCGGTGTGTATACGTCGATGATTCCATAAGGTCGCGTGCCGCGCAAATCCCTTGTCGCAGACCTGAATAAAAATTAAAAAGTTTTATTGTAGACTTGCCCATGACCTTCGTACGCTTGAAATAATGATTTCCCTATTTGAATCCAATTCCATTTTAGTTTTATCCACAAAATTAAAAACCTTTTTCTAAAGTTTGGAGGTTACTCCGTACAACATCATATTTTGCCTGTCAGGTAAGTCTTGTCAAAATTGGTACAGCCTTTTCAGAGATTAGACTGATGTACTTATTTATGTATTCAGTAAAAAGCTGGTATTTTGAAATAACTAAGACTATTCAATTTTATTTATTTGATGAAGTAAGAAATTGATAGTTTCAAACTATCAGTTTCTTACTTCATTATTCTTCATAGTATTATCATTATTCAATTTCGATCAAAACAAGCTAACAGTTTGGATCTCATTTGGATTGTACAATCAAGTTACAATTTTAAATGTACAAACAAGGTCCAAAATCTGAACCTCAACGTGTATCTATAGTTTGAAAATCTGAAATAGTTCAAGGATTTTTTATGCATTCCAGCATTTTGATGTTGAGTCTAAAATAAAATGTTACCATGACATGCTCTAAAATGATGTTACATGAAATAATGAATAAAAAAGAAATGTGGCTCTGGTTGGCTGGACAAAACTTCAAATCTGCTCGAATTTAAGTAATAGGTCAATAGGGCACTTTATGTGACGGCTAAACACCCTTATTTTAGAATAGGTGACGCTACAGAATCATAGATAATCGATCGAAAGCGTGGTTTAGTAGAAAAATGCAAAAAACTGTGTCCAGCCATCTTGAATTTACGTAGAAAACTTTTGGCTGGCACTTCCGAATCCCACATAACGGGAGCGTTTTCGAATATGGTTCCTTTACTAATACTTGGTGACGCAATGTGTGACAGTAATAACG
This sequence comes from Diarsia dahlii, assembly GCA_949775195.1. Classification (NCBI taxonomy): domain Eukaryota; kingdom Metazoa; phylum Arthropoda; class Insecta; order Lepidoptera; family Noctuidae; genus Diarsia; species Diarsia dahlii. Next base: position 17,684,391 of record OX459191.1, on the reverse strand, counting down.
TTTGATTTATGCCGTCACATGCAAGGGTTTACGAGATATCAATGAAAACTTAATGTCTACTTGTGTCCAGCCAGCTTGAACTCAGGCTGGCTGGACACGTGTATCTCCGCTGCCTGATGATCTACGACCTTCAAAATGGTATCAAAATGTTGTGACGGGGACGATAATGATAACCTGAATTTGTGACGGAGAAACTTTGCGTAGTTTCAAAGATATTGATCATTTAAATTTTCCCATACAAACATCCATTAATATTGTGAGGTGACCATAATTTTTACATAAATTAAGGATTTATTTTTAATCGACTAATCGGCCGGTAGCAGCCACGCCTGCTTTGTATTTGATTTCTCCGTGGGAATAAAAGGTTTTCCTGCAGTAAAAAGCGTAAATACTTACGCTACGCATACGTGTTAATTCAAAATAATAATTAAAAACACTAACAAAAAAAAACAAAGTGCATGGCACTCAGTGATGCCAATATAGCATTTTTTCATGTTGTTTAGCAAACTTATTAGTTGTTTAGCATATAGCATATTTTTTAGCATATAAAATAATTATAAAATAAAATACATTAATGCGTACGCAATTATTATATAAAGAAAAAAAAAAAACTTTTTTACAAAAAATAAAACCGACTTCGTCAAAAATAAAACAAGTGAAAAATAAAAAATCTGCTTCTGAAGTCGGTGACTTTTGTTTGTTTGATTTCATGTTTTTGCCACCGACTTCTGAAGCTGATTTTTTATTTTTCACTTTTTCGTGTTTTATTTTTGTCGAAGTCGGTTTTATTTTTTGTAAAAAAGATTTTATTTTTCACTTTTTAGTGGTTCACATGTGCTTACCCCTTCACAACGTACCGGCGTGATGTTATGTTATGAACTGGTGTAAACAATAGACAGTCATGAGATTTCAGCAATCCCAGTCCATTTGCTATCATTAATTGAGGAGTTCCGTTGCCTATCTCCGAAGTTCTTCATCAGATCTTCACCAAATAGTTTTTATAACCTTTGTAGTGAGTACAGGCGTGATATTATGTTGTGTGATGGCGTAAACAATGCTTAGATATGCTATAGCAACAATCGCGGTTAATCTGCTGTTATTTATTGAAGAGTTCCCCCGATTTCTACAAGATCCCATCATCAGCCCCCCTATTGCGTATCTTTTTAACGTCAGTGGCTATCAGAAATGTCCATAGATTAACTGTAAATTGGTTATGGTTTGGTACATTTTTTTCTTAAAAACTCACCATTTGACAGTTATTTGATAGACATTATAAGTTATCCACTGTCATTAAAAGATACGCAATAGCCCTGCTGATATTGAAATGGTGACAATGGGACCACACGGAAAGCACCAGCTTTCAAATGAAAAAATAATCATGAAAATCAGTTCACCCAGTCGCAAGTTATGAGCTAACAAACATAAAAAAAAAACAGCACACACCCCCCCCCCCCCCTTCCTCACTTCTACACTTTTGTCTTCTATTGATTAAAATATCCACAGTTGTTCGTATTAGTATCACCAATACGCGAATTTTCGTCCATTAAAGAAAACACCTTAAAATATACTTAGTCCTACATAAAACCTACAATATTGGTAACCCTACTACAGTGTTTGTATGAAAAAAATTAAATGATCAATATCTTTGAAACTTCGCAAAGTTTCTCCGTCACAAATTTAGGTTATCATTATCGTCCCAGTCACAACATTTTGATACCATTTGGAAGGTCGTAGATCATCAAGCAGCGGAGATACACGTGTCCAGCCAGCCTGAGTTCAAGCTGGCTGGACACAAGTATACATTAAGTTTTCATTGATATCTCGTAAACCCTTGCATGTGACGGCATAAATCAAACGTTATTACTGTCACACATTGCGTCACCAAGTATTAGTAAAGGAACCATATTCGAAAACGCTCCCGTTATGTGGGATTCGGAAGTGCCAGCCAAAAGTTTTCTACGTAAATTCAAGATGGCTGGACACAGTTTTTTGCATTTTTCTACTAAACCACTGTACGTATCACAAAACTTTTAGCTTGATGCCTGTCACATATTTATGTGACGCCCGTTGATATGCAAAAGGTCTTCAAAATCACTTCCGTTACGGAGATTGAAAGACCAGCGAAAATTGGTTTTTCAAGCTGGCTGGACACGCTTTCGATCGATTATCTAAGATTCTGTAGCGTCACCTATTCTGAAATATAGGTGTTTAGCCGTCACATAAAGTGCCCTATTGACCTACTTAAAAGCGAGCAGTTTTGAAGTTTTGTCCAGCCAACCAGAGCCACATAAAAAGAAATGTAAAATCATATTGATAACTTTCTTATAATTTCTTTTTCTTGATTGTAAGAACTTGTAAGACCTTAAAATTATAATAATTTGAAACCCTACTTACTTCACAAACATATGGTTTCTCTCCTGAATGTGTTCTTTCATGGTTTTTCAAATGTGGTGATTGGGAAAACTGCATACCACAAGTATTACATCTGAAAAACAATCAATCATTTCAATAGGGTAGTGGACTGACTAAAAAAATATGATTCTGTTTAGTCCGTCAGTTAGATTATCGAAAAATACTGGATACGTGATTTGTGTTTTATCAAATTAATAAAAATTGGCGAAAATACAGGTTGTCGAAGATCATAGAGTGAGGATTTTTGACGTCATAGTCTGGTAAAAATGGACCAAACTGTGACGTCGCACGGCTTTTCAAAGCACTGTATCGTCTTCAGTTTTGTTTACGTGAAAAAAGAAATAATACGTGTTCAATATTTTTTGGAAATCTATCTGACGGACTAATTAGATTTTTTTTTGTCAACTACCCTATTGGGTAATCTATGAATGTCACAAGAGTATAAATGTTATGTCCCTGACATAACATTTGTACATTCTTGTTCTCCTTTATCAATTTATGCAGACACAAAATATTTGTCAGAACATGCATACCTATATGGTTTTTCTCCTGTGTGTATTCTTGAATGATTCTTAAGATAAACAGCCTTAGCAAATGCAATTCCACATATACCACATTTGAAGTTCTTCTCGCCCGAATGCAACTTTTTGTGTGACCACAATGAGGAATATCTGGCAAAGGAACCTCCACAGATATTACAGTGGAATGGTTTGTCCAAATTTGCATTATTTAACTTATTCTTATTCCCACCTACGAAAATAATGCCTGAACCATTGCAGTTCTGACATTTTGTTACTGAAGCTAAGTTTCTCCTCTTCACAGGGTGGTGGCCAGGTACTGAAACAATTTTTAACATCATTAGAAATTTTTCTTGGTACTTTAATTTAATTTGGTTTTATTCTTCTAAAGTTAAAAGTTCCAATGCCATTCAAAATTGCTAAATTGCATATTCAATGGAGGCCAGGGCAGTGTTGTTTCATTCCGATTTTCTGATTCTGATTTCAAGTCAATATAAATATTACACTCACAAGGTTTCTGTTGTTGTTGTTGCTGCTGCTGTTGTTGTTGCGTTTGTTGATTAGTCTGCGCAGTCGACAAGGGGTCTGAGGTTGGCTGCACCGCGCTCACTTCAAACTTTACATTGTCTTCCGCCGCCACGAATATTTGGGTTGCATTTACTACAAACATGATTGACTTATTATTAACACAAAAAAACTTGTCTGTATAACAATTCAGGGTTCGTAGATAGCTCTATTTATTTTTGTCAGTGACTACTTTGTTCTTTAATTCTAGGTCCTGAGATTGATGCAGTGTTAAAAGATATTGGTTCAGACCAAGAACTGGAACCAATAACTGACAAAATAAAAGAGTAAATATAGAATTAAGAATAAAACAGTATACCCACATTGATTATTTCTCTGGTCTACAGAATCTTGTGCAATGCAGTTTTCGCAACGGATTAGCTTGGGCCCCTTTCTCTTAGGATTATTAGGAATAGGTCCTCCACAGGTAATACATTTCTGTACTTTTTCTATTATAACTGGTTTTGCTGAAATAGAAAAGAACATTGATAAAAGCGGTCAATCAGAATGCCTTAGAGGGTTTGAATGTGCAAAATTAACATGCAGTTTCTAAGCTAGTAAAGGCACAAAATTTTGTTTTATTACACTGGGATAAGTCTCTTGCTATTTCAAACTTGTAACAGAAGCAGTGCCCATATTTTATCTCATCATTTTATGCATTGTGAGATTTAATGCAGGTTCACAAGTAGTGAAGCTGAGCTTTAAGGTGTAACAGATACGGGCCGTTTGTACTGAACATAACTTATTTGCTACAATATTTCAAAAAAATAAAAATAGAAGAGGAATGGAAGAAAAATAAGGATTCAAAAATAAAATAGTGCCTACTAACTGTCTTGAATTGGTACATGGTGTTGCTGCTGCTCATTGGGATCAGAGGAGAGGATCTGAATGTGTGGAGGCATGGCAACATCATTTCCAGTACTTACACCTGTTGCTACAACCGTTATATTGTTTTCTGTAATCAAAAAAAGTCAGAGAATGATTAGTTATTTGTCACAGATATTTTAAAGGCATTTCAGCTAACCGGGAGCAGGAATATTTGCCTGCAATGTATCAATACAAATATTACATTCGAGCCATACATAATGTAACCTGTAAAGATACAATTTGTAACAATTACTTGTTTTCTGTACAAATTCGAATCTTCCATTGTTACATTACAGGTGAATGCTTTGGTGAAGGGAGCTTCTTAACAAGAATTTTAATGAAGTGTGGTTAATTTGTTTAGGTTTTTGTTACATGACATTAATTTAATTACTATTGTTCTGCTCTAATAAAATCAATGAAAATGTTGATTTATGCTGGCTGACTTTCTTTATGGGATCTGTACATTAATCTTTTTATCTATATTATAGCATGAACTCTATTCGCAGGTGTGTAGCTCAGAACTCCTGAAACTATAGGTAATATAGGTATAATATGTATGTATTTAGAAATATATAAGTATGTTTATCAGTTGTCTAGTACCCATAACACAAGCTCTGCTTAGCTTGGGACTAGATGGCGTTGTGTGATAGTTGTGGAATATTATTATTATTATTAATTCAATAAACAAAAACTAAATTACCTGTATCCTGAGCATGTATTCTTTTATGAGCATTCAGAAGAGTAAGATGCCCAAACATTAGGCCACAAACATCACATTTAAAACTAATATTTGATATTGTATTCTGAATTCCATTCGGAGCAATTTGCATTTGATTCACTAATGCATAGTTGTATGAAAATGGCTGGGCTATGTAACAAGTCTTATCATCGCTGGTAGTCAGTTGAGTTATATTTACACCACTGGTCACATTTCCAGCCCCACTTGTGGCAGCTGTGCCTAGTTTCCCAATCATATTCACGTTGGTAGTATAACAAAATGTAGGAAACTCCTGAAATTAAAAACAAAAGTTTATGATGAATTATTATAGCTGATCAAAAAGTTACATTCATCTTTAATTGTAGAGTCGAACAAGCTAAAGTATACAGCCAGCTAACTTGTATTTACTTTTAAGATTATACAGATACATTTAGCATACAGCGGTTTAGGATACAGCGTTTGACATCAGTCGCATAATGCGAAACACTTGAAGATAAAACAAAATTACAATCAATATTTTCAGTGTTACAGAATTATACAGATCTCTACCCTGTATACTTATTAGCTTGTTCGACTGTACATAAGTATTATTAAATGGTCAATTTCAAATAATGTGTATGTGAATTCAACAAATACTCTTGCTATTTATTACCACTGCTTGACAAAAAGTTGAATTTTGAAGTTGAGATTTTAAGAATTCTAATCACTAAAACTTGGTATATTTGTGATGTATCTTTGCAGAATATTAATTAACATTAGGATGAAACAAAATTTGTCACTTTTTGTTTTATTTAATGTTTTGGTTGTGAGGACTAAAGTAATGAACAATGATTACCTGTTGTTGTTGAGTCTGCTGAGCATTCTTTTGTTGAACGTTTTCAATGTTTTTGCCTTGAGACTTTTGTGTTGGATGCTCTTGATATTGTAGCGTCGGCACTGTGCCGGTTTGAACGGTGTTCGTAGTGAACATAGCGACACATCAATTAATTCATCCCACAATTTCAATCAGCTGCACATTGTAAATATCTGATAAAACATAAAATACACACTGTAGTAACGTTTAAAAACATCTTTGCGCGTTCAACAAAAGCGCGGCTACTACTATGTGAAAGAGAAACTCAAACACAAAGTGCGAAGGTAACGGGGAATATTTCTTATCAGTCTACTCTACTCGTAAAAAGATCATTCGTTAGAAAGGCAGTGTCTCCTGAATAGTCGATATATGCAAGAAAAGGATGACGGAATATCCATACGCGCTACGAGTAAGCGGACGCCATTGTACTCGAACAAGAGGTGAGACGCGGTCATGATTAGATTAAAAAAAAGTTAACACGAACTTATTTGTATTAGTACAGTTTTCCTAACCTGATTTCAGTTTTCCTTAGTAATTAGAATAGACTAATAATACCAAAAGGATTTAGATTATTTTATTTCTGTCTCACTTTCTTGTCCAATTCTCCATCTCACGAAAGAAACGAAATGGCGATACAATACAATTAAAATGGCGGCGGAGGGGCGTGTTACGATTGCCAGTGCAAAAATGTGATTTAGCGATACTTGTGAAAGAAAGAGAAAAATCCTGTTACAAAAATAAAAATACGTATTGTTTGAAATGTCTCTTAGTTTTAAAACTGCGAGCAATGACTATCAACCTCTTGCATCGACTGGAAGGACACGGATTGATATTGCAAAGTGCTCATGAACTACAGTGTGCTCACGTAGTACATTAGACCTCAATGGTGTGCTCAGTATATTTTGGGAGTGCATATCTGAGGCACTGTTGTTTGCCAAAACGGCTGCAATAATGACTTTCTGAACTGTGTGTTATTATACTTTCTATAGGTTTTCGTTATATTATTTAATATCCTTGAAATTAACTTTATGAGCATAATTTTATGCGTATGGTTTTGTCACTTTTGTGCATACAACGAAATGCCAAAATGTGGATGTCCTTGGGATGACATGTCCGGACGGTATTTTAGCAACGGCGCGGCGGCGGCTTGAATGTCATTGTCAGATAAAACGTCACGGAGTCTTGAGTTCTTGACATGCCCAGTCCAATTGGGCAATTGCCCATTATTTTTTGCCTGTTGCCATAGGAAGGTCTGCTTTCCCAATCAAAGATAAGTGACATCAAATTATCAGTAAAATAAAGCTAAACAAGGATAGGTATTAGAAACTTTATACTGAGTTTTACTTTAGACATAGAGATAAACTTTGCCTCTAGAAAGCATACAAACAATTATGTAGGTAACTCGAGGTAACTATTGTCAATTTGTCATATGCGGAAAACCGGATTAAACGAGTTTGAAAGGCCTAAAATTATTTAGGGAGTAATAATAAAATTATTTAGGGAGTAATAGTAATATTGGGAGTATAAAGGCGCGTCCCCATTAAGAACCACGCGGTTTTATGGGGACGCGCCTTTGCTCTTAAATATTTGAATGTCTTTGACACAGTATAAATATCGTACAGTAGTGTGACTCGGCCGTGTCCTTGAAATAAATGCCTACAGCCGCGCGGTACGTAAACATGCGAAAGGGCTGCCCGCCTCCAGTATTTTAATTACATTTGCCTACTTTGTGTTTCCATTTACAGCTTGGCAAAAAAGTCTAGAAACGGAACTAATTTTTTTGTTTGCTGGCAACAATTAAAAACTTATGACGTTTGGTGTAAACAAAGTTCGAAAGTTTATTAAATTTATAATTGTGCCCTAAAAACGTGATTAAAGCAACGTAGAGTATTACAAAATGAATAAAACCATCCGAAGTGCTGGCAGAGCGATAATTTATAAGATATATAGGCGATGTTTGGCAGAAAAAGAGGCCAAAACCATTCTCTCCGATCTCAACGATGTTTACAGAACCGCTGAAATGACAGGTATGTAACTGTTTGTTTTATTGTTTTTAGATGAATTAAGTGTTAATTTATGAACCCCATTCTGTTTTGACTTGCTTGCATACGAAATAAGTGGAATTTTTAACAATAATCATCGAGCACATAGGTTATGTTTACATTTTGTCTGACATTACCTTGGTATGGCGTGTCAGATTAATGTTGATACTTGAGTGGCGTACTGTGCACTATGTGAATTTAAATTCGATTTCTCCATAACTTTATTGTTGAATGTGATTTCAAGGTGATAACTGTTTGTTATATCATTAGAATTACAAATGTACCAAAAATGTATTATTTTTAATTTGTTATTTATCAACATAAATTAATATTTCATATGAATCACATAATAGAAGCAAAATGCATTTTTTTTATGTAAGTATATTTATTTATTCACTTTAGGTAAATCAGTAAGCACCATAAGAAGAGTCGTCCTGGAAGGAGATCGAAACAAAGGCGTATTTTCTACACCCGGAAAACATAGAAAAGGTCGTCCCAAAAAGAGTTGGAAGATTTATTAGAATAAATTACAATAATTATTTCTACGCCTTTTTTTAATCCCAGAAAATTTAAAAAACAGTGCTACTAACATATATTTATTTTTAGGTAGTTACATGAGGAGAATAAATTCTGGTTCAATAAATAAATTTTAAGTATAAAAAAATAGTAATAAAAGTATCAAGACGATAGGTTGGTACGCGATACGGTCACAACGGGTTGCCATATGAACAGCACAGTGGCGCCCCCCGGATTTTCTACTCTTTTTTGCCAAGCTGTAGTTTTGTGTGATCATCGTAAATATACTTTTTAAAACAAATAAAATACTTTGTGAATTGAATAGAAAGTGTTTCAATTAACATGCGTGTTGTTTTTTGATTGATAGATTTAATTAAAAAACCATGTTTTTTTTCGGGACATAGAAAGAAATACTTATCCATTAAAAAGACACATTATATGCCTACCTACTAGTAAGTGAAATTATTTTATAGTCTTATCTTTCAAAGTTTCCAGGTAATTAAAAAAAAGTTATCTCTGGATACATTATTAACGAATTCATAAAACCAAAAACAACACAATTTATGCTACTCGTCATATTAAATATGTATGTACTTGTCTTATTTTTAGAGAAAACATCGCGCATTTATTGTTAAAAAACAACACACCGTCCGCTCGTCACTGCGGCACAGTCGCCAGTATATATGTTCTGTGCACAGTCGTGACCACAGAACATATATACTCTAGCGTCGCGACTGTCTGCATGCGGAGCGCATTCTGAAATCGAGGCGCGTAGGCATAGCTCGCGCTTCGTCCGTTTGTATGAAGTCAAAATACTGTATGATAATATTACCGTGTCTTTGGTCTTTGCCTAAATCCTACGGTTCTGTCTGGAATAACCGAATAAGTTAAGTTTGATGCCTCTAGCTTTGACCCGCCTTTGTCCGCCTCGGTCTTGATTCAACTTTATATCTCGTCACTTAAACAAGTAAACGATGAAAGCTGCAAAAGTATAAACTGTAGCGCAGCTTCCAACGCCCTTCTCCAAATTAACCACTACTTCTAATTGTTTTAATAATATATTAATAATTATATACTTTTAAAACTGCATCCACAGGTGTTTTTGTAACCCCTTTGTTATTGTCAATTATCTTTACACAGAACAGAGTATCTAACTATCTATATCTATAAAAGCGAAAGGTCACTCACTCACTCACTCACTGATTCATCACGAAATCTCGAAAACCGCTGGACGTTTGACAAAGATGATTTTTGGCAGGGAGGTAGTTTATGGTTAGTAGACGTCCGCTAAGAACGGACAGGGCCGGATTAGGGTGGTCTAAGGGCCCTCGCAAGTTTGTATGAAACTCCTTCATTTTTTGTGCTACAATCTAGATTTTTGGCTAGTTTATAGTCAGTGGGCGTCTGCTATGAATTAATTTTGCGACAGGGCCGGATTAGGGTGGTCTAAGGTCCCTCACAAGTTTGTATGAAAGTCCTTAATTTTTCGTGCTATAATCTTGATTTTTGGCAGAGACTTAGTTTATAGTCAGTAGGCATCCGCTATAAATTAGTTTTGCGACAGGGCCGGATTAGGGTGGTCTAAGGGACCTCGCAAGTTTGTTTGAAAGTCCTTCATTTTTTGTGCCACGATCTTCATTTTTGGCAGGGACGTAGTTTAAAGTTAGTAGACGTCTGCTTAGAACAGATTTTGAGACAGGGCCGGATTAGGGAGGTCTAAGGGCTCTCGCCAGTTGGTATAAAAGTCCTTCATTTTTTGAGCTACAAACTTGATTTTTGAGACGGACGTAGTTTATAGTCAGTAGGCGTCTGCTATGAATAAATTTTGCGACAGGGCCGGATTAGGGTGGTCTATGAGCCCTCGCAAGTTTGTATGAATGTCCTTAATTTTTTGTGCTATAATCTTGATTTTTGTCAGAGACGTAGTTTATAGTCAGTAGACATCCGCTATAAAATAGTTTTGCGACAGGGCCGGATTAGGGTGGTCTATGAGCCCTCGCAAGTTTGTATGAATGTCCTTAATTTTTTGTATCTTGATTTTTGGCAGAGACGTAGTTTATAGTCAGTAGACATCCGCTATAAAATAGTTTTGCGACAGGGCCGGATTAGGGTGGTCTATGAGCCCTCGCAAGTTTGTATGAACGTCCTTCATTTTTTGCGCAACAGTCTTGATTTTGGGCAGGGACGTAGTTTGTAGTTAGTAGACGTCTGCTATGAACGGATTTTGCGACAGGGCCGGTTAAGGAAGGTCTAAAGGCTCTCACAAGTTTGTCTGAAAGTCCTTAATTTTTTGCGCAACAGTCTTGAATTTTGGCGGGGACGTAGTTTATGGTGAGTAGAAGTGTGCTAAGAACAGATTTTGGTCCAGGGTCGGATTAGGGAGTTCTAATGGCTCTCGCGAGTTTCTATGTACGTTGATTTTTGTACTTCCGGCCTGAAATTTAGCAAGATATAACTATTAGCGAACAATTTTTTTTTGTGACGACCTGCAGTAAGGACTCTTGCAAGTATGTCAATGAAATCCTTGGCTTTTTGGAGCCAAAGATTGGTAGAGAGATAAAATATAGTTAAGACATATATTATGTATGTGTGGGAACATATTTTATGACAGGGCCAGTTCAAGGGAATAAATTCGCTTCGATTGGCATTTGTCATTCGATTTGGCATAATACATCCCAAAGGCAGTCCCACACATACATACACGTCAAAATTTCCTCGCGAACGAAGTCGCGGGCAACAGCTAGTCTACCTATATAATCTTCAGGTTTTCATGGCAGTTCTTTTAACCGGCGTACAGTCTGTATAAAAAGTCATAATTCAAAAGTACGGTAACACTAAAATTGAATTCACTACACATAATACATCAAACAATATTAAATTATAATTTTTCGTCATTGTAATTTGCTCATTTGTACCTTCTCATTCACCTCTCCATTTATTGATCCTATATCCTATTCTAAATCCCGATGAATTATTAATTTTGATTCCGTAAAGTTTCCCTACCTTTGTATCATTTCAAAACTCAAACGTGACATTGGCTAATGCACAAAACGTCGGTGCGATGCAACAAAAAAAAAAAAAATACATTGAATGTCATCGGCGAGTCCCTATAATGCCCGTCACACAGTAATGCACATACCAGCAATGCACGACACTGGAATGTACAACACAGGAGTGTACGACACAGTAATTGGCGACATCGCGATGTCGCCAATTACTGGGGTGTACCTTGCTGGTCCGGCCCAAGAATGTACAACACAGGAGTGTACAGTACGACACAGTAATCGGCGACATCGCGCGATTGGTTGGCCGACTAGTTGGGCAACTCGAAATTTTGGGACTTGGATACTAGGTAATTGAGCTAGGTAGTGCTGCCGAATTAAATTGTACTCCATGACGTGCGCTCGCTACGCTCGCATATTTTATAACACTAATATCTTCTGTCCCCGAAGTGCCGGGCCTCCGCCGGCCTCCTTCGTCGGCCTACGGCCCGGTGCCCATGCCGCCCATAAAGGATACTGTCGCGAGACGGTCGTATTATAGGAACACGAAGAAAAAAAGAAGGAACCACGGAATTTTCCAGTATTTTATTGTATCACCCGTCCCTATTGTCACGTGGCTTATTACTTTTTTTTATGTGACGTCACTGTTTGTGATGATTCCAATTGGCGTGTCGTACATTCTTGCCCGGACAATCGAGGTCCGGGCCGAGAATGTACGACACAGCAACGCACAACACTGGAATTCAAAACACTTGTCAAAACGATGTCGCGCGTTCTCGTGTCGTACATTGCTGTGTTGTACATTGCTGGTTCCCTCATCGGCTGTCATCAACTTGATATGTATCTTGTTAACTTTTGCATTTTTTTATGTTTTTCAAATCTACGTCGACAATACTTCGAAGAAACGTGATAAATATGAGGAAAACAAATAGGATAGGAGCTCGGGAAATTATTTCAAAGTATATCAGCGATGTTTGTTAGAACACCAAGCTGGACTTTTATCAAATTTGGATGATATTTATACTCGAACAGCAGCTATGACAGGTATGTAATCGTGTTATTGTTTGTTTTTTATCTACCAGAAGTCACAAATTTACTAAATATACGATTTTAAGACTAAAATAAGCATTGTTTACATTGTGCATTTTTAAGTTAGATTGCAAATGTAAGTAGCTCATAATGTAGTGCGACGTTAACTTTTGATACTTTTGGGTAATCTTTACCTGTGATTTTAAATATGAATAAGTTTTAACATGTTTGAAATAAAAATAGTGATCTATTTTCTGTTAGTTAATACATCTTTTTTTAAATCTTTCTTTCAGGAAAATCTGAGGAGTACAGTGAGGCGTATTGTAGATGAAGGCAAACACAGATCGGCCGTCCTAAGAAAGAAATGGATGACTTCAACATAATTATGTGCAATTTGACAAAAAATTCAATTCTTTTACTCTGTACCAACTTTAAGGAAAGGTCAGGTAGTCGCTAAAACAGATCTGGATTTTAAATGTAGCCTAGAAGTCCTGCGTAAAATTTTGAAATCGATTGGATTTTCTTACAAGAAGTGTCAAAATAACAGAAAGGCTCTAATCGAACAACATATTGCAGCAAAACGGGCAAGAGAAAATGGGCATACAGTGGTACAAAAGTTAAAACATAACATTAATAAAAAATATGTACGAACATTTTTCTTTTATTTACTCATTTTTACCCGACTACGGCAAAGCCAAAGGAGGGTTATGATTTTGACTTGCTATGTATGTATGTATGTATGTATGTGTGTATCTTCATCTGTTCCCTCATAGCTTCTAATCTACTTAACGGAACTCGACATATGAGGTATCGTTAGAACCGTCTTAATTTTCCGCTGAACATAGGCTACGTGACGTGTCACAAAAAGCGATTTGGCGCCCTCTAGCGGACAAAAAGTAAGGCTTAAAAAATAAAAATGGAGATAAATACGCCTTGTTTGGTATCATTTGAAAGGGCCTCACTTGTACATTTCCAAAATATTGTTCAAATTTAAAATCACGCCCTCTAGCGGACAAAAAGTCAAGAGTAAAAAAAAAATTAACACCAAAATTATTTAAATAAAAAAAAAGTAAAAAACTAAAACCCGACTACGACAAAAAAAACGACGCTGAAAAAGTATGAAACAAGATTTTCAGGATAGAACAAAAAGAAAAGCCGTAGTCACACGTTATAGGTACCAACCTAAACACTTTAATACCGTGTGACTACGGCTTTTCTTTTTGTTTTCGTCGTTTTTTTTGTCGTAGTCGGGTTTTAGTTTTTTACTTTTTTTTATTATTTCAATGAAGGTCGGAAGGAAAACATCGTGAGGAAATCTGGACTTAAAATTATTATAATATACCTAATAAGTCTGACATCGCCAACCCGTCTTGAGCATGCGTGGTGCCTTCTCTGTTGAGAAGAAGCCTTTGCCCAGCAGTGGGACAGTAATAGGCTGGTATTTTTAAATAAGATAACAGATTTTAATTAAAACCAGGTCTGCTTCTAGTGCAAAATAATGTGCTAGTATCAAAACCATTTTAGTCACACTATACAGGGTTGCTATGTGCACGAGTCTGCACGACCGCAGCGCCCTCATTTATTTTCATGACTTTATAGACAGACTGTACTCTTCCCAACAAAAGGATGTTACCAGAGTAAATTTGGTTGCACCAGTTGGCGTGACTTCATCGCCGTAACGTCGCTTCGGCGCCATAGTGTTGAACAGTATTACAATCCGCTTACTGAGAATGGTACCACAATACCACTCCAACATCGCAATTCGTGTACTCTACCCGCATTATCTTTAGCATACCATGGGTGGATCCGACCCACAATGGCAACATTCGGGCACTACGCCGAGTGTGGACATGCCTTTAGGGCCTTGGCACCAGGGGAAATCCCTTTTGCAAAATTCAATGTGCCCTAATAATAAAGTGCCAAGTTTCTAAAATAATAAAAATAATATTTTTATTAGTATTTTATTTTTGAACATACATGCCTAGAGTATCACAATATAACGTATAATGGATATACTTAAAATTAAATAGGTACTTGAATAAAATTCAGCCAAAAACTGAATTCCACATAGCTAAATAACAGAGTACATGAGTACCTACATGAAAGTTAGAACATTAAAACTTGTTTACCCAAAATAACTTAGAATCAGGTATACGTACCTACTAATTTGTGTTCGTGACGAATGGTAAAACAATACAACATATCGAATTGTTTACTAACATGGACCATTTTAGATTTATTTAACAGAAACTTGTTTTGTAAAATATTTCAATACTATATTCGGATTCGCCAATTTATTTAGTTCAATATCATTGATTATATTAGATATTCGATTGCTCCAATTTTGACACGTTTCCTTTTTAATTTTCTCGAGAAGATTATGATCGGAGCACCAAAAATTTTTAATAGTTCCAGTTTTTAAACATTCTCTTAATTTTTGTAACATATAAAGTACCAAAAAATGTAAAGAACTTTTTTTCCAAAAATCATCGTTCTTTTCAATAATTTCCCATAAAAATAATGTTTTAATAAAATAGCTAGCTAATTTGTTGAAATCTTGAACGTCTCGAAATAATTTCATAAGTTTTATAGCGCTTTTTAAATTATTCATGTTCTCTGTATAATATCGTTCTTGATACGGAAAAGCTAATCTCCAACTAAAATCATTCTCACTAGGTTTTGGTATAGCAAAATAATGGTTAATTTTTGTCTGCCTAACTTTCTCAAAATCAATTTTTGTGCTAACAGGTATTTTTGGTAACTCAAACGCTAACGTTGGAACCAAATCCACATCAATCACGTAATCGTTTTCAATACATATTGTTATGGTATTAGCAGGACCCGACATCTTGTATTGGATTTTAAAATATTTATTTTTCACTTTTAATATTCGTTTACCATCTTCCAGTGGTAAATTATTTAGGGCAGCATCTACAACACTTTGCATCCAGGATCGAAACTTTGTAACTGATAGGCGGTAAGATTTGTCACACCAAAATTCCGTCTTCTTGAAACCTTTCATAGCAGTGGCAGGAGTGTTCGACAGTCTGCGGAATTCTTCTGGCATTATAATACTTGTGTAACCGTTTTGAACTTCACGGGCATTCAGTTCAATGTTTTTGTAATTAACATGTATAGTCAAAATAACATTAATGTCGTATTCATTAGGTTGACCCACGCGCATCCCATCAAAGTAGCTGCCTAAATATTCAAGTTTCGGGTTCATACTGTCGAATAAGCTGTCACATTTACGCATTATCTTCAGAAGTTCTTGCAGCACTTTGTAAAGAATAGAATTATTGTCCTTTCTGGCGTTTCTTTTAATTCGTACATGTCTTCTATTCACCTCTTGAAAAATTTCTTCCACCGTTTTCACACGCCGGTTTCGATGTCGACGCCCTGAGTTTGTCATCTTGCTGAAACAATTTAATTGCTTGTGAATATTTTGAGTAGTTCTATCTGCCTGTAACGAATGGAATGTGTAAGAAACGTTACGGCTAGAAAGGGCATCCCCTTTCTTAGGTGACTCGAGGTCAGCTGACGAATAGTAGGGACGGATGCTGCGCCGACCCTAAATAAATTGAGACAAGATCAATTGTATGATGATTATATCTATCTGTACCCACACAAAGATTAATATCATCATCGAGTTAGAACATTCAGCCAGACCAGCCAAAAGAGACGACTTAATTCTAAGATTCAGAAACTGGCATTGGATACTAGGAAGATCCTCTGCACTTAGTCTGCAAAGCAAGCAACTAATATACATATCTGTTCTCAAGCCAATCTGGACTTATGCCATACAGTTGTGGGACTTCTGGTTGTGGGGTACAGCAAGTCGCTCTAACATGGAAATAATGCAAAGAGCCCGGAACAATATATTGCGGACTATCTCTACAGCACCACGGTTTAGTAAAACCAGTGAAATCAATGAATATTTGGAAATCCTAACATTATCATCATTTCAGCTAAAAGACGTCCACTGCTGGACATAGGTCTCCCCCAGGTGTCGCCACATTGACCGGTCCCGTGCGTCTCTCATCCAAGTACAAATATGTTTGTGGCACTTACAATACAATCCAAATCCACAACAAATCTAATAAAAGTCAACGAAGCCCGATTGTGTAGACGTAACAAAAGATTTAAAAAAATTAAGGTCATAGAGACCAAAGCATAATTAACCCTTCACAGTTTCATTGAGAAATACAAACTTATTTTATCAAGCACACACTTCTCCTAAATCAACAACTCCAAGTCCTAATTTTAACCCAAGTAAGAAACAAATATGCGGTACGTGGTGGTCCGACACGCATTTGGCTGGTGTAGCTTTTATCATTTCCGGTAGCACCATTTTTTAGTAGATACAATATTTTTTTTATATGGATGGAGTGTGTGAGGAATGATAATTATGAAGGAATAACGACGTACTTATATTTTATTCAAATCCGTTCATCCGTTTAGGAGTTATGAGCGGACAAAGAAACGGATACACATAAGGTCAAACACATAACTCTCCTTTTGGGTTTCGCCGCAATCGAGTAAAAAGGGGTAAATGATAGTGTGTCTAGTGGCATGGGAGAATGGAAGAAGAAAACGTGTTGCGCCGACCCCAAATAACATGGGGCTAGAACAGGAAGATGGCGATGATGATGACAATATATCTATCTATCTATATAAATAAAGAGAGAAGTCCTGACTGACTGACTCGTCAACGCCCGGCCCAAACCCTTGGACCTAGATAGCTGAAATTTTGCACGGAGGTTTCCTTTATAATGTAGACAAGGAATAAGGAAGGATTTTTCGAAATTCCTAAGGGATTTAAATAGGGGATGAAAGTTTGTATGGAAAATCGACATTTTCACGCGGGCGAAGCCGCTGGCAAAAGCTAGTTTCTAAATAAACAACAAAAGATCGTGGAATAGGCCTACGAAGTACCTACACTACCTCATGGCTTATGAGGTATGAGGTAGTGTACATTTTTATAGAACACATATTTTTAACTGTTCGATTCGTTGTATCCTCAGAAAGACAATTTCTGAAATGGTATTCACTTAAAAAAATAACTAGTTGACGAGTATTCTTCCAGTAAGTATCCTCTTTATCTCTATGCATGCTTCCTGTCAACTAGGAAAAAGACAGAGTATCAGTTACTAGTTCAAATGACCAAATACAAAACATAACCAGAGTATAATTTTCCTGAGCTGCGGCCTGCGGGTTGTTTGAAAAGATACCGCGGTCTCGGACACAAAGGGCTAAGAAGGAACATGGGTCAGGGTGTATCTTATCTTAGTAAATAAGAAGTCTGATACTCCCTACCGCTCCGTCCAGAGCGGGAGGAGTCAAAAAAAAAAGTAAGTATAATTTTCCTATGGGGCACAGGTCTACTCTCCGTGAGAGGTTGTGGGCCATAAAGAGGGCCCAGTGCGGGTTGATGAGTCTCACACAAAGACAGTCTTGTAGTCACAAGGAAGTCGTGACCGATTTCGCATGACCACTGGGCCAGCATTGTTCACTAATCATTCTACAAGGTGTAAGTAAACCTTCACGTAGCCGTCAACCAAGCATTCTGTACCTACATCAACTAAGTAACTCGACGCAAAAATTATTGCTGGGAAACATCGAGATATAAGTACTAACGTACTAGAGAAGCTACGTCAAATAACTGAATTGTCCCATTTCGTAATTTGAATCTTTAGTTTAAATTAGTTCAGTTTCCGGTCTTAGGCGCCATGTAAATCACGGCACTTACGCGTTTTCTTCGGCGACGCGACGGTGCGGCGCGATCGCCGCAGTTGAACGGGACAAAGTAGGAATTTACGGTGTCTTCTCTAGTACGTTAGTACTTATCTCGATGCTGGGAAACGACTTTTTTATTGGGCTGAATAGTCACGTTTTACGGTAGGACTCAATCAATGTAACGCACTCAAAATATTGTGCTGGCGGATGCATGGAATAGTACGGAGGTCGTAGAGGTATTGCACGTTTTATCATTAAAAACACTTGTGAAAAAGTTAAACTTAAAACTTTGGCCCCCAATATCTCAGTAACTGTTATGGTTCCAAAAAAAAACAAATTTATCAAATGAGAACAAGTGACGGTTTTTTTACAGCCATTTTAAACATTATCTATGACCAAATTATTAAAGTTATTATACATATATTTTTTTAAGTTAGCCTCTCATTGTTTAATACAGCTGAAACACTTAATAAATAAGATAACAGTCAACTCACCTAACACGATCCAAACAAACTATTGGAACAACAGGCCAGTTATTGGTAGCAAGTATGAAACAATAATGCTCAGATAACTATTTATAGTAGCAATAATGAATGAAACAGCTTGTTTGAGTTTTAAATAGCTCCACGCCTAAGTACACAGTTGCATTTATCTACAGCAACCTGTAAATGACGACCACGTATTCGCGCCGCACTTGATCGACCGAACCGACGCGCGACGCGCGACGGAGTGACGGACCAACAATCGAGAACTTTATACTAATTACCATGACTGTGTCAGCCATCGCAACATTCTCGCTTCTTCGCAGTTTATCCCCGTAATATTACAGGGGATTTTTGTTATTGAATTGCTTCGGTTACAATGTAGGGACTTTTTGTTCAACAATAACGGGGGAATACCCAAATAATTCATTACAGACAGAAACAGTATTTCTGGCACTTTGAACCATCTGGATGAAACAGTTAGCCCGCGAAATTCAAACCGCGATGTATTATTGTTAAAATAATTTTCGCGAATAATATACATATTTAATGATAATTTACGAGAATTATTATCAAATGCATTAGTAGGAATGCCTGTTTTGTAGTAGGTACTTATAGATGTCTGACAATAAAGGTGCAAGATTTTGTTTAGTAAAGAAAAGTATTCCATATTTCATGAGATGACGAGAAACCTAGAAGTATGGAGGATGAAGACATGCTGCACCAACCCCAAATGAATTGGGATAAGAGCAAGAGAATGATTATAATGATGATTTGTCTAACTATGGCCATGGTCAGCAGTGGATTTTCATGGGTTAGTCACATTGTTCTTACTTACCCTACAGGTCTATGATTTCAGTAACAGATTCAGCATCGAAATGACTTTTAAACTTCTCAATAGCTTCCTGTAATGTCTTAAAATTGACAGGATCTATGTTGTCTTCAACTTCAAGCTTTGTGTGTTGCAGATCATGACCTGTGAAAGAAGGTTATTTTAAAACTTTGTAAAACAAAAAACCGATTGCTGTCTAAATTTTCAGAAAAACTTGACGCAAACAGATGACTGGAAACGTGATTTTTTCATTAGGTTTTTCGGAATTATGTTGCAATGACATGGTGAGTTGACCCCAAATAAACTGGTACCTATATGGGCAGGAGAACAATAATGCAAATCATCATTCATCCTTGAATGTTTGCTGAAAATCGAGCCAAATTGAAATTAAATCATGGATGTAATTTAAGCGGAATGTTAAATTTTATTTATTTAGTCACTTTTGGATATTGTGAAACATGTGCTTGTTGTGCACACATGTTAATTTTACCTTCCTTAGGAGTAACATAGGCATGTTCCATGTTCAATATTTTCTTGGTCTTGCAGATGTATTTTAAATTCTTTTCAGGCAATTTGTCAAATAACGGATCTTCTGATTTGGGTTCAGGATCTTCTTCAAAAAACATGTAAGTCCCAAGAGCGTTTTCATATTTTCCTAATTGGATAAATGTAAAATAAAATTGTATTATTTGTAAACCAGCAGGACTATTACATATCTCTATTGACAGATCATAGGGATGATCACTCTTGGCAAAGTGTTCACTGATTGTCTGTCAAAAGGTTAGTTTCATTATGGCTATCACCAGTGACTATTCAGGATGATGTCATAGGCAGCCATTGTCTGGTATTTTTTACCAGAAAGTGAAGTCACCAGCCCCCACTCACGATATTTGGCACGTTTTATTTTCGTAAATTTTATTTATTTTTTATTTTATTTTTATTAATTTGATAAAACAAAAAACACACGATCCAATATTTTTCGATTATCTAACAGACGGGCTAAACATATTTTTTTAGTCAGTCAACTACCCAACTAAAACAGTCGTGTAAAAAGAAGTGTCAATAGCCCTGCAGGGCAGCATAATCGCATGTTCGCACAAAGCACTTTTACTTGAATAAAAAAATGTGTCATCAATTGATTATGCCATGACGATATTGTAGTAAACAAGAGCACCTACGACTACGACTCTTGAAATAAAACACAAAAACCTGTGAAAAACGTATCATCCATTTGAATGATGGGGTTTTTTTCATTAACGCCCAATACATGAACCGCTCGATATTTTTCAATGTTAACCGTGTCTTCAAACTCAGCGTATACTAATATTTCCTCTTCCGAGTCAGTTATTTCATCACCCATTTTTTTATTTTAGTTGTTCGGTGTGTAAACTTTATAGGTTAAATTACCTAATTTTGTTTACAATAATCATTTAACATCCGTCTATTTGTCAGTGTCAGTAGGGTCACTCTGTCAGTGTCATACTGTACTGTGCTGTCAAGTGTCAGTCTTTCAACAATCACCATCGTATAGATGGACCATAAGTCCATAACAGTTGTAACGTTCATCGTGATATCGATATCGGATGTACTTACTTGAGCCACCTCACAGTACATGTTGGCGTAGGTCAACAAGCAACAAGCTCTGTGCACGTAAATTAATAGTTAATCAAGCATCTTTATAAAGTTTTACTGCCGCACTGAGAGAGCTTTAATGATTACTTAGGCCATCACTAAGTAAAGGTTTTGACAGTTTTTGTATGACACACACAACTTTCAAAACCTTTACTATGTGGTGGCCTAAGTCATCATTAAAGCTCTCTGAGTACGGCAGTTAGTCACATAATTTATGTAATGAAGACACCAATAACATAAAATTGATTGCAAACGCACTGTTAACGCACCCTCAAATCTACACACTGCATTCCACTCGGGCACACACCCTTATTATACCTGTACACACTCACCATTTTTCTTAAGCCTGCCTCTGAGTGTTTAATAGTTCTTTAGTTGTAAGCTAGGTTTTTTATAACATTCTTAAATAAACTCACGCCTTTTTCTAATGGGGGTAGGCAAAAAAGATTTAGTCATACACTCAGGCCGGTTACGAGTAGTACCTGACATTCTGAAAAACCGTACCAATAAGATCAGTATAATATGTCTTTCAAGAGCATCCCCATCCGGCGCGTGGCGTTGTCGCTCACATGATCTGCCTTGTATATAAAGTTAGTTTTTAGAGTTCCGTACCTCGAAAGGAAAAAACGGAACCCTTATAGGATCACTTTGTTGTCCGTCCGTCTGTCAAGACCCTTTTTCTCAAGAACGCGTGGAGGTATCAAACTGAAATTTATATCAAATACTCAAGTCTACTGTCCCCTAAAGCTGTGATTACCTACCCCCCTCTCCTCACTTTTTTTTTTTTTCGTGGATGGAAAATTATCATATATAACCCCTCCCGCTTAGGCAGAGCGAAAGGCAGTGTCAGACTTCTACTGACTAAAAACCACCCGTGCTCCTTCTTACCCCTTTATGTCGAGGCGGCGGTACCTTTGTGACCAACCCGCAGCCCCTACGGGCCCCCTCCTCACTTAACTCCGTCATTCGTGGCATCGTCTAGGTTTGCGAAAACCGATTAAAAATAAATTAGGTTTTACTAGTTTTCAGGGAATCACTGTTACAATTTTTGAATCAAACTAAATTCTTACTTTAAAAAAATATATACCTATATCAAGCTTTCATTTATTTGCATTTGTCACAATTCAATACACTTCAGAAAGAAATAAAACTTACTAATTAAAAGAAAGAATCGCTTGAAATCGATATTAATAATAACAATCGATGTCGATGACATTCTTATTATTGACTGATTGCTGCCCTAGTAAGGCAAGCAAGCAAGCACGAAGCAAGCAGAAAATTTTTCGTTTACGTTGAGACAATCAGTTTTGTTGTGAAACCAGTGATACCTTCTGCGCAAAAATGTCTGACTGGGATACTGTCACGATTCTCCGTAAAAAACCACCAAAAGCATCGGCTTTGAAGACTGAACAAGCAGTAAATGCCGCACGCCGTCAGGGCTTACCAGTTGATACTCAACAAAAATATGGAGCAGGAACCAATAAACAACACGTTACCACTAAAAATACTGCTAAACTCGACAGAGAGACTGACGAATTGCGTCATGAAAAGGTACCCCTTGACCTGGGAAAGCTTATAATGCAAGGAAGACAGTCTAAAGGCATGAGTCAAAAAGATTTGGCAACTAAAATATGCGAGAAACCCCAAATTGTTAATGATTACGAGGCCGGTCGTGGCATACCAAATAACATCGTTCTTGGTAAAATAGAAAGGGCAATTGGATTAAAACTTCGAGGAAAAGAACGTGGCCAGCCACTACAGCCTCCTGGAGGAAAGAAATAACGGATTCCCTGGGAGGCAAAGACATAACTCCGATTTGTTTATTGCATAATTATAATAATTATTCTATCTCATTTTTGCTGTTGAATGTGTTCTGTAATGTATCTTACTAAAATAACAAAGTAAAATGATGTAAGCATATTTTTTATTTTTTTCTGGAATGTTCCATCTGTGATGAACAATTTGTTTCGACCAAGGAAAAAATGTTCAGTTCACATTGAATTTGGAGATAGTGGTGAAGTGGTGATGTGATATGCAATAAAATAGCTATTTATGATTGTTTTATCTTTCATTTTAGTTATAAACAAAAATATTAATTTTTAGGTTAAGTGACATTTCATTCTGCTAACAGTAAAAACTACTCTTTCTTGGTCTGAGAGTAAAAATAAATGTCAAAAATATATTATTCTATGTTTTCAAAATACCAAGAGGTGATTTTATCAGAAAGTAGCCAACATGTGAGAATCCTGCTTCAATAACAAATCTGTTGGATCTATGTCAGTCAAATCACGTGTTTTTACGATTGTTTTCAAATAACTGCGACACGATTGGACACGAGATAATAATTTGCACGGAAATCGAGGTTATTGTTAAGTTATCATTATTTTTCAAGACGATACTGATATCACAACAAAACTTTCACCAGCACAGCTGATGAAGGCGTTGTTAGTATGTACTTAAACCTGTAAATCATTAAAGTTTTATATTTTAAACAAGATTTGTGTTCCTGATATCTGACAGAGTATGTACAGACCTATTTGTAATAAGTTTAATATTATAGTACAAACTTGTACTTTGGTTGCTTCTGAAGAAATAAAATATGCATAGATTCCGTTATACCGACCGAAGGTTCGGTTTCGGCTAGTTTCGGTTTCGGCCAATAATTGGCCGAACCTTTCGGCCCCGCCGAAACAAAGCATACGTGTATTGTCGCGCATCATTCAGCTTACTTCGAGACTTCGAGTGCCACTGCCAGTTGAGTTCGCTAGCCGGCGCGATCGTGATGATTTGAGGTTATGTGATTTTTCTCGCGCTAAAATTAGGAAAGTATTTGTTTTTACTTATGATTAATGATAATCATCATCATCATTCTCCTGCCCTTATCCCAATTCATTTGGGGTCGGCGCAACATGTCTTCTTCTTCCATACTTCCCTATTTCTCGTCATCTCAGCAGTCACCTCCTTTCTAGCCATATCATCCTTCACACAGTCCATCCATCGTTTCTTTGGCCTTCCTCTCCTTTTATAGCCATCTACATTCATACTCAACATTTTCCTCACAACATTTCCTTCATTCCTTAATGATAATGATGATGTATTTTTATGGCATTCATTAGGGTATTGTGCTACAGTAGAAAATAAATAGGTTGTAAGTAGGTGTGTACCTATAGAAAAGAATTCTTGAGTTGAGTTTGATTTGATTGAGTTGTTCCCTAGAACTTCAATATGAATTTATGTAGAAATTAATGTAACACTTAAAAGATGTGTGAAAATACCTGTGATGTTTGATTCAAACATTACTATATTTCTGTATTCGAACCGCCCCGTAGTTCCGATACACAACTACCTCCGGTGATTTAACTATTTGCTGTGAATGACCTTCAGTACTATTAGTCATGTCACATATTTTTTTCCCTTTATTAGGTACGCGAGGCGCTTCGTTGGTAACAAATGTAGGTAGTGATGTTAAAAATTTTGTGTTAATTTTTTTTAAAGTTTATTGTTTGCAAATATGTTGATTGTTTTTTTTTTTAATTTACATTATGAATTTTACAAACAATGAGCTATTTTTGTTACATACATACCTACTTTAATTGTTACATTATTTTTACACGTGTTACTGTTATCTGTCTCTTAATGCTTAAAAATACAAATTAGTTACGGTTTCGGCCGAAACTGGGACCAAGACCGAAGGTTCGGTTTCGGTTTCGGCCGAAAATCCTGTTTCGGTCGGACACTAGATAAAGTCCATTTCACGAAAGAAGTCCCGCGGACAATTATTATTGTGGAACTAAAGTCAGATGGGGAGATATGGCGAGAGAGAGAGCGATAGCAACATTATGTCGCGCGAATACAGCGCTGCGTCTGCGGGACTTCTTTCGTGAAATGGACTAGTCTTCGTGTCGCTTGTCGTTTTAGTAATAGGAGGTGGAGCATAGTTTACGATACAGCTCTAAACACTGCTGCGGACCCGCTGTTCCGACGAGGTAACTCCTCGAGATTATCTTCCCACTTGAGTCCGCAGACGGTTTGGATAATACCAGATGGACCAATGATCTACTAAAGGTTAATCTACGCAGTAAGATCCTGAGGATGATACTAGGTGCGGAGGGGGACAGGTACCTATTTTGCATCTGTTTCTGATACAGACGCTACTCAGAAAACCGGACCTGCTTCTGAGTCGTTGCACGCCAAATATCAGACTTCTGTTTGTATTTCTCCACTTTGCCTGCAAGTTCCTGCAAGGTGCTTTTTTTGAATGACTTGAAATAATCTGAGGCTGAAACTCATATGTACAAAGTAAGTATAACTACTTGTAAGTAAACAAGTAGAAACTTGGCTACTGGCACGGTTCTGACCGCATTATACCTCCTTTGTGCCAGTTTGTGCCGACAAAGTATAGACTCTGCCTGCCCCGACTGCCTGCGCTGACCGGTTTCAATAAAGCGCTGGTAAATAAAATCGTGCGCTACCTTAAGCTGCTTAAAGATTTCCTGTACAGTCGCCGTCAGATATATTGTAGCAGACAAGGTGACCAAATACTTCAATTGTTGAGAAGTATTTGGTCACCTTGTCTGCTACAATATATCTGACGGCGACTGTACAATGAGGGATTCATTTTAAGACAGTGATTTTGTCTATCCTGATTTCTTAAAGTGCGAACAAGACATTAAATACATTTTTTTTTTTGGGGGTGGAAAATCATCAAATGACCCCCCCCCCGCTCTTGGGCAGAGCGAAGGGGAGTGTCAGACTTCTACTGACTAAAAACCGAACCCATGTTCCTTCTTTGCCCTTGCGCCGAGGCCACGTCATCTAGTACAAAAATCCGCGGCCCCGACGGGCTCTGCGGCCCCGACGGGCGATTAAATACAACCATGCGTTTTGCTTCTACAGTAACTAATAATTCCATGGGTGTTCACACACGAAACGAAACGAACATCGAACATCTGTCAAATGTTGAAAGGAGTCAAAAATTGTATGTTTACTTGTAACAGCTTATAAATAACCTCGTTTTGTTAATTTATTGTTTACTTGTATTTTTCAGATTCTGTGTTTTAGTACAAAGAATAACAAATTTAAAAATTTGGCGTATCTACCTAATGCGTTAGATAAGTTTCTTTCGCCTTTAATGCATAAAAATAATTAGGCACAATGGCTTTTTCTTTTGGAACTCCTAGTTCTCAAAGTTCAGCCTTCGGCGCTGCAGCAAAACGTGAGTTCTTTGCTTGTTAATTTTATAAATCAGTTAAACAATATTGCGATAAAGAAAACTAACAAGTTTTCTAAAATTAGTAATGTAAGTTGTACTACATCTTACATAAAATGTTTTGAAGTTATGAAAGAACGTCACCTTGACTTTATTAGTTAGCATTTGTCGCATCTACCTTTATGGTCAGAGGGTTATAAGTTTAGCCCAAGAGCCCACGACGGCCAGACCTTCATTATTTTATAATTGTTTTATAAAAGCTGAAAGTTGGTCTGTGCATGTCCCTATACAGATAAGAACAACCAGCAAATATAGAGTTTGGGCTGTGGTTACTTTGGCAGGGAACAGGTAGTAAAGGTAGCAACTGTCAGAAGTGGCCGGCAATGGATGACAAGATTTCTTAAGTTATCCCAAAGACAATATCAAAAAATTGAGCTTTATACTTTAATGAATTTAAAGTACTATTATAGATATCTTTACCACCCGCTACCTGCCAAAGTAACCACAGCCCAAACTCTATAGTCCCTGGTCATTTTTACCTGTATATGGGGCATGCACAGACTAACTTTCAGCTTTTATAAAATAACAAAGGTCTGGCCGTTGTAGGCTGTTGCTCGTAGGTTCATATGTTTGAATTAGTTACCAATCAGGCTGGGGTCAAGCACCTAAATTACATCTTTTACAGAGGCTCTAATGGTTAATGCTTGCGACTTTGTCTGCATCTATCTGTTGTTGAATGTATCTGTAATTATTGATGACATAATTAGTAAAGAGATCTGCTCCATTGTCCATTTGTAGATGGGTTTTAGTTATGTTTGGTTCAATAGTTGAGGCTTGGAAATGTAACAGATAGATTGAATTAATTTAATATTATAATAGAGTACTGTATGTTTCAGCTACCTTTTCTTTTGGTGGTGCAACAGTTACTACTAGTTCTGGCTTTGGTGGATTTGGAGCTCCAGCCACGTCTACTGGTTTTGGTTCATTTGGAGCACCAGCAACTAGTACAGGTACTACACCACCACAAACTATTAAAAATGGGACCAAGTTAATATGGGACTGGGCAGGTCTGGTTTGTAAGGTGGAGTCAGACTGATGGGCCATGATAGTAACTCAGTGGGTGCCTGAATACATAATATGATACCCCTTGGTAACACTGGTTGTTATCCTTCGAAGTTCGGAGCAGGATATTAGGTGACTAGGAGAGTACAGAAAGATGAAAGAAATAGACTGTGTATAATAATGTGTACAATAATAATGTCTAAAAATTATGAGTCATAATGAGATGAATATGACTTGATAATTATAACAACTAATACAGAAGTCTGGAAGAACTAGACATACATTGAGATAAGGACACTTTGTACTCTGAAGGAATATAAATCATGTTAAGGAATCAAAGGACTTAGGGTTGATTACAACCTCTCATATTGAAGAAATTCTTTGAAGATAGATTCAGCACTATTTTGACTGACTGTAGGATACATCGGACTAACCAAATGATTGCCCTTGAAATCCAATTTATGATTTTGATTGTATAAAACTTTTATAAAATGAATACACACAATTCTTTAAATTAATTTTGTCTTTGTATTATTTTCAGCTGCACCATTTGGAACTCTAGGAACTGCCCCTGCTTCTACAGCCCCATCTTTATTTGGTGGAACAGGCTTTGGTGCAACTCCTGCTAAACCTACAGGTACCATTTAATGCGCAATGTCCACTTGCTTGTGATGTTCTTCTTAGCAGAGTCTGGATTTGTGCCCGGTTGAGGGCAATAAGCTTGCTCCCTATTAAATGAGACTTTGGGGAGTACATGCAGGATATTCTGGTATTTTAAAACTTTCCAAAACTTGTAGTTGTTAGACGCTATACATCTATCGTTGAATAAGCAACCAACCATCAACAGTTTTCCAGCTCAAAAAACATACAAACAGTTGCATGATACATGGTAATTTTAATAGTGGATTGCTGACTTTGTGCATTCAAATCCTTGCCTTGAGAACTCTGTCTAATAAACAACTCTCAATACTTGCTTTACGTTCGCTGGTGGTCCAATATGTATACTGTATATACTGGCTTTACTTGTCCTAAGTAACAATGTGCTGACAACTAAAATATATTTGTCTTCAGGTTTCGGAAGTACTTCATTCGGCACTACCACATTTGGTACTACACCAGCATTCGGCGCACCTACATTTGGCACTGCTGCACCTACATTCGGCACTGCTGCACCAGCGTTTGGTACTAACACTCTTGGTGGTGCCAATACATTTGGCACTCCATTTGGTACCAGTAGCAGTTTTGGCCAGCCATTTGGAACCAAACCAAACACTGGATTCACTGGTTTTGGAAATGTCCTTGGATCAGCACCACAGTTTGGACAGGTATTTAAATAATTGCATATTTACTAAAGACTAATGTGGCTTAATAATAACTGCCATTCGGGCCGATCTTTAGGTTAAGCCGCGCTCGCCTAGGTTGTTCTGTAAATGGATGAACACCCATCACATACCAAGTTTCTTCTGTAAGCATGTTCAAGCCTCGGAAAGCATGTTAAGCTGTTGGTCCCGGCTGCCTTAGATAGATCTTAGTGACCTGAAAGTCTGATAACCAGTCTTACCAAAGGGTATTACCCAGTTTTAACTGGGTTGTGGAGGTCAGATAGGCAATCGCTCCATGTAAAGTACTTTTATTCAGCTGCATCCAATTAAACTGGAAGCCGACCCCAACATAGTTGGAAAAAAAAATGCAGATGATGACTAAAGACTAATGGCAGTGGCTTACAACTTGTTAGGTGGCAGTTTTAAACCTGGATGGGTATTATACTTTGTTTTAAGTTTAACAAATGCTACAGCATTGCTCTCAAAATGTTGATGATTACTTAAGCCATCACTTAGTAAAGGTTTACAAAAACTGTCCAAACCTTTACTTAGTGATGGCCTAAGGAATCATTAAAGCTCTCTGAGTATGGCAGTTAGACTAAGAAATATACATAAACATGTGACACCCACCAACTCTCTCTAAACATTACGCCTCCTGTGGAGCTCTGCATGTTCCAGCCCTGAAAACTTTATAGGGTGATAAAGCACAATACTATTTACCCACAGTCCAATCTCTTGAACCATATATCTGGATGGTTCAACATGCATAGGATGTTGAACCATCCAGATTTATCTTCTAGTTAAGGGCTCACCATTTAATCCTGCACTTTCCACAGCAGCAGCAACAGCAACAACAACAACAACAACAGCAGCAACAAGGTCCATCATCAGCTCACGAAGCACTGGTGGCAGCGGTGTTCAACTGTTGTGTGTTCGGGGACGAAAGGGACCAAGTGCTTGCCAAGTGGAACCTCATTCAAGCACAGTGGGGCACTGGTAAGTCTAGTTATAGTATGTAGATGGTGACATGGTGGTTTTAGTTCTGCAAAAGTTCCACTTTACATCTAAACATAAAAAAATATGCTTAAAGTTTTGAGACATTAATTATTTGATGCCGGCCTGGATCACAATCGCGAAGCTATTCGCCATTATAGGAGGACATAAACTGTGACGCAATATTCACAAATGAACCTTCCTTGGCAATCGGGTAAAAGGGAATGTGAACTGGGTTTAAACAGCAAAGCAATGATGGTCAATGATGTTGAAAACTACACAACCACACGCTAGAATAAAATACAAACCAGTAACTAAGTTTGGATAATACTGATGCACATAATCATCATCATTTCAGCCGAAAGACGTCCACTGCTGGACATAGGCCTCTCCAAGAGTCGCCACATTAACCGGATCCCCGCTACCTTCATCAGGTCATCGGTCCACATAAACCGATACTTACTTTAATTATTTTGACAGGGCAAGCCTACTACAGTCGCAACGCCCCTGCTCTGGAGCTGAACGAACAGAACCCGCTTTGCAGGTTCAAAGCGGTTGGCTACTCGAGACTCGGCGGGCGCGAGGACAAGGACGGACATGTTGCCATGTTGTTCAACAAGGCTGAACAGGATATCAAGTACGTGTTTGCTGGCAAATTTTAATAATATTAAGTCGAGTTTGCTCTGATTTAAAAACATTTTGAACCTAGCTTTAAAGAGAATCGTTCTGTGATGTTATAGGCTAAGCCTAAGATATTATAATTTATAGTATTCAAAATTTATTATGCTTTTACGATATGAAGAAGTAATAACCATTTGACTTGTGAAAATCGAACTTCCCATAGTCTAGTCTTTTTCAACTTTCTTGGTTTTGATGATAATTTTATCTTATTTTTGGCAAAAACGTTACCCATATAGATTTGCCAAGTTGATATTTACCGATAATGCCATGGAAGTAGTGAAATCTTGGAGTTTTCCTCTCTGCAGTAGTTTCAAAAGGGTGCTAATTAAACCGGCTTCTTTGTAATAGCATTATTTGCATCTAAAAATCTAACTTGCTTTCTAAATTACTAAGTCAGCCACAATTAACGTACATCTAAATAATACTATCTTAGCCACAAGTTATCTTTTTTAAAGCCACTCTAAATACAACTCATCATCGTGATTATTTTTTAGCATCTTTTGTAACATTTAAGGCATCAAAAAAATATTCTATTAGCTTCTAATTTATTAACTCAGTACGTTTAAATTATAACTCATGCCACATTAACTGAGCATCAAAATTTAATTAAAATTGTCATCAAATATTATATTATAGCCACTAATAGTACGTATAAACTCCTGTCGTGTCATCGAAAGGCTTAAATATAGAAGTTCAGAGTATTTAATGACCTACCTAAATATTGAAGTTCAGAGTATCGAATGTCCTAAAGATCGATTTTATTTACATGTTGTGCTACAAAAGTTATCGACAGAATCGCTTCAGAACTTCATTTTTATCGGAAAACTAGACAATAAATTGTGAAAACATTTCTGCAAGCAACTCGGAAGTAGCGCTCGCCGGCCGCTGACGCGGCACCGCTCGCTCCGCTCGCTCGGCTCGCGCGCGTTTGGTCACAGTTTCAACCTAACCTAACCTATTTCCCTCAGTTTACAATGACGAGTCATACAATCTGACTGTGACTAGTCAATTAGACAATGGTAAAAACATTTCTGTTACTATAGTAGGTATTTTTAACGTAAATGTAATAATCGTAAAGTGTATCTAAAGTTGACATTTTGAATACACGTGACTAAGTCGTCAGTACATGAATCGAATGGCGCTTTCTGATTGGTGCAAATGGCCGGTCACTGTCGTCTCACGATTAAAGAATGTGATGTATTATTTTACATGCTAAGTTATAATAAATGATGTTGACTATGGTCGCTTTAATTATATTTTTTTGAGGGCCTTGTGTTGAAGCTGTAAAATGTAAAATGGTGGTGAGATATAAATTCCGTGGCTGAGTTAGTAAATTAGGTGCCTATGTATAAATAACAAGGACAGGTTAATATAATTGTTGATCTTCACTTGACGCTTTCTATAGAATATTTAGTGGGCGTTGTAAAAAAGACGAATTAGTATATTAGAGGCTATATAATTTTCCCGTGGCTTAGTTATAAAATTAGAAGTTAGATCACGTGGCCAACTAAAGAAACTGTGGCTCGATTTATTATTTCCCGTTTCAAAACATCAACTTGTATTAAAAGCTTGCCAAAAAATGTATTATTGGTATATTTTCTAGGACCAACCAGCAAGCCTTGACGACGTCTCTGCATAGTTTATTAGGCAACAAACCTAACTTGGCCGTCAATATAGAATGTGTTAAAGCTATTGCTGACAACAAGACTCAGGTGCGTGTTATTTTATTATGATTGATTGAATATTTTACCAGTATTTAGTAAACTGCTCCGTGAACCGTTATGTTCGCCCGTTTATTCTTTACCCGGATCGGCCGGTGAAATGATTGTGCACTTTTGCTTTTTCGCACGAGGCATCATCATTCTCTTGCCCTTATCCCAATTTATTTGGAGTCCCCGCAATATCGTCCTTCACACAGTCCATCTATCGACTCTATCGTTTCTTTGGTCTTCCTATACTTACATAGCCATCTACATTCATACTCAACATTTTCCTCATTCCTCCGCTTCACATCATGTCCATACCATGATAACCGAGTACCACACAACTTTCCAGTCACCGGCACCACTTTCAGAATTCCTCTTATGTATGTATATATGCATATTGGCACATTTTCAAGAATGTTATTACATTCCTAGGTGGTGATATACGTAGTGGACAAAGGCGCGGGCGGTACGCACATATCCGCGGCGGAACTGGGCGCGTTCCTGAACGCGGGTAACGCACGCAACGCGCTGGCCGGCGCCGCGTGCGTCTCCGTGTCCGCTGTCAACGCGCCCTCGCCACAGATGTTGGCGCAGTACCTGCAGACCGCGCCGCCTGGTAAGCGATACTTTATTTTAATGCCAGCCCATAATGTTTAGTTTTGCGTGTAGTTTCCATATTATTATGACACTAGCTGATGTCCGCGGCTTGGCCCGTGTGGATGTCAGTTATAGCGACCGATGTCGTTACGTATTTTCGCGACCAAAAGTAATATTTTCATCCCCCCCCCTTTCAACCCCTTACATCACTTTTTTGGCATTAAAAAGTAGCCTATGTCCTTTCTCAGGCTCTAGACTAGATTATCTGTGTACCAAATTTCATTTAAATCGGTTCAGTAGTTTTGGCGTGAAAGCGCGGCATAGAGTAGTAGGGGAGGCCACGGTGCTAAATGGGGATTTACTCGAGCGCTATAGAGACCTATTGGGTTGCAAAGCTTAGATGATAAGAAGAAAAAAATGTTATACCTTTTCATCGGTGGGGGAAAGGAAAAAAATTATCGAGCGCGTCAGATTTTCTAAGGGGATGTTAAGTGACCCTAAAAAAAAGCTCTCATTCAATAATCTGACGATTTTGATAGTGGTTATTATTCTAATTTGCAAAAAAAATCGCCATTTTGAAATACTCAAGCGCGTCAGATTAAGATATATATGGTTCACTAGCTTCTGCCCGCGACTTCGTACGCGGATCCTGTTGCTTATGCCAGCGAAAACGGGGTTGTCAAAATCGAAGATCTGAAACGTCTGATGTAGAATTCTAAGGCCCAGGGACGGGAAAACAACGGGATGAGCGAGACGATTGGAGACGTTCCAGATCTTTCATTTTTGTACAGTCGCCGTCACATATATTGTAGCAGACAAGGTGACCAAATACTTCTGAACAATTTAAAATGTCAACAAGTTCCATACACTACAATTTACCATTAATATCTGAACATTCAATAGTTCATTAATATCTGAGCAGATGCTTGTCAATAATTTCTATACACACAACTAATCAGAAATATCTGAACACTTACAACGTTAAGTCTTGTGTATCTATGCAGATGAGGTAGTCTTAGATATCTGAGCAGTTGAGGAAAAATTTTGCAGTAGGAAGTGCTTCCAACTTTACTATAAATACAATATTATATAGGGACTCTTTTTGCTAATTTAATTTTTTCTTTGACGCTGTAGTTCAGATATTTTTGGTTAGTTGTTTGTATAGAAATTATTGACAAGCATCTGCTCAGATATTAATGAACTATTGAATGTTCAGATATTAATGGTAAATTGTAGTGTATGAAACTTGTTGACATTTTAAATTGTTCAGAAGTATTTGGTCACCTTGTCTGCTACAATATATCTGACGGCGACTGTACAAAAACTACTACTGTGTAAAAATGTGACAATCTGTCACATTATTGGAAAACCGTTGAACATTCTTTATACGTTAGTGAGTACAAGTTAATTTTGCTTACACGTAATGTTATATCTGTTGTAACTACCGGCCAAGTCACACAACATTATCTAAAATAATAAAGAAATCGCAATAAGGAACCTTAGACTTGGCTCGACTTTGTCTAGATTTCATTACTTTTTAGAGATAAACAAGCAGCTCCATCGAGACTTGGCTAGTTTTTTTACAGAATGTTTTTGTTGGGATTTCACTTCCTTTTGTAGAAACGTGGGCGGGCGGCATATTGATTTATTTTATTAGATTTTCTTATTTTTTTTTTATTTTTGTAATTTTTAATTTTCGATTATACTACGTTTTATAGTTTTCCCTTTATATCATGAGTGAGTGAGTGTCATAAATGCGAAACTTTGCTTTCGATTAACTTCGGAACTAAATGACCTACAGACTTGAAACTTTTTATTTTAAGTGTGATTGTATAGCTTACTGGATGACGAAAATTTCAGCGTTCTGGTCTTATCCAGAGGTTCTCAAATAGGGGCCTGAAAATGCGGCGAAATGGTTCCAGTAAAGGATGGTACGGCAGTGTTTGCTTCGCGCTCGACTCGGCGGGGGCACTGCCATGCCCCCCGATAGGATAATAGTTGTAGTAAATTTTATAAGCTTTTATTACGTAAAAGACACTATTTATCTATGACGCACCGTTTTAAAGATATTAGCGAAAAACTCAAAAGTGGGAACTTTAACTCCTCCCCCACCCGGCGCCCCCCCTAGAGGCGGGGGGGACTCTTAGTATGTTTATTGTTTACCCTGTGGGCATCCTGAACACATTTCTGATGAAATTGCTTAGGTGCATTCATGCACTCTACACCTGCTTTGTTAAGTGGACTAAAACTTTGTCAACGAATTTGTTGTAACTTCGGCTTGTGGAAATCGTCAGATTATATATTTTTCGTTATCCTTGAATAATTTCATTGTCGAGATGACGTTTTTTTTACAACTTTGTAGTCCTCCCATTTCTTTACGTTACTCTCAAATTGTCAGATTAGTGGAATATACATTTTTTAGCATGTAATTAACTCACCCTACCTTAATCTGACGCGCTCGAGAATGTCTGATGATCAATTTTTTTTTACTAATCTGATCCTTTATCCTTGACGGGCGGCCTAATATATGGGGCTCATTTTTGGTGCAGGTACTTAACCGGGTACAAGGTATCCCCCTGTATATTAATCTGCCGCGCTTTAGTAAATCCCTTCCTAGGGCTCCCCTACTACAGGCAGACAGACAGAGTTACTATCGCATTTATAATATTAAGTAAGGATGAGCCGTGTGTTCGATGAGATTTACATCAGTTTCAGGGACAATGACATAATTACTGTTATTGATATACAACATAATTCTTATTAACAGTCGTTTAAGCAACTACTATCACATTTCTAACTTGACCAAGTTCATCCGGGTTTATTCCCTTTAGAGAACAAAAGAGATTCTTTGTTAGACAAAGAAACTTTTTGAGAAAATTTTGTATACTGCCAAGCTATGCAATGAAATTTTATTTTCAGTAGTATTTGTAAGAAGTGTGTTAAGTTGATATTTCTTTTGACGTGGTAATATCGTCGAAAGTTTCGGATCATCGTTATAAATACTTCGTGGTTCTTCAGCATAACTTTTGTTACAGGTATGGACATGCGACTATGGAAGCAAGCGCAGGCTGACAACCCTGACCCAGAAAACTACGTACCCGTGCCTATTATTGGATTTTCTGAGGTAATCATCAATAATATAAATATCAACTATCTTAATATTTTGGGGTAGAAAATTCTATATTATAATGATTAAGGTTGCACAAGCCAGTCATTCTTCCATACAAACGTAGTATGGTGATTACTCCTCTGGTTGACGGTGTAGGTTCAAAATTAAAAATTGTATCAACTGGTCTTGTCATTATGTAGGCCTCTATTGAAGCAGAATTGGAAAACAAATATTGGTTTGGAAGTTATGAGGGCGAAACTTTCATATTTTAGCACTAATTTTAACCATCTTTGGGTGTAAATAAGTTACGTAAGTATATAGTACGAAAATGAAAAAAGTGAAACCAT
The DNA here is from genome assembly GCA_949775195.1 of Diarsia dahlii. Classification (NCBI taxonomy): domain Eukaryota; kingdom Metazoa; phylum Arthropoda; class Insecta; order Lepidoptera; family Noctuidae; genus Diarsia; species Diarsia dahlii. Next base: position 17,648,162 of record OX459191.1, on the reverse strand, counting down.
ACAGGCATAGATTAGTTATTAAAGAATTCAAATAATTTTATTTTGAAAAGATACATTCAATGGATTTTTCATGGTATCCATACTACCAAAGGTCTGCATAGAAATAATCGCACACCCGTTTTAGTTGTGTCTCTTTCGCTCTATGCATTTCGCTCGTGATTCCGGATGAAATAGCATGTATTTTAGCCCCGTCCACCAACTAGTTTGGCACGGTTGGCGCAGTGGCTCAAGCAATGGACTGCTGCGCTGCGTGTCGCGGGTTCGATCCCCGCACGGAACAAATATTTGTATGACCTACAGATAGTTGTTCCGGGTCTGGGTATTTGTGTATGTGAGTTTAAATGTTTGTGAACGCACCCACGATACAGGAGAAATTCCTAGTGTGGGGCAACGTTTTTTATATAAAAAAAAAAGTTCGTGCCAATGGCTTGTTTACCCTTAATTTTATTTTCTTGGCCTAAATGTGAATGTATGGGGCGCGTGCACGGATAAAAGTCATCTTTATTCGTTTCAAACTCAACGTAGACGAATAAGCACTACAGGATCATCGTCGCAACAGTGCGAGCGTTCACCATTATCTGTATTAAGCTCTATACAATGCTTTTCAAATAAGAATAGGACTGACCTCGCGCCATATTGTGCCTTAAAGCTGTAAAATCTCTTAAAACGATCGGGCACGCTCGATAATAATAACATGCTCAGAAGAAATTTAATGTAAATTATGGTATGTTCTTCTCCAGATAAAGTTCCGCAGCCGCTGCCAGTCGGAGCAAGCCAAGCTACAGGCGCAGTGGCTGGTGCGTACCGCGGGTGAACTGGCCGCACTGCGCACGCGCCGCGCCGCCGCCAGCGCTAGACTGGCGCAGTTGGCCGCGCGACTGCATGCGCGCAGGCACACCTTGCTGCAGGTATAGCTCATACACAACATCACGCACTGCGCACGCGCCGCGCCGCCGCCAGCGCTAGACTGGCGCAGTTGGCCGCGCGACTGCATGCGCGCAGGCACACCTTGCTGCAGGTATAGCTCATACACAACATCACGCACTGCGCACGCGCCGCGCCGCCGCCAGCGCTAGACTGGCGCAGTTGGCCGCGCGACTGCATGCGCGCAGGCACACCTTGCTGCAGGTATAGCTCATACACAACATCACGCACTGCGCACGCGCCGCGCCGCCGCCAGCGCTAGACTGGCGCAGTTGGCCGCGCGACTGCATGCGCGCAGGCACACCTTGCTGCAGGTATAGCTCATACACAACATCACGCACTGCGCACGCGCCGCGCCGCCGCCAGCGCTAGACTGGCGCAGTTGGCCGCGCGACTGCATGCGCGCAGGCACACCTTGCTGCAGGTATAGCTCATACACAACATCACGCACTGCGCACGCGCCGCGCCGCCGCCAGCGCTAGACTGGCGCAGTTGGCCGCGCGACTGCATGCGCGCAGGCACACCTTGCTGCAGGTATAGCTCATACACAACATCACGCACTGCGCACGCGCCGCGCCGCCGCCAGCGCTAGACTGGCGCAGTTGGCCGCGCGACTGCATGCGCGCAGGCACACCTTGCTGCAGGTATAGCTCATACACAACATCACGCACTGCGCACGCGCCGCGCCGCCGCCAGCGCTAGACTGGCGCAGTTGGCCGCGCGACTGCATGCGCGCAGGCACACCTTGCTGCAGGTATAGCTCATACACAACATCACGCACTGCGCACGCGCCGCGCCGCCGCCAGCGCTAGACTGGCGCAGTTGGCCGCGCGACTGCATGCGCGCAGGCACACCTTGCTGCAGGTATAGCTCATACACAACATCACGCACTGCGCACGCGCCGCGCCGCCGCCAGCGCTAGACTGGCGCAGTTGGCCGCGCGACTGCATGCGCGCAGGCACACCTTGCTGCAGGTATAGCTCATACACAACATCACGCACTGCGCACGCGCCGCGCCGCCGCCAGCGCTAGACTGGCGCAGTTGGCCGCGCGACTGCATGCGCGCAGGCACACCTTGCTGCAGGTATAGCTCATACACAACATCACGCACTGCGCACGCGCCGCGCCGCCGCCAGCGCTAGACTGGCGCAGTTGGCCGCGCGACTGTATACATACCTCATATATAGTATACCCGTATTTCACCGGTTATGTTTAACATAACGTCACGCCTCTCATCCTCGTCGGATTAGGTGGAGGTGTAGCTAATATTACACCCACATTTCGCATTTAAATCTCATATAATAGTGAGTGAGCCTATATCATCAACCGGCACAAATTCAGTACACCCCTGCCCAACCCTTTGGGGATTCCAGGCGTGAGGTTTTTTTAAGGTATCACTAGAGTAGTGCTCCGTAAAACTGAAAGATGCTTCATATTGGCTACAGTCCAAAGCCGTTCTAATGTAACATTTGTATTGCAGGTGGTTGCCCGCCGGGAAGTGGTGGGTCGTGTGGGAGCCGCGCTGTCTCCTGAAGAGGAAGCCGCCCGGGCGAGACTGCACGAGCTGACGTCACAGCTCGCTGCACCACCGCTTTATAATGTAAGTATTTATTTATCAAGATGTGAGTAACAAGACTCGAGGTTGCTACAGGACCCATCGGGACTGCGGGTTGTTCGGAAGAGATACCGCGGCCTCGACACAAAGGGCTAAGAAGGAACATGGGTGGTTTTTAGTCAGTAGAAGTTTGACACTCCCTTCCGCTCTGCCTAGAGCGGGAGGGGTTATTTGGTAGGGAGTATAGTGGCCTTTAAGTCTGACAACCAGTCTTACCAATCAATATCTTATTACCCAGTATTAACTGGGTTGTGTGCGTGTGAGGGCGAATGAAAGCCGACCCCAACTTAGTTAGGAAAAGGCAAGGCAGATAATGATGTGAGTGGCAACGCCGGGAGGAGATACCCTAGAAAGACATCTCTTGAATGACTCATGAACGTGGTCAAGGGGGGTTACCCACAATTACTGGGGTCGCTACCCTCGCGATCCTTTTCCACCGGCCTCTGTAGGCGGCATGGCGAGCTCACTCGGCCAAAGGGATCTTGGGGACATATTTAAATGGGATCTGTAGATCGAGTTGGTGATCGACCCCGTGGCCTGGTGCCCTCGACTCTACCCTGAATCACCAAACGCGCTATGAACTGATTGTTGGGTAACTTTGAAGAATCAGAGGACTCGTAATTGCACAAGCGATGGCAATCTTTGTTTGATATAGTCCAGGAGGAATCCGGCGCATGAGTACCGAGAACTATTTTACCTCAATTTTTTTATGAGATCTTTCATTTGCTCTACTCAGTTACTATTATGAAGGGTCCATTTTACGCTTTTTAACGCAATTCATATTATGATCTGCTCAAGTGGCCATCTTAGACCCCCTTATCGTAAAGTAAAGCATCTGACATCGCTTGTCGTGAAATTTAATACTGCAAGTGCAATGTACAGACGCTAGCACATCAAGCTAACACAATTGTCTCTTAACTAGATTATCAACTTTATCGCTGAAACATTAGGTTTAAAGTTGATTGAAAAAAATGACAGTTCAGGGTTGCTTGATGTGCAATCACCTGATGAACCTTTGATCGGTTTTGGACTTTGCCGTATTGGACATTGTCACCTGTCCTCTTTGTTAGTATTGCTGCCCTTATCAAGTCGTTGATGCGAAGTCACGTTGCCATCTTTAACGTTTTATGACAGACTAGATGTTATCCGCGAACTTCGCCCGCGTGAAATTATTATAAAGATAATATTATAAGATATATTGAAATCATCATCATTTGTAGATCTTTGACAGGCGTTACAGATAATCAGTGACCCGAAAGTTTGTCAACCAGTCTTACCTAGGTTTTCATATAGGTATATATTTTATTGAGGTCAGATAGGCAGTCGCTCCATGTAAAATACTGGTATACTGTTAGACTGGAAGCCGACATAGGGGAAAAGGCTAGGCAGATGATGAGACCAGACGGGATAATTTACTTGCAAAAGCTAACTGGGTGTTGCCGGTACAAGTCTGACGTCTCTAACTTGACATTTATATAATTTTGCTCCAAAGTGACACTGATTCATTTTTCTATGACATTTCTGCTGATGACCTTCTCTATACTATCTTAAATCTCTTTGGCCTATAAAACCACAGTTTTGCCAAATTCAGGTTTGTCTGTGAACAGAGTTGTTATTCGTACAGACGAGGTCACGCCTCGAACTAGTTTGATAAGATTACCTAAGACTTCATTCCTACGCCTGCCGGGGCTGTGGGTTGTTCAAAAGAGATACCGCGGCCCCGGACACAAAGGGCTAAGGAGGAACATGGGTAGTTTTTAGTCAGTAGAAGTCTGACACTCCCTTCCGCTCCGTCCAGAGCGGGAGAAGTTGATGATTTCCAATCGACAAAAAAAAAACTGATCTATACGTAAAGTATTATAAATACCTTTCGATTGTAGATGCTTCAGATATTATGTGATGGGTGTAAAAAGACACTAAACAAAGCCAACGGGCACTTCTCACCGCCATGGGACGAAGAAATGCACAGTTTGCGATAGTTTTTTGTCCTGGACTATACCTGGGCATCTTCTAGTTATCTACTAAAATATTGTAGGTGTGTTCGAACTAATTCTCAAGTTTAAAATAGTACAAGTTTTTGATGTTATAAACTTATAACTTTACTTTAATTAGGTACCTCAATGACTACTTCTATTCAATGCATCCAACAGCACAATGTTTTGGGTGCTTCAAATTGAGTCTTACCGAAACCTGTGGTTTTTCACGCGATTTTTTACGTAAAATTACTTAATGATGAATGCTTGGTTAACTGACTCATAGAGGGTCCATTTACACATTGTATTAGTACTTGCGAGTAAAAATATGCCTAAAATATCATAATTATGAGGAATTGATAAGTAATACTTAGTCGCAGTGTCGCGACTATTTGTGGAGCCTAAATGTCTTGTGTTCCGCGATGATAAAAATCTTGCTGTTGATTTAATCATATTTATAACTCTAACATAAAACTGTGAGGCCCTATTAAAATTTTACCGGATTTTTATCTCATTAACAGTATATTTTGTCTAGCTAGATACGTTTGACTTTTTTAAGATTAGGTATAAGATTTTTTAAAGGGCCAAAGAAAAAGAACCGCGAAAGAAAGAAGAAAGTAAAATATGTATTTTTTGCAGATATGCACTTCGTTGCGTACAAAATGACAAAAAAACAATAAACATACAACAGACATAAAATGCATAACAAATATTTACAAATACACATTGATAAAAAAACTAAAGATACGGTCGTCCGAACATTTTGCTCGATGCGTTCCCCATACAGAGAAACACTAACGTCATCTGTATGAACTAATCAGGCTGCTCGTAAACGTAACCTTGTATGAGCGGCGTGGCGTGGTATTATCGAGGTTTAAAGAAATTAAATAAAGCTTTCATTAAAATGTTAATAAAAAAAAAATTTAATTTTTCATTTTCATTTTCTTTTAAACTTCGGTTTAGTCAAGACCTATTTGGGACCAAATTCGAGGCGTCATTTTATCATGCGGTCCGCCCAGTCCTTACGCAGTAATATATAAGTCAATGCAAATACAACTTGGTTTCGTCATGCGTGAAACCCGTGACTTCACTAATGTGGCAGCAGTGAAAGCACTTTACAATGCGTTGGTTAGAAGCAACTTGGAAACTAGTGCTATCATCTGGAATCCATATGAGGTGAAGTATTCTCAAATGCTGGAAAAAATGCAGAATAAGTTTACCCGATACCTATACTTGAGGCAGTTTGAGGTCTACCCTTTCTATCCACTTATGTATCCAACTCTCTTTGTTAAAGGGATGGTTGGGTACTATAAGTTGGGAGTAAGGCGCAACCTAGCTCCGCAAAATATGTTTTTATGGTTTTTCGTGGTATGCTAAATAATCCGCAAATATTGGAATCGTTGGCATTACTCGTTCCAGATTACGGTTGGTACGGTACGGTTGGTCGGAGGCTACGGTTGGGGCCGAGGGAGGGGCTGTTTAGAGTTCCGGCAACGCGTACAAACTTATTAAAGTTAGCGCCTGTGATTCGTGCAATGAGAACACTAAATAGTGTGTCTCGGCGTTTGGACATATTTACTTGTTCTTTGGCGGAATTCCAGAGGGTGACACTAACATCCGTATTTATAAATAAGTAATTACTATTACTTGAGTAAATGTCATTGTTTAAGATACGATTTTTCTCTGTAGTTTTGTAATTCCTTAATGTTAGAACTATCAAACGTTAGAATTCTTAGTTTTGCTTTCATTGACGGTTCTAACTTCGTTTAAATTCTTGCCCATTGCATAAAAATATTTGCATAAGTAATTACTTAAGTCCAAGTAATTACTTTGACTTGACTATAAATACGGGGGTAAGTGTGTTGTCCACTGTGTAACTTGTACTTCTAACCCAGACCCGTTACTTGGGACTGAACTATTTTGTTAGATTGGGTCTCACCTGTTACAACAAATGTATGTCAATCAAATCAATGAATAAATCATAAAATAAAAAAAACATATGGGCCTACAGGACAGCGCTGGTTTTCATAAAACCCAATGTATCCAATATACCTAACCCACCCACAGTAAATACCTTACATTGTTTTTCCATGTGATTTTGTTTTCCATCTATAACTACAATGTAACTTATCACACAGGATCAGACTGTTTTTGATAAGCCAGCGGTGCAAAGTTAATTTTAGTATAGAACGACCTTGTCTGCCCAAATGTTTGGAGCACTCGTTCTACGCGTGGCCGCTTATCAGTGACTATCGCGCTATCTCCAGACACCAGACAGTGTTATAACACAAGTAGATATATCGCTGTTACGCTGTTGTTGATAAACTAATAATTAACACCCGCAAAGAACAACAATGAGGTTGCTCTATGGAGTACTTCTATTTTTTTTGTTACCTAACCTGGATTTTTAGCTTCCATGCATTCTTTTTTCAAAGACTCTTGTATTTAAAAAAAGAATGCATTGAACTTTAACACGAATAAAGCGTTCCTACCAATGATATGGCTCTGTGCTCTAAGTATGCTATAAAATGACAATTAAGTCTTATAATAGTATCAATAAGAGTCTAATGAAATGCCATTAGCACCAGATATTATTGGTTTGGAATGTTACTTTGAATCAAGAGTTGGTCTGATTATCATGCAGGAAAAGAGTGTAACCAAGATATGAGGTATCAGGGATGTTAAATCTCCTTTATTTTTAGATTAGACAGGTAAAATTGCCTGCTTTTTTTGCTTGCTCATTAACAACGCATTTAATATCGCGATTGGGGGTTTTGATTTATCTAAATTAAATTAAAACGATGATAATTATCAGTACATTATGATAAAGCTATTAATGTTTTTTCTTCATAATAAAGGCTAACAAATAACAAAGATGAGTAATACTTTACTTAATGGTAAGACTTCACTTAAGATTAAATTAGATTATCTCGAAAAATAGGTGCATTTCTGTTGTTTCCTGTATAAAGAATTAGTATAAGATTTTTTTTGTATCAAACAATTAATCCATCATTTTATCAGTTACTTAAAATCTTAAAGAAGGATCAGATTAAAAGCCCCACGAACAAATTGCGTTTTAAATAAAAATGCACTTTTCCAGGGCATAAATATTAGGAGAACCTAACAAACTTAACATGCTTTTGCTAGTTTTCGTTTTTTTATTTGAATTTGTTCATGCTTGCAATGTTCTAATCTGATACTTTTCAAATATGGATTTGGCGCTCGGTCATCACACCCAAGTTTCCATGTTGAAGTTGGATATAACTGCTTTATAACCTTTCATCAATTTCTATATCTCTGTCTTCCATGAATCTTGAAAATATAATCTACAAATCATTGTTCCTTTGTATAATGACATGGTATTGTATGCTATGAAACTGATTAGAATCTATGTATGTTTGGCAAATGGCGCTGACAAAACAATAAATTTCCATTTATCATTTTGTATATTTGCAACGATTGGGGAAAACAACGGTTTCATTATATTTACACGCTGCCAAAGAGTGACTTTGCCGGATAGGTGATGAAGAACAATATTTGGATTACATAATTTCTTTATTGTACTAAAAAGGTCTTTGCCCTGCTGTGGGAAAATAACTGGCTTACCCACTTCATGTTGGCTAGCAACTATTCGACTCACTCAGTCAGCAACGTTTGACATTAGACAAGGGGGCTCCTTTCGGTTTTTTTTAACATTAACATTTTAAACACAGTTTTAATACATAAAAGAAGAAACGAATGGGAAAAGTGGTACAAAAGTAATCCATACTCGACTCTCTCTCTCTGGTATGGGTTACTGGATTCTTTAAATTAATAAGTCCAAGATAATTTACTTTTAAGTTCTATTTCGTTGTTGCCTGTCTATCTACCTGTTAACAGTTGGGTTCTAATGTGTAGAGATCTGACTATCAGTTGATATTATCTCTAAAAATAATGCCTTGTTACCTAGACAACTTCCAGTACCCTATACCTAATCATAACGTTTTATAGATATCCTTTGTTAAAAGGACGCTGGAAATAAACTATTGTTGCTAAACAAAACAGCCGGATATCCAAAAAACAGTCTTATCAATAAATCTAGTTAAAACTAGATATTTTGTACGATTCATTGCGAACGTGCGGGGTAAACCGCAATTACCACATGATTAATTTATCATTAAATAATCGATGCTTGGACGGAGGTAGACGGGCAGGTATCGTTGTGTCACGATACTAGCACATCCCTATCACGCACGGGTATACTGTTGTATCTAAACAAATCATGCATGATACTGGTGTGAAATTATAGACACAAAGTGACAATAACGATATATCAGCCACTTTGGTACTTAGACGTTAGATTCGAGATAAAAAATTGACATGCACTGTCTTTTGATATAAATTAGCGTTGTACGCATGACTAGTTACCAAGTAAAATTTTCCTTTGTCTTACCTTTGTGGCTATGAAGCGGATAAGCCGTATGGCTGGAGGAATTTTCCATTGACAAAAAGTTGGATGAAAATTTGAAGAAACTTCCATTCTTTCAGCTCATATTTAACACGTCCTTTAGGACACACATTTTTCAAAAATCTTTCTTCAGTGGAGTGGCTACTTCCGTATTAAGAGGAATCTTTTTGCAAAATATTAAGAATTTTTATTTATTTATTTATGTATAACCAACTTATCCTAACAGTAACACCACACATGTAAGTTACAGGTTGAACAAAAATTACACAAACAAAAAATTAGAAATAAAAAAATTATAATAACAAAAGTAAGAAATAAAACAATATCACAATAAAAATTAACAAAACATTTTAGTGGAAATAATTTAAATCATAAAAATTAACAAAACATTTTAGTGGAAATAATTTAAATCATAAAAATTAACAAAAACTCTTATCATAGTATAACTATATTTTATTACTCGGAATTAGTCGGAATACAATTGTTTAACCCTAGGAGATAGTACTGGGAGTGGCAATGGACTCCAGGTATCGGGAAGCAGTGTTAAGGAGACTGATAGTTGTCTGTCAGAGATGTTTAATTAATAAGAAAAAGTAAATGCTTAGCTTTACCTACCTAAAAGAAAGAAAGAAGGACTAAATATTTATTTGTCGCAGATATGAAAAATAGACAACAAAAACAACGCATAACAAATAATTATAAAAATAAACAGAACGCAACAAAAACAAAAAGCTAACAGATTGCAAGTCGAGTCTGCTACAATCAGGTTACCACTCAGCAAGTTACTGTGCAATGGGGGACCACAGCACAGTCCTGTGCAAAAAATTATTGTCAGCTTCTATAAAACAGGCAGTATGATTAACAAGTAAAATTTTTGTTTAGGGTCGTCTGAACGAGCTATTATGTGCAGTGCGTCTGCAGCGCAGCGCAAGCGCAGGAGCGTCGCACGAACGTTACCACTTGGATCCTGGTAAGATGTTTGCTGCATTCTATCATTTATATTTCCATCTTTTTACTGCACTGTTGGTCTCATGGTCACAAGCGCAACTGCGAGTGTGGGATCCTGGGTTCGATCTCAACCCCAGTTCGGAAAAAAATGGGTTTTTCCATCAGGAATATCTCAGTCAAGATAGTTTGTGCCCAGTTGATAGCAGTATGTTCACCCCTATTTCATGGAACTTAAACCTGACTGGCGAAATGTGGGTGGCACACAGAGGACATAGTGATCTGTCTCCACATAGAGCGATTCGGTGTTATAATACCTTACGGGAAATACGCCACGCAATGCTATGAAGTTTTATTTAACCCACCATTAAAATATCGTGTTTTATACTTTGTTCTTTCGTTGTTTTTCCTACAATTAGTCGATAAGAAATTCAGTGTTTGTCGGGGGAAGTACTCTTTTAGTACCTATATCTGTAGCAATACGTTGTCTCGGTATCAAATACTGGCACATGAGACTTGTCTTTGCCTCTAGGATGGCAACGTAGTACTGAGTTTACTGAGGGTTGACCACTTTTCAGCCTTATTACTCAGGTCATAAGGGTGTAAAGTGGCCGACCGTTAGTCAGCTCGGTTGCTGCAAATGCTGCAATACGGTATTGCAGAAGTTCGTAAAACGATGGTGATCTTTTACCATCAGAACTACTGCTGGTATTCAACAAAAAATGGCAGCGTAATTTCAGTACGTTTCGATGTGTTGCGGGACAAAAGTTCATGGAAAGACGTGGAGCTGGTCTTAGCCCAGTTGGGGATAGTATAGGCTACTTATAAAAATAACTGTAAAACATTAATATTTACCAAACACCTATTTTATACGACTAACTATTTAGATTTAACATGTTTTTAAAATGACGCTTTATTATTCAACTTGTATTTGCCAATGTTACTGGGTTTTCCATCAGAATTTCCCAGTGAATTTGTGGGAGGTTGGCCTACCTACGCCTACTTATTATATGAACCTTTTAACAAAACTTCCGTTATGGTGGTTTTCTGAAGGAATAGCCTTCAGAAACAGGGGTTATAAAACATGCATGAAGTATAAATCTGTAATCACAAAAAGGTGGTGTGGCAATATTACACCCAGTTTTTGGCCCGTTTGTTATGTCCCATGGAATTGGAGGCGAGTTTGACATGAACCAGGTACGATATAAAACTTTGAAGCTACTTTTCCTTATAGAAATACCCAATAACACTTTAGGGCAAAGTGTTATTTTTAACCGACTTCTAAAAAAAGAAGGATGTTCTCAATTCGGATGTTTATATATATATATATTTTTTTATATTTGTTCGGTAATAACTCCGTCACTTGCTAACCGATTTGAAAAATTCTTTTTTTGTTGGAAAGGGTGTACTTCCCAAATGGTCCCATATTTTTTTTTATCGAAATCGGACAAGCGGTTTTTGAAAAATCAACAAAACTCAAAAAAAAGACTACATTGTCGACAATATGACCCATGAACATGTATACCACTAAAAAGTGAAAAATAAAACCGACTTAAAAAAAAAAAACACAAAAAAGTCAAAAATAAATCAGTTTCTGAAGTCGGTGGCAAAAAAATGAAATCAAACAAACAAAAGTCACCGACTTCAGAAACTAATTTATTTTTGACTTTTTTTTTTGAAGTCGGTTTTGTTTTTTGTTAAAAAGTTTTTGTTTTGTGGCGTTGTATTTGTGATGTTGGCCGGGGCTGCGGGTTGTTCGAAAGAGATACCGCGGCCCCGGACACAAAGGGCTAAGAAGGAACATACCCATATGTTCCTTCTTAGTCAAACCACCCGGTGTAAGTCAGTAGAAGTCTGACAATTGGAGATATCCAAAAGAAAGTGTGATGTTGAGCTTAATAACTTTTTTCTTCGTATCTAGGTGCACAAGAAGACGTGAAGCAGTTCCTCTCGCTGCAACAGAAGGGCATGGCTCACTTGTTGGATACTGCGCGCAAGGACCTCTCGGCTCTTGGGACCATCGCTGAAGGCATGTCCCGTCTAGTCAGGGCGTAAGATTTTCATACTCCATAATCAATATTTTTCAATAGTTTTTGATTTTTTCAGTTCGACATAAGTTTATTATTAAATAATCGCAAAAATATTTTCCAATTGTAATTTTGTAATGTTGACTTCTCAGTAATAAAATGTATTTCTCATAAAAAGATTATTTTTTTAGTTACTATTTGTAATTATATCAATGTGTGCATGAGAGTGTGTTGAATAAACTTGATTGGAAGTTATTTTGGTGTATGAATAGTATGTCACCTAAATCGGACTTATCTCTCAATACAAAATTACAAAATATCACCAGATTTTTCCGGTTGACAAAAAATATATTCCACACTTGATCGATACCTTATATGTATGGATTCGGTTACATTTTGAACTCTAGTTTTATTTTGTCATTAGATAACAAAATGATCTACTTGTATGTCTCGTCACGTATACAATGTTTGCTATTTGATAAAGATGTGCTGAATATGATGAACAATACCAAACAGGTGCTAATATTTATCATAGACTTCGTACCTTTGCTCAAAAGCATTGTTAATGGAATTCAATGAAAATCAAAAATCAGTTATGTAGGTATAAGTTTATTACAAATAAATATTAACTCTTAGTACTTAAATCTAAAGGTAAGTCTGTGCGTCTGACTAGTTCTTCAATAGAAGTGTATTCGTGTCTTTTTGAGCAAATGAGGTTCAAAGGCATCTCTTCGTCCATTGACCTGTATATCGGGGGGCTCTCCTCCACTTTTTTGAGTGAAACCTCTTCCAATCGAGGTTGGTCCTCATATGTGAATACTTTGTCATTAATACTGGATCCCAATGTTGGGTAGGCGAGGGTGCTGGAGTAGTAGTTCCTGTATGCATGTTCATACATTTGTGTGTACTCCATGTAAGACATCTCACTTGTCGGGATTCTTACTGGGTACATAGGTTCAAGGGGCCTGATGTAGGTGACTTGATCCATGGGAGCGTAAGAGATCGTTGTAGGGACGGAGTCTGATAGCATCGGCGCGTATGTAGGTAACGTCGGTGATAGAGAGCTGACGGGTGGGTTGTATACTCTGTGGATCGGCGATGTAGGCTCTATTACAGTATACGAAGAGCCATTTTCCTTTGAAGGTGAAGTGTGAGGACTGTATACTTCGTCTGATGATTCTCGCCGTGCGACTTGTTCTGTGGCGTAATGTTTGTATGTCTTGACGTGCTTTCTCAAGCTGGACGGGTCTGTGTAGCGCTTGTTGCAGCCGGGGACCTTGCAGCAGTAGGGCTTCTCGACTGCATGTGTTCGTGTGTGCTTGAATCTATCGCTTGAGTTTGAATATGCTTTGCCACAGCCCTGTTGAAGAAAAAAAAAAACAAATGTTAAAACATTACAAGTTTTTAATTTTGTTTAAATTTAAATTAAGTCTTGTTTGGTTTTTTTTTAATTGTAGAAGTCGAAGTGGACAATATATTTACCTCATATGGGCAGACGTAAGGCTTCTCTCCAGAATGTGATCTCAGGTGAATTTTCAAGTTTTCAGCTCTGGAGAAACTCTTGTTGCACTGGTTGCAGGTGTGTGGACGCTCATTTGTATGTGTTCGTACGTGGACCAGCATTTTATACCTGTTGACAAAAACAAAGGAAAATAAGTAAAATGCTACGAAACCCATGTTATGAAAAACATAATATTTTAAAGAAAAACTAAATTTTCTTGTATAATATGTAAAATTAGAAACGTACCGTGCATTAAAGCCTCTTTGTGGTCTCGTACACCCCTTCCATCCGCAATAGAAGAGTCCATCTCTGTGCGCAAGCGCATGTGCGCGTGCGACATGCGCGGAGAGACGCGCCACGCTCGGGAAGTGCGCGCCGCATCCCCGCCACAGGCATACACCCTCCGCATTATCAACTGCGTCGGAATTCCTATCAGGGGACGAACCACCCGACGAATCTTCATCTTCCAACTGTGAAAAATAATTAAATATAAAACAATTGTTTCGAAATGCAAAAGATTTGTTTTGTTGACAAAACATGTTTTGCATATTTGCAACAATTACAAAAATATCGCACCTGTGGTGGATGAGGAGGCAAAGCCACTGGTCTTGCGAAATATGGTGCGAATCTCTCAGCAGGCATCCATCGAGGCACCCTACACCCATCTCGGGGCAATTCCGACCTCCAAGCCGGAAACACTAACATCGTAAACACTTGTTCACTACAGAGTTCTAACAAATAAAAAACTAGTTGTGGTCACCGCGCGGTCGCTACGGACAATGATGGCGGGCGCCCGCGTCTCCTACTTATAAAACGTCTACGAGTGACAACGCGCTGATAAGAGGACGAGTCCCCCGCGAACATGATACCTCATTACATTTTTCGAAATTTTCCTTTCGGATTGAGGAACTGACGTGTTAATTCTTTTAGCAAAAATTAAGCATTTTTTGAAATTTTTTTGTTCCCGAAGGTCCATTGTAATAAGGGTTAGTTTCGCTTGAGCGGGTCTGTATCATTAAACTCACGTAGCATCGTGTGTATGTGGGAGCGTTATCAGAAGCCGCCTGCCGCGGCTGCTGTCCAGTTATTACCGGTCGGATAGGCCGCGGTTCAATAGGTGACTGATATCGCAGTGTCGGTGTGAAACGACCTCTTACTGGTTCTTATTGACGATCTCATTACTAATCGACTTCAGGACAGTAGTTTCATGAACAAAGCGTTTGTGTGCTGAATACGTGATAGCCACATCGTGTATTCTTAGGCGGAACTTAGGTACATGGGAAAGAAAAGTGTTTATGAAGATTGAGATAAGAAAAAAAATGTCTCAATATCTTATGAATATGCACAAAAGATATGTAAATGTTTAATAAATTATGAAATGATCTAACGTATCACTTTATTGAAGAGCGGTCTGAGTGGATAGTCTCCTCAAGTACCTTGCCACGGGAAATTACGTGAATACAGCTCTGCAGGTGTGACTATTCACGTACCCAACTATCTGCAAAATAGGTACCTAAACCTATCCAAAAATAACTCGCAACTGATACAAGTCAAAAGTTCTAGACTAAGTAATCTTTATATTTTATCTTAACACGTATTGAACAAGTATAGGCTCATTTCTTCAAAATATTTGACCGTGATTCTAGCGTGTTCAAGAAAAACACCACGTTAGTATTTGGTTTGAAGATAAAACCCGCTGTCCTCATCACAAGAGCACTTGGCTATCGCTTATTTCCGGGGTAAATTACCTGTTCGCGTAAATCGCGTAATTTATACTCGAGGAGAAATTCTTGGTAACAATCTACTTTACCATAGTCATAGTGTGTGTGTAGCGCTACACAATCATCATGTGAGAAATTAACATCGATTAGCACCAGATTTCAGATAAGGCGTGTCAAAGACATATTAAAGTTATCGATATTGCAACAGAAATTGCGTCGTAAAAACAACCTTTATACCTGAAAGTTGGTTTTTCTGATAATAACACCATTTCTGATTCAAATCCGCCAGACAGATATATCTAGCTGTCTGATAAGGATATAGTATCAGCTAGGTCATCGGGAAAATTTGAGGTGAGTTGTGACTTTGCGTTTCATGCGTATGCGTGGCTAGGTAGTGGTGAGGGTGGCCCATGGAGCACGGTTACATCGTGTTAGGCTTATCTAATCACGTGACTGACTGGCTGGATTACTAATTAGGTACCTGCGTTCTAACATTTCACCTGTGGCTACTTACATGAGAGGATTACATGATTTTTGAAAAGCCTATGTGGTATGTTGAAATGTATGTAGACCTTTGAGAAATATGCCATTAGGGCTAATTAATTGTCACATCGGAAAATTCGGAAACTTGGCTGCAAAAGTTTTCGAATTTTCCGATGTGACAATTAATTAGAAAATTTGGAAAATGGGTGTGTGAGAGTGTGCGTAGGAATGAGGAAAATGTGAGGAAAGTTTGGAGGATGAATACAGAGGGAAATAAGAGTAGAGGAACGATAAATGGACTGTAAAGGATGGTATGGCAAGAAAGGAGGTGTCTGATCTGATGCAATGACGAGAAATAGATAAGTATGGAAGAAGAAGACATGCTGAGCCAACTCCAAATGAATTAGGATAAGGGCAAGAAAATGACGATGATGAACCATTAAGCAGTGGTTGTAATCTTTGCCTTTAATTGGTGTTTTAATTATGTATGTAACTACTTGACCTTGCACATGTTCCTTGTGCTTATCTTTCAGAAATCCTGCAGCTATGTCTAATAGTAGACAAGGGTTAGACACAGAATTGTAGGCGAGCCGAAGCGCCCCTAAGACGACCCACTGACCGAAAGCTGAGGCCAAGGCCCTCAGCTTTCGGTCAGTGGGTCGTCAGTTTTGGGATCATAATTCAATTTCCTGAAAAAATTTGGTAGGTAGCACATTTTGCTGTGCAATATTAAGCAACGTGACAAAGCATCAAATTCTCCATTGGCACACCGTGAGCAAATACACTGCAAAACTGTGCGTCATTAAATACTTGTTCAAACGAGTGATAATGTTATCAGTGGTTGTGTGCACTAGTGTGCGTGTGCTCAATAAGTGTGTACGCGTCCATGACGGGCGCGTGTGAGCCGCTCGGCCCCCTGCGGCCGGCGCGCGGCGCGTGCGCCGGTTACAGCCGGTTCGCTTATCAGCGCTGTCGTCTTCAACGCTCAGACTCAGTGCTAAAGTTTATGAAGGACTTAATAAAAATATACCTACCATACCACGATGCCGACGTGTGCAATGATTAATAGCTACATTAAATCTTCTTTATGCACAATTTATGTATTTTCGGGAAAATTAAGAAATTTTATGCTATTGAGGGCAGATTTTACTTTTTTATTATCAACGTTAAATATTTAGGTGGTCGTATTGTGTTCGGTTTATTTGTGATATAAAATGACACAATATAATAATGCGAGGTCATTTTATTTGGAATATCATTGACCATCGATAACATTGTTATTTTCAGACGCTGAAAACGTGTCCATATTTTTCGACAGTTATTTTTTTAATTATAATTAGGCAATCTTTACATAAGTAATAGTTACTTACATTATGTAACACATATTAAACTTATTGCGGGTTGGACTTATGGTAATTCTATGAAAGTAGGTAGATTCCTACTAGCGCAGTTAGGTTACTGCACGTGCCCTACAGTATAATGGACTAGCTTTATCTGAGCACGAACTTCCGGCCTGCTGACGCATAGACCCCAAAAAGCACTTTGAGTTAAAGACTACCTAGGTACAATAGGTTGAATGGTGTTCCAGAGCACTTTAGTTTTGTCAACAATTAATCGTCTTCAGAATTTCAAACCCATATTATACGAATAAATGATTTGATTCTATAATAACGCTATTGATGTTCTGATACTGTTTTCCGAAACTGTCAACCAAGACCATTTACCGACTCTCAGAAAGCCATCTGGGTGTCAAAACACAAGACAGGGACCAGGGTTAGAAAGAAACACCACGCTGCGCTCCAAAACGGTCATAGTAGCCGTTTGCAAGAAGGCTGCTAGGCTACAAAGAGATTGAGTGCGTCACGTCAGCCGCATGCAAGATGACCGATGGGCAAAAGCCTTCCCACGATGAATTGGCAGACCATCAATCCCAACCAGCAGAAAGGGCAAGCCATGTGCACTTTAAAAAGATAAACGTAAGAGTCGTGGTGTACCTATTGGTACTTTTAGGGGCGTCGTCGTGAACATTTACAAGAATGCATATAAAAGTAAAAAAAAAAACAAAGAATATAATAAGCAGTACCTTTGTACTCAAGTATTATGTTAATGTTAATTTCCTGTGCCGCCTACTGTGTGTACATAAATTGTAAAATAAATAAGAAAGAATAAAACCTTACACAAAGTCTTGTGCAGTTGTTGTTTTTGAAGCTGGACAGAGATAATGACTTGTTTTTAACTAAATCACCACAATACTCTCTCAATAAGAATATCTTTATCCAAGTACCAGGAAAACGTGACCGCTTGGTGTTCTGAATTTCCATCAAGCGATGTTAAATGCTTAGATCTACAGATTTCGGGTAGGCGATGGCCAAATTATGCCTTATTAGCACTGTACTAAGTATTAAAGCATGTTTGTTCACGTGTCGTCAAAGTAGACATGTTTACTTTTTCATATCGCAAAGTCCGTCGGGGGCATGCGTACAGGCCGCCGCGACTGGTTTACGCCGGTTACTCCTTATCACACCAAGCAGCATTCAGCCTAATGTATTTCATCATCGTGCCAATGTTAAAAGTAAACAGCTACCTAATATGTTTAAATTAATACTTATAATCGCCGAACCGCTTTGAGCAAGCGTGGTTATCAATGCCCCATTGCCTAATGCCTTCTCTATATCATAGGCAGAGGCCTTTGCCCTGTATTGAGACAATAACAGGTTTATGTTATTGTAATCTAGGGATGTGTGAAAGTGGTTCAAAATTAACTGTTATAAATACATAGTTAATCAAGGGAATTCCTTTGACGAGTTCCTTTTAAGTTCTTCATGACGTAGGAAGTTGTGTTCTCTTTGCAGTAACATCTTACTATTGATTTACCTTCTATTTTTACCACACATAGCAAATCAATTGAGCCCTACCTTGAACATTATACCAAATAAATATATATTATACAGTAATTTCAATAATTTTAATGAAAGTCATCGTGATTCGTGGGAGTTAAAGCATAAGTGTTAATTCATCAGTTGACAGTTCATTGATTTTCAATAGGTGGTTGATTGGCCTTTAGGTAACATTGTTAAGAAAGAAAGCCAGTGTTTGTGTTAAATACGAACTAACATGCATAGTTGACACTTTGCATTTCAAATTATGCACTCTTGATATTGGCAGAATGGACGACATAGGCCCTATGGAAGTGAACCTGAACTGAAGGTAGAGGCCATCATAATTAAGTGTCTATGATATGATGCTACAACAAGTAGTTTGTAATTGGCAGCTCAAGGTTTGTTTTCCAGACTTCCCAATAACGAAATATCCGGAAAACTGATAACGTCCACTGTTTTTTGTACTGAATTATTCGAGTCTGATGAAATGTATGCAATATATTAAACTAAATTAAGTAATTTTATGGATAGTTGAGAAATTATTTTTTAGCGTAAACCTTGATATTGATTCGCATTTATTTACTTTAATCACTTTTTTATTAGCCTGTTCTGACCCACTGCTGGGCAGAGGCCTCCGTCGTTCCTGTCCAACTCTCTCAGTGTTCTGCCTTCGTTGGCAATAAATAAACAAAAGAGTGCTGAAGGATTCTAAACTTTTCTTTTGGTTCTTGGCGCTACGTCGAGCTCTGAAAACTCAATGTAGTTCTCTTTTATTTACGTGTTGTTAGTGAAAAAAGACAGCATAAAACGTCCAGCCTACAACGTCACAGACAAGTTCCTTGTGCTTACACAATAAAAATAAAAATGTAAAAAATGCTCAAAAATCCTTGAGCTTTCATTAAATAATTAAGTAATAGGTACACGAATTATCCAAATACAAATAAGAAAATATGATTTTTGATATTACAAGAGGAACAAGTGTATACGTGATAGAATTGTTCAATGTTCCATTATGTCACACTGTTTCTCGATCGACCTTCCCTATTTGTAGGTACCGCCTACATTGACGCTGTTCTACGACCTCGTGGAGTCCAAACCAGAATGGTGTTTTTTGCTGATGCTTCGATGACGATTATGTTAGAAATAATGATTGTGGTTCGGTGAGAGGACAGAGGGATAGAATTAACTTACGTTAGCAGTAATTTATTTCCGTGCTAAATAATTTATTTTTTCCTACTTGGTACGTACAACTTATAAGGGGCTTCTAAGAATAAGTATATAGCTTATGTGTAGAACTTATAAGGCGTCGTGGGCTCGGGACGCCTTTTGGGAGAAATCGCCGCCGCAGTGGTAGACCTCAGTGAAGATGTTAGGTACGATCTATCTAGTTTGCGGTGCAAACATGGTCAGAAATCGCACAAGAGAGGTCTGAAATAAAAAGGGGAGGCCTAGCAATGTGACACTCAAATCATAA
Organism: Diarsia dahlii; assembly: GCA_949775195.1. NCBI lineage: Eukaryota > Metazoa > Arthropoda > Insecta > Lepidoptera > Noctuidae > Diarsia > Diarsia dahlii. Next base: position 17,628,173 of record OX459191.1, on the reverse strand, counting down.
TTTATATCCCATAAAAAATATATGTTGCGGCATTCGCTAGACGTTTTCATGAGTGTTCGTGTGGCAGGTGAATTATTTCAAAGTTATGACGCTGATATGAGCCAGACACCAATCTCGGTAGTAGTTGATGGCGGGCGATAACACCGATAAGAGATAAGACAGGCCTAATCCTTCAGTCTTTGATGTCATCATCATGTTGCAGTGTAATCATGCTGTCAATGCGTGATTTATTAACCGTAGCTCGCGTTTTGGATTAATTATCAAGTATTTACCTCTGCGTAGATCACCTCTCACTTGGACCTAAATGCCTTGAACTCCCCCCCCTCCCTCCCTTTTGCCTAGCCTTTGCTTTGTTTTACATAATTATGTATGTTGGTCTGTAAGGTATTATAATATATCTATGGGCTAAAGTTACATGACAATAAATAAATGCTATTGTAAAAGTCTTTTCTACAGTGGCTTTAAATAATTATTGTTTGTGCCAAATTATACTCGTACAAAAATGATAATAAAAACTTAGCTGTAAGCCCTTACCAAATGTGAGAAACACTGAGCCCTTGTGCGAAACCCATATTCGAGAGGTTTTTATCTGCCTTATGTTGGAGGACCTAGCCTAGAAGAAATCGATTCACTCGACAGAGCAGTGGTGGTCCAGTGGTTGCGGCCCCGAGTTACGATCAATAAGTCGTGGGTTCGAACCCAGGTAGGCACCTTACTTTGTGTAATTTATTTCCCCATCCCTCTCCTAGAGAGGACACCTCAGTCCCTGCAGTGGGAACATTATAGGCTGATGATGATGATGAATGAATTCAATTTTCAACTTTGTACGCTGAGTCAAGTGTGAAAAATCCTATATAATTTGTATCGCCTAGTGTACTACAAGAAAACGGATATTCGAAATAGTATGATTATTCTACGTTTTTTCAGTACTTAGGCACTAAACAAAGTCAATGATATGATAACATTTAATGCGTCTAACTCCTTGGTATCAAGTAGACTTTAAACATCCTACTTCCGTGACTAAAAACCAAAGTTCAAATGAGGTAAGCTAATTAATAACTGCCTAATAAAATTAAATGAATGATAACCGTGATACCGTACTATCAATGCATGGAAAATTTTGATTGATTTGATGCAATACAAAAAATTTGGTAGGTACAATTTTACTGATGTATTGTCGCCAACAAGTGGTCATTCACTCTAAGGATGTTTTAAACTAGGTAGGTACTCCAAAAAAGTAGGAGGTTATAATATAACAGTATCAGGCACGCGGGAATAGCCCGCAAGACAATCGCAAAAAACTCAATTTTATACAAGTACACACGGCTACACATCAAGCTATACATTTCCAGTTTACGCTGATCTCGCATTGTACGGAAATCCTATACAATGCCAGACCAGCTTAGACTGGAAATGTATAGCTTGATGTGTAGCCGTGTGTACAAGATAGAGGGGAGCGGAAGCTATGTAACACCTAAGTAAAAGTATTATTTCAGAATTCTTAGAAAAGTATAAACAAAGTTAATTACGCGGTAATTGTTGTTTAAATTGGGTAAGTATTAAAAATCTTATTATAAAATAAAAGATAATCTAGAAAAACTCAGTACGGTAGGTACCGTGTTTCTAGACCGACTTCTCTGAGTTGCTAAAAGAAAACACACAGCAGTCTCTTTTAAAATTTAGACACAATCTAGGTGAAGTCATTATGAGGACCATGCATCAGATGTAGGTATATGAGGACAATTATTATTTTAGGGACTCACCATTGTTTTGTCCCAATATCTCGGTTCCTTCAAAAATTTCTTATTAAATCTCTCAATATGTGTCAGGTCAGCGGCTGCACCGATGGCCAACGTCAACCATTATGACTTTTCCCGCCAAAACATCATGGCGACTTCGACCACACGCGAACTAAGCCAAAATAAAAACTCAAAAATAGCCGCTTCGATTATGCCGCGGCGAAATTAAAATAGTCATACCGTAATATAACGTACGACGTAGTGTTTTCCCCCCCAACTGAGTTTTCTTTGGGGTATGATAGTTTTTTTTTCTATAGGAATAGCAGCGCAGTTATTTCATTGGTGTGACCTTTCAAAAATGGGTGGATAGAATGGAATTGTTGGAGAAGTACGACTAAGATTGTACTTGAGATAGTAAATTCCGTTGAAGAGTCCTATATAAAAAGACGTGCGGCTTCGCCCGCATAAGACATATAACTTTAATAACATGTGCAAGCAGCATGATTTTGACACTTTCACAACAAGTGTGTCCTCCGCCAGAAAGTGCATGAGCCGTAGCTTTTTTAATTAAAATTTTGTTTTTTCAGGTTTTTATTATTGTAGGTACTGAATGTGAATTATAAAATGTGTATTTAGTTTAGGCTTGAATGTTATTCTGTATTTTTTTTTCTGTGGCTGTATTGTGTTGTTTACACTCTTTCATAGTAGTCTGTATTTAGAAGTGAGGACTTTTAATTGGCTGTCAGTCTCACATACTATTTCTTAATCTATTTGTCTTAGCTGTAAGTCTTTCATAGTTAATAAATAAATAAATAAATAAGTAAATAAAAAATATCTCCTCTCCCCTCTTCCATCTAGCTAGATCACGGCTGGGTTTACCCATAGTAATGATATACCGTTGTACCGGTCTACCAAATTGCATCGAAATCGAGACCCGTTCAGCCCTTGAGTTATTTTTGCATTTACACCTAATATTAATTATGTAGGTATGAATTGTTAAATTGCTATACTTGTTTGTATTAATAAATAAATAAACAAACAACATTCAAAGTGCCATATCTTCAGGTGTGTCGCCCTGATCAGTCAGTTGTAAACAAAAATATCTTGGTTAAGGACCCCCCCGGCGGGATACCGTCCTCGCAATATTTACTTGCACTGCACAGTGCTTGTACAAAAAAACTTGAAACTTCGTACACTAAAATTATGTTCCATAAAACTGAGAATTATCCCTCTGTTACGTTTAGCACCTCGCGTGCTCTGTGCGGGTTAGTAGATCCCACATGTTTTTAAATGGTTTGGTTCTTCGAGATGGCCGGTTTACTCACCTAATACTTCCTCTACTTCGTTCGTATTCCTATTATAATATAGAGTCATCATTTCTTCGTTCTCCTGCCCGTATTTATCCCAATTTATTTGGTGTAGGGGCAGTATGTAATGTATTCTTCTTCCATATTTCTCTATTACTCGGCATCTCATCAGATACCTTCTTTCTTGCTATATTATACGTCACACAGTCCATTCATCGTTCCATAAATCCCTATCGACATTCATACTCAAAACTTTCATCACGACATTTTCCCTAAACTTCCTCCGCATCACATCACCACTAAGCCAACCGATTCCCATACTAATTATCAGATAAAGAAAGCGGCACGGTGATGCCACTTTCTTTGGTAATGTAATCATTTTGAAGTTGCCACTGAGCATGCCACTGAGACACCACTCGTCTACATTGTTATTCTTGGTAACAATAACAACTATAAGTACTAAAATCGGCGGCATCTTTATAACGTAGCGTGTATGTGTTGCCTGTAACCACACGTGCATTGATAAAGGTTACGTGGATAACCTAATGTTTTTACTAATATATATTTTTTTTTTATGATTCAGAAAGTGCGTCATTTATTTCGTAGATCACCTGATCGTGTTTTCCAGCAGTCAGGTAGTAGAAGTAACAGGAACACGCTACTGAAATGCCAATAAATAGGTACCTAACAAACAGTGTGCGAACAAAGCGAACGCAAATTAATCGGCTGTTACCTTCGGCACAGCTGAGAAGAATCTTCTCGTCCAACTTATCGCAGTGTCTCAAGACGAAAGTCTATGACCAGTGTGTGTTGCCAGAGATTACATACGGGACCGAAACGTGGTCGCTCACAATGGGCCTCATCAGAAGGCTTAAAGTCACCCAAAAGGCAATGGAGAGAGCTATGCTCGGAGTTTCCTTGCGTGATCGAATCAGAAATGAGGACATCCGTATGAGAACCAAGGTTACCGACATAGCCCGAAGAATTGCCAAACTTAAGTGGCAGTGGGCAGGGCACATTGCTCGCAGAACGGATGGCCGATGGGGCCGGAAAGTTCTGGAGTGGCGACCGCGAACCGGAAGAGGTTGCGTTGCAAAGTTTACAGGGCCACTATAAGCGATGACCTGGTGAAGGTTGCGGGGATCCGCTGGATGCGAGACGCACGGGACCGGTCAATGTGGCGACACTTAGGGGAGGCCTATGTCCAGCAGTGGACGTCTTTCGGCTGAAATGATGATGATGATGATGACCTTCGGCACTAGCTAAAGATTGGCTAAAAGTGATAATAATGCTTTAGTTGAAGAGTCGCTTAGACTATTACATTACGAAAATTAAACCGTTTTTGATAGTCTGTACCTGTACCAAACAGGTACAGACTATCAAGAATCAAGGCAAGACTCAATTTGGAATTTCTCTTTAGAAAAATCTAACTAACTCAAAAATGACTGTTTTCAAGGGAACATAGTTCGAGAGAACTATGGCGTCCTGCAAGAATGACCGTTTTCGATCACGGTGGCCAAACCTAGCGGTGATTAACCAGCATCGCGGGAGAAATTTTAGTGCACAAGTGTGTGCGCAGGCACAGGAGCAGTCTCTGTACCTTTATTCTCATAGTCTATTAGGACATCAAATGACACGACAGGAGAGAAATCAGGCGAAGGATAGGTAAATCAGGTGCTTTCCGGAGCACGGGGGAATCACATTTTCAAACTAAGAAACAACAACATATCTTCTAACTTAGAAATTTGTAATGGAAAAACCCAATAACACATTCTGCCCGACCCGGGAATCAAAACCAGGATTCCACGCTCATCAGTCGCGCTTGGGACCAAGAAACCAACGGGGAAGCGAGGTACTTAGTGCTACCAACAAGACAATAATAATATAAACAACAATTAATAAACGAAAAGGAATCAGAAAAAAGTATACTAATCAAAGATGGGTGTAATGTATGTAGAAGTGTGTTATTTCATTCTAAATATACAGGCAGCGCCATCTTTTGGGAACAACGCAACGATAATACATTTGTTTTGATTTCATAGATTGTATGCGAGTGATTGTTTGCTTGTGGGATCCTAAACGGATTGTAAGTAAGGTATTTATGTATAACTAGCTTTTGCCAGCGGCTTCGCCCGCGTGAAAAAAACCGACTTTCCATACAAACTTTCATCCCCTATTTAACTCTCTTAGGGGTTGAATTTCGAAAAATCCTTCCCTACTCCTTGTCTTCATTATAAAGGGAACCTCTGTGCAAAATTTCAGCTTTCTAGGTCCAAGGGTTTAGGCTGGGCGTTGATGAGTCAGTCAGTCAATCAGTCAGTCAGTCAGTCAGGACTTCTCTCTTTATTTATATAGATAGATAGATAGAAGATGCTTATCAAGGCTGACACTTGGTTACCGTTTAATAAGAATAATGCATGGCCGGGTTTGAGTGCTATAGGAGTAGGTACATGTAAAAGTCGTGAACATAGATGCACTGCTGTAGACTTCAAGTGGTATAGCAAGATCTGTAGCGTCTTAAAGCGTAGCCTCGTAGTAAGGGCTGTAGCACTGTAGCAAGGTATGTAGCGCTGTAACTCCGTAGCCGCGTAGTAAGAGATGTAGCAGCGTAGCAAGGTCTGTAGCACTGTAGCCGCGTAGTAAGAGCTGTAGCAGTGTAGCCGCGTAGTAAGAGCTGTAGCAGTGTAGCAAGGTCTGTAGCACTGTAGTCGCGTAGTAAGAGCTGTAGCAGTGTAGCAAGGTCTGTAGCCCCGTGGCCGCGTAGTAAGAGCTGTAGCAGTGTAGCAAGGTCTGTAGCACTGTAGCCGCGTATTAAGAGCTGTAGCAGTGTAGCAAGGTCTGTAGCCCCGTAGCCGCGTAGTAAGAGCTGTAGCAGCGTAGCAAGGTCTGTAGCCGCGTAGCCGCGTAGTAAGGGCTGTAGCAGCGTAGCAAGGTCTGTAGCACTGTAGCCGCGTAGTAAGGGCTGTAGCAGTGGAACAAGGTCTGTAGCACTGTAACCGCGTAGTAAGGGCTGTAGCAGTGGAGCAAGGTCTGTAGCACTGTAGCCGCGTTGTAAGGGCTGTAGCAGTGTAGCAAGGTTTGTAGCACTGTAGCCGCGTAGTAAGAGCTGTAGCAGTGTAGGAAGGTCTGTAGCACTGTAGCCGCGTAGTAAGGACTGTAGCAGTGTAGCAAGGTCTGTAGCCGCGTAGCCGCGTAGTAAGAGCTGTAGCAGTGTAGCAAGGTCTGTCTGTAGTACTGTAGCCCCGTAGCCGCGTAGTAAGAGCTGTAGCAGTGTAGCAATGTCTGTTGCACTGTAGCCGCGTAGTAAGAGCTGTAGCAGTGGAGTAAGGTCTGTAGCACTGTAGCCGCGTAGTAAGGGCAGTAGCAGTGTAGCAAGGTCTGTAGCCGCGTAGCCGCGTAGTAAGAGCTGTAGTAGTGTAGCAAGGTCTGTAGCACTGTAGCCGCGTAGCCGCGTAGTAAGAGCTGTAGCGGTGGTGCAAGGTCTGTAGCACTGTAGCCGCGTAGCAAGGGCTGTAGCAGTGAAGCAAGGTCTGTAGCACTGTAGCCGCGTAGCCGCGTAGTAAGAGCTGTAGCAGTGTAGCAAGGTCTGTAGCAGTGTAGCTGCGTAGTAGGAGCTGTAGCAGTGTAGCAAGGTCTGTAGCACTGTAGCCGCGTAGTAAGAGCTGGAGCAGTGTAGCAAGGTCTGTAGCCGCGTAGTAAGAGCTGTAGCAGTGTAGCAAGGTCTGTAGCCGCGTAGCCGCGTAGTAAGAGCTGTAGCGGTGTAGCAAGGTCTGTAGCACTGTAGCCCAGTAGCTGCGTAGTAAGAGCTGGAGCAAGGTCTGTAATGTTTGATTGACTTTGAGATAACTTCGACTCTGCAAGTGAACTTAAAATCTCTTGATTAATATTATTTTATCATCAGCCATTTGTAGGGCAACAAAAGGTCTCCCTTCCTCTTTCCACTTATCCAGTGCTGATTTTTAAAAACCCCTATGAAAAGAGTCGAGTTCACCCCGCCATCTCCTTCTGGGCCTGGCACGTTGCCGTTTGCTGCAGTTCGAGACCCGTTATGTGTTTACTTTACCCCATAGCTCCTCTGGTATGGAACAGATGTAACCAGCCCAGTTCCATTTGAGCTTGGCAGCAGTCTGACCTACACCGGCAATATGAGTTGGAACGCAGTATCGAGTTCCTCATAGTTCTTCTTATCGTGTGGGCAGTAAGATCTAACGACCCCACACAGCTTAGTGTCAAGAGTTTCTAAACCGCTTCTATAGGCTTCTGACAAGGTTTGACGACCACCATTTGGTGGCCGGCATCACCGGCTTATATGTATCATCATCTTTTTAATCACACAATCAGGTGATTCAAGCCTGTAATGTCCTAGTCAAACTGGAAACAACTTGACAAAGTATGCTTCCAGTGGGAATCGAACCCTCCACCACCGGGTTACAAGGCAAACGCCCATTAAAATCAAAATCAAAATTCATTTATTCAAACTAGGCTGATAATCAGCACTTTTCGAAGGTCAAAATTTGGGTCTGTCTCCACCGATCCCGGGATCCGATTTGACGTAACACGGATCCCGGCGATTTGTCTCCACGGATCCCGGGTTCCGTTTCTACAAAAAAATTAATTAAATTTTGTCTCCACGGATCCCGGGATCCGTGGCTACAAGAAATAAAAAATAAAAATGTGGAAACGGATCCCGCGTACAGAGTTAAGAAGTTAAGCATAATATTTTTCGAAACTGGTTTTCTTTTTTCTACTTTCAAACGAAAAGAAGTTATAATTTAAAATTATAAGGATTGGTGTAGTAAAGTCTCACAAACTACCAGGAGGCCAGAAACATGAAGGAGGTATTGTCTATATTCTTAATAGGAATCTCATAATCAAATCTATAAATCTATATACCTTTCTAATACCATGCAGCTTTTTTTTACCTGGATAGTAAAGTCTTCGAAACTACCAGGACAACAGAATGGTGAAGTATTAGAGTCATGAAAAAAAAAAGTATAAGATAAAATAAAAGGACCTTTTATAAAAAAAAAAACTACCAGGAGGCCAGAATATGAAGGAGGTATTGTATATTGTTAATAGGAATCTCTTATTCAAATTAACAATTAGATTAGATTCCTATTAACATAGATTTATAGATTTGATGATTAAGGAAAAACAAACAGTAACATATTCCAGGTTAATGACAAGGCTTAAGTACTAAAATATGATAAATATGCTACCCACTACGTTTTCCACAGATTACTTTAAAAAAATTATAGCTAGAGAGACATTTGTATAGGATTATAACTAAAATAACAGTTTTATTCGTATGAACTAAAATAATCATTCTAAAAACTAAAATAACAGTTGTAAAACTAAACTAACAGATATAAAGTAACAGTAACAAAAAAAGTGATACATAGAATTTAAGTAAAGTAATTACCTGAAAGACAAGTATTAATGAAAAAAAAAAAAATAACAAACAGCCGTGAAAAGTTTGGAACTTTGACCTCCAACATCTCCGTAGCCAGGGGGTTCCCAGGTATGATCAGAACAAAAAAAAAAAAACATCGCAGTGACGGGAAGGACAAGGGCCCTTAGGCCAAGGGCACACCTACCTACACCCTTCACATATATACCTTAAACCTTAGACTTGGCACGACTTTGTCTAGATTTCATTACTTTTTAGAGATAAACAAGCAGCTCCATCGAGACTTGGCTAGTTTTTTACAGAATGTTTTTGTTGGGATTTCACTTCTTTTTGTAGAATAATAATAATAAATAATAGTTATAGTTTTCCCTTTATGTGGCCATTAAACCCTAACTCTGTACCAAATTTCTGCTCTCTGAGTTTATGGGAAGTACTAGTTCTATTTTGATGATCATGAGTGAGTGAGTGAGTGAGTTTCATAAATGCGAAACTTTGCTTTTGCTTAACTTCGGAACTAAATGACCTACAGACTTGAAACTTACTGGATGACAAAAATTTCAGCGTTCTGGTCTTATCCAGAGGTTCTCAAATAGGGGCCCGAAAATGCGGCGAAATGGTTCCAGTAAAGGATGGTACGGCAGTGTTTGCTTCGCGCTAGACTCGGCGTGCCCCCCGATGATTTACTATAGACACAATCAGTAATACCTACACAAAAGTATAAAACAATAAACAATGTAAAAATAAAATAATAAAATACATACTTAACATAACAGTAAACAATTTTTTTTTAAATTTAATATGGGCTTACTCTTGACCTCAATCTTGCCCCAAGGGCAGAGATGAGGTCGACGATGGAACGAGCTTACCCAGAAGAAGCCTATTTACTCGCGACTTAAATAGATTGGGGTTATAAGAACTCAGGAAAACCGACGCAGGCAGGGTGTTCCACTCCTTGGCTGTACGAATAATGAAAGTCTTAGCAAAACGCCTCGTACGAATATGTGGAACATCGACAAGGTATGGGTGATAACCTGCAGTACGCCTAGTCTCTCGATGGAAGAAGGGAGATGGTGGAATAAGCTCGTGGAGCTCTTGCGCACACTCTCCGAAGTACAGTCTGTAGAAGACCGACAGACATGCAACTTTGCGGCGGTGGGCCAGGCTATGTAGCTTGGCAACCAGCTTGGCGTCACCAATCAGCCTCCTGGCTCTGCGTTCTACTGAGTCGAGTGTGGCAAGTTGGTATTTGGCTGAGCCATCCCAAAGGTGACAGCAGTACTCCATGCCGGACCGGACTTGAGCTTTATACAATATTGAAAGCTGTTTACCGCCAGAAGGGCAGGACGCCAGTTTGGCCCCTATGCGACTGACATGGTCGAAGCGCGCCTTTCGGATCACCCGCTTGCAGGACTTTGCGGCAGAATTAAATGCTCTTTTCTTCGCGCGAACCCGACGCGCCCGAACTTTACGGTCACGAGCTTGCACCCAGGCTTGGTATGCAGATTGCTTTCGGGCCTCAGCGCGAGCGCAGTCCGCATTAAACCATGGACGGGCCTTGTGACCGAGCGGTATGTCGGAGAATGGAATATAGTATTCCATTCCCTGCCGGATCACGGCCGCAACCGCTTCAGCTGAGCAAGCGAGGTCGCGCGCTGAAAAGCACACTGAATGCCACGGGAAGGACGCGAAGAAGTGCCGCATCTCATCCCAGTCTGCTGACTCGTATCGCCAAACTCTCCTCTCGCCCTTAGGGCTATCAGCAGGAGGGGAACCGATAGATACGGACTTCACCAGACAGTGGTCAGATGTTCCCAGTGGGGCTGATACCGACACTGAGTGCCTGTCGGGGTCAGTTGTCAGCAGCAAGTCCAAGCAACTGATTGGCGAGGATAATATTGGGACCTAGACGCGAAGAAGTGCCGCATCTCATCCCAGTCTGCTGACTCGTATCGCCAAACTCTCCTCTCGCCCTTAGGGCTATCATCAGGAGGGGAACCGATAGATACGGACTTTACCAGACAGTGGTCAGATGTTCCCAGTGGGGCTGATACCGACACTGAGTGCCTGTCTGGGTCAGTTGTCAGCAGCAAGTCCAAGCAACTGATTGGCGAGGATAATATTAGGACCTAGATTTCTAACATGGGGTAAAAAAAAAAAAATGCGTTTATTTCAGACTCTTAATATCCATAATTTTGTTAGTAACAAATTATCTTAAGACTAAGTTAGTGCAATTTCTGTGTTAAAGTAATAAGTCCCGATAAATACTCATTTAAATTAAAATAACTCGATTAAGACTACATTGAAAAGGGAAGGGAGGCCTTTACCCTGCAGTGGGACACAAATGGCTAGTAATAATAATAATAATAAAAAAAAAAGCGAACTTAATTATTTTAGTTTCCTTGGCATTATGAACAAGGTTGTTTACGTCGTCAAAATCGTGTCTATTCCTATCTACTTTAAAGATAAGAGAGGTATCATCTGCAAATAGTACAACGTCACAAAAACCCTTTAAATTTGGCCATGGATGCAGTTAGTTCCATTATACCGTATACGATAAGCAAGTTTAACACCCATAATTAGCTCTTATTGCTCGCTAAGAGACCCTGAGTGCGAATTTGTTATGCTTGGTTAGTGACCATATCAGCGCTCAACACGTGAAAGGTATCACATAAAAGGTAACTCTTAAAATTATATCGTATTATGGACATAGTGCATTCTTGATAGAATGCACTATGTCAATAATACGATATGAGTCGTAACAGGTAGTGGCCCAGAAGTCTGGCAACCATTGAGTTTTCTTTTCAGTGACAGAGGGAGGGGGACCCTTTATTATTTGCGTTCTTGGTGCGTCGAGCAACTTCTTTATCATGTCTAACTGCCTCCGTGGTCGAGTGGTTTAGGCGTTTGCCTTGTGACCCGGTGGTCGTGGGTTCGATTTCCACGGGAAGCATACTTTGTAAAGTTGTTTTCAGTTTGGTTAGGACATTGCAGGCTTGAATCACCTGATTGTTTGATAAAAAGATGGTTCCGTGCTTCGGCAGGCACGTATAAGCCGGTGGTCCTGTCCACCAAATGGCGGTCGTCAAACCATGTCAGAGGTCCCTTGCGGCGGTTTAGAAACTCTGACACTAGGGTGTGTAGGGTCGTTAGACCTTACTGCCCACACGATACAGAAAAGATCATGTCTAGACAAGACATGAGGAGGAGACTATTTGGCAAGGTAAACGTACACATTCAAGCCTCACACCCCCAAATTCTTCGAGAATGACGCTGCTAATTCGTTCGAGCATTAAGCTTAACTCGGCTGCCGTGGAGCAGAAAAGTAAAATATCGTCAATGATGCGGAGATTTGTTAACCTCCTATCACCCACGATGATGCCCCTGCCCTTCAAATTGCTATTTAATTTTCTAAAGACTTCATCAATTGTGGCTGTGTTCTGTGAAGAGTTTTGGAGAAAGCGGGTCGCCCTGTTTAACCCCTTTTTCGATTGGGAATGATGGTCCTGTAGCGTTTATTGGCCGCTGTGCCACTTTGGTATATTTTATGTAGTAAGTTAATGGATCTCAATAACTCGTAAATAAAACAAACATTTATCTTAACAGCATATTATTATATTTCACTACTTTTAAATGTATTCCATGTCAACCGTCATTCCGACAGGAACATTGCGTAAACAGAGGTAATGTACGGTTTTACAAAATTCCTCGAATCACCGATCTTTTGTTTGCAATCAAGTTATTAATAATTGACAAATCAATAGCATTTATTACCTACTTACATTTAAATTGTTTATACAGATCGCCTAATTTATGCTATCATAGAGTTTTAGGTGTTTGCTTCCGTTCTATTTAACAATTATTTTTGTACCCATATGTATTTTAGTTACTCTTAATTATTATAAAGTCAAGACTACCACTGCAAGTTTTGCGCACAGGCATCAGTTTATTCAATTATTGGGACACAAATTATAATGACATTAATAATACCTTCACAATACATCAATTTAAGTATCTACGTAACTGGGTCTTTAAGTACTGATCGTCATCTGCTAAAACTAATAAAAAAAGTTTAATTATTTCTTCATAATTTCGATGTTCGAACACAATGTCATCGTATACTTAAGTACAGATATAAAATTGAGCTACAAAGTTATCACACGATTTACTTAGTAGAATGAAATAAGTAGTCGTGAAAATGGACAGTGTATAGGTATGTTTAATAAATAGAAAAAAAAATCTATATTTTAATAAAATGCAAGAACACAATTACGAAGAGTGATATAAGTTTGTAAAGCAGAATACTATTATAATAATAATATAGAATTTGACTTCACGTCGCTAATTGCTAAGAATAATAATATATTTATAAAATAAGCTAGTAAAATCTGGCGAAAAGCTCTAAGTTTACGTAATTATTCTCTATTTGTGAAATGACACGCTCATGCTGAAATGTAACATTTTCGGGAATGGATAAAATATTTTTAAAAGTCTTTAGTTTAAAAAATCAGGATTTAGTAGCATATTGTGGAAAGTGCTCGCACAGTAAGCCGTAAGTGCAACAAGAATAGAAACAACATTGGTGCTACAAGTAAATTTCAAAATATATACAGCGAATATCAGAAAAGTATGCTGTATGGCTATATTTTAGGGTGTATTTAGAAGTATGAAAATCAGGGTATAAAGTTCTTTATCCCCTAAAGAAAAAGGAAGGATCCTCCGACCAGACGGGTGTTGTGTCTGGTTACCGGTAACATTTTTTAAAACTATTATGATATTGGTCTCATGGAAAGAGATTTTTTTTTCAGTTTTTGATGGTATACATGGATATGATCTTTTGATAAGATCACGCATCTGAAAAACGCTGTATATCTGAGAATAAGTAGGTACATAAAGTATAGTTAGTATAAGTAAAATGCTTTAAGTACAGACTTCATTTTCAAATTAATTACGATGTGAAAACTTAAACTATGATGAAACTGTCAATAATGAAACAATGATACAATAATTATACTAAGGTGTGACTGTGAAACTACTTAGATTTTTTATTTGAAATAGTTTCACGATGGAATAATGAAGGTCATGCAAATAGTAAGTAATACGTTGTAGGTATGATGGAATTGTGCGCTTCGACATCATTGTTCTATTGTCCTTAGTTTTATCTATCCTTCCGTTTGTTTCAACATAATTTGGTAAGTGTGGCAACTTAACCATCATCATCATATAAAATAGTCATATCAGGGTAAATTGCCGAAGTCTATCAATTTAATAAGTAATTAATTTCCATCACTATATTTACATAGCGAAATAAAAAACACGGCACGTAGAAATTACTACAAGCCAAACACAATCAATCTCAGTCACTTGTTTTTTGAACAATTTGCTAATCGTAGAACAATATTACACACATTAAGTACAGTAACATAAAACTAAATGCCGATTCAATTCTCAAATTCACTTTGTTTCACCAAAGTTTACGTGTAAGGTAAAAGTTTTTACCGCAAGAAGAATCGTGGTTAAAGATTTCCCGCAGTGCGGCTTCAGTGCATTGTACGCAATTTTAAAGATGTCTTCTAGTAGTTAGATGATATTTGCAAAATTGTGTACAATTCACTCACAATAATAGTTCAGAGCATGGCATATACTGGGACACCATGGTAAGGGTATTCGTGTACGTGCTGCCAAAAAATAAGTATATAGCTCTATGATTGGTTGCGTCAGGTGAGATACCTACCCGCCATAAAGCTATACATATTTGGAGGAACAAAGTAGGGTAAAAAGGTAGGGTCACACCTTGGTCACACACACATTTTGTGGGTAGTGCGACAGTGCTAGCTCCATCATAATGTTCCAGTATAATCCAAACTCTAAGGTGCAGTGTGGCGGCGTGCGAGCCTCATTTTATAAACAGGTTCTTGGTCGCCACCGTGCGCTAGTCACGCGTACGTCTCGCGGAACCGTTTCTGGAGATGATGCGCTGCGTTGAGCAGGCGGTTGTGTAGCGTGAGGTGCGTGTGCGGGGCGAACGTGGGGGGCGGGGGGGCGGCCGCTGCCCTTATTGGTAGCGGGGGCAGTACGGCGTCGTTGTCGGGGTGGCAGAAGAACGCCACGCAGTGACGACCGCGGGCGCGCGCGTACTCGCCCGGAGGTACCACCACACGGTGAACCTGTGGAGATGGACACAGTTCATTGTAAAATTGGGCTTGCTTGTACTAAAATCTCTATCTAGGTAGAATATTCGTTTTGGAAGAATGATCTAATCGACCAACAAAGTGAAAAACGTCCTGTCCTTTGCTATACTGTAACTAAGAATGGGCAAACGAACACCCTGTTTTTGTTTTACATATGGATTGGGCTTCATAAAGCCTCATACGTCTATTTAGTTCTTACTGCTCTAGAAACCTCTAGTTTTGTTATACGTAATTTCTAACTCCTAAATAGACGGGATACGGTATGTTAGAGTTACTTAGTTTGGTGTTGAAAATACTTGGCGGCTTCGTGAAGGGTCCGCTTACACCATGTATTTGTTTATAATATACTAACCAGTGCCGGCAGAACGTTAGCAGTCCAAGCAGCAAGGAACTCTCCTGCCTGAACGAGAATCGCTCCAGGGAGGTGTCCCACCTTCTCCCATTTGTCACTGCCGTTCAACTTCACCTGGTGACAAATCAAATAATATTCATAACAAAACTTACTTACTACTTTTTTATATGCTACGTTTTTTATATGTACGAAGTAAAAAGTACCATTTTGTATATATGCACCCATATAATTAAGATTTCGGATTTTCCAGACGTCATTAGACTCGTATGAGGATAATGACGCGATTACCCGAAAATACAAAATTATATTGCTGAAAAAAACTAATGATTGTGAATGTGATTGAAATGAGTCATATGAATTTGTGCAAACTGTTTTGTGTTATGTCTATTTTTGGAAACAATTTAAGATGTAGTTAGTCTAATGTGGATATCACGGGGTTCCCCGGTGTGGTGTGAGAAGCTATCTCAAAGCCATATTGTGCTTATTCTTATGCTTCCATTCAACATCATCATAATGTCGAGTCATCCACAGGAGTCTTTCGTACACCCCCAAGCGTCACCACATAAACCGGTCCTGTCATTTTCGTAGCCAACGAATAGTACCTATAGTCTTCACCAGGTGTTCATCATCACAGTAAATCAATGTTCCACCGACTCACCTCGAGTCCTCCCTCCGAATCCTGCGCCAAGAGCGTAAAGGTGCCGTAATCAGCGTGTGCACCGCACCGTGTGTAGTGCACTACGTCGTTCTGGCAGCACGGGCCGACGTCCTCAGGGGGAACTGGCGGGTAGTACAGCAGGCGCATCGTGGAAGCGTTGCGACCCTCCGCCATCAGCATGCCGGAGTGACTCGCCAGCAATGAGGTCGGCGGCACACCTGGAAGAAGGAGATGGTATCGTTTGAACATACATCTTCTGGGTGACACTCGTTCCATCATAGACCTCGTCCATCTCTTTCCATCAGGCGTGGTCGAGGTCAAAAGCAGGCTCTTTTAGAAAACATATTCTCGAATCTCGTGGTGCGTCAAGCTGGATAAAACCAACGGCACGTGGTAAACCACAATAGCCTTGCGTCGAAAGACCTAGGAGTCATGGGATGTTGGTATGGGTATAGTAACTATATTGGTAGTTTATTTTTGTTATTTTGATACTTTTCCCCATTGAGAACAAGGTTATGTAAATACGATATTTTATTATGAAAGAAGTCAACATTTTCACATGTATAAAAAAAAATTGAGAGTGCGTTTTAAAACGAGTGGGTTTTATCAATGAAAGTCTTTACGAAATAAAACACAAATTGCGTTTGTAATTAACCTAGAAGTGAGCACATTGGCGGATATTAGCATACTCGCACTTTCTAATCAGTACCCAATTGGCCTTTACCGTTAATGCAAATTCAAATTAAAGGTGCCGAACTAAAAAAAATACCTGGTCTATGTAAATTGGCGGCGCTAAATAAAAATGTCATTGAAACGAAGTCTAATAATGCCAAAACTAAATAAGATGCTCATAGGCAGGCTTGGCCATCAAACGTGGGTGGTAGACGCCGTAAACCTCACTGTAAAGGAATCAAGTAGCCAAATCTCACTGTCCCACTTACGAGACGTCGCGCGTCGGTAACTAATTGCCACGATGACGAGTCATGGCGTTTAGTGTTATAATCGTTGGTTTATGAATTATGTGTATTTTTAATGACCTAATGGCCCAGTGGTTACGGCCTCGTGTCTCATGCACGAGATTGCGTGTTTTAAGTTCAAATCCAAGCAGCTACAATTATGACTTTTTAAATTCATTTCTTTCTCAGTTTATTTGAACATCTGACATTGGTGAAGGAATCTGTAAAGAAGCTGTAAGTTATAGCCTGAAATCGCCGATCCCACGTTGTCAAGTGTGGTAATTAATGCTCTTGCTATAGAGACCTTTGCTCTGCAGTGGAACAGTAGTACGCTAGCATTATTAATTAAATTATAGTTGGTGAAGTAAACGACAGAGCTGTCCAAGTTGCTACGTGCTAGTCGGACGAAAGTCATTGTTTTGAGAAGAAGAAGACTGGAAGGGATGTAGAGGTCAGATAGGCAGTCGCTCCATAAAATACGGGTATTCAGCTGTATCCGGTTCAACTGGAAGCCTACCCCAACATAGTTGGAACAAGACTATGCAGATGTTTTTTCATTATGAAGTACTCGTTAATAAACGGTTACTCATAGAATTACAATCTAGACCTTGAGGCTAATAAGTAATTTAAATTTAACTTAATTTGCTAAAGCTTACAAAATTAAGAATGTGTCCATTGGCACTTTTCTTATAGTCTCTATTAAGTTGAAAGACAAAGTGTCTTTCAACTTAATAGTTCTCGTGTTCTTTAAACGTAGCGAAGCACTCACTGCACTGCACTACATTACACTAACTTTACTAAACTAACTCAAATGGTTTAGTTCTTTTTAGTCTTCTCACTATGTCCGTGGTGTCAACTAGCTGGATAGCCTCGACGTTCACATGATGAAGAAGCCTCTGCTCGTGTGCTTCGGCGTGTTTTTTTATAACTTCAGTTACAAGATCCACTCCAAGGTGTAGGTGGATGTCATCATTTCTGACGTACCAGGGAGCATTTACTATAGCCCGAAGTACCTTATTTTGGAATCTTTGTATGATATCAACGTTAGTCTGTTTTGTACATCCCCAAAGTTGAATGCCGTATGTCCATACTGGCATGAATACTTGCTTGTATAAAAGTACTTTGTTATTCACTGACAAGTTAGAATGTCTGCTAAGTAGCCAGTACATATTTTTATAGCGAAAGTTTGGCGTTTCTTTTTGACATGAGCCTTCCAGCGAAGTTTTGCGTCTATCTAGCGTCATGCCCAAGTACTTTGCCGTATTTTCGTGTGGTATTACACGATTGTTAATATATACTGGTGTATAATTCTTTAGGTCTTTGGTTTGTGAAGTCGATATGTGTCGATTTAGATTCATTTAATTTGATTTTCCATTTTTTTGTCCAATCGGTGATGGCATTGACGGCAGTTTGTACCTTCTCCACTGCTTCTGTGTGAGTGACACTAGGCAGATGATGATAGTTAAACTTGTTAATTCTTACCCATGGCATAAGCGAGGGCCTGAAGCACGACTCGCGAGAGGTTCGTGAGGTCCTGCGCTAGCGGCACGGCGTGCTTCGTGAACTCGGGCACCTCCTCCTGCGCAGGCATCGATGAAGCCGACAGCGTGGTGATGTTGAACGAGTGACGCAACTCCTGAGGAAGAAAGGATTTGTAAGTTGACGTTTGTTAAACTAAATCATGAAGATTTACAGCATACGAGAGATCTGTCAAAGCCTTACAACAAAATGAGAGCTTTACCTAATTAAGCTTTACCTTATTTTTTTTTTTGGCGCGTCGAAAATCATCAAATAACCCCTCCAGCTCTTGGGCAGAGCGAAAGGGGAGTGTCAGACTTCTACTGACTAAAAACCACTCATGTTCCTTCTTAGCCCTTGTGCCGAGGCCGCGGTATCTCTTGCAAACAACCCGCAGCCCCGACGGGAGCTTTACCAAGCCTAGCCTAGCTTAGCTTTAGAGAGTCACGGAATCGTATTCAAGTTAAATCAATGGTAGGATGAGTTAGGTGTTAGTGGACGGTCTTGTTACACAGACCTGTTTATCAGGTCCGTACATTCACCATAATGGTTGAGCCTTAAGATATTCAATGAAAATTATTTGCCTCCCTTATAACGCAGATTCGCGCGACCATCATCAGGATATCGAACCCGGGAAAACCCAGTTTAAGTTTGTTGAAGGAAGGAAGATAAAAAAAGGGAGGGAAGAGGAAATTTAACTTTTATTACATAAAAATTATCAGTGCCGAATGTGTATCAATAGGAAGCCAAGTCCTAGTTGTTTGGCTGGCCCCAAGAAATTCTATTGCCGGAATTAGCATTCGACGTAAGCCCGCATTGAACCAGCATAGTTTCTAATTTTGCTAATAGCCTAGCCAAAGTAGTTGCTCCATTTAAATGTCTTGTGAGAGTTTCAAACATAAGCTACATTGTGTATTGTGCTAAGTAATGACAATAAGTGTGGAGAAAGTCTGTCTAGGTTTTCGGGTTGGACTAGTTTACTATTCAGCCGCTAGATGGTATCACTAGTCAGTCGGTCGTTCGTGTGAAATCGTGTGAAACATTAAGCAAGTTAAGACAGTTGTAGGTATAGCATTTACTTGTAATTACCAGCTAAATTACAGAGTAACAACGTAATAACAGTGGTTTAAAGAATATTCGAGATGAATAGTGTAACACTTTTTACGATGAGTATTAGGTATGAGGTATTGTCTGAATTCTAAACTAAATGAAGACATAGGTAATATGGTAGGTATTTGAATTGTTGAAAATTAATGCAGACTGTAGATTCTGACTTGAGAACGTAAAATTTGCATCTTATCACAACATTACCCCACTTTTTTCTTCGAGGGAATGAGCAGTATTAAAAAGGGTTTTCCACTACGAGGTGTTATTTTGATATTCAAAGAAAACTGCCTTTTTAATTTAAATGATTGGATGTTTATTTCATTATAAAGAGGAAGGTACGCCGTTAAATAGTGGAAAATAGAATCAGGCAAATGACCACCACACGACCACGCTTACAGGACCATATCCTTTTCATGAAATTTTCCATAACCAAATCGCAAAGTGATATCGAGAGATGATTAATGTTTTTTTATGGCCGGAATTGGATGGTATTGATCTGGACATTGATATAAGATATAAAAAAATATATATATCAATGGATCTGGACAACGTTTACTTTCAACAAGACGGCGCTATGTGCCACACAAGCAACGAAACCATTGATCTTTTACGGGAAAAGTTTCCGGACCGTGTTATCTCTCGAAGAGGTGACCACAATTGGCCACCGAGTTCTTGTGATTTAACACCTTGCGACTTCTTCCTTTGGGGCTACGTGAAAGAGGTCTACGCCAACAGCCCAGCGTCGATTCAAGACCTCAAATATGGAATTCGTGAGGCTATCGAGGACATAGAGCAGCCACTTTGCGATTTGGTTAAGGAATAAAAAGGATATCGTCCTGTAAGCGTGGTCGTGGTGTTCATTTGCTTGATGTTATTTTCCACTATTAACGGCATACTTTCCTCTTTAGAATGAAATAAACATCCGATCATTTTTATTCAAAAATTTAATTTTTCTTTGAATTTAAATAACACCTCATAATGGAAAACCCTGTATAAGTAATGTACAACTACTGTTACAACGCTAAATTCAAACCTTAACAAAAATTGCGCCACTCGAGAAACCCAGGATCCTTTACTCTTAAATCAGGAAATTATGACCTTATTGTAGGTATATTTTTTTAAGCTCACCTTCTTCGTGGTGTCAAACTGTTCCATCCCTGGCTTCACGTAACCATGGTTGCTCACGGGGTTGCGGAGGTACTGCTCCTGGCAACCTTCCGGCAGTGCGCAGAAGTTGTCCAGGTCAGCGTACACCGCCTTCAGCTGGAAAACCAAGAAGTTAATTTTAAAGACTGGTATTATAGGCTGTAAAATGGTAAGGAGCAAGAATGATCTGGCTTTGAAGTCTGAAGCAGCAAGCATGTAGAGGCAGAGCTGTGTCAATTTTGGGTCAGCTCTCCTGTATGTATATAAGGTACCTATATTAGAACGTCCACTTTTGTTTATCTGACGACGAATCCTGTCTAAACATTTGTTTCAAAAGACAAAGACGGTGATTATGAAAACCTAACCAGTCCTTTAACCACAGATTACCTTTAACTCTTAATTAAGATCGAGTGCAATAAAAAGTAGGGGAGAGCGGGGCTAAAAGTGCCGGGGGTAAATTGTGCCGACGCGAATATCTCGAAAACAAAAAGAGGTAGTTATACGATCGTATTGTGTCGCGTAATGCCTAACAGTCGGGCACGCGCGGCTGCCATTTTAGTTGCGTCTGCGACGCGGACCGAGTGGCAGTGCATGTGAGGGTCGTCCAGCGCCACGTCAGTAAATATTTTCGTTTCGATACTTTTTGGTCGCAAGCTAGCTTTTTTCGTGCTTTTTATATGAGAGTTTTAGTAAAATGTTTGTTATTTATCCTAGTTTGCTATGCAGTGTAATTTTAATGCTTTGAGCAGAGTGATTTTTATGTGTGAGACAAAATTTCAAACTCTCGCTCACGGGGTAAAATGTGCCGTTCATGTGGGGCTGCTTGTGCCGCGGCACAACCAACCCCGACTTAGGGGTTGGTTGTGAAATCTATATGATATTTTGTAATATAGTCCTTAGAGACTGATATTTTTAAAAATTTTATTGATCTCATTCGCATTTTTAATAATTGATCGCATTCGCATAAAAATAAGTACAAACTTTGATTTAAAATATGTTTTTTCAGTTTGAAATAATTACATAAGTAAGGGTAATTTGTTTTTTTAAATTATAATACTTAGAAACTGTTGATTTATAGTAAAAATTATAACAAATAAATATATTATTATAAAATTGATGTCTTTTAAATTCTAAATTAATTTTGATTTATGTAAAACACCTAGCATTATCAACGGCACAACCGACCCCAGCTACGGCACAACTTGCCCCAAAGTGGGGTTGGTAGTGCCTTGCCGCCGCTGTGTAAAAAAAACACTTCTTCTTAAAAACTATGAAAAATGTGCAAAATCTGTAGGTAAATTCGTATTATAGACTAAATTTGGCTTAGGATGAACCACTACTTTCAGACATAGTACTTGTTTTATCCGAATCATATAAGGATTTGTCAAAATCGGCACGTTCAGCCCCGCTCTCCCCTACTAAAACATCTATTCAAATAACAATATCGTAACCTCATTGTTTGCAGTAATTTTAACCTTAGAAGGCTTGAAGGTGTTGATTGTGGTCATTTAGGTCTTATGTTTAAAATGTCATTTGAGGTGGAAGCGCCAGCCAGGGTTGCCCTCGAAATACAAATTTTATGCTAAATAAATATTAGGCTACACTGGCGCTTCAACCGGCCTTTTCTCAAACAGTCTTGATTAAATCTTTATGACAACTTGTCAAGATTAACGATAAGATAAAGGTATATTTCAAACAAACCTAAAGTAAATGAGACTTTGTACATGCCATGCACGATTACCTTGAGGACTGCATTTTTTAAATTAGTTTAGTTGGAAGTACTTTTTGGTATACAGAGTGGAAGGGAAGGGACATTGACGCACCAACGGTTGCCACGTATTCAGCACATCATTGTGAACCTGGACCTAGACCCGGTATAGCCAGTGCAGGATTCAAACTCAATCTGCATTTATTTTAAATTAGCAAACAGTAACTTTTGAATAGGTAGTCAAAAACAATATGAAGATGAAATACAGTCCAGCCACAAGGAATAAAAACATTGAAAGCACAAGAGATTCCGACACCTACTTATTTAACAATACGAATATTCCATACAAATTCAGCCGACTTACAATCGATTTCAATTACCTACGGAAATATTCGCTAACGGACTATCAAATTCATGCCAAGTGATTTGATTTACTGTTGGTAATTCAATCAATCAATCACAAGACAACATCGTAGATTCATAGAGTTTCAAAACTCTGTCAGAAACCGGATGTTTTCTCATAACTAATCATTTTACAAGACTTTTGGAAATGATTACATCGACTGGGAAGTATGTGCCTGATTACGTTGATTATAAAACGATTACAAACAGAGCAGTCTCGATATCTTTACTCGGTTGATGGCAAACCTACAGGGTACTCTAATTTTTTGGACGTCGGACATGTTCGGATGTTTAGTTCAGTGTCCGGAAAACGGGGGAAATTCTAATACATCCGAAATTTTGCAACAGTGACAAATTAACTAACTGTTGACACTAAAATAAAATAATTTATTTTGAATAGAACATTTAGAAATTGAGTATAGAGTTCTAAAGCGAAAAGTCCGGAATAGGGGATCGGACAAAAAAAAACTAATTAGTCCGTCAGATAGATTTCCAAAAAATATTGGACACGTATTTTTTCTTTTTTCACGTAAACTTAAAATGAAGACGATACAGTGCTTCGAAAACTCGTATGACGTCATATGATAGTACATTTTGACGACACAAGTGACGTTTCAAGCCCCACTCCAAGATCTTTGACGCGTTTTATCTTCGTCATTTTTTATTGATTTGATAAAACAAAAAACACGTTTTCAATATTTTTCGAAAATCTAACTTACGGACTAAACAGAATCATATTATTTTGACCCAGTCCGATCCCTTATTATGATCAAATTCAGACAAAAACAAACGTACATCTGAGAACCCTAATTATTGGGACTTAAACATAGCTGGAGAAATGTAGGTACATTTATGCCTAACCCTTCAGGATTACAGGCGGTTCTTTTATTTTTTTATTTAATATGGGCTTACTCTTGACCTCAATCTTGCCCTAAGGGCAGAGATGAGGTCGACGATGGAACGAGCTTACCCAGAAGAAGCCTATTTACTCGCGACTTAAATAGATTGGGGTTATATGAACTCGGAAAAACCGACGCAGGCAGGGTGTTCCACTCCTTGGCTGTACGAATAATGAAAGTCTTAGCAAAACGCTTCGTACGAATGTGTGGAACATCGACAAGGTATGGGTGATATCCTGCAGTACGCCTAGTATCTCGATGGAAGAAGGGAGATGGTGGAATAAGCTCGTGGAGCTCTTGCGCACACTCTCCGAAGTACAGTCTGTACCTACTCTGTAGAAGACCGATAGACATGCAACTTTGCGGCGGTGGGCTAGGCTATGTAGCTTGGCAACCAGCTTGGCGTCACCAATCCCAAGCCCAATCCAAGCCTCCTATGTGTGCGGTATGTTACAATAAGGAGCATCAGTTCATAACCAAGGTTAAAATTTTGAAGGCTATTCATGGACTTCAAGATTCAAACACGCTCATGAGCGTGATACTGATCGTACCGATAATACCTTGATACGTTAACGCTTTGAGTTACGTCCACTCATTGAGGAAAAAGCGTTTCTAGATAAAGCAGTTTTCTTCCTTCCTTCTATATTTCCTAGTATTCATGATTTTGTTCTGACAATGGAAGCATTGTTTAAACGGTTTATGCAAGTGCTGTCACGGACTAAGAATTAGTTACACATGGTGGGTGCATGGTGCATGCCAACTCAAATAAACTAATTCTAAATGCTACTGTTTTTATTCCTGATTTCGACGAATACTACGCCACACATAAAGGAATCTAAACAAATAAATAAAAACCGGCCAAGAGCGTGTCGGGCCACGCTCATAGTGTAGGGTTCCGTAGTTTCCCGTCCGTCACAATAATGGGCCTACTACACGCACGCACTTCCCCACAGTTTTGCCTGCGGGATTACACGGTGCACAGAGTACATCGCGCGTGTGATTTGTAATGGTAATACAGTTTTACCAACCATACGCGCGATGTACTGTGAACTGTGAACGAAAACTGTGGGGAAGTGCGTGCGTGTAGTAGGCCCATAAGTGTTCCCACTTATGAGTTTAAAGGTGGGAGATCCATTATGCAAAATGATTTTCCTAGAAAGTCCTTATAAAGTTCTACTTTTCAGATTTTTTTCATATTTTCTAAACTTATGGTTCAAAAGTTAGAGGGGGGGGGACATTGTTTTTTACTTTCGGAGCGATTATTTCCGAAATTATTGACATTGTCAAAAAATGATTTTAGTAAACTCCTATTCACTTTTAAATACCTTTCCAACAATATATCGTTAGGGTTGAAATTAAAAAAAAAATCACTTCCCACTTTACATATAGGGGGGCTACCCTAATAAAACATTTATTTCCAATTTTTATTTTACCACTTTGTCGGCGTGATTGATACACATATTGGTACCAAATTTCAGCATTCTAGTGCTAACGGTCACAGAGATTAAGCGAGGACGGACAGACGGACGGACAGACAGACATGGCGAAACTATAAGGGTTCCTCCTAGTTGACTACGGAACCCTAAAAATTGAAGTATCTGTTTGTAATATCAAAATAACAGCTTTTTACTGAATGCACATGAAAATATATACGGCAGTACGGGACTCATTATAACAAAATAATCATGTTTTTTGTTTGTCTGTCCGGCTTATCTCCAAAACGGCTAGAAAGATTTTGACGGGACTTTTACTGTCAGATATCTGATGTGATAAGGAATAAGTAAGGTTAAGTACTTAACAAAAGGCTACGATTCAGAAAGGATCTTTTCCTAATAAAAACGCACTGCTGGATTTTCAACACGACGCGACGCTCAGCGCTTAGAGATGCTTCCTTACGTAGTATAAAACAAAGTCGCTATTTTTGTCTGTTTGTCTGTATGCTTAAATCTTTAAAACTACGCAACGGATTTTGATGCGGTTTTTTTTTAATAGATAGAGTGATTCAAGAGGAAGGTTTTAGTATATAATTTGAACGACATCCACGCGGGTGAAGCCGCGGGCATCAGCTAGTGTAAAATAATCGAGTCAAGGCCGAGACGTTCTTAGTTAATGCCTAACGTTTCCTTATACCATCTTTACAACATAACAAGAAGGATAACATGCCAACTCCTTATGGCCGAGTTTGACAGGCGACTTTGAAATCACCACTTACTGTTGATGTATTTAGCGGACTGCGTTTATCATAAAGGTAAACGGAACTGATGGCGCAGGCAGTTGTCAACATCCAAGGTGATAATCTCTATACTATTCTCATAAGGGCACTTGTTTGTTCCACAATATCGTGTCCTGCATGTCTTATTGTTTGTCTACAACAGAAACTGATGGACGCTACCCAAAGCGCCAGGCTGACACAATTTAGATTAACATTGACACACTAAGAAGAAGAGGATCTTAGAGGTGCAGCTAGATTGTGGTCTACCAAGTTACCAACGCTGTATAGTCGTTATAGATGACCACAACATAATGACATGCCATTTAATAGATTCAACTGAGCCTTTCAGGTCTTGTATCAACCCCCGTATAGTTCTTTTTGTCTTTATTTATTTTAAGGGACATTTATACTGCTGTACATCAAGTTACCCGAAACTGACAAATTTTCCCAATCAATCTTGAACGTAATACTTCAGGGATAAAGTTAAAAATCGATCAAAAATATTTGACAGATTCTAGTAGCTTTGTGCTGCCGTCTGTCTGTCTCATACCATTCATTTTTATATGTGTAATATTAGTAGGTATGTTTATTTTATATGGATATGCTTAGTTCTTAATTCACAACATTTCAAAACTGACACCACCTTAAAATAAAAATACCATTTCTCTATTTTCGTATCCTGAGTTCAAATATGCATTTTTATGTTTTTTGATTTCTTCATTTCTGAGAAAAAAAATGAAAACCAAAAAACATGTGCTGACGTCACATACATGGTTGAATGATGTAGTTACCTTTGCCTAAGCATTCCAATGTTTTTGATGAAAACATTAATGTCAAACAACACGTCAAATTGTCAATGTTTTATGTCACCGAAGATTTTTTTTTTTTCTTAAAATTATACAATTTATTTTTCTTATCAACTCGACACGCTTACTGTTAGTATTATCAACATTTGATCGATATTTCGCCAATAAAATGGATCCCAATGAAACTTAAACGCCATTAAAGGAAGCTGCCAAAGTGACAACGACAAGACAAGTGTGACACTTATCAATTTTTTTTGTCGGGTCACAGTAAAGCAAAGGTTATATCGCCATTCCGCCATGTGAATGACGTCATTTGGTGCTTACGTCTTTTTAGAACACGCCGAATTTGAAACTTAAAATTATGAATTAAAAGTACATAATTTCGAAAAACAGAAAAATACGGGTGCCCTAGTTTTGGATTTACTTTACTATAACGTAATAATACACACAAGTTAAAAATATGAAATGTTGTCAATTTTAATTAAAATCTTGTTAGTCTTGTCTATACACACTGTGTCTACATTTCTAATCAAACTTTCCTCTCGCAGGTCTGCTGGAAGAAATTTCTTTTGAAATAAGCAGTACCTTTGTGCTCTTCTATTTGTTATGTTTTTATCCTTTTTTGTATTTTGTGTGTGCGTAAATAAATAAAAATACCAGTCCCATCGGTCCTTATAATGTATAGACGCCAACAAACCCTTCTGAAAGCTCACCTTCTCGTCAGCAATTCCGTGGTTCACGAGCACTGCCAGCCCCTTAGCGCTGAGCGCAGTGAACAGCTGCTGTCCAATGCGACGTAGGACTGACTTCATAAGGCACACATCAGTACCTGAAATTAACGAAAGAATTTGTTACAGAAATTATAGGTACGAAATTGTAGACTTTGACGATCATCCATGACATTTTCAAGGGGATCAGGTTTTCACCAGTGCGCGTCCACGCAACCCCGAGCACGAGCGAGGAGACGCTTAATGCCTGCATCGAATTTCATACTTAAAGACAATACTGACACAGTTCTTTATTCAGAGTCATCAAAAAACTGCACGAGGATCTTTCCGCTATGTGGAAACTGACCCAGAAAGATAAGGTAAGATTTACTTATTTTTCTTAATTGTTTAAATTCTTTGAGAAAACTAAGTTGTGCTTTGTTGACTCCCCCCTTATTTCATGGTACTTAATAGTACATTATGGTACAAGTGTGTAACGTTGGTGATTACCGCTGAGGCGCCATTGAGACCCGAGCCGTCAGGTGAGGGTCTTAAGAAAGCCGAGGACGGTAATCATCAATACACACGTGTATCATACGACGTTTTTCAACACACTTGTGAATAAAATAATACTAAAAAGTCATCTTCAATAGTTAAAACGAGTTCTAATTTTTTTTCACAATAGCGGGAAAAATTAATCGGTTTTCCTGTATGCGCGCCCATCTACAGTTCGACCAACTTATCTGTGCATGCGGGAAAACACGGAACTAAAATAAATGTACTAAGTTTGACGTAACGATGCATTTTTTCTTGACCAGTGGCGCCACCATGAAATTCACACTTAAAATGGTCATACTGTCAATAGCGATCGACCATAGACTAAATGAATGAGCGCGATAGAGTTTTAGCCACGTATAAAATCAGGAAGAAGTTTTTTTTATTACAGAGAAAATCAAAGTTATATTATTTGAGTGAAAGTTTCATTTAATAAAAAACGTACAAGTTGAAATTATCTATTTAAATTCAAATTTGCATGAAATGAGCAAGCACTAAGTACATTAACCCTTAAATTGGCAGAGTACTCCACCAAAGACATACACTTTGAAAACATCAATTGTGGTAGTAATCTAGAAAAAATACCTGTTATTATCATTTTTAGCTTGCAATAATTGTGTATTTTAGTAGATAAAATATTAGGATGTGATAAAATCAATAATCATCCGTCAAATTCAAAATATCTTCGAAGCGGTCTGACGTCTCAGTGTCACATGAAACCTTTTTAAGTTTTTCTGCGCTTTTTTGGTTAAGACTTGTGGTTATTAGGCTTTACATTGCACATGGACATTATAAACAACATCAATCGTCCATAATTTTATGTGTAAATTACGTAATTGCAATTTTATGAGTTTGAAACTTTGTGTGTACTCCCTGAATACCGTTGCCAAGTACGCGCAAAATAGACTTCGGTATACACAAAGTACATTGCCAAGTATACAAAGAAATTCAAAAGGGGTTTTTTTGTTTGTTTTTGATATATAATGATATCGATTTCATGTCGTATGGCATGTTATTTTCTCTTTTCCTGCAGCACTTGAACCTGACACAATCATATAAATTCAAGCTTTGATCCCGAAAGAAAATGCATGATCCGATGACAGTTCTTGTTTTGATGATGAATCACACTTCCTCCACCAAGCTCAATTCTCACCCACTATGAATGTTCAGTCTTTCAAAGTCAAATACACATACAACGTTATAACGTACTCCTTACACCAATGCTTCAAGAGGTTTTTCCGTATTCATCCATCAATATTATAATGCCATGCCATGATGCCAACATGGAATTAAATTCAACCATTATCTACTCCATCTGTAGAACTTCTACTGTCACCAGTTCCATAGCACATTGAAATCTTCACCTGTGCCGATCTGTAGATCTAAACGCAAGTAGCTTTCAATCTTCACTTTTAGCTCCATGTAGTACAAATACAAGAAAACATATTTCACACTATAGTTGGCAATGTACTCCCGGTAGTACATCGAATTTCGCGAAAACTGTAAAATTCTGATTTTTTTCACAATTTTTTTCAGTCTTCTGGTATCATAATAAACCAGGAAATAACAAAAAAACATTAAATTTTAGAAATAATTTCATTTGCCAATTTAAGGGTTAATTTATTTTTACTATTGAACACGATCTTATTTGTATCGAAACTTTTTTATGAACGTAGCAACTCACCCAATAAAATTTAAAAAAAAAACCCTATAACTCACTAGTGAATAATAGCAATGAAAAAGTCACAGTTTGATTATAGGTGTCATTATGTGCTTAATTGCGGTGAAATTATAGCCACTTTATGAGCAAGTGTGTTGAAATAGTAGATTGTACATCAAGTGCATAAAACGCACCATTTTGCGCGAGACGTTTATCCATTCGATGCGAGCTTGCGAGCGAGGATGGATATAAAGTAGAGAGCAAAATGGGTTTTATGGACGAGTTTTACACTCTACTTTTCACTTCGATTGCGAGGAAATGAAACAGCAACTTGTAAATATTGTAAAAATAATTATTGTTCCCGCCAATTAACTTTTTTTTTTCAGTAGGAAACTTGACATAACACCTGACTTATGTCGTTACTCATACTGCTCAGATATAAAAACATTTTGAGCAAGCCTATTGCCATCAACCAATGTAATTAGGAGCAAGCCTATTGCCATCAACTGATGTAATTAGGGACAAGCCTATTGCCATCAACCGATGTCATTAGGAAAAGCCTATTGCCATCAACCAATCTTATTAGGAGCAAGCCTATTGCCATCAACCGATGTAATTAGGACCAAGCCTATTGCCATCAACCAATGTAATTAGGACCAAGCCTATTGCCATCCACTGATTTAGGTAATTGAGAGCAAGCTTATTGCCATCAATTAATGTAATTAAGAGTAAGCCTATTCCCATCAAATGATGTAATTAGGAGCAAGCCTATTGACATCAACCAATGTAATTAGGAGCAAGCCTATTGCCATCAACTGATGTAATTAGGGACAAGCCTATTGCCATCAACCGATGTCATTAGGAAAAGCCTATTGCCATCAACCAATCTTATTAGGAGCAAGCCTATTGCCATCAACCGATGTAATTAGGACCAAGCCTATTGCCATCCACTGATTTAGGTAATTGAGAGCAAGCCTATTGCCATCAATTAATGTAATTAAGAGTAAGCCTATTCCCATCAAATGATGTAATTAGGAGCAAGCCTATTGCCATCAAACAACCTAATTAAGAGCAAGCCTATTGCCGTCAAGCGATTTAGGAAATTGGGGGAAGCCTATTCCCATCAACTTTCCTTGTATTCGTAATGAAAAGCAGTAATCCCTTGTTCTTAGAATACTAACGAAACGAATTAAAGAGGTTATTCTATGAAGTTGAAGTTGTTCGTGTGGCTGTTGGGCCGATTACCTGTGCCGATTACCTTGGTCTTCGACGAAGATTTTACTTTATGCTCTAGAGCATAAAACGCGACTTTATGTCGCCTACGCACGACATAAAGACGAATTTTAGAGCGAGAGAAGTGAAAATATAATTATCTAACTGACGAAATCTGGGTGTACTAATGGATACCCAGATTGAGGAGGATTGGGGAGGTGTACCTCTGCCTAACTCTTCAAGGAGTGCAGGCGTGATGTGATCATGTGATGTTATGTCATTTTAAAACTTAGTTATTTAGGTACCTACGTAGATACGCGGAATTGTATTTAAATAACCGTTGACCTGAAAGATGTTGCATGTAAAATGGCGGTTCACCTCGTCTTGTGCAATATGCATAAAATATACGGTTGTCTGTACATACATTCTGAGTTAGCTGAAGGTCTGACCGTGACACGGTTCTGCCGATGGCATTATACTGGCATATTTTGCACTTACTTCAAAATGCGGGTGTTTTATTTGATAATTAGTAATAAACAATTTGAAGTAAAATAAAATTGTCTTGGCGGAGGTGCTAGACAGATATTTTGCATCTGTGACAATATTTAAACTATTGAAGGTTGCTTGATGCGAATTTTATTCATTGACCTATTCTGTCCTTTTTTGAGTAAGTGGAAGGCTGATTTTTAATCATTAAGTTAGAAAAGTCAACTACAATACAATGTTAAATAATATAGTTAAACCTCTAGGATGAAGGAAGTAGAGAAATAATTAATGGAGTCTATTTTTTTCGGACAAGCCCGCCACACTATTCCCAAACCACTGTAACTCCTGTAAGCCAGAATCGACAGTGGCGACCACAAGAAAAGCGCCAAGACAATGAAGCCCGACGAAGTCCCAGAGAAACGATCCAAGTCTTGGATCCTGTGATGTATACAAATAAACGTAGCAAGCGGCTCGAACGGTAACGTCATAGAACAGTCCTGAACTAGCCCTTGAGGCAAGTAGACGGTCCCTTCGAGTTGCACACTACTTACTGATATATTGAGAGGTTTTAATCTAAACTCCAAAAGCCCACAAGTGATTCTAGTGAACACAACATTGGCGACGAGTAAAAAGCGCAGTAAGTAAAATTGTAACTCAAATTATGTACCTGCTTACGGAAATGACACAGTTATTTCCTTTATTATCAAGCAACTAACTTAAAAATAACATACATAAAATAAAAACAAACTAATAATAGGTGAAGTGACAGGTTAATGGAAAGGTTTATGACAAGACGTGGGGAAGAGCAGCACCATCTTCATAGATGTTTATCCGTTGCCATTTATGACGTGTGCCGCGAATGCACATACTACTTGCTCTGATGATGGCTGTTTGTATTCTCGCACGTAACCAGCCTGTAATTGTAGAAAGGGGCCTGCTCCAGCGGTCCGCTAGTGCTTCGGCAAGGTGTGCTACGAATGAAGTCATTTGTGGAGCAAAAACTCCGTCAACAGAAGTCACCAGGGGGGTGAAAGTGGCATGACGCGTCTCGCATGGGCCGCAGTACTTCCTTTTCTTTTCTTCTTCGGCAGAGCGGAGGACAGCTGCTACTGAGCGTGATGCGTAGGAGGGAGCGTCGGTGTCAACGACACGGACATCAAATAACGCCTCCCTCTGGGCAATCCACACTCCGCGGCAGGCGAAGTCTCCACGCAGTCCTGAGTCGCCTTCGGAGATGACTGGCTCCTTCGTGACGTTGCCCCAGGTTTGCTGGCACAGTTCACAGAAAAGGTCTCTTATCTCGTTGTGTCTGCGTGTGATGAGTCCACGCTAAATTCGTCGCTGCCGCAACCGTCGCACGACGCAGGCATGGAGACTGGTGTGCGGTGATATCTTATAGCTAGCGCGTCCCTGAATTCGTGGGGTGAAAGATCGAAGTTGTCTTTTCTTGTGGGTATTACTGAGAGCCAGGTAGAGGTTTTTGTTTTCATTTTTGTTAATATTGATCTTTCTATTGCTCTTTTTTTTTTGGGTGGTAATTTAGTGAGAATATTTTCAAGTTTTTCATTGTCGTATGTTTCTTTTTCCTTTTTTCCCTCCTTTCTTGCGTCGCATAGAGATTTGTGATGTTCGGCTAGGTTTATGTCCTTTGAGTTGGTGAGAGCTGTTGAAAGTATTGCTGAACCCTTTTTTGAGATTTGGTATGCATGATTTGGTGTGTTAAAAGGGTCCGAAATGGCAAGCCCACCTTTGTGGACTGGAAGGGTAAATAGCTGGGCTTCCAGTTTTGTTATTTCGCCTCCAATTAGCGTTGGTAAGAATTTTTCTTGCAATGTGTTAGTTAAAGGTTCAAAATGTTCTTCTGCATTTTTTAAAACTCGTAGTAGATAGGACCACTTAAACTGGGCTGCTTTGGTAAGGGCAGTGTATGCAGCTTGAGGTGAGTCTTTACAAATTAAAGTTAATTTCTCGACAGTGGATATCCAATTGGTGACATTCTTTTTTATGAAAACTTCACTTCCTGTGCCTATGTATCCTCCTAGAAAGCGGGAACCGGTTACGATGTCGAGATTGGTACCGGAGAACATTTTTCCAGCGGTGAGCTTGTCGGATTCTGACACTATTAGAAATGATTTTTTGCCTTGTGGGAAGTAGCCGTATGCTGGCCCTATTTTATTTAAGTTGTCCCACCAGTCTCGTAAGCTCTGGAAGGTGCCTTGCGCAGAGGAATCATCAGCGTACCAGCATTGTGTTACTGTGTTTTCAGTTTTAAGTTTATTAATTAGTGGTATTGTCGCGAGCGCGTATAGTGGCATGGCAAGTGGGTCTCCTTGGGTAACTCCTTCTCTGCTGTATAATCTTATTTCAGAATCACGAAATACTAGTTCGGCATGACCATTGTAAGTGTTGTAGAGAAAGCGGGCACAATGTGGCCAGTATATTCTTGCCTGCCAGAGGGCTAGTTGTCTATTTACGGAGTTGAATGCATTGTTTGCGTCAACAAGGAGCATTCCCCAATTTGAATTAGGCTGGCATTTTTTTTTAAAAGCGTCGTTCATGGAGTGGATGGCGCACTCGATACCATTGCTAATTCCACTGCAGAGTTGTGACTGGCCACATGCTTCGGTAACTTCGGAACCTGTGGCTTCGATCATGCATTTAGATAGTATTCTCCGTAGGCATTCGCCAATACCGATGGGTCTCACGCCTGGGCATTTGTCTAAAGCTACGAGGCGGCTAGACATTAGAGCTTGTATTTGGATCCAGGGTACAGTTTCATTGCTTAGTTTCATTGTGAGATGTGCAACGGCTTCCCTTAAGTGGGTGCTTGCTTGACCAAATCGGAGGAGGAAATCTCTCCAATTTTCAGCTGTGGATCCAGTAGGGCCGCCACCACCATGTAGTTTTCTCGCGACTGTTTCGACATGATCACATGTTATGTCGACTTCAAGGAGTGGTGGGAGTTCTGTGAGGTTCCTGGGGAGAGTGAGTAAAGTAGGATCTGGTGTGGTTGGTGAGGGGTGCTTTTGTATCAGAATATCACTGACAGTATTTCCAGAGGAGTCAATTTCGGCGTTAGGGTTTAAAACTTTGCTTGTATCTTTTGTAAGGAGCCAGTTGAGGGCTTCCCGTGTTTTTCCACGTAGTATCAGTCGTGTGAATTTTTTCGTTTCTTGGTCATCGTAGTCATGTTTTCTATTGCTTACGTTCCATATGTATTTGTCCGCTTTGATAGATTCTGTGATGAGTTCCTCAAAACTGTCGTCAGCCCACAGTTTCAGGCGCCGATCAAGTAGTCTGAGCACATCTTTTGCTTTTTTAACTTTTTTGTCTCTTTGCAATATGACTGCGACAAAGATTAATAGACGTTCAGAGGGGTACGTTGATTTTGTTAAATATTCAACTTCATCAGCCAAGGTGTGTACGAATTTTCTGCTGGTGAACAACAATAAATTATAGTTTATTGTGTTAAAAAAATTGATACACCTCTGCCTATTCCTTCACGGATAACTGGTGTGATGGTGTAGCAAATTAAAAAAAAAAATAACGTTTATACTTTCTTGTATGTTTAATATAATAATTTATAATTACAATTTGTTATTAAATATTATTTGTTTGTCAAGATCTACGTCGAGTACCTGCTGATATGCTGCGTATACCGATGTAGATTCTGTGTAACATTTTGACGTGTAAAGGTGTTTGTGAAACAAAATACAAACTAAACATCATTTACCCATTTAACAACCCACTAATTTATAACTTGAAACAGAATCGTGTGTGTGACAAATACAGTGTACATAATGCATTTCTTTCTTTATTTTGTCATTAAATTTACTGCCCCGAACTGCGTATTGTTGACCAAATCCGTTCGCAAAAAACACGTTCACTATTGAATGAAAATTCAATAAAAATGTTCACTATTGAATGAAAATTCAATAAAAAAAATGTTCACTATTGAATGAAAATTCAATAAAAATAATGTTCACTTTTGAAAGAAATTTCAATAAAAATATTGTTCACTATTGAAACAAATTTCAATAAAAATATTGTTCACTATTGAATGAAAATTCAATAAAAAATGTTCACTATTGAATGAAAATTCAATAAAAAAATGTTCACTATTGAATGAAAATTCAATAAAAATACTGTTCACTATTGAATGAAAATTCAATAAAAAAAAAAAAATGTTCACTATTGAATGAAAATTCAATAAAAATAATGTTCACTATTGAAAGAAATTTCAATAAAAGTATTGTTCACTATTGAAAGAAATTTCAATAAAAATATTGTTCACTATTGGAAGAAATTTCAATAAAAAGTTCCGTACGAGAAAATTACTCGTAAATAACAGTTTTAAACAAGTGGCCCCTTCGACAACCCCGAAGTAAAGTAGATATCTGCTGTTAAAACTGAAATTCGTTAAGGCTAATGATTTTAACAAAATCTAGAATGCATTTTGCACTGGCTATCGTCACATAATCGTCACCTAAAATAATAAATCACCTCTATGTCAAGTGCCCGTTTAGCTTAGTAACAAGTATAAGGGTACACTTGAAGAGTATATTATGGGTCTGTTACTTTTATGATTTGTCGAATAAAGTTTCTTTATCGTAGGTGCTAAATGAAGTCACAAAGCTCTTTAGCCCGATACGATAAATTTAAAACGAAATAAACAAAGTTGTTACGTGATTCCTTTATTTAAGAGACGGGACTTGTTTATTTTAACACTTAACAACAAATCACTGTGTTAAAGTTTTAGTGAACAAAAAATTTAATTTGTCGAATCGATCTTGAAATTTTATTACTATTATGGTATTTGAGGTTTCCTCTCCATTACTTACAGATCGATCAACAAGTCCCAATTAGAAATCCCTGCAATAGAACCACTCAATTGTGAAGAACCAAACTCAATAGGTTCCCGTCTTCGATCAATAATAGTACTAGATTAAGCATCAGGAACAAAACTAAGTCGCTCAAGTGGCCACGTTTGCACACACGTAAACATCTACATAACATCTTAGAAAAAAGTTCAATATTAATAACAACTTCAGATGATTATAAACCTTAACACTTAAACATAACGTTTAATTATCATTGTAAATTATATTTATTTAAGCCCTTTCATCAGAGAAAGATTAGAAGCAAAACATTTTAAATGTCGCTCTAAAGTAAAAAGTCATCAGTACAAAAATATTCATTCTAAAATGAAACTTAAACGCTAAGCAATACGGTTAAAAGCATTTTGTGTACAAGTCGTGCTTATTCTATTGCGGAACTAGCGTTCCCTGTTCAAGAACATGATACAATAGTTGGTGCGTTGTAGCAAACATTGGCCAAACAATTATAATATTCGCTGATTTAATTATATTTACAGTTTAATTATGTTTAATTATTATGAAAAAGCACATAATGATAATAAATTACCGAAAAAAAGATATTCCTTCCAAAACCTTGGTGTTACGGTGGTTATTTACGCAGTTTTTGAACGCATACTGCGGTATTTTGACGTCTTAATGTTGGCTATGATTGGACCATACTAATTTGAAATAAGACCACAAATACGTTTGTGGTCTTATATTTCGGGCCGTTTTTGAAGCGCTTATCGGGAATCTAGTACATTATTGATCGAAGGTTCCCGTTGGGTAAAATGGAAACGTGCTTTAGAAATATATATTTTATAGCAACCAGTAACAGGGATCAAAATAATAAACGTTCAATTTTACTACATGCCGGAGGCATAGCATTTCAAGTCATATATTTAATTTTCCTGAAGCTCATTCGATTGATCCAAACGCGACTGACATTTACGGTATCGCGGTTATAAAGTTGGAAAAGCATTTTTTCCCGAAACAAAGTTATTTATTTGAAAGACACATTTTCCGATTAATGAAACAAGAATCGGAAGAAAAATTTGAAACATTCCTGATTTGATTGAGGCATCAAAGCTCAAAATGTAGCTTTGATAAAGAAGATGAAAATCTTATCGATTAAATAACAGTAGGTATTTCGAAATAAAAAACATTTTAGTGCTTTGTGATTCAGCAATAGTTGAAAATATCATAGCAGAAGCAAATTGTTTAGAAGCCGTAGAACGGCAAATGAACAATTTCACGATAGCCAAAGCACAAATGCCACAAGTTCCCGCCTTAACAAAATTGACACAAAAAGTACAAAATGTATATTTAAAAAAGAGGTTGAAATCACAAAGGTGATAAAAGTTCCCCTGCAGCCAATGTGGCAGCAGAAATCACAAAGGTGATAACAGTCTCCCTGCAGCCAATGTGGCAGCAGAAATCACAAAGGTGATAACAGTTTCTGCCCTGCAATTAATGCAATTTGCAGGAAATGTGGATTCAAAGGCCATTACCTGAAACACTGCAGAACAAGGGCCAACAAAAGAAACACTGCTAATATTTGGCAAAACAACAAATACAACCCAATAACAACAGGCAAATTAAGAAAACCAAACTGGAAAACACCAAAAAAGAGCCTACCTCTGTAGAGGAACAAACATCAAAATGCTCATTGATTCCGGTAGTACCTCCAATGTTATAAGTTATAAAACTTGGGAACACATGAAAAAATTCAAAATCATAGTCTCCAACCAGCAAACGTCCCCAAAAAAAAAAAAAAAACCATTCATGGGTTACGGTGCTAAACACCCACTTAAAGTGTTGGGTTGTTTTGATGCACAGATAAAAGCTGGTTCAAAATTATTAGTACCTAACAAAAAATATATGTCATAGAAAATGGGTCAATGAATCTTTTGGCTAAAGAAACTGCCATCTCGCTAAATGTGTAAAAAAATTGGTTTTAACCTAAATTCCATTGATGACAAACCATTTCCCAAATTCAAAGATATTCTATTAGAGATTACAATAGATAAAACAATTCCACATGAGTGTCAGTCTTATCGACGAGTTCCAATTCCTCTGGAAACAAAAATAATTAAAAAATTAAACGAACTGGTTACAATGGATATGATTGAATCAGTAAATAAACCATCCATTTGGTTTTCACCAATGGTACCGATTCTAAAGCCTGATAATGATATTCGTATTTGTTTAGATATGCGTGCAGCCAACAAAGCCATCACGGTCAATGGAACAACTGATTCCTAAATTTGGTAAAGCAATACTTTA
Organism: Diarsia dahlii; assembly: GCA_949775195.1. NCBI lineage: Eukaryota > Metazoa > Arthropoda > Insecta > Lepidoptera > Noctuidae > Diarsia > Diarsia dahlii. The sequence goes on along the minus strand of OX459191.1, from coordinate 17,590,003 downwards.
AGTACTCATAATTCGATATAAAATAACGATTTTTATCACGTTAAGAAAAAACGTAGTGAAATCACAACGTTTATTACAAGCAAAGAGATTTACCAATACAAACGGCAATACTAAAAGAAAACAATGTTTTAATCAATAAAAATAAATGTGTTTTCAATTCAAAAACAATACAATTTTTGGGCCACGAGCTTTCACCTTCAAGTATTAAACCACTTAATAACTACATCAAAGCAATTGAGACATTTAAGTAGAGCATCGGAAACCATCGAAGAAATTCTAAGTTTTTAGGATTCAAAAATTTTGTCGTAAAATGATTCCCAATTTTAAAGAACAAATTATTGCATTTGTTGACGTACTAAAAAAAAATCTAAAAATTCCTACTCTTGGTTACTACGACCCAATAGATCGTACCCAAGTTATTGCGGATGCAAGCCCTGTTGGGTTAGGGATCATACATTTAGTACGTTTGGCAATAAGAGTCTAGACGTTGAGAAACTATTGCCAGACCGAAAAATGCATTAGTTTTGGTTTGGGCAATAGAACTAAATCCAAATGTATTTAAATAAAAAAAAATGATTATAAAGACATCTATAAACCGGGTAAAATAAACATAGCCGACTTATCGGCTTTATCCCGTCTTTGCACAAGTGCCAACATAGAAAAAAGTCCACTTGAAAACGAATATTATAATAACCAACTTGTTCAATATGCGCGACCCGTAGCATTATCGCTTAAACGATTATTGAAGCATCAAATAATGATAATGAATTAAAAATAGTTAGAGACGCTTTAATGAATAATGTTTGGGATAGTTCAATAAACAACAACAACATGAACTTTGGTTGCATAAAAAAAATGTATAGGATGTATTTTAGTCAGAGGGCCATTATCCGCCAGTAGGTACTGATGAAAATATTTAAACTTCCTTCAGAAGTATGGGTAGATACTGCTTTTGATTTTTAGGTTCACTACCAGTCTACCAAGTGGAATTATATCTTCGTGATTACCAGTCGATATAAAGAAATCAAAATTATGAAATCTATCTCTACACAAGATATAATAAAAATACTAAAAAAAAAAAAAAAAGAACTTCTAACGAACCGGAAATCGTGCTAATATAACATTAGATAATGGTAGACAATTCACTAGTCAAGAATTTCAATTATTCTGTATCTACAAGGGATTACGTTATTCGATACAATCCCTTAGCTTTACTGATCCTCAGCAAAACGGCGAAGTCGAGAGACTAAATGGAGATATCCTTAAACGGCTTAGAACCACCCAATGCGAAAAATCTGACTGGAAAGATGATTTTTGACAAAATATTTAATGATGTAACAGCACACCTCATCCCACCACAGGAAAATCTCCATCCAAGCTATTCTTTGGACGAAAGTTCAGAGATAAATTACCTTTTTAACAGACCTCGAAAATAACTACAGTACGACGATTCAGAGGTCAGAGAAGAGAAAAACAAATATAAGAAGACAGAAAAAGGCGAGCTATAGATAAAGAATTAGAAATTGGTGAAAAGGTTTACGTCAAAAACATGATAAAAGAAAACAAATCAACTTCAGAATTTAATCCCACACCTCATAGTAAATGCAAGGAATGATGAAACTGGTCAAGAGTACATGAGGAATATAGTACTTACATCTTAAGAAAATAGAAGGCGAGTGAATAGCCATAAATCACGACTTTGATAAAGAAGGATGAAGAACAAGATCAGCACAATGCTGTACTATTAAAGATCCATAGGACCTTATTAATGTGTGAGTCTAAATCTAATTGTATTTTAGTAGTAGACATTTTAATTAAAAACAAAATGTCTAAATGCTAGCCATTAAGAATACACGTTGACTTAATATTAAAGATTGTTATGGTATTAACAAATTTATAATAATATGTATATTAACGTGTAAATTATAAATATTGTCATCGTACGTAAAACTGTCTAAATGCTAGCAATTAAGAATGCTTGTTGTCTTTATATTAGAGATCGTTATTGTATTAAAATATATATATTAACGTGTAAGTTTTAAATAATTGTCATCATATTTAAAACCTAATAGACACGTAAAAACTATGTCCGTTAATCAAATATTGATAAGGGACTCTAAAATGGTTGACCTCTAAATTCAAAACATTATGATTATATTATAGTATTTAAAATAACGAATGTCTAAATTCTGAATATATTAGTTGTATTTAAAATCTAATTTAATTATAAAAAGGAAGAGATGTGATGTATACAAATAAACGTAGCAAGCGGCTCGAACGGTAACGTCATAGAACAGTCCTGAACTAGCCCTTGAGGCAAGTAGACGGTCCCTTCGAGTTGCACACTACTTACTGATATATTGAGAGGTTTTAATCTAAACTCCAAAAGCCCACAAGTGATTCTAGTGAACACAACAGATCCCGCAATAATATTTATCTGAATATACTTTGAATGGACTGTGTGAAATATGATATGGCTAGAAAGCAAGTGACTGCTGAGATGTCAAATAATAGAGAAGTATGGAAGAAGACATAACAGCTGCGCCGACCCCAAATAAATTGGGATAAGAGCATGAGAAACATGATGAAGTAAACCAATTTTACCAATTTAAAGCAGCTATTCTAGTGCCAATACAATTCAATAATAACTAGGTATTGTCATTTGCTAACTATATGTTACACAACCGTCAACCGCAACTTGATAAGATTTGACGATTTGACCGTTAACGGCTACCGTCAGCTGTTGGTGACGTCATATTTACAACACCCACTGCCTTGTTACCGTTTGGTTTCACTCAATTATTGTAATACCGCAAATGAACGCCTACGAGTGTCATAAACTTTGATGATGACTTCTACATAGAAGTCATCATCAAAGTTTATGGCTAGTAAATCTTATTTCAACTAGCATACATTACAGTTATCTATATTTATGGTAGCAGCCACTCGTAAATTAGTAATATTTTCTCCTACATTGGGTTTTCATCGTTGTAAACTCAACTCTGATTCATGGGCGGACTGTAAACAATAAATATCTAATGCATTTACACTTATGTACAAACCAGTTTATGCAGATTTCTCATTGTATAGGAAATCCATACAAAGTTCGGCTATGTTATACTGGAAATGTTTAGCGTGATGTGTCGCCATGTGACTCACAACTCACGACACGACATCCCATGAGTAGAAGTTTTCATTGTATTTTCACAATAGAAAGATGATATAGAATTTCCCGCGTATTTCCATGATGTATAACGTTTTTGTTTACTCTTAATCATCGATAAATTTACTTTTATTGGCTACAACTTTATTATCCACCTTTAATGTTCCCATTGATGGGAAACAAAAACCAAAAATACACATACATACAGGTATATCTATAACTGTGACTAAAACCTTTAAACAAGCCTTTATTAAAAATAAGTTTTTAATACATCATATTTTGTTCTAATTTAAGAATAGGAATGAGTGTTTTGTTTTGTCCCACTTCTGATACGAGCATGGCTGTCATCGCGTGGGACATGTAACATAAACCGTGTTGAACGTGAACGTTGACAGATAACCGTGTAGTTTCACAACGTTATACGTTACTTTGATTCACCGTTATTTCAGTGGCCAGTGTATTACGAATGGAGCTGGCTGTCATCCAGCTGAAGAAATAATTATATTTTAAAGTTGAATTTATAGCCGAGCTAAATGTGTGTGGTCCAGTGGCACCCTTCATCAATACTGACAGTTCTACGAATTTGCTTCGTCGCTGTAATCACCGAAGAATTAGGCAGCAGAGGTGTGCCCATTTGTACACCAACATTTCGTCAGTTATATTTAAGTCCCATGTAATAGGGGGCGAGTCTATTGCCATCAATCGGACACAATTCCAGACAGATAACATTATTTTGTAATTGAAAATAGATAACATTGTTTTGTGATTGAAATTCGTTTCCGAAATTCAATCACCAAATAATGTTATCGTGTGTTCACAAATTCTAGTTAAAGCTCACGTTTTCTTATCGCTGCGTATCGGTCGAGGGTCAAGGCAATTCGAAACGCGATTCCGTCATACTCAGTAATGTTTAAATAATTTATTTACCTCTCAACGGCAGCACTTGCGCAGCCTCAGGCTTCAGGTAACCGGTTATCTTAATATGTGCATACGTAGGCGCCTTTGAATTTAAATTATTGTGAACGTCGAGGATCTTTGTAAGCACGAGGACCAAGCATGCTATGCTTTAACAAATTAAGCTGATCTCTCATTGCACTGGAAGTTTATACAAAGGATGGTCTGGTTTTATTGGATATGTGCAACCTAATGTGTCGTCCTATGTACAATCCCCAGTAGCACGTTTTGCAGTCTCACGTTCTGTTTTTGCTCTAAAATATGTGGCTGACAAGATTCTAGATTCTGCTGTAAGATCTGTTATTTAGATTTCTTTACATATTCTAAATAGTGCGTTTGCATGTGCAGAGAATACTGGATTATCTACCTGTTTTATAGGCTCTAGCTAGGCTGCAGCAATTTTGTCTCCGTTCTCGTAACAATGTGTTCTCAAGAATATCAAGTTGCCAGTAACTCTAGACTGATTTCCTACGTGGTATCCTTGCGTGTGTAGCACTAGCAACATCTGTATGGTATGGATACTTGGATAGATTTAGTATCGATTTCTAGTACTTGCATTGACACGATTAAAATGAAAGCCTGAAACCGTACTTCATTTTGGCAGCACTACTATATAGGTACTATAGATTGCTTAGTAGGTATGTACTTGAATATTTCGTGCCTGATCGTCCGTGATTGAACATTTCTAATAACAATTCGTCCTTTGTTTAAACAAAGGGCTAATTTAGTCTTTTCAGACAGAGGTGGACATTGTAACACAGTTGAATAGTGCAAATACGCATAACATAGCTCTTGCTTACGTTAAAGATTTATCATCTGACTCTATGGACGGCACAGGAACTCATTCTGAATAATGATGATAGATGAGTTTTACGCGTCATAATATTTACATCAGTAAACCATTATACTTTTATAATGTTTAACAATTCATCTATGAATAGGTATATCGTAGTTCACGCAGCAGGCTGATAATCATAAAATATCACAAACCTTGTTACCATACAATATTCTCGTTCATAAAATGTCAAACTGAAAAACAATAAATCAAATGTCAACAAGTTAAAATTAAACTTTGGACTTATAATAGTAGCGAATAAAGCATAACAATTAATTGATAGTCAGGACAATACATATGGTGTGTCAGTGTGTGATTACATATATATATATATATATTATATATATATATATATATATATATATACATAACAGAGTTGAGCAAAGTGCAAATACAGCAGTATGCAATGTGTTACCTAAAGTAACGTCAAATGATTATGAAATTAACAACGAACTATTATTACCTATAGATGCTATAATGATATGACGTATACAGCTGTAGAGTGCTTAAACAAAGACTCGCGGAAGTAAAACGTGTTAGCCTAAATTAATAAAGCTACGTTTTATAGCCGAACGTGACGAAATAAAGAAGGCCATCATGTTTTATCCGTTACTCTTAGTACAGTTGAAATTTTTGGAAGAGTACTCGTCTCAATTGCGATATCTTCTTTGTGTATTTGTAATTTGTATTTGCTTACATTATCTATCTCTGAGTTGTGTGTATTTCAATGTTTTGTTGGTCCTTCAGCTGATGAAATTGTAGAACAAAGAATGAAGACTATTTGTTTTATTTATTACAATAATTTTCGTACTGTAATTGCTTAAATAGAAAAATATTTTTTATATAAAACTGATTCAAAATTTCAAACCCATGCCTTTCATGAAAGGGATAATCTCTCTCTGGAGCTAATGATCAATTATAAAAATCATTTCTCGTATAGAATGATACATTATTTGTGGGTGCTATGCTATAAATCATTATTTATAAGTTTTGTGGACAAAGTCACGGGCGAAGTGCTAGTTTAAAATAATCCTAGACACAAAGCACAGAAGGTACATTATCATATTAAATCTCACAGCATGCTATGACTAATATCTTTGTACGAGTTAGTTGGTATCCGCAATGGGTGTCATGTCGAAATCGCTCGCAGGCGGCCGCCTTAGCATTGTGGGCTAGATTGGGTTAGTAGGTCTGTGTTATTTATTGAGGCAGCCACGTAGTATCTATAACCAGTTTCAATTTTCAATAGACGTTTATATAGAACTTGCAAAATTCCGATAGTGTTAATGTTATTACAGCTATTGTCAAAGTAGTAAGTAGGTAACATTATGTCTGTGATCCCCGGAGGGCAAAAGTAAACCTAATAGTATACCAAAACAATATTTTGACAGCTAAGATTAAGCCTTATGTCCCGGCCTCAATCCTGGAGAGAATCCTTATGGAAAAACTACATACTTTCTATACAAAAGTTCAATCAAATCGCGATATCGTGTTTATGTTTACGGTCATTGTTAAAGTTGCAAAGCGTGAAAACAGCTATAACACATTTACAACAAACAATTTATTAACAAAATAAAATATTCATGTTATGTTTTGCTTTTAACACAAATATTGTTTATTATTTAACATCTGGCTTTTAGAATTAGCAGTAATCTGCAAATCCTAGTTCAATCACACGCTAAACGCGATCACCTTCCACATGTTGACCACGATGTTACTGGCTGATGGAAAAGATTCGAAAAGTAAATTAAAGATACGATTGAAGCCTTCCAAGATTAGCACTGGCTTTTCGTAATGAAAAAGCTACTGAACGAGTTCTCATAGGTTAGTGACGTCAAGCCATTAAAAAACGTGTTTTAGCTGCCCTTGTTATTTTGCTTCTTTTGATTTATTAATGTTACTCGTGATATTTCAAATGTGAATGATTCATTTATAAGTGAACTGGTGTAAACAGTATATTTAATAAGTATTTATAGAAACCAATAGATAATTATATTCAATCTAGACATTGCCGTTAACCGTTATTCTTACAACGGTCAGTTTGTTATTCACACTAATTTGATGCCAGCACCTATTATATACCTAGCTATCGCCAACGCTTATATTCACAGCAATACCATTATTAGCATAACAAAATATCACCCCTGCAATCCCCGATGGGTCAGGTTATATTTAAGTCCCATGAATAATGTGAGTCTATTACTATCAACAGGGCACTTTAGGACTTTGTGGCTGCTACTGAGAAATTCCTGATGGAAAAATTCAATACCACTTTGCCCGAATCCGGAAACGAACCCAGGATCAGATGCTCAGCAGTCGCGCTTTCGACTACTAGTCCAACGAGGTAGTCAGTTAGACCATTATTTTCTCTAAATTAAGAAACTACCTACAAGTTACACTAGAAAGTATAACGGGTCTCACAGGACTATTGGTAAAAGAATAAGCATATGACACACATCATGACACTAATGACAGGCCTATCTTTACAGCTGCGCTCAAGTGATAAGCACAAATAAGCTATAGGTGTAGTCCTGTATTATAAGACTAGTCACCATAACAATAAACAATATTTTGATAAGACAAACTCATTTATTTTTATAGTAGGTGCAGCTTTTATGACAAGTCATTTCAAACTTCCGCCGTGGCGTGTCACAAGGAGCAATCTTAGGTCACCTTTTAATTGAAACCGAATAGTTTATTGAAGAAGACATTGACATCTCTGCATTTCTATATTAACGTTTATTAGTAAGATCTGTAAAAGTAAACTACAGTACTTGCATTCTGAATCTACCTATTGAGTTCATTAGAACAAAGACTTCGTTAACTAAACATATCTATTGTAATTACTATAGAATAGGGTGTGTGATGTTCAATAGGTACCTATGTAGGTAGGTACTGCCGGTCATTGACGTTCCTATGGGCAAACAATTCGGCACATAACGCCTTAAGGGCCGTCTCTTCATGGTGTTAGGGTTTAAGGGCAGGCCAAGCTTTTAGGCTTGTATGAAAACTGTCACTACAGTGTCAACTGGATAGCAAGGGTGCAGTTCAAAATAAAAAAGGGATAGTCACGAGTAATAATTTGTTTTTTATACACTTGGCAATGTTCAAACGCGAATTTCTCGTGAAATAACGATTGCAACTTTGAGACTTGACCTACTTTATGATAATATGGATTCCAAAATATTTGTATCGTTCTAAACGTTGCTATGTGTATACATATTGGGCTGCTGACTGTTTAAAGTACATACATCCACTAACGCAATTTACTGAAGTACCCGTGCTCGTGTGCTAATCCTAGTCCGTAATTGACCGATAAGGATCGCTGTGCCACTTTTCCACTAACTATATCTACTTCAATGGTGGGAATCATTTTATTGGGGCCACTAACGACTCACTCTATGTACTCTATTATATGACACGCTAAATAAACAAAATGGATGATGCTTTGGCCGTTATTTTGCAATATACACTTTCTAAATCGTTTCTAATTCGTCAAAATTTGATGAGTGAACCGAATTACCGAGGTGTACGTATTAGTACAGTACCCACATTTCGCCAGATATGTTTAAGTCCCATGTAATAGGGGGTGAGCCTATTACCATCAACCAGACACTGATCCAGTCTCCGTGGCTGTTACTGAGAAATTCCTGATGGAAAAACTCTTGACACTTTTCCTGACTCGTGAATCGACCCAGGATCTCCCGTTCAGCAGTCGCACTTGCGACCACTAGACCAAAAAGGCAGTCTTCGACATTCGAAAGAAAACTTTGAAAAATCTGTTTACGAACAGAGAATTAAGAGTTTAGATAAATAAATAATACTCTTGGAATCCAATATCATAAGAAGGTGGAACCTGCAATAATATTTATAAGGACGTAGATCCTTGGAAACATCGGGGCATCACCTCTTGGAATTTTTTATTTGAATATGGTGACCTCGTAATGAGTGAGACGTGTATTAACCTTCAACTGTTGATGGTTATAGGTACAGTCAGCAAAGCAAAGTTTAATCGCGAATTTCTCGTGGAATAATTACTGCAACTTTGCCAAACGACCTCATCATCAGCCATAAGACGTCCACTGCTGGACAAAGGCCTCCCCCACAGAACGCCATAACGAATGGCAACCTGCCGTTTGCATCCCTCGGTTGCCCGCGACTCTCACGCCACTCCGTCAGGCCCCAATAAAATGACTCGTGGTCGCCACTCGAGAACCTTTCTTCCCCATCGGTTGTCAGTTCTTTGAGCGATGTGGCCTGCCCATTGCCACTTCAACTTGCATATTCTGAGAGCTATGACGGTACACACACGACCTACTTTATGATAACGAAACATGAAAATGAAATGAATACGGTAAGCGAAAATTGCTTCTAAACGTAAACAAATAGGTGCTGCTGACTGTACATACCTTATTTCTTGGAAACTTTAAAGTAGGTACTCAGAAGACGATAAGATCACTGAGAGCAACAACGTTTACCCTACCGTGGCAAACACACACACACACACACACAGACGCAAACAGGATATGACTGTTTTTCAATCACGTGAATTTACCTAATTCTGTAATCCAGTACACAATTGTGACTAATTCATTAATTGGTATTCCATTTCCTGGCTGCCTTACCCAACCGTGCATTGCTTGTACTGTCATGCCTACCTGAGGGTACCGTACACCGATAGACTATCACACGGTCATTAGAAAAACAGGAAAAACGACCAAAATTATGCTGTAAAGTCGGCCACTAAAAAAATTTTCAAATCATGGATTATTTTAAGGATTTGAGAATAGGGACTACGTCATACAAATAGGACTTTTTATAACGGAAACTGTTTTTTTCCCACGACCCAGGGAACATGGCTACCGAACGGCGCGCCGCGCAGGGCGACGACGCGACGCCCCTGTAGTCCAACAAGCAAACCAGTTATTATTTTCTAAACATAATAACACCACGCCTGTAATTCCTAAGGGTTTGGCTGATCAAAAATCAAAACTCTGCTACCATGACGGTGTTGGTGGCTTCAGACAGGTCCCTCAAACTGCAGGTGGAATTACACATATAGCAGGACAAAAGGTGAGCCATAGATTTAGCGGTTGATTGTAAGGACTGTTTACAGAGCAACCGTTTTAACGACGTGGAACTATGGGCCACGTGCACCGATCAACGTGAATGCTAATTCTTATCAAACCACGCGTCGATTCGAAAAAAGAACACGTTTCTGTAATGGCAACAAAGAAGTCGTTGACGTTTGAATTTTAGCACTTCAAGATAAGGCGCCAGGTATTGATTGATGAGGTACCTACAGGATTACGATTTGTCAAACTGATTTAATCAGAGTTTTTGTGACAATGAGCTTTTATTTATGATTTACAAGCTTGTTTTAGTTATTTTGGTTTTTATTCGCGAGAAGAAACCAGAGAGAGATGCCGCCGAGCGAGGGCAAGTTTGTTGCATCAAACAAACTTGGATTTAGCCCTCGCTCGGCTCTCTTGGCGCGCGTGTAACACCAGCCCTATCCTACGACCTACGACCCTTACCAAAGAATACATAATAGCCCTAACTCATTTGGCCGATGTGCCATAGCCATAAAAAAGACACACCAAATTTTAACTAGTTGCTAGTGTTGCTACCCAGGCACTAATAGATGCCCGTATTTTTATTCCGGCATATATTATATATACGCCATAGAAAATCTATCTTTCGTTACACTTGGCATTGTTTAAGAATTTCCTTTTCTTAAACACTTACATCTTTGTTCAGATGTACCTATGCAGGAAGTGAGTGATCCACCATTGTCTTAGACAGACCTCTTACGTCAACGCCAACACAAGGTGCCTTGGTAATGAAAAAAGTATTAAATGTAAAAATAACATTTTAGAAACGTGCTCATTTAAGCATTGAGTATATATTATACACTACTGTTGCTAGGTGTAAAAACGTTTTGTGTTGTGTAACATCTATTGGTTAGTTCCTTGTTAGTGGTGGTTAATATAACGAATAACACCAAAAAATAACATGTTATTGATTCATAACGAATACCGTTTGTTATACCGACGCGCTGCCTTAAGTACACACTACATAAAAAAAAACATGAATATCTAGTCTTAGGTGTTGCTTGAATATTCATTGAATAAAACCTGATATTGTTATTATGAACGACTAGCTGACGTCCCGCGGTTTCACCCGCGTAGATCCCGTTCCCGTGGGAATACAGGGATAAAATAATGCAAGCAATAATGTGGCTTTCTATTGGTGAAAGAACTTTTAAAATCGGTTCAGTAGATCCCGAGATTACCCCTTACAATTTAACAAATACACAAACTTTACCTCTATACAATATTAGTATAGATTATAGTATTATAGTATAAATAGTATAGAAGTATAGATATAGTATAGAAGTATAGATGTAGTGCCTACCTAGGCATGTACATTATTATTGCTCACGTTTTCTTTTAATCAAGATCCTGAAATTTCAATTCAAAGATAAGATTAATTAAAAATACACTTAATAAGTAGGTAGGTACACGAGTAAATTATTTAAAAATAGACTAAAACTCGTGCGTTCCATTTTTGTTTAAATTGCTACAGATAAAACCTAGCGTTGATTAATTTTGTAATCAGAAATGCAGATATTGTATTAGATAATGTGTATCCTTACATAGTATAAAACAAAGTCGCTTTTTTGTCTGTCTGTTTGTCTGTATGCTTAAATCTTTAAAACTACGCAACGGATTTTGATGCGGTTTTTTTTAATAGATAGAGTGATTCAAGAGGAAGGTTTTAGTATATAATTTGAACGACATCCACGCGGGTGAAGCCGCGGGCATCAGCTAGTGTTTTTATAAATAAAATAATAGTTTCCATTGTGAATTTGTATACGGTATGGTACCTACCTAATGGTTTAAAGTATTTACTACGTAAACATCGTCCGCCTTATTACAAAACGTAGTTAAACCTGGTTTAACTTAGACTTGGTTTATCTCGCATGACGTCTCACTTCAATAATATTCAAAAGAAAGTGACAGCATGCGAGATAAACCAGGTCTAAGTTAAACCAGGTTTAACTACCTTTTGTAATAAGGCGGCGTAAGTATACATACATAACCCCAGGAGGTAACTGTATTTCAGAAATTTTTTTTACTTGATAATGTCCCTGCCTCCCTGGCTTCGCCGACGTCGAATTCGGCCTCGTAATTTCTAGATATTTTTTTTAATGCTTTTCCTGACTATAATCTATCTCTCTGCCAAACATTCAGATCTGTTGAGCCGTTCTGACGTGATTGAATAGCAAACATCCATCCTTCAAATTTTTCGCATTATAAAGTGACCGCAAAAACATAATAACAAGCATCAAATTCATATCATACTGATATACATCTAACCCTACATCAGTGAATCCATGACCACAAATCAGACTTCAACTACCAAAAAATGCTACAAAATAAAGTGCGCTCACCAAAGTTAGGGTTTTTTTGTTGGGGACCGTACCAGACTACATACTTAATTACCTGTTAACAATGAGTTTTGTGTGAGACTTGGGGTGACTGACTCGGGGAAATTGTGTCCTTTTATCCTTGAAAGGACATTGGTGGAGGTCAGTTCCAGTGCGGGACAAAGTACCTTGGCCCTTGAAAAAACGTATTCAGGTTTTCAACTTGTAAGTTGTAACGCAGTACAGAATGAGACAAAATTAAAAGAGAATGAAATTAGTTAAGTTAAGGTGTTTACCCAACGCGCTATAGGACGGCCCTGGTTTCTCACGCCCAACCTTGGCCACCATTCGGTAGAGTAGATGATAACGTCAGGAGCTCGGAGAACGGATGGATGAGAGACGCACAGAACAGGGAAGAGTGGCAGAAGAAAGGGGAGGTCTATACCCAACAGTGGGTGATCCGGAAAATGATGATGATGATGGTGGTGTTTACCCATACCCGTTAGAGTGGAAGCCGACCTTAAGGCGAGGTTGCAGTACTTTGATTTTATGAACGCACGACCTCACCCCGGGCCCTGCCGCGCGAGCGATATAATGCCTCAATTTTGACTGTTTTTTCTTCTTGGAGAAAAATGATAAAGAAATTATACAATATGTTTTCAACATTTACTTCAGAATAAAAAGTTCTATGTGCTGATATAACTTTCATATAAATTCATGATGAAATGTCTTAGCAGTACACGTTTTAAATTGTGATTTAGAGTCATGTTTGATAAAAAAAAATGATCGAGCCGATCATTCTAAATCGCGTTTCTATCTTTACTATTTACTTGAGAGTATGTTCATTTTTTATGTAATGATTTTTATTTATTAAAAAACTCATATTTAGTTCGATTTTCAAAGGTTCAAAAATCTTAAAAAGTACTGCAACCCCGCCATAAGATAGTTGAAAAAAGGTTAGAGACAAATGAAAAGGGAATGAAATCGAATGCCTCTCATATCTTAAAAAAAATAACTTGAATGTAACAAGGATAAGACAGTTTAAAAGCAAAATGTCCTGTTACAAATAAGTATTACAAGGTTTCCTCAAAGCTTTTCCTTAGATCGCCCTCAAAGCTTTTCCTTAGATCGCCCTCAAAGAATTTCTTAAGAAGCGCTTGCGCAATTGCACAGGTGACAGGGAAAAACGTGTTTGTTGAGTTGACAGAACAGAATATATAATACGTGTACCATGTATTTTGGTGCTTCTCTGAATGCAGTAAATAAATAAAGTAATGAATGCTAATCGGTAAAACCTAATAGGTGGGTTTTACTTTATGAAACATGATAAAAACCAGATATTGGAAGTAGGATTCCTCAATAATAAAAATAGTATAAAAGGAAGCAAACCACCGTTCCCTTGGCTTTTTCACTAAGTCCATTTTAGTCCATAGGTACTCAGATAGTAGCTAAGATTTTCATAGAGTAGATCGATACTGTAAGCGCGACGACCAATCAAGCTAGGCATGAACAGCTACAGAACTAAAATAAATGAACTAAACTATAATACTTCATTGACTAAATAGATTCAAATTGTGGATTTCAATTTTCCGAGTACATATTCCTTGTAAATCACACCGTTGTCCTAAGACATTCGTGTTGTTTTCCGTTTCAGCAATTTGGAATTTCCCATGATTTCCCGACTTACACTAACGCATTGGTAATTTTACTTATAAAGTACCTAATCATATGAAAGTACCTACTTAATATTCAATTATTTTGCCTTGACACTGACACGCGATTGCGGATTCACCAGGCTGGTGAATGTCACTAGTCACATTCACTTCGTACAAACTGGGACCTGACATTCATTCTACAACACAACGATTGAAATGTTTAAAAACGATTTCCAAACGAGATATTTTGTGTATATTGAATGTTGCCTTGTATTTCCTACTGCTGGGCAAAGGCTTGCCCCATATCCTTCGGTACTTTTCTCCTCCGCCACCTCAAACCAGCCTTCGTGAATCGCATCTAGATCATCTCGTCACCTCTTTCTATACAAACCTCGGTCATTTAGTTTATGTGAGCTAAGTCATTATTTACAACGTGTATTAAAGAAGTTGATTGTATTGATTCATACTTTTTATCGACATTAAGCTTATTATCAAAACGAAATGCCCTTTTATTTGAGTAGATAACGATAAGATAATGACATAATACTTAATGACCTGTGAAACACATTAGTTTATCAGTAAAGCACATGTGGGTGCACGTTGCAGGTGAGAAACCTAAAAGTTTCAGAATTCCGAACCTTCCTTTTTGAGTATGGAATAAACCTATAAGGAAGTAACGGCGTGTCATTGTGGTTTCTGGTGGTCACACAGCTAGTATCTAGGCACTTTTTTATTTACTTATGCGCTTTGACCACAAAATAATCAAACTTTCGAATGAGCATCAATTAAAACCTAATTTTTTAAACTACACCTCATCTTACTTAGATGAGGTGTAGTTCTAAAATTTAGGTTACCAAAAACCAATCAAAAGTTAGTGTGCTATGGTTAATTGAAGTTTGCAACAATGACTTAGGTATATGTTGTAATTACCACAGTAAATAATAAATTGTCTACTGGGGCGGAGGATATCCTCCATCCCTAACTTATTTAACTGCAGAAAAAGAGTCACCAAAGGCACTCAATAAGATTAAGGCACGATCATGGTTTCATTATGATATCTAAGCATATTATTAAATAGAATATTTACATTTACTTAACATCTACCTAAGTATATTCAATAGACAATGTAGGCGCTTATTTATTTTCATTCATGATAAGCGTTGCCAAGACATACTCGTCGTATGTTTACGTTCGGAAGCTTAAATCGTAGACTTGTAGTAGTAGTACCTACGTAGGTAGGTACTTACTATTTACGTAAATCACGTAGCAACAGTAAGTACTAAAAATAAAGAAGACTAGCCCAGAATATAAAATTCTGAGACTATGCCCGCAAACCCATAAACTGGAATTTTGAAAAAAAAAACATTTGTGCTGAATACGTTTCAAAAAGATTCATATCAAAATAATGTTACATAATATCACACACAACCCTTGCACAAAACTTACACATAAGACATACACACTATAATTATATACCTTCGTGCTGTTTACTTTTTTTTCAGGAAATGTGTAGGTATTTTCGGTACTTACCTGTAACAAAGAAAAGTGAAGGTATGAGTAAATTGAACATAACACTTGAATTTGTTCATTTCATTAGGATACGCGTGATGTTATTATGTGTACAGTGTGTTGTTTACAAAGGCTTTCGAACAAGTTACCACATAATTATGGTTGTAGCAAACAATTTTGCTTAAGTAGGTACAGACACCAAGCACCCAGCACATCAAGTTATCCGAAACTGATAATTTTTCCCAATTAACCTTGTTAATTCTTTACCGATAAAGTTGAAAATAAACTCTTTTGAAAAAAAAACGGGCACTTCCATTGATATAAAAACTAAAGAAACGGTCGTCCGAACATTTTGCTCGATGCGTTCCCCATACAGAGGAACACTAACGTCATCTATAAGAACTAATCAGGCTGCTCGTAAACGTAACCTTGTATGAGCGGCGTGGCGTGGTATTATCGAGGTATAAAGAAATTAAATAAAGCTTTCACTAAAAAATTTTAATTTTTCATTTTAATTTTCTTTTAAACTTCGGTTTAGTCAAGACCTATTTGGGACCAAATTCGAGGCGTCATTTTATCATGCGGTCCGCCCAGTCCTTACGCAGTAATATATAAGTCAATGGGCACTTCATATTTTTTTCTCTACTTCAATGAAGAAGGACAAGTAAGAGGTTTTATTAATTTGACGATGTATTGGCATGTTATTTGAAGAATCCTGGCATGATTCTGTACGTTCCAAATTTAAATTTTGAAATTAACAAAAGGAAAATAATAATTATTGTAGATTATTGTAAAATTGCTTTACTAATGGCGCGAATTGCTGAAACGATTTTATTACTGATTACTAAAATTTTAAAACTTTTTGGATATTTTCTGCAAATTAAACAATTTTATCTTTCTTTTTACATTAAATACCACTTTTTGACATGAGTGATAAAGCGATAAGGACCGGTAAAATTATAGCCCTACTTGAAGAAGGTTGTTCGCAAACTTACGTGTCTCAGCGGCTAAATGTGAGTCGTTCAACTGTCCAGAGGACTTGGCAACGGTATCAAGAGACCGGTTCGGTCAAAAGAAGACCCGGTTCGGGAAGAAAACGACGCACAGAACCAAGAGATGACCGCTTTTTGGTGAGTCAGGCCTTGCGGAATCTTAAGGCGTCAAGTGTGGACCTGAAGAAGAGCCTTGAAGAAGTAAGAGGAGTAGAAGTTAGCTTGTGGACCGTCAGGAGGAGGCTTTTGGCTGCCAATATCAGGAGTTACCGCCCGGCTCGGGGACCTAAATTACTCCGTGAGCACCGTGTTGCTCGACTTCAGTTAGCTCGAAACTGTGCTTCATGGACTCTGGAGGACTGGAATAAAGTATTGTTTTCTGATGAAGCTAGAATCTCTTTGTGTGGAGAGGACCGACGCCGGCGAGTGCTACGAAGACCACGGGAACGCTATGCGGAAGTGTGTTTCGAAGAAATCACTCCTTATGGCGGACGCTCCGTTATGTTTTGGGCAGCAATTAATTCGACGGGGCGTACGGAGTTAGTTCTCATAGAAAATGGAACATTAAATGCACACCGGTACATAATGGAAGTCCTAATTCCATATGCACAACCCGCATTGACTGCACTTGGGGAAGATTCCATTTTTATGGACGACAATGCTCGCCCGCACCGTTCTGGCGACGTGGAAGCGTACATGCAAGAAGTTGGGATCCGTCGTTTAGATTGGCCAGCTCGAAGTCCTGACCTCAATCCAATTGAGCATGTCTGGGATGTTCTAAAGAGACGGGTAAGATCAGTGCAACATGCTCCACAAAACATCAGGGAGCTAAAAAGAGTCATTGCAGAAGAGTGGGAACGTATTCCTCAAAACGTCATTAAAAACATCGTGGAAAGCATGCCCAGAAGGATTCAAGCTGTGATTTTGGCAAGAGGAGGTCACACTCGTTATTAGGTTATTACATTTGTAACTTTATTTAATTAAACAAAGTAAAAAAATCTTCTTGTCTTTATTGCCGACCACTTCTTATTGTTTGGCCGTGTACATCGGTTTTAAAGAATTCATAGTTTTTTTTTTTAAATTGCCACTGTTCACTTCACGCGTATTAATTTACACGATTATAAGTATACAGACTACGTCAAACAATTAAATTTCATTGAATTAACTCAAATCGACCTTAGAACGTAAATTTCCTAAGGTGCCCGTTTTTTTTGCAAAGGAGTGTATATTGAAGAAATTAGACAACCTGTAGCACCATCGCATCGCTGTACAGTTTAACCAGAATAGGTTTGCGCTTCGGTAATTTTTTTTCAACACACTTGCTCATAAAGTGGCTGTAATTTCACCGCAATTAGGCACATAATGACACCTATAATCAAACTGTGACTTTTTCATTGCTATTATTCACTAGTGAGCTAAAGGGTTTTTTTTTTTAAATTGGTTGAATTGCTACGTTCATAAAAAGTTTCGATACAAAAAAGATCGTGTTCAATAGTAAACATAAAAATAATGTACTTAGTGCTTGCTCATTTCATGCAAATTTGAATTTAAATAGATAATTTCAACTTGTACGTTTTTATTAAATGAAACTTTCACTCAAATAATATAACTTTTATTTTTTCTGTAATAAAGAAAACTTTTTCCTCATTTTATACGTGGCTAAAACTCTATCGCGCTCATTCATTTAGTCTATGGTCGATTGCCATATTGTGACAGTATGACCATTTTAAGTGTGAATTTCATGGTGGCGCCACTGGTCAAGAAAAAATGCATCGCTACGTCAAACTTAGTACATTTATTTTAGTTCCGTGTTTTCCCGCATGCACAGATAAGTTGGTAGAACTGTAGATGCGCGCGCATAGGAAAACCGATTAATTTTTCCCGTTGTGAAAAAAAATCAGAACTCGTTTTAACTGTTTAGATGACTTTTTAGTATTATTTTCTTCACAAGTGTGTTGAAAAACGTCGTATGATACATGTGTGTATTGATGATTACCGTCCTCGGCTTTCTTAAGACCATCACCTGACGGCTCGGGTCTCAATGGCGCCTCAGCGGTAATCACCAACGTTACACACTTGTACCATAATGTACTATTTTGTGTTTGCGAAGGGTTCCTAGGGGCTGTAGAATCGTATGTACATATGCAATGCAATGCAATATATTGTACATATACAATGTACTTAATCTATTATATAACCAAAGAATCCTTAGGTAGGTACCTACACACTGTGACTCAACTCGAGTTCTTTCTATTTAAAGGCGGAACAAAATGTTGGTACCTACTGGACCTAATTGTTTCGTGGAAACGTTAGAAGCCCCGACGCAAGTGTAGAGGAAAATATTTATTGCTAATTCACAATCTAATCGTCTAATCAACAAGCGTATCGCCAACTCAATATATTATTTTAGTTTTTGTTATTACATTACTGATAGTTTATCTTTATTGTTTGTTCCTATTATCGGTCGCAAATCCCTCTTATCTACGTATCAATAAATATAATACTAGCCATTATTTTTGCAGATTTTGAAATCAGAGAAAATAACGCAGACCTATCATTGGAGGTCCGAACTTAAACGCTCGATGTGAACTCGAACGATATTTGAAAATAAAATTTTATCATAATAGAAAATTGCTAATTAACTTATCAACTGCATTTTTGTTTTAGGATTTTTGCGACAAGCACAGGCACAGTTACAGCCCCCAAAGTTATGAATAGTCTAAAAATTAGTAAACTTTGAGTGAAAACCTTAAGCAATTCAATTTTAAGACCATAACGGACGACACCAGCACATGACACCACTACCACAGTATAAATATCTACAATCTGTCAAATTTCTTAAATAGAGTTTCAACTTTATGGCTAAATCATTACATTCAAGGTTGATTGGAAAAATTTGCCAGTTTTGGGTATCTTGTGCCGCGTCTGTACGTATTAGATACGTTTATAACGTCGTCGTGCGTTGATGCTAAGCCCACGGTTGTCCATAACTATCGTAAGCCTGATCGATGAGACAGTGCATTGTCTTCAAAGATTCACATTATCTTCAAAGATGAAGATTAATAAGTTTGCAAATACTGATTGATTCACCACACCATACCATCACGCGCTCATGTTTTCAATAACATATTGTAAACTTACTACAGGCGTATTGTTAATAATTTCGCTTCGATACATTGTTATAAAAGTTGTAAACTGTCACATTTTAAAATGGCTTTGTTTTAAACAATGTTTTAATAGTACATTATGGTACAAGTGTGTAATGTTGGTGATTACCGCCGAGGCGCCATTGAGACCCGAGCCGTCAGGTGAGGGTCTTAAGATAGCCGAGGACGGTAATCATCAATACACACGTGTATCATACGACGTTTTTCAACACACTTGTGAAGAAAATAATACCAAAAAGTCATCTTCAACAGTTAGAGCGAGTTCTGAATTTTTTTTTCACAATAGCGGGAAAAAATTATCGGTTTTCCTATGCGCGCGCATCTACAGTTCGACCAACTTATCTGTGCATGCGGGAAAACACGGAACTAAAATAAATGTACTAAGTTTGACGTAGCGATGCATATTTCTTGACCAGTGGCGCCACCATGAAATTCAAACTTAAAATGGTCATACTGTAACAATGACGATCGACCCTAGACTAAAAGAATGAGGTTAATTTATTTAAAAAAAAAGTTATATTTATAATATTACAAAAGTTATATTATTTGAGTGAAAGTTTCATTTATTAAAAACGTACAAGTTAAATTTATCTATTTAAATTCAAAGTTGCATGAAATGAGCAAGCACTAGGTACATTAATTCGTCATGATCGTAGAATAATGTCGGTTTTGAAAAAAATACGAAAATCACTTTTTACCATATTTGAATACAACATTGTTTAATTATTATCACTGCATTAAAGAAAAAATTGCATGTATTTTAGTTTTCAAATTAATCAGTCGGTAAACTGACGGATTTGATAGGCGCTCATAGTAAAGTGACGCTTGTGTATACTCGTCCTTATACGACGCGCAGGGATCTCGCACCACCCCCTCCCGCGCCCGACGAATCTGCTCAATCGTCATTATTCGTCGGACTCGCTCATCGCGATGCACTGAATTAGACTATTCATAAACAATTACATTAGTTTATCTTTGTTAGTCTTTTTATTAATTATTTCATGCCTACTTAGTTTATTTTTTTACGTATTGTATTAAAAGCTATGCCACAATGAAAACTGGACGATCAAAACTTATGTTAAAACTTGTTGAAAATAAGTAAAACAGAACAAATTACGAATTTATCTCACCAAGAGTGCATTGATGAGGAAGACTACGTACCAGGAACTCCAGGTAAGTTACGATACGTACTTACATTTTTTAATTCATGTATTGATTATTTTTTTGCAAAGTTAACAATTAAAGCGTCGGTTCTGCCTATCCGTCGGTTTTCTACGGAACGTTAAGAATCAATTTAAAACTTAGTTTACATAAAAATAATCATTTGATATGTGATAGTACAGTCGAACAAGCTAATAAGTATACAGGGTAGAGATCTTTATAATTCTGTAACACTGAAAATATTGATTGTAATTTTGTTTTATCAAGTGTTTCGCATTAAGCGACGGATGTCAAATGCTGCATCGTTTGACTGCAGTCTCTAAATGTATCTGTATAATCTTAAAAGTAAATACAAGTTAGCTGGCTGTATACTTATTAGCTTGTTCGACTGTACTATAACAGTATATTGTGTTGGTGTTAAATTTGACAATTTTAAGTTTCAAGTTGTATATAACTATACTTCATTTTTCTATGGACATGATAGTGTCGCGCGATCATACCCGACGATATTCTGCGGACACACCTTTTTAACTAACGGTCTTATTTGACGATCCGACTTTGTTCTTAGAACCAAATTCACTACCACCTTTTTTCTACTGAAAAACAATCATTATTTGTGTATATTTGATGTATTTTTCTATAAGAATATAATCTAATCTAATTAATAATTTACCTTCATAAATAAAAAGAAGTAAATTTTATAATTTGTAATCTTTAGAATATTTTTAATGCGCCCGCTTGTGTCCTCTCAGGAGTCAAACAGCTGAGAAGACAAAGGCGTGCGCGCGCATGTATTCCGATGTTGTGTTAATGTGATAAAAGTGAAAGAGTAAAAAATAATTGAGAAAGTTGTTTGTTATCATAAGTACAATCACGTGTCTAACTGCCGTACTCAGAGAACGTTAATGGTTACTTAGGCCGTTAGGCGTTTACTTGGTGATGGCCTTAGTAATCATTAAACCTCTCTGAGTGCGACAGTAAGTGTCAGTCAAGATATATAATTATTTATTACGTTAAATAATTATTATACGAGTATAATTATCTATATCATGATCATATCTTTTCGGAATGCCATTCACCATCACATCATCATCATAATTTTTCTTTCTTTCTTTCTATAAGGATGTCTTTTCAGATGACGCAGACCTACACGGAACAAGAGAAATCATAAAATCTACAGATAAAAATATGAACAAGAACGCACCATCACCTACTTGTGTTCTTGGAGAAGATCCTTTTATGGCCGTGTATCAAAATGCATCCTCACCGTCTTTACTCCCGTCAGAAAATCAGCATGGTGTAGTCTCCCTCTTCAATATCAACGTAGCCTTCTTAATCCCTATAAATACCTCTACCTTGATATCAGATCTGTCACCTTAACCGATTACCCCGGTTGTTGAAAACAATGAACAAACACCTGTGCCATGAAACCCGTTATGAAGTATGTAACGATTTTTGCTGTCCCACTCATGATAGTGCAGACTATAGCAACTGTCCATCAATCAATGCAGCTGTGTCTATGGCTGATAATCAATGTTATTGCTATATGTGGAATGAAGGTGTTTCTTAAAATAAAAAGAGTGGGTCTTAAAATGAACATGGATAAAACCAATGTTACGTTGAATGTTCATGTAACACCCCACTCCTATGAAGATCGGAAACTCTACACGCAAAGTTGGTGACAATTTTACCTGGGACAAACGGTCCAGTTAGGTAGGTCTAATTTCAAGAAAGAGGTAAATCGTCGAATCCGACTCGGCTGGGCAGCGTTCGGGAAGTTGCGTGGTATCTTCTCGTCTAACTTACCCCAGTGTCTCAAGACGAAAGTCTGTGACCAGTGTGTGTTGCCAGTGATTACATACGGGACCGAAACGTGGTCGCTCACAATGGGCCTCATCAGGAAGCTCAAAGTCACCCAAAGGGTAATGGAGAGGGATAGCCCTCTCGCTCGGAGTAAGAAATGAGGACATCGGCATGAGAACCAAGGTTACCGACGTAGCCTGAAGAATTGTCAGAATTAAGTGTCAATGGGCAGAGCACATTGCTCACAGAACGGATGGCCGATGGGGCCGAAAAGTCCTGGAGTGGCGACCGCGAACCGGAAGACTTTGTGTTGGAAGGCCTTCCACTAGGGGGACCGATGACCTGGTGAACCCACTGGATGCGAGACGCACGGGACCCGTCAATGCGGCGACACCTGGGGGAGGCCTATGTCCTGCAGTGGACGTCTTTTGGTTGAAATGATGAATTAGGTAGGTTCAAATAAGTTTGGATCCTTTGGGTTTGGTCTTCTTAGTAAATAATGCTGTTGATAATTACTTAATAATGCTTAATGTTTATTACATTTATTAAAAAAGGGTCCAAAAAAAATCGGTTGGCTGTAAAATCGGTTTACTGACGATAGTTGAACGTGACAACGTCCTAAGAAAATAAAACAAAACAATTGACAGGCCGTTGCTATGGAACGCCTCAAAGCGAGGTAACGCGGTATGACGTCATCTTTTTCGTGCGTGCAGCCGGCCATCAATTTATAAGACGTTATCACGTCAAAAACTAAACCAAATATAATGTATTTTATTTGTGAAACCCTACCTAACGCAACCTACCTATTTACATACAGACCACCTGCCTACCTACTTACTCATGGTTAAAGTAGAATATGACGGAAGACACATCCGCCAAAATATTACCCTGTAAGTCAATAGAACATGATCGGAAAGTCACATTCGTCACTCTTTGAACACGAACTTTCCGAAGTACAACGTCGGATAATACTATGTGACTGTGTTGACTCCAACGTAAAATGAAGCATGTGATTTTTCGGGAAAACTGTTTAATTATAAGTTATTATTTTAAATTCATTTTAAAACAAACCCTATTTTTCACTAGTATGCCAATTTTCAAAGTTATAGATTTAAAATTAAAAAAGTTATCGCAAAAAAACGAACATAATTATTTGAAATGGCTGCCCTGGAAAGTTTAATATTTGTCAGATCCGTCACTATTCTACGACTATGACGAATTTATTTTTACTATTGAACACGATCTTTTTGTATCGAAACTTTTTTAAGAACATAGCAACTCAACCAATAAAATTAAAAAAAAAACGGTATTACCCGGTTAAATTGAAAATGCTCTGTTTACTCGCATATAATTTGCAATACGGTACTAACTTAACTTTGTAGTGATAATTCTATTATGCACTAGTGTATAATATTATTATGCACGTGTGAGTTATAGTTCGGTTTATGGCCCTAAGAACGATGTAATAAGGCTCACTTTACGAGCAAGTGTGTTGAAAATAAATAATATGGATTTTGGTGAATGTATCACTGTATGTAAGGGTGGGCGTGGTTTTGGTCTCACGTTGTTTTACTTCACCGTTTTGAGATCAGTGGTGATGGAGTAAAAACTCAAAGTAAGGTGCTTGCCTGGGTTCGAATCCACTACTTACTGCTCATAAGTCGGGGTTGCCACCATAGGGCCACCACTCTCAAGTAATCTTGACTTTTCCATAAGCTCAAAAACTGAAATCCCGGGCTCAATACCGTGTGGCATTCACACCTTTTGTCACGTTAACATCAGGGTTTTACTTTGCAATTATACTATGCTGACACAGTACAGTAACGGTTGGTAGATCCAGTTTTCCGACTTTAGCTACCAGTTAAGCTACTTTTACCCAATATTATTGTTAATTCGGCTTGTAACTCGTTTCTCCTTCATCAAATGCCATTCAACTACATGTAAATGCCGCATATACATAGGTACTCGTACCTATTTTTTTCTTAACTTAGTCTAGCTAGACATTCTATTTCTATATTCTATATGCTCCTCAATCATCTCTAATGCTCTTGCCAACATGTGAACAAGAAATACGTAAAATTATACTCTCGCTTAAAAACTCAGAGTCGACCGGATGGGATGGCATCTCCTCTGTATTCATGAAGCAGGCTATAGATAGTCTGATCAAACCAATTACTTATATAAGCAATATTTGTCTTGAAAATGGAATATTCCCGACGATGTACTAAAAAAAGCAATAATTTATTGTTCCTGTATATAAGTCAGGAGACAGAGACAGTGTCTCAAATTACAGACCAATTGCTCTGTTACCTAGTTTGTCAAAAGTGATTGAAAAATTAATTAATATTCGCCTTCTAAACTTTCTGGAAACTAGCAATCTACTGTCTTGTAATCAATCAAAAAAATCCACATCTGATGCAATTGAACGTCTTGTCAGTCATATAAGTGCCAATTTAGATAAAAAGCAAAAATGCTTGGGGGTGTTTTTAGACATGGCAAAGGCTTTCGATACTGTCTCTGTCCCTAATCTATTAAATAAACTCGAGCACATGGGAATCCGAGGAGTGCCACTTGACCTTTTGACTGATTACCTATCCAATAGAAGTCAGGCTGTAAGAATCGATGATGTAGTTAGTGATAGTGCTCCTATTTACTTTGGCGTGCCGCAAGGCTCCGTGCTTGGTCCGACGCTCTTTATCATTTACATCAATGGTTTATGCAGAATGAAATGAAGAAATGCAGAAATCATAACTTTTGCAGACGATACTGTGGTAGTATTTCACGATGCTACATGGGATGGTGTTAAGAATGTTGCTGAAGAAGGACTAACATCTATTATGAGATGGCTTCATAAGAATATTTTAACATTAAACCTGGCTAAAACAAAATATATGACCTTCACTATAAAAAATAACGACCAACCACTCCAAAATAGTCTTACCCTAAGAGCCCATGTATGTGAATCAAATTTTTTAAACTGTAACTGCCATGTAGTAAATTCTGTTTCATCAATTAAATATTTAGGTATCCTTATTGATCAAAATGTAAACTGGAAAGTTCATATTAATAATCTTACCTCTCGACTGCGAAAACTAATAACACTTTTAAAAAAAATAAGACATTTAAATGATTGTAAAATAGTAAAAGCGGTATATTTTGCATTGTGTCAATCTATCGCTTCATATGGCATGGGGAGGCGCGGCAAAAACTTATTTAATTAAAGTAGAAAGTGCAATTATAAAGATAATAAATTTCAAAAAATTCCGGTACCCTACTATAAAATACAAAAAATACTCAGTACTTACCATAAGGCAACTATTTATTAAGTCAATAATACTAAACAACACACGAAACCAATACAAATAAAAAATAAAAGACGACAATATATGGTTTACACTGTTCCCTTCTGTAGTGTAGAACAAGTTTTGCGCAGAAGTTCTTTCGTTACCTGGGGCCTTTTGTCTACAATAGAATTAATCAGTCTGTAGCAGTATTAAAATGCAGCAAATTGATGTGTGCAAATTTTGTTATTGTTTTGTTTTTCTTTTCTTTCTTTTTTACAACATTAATAACATGTGTAAATTAATGTCACATTTAAATTTTGGACTCATTTTGCGTTAAAGTTAAAATATCAAGTCAGATTATTTTAGTTTTATTTTTTCTGAATAACATTATAGATTCATTTTTTTTTGTTCTTATTTATTCATTGGAAATTATGAGTGTAATCTTTGTAAGTCTAGTAAACTTATTGCACCACCTAAATAAAGTAATATTGTTGTAAACATAACATGCAGGTTTGCATATAATACTACATCGTAGACAACAAACTGGAGACACTACTCTGCCGTTGTACAGTTGTAGTGTCGTTGCACAAAACTAGCCAATAAGTTACGAATACCTACCATTATAAATTGTTAAATTATGTCTTTCTGCGCGATTTGAGCATGATGTTGTTATGAATTGTAAACATAGGCTAAGTTTAATGGAAATGAAGTTTATTATTATTATTCGTTATAAATTCCTGAAGAAATAACTGAAAATTTCCATTTATGTATTTATTTTGACGAATTTATCTAAGCATCAGACATTTAAATATTTGTCTTCTGCAACAGATTGCTTTGTAATAGAATCTTTAGAATGTTAATTATTACTGATAATGTGAAATGTAACGAAAACTAAGAAAATCAATGTAGAAACTATATTCTTTTGTTATTTCGACACTAAACATCAAAAGTCACGTTTAACAAAAGATTAACACGTATTTGCTTTAAATATAATTATGTAAGTACTTAGTTTACATTTTCTTTGAACAAGACAAATAGAACACAAAATGTTTGTCAGAGGTATACCATAAACTACACCCACATTTCAGCAGTTAATTTAAGTCGGCGAATCTATTGGCAACTTATCTATTATTAGGTACCACTGGTTTACAGCTTCTAATAATCCCTGGCAACAATAGGAACTCGACTTCCAAGAACCCTAACAGCCTCTTTGGAAATTATTACCTTTAAAACAGTTATCGTCAATACAAAGACCAAGGTGACAAGACAAGGATAGAAAGCGAAATCTATTTACGAAGTGCCGTTCACCGGTTGCATTTCTGACTGGTCGAAGTGTTTATTTAAGGCAGTAACTATTTGCGGACACCTATTGTTTGTACAAGAGAAATACAAGCCGCTAAGCTAAGATTAGCAAGACATACCAATCGAAGTTTTAATGTTATCGCTTTTTTGGAATGTTGTCAATAGATTCTTTTTCTAAGCTATTGTCGTGATAGTACCTATCATCGAATGTTTTGTCAGCTTAGGCACGCTTAGGTTTATCAGAAGATTAGGGGGCTTTTTGGCACGCGGATGTTTAGAAAAGACAGATAAACCACTGTTGATAACCACTCGTTAGCTAATTCGTTCTTACAAAATAAGCAGGTCCTGTTCCTATGATAGACAATGGGCAGATAGGTACTAAAATTAAGTAGGTCTATTATAGTCGATATGTTAGACCTTTGACGATTACGGAACCTAAATGCATAAAATAATTATTGTAACTGTAGCAACTAACTGTAATCCTATTCTCAAGAAACATTATAATACACCACTTCAAAAGAATTAATGCGAGTGATGTGTCATAGTAATTGTATTCTAGGAACTTTAAGCCTAGAATCTGCCAAGCGCTATTGTTGGGTGCCAAACCGACTGGACGGAACTAATCCTTGAATAGATTGTTCAGAAGCTTTAAAGTTAAAGGAAATGTATATTATAATAAGGAAAATTAGTAATTACAGTACCTAAATAGGATTTTGGAACAGCTACACGATAAGCGGATCTCTAACGGAGACCAGCCTTGTTTAGCCCCATTCACACAAATCACGTATTGACAAAGACGACTACCGAGAAATTCTCGTCCGTTTGCTTTCTAAACATTACTAGTACCTATTTTAATTAACTTCTTTCTATTTGGAAAATTATTCGAATTAAGTAATCAATACTTTACCTCTAGAAATACCGAAAACGGAACGCAATATCCTGAGTACTTATAACAAAGTAAAAGAATAACCATTGCTAGAGAAGTGTTCCTACAAACGTGCTCATCATCATACTGAACATTGACATACTTGCTTATAATTTTTCATTGTTATGCTCCGATCTTGATATTCTTGTCTCATTTCCATAACACCATTCCGTACCACAAAGTTATGCTGCGCTGTCCTCTGAATATAACATCAAGAAACGTAATGCAAACTTCCTGGGCCCCTAGTCTGCTATTCAATAGTGTCAGAATGGTCAATCATTGATCTCATAATTGTTGATTTAGACAAGTTTGGTGTTGTCAAAATCGACAATTATGACATCAATGGTCAATCGCAATGGTCAAGTTGCATAGAACCAGGGTTCTATGCAACTTTCCAGTATCAGCGCATGGAACGAAGCCCAAGTGCCTGTTACGACTAGATTTATGGTCATATGTCGTCTCGGAAAATATATGTGGGCGACTGGGCAACTGGGAACTCGTTGCGAGGACGCATTCATGATACACGTGCCGACTCAATAAACTACTCATAAATCAAATTGAACCAATACAAGGCGCACGGTATAAGTGCATCGTTGCATACGTACTTGACATGCATCCAATCGGCGAATCTAATGCACGATAAGAATGATTGATGTGTGGCCTTAATTTTCAGGAGGCTTACACAAGAGGCAAGCTGTTTATGGTTAATGCCTCTTGAGATGATGAAGTCGAAATCGATGGGTAATCTTTTGCTCTTCAAACTTCACATTCCCTTGTATTAAAATTGGGAAACGCAAATGGCGTGTCTTCTGAAGCTTCCCAGATACACCCCATTCCTTTTCCACAGCTTTCTATTAATGAAATAGCGGCTTACATCAAATAACAATGGTTAGCATTACTAATCACAGCTGCGACATGAATACCAAATGGACTATGTTTCTCGCACTTTTTGAGACGTCCTTGCTCGATGTGATGTGTACATGCAAATATGCGCATTCGCAGCGAATTTGGTGTACACAGATGGCATGGTAAACAATAGCAGAACGCACGTCATTAGGATGTACAGCATTTTAGTCGAGGACAATGGTTGGCTGGCTCGAGGTGATCGGTTCTGTAAACCGACAACTGCCCGCCGGCCGTTCGCCTTCCTCAGGTGTTGTCTCAACAAATATGGCTTGAATAGAGGCCTCATGGCCTACGTTTTTTATGTCAACACATTCGGTAGATGATCCTTACGTTTACAACTCACGGAGACGTGACTGCTTCGAGTGTTGAGAGCTATGCCCGAAGACAATCGATAATTGAATAATTTATATCTATTTGATCATAGCGGCCAACGGCTTCAAATATAATAATAAATGAGTCGATGACTCGATAGGGACTTTATTTCTTATTACGAAGGTATAATATTTCTGTTAAGTTTAATAGAAAAGTTATTTTATGGACTAAGTTATGTTGAAAAGAAAAATAAGTTGGCGAAATACCCACCCAGCTGGAGTCTACTTATTCTCAAAGCAATTATTTTAAACTCGGTGAACCAAGTTTGAGAGAAAACGTTTTCTGAACATGAGGAAAAAGATTCTTAAACAATAATGTTTGTACTTAAAACATTTCCATAACAACTTAGATGTCATTTCTCATTTGTGTAAAAAGCGTGAAGGTGAAATATATAATGAACGGTTCAAAAACCTGTATGCAAATACATACATAAAAAGAAAAATATTATTTATAAGTACAAGTATCAAGTCAAGTAATCAACAAAATGTGTCAGAATTATAAATACTTGGACGAGACAATGACTTTCTTGATAAAGATTTGGCAATAGTAGAAGCGATATTGCTATTGCAAGGGAAAACTGTGGGGAAAACCAATTTGTCGCGATGAAAGCTACTGGAAACTACCCTATAGATAGGTATCATATCTAGATAGACCATTTAGTAGAATTAAATACAATACTAATAGTAATTTATTGCCCCTGTCAGTTGTCGCTTTCTCCAGTCTAGTAGGCGTACCTACATTTGTAGTGTAGATAGGTAACCAACTCGTTTGGCTAGCTCAGTCAGAAGAAAGATCTAACTAGCTCTACTTTTATATGTAGATAGGTAGGTACATAGTTACTATACTAATACAAGCACCTACTTGTAGATATAATATCGAAGCTGTCTAGGAATATCTAATCATCATTTAAGAGTAGGTGTCTTTTACCTTGTTTTTAAATAGTTTGTTAGATATACACGAAAAGGTATCAAATCAGGTAAGTAGGTCCTAAAGTATTATATTATCATCATTCTAATCTTCGCATCTAATGCTCAAAAGTTGGAGTAAGTATAGTTGGAGGAGTGTATAAGTTGGAGGATTTCTATTGTTATGTTTTTCCGACAAATCTACAGTTCAATTTCTCCTTTCATCCTGATATTTTAACCCCGATG
The DNA here is from genome assembly GCA_949775195.1 of Diarsia dahlii. Classification (NCBI taxonomy): domain Eukaryota; kingdom Metazoa; phylum Arthropoda; class Insecta; order Lepidoptera; family Noctuidae; genus Diarsia; species Diarsia dahlii. The sequence goes on along the minus strand of OX459191.1, from coordinate 17,559,392 downwards.
AAATATATTATTTTCACTAAATTTCTTTAGACTACCAGCCTGTGGTCTTTGAGAAAAGATTTTACCAGAACTTCGGATAAACATTTCCGCCATCGGTAACTTATACTTTCAATGTACCGAGTTTCATGCAAGGGAGGAAACTCAAGAATAGGACCTTAGTAAACTTCAGTCCTAACAGTTGATTCCGCTTCCTCGTGTGCAATATTTTCCACCATCTACTTAAAATTATGCATAAAATTGCTCGTCAACGCTACATACAGCGGCATGTCAAGTGCCATTAGTTTCGACTTCCTCATATCTAACAACATTATAATAATATTCTGATATCAGGAAAATTATATTGTTCAGAACAATTTTAAAATAAGTATCGACACATAATGCAAAGATAATAGGTACCTATTCTTTGTTATTTATACGAAGGTATTCCTATTTTATTTAGAGGCAGGCATTACTGGCTGATTTTTTCATGTTGCATTTAATAAAGAACAGTAAATAGACAATTTCCGTGTGAAATAGATATTTATATGGGCACGTTAACAGCCGTCTAGTGGGCGAGACAGTTCCACGTCCGCGTGTTGGTTTAAAAGCTGTTCGTGATTAGACGCTATTTAACAGAACAACGCGTCGTCGGCATTAAGTGAACTGCGTGGCCGAGTAACCGAGTTTGAGCATTTGCAACATGTTACCAAAAGATAAAAAGAAATATAAACGAGTTCCACAAATTCGGGGAAGTAGCGGAACTTTATTACGGTTTTTGAGCGACGAGCCGGCGCGGCGTGCGGCGCGGCGGCGGGCGGCGACGTTGGCGTTGCCTCTGCGCAGGATATTGAGATGAAGTGCTGCGCAAGAGCATATCACAGCTGCAGGGCTAACCCAGCTGTTATGGTAAAACTGTCGCACTATTAACCCGTCATTAAAATGATCTCGCCTCATCAAACCGCACGCTATAATAAATTGCGTGTTTTACGCACTGTTGCTCCGTAACCATCGCTCCACAGTAGATTAGCCTTATCTCTCAATTTCGTTCTGACAACTTAATTCTACGGTATTACTCACTTTCAGCAGTTTCAGCGGCGTTAACAAGTTGTATGAAAACTTTTTTACAAAAAATAAAACCGACTTCGACAAAAATAAAACACAAAAAAGTGAAAAATAAAAAATCAGCTTCTGAAGTCGGTGACTTAATTTGTTTGTTTGATTTCATGTTTTTGCCACCGACTTCTGAAGCAGATTTTTTATTTTTCACTTTTTTGTGTTTTATTTTTGTCGAAGTCGGTTTTATTTTTTGTAAAAAAGTTTTTATTTTTCACTTTTTAGTGGTTCACATGTGCTTACCCCTTCACAACGTACCGGCGTGATGTTATATTATGAACTGGTGTAAACAATAGACAGTCATGAGATTTCAGCAATCCCAGTCCATTTGCTATCTTTAATTGAGGAGTTCCGTTGCCTATCTCCGAAGTTCTTCATCAGATCTTCACCGTGATATTATGTTGTGTGATGGCGTAAACAATGCTTAGATATGCTATAGCAACAATCGCGGTTAATCTGCTGTTATTTATTGAAAAGTTCCACCGATTTCTACAAGATCCCATCATCAGATATTGAAATGGTGACAATGGGACCACACGGGAAGCACCAGCTTTCAAATGAAAAAAGAATCATGAAAATCAGTTCACCCAGTCGCAAGTTATGAGCTAACAAACACAAAAAAAAAAAACAAAAAAAAACAGTCGAATTGATAACCTCCTCCTTTTTTTGAAGTCGGTTAAAAATAGCTGAATTGACGTATAGTGCTGTATAGATAGTCGGGTAGTCAGAGCGTGGTGTGACGCAAATGGCGGTGGCGCCTCGAAAACGGCGTGAGACATCATTTCCGACGAGGTTCACATAGTGGGGGAAACTTTCAATTAGTTTCGGTCTATTTAGAAATAATGAACTTTAACCGCCTTATTAATAAAAATAGTTAAACCTGGTTTAACTTATGCTTGGTGTATCTCGCATGCCGTCACTTTCTTTTGAATATTTTTGAAGTAAGACGGCATGCGAGATAAACCTAGCGTAAGTTAAACCAGGTTTAACTATTTTTATTAATAAGGCGGTTTATATAATGCCAACTTCTGGCAACTTATCTCTACCTAAGTAACTAACTAAGGTCAATCATTCACAGCAAAAGGCCAAAACCAGCCATGCCATGATTAATAGTAGATTGTACACCAAGTTCATAAAACGTACCATTTTGCGCGAGACGTTTATCCATCCGATGCGAGCTTGCGAGCGAGGATGGATATAAAGTAGAGAGCAAAATGGGTTTTATGGACGAGTTTTACACTCTACTTTTCACTTCGATTGCGAGGAAATGAAACAGCAACTTGTAAATACTGTAAAAATAATTAAGGTTCCCGCCAATTAACTTTTTTTTTTCAGTAGGAAACTTGACATAACACCTGATTTATGTCGTTACTCATACTGCTCAGTTATAAAAACATTTTGAGCAAGCCTATTGCCATCAACCAAAGTAATAGGGGATCGGACAAAAAAAAAACTAATTAGTCCGTCACATGATTTCCAAAAATTATTGGACACGTATTTTTTCTTTTTTCACGTAAACTTAAAATGAAGACGATACAGTGCTTCGAAAACTCGTGTGACGTCATATGATAGTACATTTTGACGACACAAGTGACGTTTCAAGCCCCACTCCAAGATCTTTGACGCGTTTTATCTTCGTCATTTTTTATTGATTTGATAAAACAAAAAACACGTATTCAATATTTTTGGATAATCTAACTTACGGACTAAACAGAATCATATTATTTTGACCCAGTCCGATCCCCTATTAGGAGCAAGCCTATTGCCATCAACCAATGTAATTAGGAGCAAGCCTATTGCTATCAATTGATGTAATTGGGACCAAGCCTATTACCATCAACCAATGTAATTAGGAGCAAGCCTATTGCCATCAACTGATGTAATTAAGGACAAGCCTATTGCCATCAACCGATGTCATTAGGAAAAGCCTATTGCCATCAACCAATCTTATTAGGAGCAAGCCTATTGCCATCCACTGATTTAGGTAATTGAGAGCAAGCCTATTGCCATCAATCAATGTAATTAAGAGTAAGCCTATTCCCATCAAATTATGTAATTAGGAGCAAGCCTATTGCCATCAAACAACCTAATTAAGAGCAAGCCTATTGCCATCAAGCGATTTAGGAAATTGGGGGAAGCCTATTTCCATCAACTTTCCTTGTTTTCGTAATGAAAAACAGTAATCCCTTGTTCTTAGAATACTAACGAAACGAATTAAAGAGGTTATTCATTCTATGAAGTTGTTCGTGTGGCTGTTGGGCCGATTACCTGTGCCGATAACCTTGGTCTTCGACGAAGATTTTACTTTATGCTCTAGGAGCATAAAACGCGACTTAATGTCGCCTACGCACGACATAAAGACGAATTTTAGAGCGAGAGAAGTGAAATAGTAGATTGTACACCAAGTGCATAAAACGCACCATTTTGCGATGGATATAAAGTAGGGAGCAAAATGGGTTTTATGAACGAGTTTTACACTTTACTTTTCACTTCGATTGCGAGAAAATGAAACAGCAACTTGTAAATATTGTAAAAATAGCCAATGAACTTTTTTTTTTCAGTAGGAAACTTGACATAACACCTGAGTACTTGACTTATGTCGTTACTCATACTGCTCAGTTATAAAAACATTTTGAGCAAGCCTATTGCCATCAACCAATGTAATTAGGAGCAAGCCTATTGTCATCAAACAACCTAATTAAGAGCAAGCCTATTGCCATCAAGCTATTTAGGTAATTGGGGGAAGCCTATTCCCATCAACTTTCCTTGTATTCGTAATGAAAAGCAGTAATCCCTTTTTTTTTTTTTTTTTTTTTTGGTGGGTGGAAAATCATCGAATGACCCCCCCCGCTCTTGGGCAGGGCGAAGGGGAGTGTCAGACTTCTACTGACTAAAAACCGAACCCATGTTCCTTCTTTGCCCTTGTGCCGGGGCCACGTCATCTAGTACTAAAATCCGCGGCCCCGACGGGAAGCAGTAATCCCTTGTTCTTAGAATACTAACGAAACGAATTAAAGAGGTTATTCTATGAAGTTGAAGTTGTTCGTGTGGCTGTTCGGCCGATTACCTGGGCCGATTATCTTGGTCTTCGACGAAGATTTTACTTTATGCTCTAGAGCATAAAACGCGACTTTATGTCGCCTACGCACGACATAAAGACGAACTTTAGAGCGAGAGAAGTGAAAATTTTATTTTTATTTTAGTGACTGACAACACTACCTATCTAATGGACTTTTCACTTCTCTCGCTCTAAAATTCGTCTTTATGTCGTGCGTAGGCGACATAAAGTCGCGTTTTATGCTCTAGAGCATAAAGTAAAATCTTCGTCGAAGACCAAGGTAATCGGCACAGGTAATCGGCACAGGTAATCGGCCCAACAGCCACACGAGCAACTTCATAGAATAACCTCTTTATTTAATTCGTTTCGTTAGTATTCTAAGAACAAGGGATTTCTGCTTTTCATTACGAATACAAGGAAAGTTGAGGGGAATAGGGTTCCCCCAATTACCTAAATCGCTTGATGGCAATAGGCTTGCTCTTAATTAGGTTGGTTGATGGCAATAGGTTTGCTCCTAATTAAATCATTTGATAGGAATAGGCTTGCTTTCAATTACCAAAATCAGTGGATGGCAATAGGCTTGCTCCTAATTACATCGGTTGATGGCAATAGGCTTGCTCCTAATAAGATTGGTTGATGGCAATAGGCTTTTCCTAATTACATCGGTTGATGGCAATAGGCTTGTCCCTAATTACATCAGTTGATGGCAATAGGCTTGCTCCTAATTACATTGGTTGATGGCAATAGGCTTGCTCAATATGTTTTTATTACTGAGCAGTATTAGTAACGTCATAAGTCAGGTGTTATGTCACGTTTCCTACTGAAAAAAAAAAGTTGATTGGCGGGAACCATAATTATTTTTACAACATTTACAAGTTGCTGTTTCATTTCCTCGCAATCGAAGTGGAAAGTAGAGTGTAAAACTCGTCCATAAAACCCATTTTGCTCTCTACTTTATATCCATCCTCGCTCGCAAGCTCGCATCGGATGGATAAACGTCTCGCGCAAAATGGTGCGTTTTATGCACTTGATGTACAATCTACTATTGCTACTTAGTTACTATACCGTGAGATAGAGTACTTATAAAATCTCACAAATGTTCAACACACCTGAGATAAGTGTAATAAATAATAAACAATTATCTTGTCAGTAACATAGTGTAGGAACAGACAGATTATACATAATCTTTTATTCATTACTGGAGCCATTGTGGGTTTATTTAGTACTTAATTATTTATTTTACACACATAGGTGGTAACTGGTAAGTAAGTAGACCAAATTAAACTAAAAAAAAGTCAGTCAGTCCGTACCAAAAAGGTCGCATACTCGCATTACGATAGACTGGTCGTTATTGAATAAAAAAACTTTGTAGGTACCTAAGCCATGAATGTATGGAGAAAAAATAAAAGAAAGAAAACTTTAATGGCATCATTAAATTTTTTTCACGTGTAATGGAAAGAAAGAAAGAAAGAAAAAGTGTTTATTGGCTTCCCAACAGGACAAAACAAATTGACAAAAAATAAAGCGTTAACAAAGTGAACAATTATGACAATGTGACAAACACATAAAATTGCCCTTTAGATGGCCAGTGTTGTTGCATTTAAATATTATAATTTAGAAAAAAGTTTCCACTAGTTTTTAGTTGTTTCTTAGAATTTTTTTGCCCTCCCATTAGCAGCTTCAGTTTGCTCCGGCTGTTTAAAATTACTTGAGTCAGGACATTTAATTTGTCTTTACTTATATTTCAAAACAAGAAGCACAGTCCTCTAAAATGTATGCTAAAGTATCGATTAGTCATTCCTTTCTCGACGATACAATCATCAAGAGATCGGCGGAAGAGAAATAAACTCTTATTTTTTGTTTGAAACCGTCTGTCAAACCGAAGAATGATGAATGGCCGCGAATCTGGGTCAGTCAGCGGTCGAATGGCGGAGGATCAATGTGACAGACCAATTAACACGACGCGCTGAATACGATGTGAATAAAACCTATAATATGTATTTATAGGTCTTAAATAGGTAGATATACCTACTAAAGTAATTTTCGTTTTATTTGTGTACATAACCTAGGCTTTTTATGAGTCGGTAACGGTAAATCTAATCACGGACTTTATCTGATAGGGGGATAAAACAAAGGTTGTGTTGGTGGGTAATTTTTGTGTTGTTTTTTTAAGTGCATGTTTGAAGTGCACATTATGTAGGCTCGCGTGGCGAAGTTTAACAAACGTAGCGGCATAGACGAAGCGTAGCAGCGTAGGCGCCAAGTGTTCGAAATATTTTAGGGTTTGAGACGTAGAATAATTTAATACTATGAATACCGTACCGATATTCCTACGTGTAGTGTTTTTTCCGATATTCGGAGACTAATCACGATTTATATGGCTGGCTATCGAGAATTTATTTACGGAAAAAAATATTAATGGGAACCTATTACTTTTAACAACCTGCTTATGTATCGAGTCTAAAGCTACAAACACTGAGTGTGTTTGTAGCTTTAGACTCGATACCTTACTCTTACTTAGTCAATTTTTTTTTTTTTAATTTATCCTGCTACTTAGCAATCTGTTTCTATGAAACTAATTTAATACGTTGTCAGATTTTCATCGGTAGATATATTTTCAGCTGAGTTGTGCATCCATTGATGACATTCTCATGTTCGGTCTGCGAATCTTGTTGCTAGGTCTCGTATACTATTTTAATTTTTTAAGGCGATAGTATCTTAGACTGCCTTCTCCCTGCAGTTCAGCAGCTAACTGGTTGATGTGATGGTCTAGTCTGGCCTGATAGTTCTTGCTGTATGTCTCAATTTCTTCCTTCACTGTTCGTAGATTCAAATATAGGTTCACATATTTGTTGCTTATGTACGGTGGAATATTGAACATGGCTCTCATTGTTTTACTTTGAAACCTTTGTAGTATTTCGATATTACTGTGACTGGTTGTGCCCCATAGCTGTATGCCGTATGTCCATACCGGCTTCAGTATAGTTTTATAGATAGCCATTTTACTAGCGTCTGTCAACTGTGACCTACGTCCAATGAGCCAGTACATGCTTCGGAGTTTGCAATCTAGTTGTTTCCTTTTGGTCCATATGTGTGTTCGCCAAGTGAGCCGTCTGTCGAGATGCATAACTAAGTATTTGGCGACATCTGATTGTGGGATCTCTGTATTACAAAGTTTCACAGGTGGGCAGGTTTTTCTTCGGAGTGTGAAGGTTACTTGAACTGACTTATCTGTATTGACTTTAATACGCCACTGTTCGAGCCATTCTTCGATCTGAGTCAGGTGTAGCTGTAGTCTTTCGGATGCGGAGTCACAATTCTCATGTGTTGAGAGGATTGCGGTATCATCAGCATATGTCGCTGTAGTGGTATAAGCATGAGTGGGTATATCTGCTGTGAATATTAGGTAGAGAACTGGTCCCAGTATGCTACCCTGTGGCACTCCAGACTTAATTTTGTACATTTGAGATGTGTCGGAATTATATTTCACTTCGTAGCATCTATTTTTAAGATATGATTCTAATAATGCGTAGAACGAGTGTGGTAGCATTTTTTAAATTTTATACAGTAACCCGCTATGCCACACCTTGTCGAATGCTTGGCTGATGTCTAGGAAGGCTGCACAGCAATATAGTTTGAAAAAATATGACTCTTCCTGTTTTCAGTCGGCTTTTCACAAACATCCATAGCCGTAGTAAAGTTTGATTTAAAAAAACTTTTTAACAAAAAATAAAACCGACTTCAAAAAAAAATACAAAAAAGTGAAAAAAAAACTTTTGAAGAAAAATCATTGAAGTCGGTTTTGTTTTTTGTTAAAAAGTTTTTCTTTTTTCACTTTTTAGTGGTTCACATGTAAGTTCACATGTTCATGAGTGGAAAATGTAGTTTTTTTTTTAGTTTTGTTGATTTTTCAAAAACCGCTAGTCCGATTTCGATTAAAAAATTATGGGACCATTTGGGAAGTATACCCTTTCCAACAAAAAAAGAAGTGTCGTGTTATGCCCGAACAAACTTGAAAAAAAAACTTTTTTTTTAGAAGTCGGATAAAAACAAAGTCAAGTCTTATCAATCGGTTGCTTTTGATTATATTTTGCAATACGACTTTGGTTTACCTACTTATTATCTTATCGGTTTCTGTCCTTCCTTCAGTATCTAAAAACAAATAACATGATAGATGGATGACGTTTCTTGAAATGAAAAGGCATAATTCAAGAGTCCTCAAAAAATAGTTTTTTTTCAGAAACTTAACTTCTTGAAACAATGGCTTTTCAAGGGAAAAAAACGCTAATGGCTTATGGCTTGGTCTGTATTAAAATACCTTTTTTTATACTCATGGAAAAAACGCTCATGGCTTATGGCTTGATCTGCATTGAAATACCTATTTTTAGCATTTACTAGGGGTTTAATTGCGACTCGTATTGCATTGCATTATAAATCTAAGTAATTGAGACCAGTTTTACAGTGCGTATTAATATGTAGAGTAACGACATACATAGCTAGGTAACTAATAATTGGATACACATTCTGTACAAAATTAAGGCACATTTAATAAGTGGAAGTAGGAACATAATTACACAAATACTTAGTTACGTAAACATGGTCAATATCCCGTTTTCAGTATTAATAATATTGTTACTAACACTAACACTCAATGAGGTTTTAGTGTTAGTGTTAGTAACAATATTATTAATACTGAAAACGGGATATTGACCATATTTACGTAACTAAGTATTTGTGTAATTATGTTCCTACTTCCACTTATGTGCCTTAATTTTGTACAGAATGTGTATCCATTAGTTACCTAGCTATGTATGTTAACACTGTGTTAGTTAATGACCATTTCAGTTTAAAAAACTTATTATTATAGAATCTATGTACAATTGGACATAGTTACGTTGGTATTTCCGAAAGCTACGTCATATAATTATCCCTGGAAATGTCGTTGTTCAGTGAATGTAGGACTGAATCGGATTTGTTATTCAGATTATGACTAATCCGCATTTTGCAAGCCCAAAATACTGGAAAAACCCGGTCGGATTTCAATCACGGATATAAAAAATATAAAAAAAATACAAAGTTACGCTTCCAAATCTGAAATAATGATTTCAGATTTGGAAGCATAACTTTGTATTTTTTTTATTGCTAGAGTCAATAAATAGACAAAGGTATCTAATGCAATAATGACAGTGACATCCTGATATTCTAGATATTAGTTTGTTTGAAAGATGCGTGCCTACTTAAGGGCGTGGTGCGTCGGCAAATGCATTGATAGCGTGCGTTGCCTGCTCCGGTGGACTTACAAAGGGCCGATCGGCCGTTGCCCCCACATTGCAAAGGCTCCTTTTTTATGTCTGCCCCGTTTAGACTTAGTTTCCGACGTATTCATGCGACCAAAGAAGTAGGTATAACGAGGGTATAACAATCGGGATTCTTTAGATACTGATTTGGAACTGTTACTTAACTTTTGTACTGGTTGGTACTAAGGCAGGTATATAATCACTTAACAGTTCTTAAAACGGGATTTTCCTGTTATAAAATAGTCTACAGCCTCTACATAATTCTAATTATAACATTGCAAATTATCTACCTATCCTATCCTATCATGAGTGCAACTGCACATTGTTAATGACATAATCAATTCACTTTAACGAGTAATTAGCAGCACTTAATGATATCCACGTAATCGATTAACGTGTTTAAAATGCAAAAGTGAATGCGGGTAGGAACCTAGGTTTGCCGATTTTTTTTACAAATGGGCTGACGATGCACCTCACTTCTCACATTTTATGTGCTTCGCAATATGAGTTTTCATCTGTTGATTCATCCTTACATACATATACACAAACAAGTACATATAAAACAAAGTCGCTATTTTTGTCTGTTTGTTTGTCTGTATGCTTAAATCTTTAAAACTACGCAACGGATTTTGATGCGGTTTTTTTTAATAGATAGAGTGATTCAAGAGGAAGGTTTTAGTATACAATTTGAACGACATCCACGCGGGTGAAGCCGCGGGCATCAGCTAGTAATTATTATAATAACGGCATGCCTAATATAAACCAATATAGGACAGGCGCCCCACTTACTCATCGCTTCAAAGAATCCTTTGTTTATATTTTACACATAAAACCCTCATCACTTGTGCCCTCTTTAAACGGCCACAGTATCCATTAGGATGGTAAACTTTAATTTATCTCAGAATAAATTAGGCGGATGAACTGCGATGAACGGTTCAGATCTGGGTATCCGGTCTTTGAACTCGAGAGCGGGATGCCGAGATTGTTTAATGACAACAAATAAAGCATCGGTGCACAGCTGTCGGGCGGCTGTCGGCTTGCACGCGAGGCGAGGGGGCCTCTATTATAGCGAAGGGCCGGCAGGTAGCCAACTCAATGTATATCATTTTTGTCTGCCTCCACATCCTTTATTACAACATTATGAATAGAACTGCGTTTACCTGAACCCTGGACTTATAGCGCGCTTTCATCTTTTGAGCGCTTGGGGAAAAAATGAAAAAAATGTACCTACGCCCAACTCATTGATATTCTAAATTATACCTATCGGAAGCTGATTACTATACCTAATTCCGCAATAACGACTGGCGATAAACGACAAAGTTTTGGCAAGTGAATGTACAGTAAGTCAGTAACGTGCCTGTTTAACACAGGACTTTCGCTGCTCAGTCAGTGAGCCTCAGTGTGTCGCGGGCGGTGTGTCAGTGCGGCTGATGTGTTATGGTAGTGCAGATGCTCACCTATATGCGCCAGGTCAATGATGGGGATCGCGCAGCGCGCAAGCAGGCTCTCCTCCTGCTGGGCCGCCATTGTCGTTGCTTGATACAACTGCTCTGATTTCCACGCGCCGATCGCTCGTTCAGTCAACACTCCTTATCACTCGACTCCCACAGTAATTAGCAATTAGCGAACGCGACACCGAAAGATAATTTTAAGGTAGAGAAACGATAGATAAGCACTTAATACACTGTAAGGATACAACGTAAACGTTAAAGTTTATTGAAGTTATGGATGGTCTTTTGATTATTCCTGGTATAGAAGCGTTCAGAACTCATTTGCATAACCTTGTAGTTCTTGCTCGAGGCGTTCGTCTTTCTGACGTAGCAGCAATAAGCTATACTGACTTGACACATTAAAAATTGGTTTCCGTTGCTTCTCTCAGAGTAAGTAACTTTGTGTTAAGGTTGTCCCGCGTGTGCGACCCGACGGCGTCGCGCGCCCCCCGTCCCTCACACAGCTGGCGAGTTTCGAATGTCTCTCGTCGAATAAGTGGCTCACCGTGTGCGATGAGCGTTACCCTGGCGTCCGATGTCGGCTCTCACTTGTATATCATCGCGCAGACTTTCGCAACCGAGTAGCGTGTCGAAACAGCTCTGCCTTGAGCACGCTGCCGTGTGGAGAAAGCGTATTGTGTGACGGGTGTGCGCGAGCGGCTCGGCGTCCAGAGTAACACTGACGAAGCCGAGTGGCGATACTGGCGAGGCGCTCGGGCGCTGCTGCGTCGGCGAGACTGACTCACGCGGCCCTTGATCGCGGCTCACTTCGCACCACACGGAGGGGCGGCGGCGTTGTCCTGTGGCGGTGGCCGGTGGGTGTCGGCGCCGTTCTACCGTCTGTGTCTATAACCTCGTCTCGTTTGCCATTCACTCATCTGACTTGTAGTAAATGTGGTTTGGATAACTTTGTTGTGAACAAACTGAACTCAATCTTATCTTCAAGAGATTAAGGTTCACACATTATGCAGTTGAATGACATAATTTATTGCATTATCATATCAGTGTCATCTATCATGTACCTACATGAATCATGAGAGTGATGCATATCAGTAATCACCCTAAAAATGCGGATTAATTGAATTTCTGAATGGTTTACAAGTTCAACAGTTTAATGAGACCATTAACGCCATCTATAGTACAACTTAAGTAACCAATACTGTGCTATAAGCGCCATCTATGTTCACTACAAACTTACAGCTAAAATAAAATAAAATCGCATTTAATTTTTTGTGGTTTATATAATTTCCAATTCTACTAGACTTGCCACTTGGAACCAGCACATCCACATCAATATAATAAAAAAAAGATAAATAATGTATAAAAAATATAGGACGCAAACCCTTAATAACACAAGTAAATATTTCAATCCACACTTTTGTTTTAAGTTGAATAATAAATAATTAAATGCTTTAATTTAAAGTGAGATTGTTTTATTTATATAGGGTTGGTAGCATTAATTTACAGTTGAGTGTTGCTTGTTCATTTGAGGCATCGTTCGAAGTACGAGGAGCCGACGTAGCCGCCCCGCATGGCTCGCTGAACATGCTGTTCGAACAGCCTCCTGTTGCTTTGAAGTTCATCCGCGGCCTCCTTGTTGAGAGGATCTTCGGGATTTGGTTCCTAAAAAACAAAAGGAAATCGTAAACAAATAACATGATTATGTTGTATGGTGTAGTTAGCTACTGTGAAGGCGACTGCTGAATGTAGAAGTCAAGGGTTCGATCTCTGGGTCGAGAAGCATAACTGGGTCTTTCTGTTACGAAATTCTGATTTACGGTAATGGCTTGTTTATCACATAGGACATAAACCATATTGACATTTTATGAACTCTAAACCCGCGTTTCCATTTTTAGCTATGAAAACATGTCTTGTAGTTGTATTAAACATGGAATAATGTCATATATAATGACATGCTGCGCCAACCCTAAATAAATTGGGATAAGGGCACGGGAATGATGATGATGATTGACGTTACCATTGTTTCAGTTCATTTGTTCAGTTTTTAATGATTATTTTAATAATATTAATTCATTATTTGGGACAACATAGAAACCATTTTTGTTTTTATTTGTATTTTAGGTGTAAGTCTTACAAGATAGTATTTAAATGGATACCTTGGCGTGCCCATGTGACACACAAAAATATCCAGGTTGATTACTTACATAATTATCCAGTATTTTTTTTCTTTAATTTTTTTTTATTATAAATGGGCTTGCTCTTGACTTCAATTTTGCCCTAAGGGCAGAGATGATGTCGACGATGGAACGAGCTTACCCAGTAAAAGCCTGTTTACTCGCGACTTAAACAGATTAGGGTTATATGAACTCGGAAAAACCGACGCAGGCAGGGAATTCCACTCCTTGGCTGTGCGCATAATAAAGGACCCAGCAAAGCGCTTCGTTCGAATGTGTGGAATGTCGACTAGGTATCGGTTATACCCTGCAGTACGTCTAGTCTCCCGATGGAAGAAGGGAGATGGTGGGATCAGCTCGTGGAGCTCTTGCGCACACTCTCCGAAGTACAGTCTGTAGAAGACCGACAGACATGCGACTTTGCGACGGTGGGCCAGGCTATGTAGCTTGATAACCAGCTTATCGCCACCAATTAGCCTCCTGGCTCTGCGCTCTACAGAGTCAAGTGTGGCAAGCTGGTATTTGGCTGAGCCATCCCAGCAAAGGTGACAGCAATACTCCATGCCAGACCGGACTTGAGCTTTATATAATACTGAAAGCTGTCCAGGCTTGAAGTACCGCTTAACCTTGTTTAGGATGCCCAGCTTTTTTGCCGCAGTTTGAGCTTTCGACTCGATGTAGGCGCCGAAGTTCAGATTCGCGCTCAACTTCGTGCCAAGAAGCTCGAGACTGTCAGTAACTTGTACAGACGCACTCCGGAAAGTAGGGGCCAGATTAAACGGACTCCTTTTTGCGGTGAACAGACACACTTGCGTTTTGGTGGCGTTGAAATCTACCAGATTTTTGTTACCCCACTCGGAGACAAGTCTTAAGGCTGAATTCGTTCGCTCTACCATGGCCTCTCTTAATGAACGTACCCTCATCACCACTGGCTTTTGCGCTGGATGTATAACTCTCCATGACAGTGCTGTCATCTGCGTACCCAACAATACCAGGAACAAGGAGGTCATTGATGTGCAGCAGGAAAAGTGTCGCGGAGAGAACAGACCCCTGAGGAACTCCGGCATCGATAGCCATAAGGTCAGAGGAGCAGCCATCAATGACCACTCGGATCGACCGTTCACTCAAGAAGTCAGATATCCAGCAGCAAAAGTCAGTGGGAATGCCGTATGCCGGAAGTTTGCTCAACAAACTTGCGTGCCAAACCCTGTCGAAAGCCTTCGAGATGTCCAGCGACACGGCAAGGGCCTCACCGTGTTTCTCGATGGCCTCGCCCCAGCAGTGCGTAGCTAACACCAGAAGATCCCCAGGTGACCGTCCCCGGCGAAAACCATACTGACGGTCGCTGAGTAGGCCGTTCGCTTCAAGGTGCGCCAGCAGCTTACCGTTGAGTACCCTTTCCATTACTTTACAAAGTATGGAGGTGATGGCGATTGGTCGATAATTACAGGGGTCGGCACGACTACCCTTCTTGGGTACTGGTTGTACATTAGCAACCTTCCAGGAGTTCGGCACCGTTCTGGTTTTGAGAGAGAGGCGGTACAAGCGTGTCAACACAGGAGACAACTCAGGCGCACAGTTCCTTAAGACCCTTGCTGGTATGCCGTCCGGACCGCTAGCCTTATTCACGTCTAGGCTCTGAAGTACTCTACGAACCTCTTTCAAGTGTATTGTGATCTCCGGCATCGAAGAATCACAGCGAGGAATTGTTGGTGGCTGTTTAGACCCAGTATCTAGACGCGAATTGCTCGCAAACAGAGATGCAAATAAATTTGCCTTCTCGGTAGCGGAGTGAGCCAGCGACCCATCCGGTTTTTGCAGGGGGGGTAGTGAGGACCGGCAGAAATTAGATTCGACCGATTTTGATAGGGACCAAAACTGTTTACTGCCAGAAGGGTAGGACGCCAGTTTAGCCCCTATGCGACTGACGTGGTCGAAACGCCATTCAATCATTTAATTTTGTTTGCTAAAAAAAAATCGTATTTGTAGGTATATTTCATCATCATACTCCTGCCCTGATCCAGATTTATGTTCATCCACTTTAACACCAATTCAAGGATGCATGACATCACTTAACAAATTATAGCCCCATTTAAAATTATCAATGTTCATTTGAATTGATTAGTCATTGTCTTTTATCTGTACTAGCCAATTTTGTCAAGTGTTAATTATGCTGTTTACTATTGTGTAACAAGATCTATGTCTTTGGCAAAGGAGATTAGGATTGATAGAGCGGCTGGAGAGAGATTTGAGATTTAAGCAGGCGAGAATATCAGAAAAGTATGGCCTATGTAATACACAAGTTTTGTTTTTTAATTCTTTAAGTTTTACTATTCCCAAAAATAAAATCATGGTATTTATAAAATATTTATAATAAATGGTGATTATTCCAGCTACATTGTTTTCATCATCTTCCTGCCCTTACTCCATGCTATTATTATTCTTCTTTTATTGGTTAAAAAATATATTTAAAAGGTGTGTTTCAAGAATAAGCACCATAGATACTAATGGTTGCTATGTATAACCAGCTCGGAATAGACAGATAACTTAATACAAACTCTGGTTTTACTTTTACTAGGATCAAAATTCAAACATAAATAATAAGTCCACAACCATGAGTAATACAATGAGCAGGTATTAGTAGCATTATGAGTCATTTTCATATCTATTGCATGGTAAACTGCAGACAAAATTAAAATGAGGCCAAAAGAAAAGGAAAAAAATAAGGATTAGTGGCATTTTGATACCAATGGTTGTTTTTTGAATGTGTGAACACAGTAGGCCTTGTGGATTCCTAGGACATTTTATATCCATTTGTTTCCTGTGTAGCCCTGTAGCTGTGTAGACAAATAACTACAAGTATATTGAAGAAATCCTTACATACAAAACTAAATAAAATACATTTAAGATAATAATATACATTAACACAAGAACCTGCTGTCTGGTACAGATAAACAATTTCAACAAATCAAAGAGAAATTGATTTCTCACGTTCTTTGTATTGTCAGTGTGACAACATGGTAACATCCATGAGCAAAACACACACTTAGAATTTTGATTTGTAGGTTACACCTGCCCAATTTACAATACTGTATAAGCATAGTACATACCAAGAATAAATACTGGAGTCCATAAACTATAGAGTTGACAGTAAGCACAGGTTTCCAGTCTTCTCTTAAGATGTTGAGACACACATTGCCTTCCAGGTCTATGTTTGGATGGTACACCGCTGTTTCACACTTCACCTTAGGCGGCTCATGAGGATAGTTTGGTCCTACCTATAAAATGAACAGAGGATATTTTCATAATCATACTATTTATTCAAACAGGTTTTGGAGAGCTAAAGGGCAGTCAAATTGGATTTATGTTTAACATTTTACTATGAACCCATTTTTTTCATAACCTATGGGCATAATTGCTAGCATTCAGGTTTTAATTCCATCATGAAGTGTGTAGGTAACCAATTGTGACTAATGTTTTGTAAATCATGAAATGGAACTAAAGTTTGTATTATCCAATAAAATCTTATTCTTTACAGACGAGCTGTTAACATTACCTTAAAACTAAATACAAATCTTCCTCCTCTATAGAATCCTTCATCAGGGCATATGATTAGTTTGAAATTAAGTAAGTCATCTGGATCTGGAAACTCTGTGTTGCATGTCTTGGGCAAATTCAATTCATTCAAATCTGAAAATAAAACATTTCAAGTTATATTATGCGAAAATGTAAACACTATTTCATAAAGTACAGTTGTAAAAATTTGCCTCAGGATTTATTAAGGAAGACATTGAGAAATGTTTTCAGCGCTTTTACAGACCTACCCTTACCTTATTTAAAATTCATTGATTGCCGAAGACAGGCTATTGCAAGCTTGTCCGTTTTGATTCTTCAAAGCACAATTAAAATAACAATGAGTACACAACGCGTAAATTGTTCTATTTTCTGAACTTTACCTTTTGTGATCCGCAACTGAGCGGCTGACGCTTTTTTCTGTGAACCTCCTGCTCTTGCTGAGCCTTCCTCATCTTTCTTTTGTTGTTTTAATGAAAACAGTTTAATCATTGTCCTAACTAATCGATAAAATAGAAATTATTAGAAATAAAACCACGGTCCACGATCTATTTTGACAGCTTTAATTTTTGTACGAAACTTCAATTTAAGCAGATTGCAATTTGTAAATATTAAATATCTTTTATTTTATTGGCAAACCCAACCAAAAAAAGAATCTTGTTTGACGTATCAGCGTCCAACGAATCCAAGTAGAATTTTTACATCCACAGAATGCCAAGAAATGAACATAATAGAACTAAAATAAGTTAAATTATTTTTGTGATGTTCCGTAGTTTTACCTGACTGCGGTGAAGCCCAAAAGGAGGGCTATGTGTGTTTTTGACGTGTATGTATGTATGTACATAGTATGTCCGTTTCTTTGTTCCCTCGTAACTCCTAACGGATGAAGGGATTTGAATGAATTATACATCGTTAGATTCGTCTTGATGGCGCGAGTGTTAAAGGGTACATTAAATCATGCATTAAATGCGGCGGATTTTGAGGGCCAAATCGCAGAGTTCAAAAAAAATCCAATACCAACGAGTAGGGTATCAAAGTAAGGGTTTTAAAAGGAGATTACGAAAATATAATTATATATGATACTTAAATGTTTAAAAGAAATTCAAAGTGACAAATCCTATATACAAACACAAAAGTTAAAATTCTTCGCAGATGGCGAAGAATTTTACGCGACCAACGAAAGAACAAACACATAAGAACTAAAAATTGGAAATAAAAAAAAAATAGTTAAAAAACTGAAAAGCAAATAAAAAGCACATTTTAAATTAAACAAAACTTGGAAGCAGGCGGGCGGGGTTCATTTGAATATTAAATTATGAAATGAAAAAAATAGAACTAAAAAATAGAACCCCGCCTGCTTCCAAGTTTTGTTTAATTTAAAATGTGCTTGTTTTTTGCTTTTCAGTTTTATTTTTTTGAAAAAAAGAAAGAAAGAAAAAATATTTATTGTCGCAGAAATATGAAAAAAAAAAACAGTAAACACACAACTTACAACTAAAAAAAATAAGTAAAAATAGGTACAAAAAGAAAAAACAAAAGTTTGAGTTTACATAAAATAAAAGATAATAAAAACAACTGCGACAAATAGGTTACCACTCAGCATGGTGCTGTGCTATGGGGACCCACAGCACAGCGCTGGTTTTCAGTTAATTATTTTTATGTTATTACCACAGTGTTAATTTATTCATTTTTGAAATGGATTTGGTGCGATTTGGTGTATTGACTCTGGTTTAGGTTTTTTTTTTTTAATTTGTGGCTATGCCACTGGCTTGGTTACAGGACCTTTAAGCCAACTTAGGTTGCCTAGCCTAGGGTTAAACATCTAACGTCCTTGTTAATGAAAGGTAATTTAAAGTAACCATTAATTGTTTGTAACTTTATTTTCTTAAATAAAACACGTACAGTGTTAGCGTACTTGATCTTAGCCTGTTCTTTCTGTTCTGTGCTCTTAGCTATACTATCTATGGCATTCTGTAAATGAGAATTTAGATTTGTTGTGGCAACCCTGTCTGGATAATTTGTCAAACAATTTTTCGTTTCGATGTGTCGTTCGTTTCGTTGTGTAGTATTTCTTTGCGATAAATGAGAATGCTGTAAGACTGTCGTTTTTTATTTTCAGTATGGTTATCGTATACTTTCCTCATGTAACTGCAATATTATCTGAGCTCAAGCTATAATAAAATATTGTTTGTGCTACCATACTTGATACAAGATGGCAAGTCCAACTGAGGATGTGATAGAATTGGGGTCTTCGGACGACGAAGCAGAACCGGCACCGAAAAAGGTATGAAATTATAAAATTGTTGTATATAATCTATCGAGTACTGTACACTATCATATTTTTGACTTTAACAAGCACTGAAATAATTAATTTTCAGGGGACAAAATTTGGTTTGTTTACTATCCAGATTATTTTACTTACTGAAATGTTTTGTTTCAGAGTAAACCAATGCCAAACGCTATGGTGTGCATTCCAAGAAAGATACATGAAGTTACAGTAAGGCCTTCTAAACTAAATTCAGTAAAATCACTACCTGCAACAAAAGCATTAACTACAGTAAAAACAGCACCTACAAAAGTGTCTGCAGTAAAACTACCTAAAGGAGTATCTATAGTGAAAAGTAGTTTGTCAAAAGAAGTTACCATAGTAAAATCAACACCCGTGGCAAAACAAAAACAAACATTATCAAAAACTTCAAGTATGGTATCTAATCCATTTGCAAGCAAAATTATCAATGGCAAATCTGTACAAAAGAATGTTGTGAAACCACATCTAACAATGATAAAACCGATAAGAATCCAAAAACCCTCTACATCTGTACCTAATGTTTTTTATAACAAACAGCAAACATCAAAAAAGTCAAATATGAATGCTATTATTGCTTCAGAAATGCCATCCATTACAATGCCTATCAACAAATCTCTGAATAATTTACCCTCAAGCATTACTGTGAAGAAAACTACTCAAGTCTCTAAGCCCCAGCCTATAATATTTATGAAAACTGCAAATCAAATTATGAAGCCCCGATTGAATTTGAAACAAGTGAATGTTGTCCAAACTGTGGAATTAGATGATGATGAAGGATCTACTTGCACTCCTCCGGCTTGGTATATAAGACCTGAAGAGCAAACAGAAGAACGTACCTTAGAGCAAGAAAATAATGCAGAACCACAGCCCCCCACCATGATTGAAATTACTATAGAAGACAGTCCCATAAAACCTGTACTGAATAAAAGGACTTGTGAAATAGGGGCTGAACTAGCTATCACCATAGATGACAGCCCTGTTAAGGCAACTGCTGATAAGAATGCATCACCTAGTGGCAGCGATGATGAAGCAACTAGCACAAAAGAACGTAACAGTAAGAAAAAATTGGAGTATCCCAAAGAGGATGTAAATGAGAATAGCAAAACTGTGGAAATAGAAATAGATTTTCCGTATGAAGTTAGTATAGAAACAAACACTAAGGAAAAATATAAAGTTGATGATGTTCAAGAAGTTAGTATTGTTAGTGTGCAAGATCCAGAGCCAAGTAAGAAAGATGAGGGTGCAGAGCAAATCACACAAAAGACTAACTACACAACATCAGAACATAACAAAATGGAGATTCCAAGTGGTAGTGGCACAAGTGAATTTCATTCTGTGTACCAACAATTCATTGATACTTGTTTTCAACTGGAAAACTCTGAAGACATGAAGAAAATAGTAGATAAAAAAATCAAAGGATATTATAGACAAGTTCCAAAAGAGTATTCAGAATCTGAGGAGTTTGTTGACATGGTTGCAAGTAAAATAGTTGGTATGAAGGCTAGCCCTGAAAAGATGTATTTGTATATAAAGGATATTGTTGATGAATTAAATCTGCAAAGAAAGTTTGCCAAATCACAGATATTAAATACAGAGACCGAAAAGGAAGGTATGTATAATTTTCTATACTGCTACTATAAAATAAGACAAATCAGAATTGTTGGTTGTCTGGTGGTGAGATGGGCAGATGATTGTTGCCATTTTAGGTAAATCTTGGAAGTTGACACAGGAACTTGAAAATTGGCATATGCCTATCCCAGAAGTGGGTGCTGATGATGTTAAACTGTCTAACTGCTAGTGATCATTGTAGTAAATTTCTCACATTTTAATTAACTAGTATTACAATAATATTTTAATTGAATGCCTTTTCTGAACACATAAATCACCTCATTGTTTTTATTTTTTTCTTCAGAGACACAACAGTTTGCTTTTGCAGAAGATAAAGAATATGATTCAAAACGCCAAAGACAGATACGTAAGCTAGAGAAGACTATAAAGAAACTGCACAGAGCTATTCAGAAACTAGAAGACCAAGAGGTTGATTTTGATGATGAAGATGATTCTGTTTATTTATTAACTGAAAGGTACTAAAACAACTATACCAGTTCACTTGTAAACATTTCCTCACATGTAGAGCATCTAACTAAATTTGCCTTATTTCATTGTGGGTATGTTTTCAAACTAACAAAGCGACCCTTTTAATTCAAACAAAGGTTGCGGGGCACAGCTTTTATTTTATAAAATACTGAATATCCAAAAATTGTTACTATTCTATTAGCCATAGTCTGTTACTATATAGATTATCTGAATATTTAAATCTCTGAGAAATAAACAGATTAATAGATTAATACTATTGTATTCACAAAATTTCGCAATTTTCAATCCTATCTAATTCGGGGGGCACGGCAGTGCCCCCGCCGAGTCGAGCGCGAAGCAAACACTGCCGTACCATCCTTTACTGGAACCATTTCGCCGCATTTTCAGGCCCCTATTTGAGAACCTCTGGATAAGACCAGAACGCTGAAATTTTCGTCATCCAGTAAGCTATAAAATCACACTTAAAATAAAAAGTTTCAAGTCTGTAGGTCATTTAGTTCCGAAGTTATCGAAAGCAAAGTTTCGCATTTATGACACTCACTCACTCATGATCATCGAAATAGAACTAGTACTTCCCATAAACTCAGGGAGCTGAAATTTGGTACATAGTGAGGGTTTATTGGCTAAATAAAGGGAAAACTATAAAAAATAGGATAATCGAAAATTAAAAAAAAAAAAAAAAACTACTACAAAAAAAAATGGTTTTAAATAAGAAAATCTAATAAAATAAATCAATATGCCGCCCGCCCACGTTTCTACAAAAAGAAGTGAAATCCCAACAAAAACATTCTGTAAAAAACTAGCCAAGTCTCGATGGAGCTGCTTGTTTATCTCTAAAAAGTAATAAAATCTAGACAAAGTCGAGCCAAGTCTAAGGTTCCTTATTGCGATTTCTTTATTATTATAGTTAATGTTGTGTGACTTGGCCGGTAGTTACAACAGATATAACATTATGTGTAAGCAAAATTGACTTGTACTCACTAACATATAAAGAATGTTCAACGGCCAAGTCACACAACATTAACTATAATAATGAAGAAATCGCAGTAAGGAACCTTAGACTTGGCTCGACTTTGTCTAGTTTTCATTACTTTTTAGAGATAAACAAGCAGCTCCATCGAGACTTGGCTAGTTTTTTACAGAATATTTTTGTTGGGTTTCCTTTTCCTGTAATGCTGAACTACTATTAACCAAGCAACTTTTATTAGAGCAATACTTTTTATATGTTACGCCTTTGGTATCTATGTTTAGCACTCAGTCTTTAATACTAATTTGAATATAAGGTATTGGTGGCAAGTAAAATATACAAGAAACTTTATGTTGGTCCAGTTCTGATAAAGTTTATAATCTTTGATGATTGGACCAATTCGGCTACAAAAGTGCAATACTTAATTAGTTCAGTCTCAGATAATTAACCTGCAGTGAATGTGGTTCTTCACTAAATTGTGTACTACAATTTTGTGATTGACCATGCAAACAAATATAATTTTTTATTCTTTTTTTCTGTATAGGTATAAAGAACGAATGGTACGGGTTTACGCGAAGTTTTGTCAACTGACAAATACAAAAATGCCCTCAGAGCCACGTATTGTAATAGACGCGCGGCCAGGTCAACAAACCGGGCCTGCAAAACGTCTTGAAAAATGGATTAATAAGAAGGTCCCAATTGGCTCACCACTGCCTTTCCCAGACTTTCACGATGTTCTCCGATGTGTTAGAGACGCGAATGATGAAGATAAGCTGGGCTGGAATGAAGCTGACATTGTGGAAGAAGGTAATCATTTATTATTTTTATTTATCTTCGGGGACGCCGGCAGACACCAGACGGGCGATCAGTCCTTTCGTTGTGGATTATTTCGCCCAGAAGGTAATCATACTCATATCTACACTTCTACACTAATATTATAAAGAGGAAAGATTTGTACCTATTTTTGTATGTTTGTAATGAATAGGCTCAAAAAGTACTGGGCCGATTTCAAAAATGCTTTCACCCTTGGAAAGTTACATTCACCCTGAGTAACATAGGCTACTTTTTATCCCTGTATTCCCACGGGAACGGGATCTACGCGGGTGAAACCGCGGGACGTCCGCTAGTTATAAATAAGAAAGTAACTTTGCCGGTTTCCTTTTTGACTTCTTAACAGCTGAACAACAATTTTTGGATTTGATAGAACTTTTATCATGGTTTCTCAAATAATTTCATTCATCGATGTGGATGAAGTCATCATATATAAATAAATATAAATAAAAATGTTTATTGTTTCAAAAGTTACATAGTATACATGAGTTGAGACATATATATATATATTATCATCAAATATCTCAATACCGTGACACTTTGGGGTACCATGTTACATGATATTTTTTGTTCGTCTAGCTAGGTGTCCTCTACCCATACATACTAATTTCCGTAATTTAAAAGAAAAACAAATTGTCGGTAGGTTGATATGCCAGCTTCCATACAAAAAAGTTCAAACGCCTTTGATGTTAGAATAATACTAATTAAAAAAAAAACTTATTTATTTATTAGCTCGGGACTTATTTACGAGATGTGGCAAGAAACTTCAAAGGCGGAGACAAGAGAATGAATGGAGACTAGCAGCTTCAAGAATTGCCTTAGAAGTAGATCCCGCGGAAAACAATGAGCAGCTGAAAGGCCAGCTTGAAGCAAATAAGAAGATAGCAGCCGCTAAGGAGACTGAAATATTTAATAAGTAAGTGTTGTGTTGTGTTCTTAAAATAATAAACTTATTCTTTGCTAATTAATATACTATAAGTTTCAGAAGTGGAAATTTATTTAAAAAAAACAATTAACAACAAAAAAACCATTTTTACTTTATAATTGACTCAAATTACAACCAGCACAATTTACTTACAGTCCAGTAAGTCTTAAAATTAACACAACAAAACACAAACTCACTTTATGATTTTTACGACAAACTAAACTCAAAATGGCTTACGTAACATTACAATTGACTTATGAATCTAACGTCCGTCCAGTCCAAGCGTCGAGCAGCAAAAAAGGGCGTTCTACCCGCAGCGCCTTGTTTTTATAAGCGAGGCGAGTATGACGTAACGCGAGCATTCTCCTTACACGGCCTCTCCTGACGAAGTGTCGTCCTCGACACAAGCTCTTGGACTGGCCCCGCTAGGACCCGCGATGGGAGACGTCGGCACTTCGACCTCCACTTCGCCCGCTCTGGCAGAAGCGACGGGTTGACCGCAGTAGAGGACCCCGTTCGTTCAGAGTCGTCATCAGTATCTTCATCTGAAAACAAGATCTTGTTAGAAGCTATCCAAGCAATTTGTGTAAAAGCGTTCAACCTCTCACGAAGTTCCATTCATTTTCAGCCAACTAATTCATTCATCGTTCTCTCAAATAGTTCATAAGTTTGAATAGACACACACATCCATCTTTCTCAAAACATTTATAAAAATAAAGCCAAGGCATTGTCCTGTACGTATCCAGCGCGTAAGAGGCGGTTTCTATGCTGCCGTCTTGCTGACGGTGACCGCAGCTGCGACCACGACCAGCGTTCAGCTCTCACCACCTGCAACATGGTCTGACAACCTGCAGACCCGCTTGACACGCAGACCGTATTCATACGTGCAAGCCGCTTAACACGCAGACCGTATTCATACGTGTAAGCTGACTCATACACTGACCGCAATCATGTGTACAAGCCCACTCGATACGCAGACCGTATTCATACGCACGAGTTCTCTCAACACGCAGACCGTATTCATACGTGTGAGACCACAAATTGACCACACATGGCCAAATTTATGCGGCCACCAGTGACTCAGCAACAGGTGCCATCACAACCGGCGACACACGCGCCTGCTACCAGCGGCACCGCAGTACAGCACAGCAGCCAAAGCTCAAAGAACGTGGCACACGTTTCTGGGCACCACTGTCCTCAGATCCATCTCTCACAACCAGATCTGCAAACACATGGAAGTGAACACATGAGCAAATAAATAACATGACCACTATGGTTTGAAGCCTATTCAAAGCGAAGTAATTTCATAAGTTAGAGTCCATAAATTTGACCAGTGTTCCAGGCGCAAGCGTGCACTCAAGCGACAGCAACAAAGACCACCAATAGTGATTTTTAAAATTGAAACAGCTTCAAACCAAAGAGATTCAATGCATCGCTAATGATTTTGTGACACACCGCGTCATTGAGACTGAAGCCCAAAACTTCCACATGTCTCCACTATGACCGCGGAGCAGAGCAGAGCAGACGCCCAAACGTTTGCATGCTCACGACAAATAAGTAGCAGTAGTCCTGCAGCGACGCGCTTGACCAAGCCAGGTCGCGCCAGTAGCCGGGGCCATGCGCTCAACCGCGCCAGTAGCCGGGGCCATGCGCTCAACCGCGCCAGCAGGGCGCGCTAGCACCGTGGTGTGCCACGCACAACTGCGCCAGTAGGGCGCGCTGGCACCGTGGTGTGCCACGCACAACTGCGCCAGTAGGGCGCGCTGGCACCGTGGTGTGCCACGCACAACTGCGCCAGTAGGGCGCGCTGGCACCGTGGTGTGCCACGCACAACTGCGCCAGTAGGGCGCGCGGGCACCGTGGTGTGCCACGCACAACTGCGCCAGTAGGGCGCGCTGGCACCGTGGTGTGCCACGCACAACTGCGCCAGTAGGGCGCGCTGGCACCGTGGTGTGCCACGCACAACTGCGCCAGTAGGGCGCGCTGGCACCTTGGTGTGCCACGCACAACTGCGCCAGTAGGGCGCGCTGGCACCGTGATGTGCCACGCACAACTGCGCCAGTAGGGCGCGCTGGCACCGTGGTGTGCCACGCACAACTGCGCCAGTAGGGCGCGCTGGCACCGTGGTGTGCCACGCACAACTGCGCCAGTAGGGCGCGCTGGCACCGTGGTGTGCCACGCACAACTGCGCCAGTAGGGCGCGCGAGCACCGTGGTGTGCCACGCACAACTGCGCCAGTAGGGCGCGCTGGCACCGTGGTGTGCCACGCACAACTGCGCCAGTAGGGCGCGCTGGCACCGTGGTGTGCCACGCACAACTGCGCCAGTAGGGCGCGCTGGCACCGTGGTGTGCCACGCACAACTGCGCCAGTAGGGCGCGCTGGCACCGTGGTGTGCCACGCACAACTGCGCCAGTAGGGCGCGCTGGCACCGTGGTGTGCCACGCACAACTGCGCCAGTAGGGCGCGCTGGCACCGTGGTGTGCCACGCACAACTGCGCCAGTAGGGCGCGCTGGCACCGTGGTGTGCCACGCACAACTGCGCCAGTAGGGCGCGCTGGCACCGTGGTGTGCCACGCACAACTGCGCCAGTAGGGCGCGCTGGCACCGTGGTGTGCCACGCACAACTGCGCCAGTAGGGCGCGCTGTCAGCGTGCAGCGACGCGCTCGGCATCGCCAGTAGGGCGCGCAGTCAGCCTGCATTGACATGCTCGGCAACGTTAATAAGGCACACAGGCGCGCGGCGGCGGCCTGCGGCCACATGCACGTTAATGGCGTCACCGTTGCGCAGCCCTGGCAACCACTGCTATGAGACCAGGCAGCGTTGCGTTGCATATCACACGCCACACGTTCTTATGTAATGGTTACTCTGCAAAGAGACAAATCTACGACAGAATTTTGTTCCACTCGGTCACTCCTGACCAAACATCAATTAGGTCCCACTCTTTTTGATAAAATCAAACGTGGCCAAACTGGAAATTATCAAAAATACAACAATCAACCACCCTGGGTCATGTAACATAGTCGTTCAAATCAATCTTAAAAACATTATTGCGTCAAAACAAATGCCAGGTTCACAAAAATCTTCGAGTAAAACCACAGATCTCTAACTGACTAGTAAACAAGTCGATCACTATTTGACTTCACACTAAGGTCTTTCCAGACCCTGACCTCAACCAGAGCTAAACGCGCATCGCACACACAGTCGACTTGAGTTTCCTCAAAAAAACTCCAATTTCAACCGAGCCACGACTACGCAATAACTACTGGTACGGTCGAACACAGTACAGCCGATAGAAACCTATTCGACTTTCTACCTCGACTTAACTTCATCAAAACCTTATGAACATCGACTGGTACGTGACCCGTTGGCTTCTTCCTTAGCCAATCATGTGTCTTAGGCACCTTCTTTAATAAAGCAAGACTACAGTGAACCTGTATACGGCCTACGTCTTCACACTAAAAACAAGTCAACTGATCATATTGCGTAGGGGTTTGAGTTTACGCAGATCATGATTATTTGAGTTTGATGTGCAAACAACTGCACTTTTGGGTTTCAAATATACAGAAAACAAGACTTGACTGTATTTTGTTTTGTTCATAATTGCGGCTTTTATTTAAGCATCAGATATACCACAAATCACAACGTTGCCCCACACTAGCAATTTCTCCTGTGTCGTGGGTACTTTCACAAATATTTAAACTCACATACACAAATACCAAGACCCGGAAAAACTATCTGTACGCCATACAAAAGGTTGTTCCGTGCGGGAATCGAACCAACGACAGTCCCTTGACGATATTCAACCGCATCAAGGACTTTCAGGCATAGCCTGCATGTGTGGTACATTTATTCGAATTCGTACTCATAACGTCATATAGCACAGTGGCCATATCAACTTCACGCAGACACTGACCAAAATTCGGGTTTAAAATTAGTCCACGTACTGTTGTTGGTCACTCAATCTTTAAGCCTCGTCTTAGCACCACCATGTAAACAACCACCAATGCGTCCGAGGCATTGCCAATTGCCCCAGTGACTTAATAAACACACACACACAACATAACATCACGCCTGCAATCCCCAAAGGGTAAGGCAGAGGTACCCAGTATACCCACATTTCGCCAGTTATGTTAACTCCTATGTAATAGGGGCGAGCCTATTGCCACCAACCAAAAGCATAAATCCAGACAATAAAACTTTGCCCGACCCGGGAATCGAACCCAGAACCTTCATGCTCAGCAGTCGCGCTTGCGACCACAAGACCAACGAATTATAACAATGGTTCGACCTTACTTGTATCAGGGACGAAAGTAAACCCACTATTCTTCTAGGTAGAACTCGTTTGAACCGGCGGTGAAGGAGTAAGTGTGCGTTTTCTATTGCCAATGCTGCAATGTCGCTACGCGAACGACCTACGCGTATCGCGCCTATCCCTACTACACGATTGGTGCCTTTCGGGACTATAAAAATCATGCCAATCTCGATTACGCAAGCCATCTCATGGAGTACGACGACTACTACTCGAATCGCGGTACGATCTACCACTATTGCGATCAATGACCCACGGGATCGACGTCGCTTGCGCACCCGTGACTTAATCCCGAGTACGTGACCGTTTGTCGCGAGTATGCGGCTTTTCACGCCCCATTATCACAAGAAAATCGGGATTAAATCAGACAAACAACTAAAACAGGTCAGACAATCGAATAAAAAGAAAAATAATAAAGTGGGTAGTTGCAAAATAAAATTTAAAAGTAAAAGAACGGCTTTTCTGTTCAAAACAATTTTCAGCTACGAGACTTCGTCTAAGTGGGCCTAAAAAGTCCTTTATCCCACTTCTGATATAAGTTTCAGAAGTGGAAATTTATTTAAAAAAAACAATTAACAACAAAAAAACCATTTTTACTTTATAATTGACTCAAATTACAACCAGCACAATTTACTTACAGTCCAGTAAGTCTTAAAATTAACACAACAAAACACAAACTCACTTTATGATTTTTACGACAAACTAAACTCAAAATGGCTTACGTAACATTACAATTGACTTATGAATCTAACGTCCGTCCAGTCCAAGCGTCGAGCAGCAAAAAAGGGCGTTCTACCCGCAGCGCCTTGTTTTTATAAGCGAGGCGAGTATGACGTAACGCGAGCATTCTCCTTACAATACTAAAAAAGTTATTATTAACTATTAATACCCTCTTTTAAATCTGCCACATATCGTCGTGCATTAGCTAGTGATGCTGATCTATTATATTATTATAAAATTATTACAGGTTTGCAGACAGACAGAAGCAACTCAAGTTAGAAGCTATAGAGATTGGAGATAAGGAAGCTGAAGAATCTCCTGTCGAGAGTGAAGAAGAAGAAGCCAATGATGATAGTGTTTCATTAAAAAACAAAGGCAAAAGAAAGGAAAGGCTGAGAAGACTACTACAGGATATATCGAAAGGGCCAAGTGACGAAAAAGAAATCGACCCTTCGAAAGAACCAGAGATTGAGGCAGATACTAAAAAATCTGAAATCAATGAGGAAAAATTAGTAATTAAAGAAAATGATGCTAAAAATTCAGAAAATGATGCTAAAGATAAAGAAAATGATGCTAAAGATACAGAAAATAAAGAAAATGATGCTAAAGATACAGAAAATAAAAAAAATGATGCTAAAGATACAGAAAATAAAGAAAATGATGCTAAAGATACAGAAAATAAAAACGATTCTGGTGAAATCTTAGCGAAATCTAAAAGTAATGACAAAGAAACTACAGAGACACTTTCTCTTAGCAGTGATGGCTCTAATGATTTAGAGTCCGACATAGATGAGCTCCATCTACTGCAGAAATTGCACTCAGGTGATGGAGCAGAAAGTTCAACACTTGAGTCCTCTGATTCTGATAGTCCCATAGCTATTTCTGACTCAGATGAATCTGATAGTGACACTAATATAAAACAATGTGATATTATCAGCATTGAAAATTCAAGTTATTCAGAAAGTGAGGTTGATAAAGTGGATAGTATACCTGTTGATACCAGAAGTCCAGACCAACAGCCAAACAATAATACTGAAGTGCCAGCCATTGAATTTGATATACCAATTTCGAAAGGACAGTCAAACAATGAAAGTGAAGTGCCTGTTGTTGAAGGCATGGAAATAGACTGCTCCGGTGTCTTAGAAACATCCCATACAAATGATCTTTCGGACAAAGACAGCTCAAATTACGATTTTAAAAAGGTGAACAGTAAATCAAACAACAACGAATATAGTGAGCCAGTTGAAAATATTTTACTTGCGTCATCAGATGAAGAAACTTGCGGCAGTCAAGAAGCGGGGCCATCCTCTACTGAAAGTGTGTGCATTAATCTTAGAGATGATCTCATTTCAATTGATGAAACAATTGTAGGCAGTGTTGTTGATGAATCCGAAAAAGAGTCGGCTGAAAAAGAGTCAAGTGTAATAGTACCTGAAAAGGTAAGTGCAGAGAAACTTAGTGTAATAGAAAATAATACTAATGATGATCACATTAAAGAAGACAATAAAGTCAAAGAGAGTACCACTGAACCTATATCTATAGAATCATCACAAGAAGCACCAAGTCCATCAAAGGATGTGTTTGCTCAGACTGTTGTATCTGATGATACCAAAACTGCTGATACTGTTACGAAAATGGATGTTGATGAAGTCGACGAAAAATTGGAGAAAAATTCAGAAGGCAGTTTACCACCAGTGTTAATTTCATAAACTCGATGTCTATAATAAACAAAACCTTTGGTTTCAAACAATTCAAGTTACAAAATAACATGGTTGCAAAACATTCCTATTTCTGATGTAAATCTGAAACTTTCTAGTTGCAAAATATCAAACAATCAAGTTACAAAATAATCAAGTCTCAAAACATCCATGTCTCATTAATATTGTATGAGTGGATGTGTAATGTAATATTATATTAAAAGTCACAAAATTTAATTTTTTATGTAAATAAATGTATTTTTTCCATAACTGAGATATAATATAAGTAGTATTAAATGCTATGAAATATATGTAGTTTTAATACCGCGAGACATATATCCAGGTCTGAAAGCAGGACACAAATCCCACCGTCATGCATATGCACATGCACAAATGGGCCCACCCTCCCGCCCTCATGCATATGCACACATACAAAACAAGTGTGAAATAATTAGCATGCCATGCAATCAAACCTATACTCGACACGTGTTTCGCCCCTCCACGGGGCATCCTCAGGAGTTGTTGACTCGTCGAGCGTTCGAGCTCGAACGCTCGACATGACACTTTTTACTCACTTTTTTTCACTTTTTTATGCATGACGGTGGGATTTGTGTCCTGCTTTCAGACCTGGATATATGTCTCGCGGTATTAAAACTACATATATTTCATAGCATTTAATGTCATGGATTTCCGCAAAGTAACGCCTGATTCCATAACTTATATAAGTAGTAGTAAACAGTATTTTTTTTAATTTTGCAAGTTGATCGTCTGGGATGTATGTAGATATTTTGCACTTTGGAAGTTTTAAGATTAGATACTAGCGACCCGCCCCGGCTTCGCACGTGTGTGCTACTACTTAAATAATTTCCTCTTGAATCTAATCTAACTCTATCTATTGTTGAAAACTGCATTAAAATGAATTGCGTAGTTTAAAAGATCTAAGCGTACAAAGAGTGGGAGCGACTTTGTTTTATACTATGTATAATGTTTATAGAAAAGATGAACGTTTTGTAACCATAGTTATTTTGCAACATAAATGTTTTGAGACCAAACCAAAAAGAACTGAAGTGTAAAAATCATAAACATTTGTATGAGTGTACAGTTTGAGCTATCTATGGTTTTACGGTGTTTGAAAGTCAAGCAAAAGTAATTTTATACTTGTTCTAAATTGAATAGATTATCATGCCTCCTTGTAGACAATTGACAATTTGTGCTGTTATATTCTATAACCGTCTAAGAACTAGTAATACTGTCTTTGAAGTATGCCTAAATAAATAATGGATATAAGTGTAGATTTATATATAATTGCATTTATTCTTCCATAACACTAAACCGTGTTACTTTTTATTATACCCTTGTTGAATTTCTATTTCAATAATTTTGTTTGCACTTAAGTTTAATTTTAGTGTTATTTTAAAATAGTTACAATACAACCCTAATGTAAGTTTCTATTAAATTGTGTCTCAGACGTGAATAATCTTTTCTGTTTATTATTTCACTTTATTTTGTAGTTTGTCTCCCCATGGATAAAAGAGACGTGCATTTATGCCATTGGCGAGGTCATTCAAGAAACTGTAGTGCTTAGTAGGCTTTATGTGGCCAGAGTGCGTGAATAGGGGATCGGACTGGGTCAAAATAATATAATTCTGTTTAGTCCGTAAGTTAGATTATCGAAAAATATTGAATACGTGTTTTTTGTTTTATCAAATCAATAAAAAATTACGAAGATAAAACGCGTCAAAGATCTTGGAGTGGGGCTTGAAACGTCACTTGTGTCGTCAAAATGTACTATCATATGACGTCGCACGAGTTTTCGAAGCACTGTATCGTCTTCATTTTAAGTTTACGTGAAAAAAGAAAAAATACGTGTCCAATAATTTTTGGAAATCTATCTGACGGACTAATTAGTTTTTTTTTGTCCGATCCCCTATTGTCAGGGGCCTCTTGACGATCAAACCTAGTCGCATGACTGCTTGCTCTCTGCGAGACGTGCGAGCAAACATTCTCCCTGGCACATTATTCACAAGTACTTCGATACGGAAAGTCGTAGTCGTATCTCGCTCAATTTAGTAAGGATAAAAAAGATAGACATACGACATATATTATTCGATTCGGTTTCGATTGTTTTGATTTGTTGGCCTGCCAGGTCTTATCCCAGTATGCGGACAAGGCAAGAGTGTATTTCATCAAGCACCGGGTAGGTACTAACCGGGTCTAATTTAGGATAAAATGGTCTCTGACTTTCCAAAGAATGTTTTTCATGCAGTTTTGAGGAAACGGTTATTTCAGAGGTTTCTCGTTCTCCTGATTATTTTTAGGTTCTTTAGGTACCCTACAATCAACCTTTGCAATCAGAGTTATTGTTCTATAATAAAATAATACAATTGAACGTAAACTAAAAGTCGTCACAACATTTATTTACAATATTTACAAAGGTTCACTCTTAAGTACATAATGCTTACTCTATCCTTATATACACAAGTCTTTATCAATGGTATGGTGCGCAAATATCATGTGAAGCAGACTGGTCCGGGGGTAAATGTGAACTGGTGATCAGCATCAACAAATGATAGAGGTTGGAAGTCACTGATTGGCAGTCTGTCTGTCCGGGATGTTTTTATTTCCATCACTATTTCACCGGTTCCATCCTGAAAGAAATGAAAATCGTATTATATAAGGTCCCAATCATTCAGACCACCAAAATAAGGACAATGGTAAAAAATAATAATAAGAAAAACGCATATAAGTACCTACTCTTATAGGATGAGTTTGTTCTAGAGTGCCGGCAATTTATTATTTGAAGTAAAAAAATAAACACTTTATTTAGTGTTTTTTTTTGTTTAGATATTTTAATGGGACCTTATATTAGACGTCCGGCCTCACAAAAAAGTATTATGATAATATAAAAAAAACATGAGGAATGAGGTCCTGGGTTCGATTCCCGGGTCGGACAAAACGTTATTGGGTTTTTCCATCAGGAATTTCTCAATAGCAGCTACAGAGTCTGGATTTGTGCCCGGTTGTTGGCAATAGGCTTGCCCTCTATATATTAAATGGGACTTAAACTATACCTGTCTAAATGTGGGTGTACTTTATGGTACACCTCTTTTTTTTTCTTTTTAAAACCTTGCTCCACACTAGGAATTTCTCCTGTATCGTGCGTGGTTGCGTTTACAAACATTTAAACTCACATACACAAACGCACCCAGACCCGAAACAACTATCTGTAGGCTACACAAATAATAATAATATAATATTCCACAACTATCACACAACGCCATCTAGTCCCAAGCTAAGCAGAGCTTGTGTTATGGGTACTAGACAACTGATAATAGTAGATTGTATCATAAGGGAGCAAAATAATATTTTTACGGCGAGGGCGCTTTTTTGAATCCAGAGCGAAGTGAGGGATTCTAGAGTAGAATCCCGAACGTAGTGAGGGATTCTTTAGTAGAATCCTGAACGTAGCGAGGGATTCAAAGTACGTCGCCCGAGCCCAAAATATATTTTGCACCCAAGTGATACACTCGACTTTTCATCACCCTCTATGAGAAAATAAAAGGCGCCTCATATTTTATTGTAATATTATTATTTAATAAAAATAGAGTGACGACACGTTTAAATCCATCAGACATATTAATTACGAATATGTGTCCAGTTTTAAGTCCATAATAAGACAACACGTTACTAAACAACCTTCTACTCCATATTAAGAAATTGTCGTACCTTTAAATATTTCTCCCGGGATTTCGTAGGGATTAAGTTTTGTATGACGTTATTAGCTTCTATTTTTATTGTTTCAGGAGTTAATGCACTATCACTTTCAGAACTCGACGTAGAGATCATTTTTTTTTGCACAAAATACAATATAGTCCGTACCGAATATTAGAACAGGGAAGTAAATCGCGCGCTTTATTTTTTTTTTAAATTTAGTTACCGCGTCTCCTCGCACCGTACAGCCAACACAATACAATTTGTGTTCGATTTCAAGGAACGATTCATGTTCTAAATTCAAATCTCATTACTGCCCGCTAAAAAGTCTAATGGAGAAAAGAGCTACTTTGCTCGCACTTATAGAGGAACAAAACGACACTTTTCGAATTGAAGGGATGAAAACATACTTATATATTTCTAAATACATACATATTATAGATAAATTACACCCAGACACAGAACAAATGATCGTGCTCATCACACAAACATTTGTCCTGGGTGGGAATCGAACCCACGACCTCCGGCATAGCAGTTAGGTTCACTAACCACTAGACCAACAGGCCAGTCAAAAATTTTTATATAAATATTTGTTCCGTGCGGGGATCGAACACACAACAACACGCAGCGCAGCAGTCCAATCTCTCAGCCACTGCGCCAACTTTGCCTAATCCTTCGGGGATTACATGCGTGATGTTATCTTATGTGAAAGAAAAATACGAAAAACTGATGCAAGTTATTCAGGATGTCTAGCTTCCCCACACAAGAAAGAATAAATAATACTGCTATGTGATGAGAATGTGGTACCTCTTCCTCTTCTACAGTTTTCAGTAAAAATGGGTAAAATACGCTTGAGGAAGTGTTCTGTGAACAGAATTGAATTGATGTTGTATAGGATTACCTTGCAGTTATCTTTTATCAGTTGTGGGTCTCTGAACTCCACGGAATTGTAACCGAAGAGTTTTAGGTTCTTCTGTCTGGTCAAGTCGGCTGGGATGTCGGATCTGAAACCAAGTTGGGAATTCTATGAAGTTGAAAATAGTAAGAAAACTTTTATTAAAAAACTATAAATATTCCACCTTGGAATACCTAAACGCAAAGTATAGTAATTATGCTAAACCTAATCACAAAAAAGGTGCAATAAACGTTAAGCTGAAGGTTACTAAAACTCATTGTTTTTTACTCCAATGGAGTGAGACTTGAGTTTTTATGTGAAAATGCCAATAACTGGAGACGTACCTTTGTGGAGCCTTGGTATTCACACAGGAATAAGTGAAGTTCTGCCTAGCCCCATTTGACAGCAATCTCAGGAATCGAAGTTGTATTGCACCAGATCCTTCACCATCGTATGTTAACTGAAAAATTAATTTTAATGTTTACTCAACAAAAGGTAATTGGGATAAGGGCAGGAGAATGATGATGATGATGACTCAACAAAATAGTAATTAGGTAGGTTACTGTTAGCTTGTGACACCCCACTGCTGGGCAAATACCTCCCCCATGACCTCTAAATCTTTCGATTCGATTCAGGGTTACCGTTACCGTGGACCACTGGTTGTTGGTCCTGCTACTAAAACTCGTCCCGCCATTTGCGAAGTCTACCGCGTCGCTTTTTGCCTGTATCAGGGACCCACAACGTGGATATTTTGGCCCACAGCTCGTCGGGCATAGGGCAGACATGGCCTTTAAGTACCTATAAAAAATCAAAAGACTTTATATTTACCCTGAAACCATTTTCAGCTTGTGAGAATTTGTGGGCGGTGCCATCAGCGGTGTATATAGCCGGTTCTCTTTCGTCTGGGTACAGGCAGGTGCTATGACCCTTGCAATACACTCGGATGGGCCGGCCGCTGGTGGCTCCTCCACGAGCATCTATCCAGTAGTATCCTAGAAAGAGGTGTATATTCCATTATTCACATTAATAAATCAGACTTACCTGTTAATGTTCTAAAATAATAGTACCTAGCCTATGTGTAATCTTAACATCAGCTAATCTGCCAGTAAAAGTCCCGTCAAACTCTTATTTTGTTTTATCAAATTGTGATATTGATTCCCATCACGTCGCTAAGTACCGAATTTATAACCCGACTGCGGTGAAGTCCATAAGAAAAGTTATAATTGTGTTTGTTTTAACTATTTATGCATAGCACAAACTGGTAGTATTCTTACCATCGGTGAGATTAACATGCGAACTCCTGAGATCACGACAAGACAGCGCTGGGTAACTCCTGCTCCCACGAGGTCTCCTCGCTGCCTCGAGTGCCCCGCGCGCCGCAAACACACCCGTCATCACTTCCTTCACCCATTCTATGTCTTCTTCTGTCAAGTAAGTATTTTAATTGTTAAACCAAGCCAGCAATAATATTAAATCACATAAAATGACCAGTGCGGGGCAGTGGTCCAACTGCTCTGTCCAACTAGTTGGACCATGGGTCTTTACTAGGGGCAGTTGTCCAACTTTAAAAATAGTTGGACCACAGCACCTTTTGAGAGTTCCGTGGTCCAATTAATTTAAAAATTTAACTTTGACTTGACCACTGCCCCGCACTGAAAATGACGCCGTGTAATCCTCGAAAGGTTAGGTAGACGTATTAAGCCAGTAATGTTAAGTTAGGCGAGCCTATTGACACCACCGGCACAAATCAAGACTCCGTAGCTGCTACTTAGAAATTCCTGACGGAAAGACCCAATAGCACTTCGTTCGATCCGGGAATCGAACCCAGCACCTTATGCTTAGCAGTCGTGATTGCGACCAGCGAGGCAGTCCAAACAATAACAACAACAACAAGTAGGTATATTATAAAGTCTTCTGCTAAAAACGAGCTTGTTCAATCCCTGTACTCGATCTTGATCTGTTAGTGTTTATGGAAAAACAAGCACTGGATAGTTGGATACTGCTCACTACTGCTAATCTCTAATCAATATTCAACAATGCCGAAAGAAAGAAATTACTAATGAACAGGTTATTTTTTTTAAACGTTGCCCCACACTAGGAATTTCTCCTGTATCGTGGGTGCGCTCACAATCATTTAAACTCACGTACACAAATACCCAGACCCGGAATAACTATCTGTACAAATATTAATTGTTCCACGAGGGGATCGAACCCGCGACCGACACGCAGCGCACCAGTCCATTGCTTGAGCCACTGCGCCAAAAGTGCCGTAAAAAAAAATATTACCTTCTTCGAAGGGGTCTTCGGTAACAGATTCCATGGATTGCATTTCTACACTGCGACGTCTTCTGGTGTATGACGTGAATAGTTCAGAAGGTATCTGCGGCGCTGGCGCAGGGGGGCCTGGAGGTCCAGGGGTTCCAGCTGGTCCAGGTTGACCTGGCCTGCCTTCTGGTCCTGTTGAGCCTTTAGGGCCAAGTGGGCCTTCTGGCCCTGCTGGTCCTATTGGTCCCTCGTCCCCTTTTAGTCCTGGCGGTCCTATAGGTCCCTGAAATACAAGAATAATCACGATACGTAACGGTTTTTGGCTTCGATGTGATAAATAATTAAGAAGAAAATTATTTCTCCATCTTCCTCACCATTTCTCCTTTCGGTCCAGGTGGTCCAATCGGGCCAGGTAGACCTTGCTTGCCGAGTTCCCCTTGATCACCTTTCAGTCCCATTGGCCCAGTGTCACCAATGTGTCCTTTTGGCCCTCGGTTGCCTTTGTCACCTCTTATTCCTTGGTTACCTGGAGGCCCTGCCTTACCTGGTGGACCTGATGGTCCCATTATTCCTGGGGCGCCATTTTCACCCTGAAAACAAATAAAAAAATATTATCATCTTTTTTCTGTGTTTACTTCTATAGATTCCATAGATTCCAGTTTATGAGGTAAGTTAATGTTAATACCTACGACAAGACAAGTATGGAGACATAATACAACTTACAATAGGACCTGGCAATCCTCTTAATCCCCGTTGTCCTTCGAGCCCTGTTGGTCCGGGTGGTCCATTTGGTCCTTGCTCTCCAGGAACGCCTTTGGGACCCATATCGCCCTTTTCTCCAGTCAGACCGGGGCTTCCTTGAAGTCCTGCTGGGCCTTCGGAACCCTGTTGATAAAAAACCAATCAACTACCAACAGCAAGCAACTTATTGACTTACAGTCTACTGAGTATAAAACGTGTTGTAATAATTTGCCGGGAAACTTACAGGATTGCCAGGCATTCCAGTTTCTCCGGATTTTCCTGGCGATCCCACCGGCCCAGGTGATCCTGGAGGTCCAGTGCTACCTTCAGGTCCGTCCGATCCTGGTTCGCCCTTGATGCCTTGTGGGCCTGTTTCTCCTCTTTCGCCCGGG
This sequence comes from Diarsia dahlii, assembly GCA_949775195.1. Classification (NCBI taxonomy): domain Eukaryota; kingdom Metazoa; phylum Arthropoda; class Insecta; order Lepidoptera; family Noctuidae; genus Diarsia; species Diarsia dahlii. The sequence goes on along the minus strand of OX459191.1, from coordinate 17,520,887 downwards.
AATCCAGCAGCTCCAGTGTCTCCTTTCGGACCTTCTGGACCAGGTGGCCCTTTAGGTCCAGTTTCTCCTTGTAATCCTGATGGTCCATCATCGCCTTTAGGCCCGACTGCTCCTCTAGGTCCCTGTTAATTTGAATTGATAAATATTTACACTTTGCAAGTTTAGTAAAATACAATTTTATTTTTAAGAAAATAAATGATTACCTGTTTCCCTTCAGGGCCTTGAACTCCCGGAGGACCAGGTGCCCCGGGACTGCCGACGTCTCCCTGTTGTCCCTCAGCGCCACGCGGTCCTGCTTCTCCTTGGACACCTTTGGCTCCTCGTCGCCCTGGCGGCCCTGTTGGACCAGCAGGTCCTGTGGCACCTGATAACAAAAAAGAACATGGTGGCGTTAGTATGATAACTTGTGTTTTAGAAATAGAGTGCTTGCTGTTTTAAATGATCACTTTTCCGTAGCGGAGTTGTTACTACAAATTGAGTGTAGGTATGTAGTTGTTAAAAACCCACCAGTTTCATAAATTTTTAGCTGTGCAGGTTTTTTCACTTGGCCTAACCAAGTGCACTTTTGTATGAAAAAACTGTTATATTTTAAACGAAGAATATTTCGATGTTAGGTTGTCTACAAATTATGTGTCCATTACACCGTGCACAGCCTAACTGATTAAGGTAGGTATTAAATGCAAGATCTTAAATTAACTGCTATATATTTCACCGAAGTTACAGTATGATATAATATTCATACCTAAAGCTCCTGCATCTCCTAAATCTCCTTTGAGTCCCTGTTGCCCCTTTGTCCCTTGTTGTCCAGCTGGTCCGAGCGGGCCCGGTGGGCCTCGGGCTCCATCTGCTCCCGGTTGCCCGGGAGCGCCTGTTTCACCGGGAGGCCCTTTATCGCCGGGTAAACCTACTTGGCCAGCTTCTCCTCGAAGACCTTGTGTACCGGGAGATCCAGGTGGACCCTGAAAATGAAAACGTTAAGCAGTTAATCACGATGTCGTGCTTAGTACTTACCAGCCCACCATTAAGTTACATCCTTAATTTTGAATAACTTTGAGTTTCGTTATGTCTCTGTTGCAGGCTTTTTCTTTCGATTGAAGTGGTAACTAAAACATGACTTTGAAGTTGCTATTCTAAATCAGTTGTTTTGCAACATCACACTTACAGATTCTCCAATAGCTCCTTTGAACCCTTTTTCGCCTGGTGGCCCAGCTTCTCCTTTGTCACCGTCTTCGCCCGGTTGACCTACTGGGCCAGGGACTCCAGTTAAACCTCTTGGTCCAGGTAATCCGTCACGACCGATGGGCCCTTTAAGAAACAATTTAGTTTTCATTCGAAGAGTTCCTTACCTTTCTTTTTACTTGGAACATTAATCGGTAAAAATCTTTGACAAATAATTTAACCATTTATTTGTAGAATCTAATTTACTTACCTACTGGTCCTGCTTCACCAATCTCGCCTTTCTGTCCCCCAGGTCCAGGTGATCCTCTCGGACCCTCGCGGCCTTGTGGACCCTGAGGCCCTTCGTTACCGGTCTCACCAGGTTCTCCCTTATCTCCTCTGATACCCACTGGACCAAGTGGACCTAAGTCGCCTTTAGTTCCAGGAATTCCCTGTGACAAACAGGTCGATATTTTAGTTTAGATAATTACATTTATATCCACAATTCGACAGAATAAAAGTCATATTAATTCCACTGAATAACGTCTCGATCACAAGGTGGCCTACGATTTGTGCCAAGTGGAGGCATACTCTTAGTATTTTTTTTAATTTGTTTTCTGCAGTCACTGCTCACACTCGCACTGTTTGAGCATGTAGCTCGTGGGCAAACGATAAGGAGTTAGATTAAAATAAAATTATAACATGCTTTTTAAACAAAATACTCACAGCTGCTCCCGGTAAACCAGGCTCTCCGTTATTTCCCGGTGGGCCTGGAGACCCAACCGGTCCTGGTTTTCCTTCGGGGCCCGATGGTCCAGGCGGCCCTTCTTTCCCCACTTCTCCTGGAGTGCCGACGTCGCCGGGGGTGCCAGGTATGCCAGAAGCACCGGGTGGGCCCGGTGGACCCGGCTCGCCATTGGAACCTTGGGGCCCGACAGGCCCTGAGGGTCCAGTTAGTCCGGTAGCTCCAAGGTCACCCTGATACAAAGCGTAACCGTTACAAGTCGTCAGTTTTAAAGATAGAAGGAGTTGATGATGGTAATTAGGTAACGTAAATTTTATTACAATTTGTAGCTGTGTATCATCACAATAGCTTATTACTTACCGTGGGGCCTCGTTCTCCAGGCGGGCCAGGCAAGCCTGGTTTCCCATCAGGTCCTGGGGGACCTAAGGCACCTGGAAATCCTCGTACGCCTTCTAACCCTTGTACACCTCTTTCGCCTGTTGAGCCTGGTGGTCCTGGTTGCCCAGTATCTCCTTTTGGTCCTGGAGCACCGTCTGAGCCCCTTCGGCCGCGTGGTCCTCTGTACCCCTAAAATGACGAACAAACTATTACTTTGTACTAATTACTAGATTGTGCTATGGTAAATGCAAAACGGGTCTCTGGTTTAATCAAATTTGTGAATGGAATCAACTTACTCTTGCTCCAGTTTCACCACGATCACCTTGCTGTCCCGTTAAACCCTGTGAATAAAAATTGAATAATCAAACAAACGTAAATTATAAACATTTTTTTTCAATCGTTAGTAATATTACTTACCATTAGTCCCTTGGTGCCCCGTCTGCCCCTCCTTCCCGATCCGCCCTTATCGCCCTTTTCCCCTTGGCTGCCTGGATATCCTTGCGGGCCTTGAGGACCAGTAGCTCCCTTCTCCCCAGCTATACCTATGGGACCTGTTTCGCCTCTCGGTCCTTCTACGCCCTAAAATGAAGAATGAGAGTCAGTGGCCAATACAAACGAAGTCGTGTAATAATAAAATTAAAAATCTGTTTTACCTTTTGTCCTTCAAGTCCCTCAATGCCAGGGGGACCGGGTTCTCCTACTAACCCCCGTTCTCCTTTTGGTCCCATATCACCCTTTTCTCCTTCAACACCTGTAAGATAACGTGATTTTTGTATAAAATTAGATTCTTGTAAATAACGCCGACTCGTTAGACATTACGGCAAACTAGAAGTTCCTACCTCTAATTCCTTTGTCGCCTTTGTCACCTGGCAAACCACGTGGTCCCTCATCACCTTTCAAACCCCGACTTCCAGGAAAACCCAGCATTCCCTAGAATTTAATTTTGAATTTAGTTTCTTTCAAATGTAACATGTTACTGCTAGCTATAATACACCGAGTTTTGTTTAAATACAAACCTGTGGACCTTGAGGGCCTACATCTCCTGGTGCTCCCTGTTGCCCTGGATTGCCGGGTGTACCTGGTGATCCCTCCGGGCCGGATAGACCTGAAATACCTGGTTTTCCTTGGGGACCCTGGAAACATACCAATGCAGAATTACTATTTATTTCAGTCAACATCATTACGAACAATGTCATCTTATCTCACCATTCGTGAAACGCGAAAGTTTGTGATGATTAATTTTTCATGCAAAAACTTCTAAACTAATGTTGATGAAACTCCTCAATTATATAGCTTGTATATAAAAATAGCATGTAGACATAATAATTCATTTAAATTACTTCAAAAAGTTGAATTTAGGCTCAGGCGAAAAGTATTTTTTTACATTTAATATACTGTACCTGAATTCCTGGGGCTCCAGTAGGTCCTTGCGGTCCCGATGAGCCAGGAGAGCCTATAGTCCCAGGTTGACCTGGTGGTCCCGGAGCACCCGGTTGTCCAGACGAACCCTTTGCTCCATGGGGCCCTTCTAGACCTGGTATACCAGGGTAGCCGATTAGTCCTGGAAACCCTCTAGGGCCCATAAAACCACGTGGTCCCTAGATTTAAAATATTTAAAGAATTTTGAGAACTTGATTAAATCAACCTTATATTTTAGAGGCATGTATGGGTGTAAAACTCTTCATATTCCTAAAACGGGAGGGTCTGAACGGTTTTGTGTCTGTTGGACCACTGCTCGACGGTTGTAGTGGGGTTTTGGTGTACATTGATGCGAACCACGTGAAAAGCTTTATCGCGAATTCGCGATGGTCATGTCAGTTTTGTTCATAGGTTGTGGTGTAGATGGCGCTACGAATACCCTAAATTCCATCAAGTTTTTTTAGGACAAGCTCTCTACATTATTCCCAAACCACTGCAATTCCTGAAAGTCAGAACCAACAGTGGTGACCAGTGAAGCTTAGACAATGAAGCTCGACGAAGTTCCAGAAAACAATTTTTAACTATCTTGGATCCCGCAAGGAAAAAAATCAGAAAAGAAAAGTGGAGTGGAGTAGGAAGAAACCATAAAGAACTAAAAAGTTTATTTACCAGTTCTCCAGAAATTCCAGTTGGCCCAGGGGGTCCGTCATCTCCCGGTGGTCCATCTTGACCAGGCGCTCCCGCTTCACCTTGCAGACCCGCACTTCCACGTTCTCCTTTGTCACCAGGCATTCCTTGCAGCCCTGGGTAGCCTTGCTCCCCTTTAGCACCGGGAGCACCCGTTGACCCTCTGTCTCCATCTCTGCCCGCGTGACCTCGTCGTCCCAATCTTCCGGGTGGGCCTTGTAGCCCTCTAGGTCCTGGTTGACCCTAAAATCACAGTGCTAACGTAAAACACTAACTAATAAATCAAGTATTTTTCTCTTCCAACTTTTAAAAGGCTAACTCCACGTTTTTGAAAAATAAATAAATTGTGACTGAAAAGGTTTTTATAATTTAATTGCAATATTTTTTTGAGAAACAAATCGTCATCATGATTCTTCTGCCCTTTTCCCAATTTATTTGGGGTCGGTGAAGTCTGTCTTCGTCTTCCAGACTTCTCGCTTATATCGTCAGATAATTTGAACGACATCCACGCGGGTGAAGCCGCGGGCATCAGCTAGTACAGAATAAAAATGATTAAATATTGATAAACTTACCGGTTCTCCTTGCTCTCCTAATTCCCCCTTAGCACCTTCCGGTCCAATCTCACCTTCAGGACCCGGTGGACCCGTCAGACCCATTGGCCCCTCTGCTCCTCGCATTGCAGCCTGAATTGTTTTAAGAGTTATTAACATTGGAGTCGAGGAGTATACTCATAATATGTACGTGTTAAAACCTGGGTTAACAGTTTATTCGAATTATTGAAAATCAGACTGTCGTTATTCGGACCGAGAACTAAACAAAATCGCATTTACGACTTTTGGTAAAACAAATTTCGATATTTTTAATAATAGACGTTATAATTCTTAGGTATTATGAAATTCGAACTTTTGAACATCGGAACATCGAAATTAGGAAAAATATATTTCGCAGTGTTGGGTGTTCCCGTTAAAACCTTTATAGTAAAAGGAGATTTATCCAGAACAGACATACCATGTGTTGTGAGAACATTTGTCGAAGAGCTTCCGATTGTGCGTCGGGTCCTTTGTCGGTCGACGACTGTTGTAACTGCAAATAACATTTATTTATTCACTGGTATATAGAATACTGAAAATGAAATGTGTGTGTCCCACTGCAGAGCAAAGGCCTCCCTTCCCTTTATCCACTTATCCGTATCCAGTGTTGTTGTTCGCGAATTCCTGCAAAAGAGTCGAGGTCGTCCCGCCATTTTCTTCTGGGCCTGCCGAGTTGCTGATTTCTTCCGTTGTGTGGTTACTTTAGCCCATAGCTCCTCCGGCAGACCAGCCCAGTTCCATTAAGAGCTTGTAAGCCAAGTGACCTATACATCGGCAATTTGAGTTTTGGAATGCAGAATGGAGTTCCATACGATCAATAAGTCCTAACTCCAAGGATTCTGCGCTCCATAGCTCGTTGACAAACCCCTTAATATTCTCTTCTTCATCACCTATAATGTTCCCACTGCAGGGACTCTAGGGTCTAGGAGAGCGATACTTTCGCGAAATATTCTGTAGTTAAAGATTATTATGTACTTACAGGAATAACAAAAACGTTTCCTGGAGGCCCTGGGAATCCTTGCGAGCCCTCAAAACCAGGCTTTCCCGGTTCTCCCTTGGGTCCCCTTGGACCTTGTGGCCCTGGTGGGCCAGGGTATCCTCGGGGGCCCATGTAAGTGCCAGAACTGCTGTAATCGTAGTCGGTCTCTGATGAATCGTAGTTTATAGTTGAATTGTCCTGAAACATGCATGAGCCATTAGTTAAGAGTTTAGTGGCTTCCACTTGGACTGGAAGCTAACGAATGTGATGTAGAGTATTAATGTGAAATCATACATACAAATAATTTCCTATTACAAGTGTTTCAACCCTAAATGTCCAAAAAAAAGAAGTGAGCTGCTAAACAAAACAACATTTAACGCGCTATCTCACCTGGGTAACTTCCGGGGGATGTGTGAGCCAATCTGTGTCTTCTGTGGTCGTCATAGGGATGTATGTAGTCTCGGTGACGACTAGGGTTGTCCCCGACACATCCGCTTCGTCATCGTCCCCTCGTTTGGACTGGAACAAGATACGGAATGGAAATAATCTCACGTCACAAAAAACATGATAATTCCATTAAAAACCCCCATGTTGAGGTGTGGGTGGTATTTAAGGCAAAATGAAATGAATGTTTTTTGTTGTACAAATGAGCATTTTTTTGTACATTTTGATTAACATGACAAACCTATTACGTTTTCCGAAATAAAAGGTAGACATGAGTACCTATAGTCAATGTAGTCAATGACCGAATCACTTTAAAACGTCACCAGCGCGCTGCGTTTGAAATAGACATTTTTAAATAGATTGATAGATTAAACCACACACTGCCGCACTCCGAGAACTATAATGATTACCTACTTAGGCCATCACTTAGTAAAGATTTTGACAGTTTGGTAAAGGGTTTTTATGTCAAACCTTTACTAAGTGACGGCTTTAAATATCAATGAGTACCGCATAAGTCTGTCAGATTAATTAAACTTACTCTTGGAGTAGTTCGTTCCAGAGCGTCATCAGGTTCGTTATAATTAGCAGTGGGAGGCAGCGGTGCAGGTATAAGCTCATTTTGATCCGTAAATGTACCGAAAATGTCATTTTCATCTGAAACAAATGCATCAACTTTTAACAACAGAAACTAGTACTCTTAAATATAAAAAGGGTTTTAAAATGTACACTTTTGATACCTGAATCTGTAGATGTAGGTGGTGAATACTGATTGCTGATTGGAAATGAATGAGCGACCTGCCATATAGGTTCAGGGGTAGTCAATACCCTAGTAGGCCACAGATTATCCGTTTCGTTTCTATCAAAGAATCTGTTCATGCTGTGAGTTCCGTATCTCCTTCTTACATCGTCTTCTGTTAACGTTCCCAAATTAGGATGTTCCGTGGACTCTGGCCGAGGTTCTACGTAGAGTATGGGGTTTACTTCGGGTTCTAACTGAGCTGCTGGTATTATAGGGACGTATGACTGTCCAGGTCCCCCTTCACAGTCGGGAGCTATTGATAAACACATGTCGTAAGCCACGTCCGGTTTGTTCGCGAATTGCAGTAACTCGATTTCACCCTAGAAGTTGGAAAAAAAGATTAGATTTTCAGAAAGTTGTTTGTAATGTCTAATAGGTATATAGTGGTATATAGTAGTAGGTATATAGTAGGTCGGGTTCGATTCCCGGGTGGGGAAAAGTGTTACTCGGTTTTATTTTGAAGAATTTCTCAGTTACATCCATGGGGTCGGGTTTTGTGCTCGGTTGATGGCAATAGGCTCGCCCCCTATTACAAGGGTCTTAAAACATAACTTGTGAAATGTGGGTGTACCATTGGGTACATCAACTCTGTCTAACCCGTTGGGGATTATAGGTGTGATGTTATGTTATGTTTAAAGTCGTTTGTAAGTAATGTAAAAGCAAAGTCGATTTTCCCTCTCGATATAATTTATTTGGTTCGTTAGTAATGTCAATCGAATTAAAGTAAAAAAAAGTAATAATAATAATAATAATAATAATAATAATAATAATATTCCACAACTATCACACAACGCCATCTAGTCCCAAGCTAAGCAGAGCTTGTGTTATGGGTACTAGACAACTGATAAACATACTTATATATTTCTAAATACATACATATTATAGATAAATTACACCCAGACACAGAACAAATGATCGTGCTCATCACACAAACATTTGTCCTGGGTGGGAATCGAACCCACGACCTCCGACATAGCAGTTAGGGTCACTAACCACTAGACCAACAGGCCAGTCAAAAGTGTTCAAAGTGTTTCAGACCTTTTTGTGCAAATTAAATAATCTCATGTTAATTAATGTATAGTACTCTAGAGAGCGACCAAAGTGTATTTTTTGTCTAAAATAAAAGTTAATTCAAAGAATTTGATTACCTTCATAATGGAACCTTTTGAATGTATTGTTGCAATGGGACTTTTATTATGACAAGGTTCAGTATTTAGCTTGGAGGGCGAGCATAACGTCCTAGGTTCGATTTCTCGATGGGGAACATGTTTCTCAGTAGCAACCACGAAGTCTGGACCTGTACCCATTTGTTGGTAATAGGCTCACCCCCTATTACATGGGACATTAAACATAACTGGCGAAATGTTGGTGTACTAATATACACCCCTGCTTAACCCTTCGGGCATTACAGGCGTGATGGTAAGTGGTTTATTGTTCCACGTACCTCGTAATACTGGTCGGCGGTGACTTGGGAGCCCACTACCAGGGCTCCAGCCAGGTTGAATGTGCTCCCTGGCTTGCGGTCTAGTCGTAGTGTCCCTCTCACTTCGCAGTCCACTAGAAGAGTCGCTGAGTCCCCTTTTATACTGATCGCTATGCGATGCCATCTGCGGAATCATATTGTCTCAAATTTTGTCAATCTCATATGCGTATACCTCATTATAATGTATATTAATTGTTATTTTAGTGTAGTCGGTAAAATTAGTTATCGAATTGTTACACTTCGTCAATGTGTCATTTCAAACAATCCTGATATCCTGATAAACAAATTAGAGCGTTATGGTATCAGAGGGACGGCTTTAAACTTACTTCAATCTTATCTTTCCAATCGCACTCAATTCACAGCGATAAATAGGCTATGTGCAAAGTCGAAAGTCGAAAGAACATATATGTCGCGTCCTAGGAAAACTACTTACGGTGTGCCCCAGGGTTGCATTCTTGGCCCTCCATTATTTAACATTTATATTAATGATATGCCGAAGGTCAGTAAGAACCAGATGGTCTTATTTGCTGATGACAGCACTATTTTATTCTTTAATAATGACATAAATATTCTTGAAACAGACATAAATAACGATCTTAAAAATATAATAAACTGGTTAGTTAGTAATAATCTTAAAATAAATCTTGACAAGACTAAAATAATGACATTTAATCAACGAACAAATAAACCGAAACTAAATATACAATATGAAAACGTGGCAATCTCTGAAAGTGACATCACAAAATTTCTGGGCCTGTATATAGACAATCATTTGACTTGGAAACACCATATCGACACTTTATCTAAGAAGCTAAGTCAATTTGCGTTTGCTTTGTACAAACTTTCGAAAACGGTAAACTGCCTTACAGTACAAATAGCTTATAATGCTTATGTTGCTTCAAGCATTAGGTATGGAATCATATTCTGGGGCAACTCCACTGACAGAGACGTTGCTTTTAAAGCTCAGAAGAAATGCTTGCGATCGTTTACCAAGCTACAATCAATTGATAGTTGCAAACCATTGTTTGAGGAACTTGGTCTGCTGACTCTACCGTCTATGTACATATATGAAATGGGAGTGTTTGTTCGCTGTAACCTACATTTATATGAAAAACTACGTTCTCAACGTTATCAGAATACCATTCATGTTACTTCTCATAAAACCGCATTTTTCGGAAAAAGTGTGCTAGGAATGGCCCCAAAAATATACAACAATATACCAGCAGCTATTAGAAATAGATGTTACTACTCCATCACTGAGTTTACTTCGGATAAACGAAGGTATGACGATTCCGACTTGCTGGTTAGTCATTTATGATTTTATTGACTGAGTAACGACTGTGTTAATTTTGTATTTATTTCAAATTGTGATGACCTATTTACTGACATATTTTTTATTATTCTTTTTATTTCTTATTGTACTTGACATATTTTGAATTATTTTTATTGTGATCTGTTGACATGCCACTTTAAATTATACCTAATTAATATGTTAATGTTATTGTAATTTTGTACGCCATATATTGGCAAAACATAGTGCTCATTTTAACAAAGACTATCTGTAATACTTACCTATGTTTTACAAAATAAATGATTGATTGATTGATTGATTGATTGAAACAACAGTCAAAGGATGATGTCGTTGTGATTTAAATAAACTGATAACGTAATGTGATAGCCAATTTGCTAAATGTATAATTTTCCAGGCTAGAAAAAAAAAATATAAAAAAATAAAAAAATTATATAAAAAAATTATATTATTAATATTTCTCATAAAAATGGCTACTTCAAACTTCACTCCACTTCACAATTTCACTCCTAATTTGTTTTGACTTTGAGACCTTCTGTAAATCATTTGCTTCAAAGAAGATTTTGAATTTTTGTTTCCACAGCTTCCATGACTCGGCAGCATTTTTGCCATCTTTGCCGCCATTTACAACTAACGGCTTTAAGTTATTAGCTAGAATGATATTTTATAACATAACATATCGATTCTTACACAACGATACAAAAATATGGAGTCACTTGAATTATTATTCTAGTCTTTTCCCAAATATGTTGCGGTTGGCTTCCAGATGCAGCTGAATACGAGTATTTTACATAGAGCGATTGACTATCTAACCTTCAAAACCCAGTGAGTACTGACAATAACAACAAGATCTGTAGGTAACTGTCAGCCGGGACTAAAGTAAAAGTTTTTTTAATCATCATTATTTCGAAAGATTGTGTTCTTATTTAATTTGGGTTGGCGACATGCCACAAATACTTTTGTGTAAACAAGTATTCGGTACCTGCACCAAAAGTTTATGTGGCCGAAGGTACACAAAGTAATATAAAGTTGTTTCTATCAACTATTTAATGAAAACAAATAGAACGTATCGAAGAATTTTGTGTATGTGGAGTCAGACCGAGCGCGAAGCAATCAAAATACATTCAGCTATCTGTCAATACACATAAATAAAATTTGAAGTGCCTGTTTGTCCCGTCGGGATTACGGGTTGTTCACAAGAGAAACCGCGGCCTCGACACAAAGGGCTAAGAAGGAATACGGGTGGTTTTTAGTCAGTAGAAGTCTGACACTCCCTTTCGCTCTGCCCAAGAGCAGGAGGGGTTATTTGATGATTTTCCTCCAAAAAAAGTGTCTTTCTAATGACAAAATAACAGCTTTTTGCTGAATTCATATGAAAGTATAAACGATACTTATACTAAAAACAAAACATTTGTCTGCCTGTTTGTTCCGGCAAATCTACGAAACGGCTGTACCCATTTTTACGGGAGGTTTACTGGCAAATAACTGATGTTAGCTATAAGGTGTTGTGTTACTAAAGCTACTTTTATAATTTAAAGGCAAAAGATTAAGGTTCCGTGCAAAAAAAAAATTAAAACCCTTACAATTGTAAACAAAATCTGATTCAAATACGACCTTTAGGAAAAAAAAAACAGACTTCTAAAAAAACACTAAAAATATTTTATCAAATCGGTTTATGAATGACAGAGTTGTGTGATTATAATATAAACATAAAAGATATACAACCGAGTTGAGAACCTCCTCCTTTTTTTTAAGTCGGTTTAAAAGGTTATACGAAGTTTTTAGAAGAAAGCACATACCTTCCATCAGCGATATCGACCCGGTACGTGAGGAGCTCATGGTCTTCAGGGTCACCCCTGGTGTCCTCATAGTACAGTTCTATCAAGTTGCCGACCACCAGCTGCAACTGTTCGTCACCAGCGTCCGAGTACAAGATGAATATCGGGTTCTGATCCGTTCCTGTATTATATATATTTTAGAGAAAATTAATTAAATATTCAAAGCGTAGCTTAGATATTCAAACAGATGTGGGTGGACGCTGAGATGATTAATTTGTGAAAAATAACAAGTTTGAAGACGAATCAGCCTGCTAAAATATTTATCAACGTAGCTATTACGCACCACGTCGTAGTAAACTACGCGTTACGGCGTAGCAAATTACGCGCTACGGCGTAGCAAACTAGGCGCTACGCCGTAGAACAGCCTTCTGTAACCTTGTGAAAAATATTACGCGTTCGATTTATATTAACTAAATATACATATTATTATATGTATAATGTAAAATAGTTTCTTTATTGGATTAATTTGCTTTTAAGCTGAGAATAAAATCAGCATCCTGTGAACTAAAATGTAAGTCTCGCATTAGATGATTACACAAATTCTTGGGGCAACGCAAATTCTTCTCGTTATTACGCTGTTGTGTATTGTCACACGATTTGAAGTACCTTTGTAATGGCGCCGTTTGAACCCTCTTAATAGTCGGAAAGCCGGAAAATCCCAGAGAGAAAAGTGATTATGTTGTTTGGGTTATACCCGAGATGCATTTAGATACGTACCTAAGGAGAAGGTGTTAAGTGCTAAAGGTTGTTTCGCGATTAGTATTAAGTATAGATCGTTTGAAAATGTATCTAACCTGGCAGTCTAACGACAGCTAAAATTGAGAAGTCTTCTGGAAAACTGTTGTAGAACATTCCAGCGGCCAGTCGGTGCAGGGTGGCGTTCTCATTGAGGGCGATAGCTGTGTAGTCGGAGATGTTCTCTAGAGGTGACTGGCACCGCCCCGGGGCCCGAGTGACCCCATCAGGGAGCTCCTCGTTGTCCCAAACCACAGACAAAACGTCGAAAAATTCGGTCTCTGCATTCTCATCTGAAATAAAAGTTTCCATTATAATTCTGAGCAGACAACTTATCTACAAGCCTAGGCCCATGGGAACGAACAGTTTATTCGGTGACATCAGCTAAAGGTTCGTTACAAATACGATGGCGATATCTTTGAATTAATCCTGTTGACCTCTTACTACAACTTCGATTCCCAGTGGAGGCATACGCGTGATCTGACCACTATTTGCTCTTACAACTTTTACTATTTATTTTTAGAGCTACTGTTCTTCTCAGAAGGTCCCTTCAACTTTTCTCAAAATTGTATGCGTAGTCATGCGTCTCGATATCGAAATAGAAGCATTTTAAACTAATAATATTTACTTACCATCCCCGGTGCCCCCGCTGAGAGTGCAAAACAATAATAAAAGGAGAAACAGTCCCTTTGTCTGTGGAGCCATTGCGGCCCGAATAAATATGTTAGGTGGTTTATGTTTATATTTGGTCCCATCCCGGTGGGCGCGCTAGGGGTGTTAGTCAGAGGCCGTGGGGTGTCGCAGCCTCTTGCCGACCTCGCGGGAGCGGCGCCACATGTCGGCTAGCCAGCGGCGGCAGGGACGATACTGAGCCTCCGAGCCGCCGGCACCATATCACATCGCCAGCCATCTTTATTGCATTGGTGTCAAAATAATGAACGCTAATGAAAAGACAGAGATCGTAAACTGTGTTCATTGACCGCTACTTGATGACAATTATGAATGACACTACTATTAATTATGAATGAGATGGTTATTATACAGCTATCTGTATAAACCAGTTTGTCTTATCAAAACTGTTCACACGTATGCCTAACTGGGCTCAGTCACTGGCAATGATTAATAGCTACGAGTATATCAAAGTTCGTACACATAAACCTATATGAATCATCGACCGGAGTAAGTTAAACAATAATAGTTGCTTGCTTTTGTAAAATGTTGTTGTCGCCTGAGTTGCGTATATTGATCAAATCCAATTCGGCGCTATCAACTCTGTAATAGAGATTCATTTGTTCTACGACCAAACAAAACATTTTATAGGCGCCTAGTTCGAGCACTCATAATAACCGAAGTCGATGTACCTTAAAAGTTCTTCTAAAAACTTAGGTGTGGTGCCTAGTGCCTAGCCTACCGACACATTTTTGCTACTTAATTAGTTTTACGTCTGTGTAAATATTTGTGTTGAATGCCTAATTGATTCGTAGTCGTACTAGGTATTTTAACTTAGTTTTTGAATAATTGTATTTCAGGTTATTTCTACATAACGAATGCAGACCGGGTCAGAGAGGTAAAAATGGGACGATGCTTCAGATAAATTTTCATAGGCACCTTGGCGACGAGCGTTTGATCTCAGTAGGAGTGAGGACAGATTGATCTGCATTTCCTAGCAGCGCATTTTGTGCTGCTCCGTGTTTCCAAGGCAGTAATCATAAGTCGATCGATGGTACGTCTTGTCAAATAACGACCTATGCGAGAAAAACAGCCCAGGCACCTCAACTAACTGTATGGGAAACCTTATACCCTTGGCACATGGTGACAGCAGAACAAAGGAGCGAAGTTTGCCTCATTACACATAGGTGCGACGTACTTAAAGCTGGCGCGTGTATTTGTCACAGAACCGGGTCTTAACGAACTTCCACATAGTTCCTGATACGCTGAGTTTGTCTTGGAAACTTGTATAGTACCTCTGCTACTACTGGTAAAGATAGGTCACTTTGTACCTTCTTTGACCTACTTGTTATGTATTTCAACGGTGAGATTTTCTCCCTAATGCAGTTTTATACCTGCCTGTTTGTTATACAGTACTGAAAGCCTTTTTTTGAGGAGGGTTTTGGAAATCATCAAATGACTCCTCCCGCTCTTGGGCAGAGCGGTAGGGAGTGTCAGACTTCTACTGACTAAAAACCACCCACGTTCTTTCTTAGCCCTTTGTGTCGAGGCCTGTCTCCTTTGAACAACCCCTGACAATACTGAAAGCCACAAAAAGTGATTTTTAGATGCCGAAAACGTAGTTTTGTTTTTACTAGCGTCTTGGTAAACAGTTTTGTCAATTCTCAAGAACGTAACAAAATATACAGTAGACCATTGGATAATAAAGGCTTAGAGCTTTGCACATAACAATACGGTTAACAGAACATCGTCGATGTGCACAGATAAAAGTTAACGGTTCCCTCGTTGGCAATCAAAAGGAAATCAAAGTAAGATCAGCTATAAACTTACCTTGTCCCGTTTCTTTATCCTTTTCACAGAATCTGAAATAATAATAATAACAAAAGGGTTTATTTTGTAAATTGCAACACCATATAGATTTTAACTTCTCAGGGTAGATTTATTTATAGCGAGATAATAATAATAATAATAATATTCCACAACTATCACACAACGCCATCTAGTCCCAAGCTAAGCAGAGCTTGTGTTATGGGTACTAGACAACTGATAAACATACTTATATATTTCTAAATACATACATATTATAGATAAATTACACCCAGACACAGAACAAATGATCGTGAGATATACTCACATTGTTAGAGTTAAGCCTAGTTAAGCTTAAATTAGAATTTCATGACACGAGTTAAGAATATTGTCCCATACTAACAAATGAAACATGAGCTTGTAGCAATAATAGCAGCCGCTTGGGTCAAGCTTCAAATTAAGCCGCGCTTGCCTTGGTTGAGCTGTGGATGGGGTTACCACCCATGACATACCAAGTTTCCTCCTAGCCTCGTTTGTCCCGGATGTCCATTGTAGATTTTTGACAGCCGTTTTAGGTTGTCTGTGGTCCGAAGGTTTGCCAACCAGTCTTACCAAAGAGTATCGTATTACCCAGTACTAACAAGGTTGTGGTTGTGGTTGTGGTGGTCAGCCAGGCAGTCGCTCCAAGTAAAATATTGGTATGCAGCTGCATCCAGTTTCAGCCGACCCCAGCAACGTTGGGAAAAGGCTGAGCAGGTGATGATGACTAACAAGTCAGATAGTACGACGTGATGGATGATGCATTTAGAACTCTATATATTTATACTGTGTCTATAGTGCTGTTATGCTGATTGCGAAACACCTTAGGCGTGGGTCGTCGGATTGATCAAGCGAGACCTTTATAAAAGGGTGTAAAAGTACCCTTAACGCAAACGAAAGGCACTTGTTCTCCTCACGACTGCGATAATTTTTAGGGTTCCGTACCTCAAAAGGAAAAAACGGAACCCTTATAGGATCACTTTGTTGTCCGTCTGTCCGTCCGTCCGTCCGTCTGTCAAGACCCTTTTTCTCAGGAACGCGTGGAGGTATGAAGCTGAAATTTATATCAATTACTCAGGTCTACTGTCCCTTGAAGCTGTGAAAAAATCAAACTTCTAAGCCAACGCAATCAAAAGATACAGCCGTTTATGCCGCAAATTTTCGACACTTGCAAGGGAATCAAAACCTACAGGGTGCTTCCCGTGAACTCAGAATCTTGAAATTTGGTACGAAGCAACGTCTTATAGCATAGATAAAGGAAAAATTACGAAAACCATAAATTTTTAGTTACATCACATAATATATTTTTTTTTAATAATTTTAAACTTACTACCCATTTCCTCATAAACGCGTAGAGGTATTAAATTGAAATTCATACCAAATACTCAGGTCTATAATACCTTTAAGCTGTAACAAAATCAAACTTCTATGTCAACGCAATTAAAAGAAACAGCAATTTAAGCTGCATATTTTGAAACTTATGCTCCTCCATCTTTCCCCATTGTAATGTTATGAATTTCATTTTGCAATAAAAATACCATAGTTATGACTCGATTGTCGTAATGAACGAACTTTGTAAACCTTGCAGGTTTGTACGGAACCCTCGGTGCGCGAGTCCGACTCGCACTTGGCCGGTTTTTTTTGTTCTAGACCATACCTGGGAACCCTCTAGTTACGGAGATATTAGGGGTCAAAGTTCGAAATTTTGAACAGCTGTTTTTGTAAATACTAGTTTTTCAAGTTATAACTTTACTTAAATTATCACCATGACCCGTTTACTATTCAAAACATCAACTAGTACAATGTTTTAAGAGTGCTACATTGAGTTTTACCATTGTAAAATGTGATTTTTGACTCAAAAAAAAAATCGTTTCCCAGCAAAAAATTTTGCGGGGTATTTAGTTTGATGTACAGAATGCTTGGTTGACGGGTGTGTGATGGGTTGATTTACACCCTGTACAGTCGTGGTAGACCGAGCGTGACCACTTCGACATAATATTCTATCCGTATAGATTTTTAGAGACGTTTTATTCGAAAAAGGTTCGCCCCGTTGGTGTAGTGGTTAAAAGCGCGACTGCTGAGCTTGAGGTCGTGGGTTCGATTCCCCGGGTCGGGCAAAGAGCTGTTAGGTTTTTCTTTAGGGAATTTCACAGTAGCAGCCTCGCCTCTGCCTAAACTTTCGGAATATACAGGCGTGATAATTAGTTATGTTTTCATTTTAAAAGGGTTTTTCAAATGTAATGCAGGTAATCGTGAATAGTCTCTCGGAAGTAGTCGCTCAGGAACCTGAATAATGGCTGGTTCAGTGGCGAGTCCCAACGATAATTTCTCAAATGCAGGTTGAGTCCCGAATTGTCCAAATTACTCTACCCAGTTTACGTAATCCTTACAGAGTTTAGTCATTTATTTGACGTTAATTGCACTCTCTCAAAAAATCATCTTTCTTTTTCATAAAATAAAGATTATTGACAAAATAATTGATGATAGCCTAGTATTGAGACTTTGAGACTTGAGAGAATTTCACACCATTTGAATTTTATACACGTTCTGCCTGTAAAACGAAAATAAATATGTTTCTTTCGTGCACTCACTCGAGTTGTAAAAGGTTTTGTTCATTTATAAATGTCAGTGATAACCTGTTTGGCATTTAAGAATAATATAACATGACTTAGCACGTCGATCTGATTTACGACCACATTTCTTAAGTAATTGTAGGCTCCAATAAATCTGCGATCATATCGTAATGTGTACTGCATGCTTAAAGGCTGGGTTTTCAGTGATTTTCACCGTCATTATCATCTGCCTAGCTTTTTACCAACTATGTTGGGGTCGGCTTCCAGTCTAACCGGATGCAGCTGAGTACCAGTATTTTACATGGAGCGACTGCCTATCTGACCTCCACCTCCCAGTTAATACTGGGTAATACGATACCCTTTGGTAAGACTGGTTGTCAGACTTTCAGGTCGCTGACTACCTGTAACGACTGCCAAAGATCTTCCGTGGTTTTCACCTTGTGAACGAACAGTATTCATATTAGATACAGGCTTGAGGTTATGTGTTATGGTAGCATCCATATTTACAGTAAGGACTGCCTCGTCGATCTGGTGGTCGCAAGCTGCTGAGTATGAGGTCCTGGATTCGATTGCCCTATCGGAAAATTTATTGGGTTTTTCCATCAGCAATTCAATTTCTTTGTAGCAGCTACGGATTCTGGATTTGAAAGATCTAAAATACTTAATAAAATAAAAGTAGAAGTATTAAATTCTAAAGCGTTTTTTGAAAAGTCTAATAATTAAATGGATCAGGACTCCTAGGGCGAGCTCGAAAAACTCAACGTAAGTGTTACTTGGTCGATAAACAAAGTAAAGATTAAAGACGCAGTACCTATAGTAGGCCGCAAGAACGAGCTCGAATTTTTTTTAGTTAGAATTGTTTCGACCTGTTGGAGTTACTTGATCCCACCGACCCATCGAACATCCGGCCCATTGGGCGTTTGCCCGATTTACAGGGGTGATGTACTATGTTATCCTCGAATTACGAATTGTAGTTCGTAGATTGGAACTCAGCCAAGGGCGTTACTTTGTATAGTATATTTAAGCACCACTGCTTTCAAAACTGTGAAAGAAAATATCGTGAGAAAAAGAGATGTCCTAGTAGCTGATATGCTTAAGCTACAGTAACAAACTACGAAAATCTTTCGGTACATTGTCTTGTGAACTTTATAGTATTACATATTGAGTGTAAAGTAACTACATATGACGACCAACTACGAATATGTATTCAAAAATGATGTCAATAGCTGGCGTAGTTACAGAGTTCAACAGAAAACATTACGCATCAACGTAATTGCTTTTTACCGAAGAAACCTTGGATCAATTGTTCGATGTAATGAATGGATGGAATTTACGATACCTATCACTGAAAATGGCATTCATCATATTTACAATAGGTTCAGCGCCATTATTTTACTAACATTCATATTTTGACCGTAGAGCCCATCGTGGGTTTCGAGAAATTTATATTAATAGCAATATGACGTTTGGTGTGGTGTTTCTTAGTAGCAGCCACGTTGTTTGGATTTGGGCCCGATCGATGTCAATAGGCTCGTCTCTTGTAACATGGGACTTAAACGTAACTGGCAATATGGAGTCTCCTAATACAGGCTTTTTATTTGCTTAAAAGGAGGCTCCGATCATCAACTTGTTGTTACTTTCTTGGTTACTGAATAAATATTTTTTTTTTTTTAAATGGGTACACCTCTGCCTAACCCTTCGGGCATTAGAAACGTGATGTTATGTTACATGGTGTTGAGGTGATTTTCAACTTGAGCGAATATAAGAAACCTCCCTAATATTTATACAATTCAGCGGAAACTGTGGAATTGTGATAAGTAATAATGCTGATTATTTTAGACTAGCTTTTGCCAGCGGCTTCGCCCGCGTGAAAAAAACCGACTTTCCATACAAACTTTCATCCCCTATTTAACTTCCTTAAGGGTTGAATCTCGAAAAATCCTTCTTTATTCCTTGTCTACATTATAAAGGGAACCTCTGTGCAAAATTTCAGCTTCTAGGTCCAAGGGTTTGGGCTGGGTGTTGATGAGTCAGTCAGTCAGTCAGGACTTCTCTTTTTATTTATATTTATATAATATAGATAACACTTTTGCTTTTGTTTTACATAACATCACGCCTGTAATCCCCGAAGGGTTAGGCAGAGCTGTATTAATACACACACATTTCGCAAGTTATGTTTAAGTCCCATATAGGGACATCATTCCCTACATCCCGTCAACCAGGTACAAAGACTCTGAGGCTGCTACACGCGACCTGGGACTCGAACCCAGCACGTCATTCCCCTAGGATGTCATGCACAGCAGTCGCGTTTGCGACCACTAGACCAACGAGGCAGTCAGCCGCAGACAGGCTTACCCCGAGGCAGGCTTAGTTTTAACTAAGGTACCCATTTGCGGGTTCTTACAACTTTTTTTTTTTGTTTAAAACTTTGCCCCACACTAGGAATTTCTCCTGTATCGTGGGTGCGTTCACAAACATAGAAAGTCACATACACAAATACCCAGACCCGAAACAACTATCTGCAGACCATACAAATATTTGTTCCGTGCGGGGATCGAACCCGCGACACGCAGCGCAGCAGTCCAATCGCTTAGCCACTGCACCAACCGTGTCGTCATTTGCGGGTTCTTACAACTATACATTTATGGTACACCTACTTTCCAAGGTACAAACTAAGTACTTAGGGCATTAACCATTATACCAATCTATTCAATATTAAACCGACATTACCCATTGATGTTAATGTTCAGAAACATTTTATTGCAGCCATTATTTAGTACATACAATGAGAATAGTGGGGAATAAATTCGCGTTTAGCTAAATAGTACGTGGTAGGCAATCATGTTAGTATTCACAAGGCGTAATATTTCTTATTGCAGCTGTGACCTAAATATGTAGAGCAAGTCGTAATTCAACGATCTAAGACAGTGCGACGTATAAGGACTTCGTGGTATCGAAAGCGAGGCGGGACTCGATAGCGGTGTGGCTTCGGCTGTTGGGGAACTCGATACGAATGCTATACTAAGTGTAAGCGGACCCTTCACAAAGCCGTCAACCAAGCTTTCTGTATATTAAACTAAGTACCTATAAGTAAAAAATATTGCTGGTACACGACTTTATTTTTATGGGTGAAACATAGCGTTACCCGGTAAGACCTTAGGGTAAGACTGTGTGTGGCGCACTCCAAATGTAACGGGGGACGTAGAGGCATTTAAAGTAGGTAATAATTTCAGTAAAAAATAATAAGTACCTACTTAAAAAAAGTTGTGAAAAGGTTGGAACTTTAACCCCCAATATCTCCGTAAACTAGAACCGTTACACGGTATGGTCCAGAACAAAAAATGAGAACAAATGCCTTTCGGCTCCGTTAAAGGTGCGTTACACCCATTATGTGTAACCCGGGCCGTGCATGAGCACAGGTGCTCGTAGAGATTCCGAAGCTGTAAATGTGCTTTGTAGTAGGCCGACATAATCCTCCGCTTTGCCCACAATCCACATGAGATAAACATCTACCTAAGCCTGGGTTTTGTGAAAAATATCGCCACTAAAAAGAGGTCTAGCAGTAGCAAGACCGAACTGACCGGTTCTGGTTTCAAGTTATATTAATGTAAATTAAACAATACTACTTGGTGACGCACGTTTAGACGCCATGTCACCTTTCTATAGTGTCACTCATTGTTGCCCACTCTTATTTTCATCTTCGTGCCACTCTTGTCAGATAACTTCTGCCTCGCCTTCCCCACCGTTCTACGATCCCCAGCTAATGGCGACCCGAGTTTGCATCCATCTGACATCCTAGTGCACTCGTCCAAGGGACCGCCCGTACTTATCTACAAGGAACAAAGACAAAAGCCAGCGGTCTATGTGACCCAGGCTTAAAAGTTCGTTAAACTATGTTGAGAAGTTTTAAAACAAAACTACGCAGAATGTCTGTAAGAAAGCATATTCTGCGTAGTTATGCTGATGTTATGGCTCGTTAACATTCGTTGATGTAAATTTCAGGAAATTTAGGATATAGGGCGTAAGTGCAGCACTCAGTAACACGACATGAGGGCGTGATTAATAGCCTTCATGATGAATGATCTATCTAGGTTGTCCCTAAATACAACTGATGTCGAAATAAAACGGAAGGAAAGAAAATACCATTTAAAATATAAATTACATCTTATTTGTACTAAACGTTTCGCATAATAATAAAACCCGAGGAGGCTCTCGTTAGGCAGCCGGGTCAAGAGCTTGATTCAGAACATACTTCTGCATACGGTTGGTATTGTTGGGAAGTTCCTTTCTCTGGAGCCCTGACGGAAGGTTGCTTAGGCCTTGTTCCCGATACCGGCGGGCTATTTTTCATGGCTTTTAATGTTTTTTTTTATTTATAGAGATGTTTAGATGAGATGAAGAAATGGAATAATCACAAAAAGACGGAGAAATATCCGTCATTTCTACGCAAAACGGCCATGAACTTTCACTTATATCACATATCGCCTGTGATACAGTTCCATCCTAGAACAGTCATCTTACTTTGTTATAGTAGGTACCCACATTATTTCTAAGAATTATGTGGTATTGTACCAAATTTCAACTTTGAATAAAAAAAAAATATTACTTTTATTATTTTCATATTATGGGAATCAAAATCAAAAGTCATTTATTCAAATTAGGCTGATATCTCCACTTCTCGAACGTCAAATTCTACAAGAGACAGTCCCCCAAAACGCCCGCCATTCTACACTTCCTTTATTAGTGTTTTAGCTGGGAAGAAGTGGCGGAACAAACTCCTCAGCTGTTGCTGGGGAGTCTGTGGGCATCTGTCTGTTAGGTTAGAAGAAACAGATTCTATACAATATTGGTAAAAAAAGAATCACTTCTACACGGGGATAGCTTTGGTTATTATTTGTTTACAGACAAGTGACCTATGGTTGAAACCCTACAAACCAATACCAAGCATAACAATCTACTCCAGATAAGATCATTGCCATTTCGAATGCAGATATTGAATGCTAATACCTTCCGTATTTAAGGGGTTGAAAACGTCCCTTAGAGCTACCTACCCTCAGTACCCTCATTGTCTTTCAAAAGTGGGGCAGCCTTGACTGTGTGACAGATAAGTGTTAACTTAATTACCTAATGCAAGGCGAACAAATGGGGTACCTACTGTTTGCTTTATAAGCACTTTTAGGAAAATTGCTTCAGGTTTGAATTTTCACGTTAATTTAGTTTGACTTATTCACTGTATGGAAATCGTTTTTAATTGTGTCTATTATAGCATTCATGGTCTTCGCTTTGTAAGTAAAAGAAATAAATTAACTAAAATCTTAAATCATCATTGGTGTCAACTTGATACAGTGCCTTTATGTCATAGGAGCTCGTGGTTAAATAATAACAGCCGCTCGCATTAACATTAAGCAGCTCTTGCCTAGGTTTGTCTGTGGATGGGTCGATCATCAGTGATCAACCATTACCTACATACTTACACAGTTTCCTCCGTGCCTCGGAAAGCACGTTAAGTCGTTAGTGCCGGCTGTCACTTGTACATCTTTGACAGCCGTTCCGGGTAGTCAGTGGCCTGAAAGTCTGACAACTAGTCCTAACAAACCTACAGTTAATGGTGACTAGGTTGTGGAGGTCAGATAGACAGTCGCTCCATATAAAATGCTGGTATCCAGCTGCATCCAGTTAGACTGGAAGACAACCTCAACATTATTGGTAAAAGGGATAGTTGTGGAATATTATAGTTGTGGAATATTATTATAGGCAGATGATGACGACCTTTATATCCTTACGGTAAGGGTGATTTTCGTGGTGATACAGTTACCATGAAGTCGGATAAAATAGAATAAAACTAATATTTATATGATACAGTTTATTGAAAGTCTCAGACACCCAAGTACAAAACATTTCGGTTCTTAAGCCAGAGCCCTCGACGACAAAGCAATTCAAGTAATTAGAGGGGTTTAGTTTAATATAATAAATCATTAATCTTAAATTCCCCATCTGGATTTAGAAAAGCACCAATTATTAATTGCTCCCGAAGACAGTCAGTTTCGATATTAGAAATTAGATTTATTAAATGCACGTTTTAGATTATTAAGAATTTCATAATTTTAGGTCCTATAAATTGCGTATCACATTGTCTTCTAAAACTAAATATTGTAGTGCGCCTGTAGTTTTAAATGAATGACGTACTTTATTTAGTTTTATATTTTTGATTTCAAGGTTTCAGGATGAGTTTCCTGAAAAACTTTTTCATTTAACAATGAATGGTATAGTTTCGAAACTGTTGGGTACTTGCTGATGTCCAATTTATGTCTGAAAAAGAAAAAAAATAGGTCTTTAAAACTATTCACGATTACTTTGAATCGAAACTTTCTTGAAAGTTTGTGTGCTGTTCGAGATTTCAGATCACAATTTTCAGATATAGAGTGAAGAAATGGAAAATAAACAGATTTGTCAAACCTTCGAGATAAGGTGAAGTGTTTTACTTTTCTATTGGGCCAAAAGATTATAGGCTCACTTGTTAAAATATTGTCTATGGAAAAAAGTGAATAATGGAATAAAAACATGGCTTGTTAGCTTTGTGTCTCGCTACAAATTTGTGGGCGTCGGGCGAGGAAAGTGGGAAGGCTGAACTTGTAATATTCCCCGGCCTATTACTACCTAAATTATAATTATGCGTATAACTTCGAAGATTGCGTAATTAACAAGTTAATTACCAACTAGCTTTAGCATCAGTAGGGCTCTATTTTGTAAATTGGTGAGCTCGTCTTGTTTCGTGGTAAACTGTTACATTATTGACTGGATTCCAGGCTTTATGAAACCTGAAAAGGATGGGGTGATTTTTCATCATCAACATACTCATTTCAGACGAAATACCTCTCCCAAGTGTCGCCATATTGACTGATCCCGTGGCTCTCGCATCCAGCGAATTCATGCAACCTTCACCAGGTCATCGGTCCACCTAGTGGGAGGCCTTAATCCAACGTAACGCGTTTTTTCCATAAACCGCCGTTAAGACATCGCGTCACGAGCTAGATTTTGTGGTCGAATATGGAATAAAACCCACCTGGTGACAGCATTGTACAGCTGGGGTACAAGACATAAGTCAGCAATGGTCAGCTGGTCCCCAACGCTATATCTTCCACTACCAGATGTTTTCTTCAACAGATCCTCCAAGGTCTGAAGACCACGGTCTGTCCAGTATTTTGTGAACTGAATATATTGCTCCGTCGTCTCGAACTGGGGCCGAAGACCGACGTTTTGTAATGGCTGGATGCCTGAGACTACTATCTGCAAAGGAAAATAGTTTTCATTATTCATACTCTGAAAGTAGATCATAACATGCCTGCGGAGCGGGTTGAAAGTACTACTTTTCAGCCCTAGGGAGAATCGCTTTCTACTGACAGCTGTCAAATTATTTGATGTAATTGGGAGCAAGCCTATTGCTATCAACCAATGTAATTAGGAGCAAGCCTATTGTTACCAACTGATGTGATTAGGTGCAAGCCTATTGCCATCAACAAATGTAATTAGGAGCAAGCCCATTGCCATCAACCGATGTAATTAGGAGCAAGCCTTTTGCCATCCACCGATTTGGGTAATTGGGAGTAAGCCTATTGCCATCAACCAGTGTAATTAGGAGCATGCCTATTACCATCAACCGATGTACTTAGGAGCGCGCCTATTGCCATCAACCAAACTAATTAGGAGCAAGCCTATTGCCATCAACCGATGTAATTAGGAGCAAGCCTATTGCCATCCACCGATTTGGGTAATTGGGAGCAAGCCTATTGCCATCAACCAATGTAATTAGGAGCAAGCCTATTGCCATCAACTGATGTAATTGGTGGCAAGCCAATTGCCCCTAACCGATAAAATAAGGAGCAAGACTATTGCCATCAACTAATCTAATAAGGAGCAATCCTATTGCCATCAACCGATGTAATTAGGAGCAAGCCTATTGCTAATTTGCTATCCACCGATTTTAAGTGTTTACTTTTTTTATTTTTTTGTCAATTTGTTTTGTCCTGTGTGAAATCAATAATAGTACATTGTTACCTTAGGGGTGAAAGTAACAAAAAGACTTAAAGACTTATTTAGTCCCTCGAACTATTAGCGCCCTCGCTGCGCTCAGGCGCCAAACCCCGTCTCGGGGACTAAATAAGTCTTTAACCCGAGGTAAACACTGCGCTTTTCATTACGAATACAAGGAAAGTTGATGGGAATAGGCTTGCGCCCAAGTACCTAAATCGAAAGAAAGCAAAAACAAATTGACAAAAAAATTTAAAAGTAAACATAAGAGAAACACTTAAAATCGGTTAAATCTAATCTGTGGATGGCAATAGGCTTGCTCCTAATTACATCGGTTGATAGCAATAGGATTGCTCCCAATTACATCAATTGATGGCAATAGGCTTGCTCCTAATTACATTGGTCGATGGCAATAGGCTTGCTCCCAATAACCCAAATCGGTGGATGGCAATAGACTTGCTCCTAATTAAATCGGTTGATGGCAATAGGCTTGCTCCTAATTAGATTGGTTGATCGCAATAGGTGCGCTCCTAATTACATCGGTTGATGGCAATAGGCTTGCTCCTAATTAGATTGGTTGATGGCAATAGGCGCACTCCTAATTACATCGGTTGATGGCAATAGGCTTGCTCCCAATTAGATTGGTTGATGGCAATAGGCTTACTCCTAATTAAATTGGTTGATGACAATAGGCTTGCTCCCAATTACCTAAATCGGTGGATAGCAATAGGCTTGCTCCTAATTACATTTATTCATGGCAATAGGCTTGCACCTAATCACATCAGTTGGTGGCAATAGGCTTGCTCCCAATTACATCAAATAATTTCATAGCTGGCAGTAGAAAGCGATTCTCCCTAGGGCTGAAAAGTAGTACTTTCAACCCGCTCCGCAGGCATGTCATGACCTACTTTCAGAGTATGAGTAATGAAAATACTTTTTCTTTCTTCTTTCTTTCGATTTAGGTAATTGGGCGCAAGCCTATTCCCATCAACTTTCCTTGTATTCGTAATGAAAAGCACAGTGTTTACCTCGGGTTAAAGACTTATTTAGTCCCTCGAACTATTAGCGCCCTCGCTGCGCTCAGGCGCCAAACCCCGTCTCGGGGGCTAAGTTACTTTCACCCCGGTAACAATGTACTATTGTTATGCCTTCTAGGACGATCTTGAGCGTGAAAGAATTAAAAGTGGCATAGCAGTTCCGTTCAATTCATTCCGTGATTGACAGATAGGTGGAGATTTGCATATTTTGTTTTAGATATTTCTTAGGTTTGATTCCAGGGGTGGGGAAAGTGTAATTGGGGTTTTTCATCATGATTTTTTTAGAAGCATCCTTTCGGGGATTACAGGCGTGAATAAGTTCGTTCGTAAGTTATTTTATTATCTATTTATTAATTTTGTGTCAAAAGAATCCTGAAATCTATTACTTACAGTAAATTAATCATAGTATTTTATGTGCTAGAAAAAATGTGAAGATATTTTCACTTAAATTTTTGTGCTGACTTTTAGAGGGAAGCTAGATAATTTAGGGTTTCATGATAATTGCCGCGCCAACGCGAAAGGGGTGCCAGCCGCCGAGAAATTAACACCTCGAATACCCTTTAAATGAGGACAGGTTTAATGGCAAATTCAATTAATTAAATAATTCGGAGGACAGTTAGTGAAAGTTCAGCCATTAGCCCTTTTTATTATTAGGTTTTAATCGAGTTGGCATTAATGGTCCTTAAAGAGTTTTTTATTATGCTATCCCAAAGTACGATACACCGACTAAGATATATTTTTTTTGTTTGAACTCCTATTTTCTGACTTATTGATCAACTGATTTGCATTTGGCTTGCTGATCAATGGATGTCATTGCTACCTACTGATCGTCACGTTATTATTTTTTGAAAATCGACCAATATCTTCGCATACTGTGACTTTGGTAAAATTAAACATTTAGCTAATAGACCAGGGTATTTAATTTTTGAAAACAAATAAAAGTATAGTAGGATCAAACCCAATGGAAAAAGTAGAGAATATAACAAAAATTAAAGGAAAAATAAATTACGGTCGATCTGAGGCCGGGAAGTGCGGGTGTTTAAGGGGGGCAAGCGGTTTATCTCGATTTCCGGCAAAACTACAAGTCCTATGGAAAAAAATGTAATAGCAAAGTTGTAGATCTACAACTTTGATTTTAACACTTTTTTCACATAACCTCAAAATTTAGGTGAAAAATTCAAAAAACCAAGTTTTTGGTTTTTTATTTATATCTTTTTCAATTTTTTTTTTCTACGAAATGTGGTGAAAACTTACCTTATTATGTCCCAAATACACTGTAATTTATTTGTTTTAAAATATTAATTTTTTTTTGACTTATTTTAACTTAATATCAAAAAAGCACCCTAATTTTCAATCGAAAATTTGACGTCAAAATATCAGCTTTTTTTAAAAAGTCGGTGGGCGTTGTGTTCCTTAAAATCTCTACTTTCTAATGATGTATAAAAAATATACATTGCAATGGTAAATTTTCTCAGAAAAAGCAAAATCAGCTGCTACGAAATAACAGGTAGTAAGTGCCAGACCCTGGAGAAATGGGACGCCGTCGCCTCCTTCTGCGAAGCAGTGATGCTAGCGAAGGAGGTGGCGGAACGAGAGAGGGAGAGAACCTCTCAACGTCCCAGCCGCCGTGGAAGGCGCGGAAGGCGCTCCGGGCGTCGGGGGCCACGTGATGGCTTCCGGCCACCGTAGACGCGGGCCTGTGGACGGTGAGTAATGGGCTAACTCGCCGTCCGGCCGTCGTCATGACGGCAACAGACCGTGTCGGGCGGCGCGTTCGTGTTCCACGCGCGCCTCAAAGAGATGTCAGCAAGGAGGGGCCCGCAAGGGCCGACGCCCGTCAGGGCCGCGGATTTTTGTACTAGATTACGTGGCCTCGGCGCAAGGGCAAAGAAGGAACACGGGTTCGATTTTTAGTCAGTAGAAGTCTGACACTCCCCTTCGCTCTGCCCAAGAGCGGGGGGGGGGGGTCATTCGATGATTTTCCACCCACCAAAAAAAAAAGGGCCAGACCCTCCTAGCCCCTTCCCCACTTCTCTGTGAAATACCTTTTGATGGGCCAAAATTTTCCGTAGGTCTCCACGATATAATTATCTTAAAATAACAATAAATAGGCATAAAACAGCAATAAATACGTTTATTTTTATAATAATTTCTTGTCTAGGCCTTATTATTTGGTAGTGGGTATTATTTCGCAGCAGCTGATTTTGCATTTTCTGAGAAAATTTACCATTGCAATGGATATTTTTTGAATTTTTATACATAATCAGAAAGTAGAGTAATGAACACAACGCCCACCGACTTTTTAAAAAAAGCTGATATTATGACGTCAGAATTTTCGATTGAAAATTAGGGTGCTTTTTTGATATTAAGTTGAAATAAGCCGAAAAAATAAATATTTTAAATCAAATAAATTACAGTGTATTTGGGACATAATAAGGTAAGTTTTCACCAAATTTCGAAGAAAAAATTTTTTTTTTGAAATAGATTTAAATTAAAAACCAAAAACTTGTTTTTTTGAATTTTTCACCTAAATTTTGAGGTTATGTGAAAAAAGTGTTATATTAAAGTTGTAGATCTTTTTATTCTCTACAACTTTGCTATTACATTTTTTTCCATAGGACTTGTAGTTTTGCCGGAAATCGAGATAAACCACTTTTCCCCCTTAAAAACCCCCCCACCCCCACTTCCCGACTTCAGATCGACCGTAATTTATTTTTCCTTTAATTTTTGTTATATTCTCTACTTTTTCCATTGGGTTTCATCCTACTGTATTTTTTTTTAATTTTTTACCATTTTTGAAGGCCTTTTCTTTTGATGAGTTTTATTAAATTTTACTGTAAAAATTTGGGAGCAGCGGTGGCCCAGTGGTGGCGGCCTCGACTTACGAACAGTAGGTCGTGGGTTCGAACCCAGGCAGGCTCACTACTTCGTGTAATTTATTTCATCACCGCTGCTTTCAAAACGGTGAAGGAAAACATCGTGAGGAAACCGGCATGTCTTAGAACCAAAACATTCGAAGACATGTGACATCTACCAATCCGCACTGGGCCCGCGTGGTAGATTATAGCCCATTCCCTCTCTAAGAGAGGAGGCCTGTGTCCCAGCAGTGGGAACATTAATAGGCTGTTGATGATTGATGATGTAATTTCAAAAGTACCTGCAGTAAAATGGATTTATTGCTTCTCTGTAATTGAAACAACTGTCTCATATACAAACCTCACAGAGTTCCCTCATTCTGGCCTTCTGTAAGGGAGATTTCGGAGTCAAGGCGGGCTCCGGACGAGTATCCTCCAGGTACTGCACGATAGCCATGGATTCCACCAGCGTCACATTGTCTAAACATAAAATATAATATTAAAAATAACGCTATCGAAAGTCGCGGTCTTGAAACGTGAAGTGTGACGGACAAGAGACACAGTGAAACTCCTTGAAATCTGGATTCACCGACCAGAGATATATAAGGTCCAATAGGGGATCGGACTGGGTCAAAATAATATGATTCTGTTTAGTCCGTAAGTTAGATTATCGAAAAATATTGAACACGTGTTTTTTGTTTTATCAAATCAATAAAAAATGACGAAGATAAAACGCGTCAAAGATCTTGGAGTGGGGCTTGAAACGTCACTTGTGTCGTCAAAATGTACTATCATATGACGTCACACGAGTTTTCGAACTACTGTATCGTCTTCATTTTAAGTTTACGTGAAAAAAGAAAAAATACGTGTCCAATAATTTTTAGAAATCTATCTGACGGACTAATTAGTTTTTTTTTGTCCGATCCCCTATTCAAATAGATGTACAAATTTTAACACAGCGTTCATAGTACGTCTAACCAAAGATATCCAAGTAAAAAAAACACTGATTAAAGTGATTTTTTTTTACCTTAAATGTTGGTTAACTAAACAATTTTAGTGTACCTATTTTCGACAGCTGTTTTATTTTCTTGTAAGTATCTAATGCGTTTTTCTAATTTTCTTTTTTGACTATTATCATAATTTTAGTGGTCTGAATGATTTCTAAAAGTTTTTCCACCTATTTTAATGGGACCTTATAGATAGCACGAGCGCGCGGTATATATAAAACGTTTAAATCGGAAATAAAATTATCCTATAGATATAAATAAATTCTGATAAACATACCAAAATATTTTTAAACGAGTATTTAAATTTTAACATGGACGTATCGTTCGTGCTCGGGAGGACACCTATTGATTATTCACCGACTCGCACGTTTCATGACCGATAAGTAATTAATACCTAATACTCAGATTTTTTAGATAAAGGTAAAGATATTTATTCGTAGAATATGGTAGGTAGGTACAAAGTTGTTACAGAAGAATATTGATCACGACATATCCGCCGCTAGACGCGGCATACGAATATTTACAAGTAACACTTGATACTAAACATTAACATTTAGATCAAAATTAAGCCAAATTAAATTTTTGTAAGTAGGTACACATTTACCTAACCCTTAATTACATTATAATAAACATAAACTCTAATTAAACTTAAATCAGTCGGCTCTAAATAACAGGGGTAGCGATTAATTAAAGAAAACGTTAAACATATCATCCTTTGATGACACACTACCCAACACAGAGATACGATATTCTAATTTAAACATGACGCAAATAATTGTTAATGATTGACTGGCCATTGACTGAATCAATCGCTGACAAATGGTGTGGCTTAATTGAAAGCAATCAAAAATTGTCGACACCTAAATAATATCTAAAGACATTTCAAAGAGTTCAGTAAATTAAAATAATTATTTGTTTCAAAAGATTCTAATTTGATCCTGAGTCAATTTCGTTCTGACTACAGAACCATTTAATTTGTAAAAGGTCTCACTACTCATTGATTCTCCTATAACGTACCTATCTCCAAATTGTCAAATGATTCACTTAAATCGTCTCTTATTTGATTTGCAGGTAAATTAAGCGAACTTTACAAATTCCTCCAGGCGGAAAGTTTGAGCAAATAAACTTGCGAAGTGGTAAATTATTTTCGTAAGTAACACTGGGTGTGAGGCAATTTGAACCTTCTGTTACTGTGATAAATGTGTTTATGCTGTGGATATTAGGTCTTGTTTTCTGTAGCAGCTTTGATCGTTGTACCGAGAGCATATAATATTATACATAATTTCTGTCAATATTTGTTCCCACACTAGTTTTGACTTGCCTTTTTTTACCCGACTACGGCGAAGCCAAAAGGAAGGGTAATGATTTTGGCAGTCTATGTATGTATGTATGTATATATGTACGTATGTTCCACCGTAGCGCCGAAACTACTGAACGGATTTTAATAAATTAGGTGTCAATAGATTCGTAAGAATAACCCCGCTATACAAATGGAATTTAAATGTTAAAAACTTACCTAAAAAAATATTAAATTGAAATAATCATAGCAAGTTTGGTATCAATAAATGAAAGGTCTTGGCGAGCACATTACAAATATGTATTATATTATAGTTTAAGTACACACAAAAATAAAATTCAAATAAAAAAATTAAGTTCAAAAATCTAAACCCGACTACTAACAAAATCGCGGTCTTAAAAGTAGAAAACAAGAAAATAATTCTTGTCTGATATTCTTCGTAGTCGCATGCCACCTTGCTTATGGCAATTAGCAGCTGACTTCTGTATCAATGAGAACGCCATGAAGGAGCATCAGGTATCAGTAATGATTTTGGCAGTATATGTATGTATGTATGTACGTAGGCAGGCGCATTACTTTGTGTAATTTATTTCATCACCGCTGCTCTCAAAACGGTGAAGGAAAACATCGTGAGGAAACCGGCATGTCTTAGAACCAAAAAATTCGAAGACATGTGACATCTGCCAATCCGCACTGGGCCCGCGTGGTGGATTATAGCCCATCCCTCTCCTAGAGAGGAGGTCTGAGTCCCTGCAGTGGGAACATTATAGGCTGATGATGATGTTCCACCGTGGCGCCTAAACTACTGAACGGATTTTAGTTTCAGTCAAACTTTGAATCATCGGTTTTCTTATTTTGTCTTTCTCTGGTGCCATTGTTTCCAATATTATTTACGAACATGGTTTCCAAATTAATCGACACATTTGTAGTAGGCGTACCGTATGAGGTGGGTAGGTGCTTTGCCTGTCCACAAGTTCTGTGGACATTATTTCGTCGCTTATTTACTTGAAGTCCCTAATGGATGAGTATATATTCGAAGTGAATTGAATTGTGTATAGATAATCATCTTTACTCATGTTTGCATGATAACTGCAACAAAAACAGTTATTCAAATCTTGAGCTGAATTTCACAGCGAAACTGTTGGAAAAACAAAGAAACAGTTTATTCCTATAGTCAAACAAGTAGATA
Source organism: Diarsia dahlii (assembly GCA_949775195.1). Taxonomy (NCBI): domain Eukaryota; kingdom Metazoa; phylum Arthropoda; class Insecta; order Lepidoptera; family Noctuidae; genus Diarsia; species Diarsia dahlii. The sequence continues at coordinate 17,487,823 of OX459191.1, read as the reverse complement.
TCCCAAGTATAAAGTTTGTTGTCATGCAAAAATATTATTGTCTATTGGCATATCAGAAGAGCGAGCGTACCAATTCAAAAGCAAGTAAGCAGCAGATTGAGCACAAATTGATAAGTTCAATTAAATCTAGTCCCAAATTGTTCCATCTAATAAAACTGTAACAATAATTGCGTATCAGACCATTAAAATATTTTACAATCCTTTGCAATTTACTACAGTCTTGCACTCGTAAAGTTGAACAAACTGTCGAGATAAATAAATGGGGAGCCGTCGCATTTTGCAGGATTCAATGACCTAAATAGTTACCAATTCAGTCAGTTTTTCTATGTGCGATGTTATTAGATGGCGACATAGCTATTTGCGGAGTTATTGACCGGTCCACTTAAACAAACGGTCGGTTGCCTCGGGCACGCAAATGATGTTTGATTGTACCGGACCGCGGACCGACGACACTGCTTGAATTTTTAATATTGCAGCTTTAGACCTTAGTAGAGCGAGCCCCGTCCACTTAGCAAGAAAAAAAAAAATTAGGTTCGCGTTTTGAGTGCATTCTGATTTATTTTCGTGCTCAGATTAATAATTTAAGTGAGGTTGCAATCATTTTATTGCACTGACAGCGATTGAATAAATCTTTACAAAGTCTTAGACAAAATCGCTCCACTGCACTGTTTGTACGCTTAGATCTTTTAAACTACGCAACGGATTGTTGTGCACTTTTCAGCAATGGATAGAGTGATTCAAGAGACAGGTTTATATACATAATTTGCACCCATGCGAAACCGGGACGAGTCACTCAGTACTACATAAAATATAGTATTTTTGTGACATAGCTATAATTATGAACTATATAGCTACATAAACTGTTATCATACATAAAACTTTGAAGATTACAATTCAAATAAATACTGATATTCAAATATCTTTTTGAATCCCTCAAATGTTTTGGGAATCAATTTATTTACTCTTTGATCACACAAAACAGTTTTGCAGATATATATTTATACGTATATTTTATCATCGTCTGTAATCTTTGCTGAACCGTTCTACACCGGCTAACGGATTTTGAATACCAGAGATAGTAAATTCATATGGGTGGGTAGATTAGCAGGTCTCTAATGTGTTGTGGTTGGGTCTACTTCAAAGTAATGGGATTGCACTTATCAATCTGAAGCTGTAAATAGTGATAGGGCAATAAACTTGGGGTTCTGTGATAGATTTATCTTTCTATTTTGTACACAATGTATTTTATTTACGACTAAAGGTTCTTGAGGCTTTTTATGTTTTGTATTTACAGTGTCCTCTGCGATGATTCCAAATAAATGGTTGGTAGGTAATGCCTAATGTATGGTAGTTTTCGTTCGTTTTCATTGTTCTAAAAATATAAATGAAACAGTCGTTATCGCAGTGAAACTCTTGACGAATGTATTGTAAAGACAGCACCAGGCAAATGACCCGTGATTAGGGTGCTTTGATCCGTTTTCCTCATTCTATAAATATATTATTGTACCTTGTTTAACCATTTTGTCTTTCTATTGCCTTAATTGAGCCTAATCCATACGGGTGCTAGTCTTGTTTCTGTTTAAATCTGTGACTAAACAGATTGCTTCGCAGAATCGCGACACAGATAAAATCAATGGAATGTCTAGTCGTTAGCAATTGTTTCGAGTCCACCCTAAAAGCACAATACCATTCATTTCAATTTAATACCGACATCTCAAATGTTGCAGGCTGTCGATATTAATTTTGGAAAATTATGGATTTTCATAATGACGGTCTTATTTGAGCTTCGCCACGTTGTGACTGAATCTATATTCTGAAGCTCTGTTCATTATTTATTTGCTTTCATCCGCAAAATGAAAGCCCCGACGCAGGTGTACTTTATCTAGTTCAGGCAAATATAATAATCAACTGTTCTCTATTTTAATAATTATTAATATATATTTCAGTATAAATGTACCCCTTTATGATTACTTCATTTTGTACGAGTTTTTAATGATCTAATCTGGGTTTTAGTATTAATGATCAAATATTCCTACCTAAATGTAAACCAAACATCTAGGTAGCCTAAACTGAACTAGGAACATGATCCGCCTTATTACTAAACGTAGTTAAACCTGGTTTAACTTAGACTTAGTTTATCTCGCATGACGTCTCACTTCAATAATATTCAAAAGAAAGTGACAGCATGCGAGATAAACCAGGTCTAAGTTAAACCAGGTTTAACTACCTTTTGTATTAGGGCGGGATATGTCCGAACTTATCTAGCCACAGTTAATTCACTACGAGCACCATATCGACCTCATTTCCCTTGATTGACAGTCTATCAATCCGACCCGACGAAAATCAAATTTTAGCCGCGACTCACGCACGAGTACCTTACGTCGAGAATTCATGATTGAAGTGAGTATTAAACGTGCTAATGACGTGGCTATTAGCGCAACCCAAAGTGCACTCCATCGGGCGAAGAGGCCATTGTGAATAGATGACATCAGCGAATATAGACCCGAATGCATGAACAAACATTCATGAGCTATTATGGTGATAATTATGATGAATAGATGGTTCTAGCTTGATTATGTTATGTTGATTTATTGGCATTTATACCGGCAGTTATTAGACGGTTAATTTTGATGAATGGGCTACTAATTTCTTTGTAAGGAAGAGGTTCTTAATTCGTTTTTTTTTCGTTTTATGTTGTGTATCTGTACCTCATATAACTTTATCAATTACGAACCAATTCGAAAAATTCTTTACGTGAAAGGACACGATCGTTCCCATAGATTTCATAAAAATCGGTTCAGTACTTTAGTTTATTTTCTTCTTGGCCTATGTTGACAAGAAGTCCTTAATAATTTCTATTTACAATGTCACATGGATTCATTCATCTTCGTTGTGTTTTTTTGGATGTCGATATTTTCTGCAAAAGTTTTTTTTACTAACAGTTCCTCTCACGACTGCGTTTGCATGCAGCATGTGACTACATGTGACAGCGTTCAGGAAGATCGGGTGTTAAATTAAAACGTAATAAATGAATAACGCTCTAGGTACTCTAAATTTGTAGCTGGTCTGACACATTACTTAAAAAAAAAACTGTTCTAATTTTATTTGCCACAGATAATACTGGGAGGTACTAAGGCCCAGATTCAAAGACCACACTTTGACTTTACTTTGACTTTACTTTGATGGAAAGATCTACTTTCACACAAAAATATATTTCTTAGGCCCAGATTCACAGACCACACTTTGACTTTACTTTGATAGAAAGATCTACTTTCACGCAAAAATATATTTCTTAGTCCTGTCAAGCTGTTATTTACTTTCCAAAAATCATACTTTACTTAGTAAAGTCAAAGTGTGGTCTGTGAATCTGGGCCTAAGTGTTTTAGTGTCCCTTTGGTGTCTGTAATAAAGGAACAATCGGGCTCTCAAAACAATGTCAATCCGATTGAAACACTGAAAGTGTATTTGGAAATGAAGTCATGTGGAAAATGGTCGTTCAAACCCGACCATTTCCTGCCCGCAACTTAATCTGGACTAAAGAGGGTTTAACTATTATTATAGGGATTTGTAGATTACAAGTATCTATTAAGTGCATCTAGCACGCTACTATCTAGTGTCTACTGAACGTTTTAGCAGTTTTGGTAAGGTTCTTTGAAAGTTAGTACTTACATTTAGCTAAATGATAAATTGAAAAGGACTCATAGTAGCTACTTCGAAAAGGTAATAGGAATCTATTAGAGATAACGGAGAAGATAAGTACCACATAACATTGTCATAGCTTTAGTGAAGCTTATGTTAATCTATAAAAGTGATTAGATACCTCTTGTTTACTATGGTTATCAATCACCCTTTACATTTGACAGGTTTACTTATGCCTGACGTCAATTCTTCTACCTTCTGAGAATCCGTTTGAAAATTAATTACTTAAGTAATTAAACAAATGTTGAAATATTTTGACTCATATGAAAATATTTAGTTACTGTTCCGGTTATTGTACAGGTTATATTTGGTTCAGTCAATTCGTGTTGGTTGATTGGAAATAAAGCTTTGGACGAATGTATATTACTTTATTAAACCGTTTCATATGCTATTGGAATTGAATTAAATAGGTAATAGTCATCCCATAAGTAATAACTAACATATATATTACGCCTGAAGGGATAGGCAGAGTTGTACACATTATACACATATATCCTCATTTCGCCAGTTATGTTAATGTCCCATGCTATAACATGGGTATTTAACGGCAATAGGTTTACCTCCCTTTTAATTATGCGCGGCTTTTAATATCACATCACGCCTGTAAAGTTCTTACATTCTAATCTGAACACCTAAACCCTGAAGGGTATACCCCCGTTTCGCCAGTTTTATTAAAGTTCCAAGTAAAAGGGGTTATCCTATTGCCATCCGACATTGCAGTTCCAGGCTCCGTAACTGCTACTGAGAAATTCATGATTCAAAAACCCAATATCATTTTAAACTGAAACAGATGATGATGATGGTATCTTTATTATGTCCTCACCTACGTGTTATATTTTGGTAACTCGACAGAATATTGGAATGAGTTATCGCATTTGTGGAATTATAATGCTCCACCATATCATAGCGAGGCGCTGAACATTTTTACTCATTTCCTTTTCGTCAAATCGAACGGATATCGATGTATTAGGCGCTTTTTATCGTCAAGCGAACGTGTGGTTATAATAACCTTACATCATACGCCTACAGAACGTACATTACGTCCCCAAGACGTAGCTTTACGTCTCTAAGATGTACCCACGTGCATAAGCCATGGAGGAAATAAAACACTCAAAAATTCAATAATGAAAATGAAAACGGAAAATGTCTTAGTCTTTCTTACCAACAGCTTTTTTACATTATGTTACCTGTACAACTTTGTTCTGAGAAAAACCCATTTAATTTCCTACGTGGGTTTTTTAATCAACATCATCACATACAGTCATATTTCATAATCCGCGTGATTTAATCATATTCTGTTGTGGAATCTTTTACAAGAATGACTTATTATTTCTTTTGCCTAAGGGAAATTACTTTTTGGTCCTTCTGGGATACTGTGGGTACAATCAACCCACAGATATTTACGGCGAAAACGAATGACATATTGTGTTCCTCAAAACGGCAGAGTAATATTATTTTCATCCTTCACCTTCACCAAAGCAAAAAGCAGAGCAGAGCTTAAGCAGAGGCTTAAGTTTCCCACGATATCAATTTGAAAATCATCGGATAAGCCGCCTTAATAAAATGTAGAGCAAGCTAATACAGTCTTATGAAAAGAAAAAGTAATTAAAATGAAACTAACTATCGTTTTCAAGATTCATTTCTTAACTTCATAGGTAAACCAAGGTACTCTAGGCTAAGTAATTACATAACTAATAGAAAATATATATGAAACTTTATTCTACATGGACTACCTACATCGTCCATCATTTTGTTAGTACCTATTCTAACGTTACTAACAATTGTGCATTTAAGTAAATAGGTAGGTTATTAGTGTTCACAATTGAATTATTCATTCAGACCTACGACAGTCCCCCACCCAATGTCTCTGGAAAGGGCAGTCCGGTCTAGAGATGTGCCGTTGCCGGCAATATTGCCCGAAGTGGGAATTTTGGTGGCAAGATTGCCGGGAGTGGAAATATTCGGGGAATATTTCTTAAGGCGAGGTTGCAGTACTTTGTTTTTATGAACGCACTACCTCACACCCCGCCATGCCGCGCGAGCGTTATAATGCCTAAATTTTGACAGTTTTTTCTTCTTGGAGAAAAATGATAAAGAAATGATACAATATGTTTTCAACATTTACTTCAGAATAAAAAGTTCTATCTACTGATATCACTTTCATATAAATTCATGATGAAATGTCTTAGCAGTACACGTTTTAAATTGTGATTTAGAGTCATGTTTGATAAAAAAATTATCGAGCCGATTATTCTAAATCGCGTTTCTATCTTTACGATTTACTTGAGAATATGTTCAATCTTATGTAATGATTTTTATTTATTAAAAAACTCATATTTAGTTCGATTTTCATAGGTTCAAAAATCTTAAAAAGTACTGCAACCCCGCCTTAATTATAAGTCAAATTACGAGTAAGTACGGAAACTATGTAATACACTTATAATTAGCATTTATAGGCCCTAATCTACATTGACCGGCAACTTTGGCAATATTTCCAATGCTGCTGGCAATTTTGGTTTTTTACCGGCAGTGGCAATATTGCCACCAAGCACATCACTACCCAAGTAGCACGTTAGTGTATTTTGGATCTTATTCTGCAACTGTAGGTAGCATTTAAGTGATGCAAGAGTGTACGGTATTACTTATAGATGCAAACAGCGCTCGAATTTGCATATGAGTAACTCATATCACTTACAGTTGCTTTTGAGTGATTTTTGTTTCTGCTTTATAACTTATGGTGGCACTAGGCCGAATTTATTAGTTATAGACGCATAAAGGTTTCAATTTTCAATCTTTTAGAACTCAAAGAAGCTTATGACATCTTAAAATCTCCCATTAAGAACCGTACCTTAATAGGTGGTAATTTTTCCTTATTTGGCACCTTTAGTACTAAATAAGTAGTATATATAAGTTACTTAACACCTGTAGTGGCTCAAGAGTTATTATTGCAGCTCATTTGGAACCTAGTGTAATTGCCTTTGTAAGGTCTAATATACTCTATTATGCCACTGTAACGCGTAGATCGATTACAAAAGATGGTTCTTGAAAACCTTAAGCAACAATTTTCTCTCATTTAGAACCACTTAAGATCTTACAGTACTAACACTATCGCAGGTTCCGTACATATTAATAAATTTAAATAGAGTATGATTTGTATTTAAGTAAATTTCCTACATTTTAGGTAATTGAATAGTTTATGGAACAGTTATGAAATCACTACCTAGTTCACTTTGTAATTTTTTTAATCTACTTATGTTATACAGGGTGTAAATCACAGACTGGTAGGCAAGGCATGGTCAGCTCATTTTTATGAGTAACCCTTCTGGATGTCTCTTGTATAAATGAAAAATGAAACTTTGCAAACTATCAGTAGGAAATCAGGCATCGAATTAAAAAGTCGAGAATTCCAGCCAACATTTACAATTTAAGTAAATTTTACTTCATTTACCTTCCTAAATGGGTTTGTACCCGTCTTGAGGATCCCCAATTCAACGCAAAGGCAACGAGACCTGTTAAGTGAAAATAATCACTACTAGGTACTAATGAGGGATTTTTGGACCTAGGAGTTCTATTATGGCAACAAATGAGTGTAAAAATGAACTGCAAGTACTATTTTAAATCGCCATTTTTAAAAATGGAGTCCTTGAAAAGTATCTTGTTGAATGGTATTTTATTACACTAACATACAATAAAATGAGTTTTGATAACTGTTTCTGATGTAGTTTGACATTATACTTTTTGTGAAACCATAATGTTAGGTTTTTAACAATCAAATTTTTATGAAGTATTATCTTATTTATTTGATCACCGCATATTTTTTGCTAATTCTTGATTAGATCGAAGGCGCATCAAAATTTACTTAGTAAATATACCATGGTTTCACAATAAAAAACCATTTGCAAGGGCTCCGTGATGGTTATCCTGCGTTAAACACATAATTTTTGAATACTCGCAAAATGGATGCTACAATCCAAATAAAAGCTGTCATAACACACAGCCGTTGTTGATTATCTCCACCGAAAATAAGAACTTGTGATCTTATTTGTCACTCAACGAATGAACTGTATCGCTTTAACGTTCAATCATTCATTTACGGGCTACGGCGCGCAATTTGCACCGTTAGTTCCAAGTGCCACTCAGGATAACAATTCGAACTCTTATGCATCGCTTTTGCATCTATAAATAAGTTGCAATTTTTCTCCCTTTGGTAACATACAGGTTGCTTATCGGTTCTAACCACCTTTATAGAACTTAATTACGGTGGATTTTATTACTAAAGTTTCCAAAAATATTCTATATGCAAGCCTTTTGTCGCAAAATGTGTTACTTGGGTAGTCCGGTCTGACAGCAATCACCTTCAAAATGCTATTGACACTACCATGCAGCGGGCATGCATACAAGCATGTATTGAATTTTTTAATTTTTATTTTATATGGGGTTACTCTTGACTTTATGATGTTTGTGACTAATGCAATTAATGTAATTATGTATTATTATTATGCATGTACCTACCAGAAATATTTGCACGACTGATGAGTCGAATATAGTGAGACTAAAATTATTTTACCATCTTATTATGTATGTACCTATATTCTGGCAAATAAATAAACATTTCATTTCATTTCATTTCAATCTTGCCCTAAGGGCAGAGATGAGGTCGACGATGGAACGAGTTTACCCAGAAGAAGCCTATTTACTCGCGACTTAAATAGATTGGGGTTATAAGAACTCGGGAAAACCGACGCAGGCAGGGTGTTCCACTCCTTGGCTGTACGAATAATGAAAGACTTAGCAAAACGCTTCGTACGAATGTGTGGAACATCGATAAGGTATGGGTGATAACCCGTAGTACGTCTAGTCTCTCGATGGAAGAAGGGAGATGGTGGAATAAGCTCGTGGAGGTCTTGCGCACACTCTCTGAAGTACAGTGAAATTAGAATTATTAATCTAAAAACGCTTCTAGTCAATGCTGTAATCGAGATAAAACTTATACGGAAATATCAACAAAAAGATGAATTGCCATTATCATATCAATCGATGAATTGTCATTTTCATATCTATAATGATATCTGAATATATTTGGATCTAAAGAAATTCCGTGACTTGCTGAATTTCAGAACATCGAACATCAGTTACCGTAAACCGGCCTAAACCACTGAAGTCATGTTATAAAAAAATCCAGAGAGTGCATTCGAAAGTACTTTCATGTCTTTCGAATACTTTTATGATATCCGAAAACTCTAGGGTTATGGGGTCTAGGGTCTAAAAGTAAAAATAATACCTACACTACACGAACTTTTTGAATATTATGTGATCCAAAAATGAATAGTGAGTCTTTGGTCAACTGGACCCACTCGAACTGGACCCACGAGTTAAGTCGAACAAATCACATTTTAAAATGTTTTTTTTACATAGATTTATTGTGGGTACTCCAGTTCCTGTTCTTTCTGTTCCGTGGTCCAGTTGACCAAAGACTCCGTTTCGAAGATATCATAGTTTCGATGGTATCTGAGTTTCATAGATACCTAAGTACCTACGAGTTATTTATTTTCATTCATTCATTCATTTTCATGCCTATTGAAAGCTAAGAAAATGCGATGTTGTCATATTTCACGCAATATGACAGCATCGCAAATTCGGTATCGCTTCACAATAATCGTGACTGGCGAATTATTTTGCATTAAAAATGAAAACAAAAAATTATCAGTTCATTCTTTGTTAAGGTCTCATTCATACCCTTGAGTTATGGGCCTACTACACGCACGCACTTCCCCACAGTTTTCGTTCACACTTCACAGTACATCGCGCGTATGGTTGGTAAAACTGTATTACCATTACAAACCACACGCGCGATGTACTGTGTGCACCGTGTAATCCCGCAGGCAAAACTGTGGGGAAGTGAAGAAACGTGATTGTATTTTCATCAAACTGAAAAGCACTTGTCCTTAGTGTTCTGAACAACATGCGTTAAAAGGTTATTTTGTGTTCTCTGAGATATCTTTACAGATTGCAGAAATAATTAGAAGTAGGTTACAAACATAATGTACAGAGCTACAGCTTTAGTGAAATCATACAAAAGAAAAAGTTATTGTTTCCCTCCTTTTTTTTCTTACCTATAAGCAAGGCGGGTACTTTCTGATGAGGGTTGATAGCCCGGTACTCCTCAGTGTTCTGCTGTTCTTCCTTCACAATGTCCACTGGTCTCTCCTCGAAGGGAATCCGCTTCAGATGCAGGGCTGCTCGCACCCGCCACGAACATGAAGACAGCCAATAGGCGTAGAGAATCGCGCGGTTTTCAGCCTTCGAAAGTAGGTCAGAAGTTGTAGTTCAACTATTTTACAATAGCTTGTGGATATCGAATGTATCGATGATTCTATGTAGTGTAGGCTATTGTCATTGATATTAGCAGATTGAGTGCTAACTCTGCTAATTTTGTGATATTTTGTAAAATATGTGTAGATACCTATTGTATAATACCTAAGTAGGTACCTATATTATAGATTCAATTAAACTTTATAAGAAGGATATTATTATGGACTTTTTTTAGCATTCTTCTTTATCGTGTGGTAAGTGCCTAACCTGGTACCGTATTCAGTTTTTATACGGCCCATGTGCCTTCTGACTTGAAATTATTCCTACGTAGGTATTCTACGTGTATAATGTCAAGATACATTATTATATAATATTATAATAATGTATCTTGGCATTATATATAATAGCATTGATGCTATTATATTATAATAGCATTGATTAAGGTTCACACAAAATTATTTGTAGGTTTTTAAGTAGGTATCCTAAATAACGGCTAAATTGTAGATTAGATAGGTAGGTACACAGGCAATCGTCAGATCTCTGCAATGAAGACACGTAATATTCTTAGGTACAGACGTCTTATAGATGCAGAGTCAACATTCTTACATTTCCAAGTATAATCAAATCCAAGTGTGTATTTCCAATCGTTGACTTTAGAAAGTGGTGATGTGGGTCCAGGAGTTTACTTAACAACAAATAAAACTTGTAGGTCTAGACAACCTGAGAATATATTTGCATTGAGTTTGATTAAAGCCAGAGTTAGAAAATTGCACTAGGATTTGACTTATTCAGACTAAAATCTGGCTTATACTAAGTTTTAAATGTTCTCTGTCTGCCATAATTTAAGAAATATTGTTTATCTTATTCTAGCCTTGATATTGACGATTTAATAAAAAGAAAACAAATGATACGAGCCATTTTGAGGTTATGTTTATCTTAGTTACGTGTCACCAGATATTCTTGACGCAGTGTAACGTAGATATGAATATTTATTTATAAAACTTTTACTTGAAGCTAGTAAAACAACAACGTTAAAAGCAGTATTTTTTAATGCATAGGTAATTTACAAATCATTTCAAAGTCGTAAAATTCTAACTCATCATCAACTCAGCTGATCTGGCATTAACTGACGTACAATTAGGCCTACATAACTAACAAAACCAGACTGTCATGCTTTACCATCAATCATTACCTAGGTACTGTTAGTTTGACACTTTGACACTTAAAGTAAGTACCTACTTAAGCGTTGCTAATTATGAAACTAAATTACTTAATAATGTTATTAAATACCAACCTATGCATATAGAAATCTCATTGTTACTGTTTAAGACTAACTCCATGGATTATGTTTGTTAGTAAAATGTTTCGGTACAAGACTTACCATGTCAGGTGTCTGATTTTTCTTAAATATTCTGAAAGATTCGATCTTGTATTTATAAAGGGTTTCGAGATAACTCTTATCTGCGACTGACAGTCCGGTTGATTACTGATTTTGTTCGAAAACACCAAAAACTTTACCACTATTTAATTTCGTAATAACTAGGTATTTCAAGGTACTTTTAATTTAAGTCGTTAATTTACTTAAATGAGTAAGATACTGCTGTGAAAATAAAGTCGACTGCTTGTTTGCGTTTATCTGTGGCGTTCGATTTTATTTCATGTAGTTCTGTGTATAAAATGTAGATGTCACTACTATTACCAGTAAAACTTTTCAGGCGGGAAAATTCAAATAGATAATATCAAAACTTTTGAGGTTGTAAATGAAACATGAAAGCTGATATACATTTTATTTATTTACATATATAATGGCAATATACGTAAATATTTTATTATAACTATTACATTATTCAAATACTTTTTGTTTTTTTTTTCAAACCTTATAGACACAATAGAAGTGGAAGTTATATAGATATTACATTCTATGGATTATTAACAAATAGTTATATTTCAGAAGACAATAAGCATTTATTTTGCGCACAAGAACAAAAAGATCATGTTCACTGTCAATAATTTTAAATATTTTTTTCGAATAACATACATACTTACCTTAGTGTTATATTGTTTTCGAATGTATAAACAGTCATTACAAATACTTGTTATAAATTATTATTTACTACCAGACAACCATCAAAAATGATAGTAACGATTTGGTCATTAATTTTATTGTACTATTCAGCATTTTAAAGAAATATAATATATGAAATCACTCAGTCAACTTCATACTTAAAAGATTTGACAAGAAAATACTTCACTCTAGCGTTAGAAACAAAGTCTTCATGAACAATGGTGCTATAAAATAATAATTGTGCTTCGATTTTCATGCATGCTTTGTGAACAAGTTCCAAAAACTTCGATTAAAAATATAAAACTGAGCAAACTTCAAATTTTATTGCTATAAATACACATTTTTGTCATAAACATGATGAGACATCTATCGCTAAGATAAACAACTGGCTTGAGATACTTTTAACTTACAAAAGCGCGTTAAACGTAAATGAACCAGCCAGTGACATATTCCATTCTACTGTTTTAACACTTTTGCGTTGACCTACACGGTTGCTACTTCCATTCATTTTTTTTCCTATCATGTTCCTCATTTATTTATCTAACACGTAATTGCAACTCAATCGGAACTTAAAGAAGCTTCAACAGTCCTAGTTTATTCAACCCCATCGTAGGGGTGAGCCTGGTGGTCGCATGAAAGTCGCTCTGGTCTCCGCTGTAAGGACACCTCCTCCATCAGAGTCCGGTAGTCCGTAGAACGCGTGAAGGTGTCGCCGATGCTGAAGTTCGTGCCCCTTGTGGTTGAGGCTCTGCAGACGACTCCACAGAGAGAAGATCCTCTTGTTTACCATTTTGTTCTGGGTTGGATTTTCTGGAACACAAAAACCATTTAAAGAGTTTAGTGTGTGTTGTAGTATATTTGAACCTGTTCGTTAAATCTACCACAACTGTCATATTTAGGTTAATAACATAAGTTTCTTAGAGAGAGGTATAATTCCGTATCTGGTGCAACCGTGATTTATGTCATTTCTGTTTTTCTTAAAAGAGAACACTTACAGTTACAATAAACACAAAAGAAAAACATCCGAATTGAGACATCCTCCTTCTTTTTTAGAAGTCGGTTAAAAAATATAAAAGACGAAAGACACACAAATTCTCTATCTGTGCTTAATGATAGTACATTTTGATACATGTGGGAAAACTTTGTCATGTCAGCTGAGGCAGAACTAACTTTTTTGGAGAAAAATCAGTTTCTGAAGTCGGTGACTTTTGTTTGTTTGATTTCATTTATTTGACACCGACTTCAGAAACTGATTTTTCTTCTAAAGTTTATTTTTCACTTTTTTGTGTTTTTTAAAAGTTTTTATTTTTCACTTTTTAGTGGTTCACATGTTCATGAGTCATAATGTGGACAATGTAGTTTTTTTTTGAGTTTTGTTGATTTTTCAAAAATCGTTTGTCCGATTCCGATAAAAAAATATGGGACCATTTGGGATATACCCTTTCCAACAAAAAAAGATTTTTTCAAATCGGTTAGCAAGTGACGGAGTTAAAAAAAAATATATATAAACATCCGAATTGAGAACCTCCTTCTTTTTTTAGAAGTCGGTTAAAAATAGTGACAAATGCCTTTTTTATTTTCGAGTTACGAACGATTGAACAAACTGCCTTATTGAATTAGTACAACTCACCTGTTAACTCATTATTTTGCGTGCTAGCTACGCCTTCCCGTTTAACTTTTATGACGTTCACTTCGGGGTTTTCATTCATGAATTCATTCTTTTCATCCTCTCTCAGATTATTGGATTCTAGTCCAGAATTTATAAGATAAGCGTATTGCTCATTAGCATTGTCAATGTCTTTATTCAAGCTTGCTAAACGCATTTTCAGTATTATTAAGGGGTTCGTCGCTATCGCTGCTTCGTAGACATTATTCGCAGCAGGATTGCTGTCTAAGTAGATTTCGTTGGTTTTATCATTTGTTTCTTGATTATCAGGTGCAACTTCGTCAGTGTATTCTTTATTGGGGTCGGGGTCGAAGTTCCTCTTGTCCGTGTTGTGTTCATACAACTGATGGAGGCGATCCAATTGCCTCGGATAGTTATGCCATTGTTCTTTCCGAAAGCCTTCTCCGTTGTAGTTGTCTTCTTTACTTACAATATTGTAAATATCATCATTTTGATTATTGTCACCATCTGCATATTTGAGTTGTAGCTTATTCAGAGATCCTGGTTTATTCTCGTTTGCGACGTACATTTTGTATATTTCATCAAGTACATTTCTTGTTTGATATCTATCACTAAACGTATTGTCATTATGTTGGCTATCAAAGCTGATTTGTTCTTTGTTGAAGTCGTTCTCGGACATTGGAAGAACATTGCTCGAGGATAGCGCCACTATCGCAAGCAGCAGCGCGGGGACGATGTAGTGCCGCATCTGTAACAAGACAACATTATGTTTGTGAGATATTATGTCGTGAGGACTCGTGCGCGAGTACGAACTGAGATGTAAATTAAATCTCAGTTAATTGGTTCAAGTAAACTTCTCGCGTCGGCGATGGCGTCGTTCGTCTGCATTTGTTAATTAAAATTCTAATGTCAGCTGATTTGCGTTTGAATACGAGTAGTTGAGAATATTCAAAGGTGCTTCTGTAGATAGAGTAAGGGGCATAGTATCGTAGAACAGAGGTGATTTGCATATCTTTTGGTCGCGTTCTCGAGATAATACGGCACATGGCGGAGTTGTGTGCAAACCTCTCAATATTAATAAGGTTTCGGCAAACAGCTCCACTAATAGAAAATCAATTCACGTTTATTTATCTTGCCGCGACACGATTTCTAACTTTTAGGTTGCTTCGTTAAATTGTGTAAAGTTTACTTTATAATATATATACTGAAACTGTTAATATTTTATTTAATGCTGCAAAGGTTTAGGTAACGAATATCAACCCACGCATAAAGTTTTTTCACTTTCTGTTCCTTTTAATTCGTTTATCGAGGTTATTTATTTTATTTGGAAAGTCAAAATCCCTCGGGTCGGTTTCCAACGAGTATTACTTGGTCAATATCGTACTCTTGAGAGTGTTAAAATAAGTGTCGATCAAGGTGTCAGAAAATAAATATTTTAACTGAAGTTTCAGCAAGATAGTTATTAACATAAAAGTCTTAAAAGGGAGGAATGTTACGTGTCATTGAAGAAATTTCAACTTGAAGAAAGTATTCATAGTAGGTACCTGGGTCAACCAAGATTCGGCAAACAAGTATACCCGACTCTTGGATCTGAACACTTTTCTAATACAATGATTGAGAACGAGGTCAGTCCAGTCAGTAGCCCGAAAGTAAAGCAACCAGTCCAAGGGGTACAATATAATCCAGTACTAATTGGGTTATGGTGGTCAGATAAGCAGTCGCTCCATGAAAAAAACCACGCATGTCGGACCACGCACAAAGTAGGGTTCCGTAGTTGCCCATCAAAATATTCGGACTTACTAAACTGATAAACTTGCCTCCGAACAATATACATTTTTTCGACTATTACTCGTAAAGTTGTAAAGCCTGCTTAGTTGATAAATAGAGTGATAGTTTACCTTATAATTTCGTTATAATATATTGTTATTCTACCAGCGTAAATTTTTCACATACCCATACACAACCGTTGAGCTGGTAGAGGGGGGGGACACACACACTCGAGTCTAACAAAAAGCAAAATTAAAAATTGCAGCAAACATTTTTTGTGCAAATCAAAGTTGCCATTTTTCTCCAAAACTACAAGTCCGATTTTGATTCAGTTTTCAGTTATGGGTTTAGGTTTGATTGGTGCATGTTCTAAGATAAAAAAATAAAAATAAAAGTAAAAAGTTGAAAATAAAAAACAAAATTAAAAATGTTGAAAAAACCCACGACTGTTAAAAATTAATTGAAAAAAGGATAAAATAACATAAAACACCCACCTTAAAAAAACCCAAGAATGTCCGTCGGGGGCTGCCATTAAATGAACTAGTTTTGCAATGTTCAGCTCCCGACGGACATTCTTGGGTTTTTTTAAGGTGGGTGTTTTATGTTATTTTATCCTTTTTTCAATTAATTTTTAACAGTCGTGGGTTTTTTCAACATTTTTAATTTTGTTTTTTATTTTAAACTTTTTACTTTTATTTTTATTTTTTTATCTTAGAACATGCACCAATCAAACCTAAACCCATAACTGAAAACTGAATCAAAATCGGACTTGTAGTTTTGGAGAAAAATGGCAACTTTGATTTGCACAAAAAATGTTTGCTGCAGCGCCCCCTGGTGAGTTTTCACCGTAACACCTATCTAAGAACATGCACCAATCAAACCCGAACCCATAACTGAAAACTGCATTAAAATCGGACTAGAAGTTTTGGAGAAAAATGGCAACATGTATTTGCACAAACACACAAACACACAAACAAACAAACAACCTCTCACCCCAAACGCATATACCGTCTCTGTTCCGTCGTGGGTAAAAAATTGGCACTCTTAATATTTTCACAAATTAATCTCTTAATTGAAAAAGTTTTTGAACTAAAATCTGGTATTCAGCTGCATACGGTTTATAGACTGGAAGCCGACTCATATACACGTTTGGGAAAATAATGATGAAGATGATGGGAACGATCACACTTATTATCTTATGGTCTTTCGTCAAAAGTAAGCAAAAGTCTTCATGTACTTTTCCATCCGTTATGAAGTATGGACATAGGTCGTCGGGTCAGGGTGACGAAATATGCGACATGTTTAGCGAAGTTTTCAAGTTTAATTTTCTCCAGAACACTATCTCCGATGTAACTGAGTTGGATGGCGACGTGCACTGTTCTTATCAAACATCTACCTCTGATATTGGCTCTGTCGAAGTCTGCGAAGCAGAAGTACTTAAGCTACTGAGGGCTGTTGATGTAAATAAGTCAGCAGGGCCTGACGGTATTCCGGCTATTCTTATAATTAGGTGCGCGCAGAGCTTAACATTACCGCTTACCCTAAATATTTCGTCGTTCTCTTAGTGAGGGGGTAGTGCCGCATGTTTGGAAAACAGCTTTTATCACTCCCGTTCATAAAAAAGGCCCTAAGGATAATGTAGAAAACTACAGGCCAATATCTAAGCTCTGTTTGTTTGCTAAGGTTTTAGAAAAAATAGTTTACCCGTCAGTTCATAGTGCTATTAAACAGTCGCTTAATGACTATCAACATGGTTTTTTAAAAAACAGGTCTATTGTATCCAATTTATTAATCTGTTCTGACTACTTGTCCTCCACCATGTCTAAACCCGCTCAAGTGGATGTTGTCTACACTGACTACAGTAAGGCATTTGACCGTATAGACCACGGTGTCCTTTTACGTAAGCTGCTTGCGGTGGGTATCAGAGGTGATTTATTCAGATGGTTTAAATCTTATATTGAGAATCGCTGTCAGACAGTTGTACTGAATGGATAGAGTTCTGTTACTGTTAAAATACCCTCGGGAATACCACAAGGATCCCTTCTGGGTCCTTTGCTTTTTATTATTTTTATAAATGACATAGGTTCGTGCTTTACCCGTTCCAAAATAATTCTTTACGCTGATGATATGAAAATTTTATGCCCTATATCAGAACTTTCTGACTCTTTTAGTTTACAGCGGGATTTAGACAGCCTTCAAAATTATTGCCTCCTTAACAAGCTCGAACTTAATGTTTCAAAATGTTTTGTTAGTACTTACACACGTGTGAGAAAGTGAATGTAAATCTATGTGTATATGTATTAATATCCACCAATCAATAAACTGTGTCAAGATGATTATTCGTTATTTAATGTGTTTGAAAGTATCTTGTGTATATGTATTAATATCCACCAATCAATAAACTGTGTGTCAAGATGATTATTCGTTATTTAATGTGTTTGAAAGTATCTCTAATCAAGTGTGTAGGGAACAGGGTTGTTATGAAATAAAACCACAAAAGACAAGACCATTAATTGAATTTATTTTGGTCTTGTCAAACTGAATCTCGAAACTCTATTCCATTCACTAGGTCCCTAGGTCTTCGTGGAGAAGAATAGACAAGAAACTCCACGGGAAACATCTTTTAAGGTATTATACAAAGACAACCTGACATTGTCTTGGACTGTCTCAAGTTACAGAAATTTATCAGTTTACATAAACAACAATCAATATAACCCATATTATAGTACATATTTCTAACACATAGTTATCAGTAATATTCATAGCATAATATCAATTAACTTACATGAACATTGTAGGTAGGTCTTTAGGACAATACACATAGGTTACAGCTTGCTACACTTGGTAGTCTTGATTCATTAGACACATTATGAATATAACACTCTGGGTACAGATCCAGATATTACTCGTATTTAACTAGCTAACTCGTAGAATAGCTGCAGCGTAACTGAACTCGAATTGCCAGTCCTTCTAGTTTTATAACCGTCCAATCTTAAAAAGTAACTCAACGACTACCGCCATAATACACCAATGGCAAATGGTTATACATTACAGCTAAATAACTAATAACATAAATAATAATTAGCAAATCCTGAAACTATTTTAAAACGTCTTAAGTTAATTTTAACAATATAATATGTTTTTATTTGTAATCTTTATGACTATCGGACGAAATATGAATATCAACCGATAGTTCAGAGAATTGATTGAAACTATTTAATTTATTAAAATTGGAAGATAAAATCTAGAAAACATTATAAGTATCGTTTAATAATAACTATATCATTTATTGGCAATTTATAATAAATAAACATTTAACTTGACTTAACTATTCAAATACCACCAATAGTAATTGTGGTTCGGAAACCAAGGCTTTTAAGTCACAATAAAAACTACTCCTATAAAATACGTCGGGATATAAAAATAATATCATTAGAATAATGTAAATTAGGTTTATTTGAAATTAGAATCTTTGTTTTAACGATGATTATTAAATCAACAGTATTTCATAATAATATTGATAGTATTTTGATGAGGAACTGTTAAATGTTGTGTATCACATGTAAACAAGGTTATAATTATCATAGGGATGTTTTTATTTGTGTTCAATTAAAGAAACAGTGTAATAAATAAACTGAAATTATTGGAATAATCTATCACGGCCAGGCTGACCTGTACTTCGCTCTCGAAGTACCCAACTAATTATATTTAATTTCAAGAACATCAAAGTCAAAATCAAAATTCATTTATTCATACTAGGCTGATAAACAGCACTTTTCATAATTCATATATCATAATTCATATCACACATCATAATTGATCTAACAGCCTCTGGCCTTGACATACTTATTTAGCAAAAGAGGTGATAGACACCACTATAATACGAGAAATAGGGACCAACTAGTTCAGCCAGGTTTCAGGCTAGCTAAAGTAGACTCATCTTTCATGGGGTACTGTTTAAAATGTTACAATAAAATACCCCCTCACATTCTTCAACTGAGTGAGACGAAATTTAAAACTTGTGTAAAACGCACACTATGTAGGCAAGCATACTATAAGTTGGGGGATTACATTGATGATAAAAATGCTTGGCTCCATGCTGGTCCTGCTCCACAACCATAGGGGCAATTACATCGATTATCATGTGAAGTTATTGTAGAGGCTGCAGAAGATTGTAAAAATATCTTTGCATTGTATAGATTCAATGTCTTAATATTGTATAATTGCATGGCACATGTGTGAGTACTATGTACTATAAAGCCCCTTTTTACATTTTTACATTTAGTTATATTTTAGTGACGTTGCCCTGGTGGCTGAGAGAATGTCATGCTCACTCAAATGTCTCGCTGATGGTGGCGGGTGTGTCGGATCATTTAGTTCCCTTCAAAATGGTTGAGTTGAATGGTGCTGATCCATGCGTCATGTTCGTGAACGGGCGCTGTCAGTGGAGACTGGTCATTCCTTAGTTGCCATGGTGTAAATATATTTTTCTTTTTGATTTGTTTATTATATCTTTTTACTCTGGACGCTCTTAACTTGCACGTCTTGCTACATAGTTCTCACATAATATACCATCTCAACATGAATGATATAATGTACCAAGATTTTGTAACAAATTCTAATTTAAAAGAGTGTCCATGGAGTTTCTTGCCTGTTCTTCTTCATGAGATCTACGTTAGGGAACTGGCAACTACAGTACTTTCACAAGTTATTATGCCTTGTGATTGTGACTGTAGCGTAGGAGTGCAATGCGTCGTTTCGGGAGTTGCTGCGTCGGGCTGCGCGGCGCCGGATGTTACCGGCGGCGAGTGGTGTGGGTGCGGGGGCGCGCGGCGGCGTGTGCCGTGGCGGTGGGTGTGCGGGGCTCCGGGTCGCGGGGCGGCGGTTGCACGTTGCGGCGTGCATTCGTTGTTCCGTGATTCGGGGTCTCGAGCATTCGTTGTTGCGGTTTGCGTCGCTGGGTGCTTTCGTGCTCGCAGTGTTCGTTGTTGCGGGCATTCGGTGGCGTGTGGTTCGGCGTGGTGGCTTTCGGAATGGCGCATTGCACTCGTAGTTTCGTTCTTCTTCCGTCCTTCTGACATTCAAAAGTGCCTGTAATGGCTTAATTGAAATAAACGATTTGAGTTTGAGTTTGAGTTTGATACCAGTCCTATCACCTGCTGCACATGAATTTCAGACTGATATCAGGGCAGTGACCGACCAGCAGTTCCTCTAATAGCCTCTGGCCTTGACATACCAGCCCTATCACCTGCTGCGCATGAATTTCAGGCTGATATCAGGGCAGTGACCGACCAGCAGTAATGTGAAAAAAGTTTTGTTATAATCAATGTCATTGTCATCATTGTCATTGTCATTTAATAATTTTAACCATCCAATGTTAATTGAACACAAACTAACAATCAATATTTGTGTAAATGATCCCTTTACAATTATCCCTAAGTATACATCACTCATTATAAGAAAAACAATTAAGTTGCATAAAGTAAAATTTAACAACATAAACATAATAATCTATCATGGCTAATGATGCTGGAGCTATGGGGACTCCTCAAAAGAAGAATTTTGTTCGACCTATTCTCCCGGCCAAAGCCTTAATTTTTGTTTTGCCACAGTAAGATTCCTTAATGTGTTAAGCCCCTTCAAAGAAATTTTCAACAGCAACGTTTTTGTCTAGGTATCTATTTATTCAAATACACTGGAATAGCATTTTTTTTTTTTTTTTTTTTTTGCCTTTCATCTATGGCTTTATCGTGTACTGTTTCTGATAGTAATCAATTGTATATTCTAACCATTGAATCATACAAATCTCATTTACATCACCAAACAGTCACCGCTCGGTCAATCTGACAATATCACTGCGAATCTAGTTTACCATTTTGTACTATTCCATAAAAATACAGATTGTTATTATTTCAACAAACTTATTATCTAGAATCTAACAAAGCCAAACGTAATTTTTAAGATAGATTAACATCACGCCTTGTAATCTCAAAAGGGTTAAAGTTACCTAATTAAGTTTAAACAAATAGGTAATCATCTAAATGAATAATTATCACATTGGTAATATTAAATAATGAAAACACTCAATTAGTAAGTAATTAAGTTATTAGTATTTTGCCATGTATTGCCACATCTAGTAAAAAAATATGAAACCCACTTTTGGTTTGTCTCAGTGTTTGCTTGGCTGGTGATTAGCTACCAGACATTTGTGTTGTTATTTTAATCGTTTATCCTCAAATTCGTTGTTTTTGTTCTTTTTTTTTTACTAAACGTAAATTTCTGCGTTTTCATAAACATGTTTTATTTTTTTGTTTAATTTAAATTATCAGCAAGTGAATTATTGTTTGTTCTGGACGAGGAAACCACTGAGCATTGAAGAATAATAAAGTTCTTAATACATTAGCTAATATAATTATTATTGTATTTGTTTTTTTTTTTAAACATGTTTTCGTATGAATCAACAAGTCTTTTGTATTGATTAAACATAAGAGTTATCTTCTTATCAACCCAATGCACAACCAAATAAAGGGAACTATCACTAACCCTCTACCTTGTCACACTAAATTATAAACAATAATTATGGTGTTTTTATTTATTACATCACATAAATTAATTTGTTTATCCACTTGATACATTTAAGTAGTAAAATATTAAATTTCTTCATTACTACATCAAGTAATAATATTATTTAAAAAAAAATGTTTTAGAAAGGAGACGGTAACCTTTTGTATGGAACTTCGGCCATAATCTGTGTCCTTTAGGAATGTTGGGAAACTAATCTCTGTACAGAACAAAGTAACATTTTTCTCCATTTCACTGTTTGTGTGACAGTTATAGGTTTTTAGGTTGTAAGAAGTTTACAAAACAAAATCTCAATTTTGAATTATTTGATCAGAAGTATACTTTAGAAAAATAGAAATAAATGAGTATTTCAAAGTGATAAAATCGTCAAACTTGCTTATTAAATAGGCGAAAAAGATTTCTATGAGAATAATACAAGTAATGAATATTACAAGCATTGAAGTACAAGTAACATCACCTATTTTTCACATTTAACGTCTAGATTATTCAATTTTATTCTGTGATCATGATTCCAGATTGAATAGAATATTGCAATAATTGAAAAACGATTACTATGTGTACACAGGAAATAGGGCTTAAAATCACGAACAAATATTTTTACTCAATTTGTGGGTTTCTTTTTCCTAATAAATGCACCAAGTTCTCATGGCCGATAATATGTATCTCCCATATCTTTAAATTATTTAACTTAGAAAATATATTCTTTAATATTAATAACTTGTATTTCACCTACTTAAAACTTATCTTTTAGACAAATTCTCAATCTTATCTATCTAGATCGTATTAGAATTTTATTGTAGTTTCAAACTTCATACTACGTAACGTTTCATTATATTCACAATATTTATTTTGCGAGAACTAGAATTATCAAGGAAACAAATATTTACATTGTCATTAATACTATTTACAAGACAAGGTTCAAAAATAACGTTAGATATTTGTATATCTTCAATCCCATAATCTCATTAATTGAATTGAGGACGAGATACTTATTTTTCTTTAATTGTACATATCGGATGTTTCATGAAAACTAACATTTAACTATGGGGTACTAATCAAGACAGGGTAATGCTTTGCATTACGAAAAATCTATAAATATTTTCATCACAAGTTTTTGATGTCATCAAAAACTTTTTGAAAGAAGCTTAACTTTGAATCAACAATTTCCTAAATCATTCTAGTTTTATTTTTACAATTGCTAGGATCTTAATATCCCTTAGGATCTTTTATTACTACGTTTTTAGAGAATAAATAAATAAAAATAAAGCAAAGCCTCTAAAGGCCTTACCGACATTAGCTAATTCGTACTGCTGCTTGATTTGATCCAAGGCCTGGCTTCCAAGTGGTTCCAGCAGGTTCTCAATCTCGCTGTCGGAGTACGTGCTGTCGACGTTCTGATCATAGCCAAGTCGAGGCGGTGAGCTATCGGCGTCACAGCTTGAAAGCTGTGACGCATGATGAATCATCACACCAGCAGCAGCTCCAGCATTGATCATGAAAATAAAACAGGAAGACCATTAGAAATTATATCAGAGAGCCGGAGACGATCCCACTTCTGATGTGAGAAAGTGAATGTAAATCTATGTGTATATGTATTAATATCCACCAATCAATAAACTGTGTGTCAAGATGATTATTCGTTATTTAATGTGTTTGAAAGTATCTTGTGTATATGTATTAATATCCACCAATCAATAAACTGTGTGTCAAGATGATTATTCGTTATTTAATGTGTTTGAAAGTATCTCTAATCAAGTGTGTAGGGAACAGGGTTGTTATGAAATAAAACCACAAAAGACAAGACCATTAATTGAATTTATTTTGGTCTTGTCAAACTGAATCTCGAAACTCTATTCCATTCACTAGGTCCCTAGGTCTTCGTGGAGAAAAATGGACAAGAAACTCCACGGGAAACATCTTTTAAGGTATTATACAAAGACAACCTGACATTGTCTTGGACTGTCTCAAGTTACAGAAATTTATCAGTTTACATAAACAACAATCAATATAACCCATATTATAGTACATATTTCTAACACATAGTTATCAGTAATATTCATAGCATAATATCAATTAACTTACATGAACATTGTAGGTAGGTCTTTAGGACAATACACATAGGTTACAGCTTGCTACACTTGGTAGTCTTGATTCATTAGACACATTATGAATATAACACTCTGGGTACAGATCCAGATATTACTCGTATTTAACTAGCTAACTCGTAGAATAGCTGCAGCGTAACTGAACTCGAATTGCCAGTCCTTCTAGTTTTATAACCGTCCAATCTTAAAAAGTAACTCAACGACTACCGCCATAATACACCAATGGCAAATGGTTATACATTACAGCTAAATAACTAATAACATAAATAATAATTAGCAAATCCTGAAACTATTTTAAAACGTCTTAAGTTAATTTTAACAATATAATATGTTTTTATTTGTAATCTTTATGACTATCGGACGAAATATGAATATCAACCGATAGTTCAGAGAATTGATTGAAACTATTTAATTTATTAAAATTGGAAGATAAAATCTAGAAAACATTATAAGTATCGTTTAATAATAACTATATCATTTATTGGCAATTTATAATAAATAAACATTTAACTTGACTTAACTATTCAAATACCACCAATAGTAATTGTGGTTCGGAAACCAAGGCTTTTAAGTCACAATAAAAACTACTCCTATAAAATACGTCGGGATATAAAAATAATATCATTAGAATAATGTAAATTAGGTTTATTTGAAATTAGAATCTTTGTTTTAACGATGATTATTAAATCAACAGTATTTCATAATAATATTGATAGTATTTTGATGAGGAACTGTTAAATGTTGTGTATCACATGTAAACAAGGTTATAATTATCATAGGGATGTTTTTATTTGTGTTCAATTAAAGAAACAGTGTAATAAATAAACTGAAATTATTGGAATAATCTATCACACGCAAGCCACATGCAATCACGTTTCAGTATAAATTTCATAACACAAATACAAACAGAATAAGCGTTATTAGGGACCTGGGTGTCACATTTGACTCTAAGCTGCTCTTTGATGCACACGTTGAGAACATTGTCAACAAAGCTTCTAAAGCACTTGGATTTATATTAAGGTTGTCAGCTGTTTTTAAAAACGTAAAAACATACAAAATCCTTTTGTGCTTTTGTCCGTAGTCATTTGGAGTACGCCTCACAAGTGTGGAACCCTAGATAAAATATTTACATAGACAGAATTGAGGGTATTCAGAAACGGTTCTTGCGTTTCTTGCAGTTTAAAACCAGAAAATATACTCCCAATTATGTAACTCGATGCAAGAGGTTTCATATAGCCCAGGGCCTGCAGTCTCTACACTAATAACAGCGCTACGAATGTCGCTAAGTCGTAAAATCGTAAAATTTCTTTAATAGATTTCCAACCTTATTCTGTTGAAATAAAGCTGAAAATGTATTAAAGAAAGTTTACGATTTTACGACTTAGCGTGTAGAGAGTTAGAGACTGCAGCTGAGCTGTTGTATAGGATTGGTAACGCACTGCAAAATGTTTCGCAAACCTAGTTTGTTGCATATACCTCACTCCAAGTCCGCGTACAGGCAGAATTCATTTCTGATCCGCATGATTTGGACATATTCAACACCAGTGTGTCTCGGCTTAAAAATGTGTTGGTGAAAACATTTTTTGCAGAAAAATAATTGTAACTTGTTCATTAACTGTTGATTTTTGGTTCTAAGTTTATATTCTTCGATGGTGTTACTTTGTTTGTTTATTGTTACCTTTTCTTTTTGTTTTTTGTTGTTGTTTTTTTTTCTTTGTTTTCGAATTTTAACTGTGGAAACTTGTAATTGGCCTTCAAATGTTTATTGTTTAAGTACATTGTTTATATTAGCTGTAGGTTTCCCAAAAAGAATAAAATAAAATAAAATATTTGTTGAACTCAGACCAATACTAATATAGTATTAGCTTAGTTTTCTTCATAATGTTTTTCACCAGATAAGAAGTTGAAGCGTTTTTTTTTATTTGGGGTGTGGGAAATCATTAAAAAAGGGGTCCCGCTCTGGGCAGAGCGGGAGGGAGTGTCAGACTTCTACTAACTAAAAACCACCCATGTTCCTTCTTAGCCCTTGATGTTGAGGCCGCGGTATCTCTTGTGAACAACCCGCAGCCCCGACGGGACCAATAGGTTAACTTAGTTTTCGTACCACTTGCTCAAAAAAGTGACATTCTATGCCACAAAAAGCGAACATAACAATAGTCATTTTTAAGCTGTTAAAAACAGGGAAAGAAAATTGTACTGAATTTCATTCATCCTCTAGGGGGAGAATGTGATTTAAATTAGGAAAAAGAAAATTGTACTGAATTTCATTCATCCTCTAGGGGGAGAATGTGATTTAAATTAGGAAAAAGAAAATTGTACTGAATTTCATTCATCCTCAGGGGGAGAATGTGATTTCGATCAATAATTGGACCAATGTTTCGAATGTTAACTTTTACTTTTAATTGTCATTATTTTTAATAAATGCTTTTATCATAGTATTATTGTGTTAATTTTTTCGCAAATTGTACGAAAAGTAGAGTATTTTCCTCAGGGACAAAGCTGTCTTAGTCTTGGGTGAACTTAAATCCCTCGCTACACTCAGGGCTCGTCTTAAATCCCTCGCTTCGCTCGTGATTTAAGTTTATAACAACCTCGCTACGCTCGGGAGTAAACCTCGAGTCCTTCGTTACGCTCGCGATTTGACACTGCTTTATCATCTACTATTTCTATATATGTTTTTCACTGAAAAAGAGGGTGAAGCTAAATCCTACTAATATTATAAATGCGAAAGTTTGTGAGTGTGTATGTTTGTTACTTCTTCACGCAAAAACTACTGAACGGATTTGGATAAAATTTGGTACACAGATCTCTTATAACCTGGATTAATACATAGGATTATAGGATAGTTTTTATCCCGATTTTATCTTCCCGTGGGATAATTTTCGAGTTGTAGCGGTTGACACCGCTGGCAAAAGCTAGTTTAGATATAAAATACGTCATTTGAAGCAGTATTGGTCAGATCCTAAGCTAGAAGAGGATCCTAAAATAGCCTCTTTGGGCTACGACGCCTACGACTGTGATGTGTACCTTAACAGTAAAGTTAAACGAGAAACTTAGGAAGTCACGAATGCGAGTCACACAACGTTATTTACATCCGTTTCCGTCAGGCAGACACTTGGCATCGGTATTAAAAAGCAATAAAGGTTATTAATGAATGCAGAAATGTTCGCAATTAACGCAGTCCCGACATTTCAGGACGTTAACGGAAGAATATTGAACAGAAGTGACTAATAACTATCGGATAGCAATACTATTCTTTTTGTATTTTTTGTCACCAATTGCCACTGTTCTCTGCGCTAAAATAATGTTATTTTATTGAACTAGGTACTGGTATGAAATAACTCCACGGAAACATTTACTTATAAAAACGACATTCACAATATGATTGCATGGATTCGACAAATAAAACTGTTTGGTCTCGTGGTCGCAAGTGCGACTGCTGAGCTTAGGCCTTGGATTCGATTCCCGGGTTTTGCAAAGTGTTATTGGGTTTTTGCATCAGGAATTTCTCAGTAGCAGCTTCGGAGAGTGCCTAGTTTAAGGCAATAAATACATAGGTTACATAGGACTGAGACATACTTAACTGGTGGTTTGCTATAGGTACTTTACACCTTTGCCTAACCTTTCAGGGATTATCTTACAGTCGTGATGTTATAGTTTGTTATGACGTGCGTAGAAATAGAGAGCCTAAATAGATATCTAATTTCGTGTTTGTTTCCTGAATAAACTTTCAATTAAGATAAACTGAAAAGCCTGATGTTCTACCTACAGAAATGCTTCAGAAGTGATTCGTGTCTAGGAAGGAAAGTTTTATTGAATGGAATGCTGTAAGCTTCATGAACTTTATGTATGAAAGGGTATGTCTTTTGAAAAGTCAGATGAGTACCGAAATCGCAAAGTTTTGGAGGATCGGATGTAAAAACTTTCCTTGCGTACTTTATTGAGTAGTGACTTATGAATAGACTTCTTGAACTATACTATAAGTTAAAGTTCCGAATTCGGTGTTCTTTTCTTATTTCTTTTACTTGTTTCTATTTAAGTATACAGGCTGCGTTTTCGGTGCGTAAATTTAGGAGTAAATAAAATAAAAACACAGTCATAATCATGTGGGTGTACTTGTTAGGTACGCCTCTGCCTAACCCTTTGGGGATTACAGACGTGATGTTGTGTATGAATTTAAAATGAGTTAGATACGTATGCGTACGTTATTTACGCCATTTTTCCCATGGGGGATGATAGGCTGAATGTATTGCGTTTGCTTCGCCCACACGATTGTATGTGTCCAGGGGGTCTAAAGTGGCAACTTTAGCAGATCATAATGGGATGATAATAATATGATATATAAGGTCCCATTAAAATAGGTGGACAAAATTTTAGAAATCATTCAGACCAGCCATACTCAACGTGCGGCCCGCGGGCCGCATGCGGCCCGTTTGTCCTTTTTATGTGGCCCGAGCCCACGGCATAGCCTTTTATTTCAATTTTCACAGTAGTATTACAAATTTAGTAAGGGTTAAAAATACTGTACCTATTGATTAATTCACTCATTTACTCCTAATATCAGCTCTCTTACGGTTATCTATTGAGTGCACACAGAACACTATTAGGTACTACATATTTCTACTATGTGGCTAGGGCACACTCAAGGGTTAGTTTTATTTTCGCATAATCGAATAAACCCCCTTCCTTACTAATATTTTAAATGCGAAAGAAAATCTGTCTGCCTGCCCGTCTGTTATGGACTATGGACAGTTATGGTGGAACCACACTTGGCGTATTTGTACAAATGTTTGCGATATTTAGGAGTACAAAAATGAACTTTTTGCATTCAACTAACGGTGTTGTTTGCATTACCAAGATGCCAGGAATATTTGCGCTTTGACGCCTAAACCACTGAATCGATTTTGATGAAATTTGGTACACAGATAGACTATAGAGCTTGAGAAAGGACTTAGGCTACTTTGTGGCCGACTTTAAAAAAAGAGGGTGGTATGACTATGCGCGATAACCAAGAGCCGCGCGGGTGGAGCCGCAGGCAAAAGCTAGTTTTACATATTGGGTAGTTAGGTAGATGATTGCGGCCCGCAAGATTAAAGAGTATTAATAATGTGGCCCGAGGTCAAAAAAGGTTGAGTATGGCTGATTCAGACCATCAAAATAACGACGATGGTAAAAAAAATAATAAGAAAAACGCGTAAAGGTACCTAATCCTAAAGAATTAGTTTGTTCTAGAGTGCCGAATTTATTATGTTAAGTCCAAAAAAAAATCACTTTATTTAATGTTTTTCTTGTTTATCTATCTTTGGTTGGACGTACTGAACGCTGTGTAAAAATTTGTCCACCTATTTCAATGGGACCTTGTATATGATAATCTGCTAAAGTGGTCATTTTAAGACCCCCTTGGTCAATGGTCATAATATATTATACCGTTGCCATAGTACTCGCACCAGGGTAATGGGTATATCGCAACTGATCTTTCAGAAACATATCACCCATTTATAGATCAGGGTAATTGTATTTATTTTGTTCCTTTTTGTCGTTGGTCGAGTGGTCGCAAGCGCGACTTCTAAACATGAGGCCGTGGGTTGGTAATTTGGTATCCTGACCAAATAAAGTGTTATTTGGATTTACTGTCAGGATTTTCTTAGTAGCAGCTACGGAGTCTGAATCTATGCCTGATTGTTGGCAATATGTTCACCTCCTGGGTGGACATGGCGCTTAAACATACTGGTGAAATGCGGGTGAACTATTAAGGCGAGGTTGCAGTACTTTTTACGATTTTTGATCCTTTTAAAATCGAACTAAATATGAGTTTTTTAATAAATAAAAATCATTACATCATAATTGAACATACTCTCAAGTAAATCGTAAAGATAGAAACCCGATTTAGAATGATGGCTCGATCATTTTTTTTTATCAAACATGACTCTAAATCACAATTTCAAACGTGTACTGCTAAGACATTTCATCATGAATTTATATGAAAGTTATATCAGTACATAGAACTTTTTATTCTGAAGTAAATGTTGAAAACATATTGTATAATTTCATTATCATTTTTCTCCAAGAAGAAAAAACAGTCAAAATTAAGGCATTATATCGCTCGCCGGGCAGTGGCCTGAGGTCGTGCGTTCATAAAAACACAGTAGGTACTGCAACCTCGCCTTATGTACACTTCTGCGGTTCTGCCTAACCTTTCAGGGAATACAGTCATAATGTTATGTATTTTCCTTTATATGCCCATTGTCCTTACTCTTGAGCATTTTCAAATTATTCAGTTTTATCTCTTGGTTAACTTTTGCAGACAACGATTAGGTACCTAATTCAGATTCTCGTATTTCTAAACTGAAACATACCTAAATGAGGTTTTCAAGCCTAGCAAAGTAACGAAGGTAACGTTAATTGTAAAAGTTATCAAACCTTAAAATACCTTAAGTAAAGCCACAGAGATTACGACTGTTTTGTTGACTTTAATCTGTTCTAGAGCCCGTACTAATTTTCGTTCAGAAGCTTGGAGTCACGCGGTTCAAACGTAAGCATATCATTACTTAAGACACTTAAGTAGGTAAACAAATTGATTTGTTGGAATGTTTTTAAGTTGTTTAATGACTATGTTTATTAGAGACTAGCTGACGTCCCGCGGTTTCACCCGCGTAGATCCCGTTCCCGTGGGAATACAGGGGTAGCCTATGACACTCAGCAATAATGTGGCTTTCTATTGGTGAAAGAATTTTTAAAATCGGTTCAGTAGATCCCGAGATTACCCCTTACAATGGGTCTGACAAACGTTTTTTACTTTACACACCAAATAAATCTACAAAAAATTACAAGAAGAACTGTGTTTTTACTTTTTTCATATCTTAAAAAATGACTGAGATATTTACGATCAAAGTGCGTATTTCCGCCCGAAGGTTTTTAAAAACGCGGGCGGGCGCTCACTACCCGATGACGTCACAACTCCCACAACCACGCTCTCGTTTGCACGCCCGTGCGCAGTAAAAATCAAAATTATAAAGTTCTCTGTGGTAAAAATGGAAAAAAATACTGTATTGTGCCTCGGTGCTTCAATCACCTTCAATTCAACAGTTTAAACACCTGATAAACTCTTTTTTTATGTGCTTGAGGACCCAAAAAATGAAGAAAAAGTGGATGACATCCGTAAAAAGAGTTGATTCAATAGGTCCTAAAACTAAAGCGCACTGCAGCTGTGAAGACCATTTCGATTTTATTTTCTTTTCATTTAAAAATAAAATTAATCAAAAATATCTGGTTTAGTACCTATAAAACTATAATAATGGTAGGTATTTGCCTACTTATAAAACTAGTAACTACGTAAATACCTGCTAAGACTTACTACATTCTGTATAAGGGTAAATAGTGACTTTTTCTTTTAGTTTATACCTACTAATAAAACAAAATAATCATCGACAACCTCGAGATTCGAGATGTTGATTGCGAGTACCTACCTATAGGTACTAACTAAATGAAAGACAATGAAGACACACTTTCAGTTAGGTTTAAGTTTGAACGAATACCTACCCAGGAGTAGGTAATGCTTACTTAGAACATTCCTATATACCTTTTCATCGTTATTCCACGATTTTCAGCAGCCATAAAATCCTGATTTTTCATGACATATTGTGTCACCAAGTCATCATCAAACTATCCACTCTTGGCAGATTGTTCGACTGACATATTAGAAAACCTTCCATTCTAAACAATAATATTATTATTACTTTGAAATACAAGGACACTATAAGTACGACGACAACGACGAGGCAAAAGGAGTACCTACCTATGTGTTAGGTAAGGATCGAAGCAAGTGGCGATCTGTGGTTTCTGCCTATCCCCATGGGAAAAGGGCGTAAATTTATGTATGTATGTGTATGTATAAATACATAATAGGAAAACGAAGACGATCGAAACAAAATAAAACGAGACGCGCCTAATTTATTATGGTCAACGCACCGGACTAAGTGCCGCGCAGTGACGCGGTCGCGGGCTGAACAGGGTTGTGACGTATTAGTACGAGCGCGCGTAATCTCGGAAATTCAAAAAAATACTTAAACTTCTCGGCGTTATAACTTCGGAAATACTGAACGTATCGAAGTAAAACAAAAACTAATGTAATGTACACGTTCTACACTTCGATTTTAGGTGTATTTGATACGAATATTCTGACCCTTTTGTGTTCCCCTCTAAAATATTAGTATAGATATAGATAGTATAGAAGTATAGATTTAATATTTGGTTAACTGTAATTAAGTGTAATAAATAACGGTACTACCATTATTTGTTCTCCTTGCCAGCTAGTCAAGGCATGCAGCGCAAGATGGAAGGTGGGCCTTTGTCTGTGGAGACGCGCCGCTTATGCACTTGAATTATAAGCCTTCCATGAACCCCTATATGAAGAGATTGTCTTTTTAATCCGCTTGAAGTACCTATATTTCGTTTCGTACGTTTTAAAAAAAAACCAACGATTTTTTAAAAACGAACGAAACGAAATATGGGGCAGCCCCCACTCTAAAAATTTCTCCTGTTTCGTATTTAAATTTATCATTAACTATAGAGAAGTAGATTCATAATAATCTAATTTTACTTCAGCGTACCTAAATTCACATAATTTTCGCTCTTCGCTAGGTACTCCCACGACTGAACCGCAAATGACTTCAGGAATAGTCATAAAAATAGATGATTTGGAAATTTTTAAGAGTCGTAAAAGTTTATTACTTACCCCGAGGAGCTAAGCCTGCGTGATATTTGAACTTTCATTTCATAAAATGCATCTGTGGATAACTGACAACGAAATGTCTTTTTCTAGACGAAATGGCAAGAAATTATGTGAACCTCGATGAAAAATGGTAACCGCTTGAATATGAAATGGTGATAGTAATGAGGCATCGAGTTAGGTTCAACGATATTTTCATTAAAAACCACTACGCTTTTAATCCGACCCACTCTAGCTTGCAACATTGTAAATATCTCAAAATCTTACAATGTTTTCATATACTACCTGTTCACATAATATGTATATCTACGGGGCCGAAGTATTTCGCAAAAGCCATCAACGTTTTTTCAGCTACATCTTTCTTCGGTTGTTTCAAGAAACTTTCAGTTAACTGAATTTACAGCTTTTGCCATCAGCAATCAGCCAGTTCGAGTGGGTCCAGGGCAAGTAAGTTGCAAGTAAAGCAAGTCTCTACATCCAAGATGCGTTTCTCGCAAGCATCATTATTCCGAATTTATTCGTTGGTAATTATTTATTCGTTATTGTTGTAGAGACTGCAGGCCCTGGGCCTGGGCCTGCAGTCTCTACACTAAATAACGATAAAAATCTGTCGCTAAGTCGTAAAATCGTAAACTTTCTTAAATAGATTTTGAACCTTATGCTGTTGAAATTAAGCTGAAAATCTATTACAGAAAGTTTACGATTTCTCGACTTAACGACATTCGTAGCGTCGTTATTAGTGTAGAGACTGCCAGGGCCGGCAGTCTCTACACTAAATATCGTTAAAAATCTGTCGCAAAGTCGTATCGGTGTCAAATTTCTTTAATAGATTTTCAACCTTATGATGTTGAAATAAAGTTGAAAATCTATTAAAGAAAGTTTACGATTTTTCGACCTAACGACATTTGTAGCGTCGTTATTAGTGTAGAGACTGCAGCCCCAGGCCCAGTAAGTAATAAGCTTAATTACTATCGATTCTGCGATGAGATTATTATCTCAGTAGTCGACTTAGTTTGTTTTATTGACATTTTTGCCACCGACTTCACCGAAAGTAGGTAAAGTTACCTATCTTAGACTTTTTTAGTGTTTTTTTTGGAAGTCGGCTTTGAACCAACATGTCAGTAGTTCCGTTTTTTTCTTCTTGGCCTGGGCTGACATTGGAAGGTACCTTTGTCTTTTCACATTTCACACAATGTATTTTACAAATCAGTTCATAAATGACGGAGTATGAGGTAAAATATTAAATAAAAATACAGCCAACACTCTTCCTTTTTTTGAAGTCGGTTAATAATTGTAAAGGCCTAATGGCTCACAATAACGTAACCTATTACCTACACCATTAATCCATTATTTACAAGTTTACAAATCAATTTAGAAAGTAGAACACTCGTATTATTCATACATAATAATGTAGGTAGGTACATTACGAAGAATCGTTAATATTTTTTTAATCGAAAATGAACAATGACTACATTTTGATGACGCCCACTAAATATTTCGGTGAATCGATCTTTTTCTGTTGCCCTTTAACAAAATACGTGAATCAGGTAAACTTTCGGGTAAAGTGAGTTTGTTTCTCAGAATGTGCGTTCCCTTTGTATCGATATTTTTTATTCGCGTTGCTTGGGAACTGAAAAGGGTCAACAGTATGCGCTATCAAATCTTTATTTTCACTCCTCTTGCTCAAAAAGAACGTCATAATAGCATACCAGAGCGGGCGTAAAATTGCATATATTGCCCTAGGGCTAAAAGTAAATCTCGTACGACAACTTGTTCAGCCAGCTGGTGCGTGATTTAGTTTCAAGTAAAAAAAATGTTTTATTTTTAAAAATGGAACTAAACGCGCTGAATGCCGAACTCTTTGGTAGAATGTGTGCGTTGCATTGCAGCTACAGAAGAAATAAAAAAAGCCATTGGCGCGAAATTTTTGGAATTGTATTATTAAATTGAATTTAATTTTTAATAAAATAAACTCATATTGAACATGGTTATTTTGTTTTCTCGCAATCGTAGTGAAAAGTACAGTGTAACACACGGCGCTAAAATCCCATTATAACTCGGTCCCTATTTACTACCTCGTATATAATGGGTAATTTTAGGCCCTTGTATTACAATGTACTATTGTAAGACAAAGACTAATAGTCATTATAGTTTAATACTCTATGTTGTAAGACCACCACACTGAAATTGATAAGATGCCTCGTTGTTCAAGTGGTCAGGAACTAGGCAGCTGAGCATAAGGTCGAGGATTTGATACCCAGGTCGGGCATTATTCTGACTTCTTTCTATTAGGATTAGATTTTTTTTCAGTAGCACCCATGAAGTCTGACTAGACTGTCGTGCGTTTAATTTTGTAGAAGCTGGCCCTTATATGACTAATAAGGGCCATAAGACTAACAAAACTGGCGAAGTAAAGGTGAATCTATCTAGGTACCTATAACAATATTATTAACGAAAAAAAATAAGTAGGTATACGAAAACTAACACGTGAATCTATTCTCGTGTTAATTTTCGTATTGTATATCGCTAGTGGTCGCAAGCACGACTGCTGAGCATGAGGTCCTGGGTTCGATTCCCGGGTCGGGCAAAGTGTTATTGGGAATTTTCATCAGGAATTTATCAGTAACAGCCACGGAGTCTGGATTTGTGCCCGGTTGATGGGAATAGGCTCGCCCCCTATGACAAAGCTCATAAAAGTAAAAAAAAAAACTTCCGTCTACCGCAGCGCAAATCATAACCAAGCGATGCGAAAATGTTGTTTAGTGATAATTATGACGCATAACGGTCGGCTGCTACGCTATGCGATAGGCGCCGCGCGCCGCTCACATCAGCCGTCTGTCCGCGGCGAGGGCCGGGGGGCGAGTGTGGCGAGGCGCGGGGCGTCACGCCCGCCGCACATGCGACCGCGCCCGCTCCCGCCGCTATGCCGCATACCGCCGCGTCGCCGTAACCTTCGCGCAACGTCGCGCGCTCATTTAACCTTCAAAATGAGTATGTTTGACGACGATCTCATCGAAAATGTTAAGAAATACCCCGTTTTATACCGCAACAAGTTAAGAAACTACAAGAGCATGATTAATAAAGGCAACTGTTGGATCGCTATCGGAGAGGCATTGAATAAAACACGTGAGTAATTTCTCTTGTAACTTTATAAAACATTGTTTACCTTATTTTGCATAATTGTTCCATTATTACGTTTCTAAAAGTAAAGAGTCTGATATCTGTGTTATGATCGTGTTACTGCTCTAGCCAATCACAATCGCTTGTTTGTGGGGGAACAGAGATAGCGTCGAACGAAACGTTTGTCGAGAACCGTACCTAGCTATAGTGCGTGCATAGAAACATAAACATGGTCTATACGTAGTACTGGCTGTGGGCAGGTGGGTCAGCCAGCCCCGATGTTTTTTAACTGACTTCCCAAAAAGGAGGAGGTTCTCAATTCGATTGGTATATGTATATATATTTTTTATGTATTTACTGGCCCATTCAAATTGCTCAGTATACGTTCCTTGTATTTTTCATGTAGATATTTGCTTGGCGCTTGCACCGTACATAACAGAACTGCAGATGCTTACTAGATAATAAGTACTACTAACAATGAGTCATGTGAGTTTGGTGTTTACGCTTCCCTGAAAACTGACTCTTATTAGCACTAAGATTACGTTCAACATGCAATGTATTTCACGCACGTGGTTTTTATTTCATTTATCATAACAAGGGTGAAATAATAATAATAATCTACTGATAACATAAACTATGTCTAAATTGGTTCAGTAGTAGAAGGCGGTGATTGTTTTTTTGTTAATTTTAATCTCGACAGCTATGCTTCTTTCGTAAATATTTTTGAAACAAATGATTATTTAAAACAAATACTTATGGATGGAAAGTTTCCAAAGGGAACCCATACTATTACGAATTGTACGAATCCGTCCCGTTAAATTTTGCTAAATGATTATAGCCCTTAGTGTTCGTAACTGTACGTTGCTAATTTATTTTGTGTTTTGCTTGGTATACCGGGAATCTTCCAATCGATCTTTTTTCTAATCGCAATGCAATTGATAGTTATCGCCACTAATCTCCGCTCCGATGGTATTGTTGGTTTGCTCGTTCAATTCAAGAAAAACAAAATTACTTTCGATAACTGTTACGTAATGCTAACCTGTAATACTGTATGTCATGTCTATGTAGGTATAGTTGAAAATAATGACATATTTTCCCAATACATCATACTGTGAGCAAAACTCTAAGAAACCTATCATTTATTCACTGTGTAACTTTTGTTCGCTCTCAATTGAATCATATTGAAAGATTCTTTGTTACAGCTGAAGAATGCAAATCGAAATGGCGCAACATACGAGACAATTACAATAAAAACAAAAAGAAAAAGATAGCGGGAGGTGCCTCTTCATATTCCAAATACGACGATGAGAAACTGAACTTTTTATCAGATTCATATGATGATGGTTTGGATGAAACTTCAAACACTAGTAACCTAGATAATACAACAAATGACCCTATTGAGATAACCTACGAGTGTGTGAAGGAAGAATACGATTCGTCTGAAGAGGTGCCGTTGTCGCAGTCACCATTCATGATCGGAACTTCAAAGAGGGGCTTTTCAGAGCAGCCTGCTGCTTATCCTCCAAGCTTGGTAGCTACTACATATGACGCCATTTCTCCAGGATTGACTGCACAACAGCTTTTACCAATTCACGATCAAAGTGGAGCCCCACCTCCAAAAAGAGCTATGAAACGAAAGATAGACTCCATAATAGAAGAACTGAAGAAGGTTAGAGAAGAGAGAAATGTTATTTTACAACAATTGGTCACTAAAGCTACTTCTCCTGCAGGACGATCGCCTATACATAACTTTTTCTCCAGTATGGCTGACATTGCTTGTAATTTCCCGCCGGAAAAAATTGCAGAACTGCGTTTAAAAGTGTGCAGCATAATCAGTGAAGTTGAACTTTCAATATTGAAAGACAGGAGTCGGTTTTAAATTTTATTAATATTAGTTTTTTGTGATTAGGTACTGCTATTTGTATGAGACATTTAATTTAAAATTATAAATATATTGAATCGGAACAATGATTTATTCTCGTATAGAGTTGTTTTTTATTACATTTTCGTCCCATTTTATAATGCTCAACTTAAACTCAGAGTTGCATTAAGGATAATGTCTGAACAAATGAATTCATGGTTCCCTATAAGTCTGTACGACGAAAGCGTGGGAACTGAACTATCCTATAAATAATAATCAATGAAAATAAATTAAATCTGTGTGTTTGTATGCAAATACACACATCAAAAGTGTCTAGGGATCAACATATATTTTTGCAATAACTTTTCTCCTGATTGATATTAATTAAAATTTTCTTTAAGGATTCATCAAATAAAGTGTTTTCGTTTGTCACAGTAACGATAAACCAAGTCACCTCTGCATTAATAAAGAAATTTGCCATTTTCCTAATAAAGGGATTTTTGACATTTGAACCACTAACATTAAAGTTCGAAAAAAAGACTGAAATAACAGTTTTCTTTAAAATTGTATTGGGTAACTTAAACAATTAATAATCCGTGTTTCTACCGCGAACACTAACAACACAAGAACATCGGTTTGGCATACTCAAAATGAGTTCATCCAAATCACGCTGTGGAATGGCCGCCCATGTTCGTTGCAACAACAAAAAAAGGTCTTCTTGCGACTGGGTACCCTCCATATTCGGCAGAGCTCTTCTCTGTAGCATATCCCATGCATGCTCAATCGGGTTCAAGTCTGGCGACTGAGCAGGCCAGGGCAGGACATTGATGTTAGCTGCGGCGAGAGTCTGTCTTACAACTCTTGCGGTGTGCGGTCGTGCATTATCATGCATTAACTGAAATAAGGGACCGATTTGCACTTGTAGAGGAACGATGACGTCTGATACAATCGTCTCAGCATAAATTTAAGCTTTGAGGTTGCCTCTGATCCAAATCAACTCAGTTCTTCCGCCGATCCAAATACCCGCCCATACCATGATGGTTCCACCACTATAAGGATGGACTTCCTGGCAGGATTTTAATCGCTGTTGGCGTCCAGGGGTTCTCCAGTGTCGTATACGTCTTGTATCCGGTCTCATACCAAAACGAGACTCATCAGAAAAGCACACGAAACGCCATTGTTCTTCTGCCCAATTTCTGTGTTCAAGAGCCCATTGATATCGAATCCTACGATTGTGCATTGCTATAGGTGGTACCCGTAGCGGTCTTCGGGAATGAAGATTCACTTCATGCAAGCGGTTTCTGACTGTTTGGTCGCTAATTAAGTTCCCTGAAGAGTGATGAAGCCTCACGGCTAACATCATGGCGGTTATTGTTGGAGCTCTTCGAGTTAAGATTTGAATGTATCGGTCTTGTCTCCGTGTGGTGCAGCGATACCGTCCTCCATGGCGCTCAGCCACGGTACCAGTGCTTCGGTAACGTGTCCAAAGTCGACTGATAACACTCTGACTTGTATTCAGAGCTAAAGCCACAGTACGTTGCCGCGAACCAGCTTCTATCATTCCCACGGCTCTGAGCATTTCTTCCCTGCTTAAATGACGTCGCCGCTCCATAATTGTTTAAGTTACCCAATAAAATTTTAAAGAAAACTGTTATTTCAGTCTTTTTTTCGAACTTTAATGTTAGTGGTTCAAATGTCAAAAATCCCTTTATTAGGAAAATGGCAAATTTCTTTATTAATGCAGAGGTGACTTGGTTTATCGTTACTGTGACAAACGAAAACACTTTATTTGATGAATCCTTAAAGAAAATTTTAATTAATATCAATCAGGAGAAAAGTTATTGCAAAAATATATGTTGATCCCTAGACACTTTTGATGTGTGTAGTTCGGACCCTCAATACCCACACCTTCTGTCTAAAGCATCCGAGGGTACGTTTAATACATATTTATTATCAATTGAAGATCTGCCCTAGTATCGTGAGCCTGTAATTTTCCCACAGCTGGGACACAGGCCTGTTCTTTACGGGAGGTAGGTAGGCCGCAACTAACCACGAGGACCCAGATCGACTAGGGGTCACATGCTTGTGACTTTTTCTAGTTGTAGGACATGCTGGTTTACACGATGTTATTCTTAACCGATTTGAGAGCAGGGAATTGACTGCCTTGTTTCTGGAGGTTCTGGGTTCGATTCAAATGTTGGGTAAAGTGTTACTACTGAGAATACTCCTAGGTCAAATTCATGGAATAATTTAATTAGAAACAGAATTTATAGTAGTATAAGCATGAAAAACAGAATTAACGTTACCAATTTGCATTTGTAACGTTAATTCTGTTTTTAACAGGTAATTTTGTTTTCTTATCCGTGAATTCCTATTGCTTTTTATCAGCAAACGTATGTCTTGAAGGTTCCGAGATTACGAGTTCCTTTCTAGTTTGTACGAATGAGGGTATTTAGTACCTATGGCGGATAATTACGAAATCACCACTCGTTTTCTCGTGTCTTCTCCCATTTTCTCTACCTTTTTCAGAAAAGCCGAAAGGGATAATGTAATTTACAGGTACGAATATATCAGTAATGTCGAACCGATTTTGAAAGGCCGTTGAAGCGTAATTATTGTATTATGAAAGGTTTATTACGTTACAAGCCCTGAAACCCTTTCAATGCTGTTTTATTTACAAATAATTTATCTAGAATAGAATATGGAAAAACCTAGGCTTTTGTTTTCAGAAAGCAAATCTAAGAATTTCTCAATAAAACGATAAAAAAAGAAATATTTTATTCGCTCACTTATAAAAATATCAGTAACTGTGGGTAAGTAACGTGTAGACTTATAACTGATATTTTTTTTAAGATAACTTTTCAATATTTATATTAAAATATGTAAAAAATATAATATGATCAGGTTCGAAAAAGTTAAATAAACTTCAAACCAACTGAAGACTCGTTTAGGAACCTACAATAAAATTAAAGTATTTTGACTTTGATGATGAACGTTACTATCATTTTGTACTCTTTATTATATACTAAAAATACCAAGTTTTACCCGTGGCTTTGCTTGAGTAGAGGTCAGAAATTATTCCCATACACCTACCATCGAAACGAAAAAAAAAAAACATTTGTTTTTCCCAGGACATGTCTTTATGGCAAACTTAGAAATCCAAACGCAGCAAACTGTATTTCACTTTCACATTTTTACTACGAGGTAGGCTAGTAGACGACAATAATAATAGTTCCCGCCCTAAAATACGTCAACCACGTAAATTACAAGTCACTCTGTTCACATTATTATTGTCGTCGTGACTATACTATATGTAAACTTTTGTTGAGCAGAGAATATAGGATTTAAATGTAAAAAATCCTTTACGAAACCGAAATGCAATTATTCTCCCAAATGAAAAAATATAGATTTTTAATGTTAGGTATAACTTTTCTCCAAATACCTCCACGACCTCCGTACTATTCAATGCACTATCAACACAATGTTTTGTTACATTGAGTC
Organism: Diarsia dahlii; assembly: GCA_949775195.1. NCBI lineage: Eukaryota > Metazoa > Arthropoda > Insecta > Lepidoptera > Noctuidae > Diarsia > Diarsia dahlii. The sequence continues at coordinate 17,446,456 of OX459191.1, read as the reverse complement.
CTACCGTGAAAACCTACCAACTACGACTATCAATTCACAGCTTTAATGAAATTGAACTCTATCAAAATGAAAATGCTTTTTTCCGGATAAATTTTCCAATATCTCCTTGAGGAAGAGAAACGAAGTCGTCTGTGGTCAGAGGTACACTTATTGCAGATATTGGAACCACTTTTCGTACTTCAAATCTTGCCTTTATTTCTGTAACTGTCCTTTTGAACGTTGAAAGAGAGAGTTATAATATTTTGATCTTCGGTTGCCCGTGACCTTTCTTTATCAAATTGATGACGACATATTTGCTTCCAAATCCGTTCAAATTGTGTCCCCGCCTCAAACTAAAATATGAAGTCTTAACATTGTTTTTAATAATATCTTGACATTATCTAAAACATGCCACTGAAATGACTGACCTTTATCCTTGGTCAGTTACACCTATTGTCAGTCATCAAAGATTTGTCTTAGGATGCGTCCAAATAGAAATCGTTTCACGCATTTCTTTGAATATGACATCAAAACACGATCAATCAAGTAACGTTTGCACGTCAGAAAAACACGACGTTCGCTTTCAGTTAGGACACGGGGTTAGGCTTTCTACTTTACGCGAGTAAAAACCGATAAAAGCCTTTATGACTTATCGTTCACAAGCTTTTAAGTAGAGGCGGAATCGTGTCGAAGGGTGCAATTATTGGCGCAACTTTGGAGGCGGATATAGAAACCAAGAACGGAGAGTTTGTTATGTACCTTCAACTACCTTCTGTGTCGGGGATTCGGAAGGAGTATGAGAAGCAAATACTTTAAATTTAAAAGAAATAAAATACTGGAAAGCTAGTTTCAGGGAGAGTTTATTAGGAAGTCATTTCTGAGTTGAGAGGCTCGTCATGTTGTAATAACGTCGATTTTTGAATTGTAAATACAATTATGCTGCAGCATTTTAGTTTGTTAACAGGAAGCTTAATCAGTTGAAATTTTAGTTCTTAAAATATGATACTTAAAAAACGAGTGATGGATTTAATTTAAAAAATCAACCTATTTACATTACACCGACACCACGCATTGGTGCAGAAGTATTTAAATAAAATTATTCGCATTAACAATCAAAATAATGCCTAAAATTGAACACGAAACGCAATAAAAAGTTGAACCAATAACAAAACAAAACAGTTCGGCTGACGAGTTCTCAATTTTCACAACTGTACGACGAAGTCTTTAAACAGAAACTTTCTTACTTTTATGCTCAAATCGCCGTGTGGCACAATAAGTTTATGCTACGGAGTTACGAACCAGGGATGATATGGATAAGAAAATTTGGATCTGGATACGGATACGGATGTAGGCATAATATTATACCATCTCGTTTCGTATAAGGCTATGGATATGATATTATTTCAGATTATCCGCTAGTTTCGGTTATGGATGTAAGATTTTAATATTATAACAGTAACTAGTATTTGCGTGGCTGCGCGAGCTGCGCGCAGCTCGCGGGTCGTGAAGAGAGGGAGACGGGGAGGTTTGAAAAATGATTTCGACTTACGCATTGCCCCAGGGTGACAGATCGGCATATTCCCTTTCAATGAAGCTTAAAAAATAATGTTCCAAGTCTCTTAACTTCCGAGATCTGCCTAAAGGGGGGGAAAAGGGGGGCAAGGGGATCAATTTTGATAAATGGTTTTTACTTTCCCGAGCCTCCTCTATACGAATCCGTAAACAAAACAGAACACGAATTTAAAAAAAGGGGTGAAGACGGGGGTAGGATGAAGTGGGGGGGAGGCGGGAGCTTTGAAAGATGATTTCGACTAACGCATTGCCCCTTTCAATGAATCTGAAAAAAAATGTTACAAGTATCTTAACTTTTGAGATCCGCCTAAAGGGGGGAGCAAAGGCGCAAATTCGACAACTTTGAAAAAGGTAGGAGGGGAAAATGGGGCAAAAAGGGGAGGTTTTGCACTTTTAAGCTACTCATGAGAGTTACTTATACGCTTCACTCACTCAACCTTCGTTACGCTACAGAGGTCGCCGGCTCGCTTCGCTCGCCACCTTCCCTCTTCGCTCCACTCAAGACCTGCCTACCACCGAGGAAAAGCTATCGTGACCTTATCCCTACGCTACGGGGGTTGCCGGCACGCTTCGCTCGCCACCTCCCCCCTTCGCTTTACCGGTACCACCACAGAATAGTTTTCGACGCCTACTATAATACGCTACGGAGGTCCCCGGCTCGCTTCGCTCCACTCAAGACCTGCCTACCACCGAGGAAAAGCTATCGTGACCTTATCCCTACGCTACGGGAGTCGCCGGCTCGCTTCGCTCGCCACCTCCCCCTTTCGCTTTACCGGTACCACCACAGGATAGGTTTCGACGCGTACTATAATACGCTACGGAGGTCGCCGGCTCGCTTTGCTCGCCACCACTATGTTGGCAGCTAGTCAAAGTCTTCATTCTAAAAGTCTTTACTTCTACTTTCATGTTTTTGGGCAAAATCTGGGAAAATACCCTATAAATGGGGATTTTTTACTTAACAAAATACACAACCGGGACAACACAATCCGGTCAGAAGGTGCCGGCTGTCCCATTTATCGTGAAGAATATTGGGATTTTTCATCATTTTTCCAAGATGGCCACCACACTGTCCGCCATCTTGTTTTTCTGAAAAGTCTTAATTTTTCTGAAATATCGAGGATACAAGCTACCGACTGGTGTACTTGGTGTTGCCAAGTTTTAACCTCCTTTAGTTTTGTACCTCCAGTATATCTCAACGGCGTTGAATTAAAAGTGGTGACTCAATTTAAATACTTGGGTCATGTTGTCACCAGTGACCTACGTGATGATGGGGATATAGAACGCGAGCGCAGGGCGTTGTCGGTGAGGAGCAATATGCTCGCCCGTAGGTTTGCTCGCTGCACGGCAGACGTCAAAGTCAGTTTATTTAAAGCGTACTGTCAGTCCTTCTACACGAGCGGCCTATGGGTGTCATATACGAGCCGAGCCTACAACGTTCTGCGCGTGCAATACAACAATGCCTTCAGGATGCTGTTGCGGTTGCCGCGACGTTGCAGTGCGTCGGGAATGTTTGCTGAAGCACGTACGGATGGCTTTCACGCCATCATGCGTAAGAAAGCGGCTTCCCTACTGCAACGTTTGCGTAGCACTCAGAACAGCATCCTGAAAATGATTGTTAGCAGAGTGGACTGCCCCATCCAAAGGCACTGGGTAGAATTAGGTATAGGTTTATGTTAAATAGGATTAAGTACTAACAACACTAACATAGCATGTAAGCACAGTTTGTTACTAACCACTAACTACGTATGGACTGCTTAGGTCTGAAATAAAGATATTTTTTTTTTTTTTTTTAAGTTTGGTAGAACAAAAGAATTCGCCAAAGTCGGTTATGATCCCAAAATTCAAGCCCCAATGACTCTCGGGGTTGCCAGCTTAAAAGAATGAAAGAGGTCAAATGTCATTTGAGGCACCCCATTCTTAGTGTTAATGTAAAAGGAGATGGCTAAATTCAGTTAGGACGTCTGAACCAAGCATCTATAAACATGGCACCTAGCTAAATGCAACGCTGAATAGCTGAATATTAGTATTTCATATAAAAAACACTTTCGGAAGTTGATCATATGTTGAAAATCCTGAAAATAAAATCGTTTAGCTCCTACGTCAATACGTATAAAACTGCAAACAAATGTCATTGCTATGAACTTTTACTTAGGCATTTGGATGTATCTGCATTGAAATTGATATAATTGTATTAAAGACTAAACGAGCCACCCCGATTTCGCATCGTGGTACTTTAGTAAATATACAGAAAGGGGTAATTGCACCTAAAAATTTAATACAACGGTCTTTCTGCAATCCGCGCAAAAATTACTCCCACCCGCGTGTTTACTCTTGTAAAACCTAACGGACTCATCCAAATGAGTAAAATAAAGACGGTTTTCACAGACAATGTTCATAGGTGGTGTTCTGTCTGTGTCGAGTAGCGAGAGGTCGGTAAGTAGGCCAGCGAGGGTCATTGAAAATCCAAAATAAAAAATCCAAACGAACATGCAAACGGCAAAGCGTTCAAACGACATCTGACATTATGGACATCTGACGTTTGACGTTTGATTTTTATAGAGATGGGATTGAAATTCAAGTGTAACAGAATCGATACAATAATAATCTAAAGTTTTTAACATAAACAATATTGAAAATAAAACAGCAAAAATGTGAATGACTTTATTCTTTTCTGTTATTCTTACCTAAAAATGAAGCCGGAGCGAATAGCGTGTTCTGGTCTCTCGCCCATCCCAGATACCAGATCACTGTCATTACATGACAGCAACAGCCCAGAGTTCTGTTCCCCACATTACAGCTGCAGTAGTATGTCATCCAGAGGATTATTTGTAGTTTGGCTTTTATATAAAATATACACGTAGTACCTATATTTTTTTACTTAAAAGTTGAGGTCTTCATCCCCCTAAATGGAAGTCACATTCGTTCGATGTTTCAATAGGGGATCGGACAGGGTCAAAATAATATGATTCTGTTTAGTCCGTAAGTTAGATTATCGAAAAATATTGAATACGTGTTTTTTGTTTTATCAAATCAATAAAAAATGACGAAGATAAAACGCATAAAAGATCTTGGAGTGGGGCTTGAAACGTCACTTGTGTCGTCAAAATGTACTATCATATGACGTCACACGAGTTTTCGAAGCAGTGTATCGTCTTCATTTTAAGTTTACGTGAAAAAAGAAAAAATACGTGTTCAATAATTTTTGGAAATCTATCTGACGGACTAATTAGTTTTTTTTTGTCCGATCCCCTAGCCTCAATAACCCACATAATAGTAAACCCACGATGGTTAACATTTGAGGTAAGTCATCTAGGGCTCTTTGGGGAGTGGCTAGAGAGTAGCCACGGCGCCCCTTCCGTGTTACGCAGGTCCTCACCGGACACGAATGTTTCGGGAGGTACTTGTACCGATTCAGGCGGGAGGAACGCGCCCGGATGCTTCCACTGCGAGGATCGACCGGAGGACACGGTGGAGCACACTGTAGAGGTGTGCCCTGCTTGGGCGGAGCCCCGCCGTGTTCTCGTAGCGGCGGTCGGCGGCGGCGACCTCTCGCGTCCGGCCCGCCCGCAAGCCATGGTCCGGGAGGAGGAATGGGACGCCATCGCCTCCTTCTGCGAAGCAGTTATGCTAGCGAAGGAGGTGGCGGAACGTGAGAGGGAGAGAACCTCTCGTCCCAGCCGCCGCGGGAGAAGCTCCGGGCGTCGTTGGCCACGTGATGGCTTCCGGCCACCGTAGACGCGGGCCTGTGGACGGTGAGTAATCGGCTAGCTCGCCGTCCGGCCGTCTTATGACGGCAATATACCGTGTCGACGGCGCGTTCGTGTTCCACGCGCGCCTCAAAAAGATGTCAGCAAGGAGGGGCCCGCAAGGGCCGACGCCCGTCGGGGCTGCGGATTATCGAAAGAGATAACGCGGCCTCGGCACAAGGGCGAAGAAGAAACATGGGTGGTTTTTAGTCAGTAGAAGTCTTACACTCGCTTCCGCTCTGCCCAAGAGCGGGAGGAGTTGTTTGATGATTTCCCAGACGCAAAAAAAAAAAGGTGAGTCATCTACAGTTAGGATAGTAAGTAGAGCAGCAGGCAACGAAGTGATGATTATGCCGCCGCAGTCAAATAAACGGCAAAGCGTTAAAACGACGTCTGACATATGACGTGTGCTTTTTTTAGAGATGAAATAAAATAATCGAAACGATTAAATGAAAAAAATAGAACTACTTTTTAATAATCATCAGTACATATTTTTCGCAAAATATGTGGCACGATTAAATGAATAACCATAATTCGAAGCTATCCCTTGTTTTATTTGATTAGGATTTAATTAAGTTGAATTGGGTAGAATCGACAGTCACTTTCAAACAACCCCATTTTCAAAACACAAGGAACTAAAATAAATCGTTTTGATAACTGTTATCAAGAATCGATATAAGTACTACTTCGATTTAACATTCTGAAAAGCGATATGGACCATCCTTAGCTTGCAGTTGCTATAGCAACTAGCAGCTGTATTACGAGTATTTCACCATTTTATGTCAATGAAAAGAGAGATTTAATTTTTGCTTTTCTTTAGTTCATGCAACTTCTAGGCAATTATTAAACACTAAATAATTAATGTTTGATTGTTTAAATACTACGAGTCAGTGTGGGAATCCTATACTTGCTGGAGGCAGTCATTTAGCCATCTCCTTTCCATTCAAAATGTCGTTATTTCCACTATTCATGTTTTTGGGAAAAATCCGGGAAAATACCCCAAAAATGGGGAAAAAATTTGCGTAAGGTAACACTCGACAACAAAGTACACAATCGCTTCATACAACACAATCCGGTCGGGGGATGCCGGCTGTCCCATTAATCGTGTCGAAAATTAGGATTTTTCATCATTTTTACAAGATGGCCGCCACACTGTCCGCCATCTTTTTTTTCTGAAAAATCATAATTTTCCTGAAATGTCTGGGATATAGGCCACCAACTGGTATACTTGGTGTTGCCAACTTTTGAGTTTAGTAGAACAAACTAATTCGCCAAAGTCGGGTCTGACCCAAAAATTTAAGCGCCAATGGCTCTCAGGGTTGCCAGCTGAAAGTGATAAAAATGGTCAAATGTCATTTAGGGGACCCCAATGTTGCCGGCTAGTCAAAGTCTTTATTTAAAATGTCATTATTTCTACTTTTCATGTTTTCAGGGAAAATCTGGAAAAATACCCTACAAATGGGGAAACTTTTTGCAGCAGGCAACACTCTTTAACAAAATACACAACCGCTTGGTACAAAACAATCCAGTCGGGAGATGCCGGCTGTCCCATTTATCGTGTCGAAAATTGGGATTTTTCATCATTTTTACAAGATGGCCGCCACACTGTCCGCCATCTTTTTTTTTCTAAAAAGTCATAATTTTCCTGAAATCTCAGGGATATAGGCCACCAACTGGTGTACTTGGTGTTGCCAACTTTTGAGTTTAGTAAAACAAACTAATTCGCCAAAGTCGGGTCTGACCCAAAAATTCAAGCACCAATGGCTCTCGGGGTTGCCAGCTGAAAGTGATGAAAATGGTCAAATGTCATTTGGGGAACCCCATTCTTGGTGTTTATGTAAAATTTCCATTCAAAATGTCGTTATTTCTACTTTTCATGTTTTCAGGGAAAATCTGGGAAATTTCCCTAAAAATGGGGAAAATTTTGGCACCAGGCCACACTCCTTGACGAATTACATAACCGGTCCATACAACACAATCCGGTCGGGGGATGCCAGCTGTCCCAATTATCGTGTCGAAAATTGGGATTTTTCGGCCTTTTTACAAGATGGCCGCCATGGAATCCGCCATCTTGTTTTTCTGAAAAGTCATAATTTTCCTGAAATGTCAAGAATATAGGCCACCGATTGGTGTACTTGGTGTTGCCAACTTTTGAGTTTAGTAGAACAAACTAATTCGCCAAAGTCAAAAAGTCCCAAAAATTAAAAAGTTCAATATTTTTTGGGGTTGCCAATTAAAACGAACCAAAATGGTCAAATGTCATTTGGGGGACCCCAATGTTGCCGGCTAGTTAAAGTCTCTATTTAAAATGTCATTATTTCTACTTTTCATGTTTTCGGGGAAAATCTGGGAAAATACCCTAAAAATGGGGAAAATTTTTGCACCAGGCAACACTCGTCAACAAAACACACAACCGCTCGGTATAACTCGAACCCGTCCGATGTTTCCAACTACCCGAAAAAAGGATTTGAAAAAAATCGAAATTTCCAACTTTTTACAAAATGGCCGCCGCAGCGTCCTCCATCTTGGATTTTCACAATGTCATAATTTTTCCCAATTGCCATTGAAATTACCAACAAATTGGCAGACTTTTCGTTGGCGGTTTTAGAATTTGGTAGAAGAAAACAATTTGTCAAAGTCGAGTGAAAAAAGTCGACAATTTCAAAACGTCCTGGCGCGGCCGCCATCTTGTTTTTTTTATTTTTTTATTTTTTTTTTAAATGCTTTTACATTTCGTATAGGACCTCTGAGTCGAAATTCATCCAAGTCTTTCCCCCACCGAAATCGGAAATGGACTCGCCCTCCATCTTGGATTTGAACTTTCCCTATAATTTTCCTCTACTCGATTGGTCAGATTACACATTTTTGCAAAACATACCCCTAACCCATCTCTCACCCATTCCGAGAAACGACATGTCAATGAGTGAGTGAGTGAGTGGTCTTGTAGTTTTATATAACTATAACTAGTATTTGCGTGGCTGCGCGAGCTGCGCGCAGCTCGCGGGTCGTGAAGAGGGGCAGAGCCTTCGAAAATTGATTTCGACTAACGCATTGCCCCTTTCAATAAAGCATAAAAAAAAATGTTCCAAGTCTTTTAACTTCCGAGATCCGCCTAAAGGGGGGGAAAAGGGGGGCAAATGGGTCAATTTTGAAAAAATGGTTTTTACTTTCCCGAGCCTCCTCTATACGAATCCGTAAACAAAACAGAACACGAATTTAAAAAAAAGGGGTGAAGACGGGGGGAGGATGAAGGGAGGGATAGGGGGGAGCTTTGAAAATGGTTTCGACTAATGCATTGCCCCTTTAAATGAATCTGAAAAAAAAATGTTACTTGAGTCTCCTAACTTTCAAGATCCGCCGAAAGAGGGGAAGAAAGGGGGCAAATGGGGCAACTTTGAAAAAGGTAGAAGTGGAAAATGGGGCAAAAAGGGGAGGTTTTGCACTTTTTAGGTCTTTTAAACGATTTTCAGATCTAATTCGTACAGTACAACATGAGTTTCAAGGTTCCATCACAACAGCTCCGAAGACCAGCACAGAGTACTCATGAGAGTTACTTATACGCTTCACCCACTCAACCTTCGTTACGCTACGGAGGTCGCCGGCTCGCTTCGCTCGCCACCTCCCCTCTTCGCTCCACTCAAGACCTGCCTACCACCGAGGAAAAGCTATCGTGACCTTATCCCTACGCTACACAATCGCTTTTTACAACACAATCCGGTCTGGGGATGTCGGCTGTTCCATTTATCGTGTCGAAAATTAGGATTTTTCATCATTCTTACAAGATGGCTGCCACACTGTCCGCCATCTTTTTTTTTTGAAAAGTCATAATTTTCCTGAAATCTCAAGGATATACGCCACCAACTGGTGTACTTGGTGTTGCCAACTTTTGATATTAGTAGAACAAACTAATTCGCCAAAGTTGGGTCTGACCCATAAATTCTAACGCCAATGGCTCTCGGGGTTGCCAGCTGAAAGTGATGAAAATGGTCAAATGTCATTTGAGGGACCCCATTCTTGGTGTTTATGTAAAATTTCCATTCAAAATGTCGTTATTTCTACTTTTCATGTTTTCGGGGAAAATCTGGGAAACTTACTTAAAAATGGGGAAAAAAATTGCACCAGGCAACACTACTTGACAAATCACATAACCGGTCAATACAACACAATCTAGTCGGGATATGCCAGCTGTCCCAATTATCGTGTCGAAAATTGGGATTTTTCATCATTCTTACAAGATGGCCGCCACACTGTCCGCCATCTTTTTTTTTTGAAAAGTCATAATTTTCCTGAAATTTCAAGGATATAGGCCACCAACTGGTGTACTTGGTGTTGCCAACTTTTGACTTTATTCGAACAAACTAATTCGCCAAAGTCGGGTCTGACCCAAAAATTCTAGCGCCAATGGCTCTCGGGGTTGCCAGCTGAAAGTGATGAAAATGGTCAAATGTCATTTGAGGGACCCCATTCTTGGTGTTTATGTAAAATTTCCATTCAAAATGTCGTTATTTCTACTTTTCATGTTTTCGGGGAAAATCTGGGAAATTTTCCTAAAAATGGGGAAAAATTTTTCACCAGGCAACACTCCTTGACGAATTACATAACCGGTCCATAGAACACAATCCGGTCGGGGGATGCCAGCTGTCGCAATTATCGTGTCGAAAATTGGGATTTTTCGGCCTTTTTACAAGATGGCCACCATGGAATCCGCCATCTTGTTTTTCTGAAAAGTCATAATTTTCCTGAAATGTCAAGAATATAGGCCACCGATTGGTGTACTTGGTGTTGCCAACTTTCGAGTTTGGTAGAACAAACTAATTCGCCAAAGTCAAAAAGTCCCAAAAATGAAAAAGTTCAATATTTTTTGGGGTTGCCAATTAAAACGAACCAAAATGGTCAAATGTCATTTGGGGGACCCCAATGTTGCCGGTTAGTCAAAGTCTCTATTTAAAATGTAATTATTTCTACTTTTCATGTTTTTGGGGAAAATCTGGGAAAATACCCAAAAAATGGGGAATTTTTTTACACCAGGCAACACTCGTCAACAAAACACACAACCGCTCGGTACAATTTGAACCCGTCCGATGTTGCCAAGTACCCGAAAAATGGATTTGAAAAAATTCGAAAAATCCATCTTTTTACAAAATGGCCGCCGCAGCGTCCTCCATCTTGGATTTTCACAATGTCATAATTTTTCCAAATTGCCACTACAATTACCAACAAATTGGCAAACTCTTTGTTGGCGGTTCTAGAATTTGGTAGAAGAAAACAATTCGTCAAAGTTGAGTGAAAAAAGTCGACAATTTCAAAACGTCCTGGCGCGGCCGCCATCTTGTTTTTTTTTTTTTTTTTTACTTTTTTTTAAATGGTTTTAGATTTTGTATAGGACCTCTGAGTCGAAATCCATCCAAGTCTTTTCCCCACCGAAACCGGAAATGGACTCGCCCACCATCTTGGATTTGAACTTTCCCTATAATTTTCCTCTACTCGATTGGTCAGATAGCACATTTTTGCAAAACATACCCCTAACCCATCTCTCACCCATTCCGAGAAACGACATGTCAATGAGTCAGTCAGTGAGTCAGTGGTCTTGTAGTTTTATATAACTATAACTAGTATTTGCGTGGCTGCGCGAGCTGCACGCAGCTCGCGGGTCGTGAAGAGGGGCAGAGGGAGAGCTTTGAAAAATGATTTCGACTAACGCATTGCCCCTTTCAATGAAGCTTAAAAAAAAAAGCTTAAAACTATCGAGATCCGCCTAAAGGGGGGAGAAAGGGGGCAACTGGGGCAACTTTGATAAAGGTATGTAAGGAAAATGCAGCAAAAAGGGGAGGTTTTGCACCTTTTAGCTAATCATGAGTTACTTATACGCTTCACCCACGTTACGCTACGGAGATCGCCAGCTCCCCTCTTCGCTCCACTCAACACCTGCCTACCACCGAGGAAAAGCTATCGTGACCTTATCCCTACGCTTCGGGGTCAGGCTGCGCGAGCTGCGCGCAGCTCGCGGGTCGTGAAGCCCGGATAGGGGTAGCTTTGAAAAATGATTTCGACTAACGCATTCAAAACGCAAAACGCAAAATCTGGGAAGATACCCTAAAAATGGGGATTTTTTTTGCAACAGGCAACATTACTTAACGTAATACACAACCGGGACAACACAATCCGGTCAGAAGGTGCCGGCTGTCCCATTTATCTTGTCAACAATTGGGATTTTTCATAATTTTTCCAAGATGGCCACCACACTGTGCGCCATCTTGTTTTTCTGAAAAAACATAATTTTCTTGAAATTTCAGGGATATAGGCCACCAACTGGTGTACTTGGTGTTGCCAACTTTTGAGTTTAGTAGAACAAACTAATTCGCCAAAGTCGGGTCTAACCCAAAAATTGAAGCGCCAATGGCTCTCGGGGTTGCCAGCTGAAAGTGATGAAAATGGTCAAATGTCATTCGGGGGACCCCATTCTTGGTGTTTATGTAAAATTTCCATTCAAAATGTATTTATTTCTACTTTTCATGTTGACGGGGAAAATCTGGGAAATTTCCCTCAAAATGAATAAAATTTTTGCACCAGGCCACACTCCTTGACGAATCACATAACCGGTCTGTACAAAACAATCCGGTCGGGACATGCCAGCTGTCCCAATTATCGTGTCGAAAATTGGGATTTTTCGACCTTTTTACAAGATGGCCGCCATAGCATCCGCCATCTTGTTTTTCTGAAAAGTCATAATTTTCCTTAAATGTCAAGAATATAGGCCACCGATTGGTGTACTTAGTGTTGCCAATTTTTGAGTTTAGTAGAACAAACTAATTCGCCAAAGTCGGGTCTGACCCAAAAATTTAAGCGCCAATGGCTCTCGGGGTTGCCAGCTGAAAGTGATGAAAATGGTCAAATGTCATTTGGGGGACCCCAATGTTGCCGGCTAGACAAAGTCTCTATTTAAAATGTCGTTATTTCTACTTTTCATGTTTTCGGGGAAAATCTGGGAAATTTCCCTAAAAATGGGGAAAATTTTTGCACCAGGCCACACTCCTTGACGAATTACATAACCGGTCTATACAACACAATCCGGTCGGGGGATGCCAGCTGTCCCAATTATCGTGTCGAAAATTGGGATTTTTCGGCCTTTTTACAAGATGGCCGCCATGGAATCCGCCATCTTGTTTTTCTGAAAAGTCATAATTTCCCTGAAATGTCAAGAATATAGGCCACCGATTGGTGTACTTGGTGTTGCCAACTTTCGAGTTTGGTAGAACAAACTAATTCGCCAAAGTCAAAAAGTCCCAAAAATTAAAAAGTTTAATATTTTTTGGGGTTGCCAATTAAAACGAACGAAAATGGTCGAATGTCATTTGTGGGACTACAATGTTGCCGGCTAGTCAAAGTCTCTATTTAAAATGTCATTATTTCTACTTTTCATGTTTTCGGGGAAAATCTGGGAAAATACCCTAAAAATGGGGAAAGTTTTTGCACCAGGCAACACTCGTCAACAAAACACACAACCGCTCCCTACAACTCGAACCCGTCCGATGTTGCCAACTACCCGAAAAATGGATTTGAAAAAAATCGAAATTTCCAACTTTTTACAAAATGGCCGCCGCAGCGTCCTCCATCTTGGATTTTCACAATGTCATAATTTTTCCCAATTGCCATTGAAATTACCAACAAATTGGCAGCCTTTTCGTTGGCGGTTTTAGAATTTGGTAGAAGAAAACAATTTGTCAAAGTCGAGTGAAAAAAGTCGACAATTTCAAAACGTCATAGCGCGGCCGCCATCTTGTTTTTTTTTTTTTTGTTACTTTTTTTTTAAATGCTTTTAGATTTCGTATAGAACCTCTGAGTCGAAATTCATCCAAGTCTTTCCCCCACCGAAATCGGAAATGGACTCGCCCACCATCTTGGATTTGAACTTTCCCTATAATTTTCCTCTACTCGATTGGTCAGATAGCACATTTTTGCAAAACATACCCCTAACCCATCTCTCACCCATTCCGAGAAACGACATGTCAATGAGTCAGTGAGTCAGTGGTCTTGTAGTTTTATATAACTATAACTAGTATTTGCGTGGCTGCGCGAGCTGCGCGCAGCTCGCGGGGCGTGAAGTGGGGGAGAGGGGGAGCTTTGAAAAATGATTTCGACTAACGCATTGCACCTCTCAATAAATCGGAAAAAAAAAATGTTCCAATGCAGCTCGCGGTACTACCTACCTACACCTACCTACTACCTACCTACACCTACCTACACCTACCTACACCTACCTACACCTACCTACACCTACCTACACCTACCTACACCTACCTACACCTACCTACACCTACCTACACCTACCTACACCTACCTACTACCTACCTACACCTACCTACACCTACCTACACCTACCTACACCTACCTACACCTACCTACACCTACCTACACCTACCTACACCTACCTACACCTACCTACACCTACCTACACCTACCTACACCTACCTACACCTACCTACACCTACCTACACCTACCTACACCTACCTACACCTACCTACACCTACCTACACCTACCTACACCTACCTACACCTACCTACACCTACCTACACCTACCTACACCTACCTACACCTACCTACACCTACCTACACCTACCTACACCTACCTACACCTACCTACACCTACCTACACCTACCTACACCTACCTACACCTACCTACACCTACCTACCTACACCTACCTACTACCTACCTACTACCTACCTACTACCTACCTACTACCTACCTACTACCTACCTACACCTACCTACACCTACCTACTACCTACCTACACCTACCTACACCTACCTACTACCTACCTACACCTACCTACTACCTACCTACACCTACCTACACCTACCTACTACCTACTTACACCTACCTACTACTTACCTACACCTACCTACTACCTACCTACACCTACCTACACCTACCTACACCTACCTACACCTACCTGCACCTACACCTACCTACACCTACACCTACCTACTACCTACCTACTACCTCCTACTACTACTAAAAAAACATTACCCTAAAGTTTGCTTGTCGTCGCCCCTGAGTTACGCTTCACCCACTCAACCTTCGTTACGCTAAGGAGGTCGCCGGCTCGCTTCGCTCGCCACCTCCCCCCTTCGCTCCACTCGGTCTCGCAGGTTCGCTCCACTCAGGACCTACCTACCACCGGAAAGCTATCATGACATTATCCCTACGCTACGGGGGTCGCCGGCTCGCTTCGCTCGCGCGCTCCCCCCTTCGCTTTACCGCTGTACCACCACCGGACAGGTTTCGACGCCTAGTATAATATTTGTTCAAACACCTAATGGCTAACTCTAACCGTTATGAAGTTACAGCCCTTTTAATTTTAGGGGAGGTTGGGGAGGGGAGGGTATACCAATTTCAACGCCTCTCGAATAGATTTAGGTAAGAATCAAAAAATTTTTCAGGAGTAACAAAAGAGGTGAAGAGGGGGGGGGGGGGGGTAAGGGGGGGAGAGGGGGGAAATTCTAAAAGTGATTTCGACCAACGCAATGCCCCTCTATATGAATCTGAAAAAAAATTCGTTCCAATTCTCTTAACTTTTGAGATCTGCCTAAAAGGGGGGAGAAGGGGGGCAAGGGGGTCAAATTTGAAAAATGTTTTTTACTTCTCCGAGTCTCTTCTATACGAATCCCTAAAAAAAAATACGTAAATTCTCTTCATTTTCGAGATCCGCCTAAAGGGGGGGAGAAGGGGGGCAAGGGGGGCCACTTTGAAAAATGATTTTTACTTTACCCAGCCTCCTCTATACGAATCTGTAAAAAAAAAAAATACGGGTCTCTTAGTTTCCGAGATACGATAGGGAGGGGGGAGAAGGGGGGGGGAAAGGGGGGGTTTGGGACTTTTCCCATACTCACGAGAGTTACTTGTTTACGAATCTGTCAAAATATACCCACCTCCCCATCCACCATCTGGGAGAACAATTATGTCAGTGAGTCAGTCAGTCAGTGGTAATTTAGCTTTATATAGTATAACTAGTATTTGCGTGGCTGCGCGAGCTGCGCGCAGCTCGCGGGGCGTGAAGAGGGGGAGAGAGGGAGTTTTAAAAAATGATTTCGACTAACGCATTGCCATTTCAATGAATCTGAAAAAAAAAATGTTCCAAGTCTCTTAACTTCCAAGATCCGCGTAAAGGGGGGGTGAAGGGAGGCAAGGGGTTCAAATTTGAAAAACAGATTTTACTTCCCCGAGCCTCTTCTATATGAATCTCACGTATGCCACCACCTACCTACACCTACCTGATATCTACCTACACCTACCTACACCTACCTACACCTACCTACACCTACCTACACCTACCTACACCTACCTACACCTACCTACACCTACCTACACCTACCTACACCTACCTACACCTACCTACACCTACCTACACCTACCTACACCTACCTACACCTACCTACACCTACCTACACCTACCTACACCTACCTACACCTACCTACACCTACCTACACCTACCTACACCTACCTACACCTACCTACACCTACCTACACCTACCTACACCTACCTACACCTACCTACACCTACCTACACCTACCTACACCTACCTACACCTACCTACACCTACCTACACCTACCTACACCTACCTACACCTACCTACACCTACCTACACCTACCTACACCTACCTACACCTACCTACACCTACCTACACCTACCTACACCTACCTACACCTACCTACACCTACCTACACCTACCTACACCTACCTACACCTACCTACACCTACCTACACCTACCTACACCTACCTACACCTACCTACACCTACCTACACCTACCTACACCTACCTACACCTACCTACACCTACCTACACCTACCTACACCTACCTACACCTACCTACTACCTACCTACACCTACCTACACCTACCTACTACCTACCTACTACCTACCTACACCTACCTACTACCTACCTACACCTACCTAACTACACCTACCTACTACCTACCTACACCTACACCTACCTACACCTACCTACTACCTACCACCTACCTACTACCTACCTACTACCTCCTACTACCACTAAAAAACATAACCCTAAAGTTTACTTGTCGTCGCCCCTGAGTTACGCTTCACCCACTCAACCTTCGTTACGCTAAGGGTCCTACCACCGGAACGCTATCATGACATTATCCCTACGCTACGGGGGTCGCCGGCTCGCTTCGCTCGCCCGCTCCCCCCTTCGCTTTACCGCTATACCACCACCGGACAGGTTTCGACACCTACTATAATATTTGTTCAAACACCTAATGGCTATCTCTAACCGTTATGAAGTTACAGCCCTTTTAATTTTAGGGGAGGTTGGGGAGGGGAGGGTATACAAATTTCAACGCCCCTCAAATAGATTTAGGTAAGAATCAAAAATTTTTTCAGGAGTAAAAAAACAGGTGGAGAGGGGGGGGGTGAAGGGGGGCAAGGGGGTCAAATTCAAAAAATGGTTTTTACTTTCCCGAGCCTCCTCTATACGAATCCCTAAAAAAAAACACGTAAAAGCTCTTTATTTCCGAGATCTGCCTAAAGGGGGGGTGAAGGGGGGCAAGGGGGTCAAATTTGAAAAATGATTTTTACTTCCCCGAGCCTCCTCTATACGAATCCCTAAAAAAAAACACGTAAAAGCTCTTTATTTCCGAGATCTGCCTAAAGGGGGGGTGAAGGGGGGCAAGGGGGTCAAATTTGAAAAATGGTTTTTACTTCCCCGAGCCTCCTCTATACGAATCCCTAAAAAACACACGTAATGTCTCTTTATTTCCGAGATCCGCCTAAAGGGGGGGTGAAGGGGGGCAAGGGGGTCAAATTCGAAAAATGGTTTTTACTTCCCCGAGCCTCCTCTATACGAATCTCTAAAAAAAACAAGTAAAGTCTCTTTATTTCCGAGATACGATAGGGAGGGGGAGTGAAGGGGGGCAAGGGGGTCAAATTCGAAAAATGGTTTTTACTTCCCCGAGCCTCCTCTATACGAATCCCTAAAAAAAAACAAGTAAAGTTTCTTTATTTCCGAGATACGATAGGGAGGGGGGAGAAGGGGGGGGAAAAGGGGGGGTTTGGGACTTTTCCCATACTCACGAGAGTTACCTGTTTACGAATCTGTCAAAATATACCCACCTCCCCATCCACCATCTGGGAGAACAATTCTGTCAGTGAGTGAGTCAGTCAGTGGTAATTTAGCTTTATATAGTATAAAGTAAAAACAGTAATTTTTAACTTTTATTTCTAACCTGCACTAGACACTACAACACCTTTTTTTTTTTGGTGGGTGGAAAATCATCAAATTACCCCCTTTTGGGCAGAGCGGAAGGGAGTGTCAGACTTCTACTGACTAAAAACCAACCCATGTTCCTTCTTCGCCCTTGTGCCGAGGCCACTTCATCTCTTTACATAATCCGCAGCCCCGACGGGCGTCGGCCCTTGCGGGCCCCTCCTTGCTGGCATCTCTTAAAGGCGCGCGTGGAATACGAACGCGCCGTCGACACGGTCTGTTGCCGACACGGTCTGTTGCCGTGGCCCCCGACGCGACGCCTGGAGCGCCTCCCGCGGCGGCTGGGATGAGAGGTTCTCTCCCTCTCACGTTCCGCCACCTCCTTCGCTAGCATCACTGCTTCGCAGAAGGAGGCGACGGCGTCCCATTCCTCCTCGCCCCGGACCATGGCTTGCACCAGGGCCGGACGCGAGAGCCACCACCGACCGCCACCGATCACCGTTACGAGAACACGGCGGGGCTCTGCCCAAGCAGGGCACACCTCCACAGTGTGCTCCACCGTGTCTTCCGGTTGATCCTCGCAGTGGAAGCATCCGTGTCCGGTGAAGACCTGCGTCAGACGGAAGGTGAGGGCGCCGTGGCTCCTCTCTAGCCACTCCTCAAAGATGGGACTTACCGCCACTATCGTGGCGTGCCCTACACTATACAATACCTTAGGCTCTACCTTATAGCTAGTGACGTAGATTTATTTCATTGTTCTCTGAGTGAGTTCACAAAGATTGCAATGTTTGTGATTACTGTGATTAGTTATAAAATTAAATTAAAATTATTATTGTGTACAGGTACACTATCGCATTAGGTATAGCCCTGTAAATATAGTCGTAAGATTGAAAAAATAAATAAATAAAAATAAAAAGAGTTAATAAAAGGGTATCATTTAAGCTATCGCCAATTTAATTCGTTTTGTGTTTCTTAAATAATAGGGTTTGTCCCCAAAATAGTAGAGTTGTCGCCAAAATGCAGTCGCCAAACAATATAAAATCAATTCCACAATAAATCATCTAAAATCATTGAGATATAGGGGCTACTACCAAATAAATGGTTTTGTATGTCATGTATTTTAATAGGTTTGTCCTTATAAGTATTTAAGCAAACTAATTTAAAGAGATCGCTAATGTATCATATATCATGTCACCAGAAAATTTCGTAAAATTCCAAAAAATATTAATTTCCGTCAGCAGGTCGACGAAGCCCCGCTGCGCGGGGCTCCTATTTCTGTCTGCAGGGTTTAAAGGAACCTAACTAACCGAACCTCGGGGTGCCCCTGACGTCGACCGTCTAGGCCTTAGGGTTTCTGTCAGCATTTTTAAGTTAATTTATGTAATTTCATTATTCCAACCGTTATTTATGGAATAAAATTAAAAATAATGAATTCTGCGCGCATCGTATGATCGTTCCTATAACCTATAGGTACCTACGACCCATCGTTGAGTTTGTCTGCGCCTCTTTGAACATATTTTCATTAAAATTATAAATTGATCTATTAAATTGGTAACGAATACTATTATTTTAATAACTGAACGAAATAAAATGTAACTACTGTATTGGTGGCAAAATAACAAATAAAATGGAGTCGCAGTCAGGATCTGTAATCGATTTATTTGGCGACAGATCTACTATTTTGGGTACAAAGCTATTATTTAAGTAATGAAACTATTATTATAAGAACAAAGTTTATATTCATCTAATGTACTACGATTTTATTGGTAATCCATCTCTTATTTTACACATATATTAACATTAATTTGATAAATCATATCTGGGAACACTTTTTGTTTATCAGAACGAAAATATTACGTCGTGATAGATCTATTTATTAGGTGATACTACTTGGTGACAAATATAAAATTTTGGTGACAAGAAGTATAGTCCCCTTAATAAAATAGAATGGCAGTACACCATAAAAGTAAAATTAACATACTGATATTGCAGACCTGCATTAAAATAATATTTAGACTTTTATAATTATACTCCGCCTTTATCCGATACTATTTGGAACTTGCAAAATGTTTTCGGTTACGGTTACGGATATAGTTTTATTTCGGATATCCGATAGTTTCGGTTACGGCTACGGAGCTCCATAACATCCCTGCTACGGAGTTAGGAACCATTAAATTACGTCTAGAATGGTTCAAGTTGAACTTTTGATTGATCATGTGAGTGTGGAGCTTAGCTCCGTTCCAGGCTATTTATTAAGTTGCCAACTTATGTTAGACTGGGGCTTTGCTTAAGTCGGGTTCTGCGCAGTGATATTCAAGGTACTTAAATGCTTCTACAAAATGTATGTCGTGGTTACTTTGAAGATTAAATGTCAAGATTTTGGCTTGTAGCATCTGAACTGGAATACATTTTGATTATATTTTGTGCAGTGAATCAATGCAAAATCAAGAACAAGAAGTATTGCCATTCAACGTGGCAATGCTGCCAGTCTTCTGGGCACGTTTTATGGTGATAGCTATGTGCAGCAGTACTTAGACGCCTAAGTGGTCTGTTGTGTATTTAGTTGGTTCGTTTATTTTGCTTAAATTAGTCCATTTAATTGTAAATCTTTAATTATTCAAAAAGTTCAATTGTTTTATAGTTCTAGTTGTTCTTGTTAAATAATGTTAAGAGTTTTAAATATCAATACCCACTACTTTCTTAAGGTGAATGAACAAAGAGTTTTACATCAGACCTAAAATAGAACAAAGTTGAGTATTTTTATTAAGTGTAAGTTCAGTGTCAGAAAACTTACAAGAAGTTTTTTTTATTCGGGTAAATAAACAGTTATACATTAATAGTCTTACTCTAAGTTATAAATACACAAGGTTTATAAATGACGACCTACGACATTTTCCACAACATAATAAAAGTTAAATCTAGCGCTATTCTAAGTTTTTAAAACAGAAAAGTACCTAGAAATTAACATAAACAGCAACCAACAGAAAAAGAGAGATAGAATGAGCAAATATCAAACAAACTAACTAAACTAATATAACTATTATATTCTAAAATTATTTTGTTGATAAGATTCCAAAAATTGTGAGCGAAGACTAAGAAGAAGTCGATGTCTCCAAATATCTCATTGTATTGAAGTTCAAGAGAGACTTCATCTAAATGGTTTATTTCAACTTACAATGAGCCTTTTTGACAATAAAAAGGCCATGATAAACACAGAGAACAAGCAAAACATTATTATTTACCCTCAAAGGCTTGGCTTGTGGCTTCCCGAGGCAAGTGGTCGCGCGGTTAGAGGCATTGTTTCTGTCAAAGTTTCATTTACTTAGTTTGAACTTAAAGTTTGTGCTATATTTGTTCTGAAACACTGTCAAACAACAATCAAACTCGATGTGGTTTGTTGGTTATTTGTCTTTAACTTTTCTAAACTCAGTTGTAAAACAGGGGGACGTGGCTGCAGAAGCAAGCAGAGATGTACCTAATAGTACCAAAAGGTACATGGGGGATTACAGGCGTGATGTTATATATTATTATGTATGTAAACCAGATTCAGTAAATAAAAAATAAAAATAATAATTTTTATATTTTTATAAAGGCTGTTGCTAGTCGTCCGATAAGTCACGTGGCAATTGTCAACGACAGCCAATGACAATGGCTCTAGCATCGTTCGAACTGACAACACCGCGCGCCATTTTCTCGTTCTCTCCGTCACTCATACATGCAACGCATGTACCTACTCCATGACGCGCGCTCGCTTCGCTCGCATATTTAATAACACTAATATCTTCTGTCCCCGAAGTGCTGGGCCTCCTTCGTCGGCCTACGGCCCGGTGCCCATGCCGCCCATAAAGGATACTGTCGCGAGACGGTCGTATTATAATTTTGGTTATTCATCCGGCTTCTTATCGGACGACTAATTAATTTTATTCATCCGCTAATCGGACGACTAGACATTTCTTTTTATAAATCATGAGTAGATAGTATAATATTTCAAAATAAAGTAATAGTTGAGAAGCGATAATTAATGTTGAACAAACCACGTTTTATCGGTGTTACGGATTGTCTTGAAATAAAAGACTTTAAATAAGCTGGCATGGCATTTGATTTTATTTTGTATTTGCAGCAGAAAAACTTTTTCGTTTTCTAAAATTGTGCACTTCAATATTTAATAAAGCGGACTGTGTGGTTGCCGGAAATTAATACGGTCTCCTCCGACTGAGGGATTATCTCAAACGAAGCTCGAAGCAGCGACGGGCGTCCACTGTAAATGAATTCGTTTGCGGAGCGACGATGACTTCAACATTTGCGTTGGTTCAGTCACTGGGGGCTAATTCTCGATTTTCGACATTTATCTTGAGTTCGAGTTCGTAAGTCTATCTCTATGTCTATCAAAAAATTTCGAATTGAGCAGAATTCCTTATTCTCAGTCCAAATAGAAATAAATGTCACGAAAATGTCGAGTCGAGTGAAGCTAATGTTAACATTACGAAGAATCGCGCGTTCCGTTTTAGGTAGCTATGAGTGAATGAATGATTTTGTTTTAAAACGCTGACTAAACCTAATTATTTAAGTATAAAAGAAAGAAAGAAAGGAAGAAAAAGTATTTATTGGTTTCACAAACAAACAAGTAAACATAATTATGAGAAACACTTAAAATTAGGACATAATTTATATATTAAATTTGAATAAGTCCCGTGCAAAGCCAAAGTAAAACGAAACGTTTAGTGTAAAAATAATGAGTTTGACAGCTGACTGTCTGTCAGTGACTAATAAAATTATGAAGCAAACAATTATTTACCTTCGTTTTCAGGTCTATTTTAGTGGTATCCTGAATTACAGAAGCCAATAGATCTAAGTATTAGAACCCTTATTAAGTCTGAAGTTTTTAATGACTTCTGTTTCGCTCAAGTCGTAAATATCGACGGCGGGATAGCTGTTGTCGCCGTGTATTGGCCAGTTGCTCGCCACTTTCCAACAACTCCGAGATAAAAATGCTAATATACTCGTCCATCTTTCAGTGGTTTCAAGTCCAATCGTAGGTACACAAATTACAGAGTCTGTTATCTGCGCGAAGGTCGTCGTTTCAAGAAAACACAATGCACAAATCAAAGAGTATAAATCGAATTTCCAGTATGAGATGCCAAGCCGTATTTTATTTAAAAACTAAAGAAAAGAAAACACAGTGTACAATCCAAAACTCAACAAATTCACTCAGAAATGACGTATTATATAATCGACATGACATCTCTACTGCTCAGAAGCACTCGACATGAACTCTAACGTTAGCCTTCGACAAATGTCGAATTCGACATCCCCAGAATAGCAACTTTTAACATTTCTCGAAAAAATTACGTCATTAGAAATTTTTCTCGAGTTCGACACCATCTCTAAAACCGAGAATTGGCCCCCTGGTCGTAAATGTGACACAATCGGATTTACGAAATTTCTGCCTATAGTCTATTAATACCTATTAGTTACAAAAAATGACGCAGTTTATATAATTGTAAATAGGAGAACCAACAGCTACCTATAGGTACCATATATAACTCAGAACCAATAAATACTGTTTCTCACGAGTAAAAACAGAAATAGCTCTAGAAATCTTAAGACCACTGGACAAGCACGGTAAAAAATAAAATAAAATTAATTAAAATAAATAAATTAATTGCCCGTTTATTACTTGATGGACAAAGAGGTTACACCGTAAAAACGAGATCAAATATAAGTAGGTAGTTTGTCATTTTGTATAAGTAGTAGTAAACTAGTAAGTACTACTGGTGGTGTAACCTCTATCAAGTAATAAACTGGCAGAGTATATTATTTTGTATAGTGCCTAATGCCTATACAGCGTGGTGCTTACCATACGACAATAAATGAAACCACTGGTAGTTCCAGTTCATAGGAACATATTTAAACTATCAAATAAATCCTAACACCGAAATAAAAAAAATCTAAAAAGCTAAATAGCATAAAACTGTAAACGAAATATGTACAATACATTACAAACAAATATTGGTTTACTAACCTTAGGAATAATTTTTATGTTTGTTTGTTTTTGTGTTTATTTTTATGTTTTTGTGTTTTTTTTATGTTAATTAAATATAATTCTCTTAATTAATTTGTTTCTGTACTCTACCACAATGCTGTCCTATTTGACCCTAAGGTTGACTGGTAGAGAATGCCTTGTGGCATTAAGTCCACCTATGTACCACGTTTGTGCATGAAGTTTAAATAAATAAATAATAAATAATTTGCACCGATTAACGTGTGGAAAAAGAATGAAAAAAAAATTTTCCTAAGACATTTAGGTAGTTTGGTGCCGACGATACGACAACTTATTTGATAGTTTTAAAATGTCCCTATGAACTAGAATTACCAGTGGTTTCATTTATCGTCGTATATTCGGCACCTGCACCTTGTATATTTATAAAATATGTAACTATAATTTACAGTATCATTACAACCTCCTAATATTACAAAATTAACTTATGTTCTACATCTGACTGCGAATTTGAACAAACTGCACATCACATTTTATGGGAGTGTAGTCTTTGGCAGAATGAACGTAATATTATGTTAAATAGTGTACAGGTTACATCCGGAGTTATTTACTATACGGACCTTGTAGAAACTAGAACTTTCCGTGCGTTCAAGCATTTTTGTCATACCTATTATTGGAATCAAATATAACAGCTCACAACTTAGGACCCAGTAATATTAATGACAATAATATCCGTGGTGCTAGGCAACTGGGCTTATCACAGTTGTATACGTCCCTGTGTGCCTATTGGCCTTGTTCTGTTCTGTCTCCTGCTGATATGGAGGGAAGTGGAAATTATGTTTTTTCCTACTCCTCCGCTATTCTTTTCAGATTAATTTCGTTGCGGGATCCAAGACAGTTAAATCGCTTCTCTGGGACTTCGTCGAGCTTCATTGTCTCGGCGCTTTTCTTGTGGTCGCCACTGTTGATTCTGGCTAACAGGAGTTACAGTGGTTTGGGAATAGTGTGGCGGGCTTATGTGAGAGCCAAAATTAGCCAGTAAATCTAACAAATGCGTGGGTAAGCAAAACCGGACACGGTAATGAACTCCTAGATTTACTAACTTTACTTAACATTAACTTAAAGTTTATTATTGTAAGTAATGGCGTAATTACATCAGACAATGTTGGACCTTTTAAAACTTATAATTCAGCACAATAATTCAGTGAACCTTACACAGTAAACAAACATTTCGGCGTAAAGTTTTAAAGCTGTAATAAATATTGAGGGCCTAGCTTTATTAAATGTGTCTCTACTTGAAAATAATTAGAATCATTAAGTGAAACTAATTGTCATTAGAATTATTTTGTTTCATAAATAAAACAAAAAATAAACATAAGACAAGCTTAAAATATAAGACATACATTACGATAAAATTGGTCCCAGGCATGGCCCATAGGGTCAGCATATAGAGGTGACCTGTGTTTCAGCACTTTCAGCAATGAGAGCACTGTGAATAGATATAGGTAGGCTATTAGGCTGATTATATTACGCCAAATATTGAAAATGTTACTCAATCTAGCCTTCGGGGTACACGATGATGTTATGTTACCACTGCCTGCTGGCAAATAGGTCCATGTATACAGATGGTACATGTGAAATAATTAATTGTAACACAACGCTCCACACCGCAACAAACCTGGATTTACATTGGGCGCGAGATACCTTCTTTCAAGGCCTGATTTAAGCAGAAATACCCATTTTAAGAACTTTAAAAACATAAATGTATTTATGAAACATACACCCAATATAATGTTGCACTAATAAATAATTGCAATAAATTAATAACTTTAGACAAAAAACGTTGTATACCTGCGGAGATATTTAGACGGGCTCACAATTTTGTTGGACGCCCATAATAGGCTCCGTTTTTGTCATTATTGGAATATTTTATGTCTACGACGCATTTCGGTTCCGGATTTGGGTCACAAGTCACAAAAGCACGTGAGGGTTGCTGGGTATTGTGATGGAAATCCGAGATTATACTAAAAACGATTTCCGTTCAATCTACGTAGAAGTACGCTGTGGCATCAAGCCGTCACAGCTCACACTTCTGTTGGCGTATAAGTAGTCATCAATCATCGTACCCTTTTGATGTTTTCGTTTTTATCTAGATGTCTGTATGAACTGATTGCGGGTTTGTGTCTATTTCTGGTGTCAGGTGTGATAAAGTATACACGAGCATCCAATCACTTTTGAAAGTTATTTTCGCGTACTAATGTAGTGTGTATGCTGTTACGAACTGAGTAAGTATTCTAAAACTAAAAAAAAGGTATTTGGTTATTTAAGTAGTTTTTGGCTATTCTAATATCACATTGTATTATATTAGTTTAGTTTGCATTTAATTTATGTTATATTCAAGTCTATAGACCCCGTATTTAAGTAAAATAAACATTCTATCTTAATAAACAACAGGGTGCTTAGGAATCTAAGAACATTTAACAACTTACCACTGAAAAACTTACAACGAAACAGCCAGCGCTCGTCAGGAGAAATGTCAACTACAGTAGGCTAATGGAATTTGTAATCCCTCGGTTTTCCTAATCTCTTTCAAACTCTAATGATTATGTTGATGAATTCAACTTTTATTATTTTAAATTGCATAGTTTTATACAATGTTAGTGCTCATCACTTTTCATTACTCATACTCTGAAAGTAGTAGTCCGGGAGGTAGCGTTGCAAATGAAAAAGTCATAGTAAGCCGGCTGATATTTTCATTGATGGTTGATCTTATATGACCAATAAGTGAACCAACCGTCAGCTGCTCAAGTAGCGGTGGGTGCGGGTGTGGGTGGTTCCGGAAGTGGTAAGAAAAAAAACAAAATTAAGTCATAGTACGCCGGCTGAAACTTTTTTCATAAATGTTTTACATTATACTGAGCTGAAAAAAAATCTTCAGCTGCATGGTGGAGGGGGGATTATGCGTCAGCCGCTCGCATGAACTTGTAAAAGAACCAAACACGTAAAATTAAGTTATAGTACGCCAGATGAAATTTAACTACGTGATTGTTTAAATTATCAAAAGTACGAAAACAACAATCAGCTGCGTGGGTAGCGGTGGAAAGACCGTCAGCTGACGCAGCAAAAGTTAAAAATATTGGAGCATTGCCACAACGCTGTCTCCTTTTAAACACGTATTTCGAGATAGATTTTAGAGCTGCCTGAGCCCATAACACGACCTTCGGGCTACCTAAGCCTCTCCCCCTAAGATTTAAAAGGAACATCTGCGTGTCTTTTTGTCGTACACAATCAGCAGTGTTGCCAGAAGGTTATTTTTGTAACCTTTTAGGTGATTTTTGAACTGCATTGGTTACTTTTAGGTTACACTAATGTAAAGGTTACTTTTAGGTGCTTTTTCGGAATTTGTAGAATTAACTATTTCTTATTTATATGTAACGTGTAATGGAACGCTCGTTTTAGAATTTTTCATGTTGGTAAGCTTCGTTGGCAGTAGAACTAAAACCACAGACCTCTAACTAATTAAAAACGTGTCAAAAGTTGGTCAAAAGAGACCGGGACGTTAGAGTGGATACGAACAATCATAGCCGTCTCTATTAGAACAACACGTACGTACTCTTTCACACTTACACGGTTACACCACTTGTATCTCGCTCGCTCGCTCGATCGGTCGGATCGGATCGGATTCATTCGTTCGTTGTTGTTCGTTTGCCGTCGTATCGTGCCTGCCCGTTGCAAAGAAAAGAAAAAAAACTAATGATAAGAACTATATGCTGAAGTGGAAAAACCGTATCGATGGAGCTATCTTCCCACCATGCAAATCGGAGCTACGCCAGCATTTACTGCGAACGTCGTACATCGCGCACCTTTGGAGCCATGCTCACCTGCCTTCTCAATTATCTCCTATTGACTGGGGATGGGAAGAAAGAGAAGAAAAATATATCTTCAAATGGTTCGAGGGAGATCAAGTACCCCCGGCACAGTCAGCCAGTCAGTCGGCAGTATAACGGATAACAGCGAAAATATTGCTGGTATGGAATTTTTGTTGGTGACACTTTCTTTGAGCGGATATATTCTGGTATCCGAATTTTAATGATTAACATGTTCATTTACAGATGATGAAGAGGATCGAGGTCTTCAGGAACCCGAAGAAGATGAAGAGAGGAACTTGACAGACGAAAGTTCTGATGACGATTCATCTGGGGACGATGACGATAGCGATAATACCATCGATTACGAATAATTCTCTATCTTTCTATATCTTTTTTTAAATTCCTTTTAGATTAGTTTATGATATTTCCTTTTCACTCTCCAATATATTTTGTATTATGCATTTATTTCATCTATGTAAGTCAAAACAAGAAAATAAAAGCAAAATATTTTCGTACGATATTGTTTTACGTATACAAATAATCTGTATCTTAAGTGCGTCAGCTGACGGTCTTTCCACCGCTACCCACGCAGCTGATTGTTGTTTTCGTATTTTTGATAATTTAAACAATCACGTATTTAAATTTCATCCGGCGTACTATAACTTAATTTTACGTGTTTCTTTTACAAGTTCATGCGAGCGGCTGACGCATAATCCCCCCTCCACCATGCAGCTGACGATTTTTATTTAGCTCAGTATGATGTAATATATTTATAAAAACAGTTTCAGCCGGCGTACTATGACTTAATTTTTTTTTTTTTCGCTACTTCCGTAACCTTTCAATCCTACACCCACCGCGGGTGCGTCAGCTGACGCTTGGTTCACTTCTCAGTCATTCGAGATCTATTGAACAAGATGGCAACCGATCGGCGTAAAAACACTACCTAAAATGCAACGCTACCTCCCGGACTATAGGTCATAACATGCCTGTGGAGCGGGTTGAAAGTACCTACTACTTTTCAGCCCTAGGGAGAATCGCTTTCTACTGACAGCTGTCAAATTATTTGATGTAACTGGGAAGCCTATTGCCATCAACCAATGTAATTAGGAGCAAGCCTATTGCCACCAACTGATGTGATTAGGTGCAAGCCTATTGCCATCAACAAATGTAATTAGGAGCAAGCCTATTACCATCAACTGATGTAATTGGGGGCAAGCCTATTGCCATCAACCAATCTAATTAGAAGCAAGCCTATTGCCATCAACCGATGTAATTAGGAGCAAGCCTATTGCCATCAACCGATGTAATTAGGAGCGCGCCTATTGCCATCAACCAATCTAATTAGGAGCAAGCCTATTGCCATCAACCAATCTAATTAGGAGGCCTATGTCCAGCAGTGGACGTCTTTTGGCTGAAATGATGATGATGATGATGAATCTAATTAGGAGCAAGCCTATTGCCATCAACCAATGTAATTAGGAGCAAGCCTATTGCCATCAACTGATGTAATTAGGAGCAAGCCTATTGCCATCCACCGATTAGATTTAACCGATTTTAAGTGTTTCTCTTATGTTTACTTTTTAATTTTTTTGTCAATTTGTTTTGTCCTGTGCGAAACCAATAAATACTTTTTAATTCTTCTTTCATTCGATTTAGGTAATTGGGCGCAAGCCTATTCCCAGCAACTTTCCTTGTATTCGTAATGAAAAGCACAGTGTTTACCTCGGGTTAAAGACTTATTTAGTCCCTCGAACTATTAGCGCCCTCGCTGCGCTTAGGCGCCAAACCCCGTCTCGGGGACTAAAAAAGTTACTTTTACCCCTAAGGTAACAATGTACTATTACCCAGTCAGAAATAGCTATAGTCAGTGTACAAAGACATGGCTGAAAAAATCCCATATATTTTGAAATTATAAAAAAACCAACGACCATGCAAGGAGTTCAATGGACAACAGCATTAAAATTAAGATTTACTAAAGAAATAAAGATTTAAGAAATAAATAAAGAATTAAGAAATAAAGATTGACTTGGTATATGATATAGTAATTGTTTCGGTTTAACTTGCAATTGTCTAGCAATACAAAATATCCTTTTTATCTTAGAAATAAATTGGACTATATGCCACCAGACATTATTTCAGCGAATACGGGATTTATGAAATATATACGCTTTTGAAAGGTGATTCGCGTTTGGGAGTGAAATTGATAGCTTCTCACCTTATGTTGCTATTGTTCTTGAGTTCAAGTATCATGACATTTGTGGCTTTCGGAATGACGTATATATTGCACTCGTAGGTTCGTTCGTTTTTTTTTCTGACTTTCAAAAGTGCCTGTAATGGCTTAATTGAAAAAAAAAAACATTGTTAAAAACATTGTTAACATCACGCCTGTATTTCCCGAAAGGCTAGGCAGTGGTGTAACCATTCGTACACCCACTTTTGGCCAGTTATGTTTAAGGGGCCTTGTACAGACAAGACTTGCGGAACTTTAGGCAATTTCGGTGCGATGCTATGTTTGTGTGCAGCGATAACACCGACGAACGCACACACGGGCATTTCGAGCGTTGAACTACGCTTGAAAAATTTGATCATTTATACGATTATTATTTTAAGTGACATAATTTTATAGTAAGTAAGTACACGCGTACGGCTTTGAAAAAAGTCTGAAATGTGTGTTGTGTATAGGTACAGTATATCAATCAACATAAAAATGGTTCAATTTGGTGTTAGATGAATTAAAATAAAAAATTATGATATCTATTTTAATCACAGATTTTAATATTTGTTGTAAATTGGTTGTGAAAGCACTTTAACACGTCAAAAATAAATAATGTTTCCGTCTCTTTTTAACCGACTTCTAAAAAGGAAGTAGGTTCTCTATTCGTATGTTTTTTTATGTGTGTCCGCGCATATCTCCGACAATTTTGGACCGATTTTCAAAATTATTTTTTTGTTTGAAAAGGTATACTCCCAAGGTGGTCCCAATGTCACCAAGTCAGTTTCTGATGATGGGAACTCTGAGAAATTGAGGGCAACCCTCGAATATCATAGGCGCACATAACGTTTCCATACATTTTCAGAAGCTGTTCAAGTATTTGCGTCTGATAATCATAATTTCATGTGGCTGCGCTGATGACGGAAGGTGCAACTCCTCAACGGTCAGGACTTGAAAGAAAATTCCTTCAAAATTATAGGTTCTCAATTCGTCGGCTAGGAAAAATTTAGGTTTTTCCGTCATGGGTGTCGTTTTCATGTTTTTTGGGGTCGCTGATTACGAAAATTATGTCAAAATGAAAATCAAGATGGCGCCGACGAAAATTTTTGGTTTTTCCGTCATGGGTGTCGTTTTCATGGCTTTAGGGGTCGCTGATTACGAAAATGAGGTCAAAATGAAAATCCAAGATGGCGGTCAGGAAATTTTTTGGTTTTTCCGTCATGGGTGTCGTTTTCATTGTTTTTGAGGTCGCTGATTACGAAAATGAGACCAAAATGAAAATCCAAGATGGCGCCGACAAAATTTTTGGTTTTTCCGTCATGGGTGTCGTTTTCATGGTTTTCGGGGTCGCTGATTACGAAAATGAAGCCAAAATGAAAATCCAAGATGGCGCCGACGAAAATTTTTGGTTTTTCCGTCATGGGTGTCGTTTTCATGGTTTTTGGGGTCGCCGATTACGAAAAAGAGGTCAAAATTAAAATTCAAGATGGCGGCCAGGCAAATTTTTGGTTTTTCCGTCATGGGTGTCGTTTTCATGGTTTTTGGGGTCGCTGATTACGAAAAAGAGGTCAAAATTAAAATTCAACATGGTGGCCAGGCAAATTTTTGGTTTTTCCGTCATGGGTGTCGTTTTCATGGTTTTCGAGGTCGCTGATTACGAAAATGAAGCCAAAATGAAAATCCAAGATGGCGGCCAGGAAAATATTTGGTTTTTCCGTCATGGGTGTCGTTTTCATGGTTTTTGGGGTCGCTGATTACGAAAAAGAGGTCAAAATTAAAATTCAAGATGGCGGCCAGGAAAATTTTTGGTTTTTCCGTCATGGGTGCCGTTTTCATGGTTTTTGGGGTCGCCGACTACGAAAATAAGGTCAAAATGAAAATCCAAGATGGCGCCGACGAAATTTTTGGTTTTTCCGTCATGGGTGTCGTTTTCATGGTTTTCTGGGTCGCTGATTACGAAAATGAGCTCAAAATTTAGTAATAATATATAAAACGGGTTTGTTAAACATGAAATCGAAATAAATATTAATAAGTTATACTAGACAAAATGTAAAATAACATGAACAGGAAAAAAATAGAATTATAGGCATTGTCATTCAAATAGTCCGTTAGCCGTTATCACGTTTCCACCGGGCACCACGTGGAGGTGTACTGACACCCAGCGTTTTTTTTTTGGTTGTTTTTTTTTCATTGATTTTTATACTTACACAATGTTCAAATCAGATTTTAAGTATGATACGTGATGAAGGGAAAAAATATTTGATTTTTTGATAGGTTGTGTTTTTTTTGGTTGTTTTTATTTTTCATTGATTTTTATACACAAAATCAGATTTTAAGTATTATACGTGATGAAGGAAAAAAAAACATTTGATTTTTTGTTAGGTTTTGTGCTTTCGAGGTCAAGAATCTCGATCACGCCTGAAGGAATGCTGGCTTATTTTGTAAAAAAAACGGTCATTGGCCGTATGCAGTATGTAGACTTTGACCCCAGATAGATATGATTATTTATTTTAAATTTTTATGCTTTTTAGTTTTTTACGTTTAATCATTTTGTTTGTTTCGTTTTTTTTTAATGTATTTTTTTAATCAAATTTGTTGGAATTCAAAATTATGAGCAATGGCCTGTAAGTAATCTGGGAGTGGTCTCTCCCCAAATGATTCAACTAAATCTTTCAATCTTGCCGATGTTTGCCTATATCTTGGCCGACTAGTTGTGCGTGATCCACGAGACAAAATTTGCTCCAATTTCAGCTCTGTCAGGCTTTGCTGCCGACGAAGTTCATCCAAAAACTTCCATATAGATGGGTGATGAGCCGATAGAAGTGACGAGAATCCCCTGTGAAAGCCTTCAACGGAGCTGTTCGTTCGGGGAATTTCCTGAAGAACTGCACCAAAAGTATTCCGAAGATCAATAGGAAATCTAGGAGCTCGCCTGCCCCGTCTTTCCAACCTTCCGAAAAAGTAAAAAAAGTAAAAGTACTATTAAAAATAATGCCGTCAAAAAATTATTGTTCATTTTAAATGTATATCAATAATTATCTTAATTTCATCGTATCCTTGATTTTTAAAGCTGTAAAGTCATTTGATCCTGTACGGGAACTTTTTTTTTAACATGATATTGTAAAATACAATTGCTATATACATAGTATTGCCGTTCAAAAGAAACTGTTCTAAAAAAAGTTATAGAGAAATACAAAAACTGAAATTTTGCAAATTATTGCAAAAGTTTAAATATCATAGATTAATGAAATATAGCAGTTTTCTAAATATCCCTTGTTTTAAATAGTATTAACATAAATAAATTAGGAAAAATGATGCCGTACATTTTAATGCAGACCATATCTTTTAGGCTGATGAAAATGACGCTACCATTTTAAGGGTACTGATACAGGCCTAGGGTACTGAATACTGATATAGGCCATCTGATACAGTACGGCATTAACATATTTTTGAAGAGAACAATTATTATTGATAATATGATAAAATCACTATGACGTCTAACTGAACTGAAACGGTGTTTATATTATATCCAAGAATTGAAACTGTCAATCCCAGTATCAACAGTTTTGTATACTTTTTGGTTTAATATATACTTTAAACATTATTGATACATATATATAATTGATTTGTTTCATTCTAATGATGTGAATAAATAAAACAATCACTTTTTAGAAAAAAAAAATGTTTTTCTTTGGACCAACGAAAATGTACGGCATATGAAAAAATATTATCTATGCATGAAATACTTTCAAAATAAATTAATTTTATGTTGTGTCAAATCACCCCCTGGACCACGGAAAGAGAGGGGGTTGCAACTTGCAACCCTCGATTATTTCCCCTTGTCGCATGATTTTTGTACGGCGTTGCGGAATAATGGATTAGAAGCAGTATTGAAATAGTATGAAACTGATGCCGTACAAAATCAAATGACCAAAACCCTGGAAATTGTCGGAAAATAAAAAATAAATTCCGACTTTGTGGCGCACCATTTTTTTACGGCACTACGCGTTTTCTTATTATTTTTCATGGATCTATCGATGGTAAGAATGCCGTCCAAAAATATATGACCAAATTGTACCCACTCTACCTGTACTTTTGAATTCTCACCTGCACTCGGTTGGACAGCTTACAAGTGACGGCATAGTGCTGAATCTTATTATTTTATGCTCTTATATCGTTCTAGATAGGTCACCTGGTGGTTCACATGACCCATAATTTTTTCAACACGGGCCAGTAGTCTATAGTATAACTTATTAATATTTATTTCGATTTCTTGTTTAACAAACCCGATTTATCGGATTTTCATTTTGACCTTATTTTCGTAGTCGGCGACCCCAAAAACCATGAAAAAGCATGATAATTTGACACAAATAATTGTAAGGAAATAATTTGCACGCTTGCATGCAGGCAGTATACATTGACTTTTGGGACATAAGATCTTTCCTTGTTATTTTTATGTAATTTCTTGCAAATAAATAATTTTGATTTGATTTTTTGATTTTTAAAAACGACACCCATGGCGGAAAAACCAAAAATTTTGTCGGCGCCATCTTGAATTTTAATTTTGACCTCTTTTTCGTAATCAGCGACCCCAAAAACCATGAAAACGACACGCATGCCGGAAAAACCAAAAATTTTGTCGGCGCCATCTTGGATTTTCATTTTGACCTTATTTTCGTAGTCGGCGACCCCTAGAACCATGAAAACGACACCCATGACGGAAAAACCAAAAAATTTCTTGGCTGCCATCTTGGATTTTCATTTTGACCTCATTTTCGTAATCAGCTACCCCAAATACTATGAAAACGACACCCAATGACGGAAAAACCAGAAATTTTCGTCGGCGCCATCTTGATTTTCATTTTGACCTTAGTTTCGTAATCAGCGACCCCAAAAACCATCAAAACGACACCCATGACGGAAAAACCAAAAAATTTGTCGGCGCCATCTTGGATTTTTATTTTGACCTTATTTTCGTAGTCGGCGACCCCAAAAACCATGAAAACGACACCCATGACGGAAAAACCAAAAATTTTCCTGGCCGCCATCTTGAATTTTAATTTTGACCTCATTTTCGTAATCAGCGACCCCAAAAACCATGAAAACGACACCCATGACGGAAAAACCAAAAATTTTCGTCGGCGCCATCTTGATTTTCATTTTGACCTCATTTTCGTAATCAGCGACCCCAAAAACCATCAAAACGACACCCATGACGGAAAAATCTAAAATTTTTCTAGCCGACGAATTGAGAACCTCCTTTTTTTTAAGTCGGTTAATGAGATTTACCGTCTATCATCAGTTCAACCTAATAGCCTGAAAGAATAGAACTATCGATCCAAGTACGTATAATTTTGAAGGAATTTTCTTTCAAGTCCTGACCGTTGAGGAGTTGCACCTTCCGTCATCAGCGCAGCCACATGAAATTATGATTATCAGACGCAAATACTTGAACAGCTTCTGAAAATGTATGGAAAACGTTATGTGCGCCTATGATATTCGAGGGTTGCCCTCAATTTCTCAGAGTTCCCATCATCAGAAACTGACTTGGTGACAATGGGATCACCTCGGGAGTATACCCTTTCCAAGACAAAAAGAATTTTGAAAATCAGTCCACAATTGACGGAGATATTCGCGGACATACAAACACGAATAGAGAACCTCCTCTTTTTTGGAGGTCGGTTAAAAATATATATCGAAGTACAATCGACAACAACAATCGATCGTGAAATTCAACTTCGATCTGAAGATGAAAAAAATTTTAGCATTCTTTAATAACTAGCAAAAAAAACATGTTTGATCAAAATTAATAAGTGTATCAAATTGTGGTAATCGGCTTACAATCTCGAAAATATGTTTACGAAAAACACGGGAGCGTTTGTGACACAAAGCGATACGTCCGTCCTTTGGCAGTGGCCGATTCGTACTGGCGAGATAGAGTTTGCGCGGTCGATAATATAGTTAACTTTGGATTCAATTTACGAAATGAAATTATAGTTTATTGATAAAATAAAAATACGATTCTATTAGAAGGTTACCTTAAAATTAATACGTAGTTTTTAAATTTTCTTTAACGTGATTCTAAGGTATAGAAAAAAAATCTTATTTGTCGAGACATTTTGTAAAAATTGCGATGTTTTTACATTTTTTTTCTGCTATATTTTGTATTGAAGTCGAAAATGTGACAAATAGGTCCGCTAGTAGACCATACGGTGATGTTATTTATATTTTTTTTAATGTTTAAAATCGTTTGTAGTGTTATGTTCGGCTAAGCCAAACGTAACTCGATCGGTATTTGTGCGGAAAAGGGCTTTTGAATACGGGTGATTGTCATTAATATAAACATTATTTTGAAAATTTTTGAAACCTATCTACCAGAAAAAGAACTCGTCTCTTATAATAGCCAAAAAGAAGCTTCAAATTCTTCATAGATTTCCCACACCAAGCGATCAAAATTGATCAAAATGAGATGATTTTGTGGAAGGAGCCTTAAGTCCCATGTATGTAAGGGGCGACTTATCTAAACTTCATGGCTGCTTCTGAGAAATTCCTGATAGAAAAAAAAAAAACTAATTAGTCCGTCATACAGATTTAAAAAAAAAAAAGACCGCATATTTTTTTTTTTTTCACGTAAACAAAAAATGAAGACGATACAGTGCTTCGAAAACTCGTGTGACGTCATCTGATAGTACATTTTGTACCTTCATGTGACGTTTCAAGCCCCACTCCATGATCTTTAACGCGCTTTATCTTCGTCAATTTTTATTGATTTTATAAAACAAAAAACACGTATCCAATATTTTACGATAATCTAACTGACGGACTAAATAGAATCATATTTTTTTGAGTCAGTCCGATCCCCTATTCCGGGGAATCGAACCTAGGTAGGACATGCACTGCACAGCAGTCCGCTTGCGACCACACCAACGGTATTTCAATAACTTTCTAGTTTATTCATTGAAATTTTCAGTAATGTTTCAGGTATGATTTTAGTAGATTCGTTTTCTCGACTGCTAAATCTAAAGAGTTTGAAGTTCCAAAGTTAATCTTAGGATAGAGAAATGAACATCTATTTAAAGATAGACAAATTCACGGTATTTGCTAAGCATTTTCGCATTTGGCTCATTCCAACTTTCCAACTACCTACCTTTGATTACAACGCGAATGATAGAAATGCGTGAATCACAAATCTTGAGAATGCGTTGGAATCTTCTTCGACAGATTAACTTAATTTAAAGTCATTTTGATGGAATTTAGGGAAATCTCATCGTCGCTAAGTTCATTGTGGAATTCGTAATTCTTATTACTTATCATAATCTATTGAATCTTCTCAAAGGATTAATTCTTTTTTTTTCTCCATTTTCAATAGAATTTGTAATCCCTCGATTCTCCTAATCCATTTGAGAAAACGTTCATTCGATTGTATTTTTTTCTTTTGTGTAAATTGGTCTTTTGTGGCAATTAAGAGTGTTTGGAACGGTTGGAGCTTTAATTCAGGAAATGTCAGCTAAGTACCCTAATTGATTTGAATGCTACCAAAAGTATTTATTATAATAAAAAAAGAAACACCGCCTCGTTGGTTGGTCTAGTGCTCTCACGTGCGACTGCTGTGTTTGAGGTCCTGGGTCCTAGATTAGGCAATGTGTCATTGAGTTTTTCCATCCAGAATTTCTCAGTAGCAAGCGTCAGAATTTGTGTCTTTTAGACAAGCCACTATTCCCAAACCACTGTTACTCTTGAAAGACAAAATCAACAGTGGCGACCAACAGAAAAGCCCCGAGACAATGAAGCTCGACTAAGTCCCAAAGAAACGATTTAACTGTCATGGATCTCGCAACGAAATTTACCAGAAAAGAATAGCGGAGGAGTAGGAAAAACATAATTTCCCCTTGGATTTGTGTGTGTCTGGTTGATGGCTATAGGCTCGCCCCCTATTTCATGTTACATGGGACTTTAACATTTTTTTTTCGCTAGTCTAACTTGTCCCACTGCTGGGCAAAGGTTATAAAGACTTAAACATTACCGCCGAAATTTGGTAGTACTATAAGGTACACCTCTACATACTCCTTCGGGGATAACTTACAGTGTCATGTAAAAAAAAGAAACAGATTTTACACTATAGAGAAATCTGATGCAAACGGTGAATTAAACGTGGTATAGACCAAAATAAATTAATAGTACGAACCTAATGTAAGGGCACCTAGACTAACCGCTATCATACCACACGACCCTCTGAACCCGAGGACCGATGTAACGTCTTCCAAGTAATTACTTGGTGTGATATACCCCTTCAGTACCTCGTAAAGGTCACCCAACCGGAATCCTTTTAGGCAACGTAACTCAATAGTGTTTAAAATCGACTTACCCCAACATTATTCAATCAAGACCATTTGCTATAAGGCTCAACGTCCAACGGTATGAATAAACTAGGGTTCTCTATGGGAATACATAACCGGTACTATGTTTTTAGTATGTCGTGACACGTGGCGTGTAAGGCGTATACCACGTGTTCTTTTTGTTTCCTTCTCAGTTTTGAGAGCAACAGTAATGAAATAAAGAGCACAAACGTGCCTGCTTGGGACTTGTATGCCTGCTTCGAACCCACGACGTACAACTCGTAAGCACATCGGCTGTTTCACCTGGACTACCTTTCCTTATATAGGGGAAGTCTCTGAAATTCAAACAAATCCAAAAAAACCGCATGATGAAAAAAACAGACAGAATTATTTGAATACGTTGTTACTGTTTTAGCATTTGTGTCTTTTACACCATGTATGTTCGTTCGTACCCTAGTAACTAAAGACTTTTAACTACTAAACCGATTTTGATGACATTTTGCACAGTTGTTCTACATACGTCAGGGAAGGTTTCTAAAAAAAGAGCATAGCAAGAGCAACGCACCACGGGGCACAACTAAGTAGAAAATATTACTAATTATGGCAAAATATGAATATTCTCCACATTGTTCTATTAGTATGCGATGCGCCTAAAGTTCGTATCAGAAATGATATTGTTCGTAAAGCTTGGGAATATCGTAAATGTAGGTCGTAGGTCACCGATAGCTAGGACAGTGGACAATTGGATAAAATATGATAATATTATCTTTATTAGAAAATTCGATATGGCTGTACGTATATGTGTATGTATATGTTTCGGATACGAGATTGGGAAATTAGTTTTGTTGTATTTTTTTATAAAATCTGATTAGATTGATAGACACAATTATATATAATACTAGCGACCCGCCCCGGCTTCGCACGGGTGCAATGCTGATTTATATTATACATATAACCCTTCCTCTTGAATCACTCTATCTATTAAAAAAACCGCATATACTTACATACATTGCACAAGTAACTATATATGGCCATCTAATTTAATATTTGAAATGTCAATGTTTAATAATTGGCCGGTCGAATCAGTCAATATGGAATGTGCATATTCAATTAATGGCTGCTGCAAACCAAATAGTATTAAATATTAACGCTGACTTCAATGTTTTATCCTATTTTAACTTTGCCACAGAATTCTTAAAATAACATTACCAGTAGTAGGTTATGTTATTGCAAAAAATCTGTGGTTATTGTTATTGGAGACAGTTCAGTATCATAAGTTACTAACAATATGTGTCTTTAAAGTTCCAACATCTTTGCATTTTTTGTTAAAGATTAATATTGATATTTTATTTAACTTAAATGTTTTATGTATCAAGGTACCTAAATTACGAGTACTAGGTGTTTTAATTTCATTTAAAGTTTGCATGCTGAACGTAGGTAACGATATATGTAAAGAGGGCCTTAAAAATATATTTTTTTAAGACCATATTGGACCATATTTCATGCAATTAAAGAATCTTGAAACTTGAATCTTGAGCTCTACAAGAGTACATTTTCAAAATAAAAATAGTTTAGGCTGCGAGTTGGGTTTAAATTCTAACTTCGGGTGGCTACGAGGTAATATGTTGTGTGTTTTACTATTGTTTTTTTGGAAATTTGGTGTACATAATAAAGAGTATTCTATCTATCTATCTATCTAATATTTTCCTGATGGTAAAACTCAAAAACACAGGACAATAAATGCTGGTACGTAAGGTTTACGACAACTAGAACAACAAGGCCATCACCTTAACACTAACTTCATTCTTACAGAGCTTTTTCATCCTGACTGATGCAAAAAAGTATCTAACATGACTGAAGATGAGATTTACCCTATCTTAGGCCCTGAGATGTACACAATAAGCGCCATTTTGGTTCGACTGTAGCAGATAAGGTTACCTCCCTCATTGTCTCAAAGGCTCTACCTTTGATCATCAGATGACAGCTGTTTTGATTGATTGCTATAAATAATATAAACGCTAATCTTAACACTTGACAGGGGATTTCGAAATATTTCAAGTAAGTAATTGTTTTTGTGTAAATCTGGGGCAAAACCCGGCTTTACAGAACTGAATTATGTAGATTTTCTAATAGGAAAGATGGAATAAGCTGTTCAAGAATAACTTTATGTAACATCACGACTGTAAACCCCGAAGGGGTAGGCAGAGTTGTCATATTACTACACCTACATTTCACCACTTATGTTTAAGTCTCATGTAATAGGGGCAAGCCTATTGCCATCAACCAGGCACAAATCCAGACTCCGTGGCTGTTACTGAGAAATTCCAGATGGAAAAACCCAAACACTGCTCAACCTGGAAATCGAACCTAGGGCCTCATGCACAGCAGTCGCGCTTAGAACCACTAAACTATAGTCAGTCAGTCAGTCTTTCCAAGAATGTTTTTCATGAAATTTAAATCGGTCTCATTCTGTAGATCGTACGGTCTGGAAACTGACATTTAAGTTTAATAATACAGTCACAGATATAACCAACTGCAAGTATTCGCGGAAAAGAATACTCATATGAGCGGGAAGCGAAACAACACAAATGTCATGTATTTTATTGATAAAGGAAACAGCGCAGATGTGCGAGTGTGCAATGGAAACCATTGAGAATGTTTTTCTGTTCGGTTTTGTTACCTCACCCGCTAAGGGTTCACACAGGCCGGCTCAGAGAGGCGAGCAGATTTTTATCACGTTTAAAACAGAATTTTGAATCATTGTGATAGGGTTTATTTTTACATGTCACTTCTTTAATTATTGACAATTCTTGAGAGCAAACCTAACGCGCTTACTGCCATGTGAACTAAGAGGAGCCGACCGGCTGCCTCTGATGACGTACTCTTCCGCGCTCGACCAGCCGACCGGCTCCGATTGCGTGCTCTTTTGCCTGTGCTGTGCCGGTCTGTGTGAAAAGAAGAGCGCAAGCCGATGTTCTCCGAGCCGGTCGGTGTGAAAAGACCCTTAAGGGTAATGTTGTGAACTTGTGGGTCATTTACCCTGAATTACGTTGCTGAAGAAAGTGACCGGTCGGTCATGGGAAGACCCTTTTTCAGATTGGTACATTCGAAAACTTGCCAGGTGTAATTAAGTATTTATATTGTTTTTCAGAAAAAGCATATACATGTATAAACTTACGCCCTTTCACCATGGTTATCCTTACAAACTCCTTTTGCCTCGTCCACTATCATGCACCTGGCTGGTCATACACGCACGAAGGTTACGAGTACTAAGCTCCTGTCCTTTCTGAAGAACGTCACCAATAAGGTCAGTGTACTATGTGAGTGGCAAAGCAGGTAGGGACGCCCTAACAAGACATAGATCTACCTTGTAAATACCTTGTTGCGGGTCATTAACCCTGAATTACGTTTCAGATGAAAGTGACCGGTCATGAGGAGAACCTTTTTATATAGGTGTAGTAATTTATTGAGTATTTTAATAGATTTTTAAATAAAGCATTTATAATTTTCTAAGTTTATTTCATTACTGAGATTTCAATATTTTCACATTTTGTTCTTCAGTAAGTCAGTTAAACCATTTTGAACCGTAAAGAAACATTTGGTTCGACAGAATCGCAAAAACTGAACATTTTGCTTGTATAACGATATCTACATCATTATCATTAATATGCTTTCTATCACGTTTCTTATAGTTCTAAGAAATGGATGCTGAAGCACTAGGTATCTAGTAGTTTGTAAGAATCTAGTAGTTTGTAAGAATAGGAACGTACTCACAACGTCTAAAAAAAACTATGTAGGTAATCCAGTTTAAGCTGATATCTCATTGTACAGGAATACTATATAAATCGAGTTCATGTTTTACTGGAAATACTCGTACGTATATATAGATATATCGCCGTGTGTACTACGGTATAGTTAGAAAAGTATACTAAAGTTACAACTGACTTCGTGAATAAATAAAATCGGTGTTCGAATTGGTTCGGGCTTTCGAAGTCAGATCCGAACTGAATAGACTTTCTAACAACCAAACTCGATGTGACGGTTCTTTAACTTGAAGTTTCATATTTACAGGCTTCTGTAAAGTTTTGAGAGATAACATTTTAACAATAATATGTTATGTAAGCTTTTTTGATGTTTTTCAGTTTGTTTTTATGTGGGAAATGGATTGTGCAAATTAAGTATAAGTCAGAAAGTATAGGTAAGCCCACCGCATTTAAAGGAGAGGTGTAAAAATACCCATAAAGAATCTGAAAGGCACTTGTTTCTCCCTGTCAATGTTTTTTTCTTAAACTTGTGGAGTATAAATGCAACCTTCTAGTTACGAATATATTGGAGGTTCACATTTTATTTTAAACTTTGTAATTTTTAAGTTATGACCCGTTTACTAAAAGCAACCAACAATGTTCTGAGTACCTTTATTACGTTGAGTTTTACCATAAAACGTGATTTTTTTCCCAGCAATTATTTTTGCGTAGGGTTACTTAATATGATGTATGTATATAAGAGCTTTATGAAAGGTCCATTTTCACTCTGTATGTGGTAAAATGTTGATTTCGAGCTGGCCTATCATAGCAAGGAGTTTCAATGAAATAAGGGACCAGCCCTACTGGTTTGGTTACCATAGACGCCCGTTGTACAAAAAGCTACAAATTAAATAAACAGAAGGCAATAAATAACAATTACCGTCAGAGCTGTTCGGGTGTTAATTAGGGTAATTATTTATCTGCTTATCAAGTCATTAGTATCTGTAGGATTGATCCAGCCATCCATTATGGTGGCTGGACTGCATTGTGTTGAAGACAATTATGTTCGCGACCTAGTTGAGGGCGGTGACTTGTCTATGATTAACGTCTTTAGTGAAGCGTTGTGACGTCATACTTGTGTCTATGGCTTGGAGTACAATACTTGAGAAAGTGTTGTAACTTATTGACAAAGAAAAATATCATTTCATAATTTATCTTT
Organism: Diarsia dahlii; assembly: GCA_949775195.1. Taxonomy (NCBI): domain Eukaryota; kingdom Metazoa; phylum Arthropoda; class Insecta; order Lepidoptera; family Noctuidae; genus Diarsia; species Diarsia dahlii. The sequence continues at coordinate 17,403,549 of OX459191.1, read as the reverse complement.
TAACTTGGACTGAAGTTTTGTAAACACACGATCTCTCTTTTTAAGCGAAATCATATAATATATGTGTGCCTGCATTTAGTCACAACTTGTCCGATGTGAAGCGATGATGATTGTGGCCTAGGGCTTTTAAATGGCCACATTAGCAGTTCATAATATAAATTGCCTTAAAAAGCGTAAAATGGATGGACTTTACGAATTTTTACGCAATTTAGGTTTAGGTTTAATTTAGATTTGGGTTTTAGGTTTTCCTATTATGATCTATTTTCCTAAATGGTCATATGCCATGGCCAATGGCCATACGCAGTTAGTATTATGAAAGGTCCATTTTTTAGACCCCCAGGGGTGGATCATGCTGGCCTACAAGAAACCGTTTATTACGATGATCTGTTCATCGCAAATCATAATTAGGAACTGATCAAAATTAATCACACAAACAACGTCTTAGAATAAAGAACTAAAGTAAAAACTGAGACCAAATACTGTCAGAAATTACATTATTACACAGACCAAAGATACGTCTTTCTTTTATTGTTAATATGTACAGTGACCTTTATGCTCGTTGGCATAAGGTTTATATCAGTGGTTAAATATCTATGACAGTATTACCTGTTATTTCACTTGTTTACCTGTCTTGGAAGCACTAGGAGTTATTAAAGAGCTTCATCGCGCAAAGAGCTGCATTTCTTCGTGTCGTCGCCAAGTCTCGAGAAAGCACAGGTTGGTTATTTTGTAGAAACATTCTTATTACACGACTGAAAGGATAGGGTTATTTGTTTTTTAATTAGCTGCGGATTACTGACAAGGTGTTAGATTCTTGTTAGTGAAGTAACAGAAAATGCTAACTGCAAATAGCATTTGTTTCGACCATGCCCTGCTCGTAAATACTCGTATAACACATGTATAACATAACGCCTGTACTTATTCCCCGAAGGGTTAGGCACAGATGTGGTGTACCTACCTTTCACCAGTTATGCCTTAGTCCCATGTAAGAGAGGTCGAGCCTATTGCCATCAATTGGGCATAAATCCAGACTCATGTGGCTGCTACTGAGAATTTCCTGATGGGGAAACCTAATCACACATTGCCCGACCTGGAAATCAAATCCAGAACCTCTTGCACAACAGTGCGGTCACTAGACCATCGAAGCAGTCATGTATATTTATCACATCATTAACGAAAAACCAGACATTTCCAAGACCATACAGAAAAAGAATATGGTGGATGCCTACGTTGGATCATTCCGATCCCCTATTTTTGAGTTAATCAAGCCCCGCGATAAAATCCTCCCCTGTAAAAATGACTATCCCTTAAGGGGTCGATTTTCGAAAAACCCTGATACACGTTATTCTTTTTAGGTCCAAGGGTTTGGGCTGGGCGTTGATGAGTCAGTTAGTCAGTCAGTCAGGACTTCTCTTTTTATTTATAGGTTGCAACTTTTACACATTCTTTATCTTTTCAATCCTTTATTAATTGTTACAAAACGTCTTTTACATTTTTAAATATTTCTTATTTTATTAGGTGGATCCACACATACATTAGTAGTAGGAATGGTAGTTAGCTAATGTTGAACTTTAAAATCCAATTAAACATTGGTAGATCATCGTTTATGAGTAAATTCGGTTTGTTGACCACCAGACAAATAACCGCGTAGGAGCGGGAATTCGTCGCTAAATTGAATGTCGTCATAAGCAAGCAGACCCAAGAGATTTAAGATTGGAATTAATATTTCATTGATTTTCTTAGGACTAACCAAATGGTCTTAAAAACAGCTTTTTAATGTCGAAAATAACATAACATCACGCCTGTAATCCACGAAGGATTAAGCAGAAGTGTGTGTATAGTACTTAGCACAGACCCAACTATATTTTGACAATGCGCCGTTATATCGAGCCTATTGCCATCAACTGGTCACGAATCAAGACTCCCTAGCTGCTACTAATAAATTTGGACTGGAAAAACACAGTAACACTTTGTAACAGTCGCTGCTTGGTTTAGCGGTAGCAACCACTAAACCAGCGAGAAAGCTAAAATATAAAATATTAGCTGACCCCGCGAACTTCGTTCCGCCTCCGCCTTACAGGCAAAAAAAAAAACATAATAATCTCATCCTATGTCCTTCTCCTGGTTCTTAGTTAGAACGGCTGCACGGATTTAGCTGAAAATTGGTAGGGACCTCCCTACCAATTTTCAGCTAAATCCGTCCAGCCGTTCTTGAGTTATAAATAGTGTAACTAACACGACTTTCTTTTATATATATATATAGATAAAATTATAATCATATTGTTTATCCTATTATCCATAGAACAAAGCCCCATTTCAATAAGGTTTCATAAAATGTAAATATGCAAGAAGGTTTTTGTATAATTTATGAAACAATGTACTAGGGTCACATGAACACAGGTTTGACAGTGATGTAGGAAAGCATAAAGCTGCCTCCAAAAAGTTAATAGGATACTTGTTTATGTGTATTGTGTACGTAGTGATTAATCAGTTTCCATGATCATCCACAGCGCGAATTCACCCATTGCTGGATATAGGCCACTGTTAGCTTGTGCCAAGCTCCACGTTTTTGTGCCAGCCTCATCCAACTACTTAATCAGATTAAAAGTTATGAATTACTAAAACACTGTTTGGGAATATAACCTCTATATTTGATGCGCGCCTGTTCGGCCAACCATGTACGTCGGTAGATTCAGAAAAAGGTTTTTGGATTTTGAATGTGACAAAATTAGAACGTCGTTGGGTCATTGGGTCGTTTCAGGCACTAGGTACCCAAACTGTTTTTCTTCATAAACATTTTTTTACCATTAACACCTTGGGAGCTCGTGGCTGTTTTGGTTGGTGCGAGGACCACCCACTACGTTCAGAGTTTCCTCCGTGCCCCGGAAAGTCTGGTAAGTCGTTGGTCTTGGCTGTCATTTCTATATCTTTGACAGGTAGTAAGTGGCCTGACCCTGACTGTACTTACTGTGTTGTAATAGGTAGATGCTCTCGTAAAATATGTTAGACTAACAGCTACAGCCACACATTTATGTTAGACCATGGCTGTTTGTGTGATATGTTATCTAGAAGCCGACCCCAACATGATTGAGAAAAGGCTAGGCAGATGATGAGAACCTTGCACTATTGCAATTTCAACTCTCGTCACTTAACCGACACGTTAACCGACCATCATTTGCTTATTGTGAGGGAAAACGGGCATTAGGAGTATTTGCAGTAGCCTAGCCGAAATCCCTACCATGCCCAGTATGTCCACACAGATGAGCAAAATCGTGCCACACGAGTTCACAGAAATTTCGCTCTCTTGGCCTCAGTATAAGGGCCGATTTACACTGGTCAAGTATTTAGCGAAGTAGATAAGTACAGTGGGTAGGGACAGTGGTGATATCCAGACAGTAGCAAGTCAAAAGTCAGTATCTTAAGTTTTTGCCAGTCCCTATAGTACTTGTCTCACCACTGTCATGGACCAATAAAATTCTTTCTCCTGCTGATTTCCCATAGAAGGAAGTGGAAATTATAATTTTCTACTCCTCTGCCATACTTTTCGATCAATTTCTGGCTTCTCCTTGACCAATGCAAATTGGGCCTAAGGCCTAGTTTCTGTGGAAACTGACAGGAAAGTAAATATTTCGGACAAAAAAAGTAAGTTAAGTAAAAAAACTGGCCAAGTGCAAGTCGGATTTGCACATGAAGGGTTCCGTACAATGACTTCTTATAGGTTTTCCTGTAATCTATACGTGTTGAACTAATTTCTGTATCTTTTTCAGAATTTTAGGTTCAGTAGTTTCGGAGATAATGGTCGGACAGACAGACAGACACACGAGTGATCCTATGAGGGTTTCGTTTTTTTCTTTTGAGGTACGGAACCCTAAAAAGTACCAAACTAGATTAACGTCAAATCTCCGCTTCAACAAACTGTATCCCATAGTTTGTGTACGCAGCTGACCGCAGCTCTCCGCGTGCTCGTGAATTGGCTATTTGACATCCGGTTAGCGAACTGCGAGACTAGCGCAATTATATAGCAAACTAGCTGATGCCCGCGGCTTCACCCGCGTGGATGTCGTTCAAATTATATACTAAAACCTTCCTCTTGAATCACTCTATCTATTAAAAGAAACCGCATCAAAATCCGTTGCGTAGTTTTAAAGATTTAAGCATACAGACAAACAAACAGACAAAAATAGCGACTTTGTTTTATACTATGTATGTAAGGATAACGTAACTCTGGATAAGTGAGCTCGGAACCTGTCATGTTTTTCGGTACTTGTGTCGTGTTTGAGTTGTTGGGTAATTCTGATGCGATTTGTTCATGTGAGTTCTTTTTGGCCGTGTGCAGGAGCAAAAAAGTTTATATTAATTATAATTGTTTCTTATGTTTACATTTTATATAATTTATGGTTAATTTAGCCACTTTTATGTTTCGGCATGTGCGAGTCAATAAACAGTTTTTCTAATAAATAAAACGCATAATTTGTATTTGAATTATAACTTGTTTAACTAGCAAGTTATAATTCAAATCCAAAAATATATTGAAGAATCAACGAAATAGTAAACAATCAATCCGATCGATCACAAAGTTACAGAAACTACAGAACGCAGAACGCTTTATTTACTTCCATTTACTTCCTGTACCTACCTGACTTTTACGTAGACATAACATAACATCACGCCCGTAATTTCCGAAGGGATAGGGCAGAGCTGTGTGTGGACTGTGGAGCTAGCCTATTGCCATCAACCAACTAACGTGGCACTGGCAGTTGCCATTACGTGCGGCAGACTTTTTTGAAGAACATCCCCAATAACGAGGATTATTCTCCTATTTAAATTTTTTAAACTCTCATTGTCACTATCACTGCCATTACCGCTTAAAACGGAATATTTACCATGTTTATTATTAATTTAAAGTTCATAAAATTATAAATGACATTAATCGAAATCAAACAACCACTGACAAGAAAACCCATAAACCGAAGATACTTAAATAAAATAAAATAAAATAGTTCATTGACGAGGCATGTAACAGCAAATCAATAAAACTCGGGCGCCGATGGACATCGGCGCGGCGAACTGTAAAATTTTAATGCCCCTATACACTATCGATCGACTACTGTACGAGAGTTTCACACTTGCCATGCTACGCTAGTTAGGACCCATTTACATTATACATTAGAGTGCACAGGGTCAGAAACTAACACCGTGTACCAATTTTGGAAACAGTTGTCCTTTTTACGCAAGAATCGTTTTCGTTCTCAAATGGCCAGAATTTTTTTTATAATTATTTCAATTCCCCAGTTTTCAAACCAAAGATGTTCCCAATCCCAATGAAAATAAATAAATATATATTTTTTTTTTGTTTGAAGTGTTCTATCGCTGAACGATAACGTCGCCCTGTAAGATCAATAAAACTAATACTAGAACAATCTAACAATTATTTTTTTTAAAATAGCTGCTAATTTATATTAAGGCTATTTTATATAGGTACAGGAAAAGCCAGCATTACATTACTAAATTATTATTATCTCCGCCATCTTACATTTTGGTTGATCCGAGCAAACTATATCTCATGGCCTCATTCCGTGCACATTCCATCAAAACATGTTAAAAATCTTCGAATATTCCACATTCTTCACAATTTGAGGAATTAATCTTATTCTAAAGAAAAACAATTTTTTTTGATGAAATATGACCGGAACGAGGTTTTAGAGCCATAACTGGAACAATCGACAACTCTTACTTACTAGACAACTTACAAAAATTGCAACTAAGTTTTTTTTTTAAATTATTTTTTATTAGATTTGTTTCTATTCCAGATACGATATTTACTAAGAAACAGGCGAACGCTTCTAGAAGTAAAGTTTCTATTCTCACCTTTTGTATACATCCTAGGTAGCCGCTTAGTTAGTGATAGAAACTTGAAGATGATTATTAGATTGATACGATACTATGATCAAAGGTGTGCTTCGTCAAGCATGAAAACTTAGCCACTTCATTGTAAGCATGCGCCCATGTGCCTAAGATTTAGCTACGAACAGACTTGCTAATAGATACTATAATGTTTATTAGAGAAGGCTCTTTCAAGTTCAATAGTTTGTATAGATAGAGGAACTTGTGGCTTAATAATACCAGCCCGCGTTGGAGTCAATCTTCAGGTTAAGCTGCTCTTGCCTAGGTAGATCCGTGGATAGGTGACCAGCCATTACATACCAAGTTTTTTCCGTGCCTCGGAAAGCAAATTAAGCCGTTAGTCCCGGCTGTTACTTGTATATCTTTGTCAGTCGTTACAGGACCTGAAAGTCTAACAATCAATCTTACTAAGGAGTACCGAATCTACCCAGTACTAACTGGGCTGTGGAGGTCACATAAGCAGTCATCCGTTGTAAAATACTGGTAACCAGCTGCGTCCGGTTAGTGCATGTTTACGTACAGGCGGGGCGTCGCGCGGCGCGTGCTGCGTTTTTAATTCAAACACATGGCGATGTATGAAATAGTTAACGATTTCAAACGTCGATTTTACGAGAAGCATTTTTCGCTCGTAAGTTTAAAATTCAGCGTTTTTTGCGGTGGACCCGTCTCTCAGTAAATTAATCAAAAAGCACGAGACGAGCCTTGTGCACGCGCCGCGCAACGCCCCGCGTCTCCATAAACGAGCCCTTAGAATTAAAGCCGATCCCAACATAATTAGGTAAAAGGCCGTATTTCTATAGATAGATACTGAAAATACCATTTTGTAAATATTGGTTAAATATTACTCAGTCAAATTAATCAATGAAGACTAATTTATTACGTCTCAGGTCTCTTAATCAATAACAATTGATTAAAGTTAGCCCCAAAACCCCAAGTCTGTCAGCAATACGCAAACATGAGTAAGAATCAATTTATGATCTTTAAAATTACCGCAGTCAAGCAACTCTTTGATTAAAGTAACCAATTACGGGATAACTCCAGTGGCGAAATTGAGAATATTCATATAAAAGCCTTTGATTGGACAGTATGTCTATCAGGTCTTATCGAGGCCCGACCCGACCCCATCCACAAATAATTTCGCTAAACACTGACACAAACTGTGCCACTGGGACATCGAAAATAGCTTTATGTTGTAACACAAAATGTGTAATGGAAGTGAGGGACTACCGCTGTTTAATCTATTATTGAATGGTTCGACATGTTCAGGCGATAACCTTTTACCGATGGGTAGCTTTTTTTTATTTTTCACGTATTTTTTGTGGTCGCTACTGGCAACATTCATGTTTTGTTCTAAAACAGCTGGTCGTTTTCTTTGTTTGGTTTATTCGGCGATATTTGGCTATGGCTGCGTGTAAAACTAGAGAACAGTATTTTTTTTTAATTCATTTTGATTCTTTGTTGTTTCGATAATGTTGATTTCTCAAGCGATAGACCAAGACTGTGTTTTGTTTGCTGATGACACAACTGTTATTTACGATGGTAAAAATGGTGAATCACATGAGTGTAATATAAACAACAGCTTGAATAAAATTATTACATGGTTAGATTTAAATGACTTAAAAATTAACTTAGGAAAAACTAAAATATTAAATTTTAAAACACAGAAAAGCAAATATCTTCATCTTAAAATTTCACATAAAGATCAAATAGTTGAACAAATTCATAAAACTAAATTTCTAGGTATCACAATTGATGAGCATTTCACTTGGAAAGATCATATTGATGAAATGTGTATAAAAATAAATAGATTCGTTTTCGCCTTGAAAAAAGTTAAAGATGAGACCTCCAGACAAATATCACGCCTATGTTTGCTCCATCATCAGGTATGGTATCATTGTCTGGGGGAACTCTTCTGAAATAACTAGGGTTCTGTTAGCACAAAAAAAATGCATACGCACAATTTTTAATATGGACTGGACTGATTCTTGCAGACCAGTGTATAAATCACATAATCTTCTGACAGTTCCTTGTATTTATATATACGAAATAGCTAAATTTGTCAAAACTAATTCTTCACTTTGTGAATGTAAAAATAATATTAATAAACGTACAGTTACACAGTATTTATTAACAATGCCAGTACCTAGGATTGAATTATTCAGACGTAATTGTGTATATATGGCTCCGCTTATCTTTAACTCTCTACCAAAGTGTATAACTGATCTTCCGTACAGGAAATTCTGCAAAGTTCTGAAAAAGTGGCTTGTTTCACATAGTTTTTATTCCATAGAAGAATTTTTAAAGTTATCTAACTGTAAATCCTACCATTACCGAAATGCATTATAAATTTACCTTAATTAAAATTATAGGATGTTGTATTTGTATATTTAAAAATATTTTATATTATGTTATCTTTGTTTTGTTTCTCTCTGTTTATGTTGAAAATGTCGTGTTTGTTTGTTTATTTTCTAAAATGCTAAATTTATTTTATGCTGAGTATGTTAAACTAAGAAATACACTTAGTTATACCTAATTTATTGCTTGTTTCACAGTTACTGTGTTCTGATGTTCTGAACCAAGCATCATTATCATTAATGTTTGCATGCCAACTCTATGGCGAAATGTGTCATTGCACTACATAATTATAATTTTACCATCTTGTATACCACATTTGTTGCAAATAAATAATTTTGACTATTAACATTGAATAACTTATGCAACATTAATATTAATTATTTTGAATCAGAAATGAATAAAAAAACTTAATTTATAAATGTTTATTTTACTGCACTATTCCAAATGAAGCATCAACAAACGCCTTCTACATTGAATACCAATATTTTAGTTAATATTCGAGCTGTTAACGTAGCTCAGCTATAAAAATATAAATGGGCCAGCGACACCGGGCATGGCATCATTTCAACAAATGCAGTTAGGTGCAATCTTCTCCTAATTCAGTCGGGGGTAAATCTCATCGTACCATCTAGCCTATTTGTGGTGGACCGTACTCCAAGCTGCCCTTTAAAACAATATCTTGGCTCAGCACTATCTCAGCTCTTATCTCTTATAAAGGCACTGCGTTCAATGGTGCATTATATTATTCTCTTCAGTGTTTCATTTCATTCAGCTATGCCAATAATTCTGTTAGTAGGAATATTTGTACTAGAAATATGATCATATTATTACTAGCTTACCGTATTATCTGTTTGTTAATTTCGAAAATTATGTTAGTGTTTGCTTATTTACTATAATATGTAATTAGTAAAGACGACTGTTGAAAATAACGTTACTTTTGAACATGTAGAGCTTCTATAAAAAAACCTATGACATTACATTCCCCAGGTTTTTACAACAAAGGGATTTTTCAGTTTAATTTTCTACTTCTTTAATAAGTTTCTGTTTCGAGTTGCGTTCACATCGCTTAGAGTAAAGCCAGCTTTCAAAGGTTAGTTTTTCATTTACTTGGCTTTTGGCTGTATTTGGAAATAAAAGATCTATTTTTCTATATAAGAATTGTATTGTGGCTATATTCTTGCAAGAATACCACCACGACAGCTATCAAAAGGCCATATAATAAAAGGTATTATTCGGAAATATTCTTTAGATAGACCACCAAACAATGACAGCGCGGTCTTATTGAACAGAATACGACGTGTGTGAATGTGTGAACAACAACGGTGAATTAAATGAAAGATTCCCACATAAAATAAACTAGCTATCTACTATATTGCAGGTGGGCAATGCTCCCATTTCTCAAGAATCGATACATCTAGTTGAAATAGGCGTACATATTTTATTAAATGCCGTCCATACCCAGTCAAATATAAAATAAAATATGTATGCGAGAATGTTTGTTTGTTATGTTTTGTGGATATGCTGATTTGAGTTTGAGAGCATCATTCCTAACAAAAATAAATGGCTGTTTAGCAACGAAAAACGGAACCCCTAAAGTGTCACTAGGGTGTGTGTCTGTTACTGCCAATGTACCTACTCCGACACTACTAGACGGATAAAATTTAATTTTTGAATACACCTCACCTTCTGCTAAGCTTTTTTCCCAACTATGTTGGGTTTTCTAGTCTAATCGAATACAGCTGAATATCAGTATCTTACATTTAGTGACTGCCTATCTGACCTCCACAATTACTTACAATACCCTAGTAGGGCGGTAATACAATACCCTTTTGGTAACCCTTAATAATTATTATTTTAGAGAATGGTATGTTTATGTTTGAATGGAAAAATATACTAACTGTCTTGAAAGATGAAATAGCTAGGTCATCAAAGAACTGAATAGACATGATTCATCATAAAAATGTTTGACACATTACTTTGAGGATAAAAGCCTCCAATAAAATAAAATATTATTTCACATGTTTTTCATGCCCGTCACAGTACAGACCATATAAAACGTGAAGAACAATATGTACAGAATCAACAATTTATTAGCTTCTTATCATTCAGTCGTAAAAGTCGTCGAGTACGTACGAAAGCTAGTGGTGTACCGTGAGTAGGTGTTACGTCGTATTGCAGTTTTATTGCCCGTAAAAGAGTAAACCTATCTTGTTTACACCAAACGGTCTCAATTTTAAGTAGTTGTTTGTTACGACGGTGTGTTGATTGCGTCCCGTAGAACAATAATGTGTGAAGTATTGTAGTATTTTCTGCTCCATAGAGATTCTACGTTTTGGAATGACTACAGTACTTTCACAAGGTTTTCTACCTTGTGACTGTAGCTTCACCTTTTTTGTTTTGTGACATTCAAAAGTACCTGTAATAATCCTAACCCATCTGTGTGCCAAGTATAATCGAAATCAATTCATCCGTTATTTGTGAAAAACTAACACCTGGTTTACACAAATACTACCTACAGGTATACTAGTATTTATACGTAAGGAGACAGAGTTAGTTTGGCATGAATAAATTTAGCAAGGAAAAGCTTTATTCCTACCTTACAAAGCTATATTATGGCAAAATTAAAAAAGTTCACTAATAAAGCTGTGCCTAGATTTATACAATTTAAAAGCTGAACGTAAAAGTAAGAACTAGTCTAATCCAATCAGACAATGAAAAAAAAATTAACAATCAATCCAATTAATTGAAATCTTCAGATCAGAGTAAAATCGAAGAAGCTATCAAGAAAGTCTCGTATATTGCCTTATTTAATTAGTCTCGGACAGACCTAATTTAATAATTGAATCAGACGATTTTTCTTTGTTTCTACTACTTTTGAGCTTTTTGGAGAATTTCGTAATCCTTAGTTAAACTACGAAATATACAGGCACAGGTGCGGTTCAAAAACTGGTAAATAAATTATATTTTACCGAGAATCTTTAATTATTTCGGAAACGCTTTGGATATTATTTGTAAAATTGTATATGATTTGTTTCTAAAAGAGAATTAAAGTCTACTTATAAAAACAATAAACTACTATCTTTTGAAATCTTTTGAAATCTATCCAGTTTATACAAGTAAAAGCAGAATATGAATCAAAGATTGCATCCATCTACGCTTATCTTATACAAGTCAGTCGTGGAAAATGGATAGATATTGTTTCCATTGACGGGTTTGTTACGCTTTATAGCTATATATCTACGTTGTTATGATTTGAATGTATCTCATGTATAACCGTTGAAACCAAGTAAAACACCATGGTGTTTTGCAAAGTAAGGCTGTTTTTAGGTCACCGTATGCTCATCTTACTTCTCTGTCTTTTGTGTCACCCACTGGAAGAAATGGGGTGCCATTTTTGTTAGTCAGACACTCTGGAGGTATACAACTCCGTAATACACACACATAACACATAGGAATTCTATGACCTTTGTCACTTCTTCATGCTTCTTCATGTGTTTCCATGGTTTTCCACTTCATCTTGGAGTTTTAATTTTTTGCATGGCACCTTGGCTTTCAACTACTGTCGCAGGTTCAAATCATAGGCGAGGACGCGGGCACCCTAAACACAAGTTAAATCTTACATTGGGTGCCAGAGTTCATCGAAAACACCCGTTTCCTAGTTGTAAAACTCCATATTATTGTTAAATAAGTGTTTCTTGTACAATTGAAGATAATAAATATACTTTTTTTTTTTTGGCTTGATGTGGGTTTTTTTTTAGCTTTAGAAAGAGTCTCATAAAGTGATAGATGACACAGACCATTTTCTATAAGGTGGAAGGAATTGACGAACAATTAATGCTTGAACTACGTGATCAATACATCATTCCGAACACCCCCATAATAATGTTTTCTGTTAACCGTGGGTTTTTTTATTAAATGACGTACCTACTGATTAAGTAGTATTCGTTTATGCGTTGATGACTCTTCCACTCTGCCCATCTCGATGTGCGATATTACGACCGTTTCTTGATGTGTATCGCAGTTCAGTTCTGACATCATCACTACATATTAATATCATCACTGCATATTTTAAACAAAGTCATCCGCCACGTCTGTCTGTCTGCTCGCGTTAAACTCAAAAAAATCTGCACCGATTTTCATGCTGTTTTCACCAATGGATAGAGGGTTTTAACGAAGGTTTTAATACCTAAGTATATACAATTTTTCAAAATTCATCCTGTTGATGTTGGTTGGGATATTTTTCGACATCCACCAAATCCAAAAGCTTATCCGCCTAAACCTTAAAAGGTAAAATAGACTCATTGACCACATACTAGACCTCAAGTAAGTACTTTTTAAATAACCATCATAATCTCTCTTACTCCAGCCAAGCAGTAAAACTACTGAAAGACTTTAATAACAATAAATTAAAGTCGTAAAACACGTTATAGCATGTTCAGGTGGGACAAACTTCAGTGTAATCAAGTCACGGCTGCTTGTGACTGGGACAAATGAATGCCGAATTAGGGTCCTCCGTAAATTGCGAGATGTCATGTATGTAGGCAGAGTTGAGAACAATTATAGCGTAGGTGGGTAGGTAAGTGGTGAGGGTCATAATGTGACTTATTACTACACACGGTTGTTGGAGAGGAAATCATCGTCTTGTTGGTCTATTGGTCGCAAACGCCACTGCTGAGCATGCGGTCCTGAGTTCGATTCCCGGGTCGGGCAAAGTGTAATAGGGGATCGAACTGACTCAAAACAATATAATTCTGTTTAGTCCGTCAGTTAGATTATCTAAAAATATTGGATACGTGTTTTTTGTTTTATCAAATCAATAAAAATTGACGAAACTATAACGCGTCAAAGATCATGGAGTGGGGCTTGAAACGTCACTAACTTGAAGGTACAAAATGTACTATCATATGACGTGTCACGAGTTTTCGAAGCACTGTATCGTCTTCATTTTTACCCGACTGCGGCGAAGCCCAAAAGGAGGGTTATGTGTTTGCCGTGTATGTATGTATGTATGTATGTCTGTTTCTTTGTTCCCTCATAACTCCTAAACGAAAGACGGGATTTGAATGAAACTTACGTCTTTAGATTCGTCTTGATGGCGCGAGTGTTATAGGCTGCAATAAAATCAAAAAACAAGGAAAAATTGCGGATTTTGGGGGCAAAATCGCGGAGTTCAAAAAAATTTTTTTTCCTGTACCATCGAGTAGGGTATCAAAATGAAGGGTTTTAAAAGGAGATTACAAAAATATAAAACACTTCTATGTTTAAAATAAATTCAAAGTGACAAATCCTATAAACAAGCACAAAAGTTAAATCATCTGCGAACAATTTTACGTGACCAACGAAAGAACTAACACAAAATAACTAAAAAGTTGGAAATAAAAAAAAGTAGTTAAAAAACTAAAAAACCCGACTGAAAAAACTGGAAAGCAAAAAACAAGCACATTTTAAATCAAACAAAACTTGAAAGCAGGCGGGGTTCATTTGAATATTAAATTATGAAATGAAAAATAGAATGGACCGCGCCTGCTTCCAAGTTTTGTTTGATTTAAAATGTGCTTGTTTTTCTTTCCAGTTTTTTCAGTCGGGTTTTTTAGTTTTTTTTAACTACTTTTTTTTTGTTTACGTGAAAAAAGAAAAAATATGTGGTCAATATTTTTAACCGACTTCAAAAAAAGGAGGAGGTTATCAATTCGACTGTATTATTATTATTTTTTTTTTTTTTTTTTTTATGTTTGTTCGCTCATAACTTGCGACTGGGTGAACTGATTTTCATGATTCTTTTTTCATTTGAAAGCTGGTGCTTCCCGTGTGGTCCCATTGTCACCATTTCAATATCTGATGATGGGATCTTGTAGAAATCGGGGGAACTCTTCAATAAATAACAGCAGATTAACCGCGATTGTTGCTATAGCATATCTAAGCATTGTTTACGCCATCACACAACATAATATCACGCCTGTACTCACTACAAAGGTTGGTGAACAAATTCTGATGAAGTACTTCGGAGATAGACAACGGAACTCCTCAATAAATGATAGCAAATGGACTGGGATTGCTGAAATCTCATGTCTGTCTATTGTTTACACCAGTTCATAACATAACATCACGCCGGTACGTTGTGAAGGGGTAAGCACATGTGAACCACTAAAAAGTGAAAAATAAAAACTTTTTTACAAAAAATAAAACCGACTTCGACAAAAATAAAACACAAAAAAGTGAAAAATAAAAAAATCAGCTTCAGAAGTCGGTGGCAAAAACATGAAATCAAACAAACAAAAGTCACCGACTTCAGAAGCTGATTTTTTTATTTTTCACTTTTTTGTGTTTTATTTTTGTCGAAGTCGGTTTTATTTTTTGTAAAAAAGTTTTTTGGAAATCTATCTGACGGACTAATTCGTTTTTTTTTTTGTCCGATCCCCTATTGGGTTTTTCCATCAGGTAATTTTTAGTAGCAGTCATATAGTCTGGTTGTATGCCCAGTTGATGGCAATAGGCTCGCCCCCTATTACTACATGGGTCTTAAACAGAACTGGCAAAATGTGGGTGTAGATTATAACTTATGTCTGTATGTATTGACTTGTGCAGTTGCCTGCTGAAAACTCATTCAAACATTTATAGCAAATAACTTGTGTTTTGGGGGTGCGAGGATTGAATATGTCCATGAGTACATTTACCTCGGCCAAATAGTCTCCTTCCAGGCAAGACAAGACAAAGAAGTTGCCCGACGCACCGAGAACGCCTGGAAGAGCTATTGGTCGATTAAAACAAATAATGAAAGGAGCTCTCCCTCTCTCCCTAAAGAGTAAACTCATGGACATGTGCATTCTTCCTACCCTCACCTATGGAGCGCAGACATGGTCATTAACCAAGCGTCAAAAGTCCGCACTCGGGGTCTGTCAGCGAGCAATGGAGCGTAGTATCCTTGGAGTCAAGCTTACTGACCAAATAAGAAATTCGATACTGCGTTCCAAAACACAAATTGCCGACATAGGTCACACGGCTGCCAAGCTTAAATGGAACTGGGCTGGCCACATCTGCCGCATGCCGGAGGAGCTATGGGCTAAAATAACCACACAATGGGTCCCAAACAGCAGTAAACGGCAACGCGGCAGGCCCAGAAGAAGATGGCGAGACGAACTCGACTCTTTTCGCAGGGATTGGCAATCAACAGCATTGGATAGGGATAAGTGGAAAGAGGGAAGGGAGGCCTTTGCCCTGCAGTGGGACACAAATGGCTAGTAATAATAATAACTTGTGTTTGCTTATTATTAACGTACGGACGTTACGTAAAATTTGCGTTCATATCAGTATATATTTATTATGTAGGTAAAGGTTTTTGTTGCTAATTTTAACTACTACATCTTCTAGCTAACGAATAACTACATATTTATAGTGCAGTATGTTCCTAATAAGATGCGATCTTATTTAAAAAAGAAAAACAATTTACGTTTTTTTAGATAAACGCGTTCAAGCACCAAATGAAGTTAAATAACCCATACTGTATTTGAGGCCGGTGGCACCACAAATGTCACGCGTTTAGAGATGACAGATCAGATACAGAATAGGGGATCGGACTGGGTCAAAATAATATGATTCTGTTTAGTCCGTAAGTTAGATTATCGAAAAATATTGAATTCGTGTTTTTTGTTTTATCAAATCAATAAAAAATGACGAAGATAAAACGCGTCAAAGATCTTGGAGTGGGGCTTGAAACGTCACTTGTGTCGTCAAAATGTACTATCATGACGTCACACGAGTTTTCGAAGCACTGTATCTTCTTCATTTTAAGTTTACGTGAAAAAAGAAAAAATACGTGTCCAATAATTTTTGGAAATCTATCTGACGGACTAATTAGTTTTTTTTTTTGTCCGATCCCCTATTATGGTTTAGAAATGTTTAACGCTTAACACGACTAGGGCATGCAATATCGCAAGGTTCTCAATTCTGGAACTGAGTTCCGATACTGGAGATCTGATTCCGGAATTCCGGAACTGGTTCCGGAACTGGTAAATTTTTAAAGTTTGTTTCAAATCAAACAAGATTTATTTATTATATCAGCCTTTTAATGATTTTCAGTAACAAATTAAACATATTTGGTCATCTTTCTCATTATTATTACTCTAATTAAACATTTTAAAACCGTAAAATCAACAAGGTTTATAAATCACGCAATAGAACATTAGTAACGTTAATAAAAAACATACGATATTTTATAAACAACATATTGAGATATTGTACCGTATGGTGTCGGATGTAAAGAATAGCACCATCCCATATCTTTCCATGGGTGTCGTAAGAGGCGACTAAGGGACTGGGACCAGAGGTTGGGCAGCGGCGTTCTCTGTGCATTTGTAGCAACCATACTGCGATCGCCAACCCGCCTGCCAAGTGTGGCGATTATGGCAACCCCCCTCTAATAAATTAGAGCGCATGACAAAAATGGCCCCTAGTACCCGGCAGCCCGTCTACCCTCGACTACGGTAGCGGACGAGGCAACGGCGTGGCAAGGGGTGCTAAGAATCCCCGGAAGAGATCCGGCTACCCCAAAACATACCGACGACTGGTCCTGGCGACATATATTCCGAAAAGGCTTTAGTACCGTAGACCACATAGATACGCTGCGGCAGGTTATACAGAAGACCGAAGAGTATGCCTGCCTCTCTGTTTAGCGTTTGTAGACTACGAGAAAGCCTTCGAAACGATCGAGATTTGGGCTGTACTGCAGTCTCTCCAACGGTGCCAAATCGACTACCGGTACATCGCGGTGTTTGTAAAAAACGCTCCCATGTGACATGACAGTCCGACTTTAGGACCAGACCTCGGAACCTATCCTTCTGCAGCGCGGTGTGAGACAGGGAGACGTCATATCTCCGAAACTGTTCACCGCAGCACTGTAGGATGTCTTCAAGGTTCTAGATTGGAGAGGTCACCTTCGGTTTGCCGACGATATAGTGGTCATATCACTCATAGCTGAGACCATGGAAGACCTCATTACAATGCTCGATGACCTCAGTAGAGCTTCCGAAAGAGTGGGTATTAAAATGAACATGGACAAAACCAAGGTTGTGTTGAATATTCATGTAACACCCACTCCTATCAAGATCGGAGACTCTACACTCGAAGTTGTGGACGATTATGTCTACCTGGGACAGACCTACCCAACTGGACCGTCCAGATGGGTAGGTCTAACTTCGAGAAAGAGGTCAATTCGAGATTTTCGGGGTTCGGGAAGTTTTGCGGTATCTTCTCATCCAACTTACCACAGTGTCTCAACTCGAGACGAAAGTCTATGAGCAGTGTGTGTTGCCAGTGATTACATACGGGACCGAAACGTGGTCGCTCACCATGGGCCTCATCAGAAAGCTCAAAGTCACTCAAAGGGGAATAGGGAGGGCTATGTTCGGAGTTTCCTAGCGTGATCGAATCAGAAATGAGGACATCCACATGAGAACCAAGGTTACCGACGTAGCCAGAAGAATCGCCAGACTGTAGTGGCAATAGGCAGGGCACACTGCTCGCAGAATGGATGGCCGATGGGGCCGAAAAGTTCTGGAGTGGCGACCACAAACGGGAAGACGTTGGGAATTGACTTTGGGAAAGGTATCGTCCTCTGCTTGTGCAAAGAAGACTTGCGGATTGTGTAATTAGTGGATCACACCTGCTAATAGTAATCTTTGTTTAATACGACTTCGCAAGTTCATAGCAAGTTTAGAACTCACTAAGAAGTTTCTTGAGCATAAACTGTAACGTGATATCAGCTGTATGCTGTAAAGTATAGAGTAAAGCGTCGCGCAAAAAATAATAATCAAAATATCAAATAATTATGAATATCGGAATTCCGGTATTACTCCTCTCAATTCCGGAATTGAAATATCAGGAAAAATGTTACGGAATTCCGGAATTGCGAGATTCCGGAATTCCGGAATGCATGCCCTAAACACGACGTCTGATTTGTGGTGTAAGCGGACCGTAGAGCTCTAATATTTCAGTAGGTTACCCACCTATGTAGTTTAAAGGTACTTACTGTAAAATACATAATTTGAACAGATTAACAACAGGACCAATTAAGTACTCTAGAGAAATATCGAAACACCTGGCTGTTGATTTATTTGTGTGAGAAAGGTTTTGAGTATGAATGTGGATGGGTTTAAGACTACAGGAAGATCAAAGAAACGATGGATGGACTGTGTAAAAGATCCTATGGCAAGAAAGGATGTGTCTGATGAGATAAGAATAAGAGAAGTATGACAGAACAAGACCAGAATCCCAAATTAATTGGAATTGGGATACGGCCGCATGAGAACCAACCAAGGTTACCGACGTAGCCCGAAGAATCGCCAGACTTAAGTGGCAATGGACAGGGCACATTGCTCGCAGAATGGATGGCCGAAGGGGCCGAAAAGTTCTGGAATGGCGACCGCGAACCGGAAGGCGTTGCGTTGGAAGGCCTCCCACTAGGTGGACCGACGACCTGGTCAAGGTTGCGGGGACCCGCTGGATGAGAGACGCACGGGCGGGACCGGTCAATGTGGCGACACCTGGGGGAGGCCTATGTCCAGCAGTGGACGTCTTTTGGCTGAAATGATGATGATGATGGGATACGGCCAAGAGAATGACTATGCTGTCGATTATATCTACATTTTGATCAGTTTGTTTTTTTAAACTGCCGCTTACAGTCGTAAGTGAAATGACTTATAAAAACTTTTCCAAAGAAAGATAGGTAAATATTATGTATGTTTCCACCCTAAGGAAGGGAAATGTTTTCATTAGAATACGTTTATCGTCAAATTGGGACAAGGTCATCCCATGTTTACGGTATATGTTAATAACTTAGATATCTACGTTTTGTAGTATTCCATCTTAGATCGAGTTCTAGATAATGTACTTATAAGTCTGTTGTTTTATGTTAAAATGAAAGTGATTATCATAATGGGTATTTTATGTATTCAGGCTTTTAAACTCCCCCTTATGTGAAAGTTCTGGAAAAAGTCTAGTTATAACAGATCGAAAACAAATGTGGTGGCAGGCACAGAACAGAAAGAACAGGTGGCAGGTGCTTTTTACTGCTTGTGTGTTTGTTTATTAATCGTTGTTCGAGTAATCTCGAAATGATTAGCTGGATAAATACAACTGGCGATGGCAACTGGGTTTACCTTTCCTCATTCTCTGAGTAGTCTACTCAGTCCTGCGGGAAACACGGGCTTTTAAAACTTCAAACTATAAAAAAATAGTAGTCCAAATGTGCAGGTGTGTTGGGAACAGAGTCCAATCTACCAATGGTTAGGGCTCCTGAGACAGCTCTAGGAACCACCGCACAATGCGGATGTCTGTCACAATGTGTCAGTATCGAGGAGTTAAGCCTTCTGAATCAGGCCCTTTGTTCAAACGCCAAGCGAGAGCCTCGACAGGTGTTCGTCGAGGCTTTTGGCCACCAGGTCGTTGACCATAACGAGAATCGGCACAATGATAGCATTGTCGACAAACTCGTATGTCAAGTTGCAATATTTAATTTATGTCTCTTTCCAGCTTATTCATCATCAACATCATTTCAGCCAAAAGACGTCCACTGCTGGACATAGGCCTCCCCCAGGTGTCTCGTTATTTTGGTGCAGTTTATGTAATTAACTGAAAAAATATTTTGGTCTTGCAGTTGTCCTACCAAACCGTAGGCGTCTTTATATCATAGCAAAAAGTATAACTTTTCATATTAATAGTACGTAGGGAAACAATAACATGGAACTGCCCTCCTTCCTTTTTCTTTAAAGCTTCACATTTTATATGGGTTTCCTGTTCAATATCGCAAAAAGGGTCCGTTAATGGCTAAAGAAATAACAATAAAAATTACTGAAATCAATTGTAACGACCCTGCCCTCCTCGGACTTCAAATGTTTTATAGGAAAGCCAGTTTTTATTATAAAGAAACCTAATAAAAGTAGCTACCTATTTTCGGCTTCAAAACAATTTCTAATAAAAGAGGCAAATCAATCAAATAATTACCAAAGTTACGTGTGAACAAAGGTACGTCATAAAATGTCCCTGTAACTACACACATCAAAAGTGTCTAGGGATCAACATATATTTTTGCAATAACTTTTCTCCTGATTGATATTAATTAAAATTTTCTTTAAGGATTCATCAAATAAAGTGTTTTCGTTTGTCACAGTAACGATAAACCAAGTCACCTTTGCATTAATAAAGAAATTTGCCATTTTCCTAATAAAGGGATTTTTGACATTTGAACCACTAACATTAAAGTTCGAAAAAAAGACTGAAATAACACATTTTTCTGATTAAAACCAACGTTATTATGGAGCGGCGACGTCATTTAAGCAGGGAAGAAATGCTCAGAGCCGTGGGAATGATAGAAGCTGGTTCCCGGCAACGTACTGTGGCTTTAGCTCTGAATACAAGTCAGAGTGTTATCAGTCGACTTTGGACACGTTCCCGAAGCACTGGTACCGTGGCTGAGCGCCATGGAGGACGGTATCGCTGCACCACACGGAGACAAGACCGACACATTCAAATCTTAACTCGAAGAGCTCCAACAATAACCGCCATGATGTTAGCCGTGAGGCTTCATCACTCTTCAGGGAACTTAATTAGCGACCAAACAGTCAGAAACCGCTTGCATGAAGTGAACCTTCATTCCCGAAGACCGCTACGGGTACCACCTATAGCAATGCACAATCGTAGGATTCGATATCAATGGGCTCTTGAACACAGAAATTGGGCAGAAGAACAGTGGCGTTTCGTGTGCTTTTCTGATGAGTCTCGTTTTGGTATGAGACCGGATACAAGACGTTTACGACACTGGAGAACCCCTGGACGCCAACAGCGATTAAAATCCTGCCAGGAAGTCCATCCTTATAGTGGTGGAACCATCATGGTATGGGCGGGTATTTGGATCGGCGGAAGAACTGAGTTGATTTGGATCAGAGGCAACCTCAACGCTCAAATTTATGCTGAGACGATTGTATCAGACGTCATCGTTCCTGTACAAGTGCAAATCGGTCCCTTATTTCAGTTAATGCATGATAATGCACGACCGCACACGCGCAAGAGTTGTAAGACAGACTCTCGCCGCAGCTAACATCAATGTCCTGCCCTGGCCTGCTCAGTCGCCAGACTTGAACCCGATTGAGCATGCATGGGATATGCTACAGAGAAGAGCTCTGCCGAATATGGAGGGTATCCAGTCGCAAGAAGACCTTTTTTTGTTGTTGCAACGAACATGGGCGTCCATTCCACAGCGTGATTTGGATGAACTCATTTTGAGTATGCCAAACCGATGTTCTTGTGTTGTTAGTGTTCGCGGTAGAAACACGGATTATTAATTGTTTAAGTTACCCAATAAAATTTTAAAGAAAACTGTTATTTCAGTCTTTTTTTCGAACTTTAATGTTAGTGGTTCAAATGTCAAAAATCCCTTTATTAGGAAAATGGCAAATTTCTTTATTAATGCAAAGGTGACTTGGTTTATCGTTACTGTGACAAACGAAAACACTTTATTTGATGAATCCTTAAAGAAAATTTTAATTAATATCAATCAGGAGAAAAGTTATTGCAAAAATATATGTTGATCCCTAGACACTTTTGATGTGTGTATAATAGAAAATCGATAGATTTATTAGCCGTTGCATGTGAGGGTTAAAAGCAACTAAATAACTGATTGTTATCGTAACTATAACCAATCTCGGCCACATCGGATTTTAAACATAACAGCGAAATGTGATGTCCCTTATATTCTACCTATCCCTTTAAAGATTAAACGTATATATTTGTATTCAGAATAGACCCTCGTTGTTCTATTAAGAACAATTATTGTCTTCAGGAATTGCTACATGAGGTCCTGGGTTCAATTCACGGTTAAGCAAAGTGTTTTAGCGTTTTTCCATCAATAATTTCTCGGTAGCAGCCAATTTTTGCCCGGCAATAGGCTCGCCCCTATTACTTGGGACTTATACATAACTGGCAAAATGTGGGTGTACACCTCTGCCGAACCCTTCGGGGATTATAGGCGTGATGTTATGTAATGTTTCATAAGGATTCTGCTATGCGTGGGATCCAGGGTTGACACGTAAAAACTGCCAAAATTAACGTCGGTGGGACGCGTGAGGACGGAATGCAAGTAATTATAAGGAAACCTTTAACCTTTTCAAAATGAAACTTTCTAATTATACAGAAACGTATATTTTTAGACATCCTGTGATGCAAATTCCTTGAGTAACATCTAAAACTCAAAGGTTGTTTAATTTAGAATTCATATCTTGATGTTAAAACGAGGGGTGAATTACGAATAATAATTATTCTAGCTTAGAAACTAAGTTGTAAATTAGAAGTCTCCAGAAATACGGAAAATAAGGAACACTAACAGAAAATGACATCACACCTGTTTTTCCCCCAAAGGTAGGTAAGGTAAGGTGAGTTGCAACTACATGTACCTAGATCCACCCACCATAATCATTATCCTGCCCTTTTCCTTATTTATTTGGGGTCAGGGCAGCATGTCTTCTCCCAGACTTCCTTTTCTTGCCATATCATACTTCACACAGTTCATCCATCGTTTATCTTCCTTTACTCTTATACCCATTTACATTCACGCTCAAAACTTTCCTCACGACGTTTTCCTCATTCCTCCGAATCACATGCTCATACCAAGCCACACAAGTTTTCAGTCACTGTTCCTTATTTTCTAAGGAAAACCAATCAAATAATTGAATATCGTCAAATGACTCCTGGACTCCCGGTTTGCGTTCTTGCGTCTAATGCCCTTTGCCACAGTGACTCTTTCAAACAAATTTCACAACCCTAGATTTTCAGATTTCCTAATAACACACAGATACAGTATACAGAAAAACCTTCAAAGAAAAAGAACATCATTTTCTGTCCAATGTTAAACCAATTCCAAGTAAAATAACAAAACCTTTAGATGATATCATATTTATCGAACACTTCGAAAGAATACGAGCAATAAGCATCATTATGGCACAAAAAACTTGTATGGGGCAAAACATAAAAGCTTTGACTGATGTTACGTTAATGGCTTCATAAAGATGGCACAATTTGCCGGGATAAAGGAGTAGGTATTGTCTTTTATGCCCAAGGCGTTTTGGAGGGATTTGCTCCCCTTGCTGACATGTCTTGGATGTTATAAGAGGCGATTATGAGCAGATTGCTATACCTAATGTAGATACAATATGAATGGGTCATTTGATGCACTCTTTTGTCAAAGCATGTGGTATATAATAGTTAATTAATTTAGGCGTAAGATTAAAAGCTAATCTACATTATTCAGGAGCAATAGAAGTTCCTACTGGTTAGATTGTCAGAATAGATCTGAAAATGTTTTGGGTTTTACTCATTGTTCCGTGGAAGTTAGGTTTATTTATTCATCTCATTCAAAAACCAGACTTATATAAAACGTTATGTACGAGGTCAAAAGGCCCCATTTCAAAATGGTGTTCTAGCGTCAAAGTTTATGGTTTTTTTTTTTAAGAACCGGTGTAACATTTGATTAATCGCAACAGTTTACATCTAGTAAATCTACGTACAAAAGGATATGTTTAGCTAAATAGATAGAGGGCTCGTACTACTAAAATGTTGGTTAGTCTTGCCTAACGAGCCGTGAGCCTTGCTTTGTGTTCATTAGCAAACGCATCATTTGTCCGCCGTCGGACCGTGAGTAGGTTAAGCACTATATTATTATAGTCTCTTCACTAAATAATATATTATATTAGTCTTCAGTCCTATTAGGAGATTGTGGTTAGATAAGAACACCTGGTCAGATCAATCAACGTTGGTCTGTGGATGGGTGACGACGTTCCGGGTATCATTTGTAGTTCTTTGACAGTCGTAAAATACTGGTATTCAGCTGCATCAGGCTCAGACTGGAAGCCGTCCCCAACGTTGTTGAGAAAAGGCTAGGCAGATCATGATGAGTCTTCTTGTGTTACTAAATGTTTTATCTCTGATTCTTCTCAGGCAATAGTCACGATATCATTCATATCTTTTTTACTTACAATAAGTCCTTCACAAATCCGTAAATTGATTATTTGGCCTCTCCCGTACTACATTCAACGAAAATTAAATTCCTCACTTCTCAAGTCACATGCGTTACATCCCTCCTCATTTTCGCTCCTTTCCTCTTCATCTAATAATGCAATAAAATTACATATATTATAAGTAAATGCTTCCAGTCGTATTTTTAGATTCCATGCTATATTTAGAACAAAGTCAAAGGCGGGTAATGAGACGCGTCAAGTGTCAAATTGGAAAGGTTGTAACGTAACGTAGTACAAAGTATACTTAGGTACCTATGTAGGTACAGACGCCAGCACATCAAGCTATTACTGTCAAATTTTACCAATTAACTTTGAACCTAATGTTTTACCTAGCGGTAGAGTTGAAACTCTGTCAAAGAAATTTGACAGATTGCAATAGCTTGATGTTGACGATGCATACGTACCAATACTTATCTACATCTACACTAATATTATAAAGAGGAAAGATTTGTACCTATTTTTGTATGTTTGTAATGAATAGGCTCAAAAAGTACTGGGCCGATTTCAAAAATTCTTTCACCCTTGGAAAGCTACATTCACCTTGAGTAACATAGGCTACTTTTTATCCCTGTATTCCCACGGGAACGGGATCTACGCGGGTGAAACCGCGGGACGTCCGCTAGTTACTTATAAAAATATCGGGTTTCGAGAACAAACGTGTTGATTAACTTATCTAATTTAATTAGAATAGCACTAAAAGGCTCTTGAATGGGACTCAAAGTTTTATGAAAGGTTCGTTAAAGTTTAAAAGTCACGAGAAAAATCTTTTAATAAAATGTTATATTACTGGAATTATGCAAATTTCAGACACACTAAAGTTCGGCGGAGTATTTGCAACGGTGCTTGGGTACTTACAGCTTAAGAGGGAACAGGGCGCTGGGTAGGAATTTGAAGAAACTACTGCGCTAACGCGGCCTCAAGCCTGCTACCGTAGTGCTATGGGGACTACTTAGACCGATTGTATCACCAAAGTTTTACGAGATTGACATTTAGTACCTTTTTTTCTCCTCGAAATCTGAACTAATTCAATTATTTTGACATTTAAATTTCAAAAAGAGTCCCTCCAGCCGGCTTAGTATGACACCGAAGAAACGGGTTTTGTCGACGGAAGAATCGACAAAATGACCGATTGTAGCAAGGTTTCATGTCAAATTGTATGGAAAATCCTTTGTCTATTCTTGGTAGAATAGAGATAGAATCGCCATGCTACGGGGGCTGAAGAATGCCTCTAGAGAAAAAGAAAAACATTTGTGCGGCTCCTGTTCTCTCTTAAGTAGCCAAGAGTCGAGGAAAGTTATTGTTACAAAGAAAAAAGTCCCAGTACTTCGGTCAATCTGTGACCGTACCTACGATTATTTGACCAGCCTGTTCGGGTTTTGGTCACAGTCTTCTGTTTTTATTAAGTTTTGTTTATTTGAACTTTATGTTGCGGTAGTTGTTTCTTGTTTAATGGTAATTTTCTCTTAATGAATTACAAATAATTCAAAGGTTGCTGAAACATGTTTCGAAGTTATTCTGAACAAACTTTTGTTCCCGATCAAGAAACATTTTGTATAAATGAAAACCTGGATAATAATAATGTTTACTTTATTTCATTTCCGGGTAAGCACCTATTTAGATTGAATTATTTAACGCAAATAGGTATGCTACGCGACTGCGTGTATTACGGGACTGTGTGTAGGTACTACGCGACAACACCTGCTACGCGACTACGCACGCTACGAGGCTACGAAATTACGTTCGTGGCGTACATGATCAAATTAAAACGAATTATAATTGAATTGAGTTTAAAACTAATTTGTAGCCATTATCCAGTGAGGTGCACAAATGAATTAAAAAGCATTCAAGCATACCTGAGTTCATAAACATGAATAAATAATCAATAACTAAAGAGATGCTAGCAAAAAAGAAGGATCAATTAGCAGACGGTCATTAACGTTCAGCCATCACTAATGACTGCTGCATGAATTTCCGGAAGATTCCTTGCGCTCGTCTCGTTTAGACGCTGATGGACGCTCACGGAGGCGTCGGCAATGTCGGCATTTGTCTGATATGGCCTTTACACTCACAGGTAATTTACACGTTTAATGAACTGCTATATAGCTGCTTTAAAATATTTCTGACGGTATTAGGTATACTCGGTTAGGTGAGTTTTATCAAACGGAGTTTTTAGGTAAGATTTTGCTTAGGAAATTGGACGTTGAACCAACTACCCTGTACCTATGTACAGGGTAGTTGGTTTAAATACGATGCCACTAAAAATCAATTTTAATCAAGTATTTACTTTTTACATTATTGATTAAAATTGATACTGAGATCAAAAATCAAGTACTTATTTTAAAAGTGAACAAAAGCAGAAAGATGTATTCATCTATTATAATTACAGTGGTAAATACATTGATGTAATCAACAATGTGAGGTGGATACGGTACTAAGTCACAGCACATGGTCCTACTAAACTAAAGGATTGCCGTGGCACGCAGTCGCAGCTAACGCGATTTCGCTCGCACAACAGCGTCGGCTCTTATGTCTGTCCTTGTCTATCATGTGTGAGTTTCGGTGCATGTTTTTCTGATTGCTATGTTAGCGCGTACCGTATCTTCCTCCTTTTAATATAATAATAATAATAATAAATATAATAATAAAGCCTTTTATTTTCCTATAACATTACAATGTTTTTTTTTATTTTTTTTTTAATTACTTAAATCTATGTTAGTGAAGTTTAGAAGACAGTTAATTCTAATGTTAGTTTTCTTAAAATCTATACTATAGGAACCCCTCGTAGGGTATAGGCCTCCTCCAATTCTTTCCATTTTGTTCTATCTTGAGCTATTTTTTCCAGTCTTTGCCGACCGTCTCTTCTATGTCGTCCTTCCACCGTTTTTGTGGTCTGCCCACGTTCCTTATTCCATGTGGACCGGACCATTTTGTACTCTTAAGAGTCCATCGCTGGTCTGTGCATCTCGCTACATGGCCAGCCCAGCTCCATTTCAATTTTAGTGCTTGGTGTAATGCATCTGTCAGCCTGGTCTTGTTCCTTATTTCTTGGCTTCTTGTTTTTTGATTTTTTCTCAGGTGAAGCATGCTCCTCTCCATTGCTCGCTGACAAGTTCTTATTTTGTTCGTCGGACGTTCACTAACAAAATATGTAACAAAATAAGAACTTGTCAGCGAGCAATGGAGAGGAGCATGCTTCACCTTTTAATATATCAATGGGTAAATATCGTTAAATTACCAGAATTTCGTCATTCCATCCCAAAACTCCAGGCTTACCAGTCATTCGTGTGACCACTAGACCATTAATGCATATTTATTAGTTACACAGGCAATATACTTATCACTATCACTACATAGTATAAAAAGTATATAGTATCTAATATTGTGGTCTAGCAATATCCGCTTTATCAAAAATGACTAATATAAATTATATTTGTTCAAAAAACGGTTGTGCAATCCTCTCAAACGCTTTGATTGAAAATACACATACACCTCTCTCTACATCACAAATGCCTCATAGATGCACAAAAAGAAAGCCGCAAAGAGAAAGATTCTCTCAATGACGAACTCTTGGATTCCGTCTTGGTCCAACTGTCTCCTATCAACTGTCTCCTAGAAGAGCGATTGAACGTTCGATTTCGACAACAATGAAAACTAAATCCTCCAACTGGTTATCTACCATACCGTCTAATGCGGCCGCCACACTATCCTTTTTTATACTATGACACTATGCTCCTCGCGCTGCTC
This sequence comes from Diarsia dahlii, assembly GCA_949775195.1. NCBI lineage: Eukaryota > Metazoa > Arthropoda > Insecta > Lepidoptera > Noctuidae > Diarsia > Diarsia dahlii. The sequence continues at coordinate 17,375,485 of OX459191.1, read as the reverse complement.
ATCGCTATGCTCCTCGCGCTGCCGCGATGTTGCTCGCTCTGCCCACACTGCTCTACTCGCGCAATTAATCGCGACGCTCCTCACTTGTTATTTGCCTTTGGTGGACGATGAAACTGTGGCAGCGTGCGCGCTATGCATTTTTAGTATAGTTAATTATATCAATGTCATAAAAAGAAATATACATCGTCGTCATCGTCCTCGCCAACGGAGATGGTGGATCACATGTATTAATCGCGCGATCATCGCGAAGCGGTGGGCAGGACGAGGAGCATGACGTGCGGCATGACGAGTAACGTTGCCACACTATGTCTCTGCGTCCTTTCCTCGCTACTTCCCATGTCACTCGTCGAGTGTGTGGCGGCCGCATAAGAAAGACCATTTCGATCTATCCCCATTAGAGTTTAGAGCACTTGCATTACGTTACCACAGATTACCAGTCTCTATGCCAAAATCATGCGATGGCTGCGGCTGCGATGAATTCAATGTCGATCATGCTCCATGTTGTAAAAAGGGTGGTCTAATAACACGTCGTCATAATGAAATTAGAGATTTGTTCTGCGACTTATGTCAACATGCATGGGGTAACGTAGTCAAAGAACCCATCATCTCCGAAGGACCTTTCTTGGGACTACGTGGAGACCTTTCTTGCCGTGGCGTTTGGGATGTTCAGAGGGAGGCGTTATTTGATATCCGTGTCGTAGACACTGACGCTCCTTCTTATATTTCATGTCCTGTCGCCTCTGTACTAAAATCCACTGAAGACGAAAAAATAAGAAAATATTCAAACGTTTGTGAATTGCGACATGCCACATTCACTCCTCTTGTGACATCCGTTGACGGAGTCTTCGCTCCACAAATGTCTACTTTCATAATAAAACATATCTTGGCGTTGCAATCGCTGACCGCTGGAACAAGTCCTACAGCGTAGTGATGGGTTGGTTAAGATCAAGAATCATCATCGCAATAATCCGTGCCACTAGCATGTGTATTCGCGGCACGAGACACAAATTCAAACCATTAGCCAAGCTATTTGGCTTCGGCGATGGATCAGCCTTACCCTTAATGTGAAGAAGACGTCGATAGTAATATATTTCGATAAATTTAAATTGTTTTGTGATAAAATATTTTGTAAATGTTATTTCATGAATGAATAAATTTATAAGTCTCTCTACATAGTATAATACAAAGTCACTTCTCGCTGTATGTCCCTATGTATGCATAAATCTTTAAAACTACGTAACGGATTTTAATGCGGATTTTTTTAAAAGATAGAGTGATTCAAGAGGAAGGTTTATGTGTAGAATTATGCTTCCGTGCGAAGCCGGGTCGGGTCGCTAGTTAGTTAGATAAACCGCAAAACAATTTCATTCACAAACGTCCAGCAATAGCGCCCGATATGTCTTTCGGGAGCTAAAAATGCCAATAACACCTTACTAGGTACTCAACAGTATCGACAAACATATAAATAAATAAAAGATAGACAAATCCTAAATTCGCCACCCTGCATCCGAGCTAATTCCATTCCACAGCTTGATTTGGTTTCGAATCCCAACATTACGATTCCCAATTACATTTTGACAAGCGAGTGGGCCACGTTCTGACTCTCATGTATTCAGTACGTAATGGTGCTGCCAAAGTTTAAGAGCTTGACGGTTTAAATTGAAAGGATACGCCAGTCGGACTCGAACAACGGCTTTTTTGAGAGAAAAATTGGGTTGGTGATGTTCTTCAGAAAGGACAGGTGTATGAATGTGGACGAGGCAAAAAGATTATGTATGATTACGATCCTTACGATCCAAATTCGATTCGAATTTCTGAATACCCTGCACCCCCATGGTAAAAGGGCGTAATTTTAAGAAATCATCATCTTCCTGCCCTTATCCCATTCTATTTGGGGTCTGCGCCACACGTTATCTTCTTTCAGTCTTCGCTGTTACACGTCACAATTCATTCATCTTTTCTTTGGCATGTCTCTCCCTCTAATCCATGAATTTATGTATGTATGTAAATTGGATTAATTAACTGATTATTCCCAGTGTGGCTGGACATAAAGCTTAAAGAAAAGTTTTTTCTTAGATGGTTAATATTTGTTTACCGCTCGTAATCATATAGAGATATATGGCAGTTTCGGTAAAGAAAAGCGGAACGCTGTGGGTTATCCAGAGTAACAAATTGTATTTTGTTTGCTTAGGACTCCAATAAATCTCATAAAAAATTGAAAACACATATTTCTAGCTAGTAGCCAATTTGTTTCAGTATTTTGGATCATCCGAACCACATTTCAGGCTAAATTAGTTCTCAACTTTGATAATAATTAACAACTATAAATAAAAAGGCTTTCCTGATGAAAAATTTGTATTTTAAATTATTACTTCAGACAAAACTGCCACTTTTGGCACAGGATTGGTCTGTATTGATTTTCCTGGATTAGGTGATAAGATATATTAGTCAGACCTTCTATCTCGATAGTCTGTTCCCGTGGGTAAACCAACTTCTACGTATACGAAGTCGTGAGCGATAGCTGCATTTTTTGAAGTGAAAACTTCTTTAGCGGCGCTGAGCACTTTTTTTTGTATGGGTAAAAACTTTCAAACTCGCGTCAGGGTCACGTGATGCTGATCGAAAAAGCGTAAGATTTTTCGATCAGCATCACGTGACCCTGACGCGAGTTTGAAAGTTAATATTGAAGTTTTCACTTCTGCCGGCACTCCCGGAGTGCTACCTTTTTTTTTTTTTTTTAACTCAATTCTTCTTACATTTTTTTTTTAAATAATTGCCGTTTAGTCAGGGCTGTATGTTGAAAATGTGATTGAATGATTTTTTCATAACATAGTCATTGTATGGTATTCAATTATCGATTATTTATAGGGTTGTTTTTAACGATTATAACTCTGTCATATGTATTTGCTACGGTCACGAATCATACTTTCATCAACACAACTGACCAAAAACCTTAGATAATTTTTAGAGTTACCTTATGTGACAGGAAGCTGCTGACCTGCTTTTCGGATCATTCCCACTAGTTTTACTGCACAGTCCTACGATGGAACTAGTGGGAACTTTTTTAATTTTTTTTCCCACTCGTTCTACGATTCAAGATGGTACGAAATCGTAGAACTAATGGGAACGAAAAGTCAATGCATTTTTTCATTCCCACTAGTTCTACGATAAAGGATGTTACAAAATCGTAAAACCAGCGGGACTCAAGTTTCTCATTCGTTCTATCACACAGTTTAGGGTACAACTACGGCACAAACTACCAGGAGAATAGAAGTAGGAGGCAGGAGGTATTGGAATCTTTTAATCAAATCTTAATTATTCCTTTCATCTCAAGGTAAATCATTACGGAAAATGGATGTACCTATTTTTTATCTGAATCGTTCTGAAACGCCTGAAAAGCACGCATCAGCAATCAGTCTAATGAGATATCATAAAAATGGTCGCTTATAGCCTTGGGTGGGAACTATCACATTGCATCCATATTTATACCGATATTATATTCTATTACCAAGACACTGATTTATGATGAGGCAAATTGTTAAGGCATCTGTTGGGTACAAAATAGAGGCTTATTTTTATGAAAGTCTTCCTACTTCTTTGATGATTAATGGTAAACGAAATATGGTGGCAGTGAATTGTTTATATTATGGAAGTAATTTATTGTTGACGTGATTGCACATAACTATATGCCTGACATTTTGTTGGTACATCCGAGTCAAAGCACGTTCGATTATAAACCAGTGACTGAGAAAATTGTTTATTAATCGGTTCAAACGGTATTGGCGTATAATGTGACGCGGAGAAATGGGGAAAATCTCGGATGGAGAAAACGACAGTTTTGGGGATAAAAGTGGAGAGATCTGGGATATATATAAAAATTTTGAAAAAACCCACTACTGTTGAAAATTAATTGAAAAAAGGATACCGTCGGGGGCTGCCATTAAATTAACTAGTTTTGCAATGTTCAGCTCCCGACGGACATTCTTGGGTTTTTTTAAGGTGGGTGTTTAAGTGTTTTATGTTATTTTATCCTTTTTTCAATTAATTTTCAACAGTCGTGGGTTTTTTTCAAAATTTTTAATTTTGCTTTTTATTTTAACTTTTTTTAAACTCTTTACTTTTATTTTTATTTTTATATCTAAGAACATGCACCAATCAAACCTAAACCCATAACTGAAAACTGAATCAAAATCGGACTTGTAGTTTAGGAGAAAAATGGCAACTTTGATTTGCACAAAAAATGTTTGCTGCAGCGCCCCCTGGTGAGTTGTCACCGTAACACCTATCTAAGAACATGCACCAATCAAACCCAAACCCATAACTGAAAACTGCATCAAAATCGGACTAGTAGTTTTGGAGAAAAATGGCAACATGTATTTGCACAAACACACAAACAAACACACAAACAAACAACCTCTCACCCCAAACGCATATACCGTCTCCGTTCCGTCGTGGGTAAAAATACCGTCTCCGTTCCGTCGTGGGTAAAAAGTAGGAGATTCAGACCAAAGAAACGATGTATAAATTATGTGAAAGATGATGATATGGCATGAAAGGGATATTCATAAGATGACGACTAATAGAAAAGTATGGAAGAAAAAGACAAGCTGCGCTGTCCCCATAAATTGGGATAAGGGCATTTGATGATGGTGGTCTTAAATAAAATCTAGAGAAGATAATGGACTAGGTCAGCTACAACAAGAATGATTCTTGAATTAGTGACTCCCTCGTTGGTTTTGGGGTCGGGTAAAGTGTTTTTGGGTTTTTTCATCAGGAATTTCTTTATATCAGCTACGGAATATAGATTTGAGCACTGCTGATGGCAAGCTCGCCCCCGATTACATGAGACTTACACAAAACTGGTGATATGTGGGTGCACTATTAGGGTTATTACACCACTGCCTAACCCTTTGGGGATTACAGGCCTAAAGTTATGTTATGTTCTTAAATTAGAACGGGTAGTCTTTCAAGGATTTACCCACACGTTACACAGATGAGTAATTTTGTTGTAAACAAACAATAACCCACCTACACGACCAACCTTTTTGATTCATGAGAATTGTGTGCGTTGCGTGGCGGTGAAAATTCGATGTTAGGGGTGTTAATTTAGTTCATTGCGCATTATTATTTTTTTCCTGACTTGCATGTAGTCCCATTTTTTTAGTGATGGAAAATCATCAAATAACTCCTACTGCTCTGGGCGGAGCAGAAAGGAGTGTCAGACTCTTATTACTAAAGCCCATCCATTTGCAGTCCGCGGTAACTTTTTCGAACAAATTCCCACGTGATTTTATGTGAAACTTCACGCAAAGATTTCACGGTTATAAATTTGACCACTTCTTTGCGATGGCAGGGCCGACTTAATGTTGCACGGGCCTTGACATCATTTAATTCAAATGTATCAAAACCAAGGCTTAGATTATTATTTGATGCAGACAGTTCCAAATATTAGACTAGAATAGGTATATTAGTTTGTGGCATGTTGTTATGGGTACAGTCAAGACCACTATTACTTAAGCTTACGTAAAGAAAAATGTCGTAGGCTAACAAATTGCATCAAAAATATTCGATACAACATAAACGAGAAAACCACGTTAATAACCACGTCAGTGTGTACAGCCACGAGCACAAAAATGCGATCATCATCATCATCCTATATATAACGTTCCCACTGCAGGGACTCAGGCCTCCTCTCTAGAAGAGCGATGGGCTATAATCCACCACGCGGGGCCAGTGCGGATTGGTAGATGTCACATGTCTTCGAATTTTTTGGTTCTAAGACATCCCAGTTTCCTCACGATATTTTTCTTCACCGTTTTGAGAGCGGTGGTGACCTCGAAGGTGAGACTGACGCTGGTGAAACCCAATTTGCTCGTGTTTTTTGTTAAACAACAGTTTCTACCGTATGATGTAGCCTTTTTCGTTTTAGTATAAGTTCGAAAATGCTATGTCAGTAACGACTTAAGATCAATTCAGTAGGAGAAAATCACTTTAAAAACTTGCTTCGTATATAATATACATGTACCTATATTAGTGCCGATGACTGTACACAGAAATAGATTAACACTACTCAAAAGTTTCACAGCAGGCTATTTTAATAAAAACTTTTTACATATTACTCGCTACTAACAAGTTATTGAAGAATAAGAAATATTTTGAAGAATAATCTACTGAAACATTAAAATAATAGCTGAAGCCCCGTACATCAAATAATTAAAATTCCGAAATGTTAAGCAACTTCTCTTGCTGAACGGTACATAAATTAGTGCCGATGACCGTGTACACCTCTGAGAATCCATAAAGAGAATAATAGAGTCGTGATGTTACGTTATTTACTTTAGAAATGACCGAGAATAATTCCGTCTGAAATAGATATGCTTCTGAGAAATAGTGAGAAACCTTCATTGTCATGGTTTGGGCAATTGGGCACGTGATGTGGAGGAATGAGCAGCATGTATGGAATGTTTTGAGTAGGTGTTGATATACAGGTATAAGAAGGGGAAGAGCAAATAAGTGTTGGTTGGAGTGTGTGAAAGATGACGGCGAGAAATAATGGAAGAATTTAAGATAGGTAAACTACACCGATCCTTAATAACAAACAAGATGGATATCAATGGTTCCCGAACATATTGATATTATTAAATAATCTTTTACTTGAAATTAGGACCTTATGTAAAATTAAAACTATAGGTACAAGTTGTACAAATTTCTGCAAAACCGTTTTTAAAACCAAACTAATCAAGATATTCATAAATATTAACACAAACTGTGTTTTATTTGCAAGAAATTTATTTAGTTTTTTTTAATCATAGTCTTTATATTTATTGTAAACACGTAAGTAATTGTATCTTTTTCTTGTTTCTTTGATTGATATATTAACAACGATTTGATTTAAAGTTTAATGGGGATTGCGGGCAGTTTACGGTTATGAACCAACCAGGTTACCTCAACGTTTTTGGAGATTTATTAAATTATATAACGTGGCTAAATTTATTGTTTATAAATTGCTCAACTATTATTTTAATCATGTTATTGCTGAAATGCAGGTTTAAAATATGTGTGAATAATTCGAAAACAATGTTTTAAAATCCCCTTCAGTTTTCGCGCTTAAATTTATATATTCTCAACTTAAGTCTGAAACAAATCGGTGGCTACAAAAAATATACAATTAAAGTTTATAAAAGTTAGAACTTAATAAAGACAAACTTACCTTTATAGTAGACAAAAAGCACAACAACAACTATATCGACTAATTTACTAACACGTAATAATACTGGTGTTTGAACTTTAAAACTACTTTCAACTTTATTTTTTAAGAGATTAAAAGTGGTATTGCGGCGCAGCCTCACGTTTTAAGAACAAGGTGTTATTGTTGCTTTTATTATTTTAGTAATATATTTGTTTTAGTTAGTTGGACTTTGTACGATCGCATGGTTGGATCTCATGGTGCGGGCGCGGTGTGGCCTGGGCGGCGGTTCGCGACTCTCTGCCGCCCGCCCAAAGCCCGCCCAACGTTAACTTGCACAGTAACTTTGTACGCAGTTTCTAGTTTTGGCGGATAACTTGGAATTAATTATGTTTATGTGCTGGTATTCGGAATGCCGAAAGGACTTAAGATTTTGCGATAGTTTTGAAGCTTGTTTAGTCGAGCTTTTATTAGTTTTGGTTTAGTAATTCTTGTTACTTGCGCTTTCGTGACTACAATAAGTCTATTGTTGGTTTTGAACAGAACAAAGCATATGCGGGTACACTTTGTTACATGACAAACTGATGCAGATTGTCCTCTCCGTGTGTGGTGTACCGTGGTTATATTCATTGTTTATATTTGTATTTTTAATAGACAATAGGTAGATATGATACATACGTTTTTACGATATTGGGCAATTACCTATTAGTAAAGTAAAACGCTATTAAAAAGAAATAAGTAGCTTAGTACATAATTATTATCGAGTACACAGTGTAACACATGCTATGACAATTGGGAATTCATGCAATTAAACAATTTAAAATGATGTTGTTATAAAAGATAAAAATGCCAAGAATACAGTCAAATTAACATTCAATTTCAATGCGTCTTTGACCAATATTTGTTGTAATTGCAAAGACTAAAATTGAACTACGCTTATACACGAATTTCGCACGCCCGAAAATATTATAAAGGTGTTACTTCCCTACGCAAATCGGATTTTGTTAACAATTTCAGGGGCTACTTTTCCACGTAACCTAATCTATTTTCCAAAATAAACGTAATCTAAGCTATCTGTTTTAAAGTTCCGTCAAAATCGGTTCATATGTATTGCCAGATTTTGAATGTTGTAAAGAGTAACTTAAAGGTACAGATGTAACATATTGTATAACTTGTGTTTTATAACAAGTTATATAACATTTGTAACATGACTTTTAGGCTCCACGTTACTGAAATATTTTTGAAGGGACTTTAACTACAGATCGTAATGTTATAAAGAGTAACTTAAAGGTGCATAGGTACAGATGTAACATATTGTATAACTTGTGTTATATAACATTTGTAACATGACTTTTAGGCTCCACGTTACTGAAACATGTTATATAATAACACATTTTGTAACATGTTATGTATGTTAAATGCACCTTTACACTTTTGTTTTAGAAAATTGATTTGGGTTCCGTGCAAAATAAAACCCCTGAAATTGTCGACAAAATCCGATTCAACCAATGGGTTAAAGAGAAGTAAAAAATAAGAAGTAGATAGGCACTAGGCCTTATGAGCCTAGTGCCTATCTACTTCTTATAGTTTTCCTATTCGTAACTACCTAAGCACCGAAAAAAGTGCCTCTCTACTTCTTACCTATAGGGACTTAGTTTTCATCTTCGTAAGTACCTACATAAATTTATGTGTTTGTCGAATAAATCCCAAATATATTCTGCAAATAAACCATACACAGACAAACTCAGAGAAAAGTGCAAATTCAGCATCATAAATCATTAGTACATTAGTAGCTATTTCTTATGAAACTACAAGACTTACTTTTCCGTCGTAATGTGTTTATTTACGCAGTTTTTACGCAATTGCTTTTTGTAAGGAACCATTAATTACAGGTTAATATTTAAGATATTTGTTTTGTGATTTTGGTAAATTAAGATTTATTCATGACTGTATAAACAACTTTTTATTTCGTAACATACAAAGTATTATATCCCAGAATTTTAGGGCATGAATGAGACCTTATCACAGAATCAACTGGAAATTATTATTATTATTTTTTTATTCTTCATACAAAATAATTCGTCAATCACGCCTTACGTGGATTATATGACAAAGTCGTACTTTCTTAGCTTTAAAATAATATTATAAAGATTGGTTTAAATTAACATTCATAACTCGTATTTAACTATGAAACGTAGACCGGTACGTATGCACATCGAGAGTCTTGATAATACTTTGAAACTATGCATGGAACAAAAATTATCCTACGTCCCAACTTAAGTATTGGTGTACTGTACTGTGAACTCAATTCAATATTAATCTGATTATTTTTCAATGATAAGGCTTAACAAACAACCCCACAATTATCAAAACAAGACAATCATAGATAAGAACGAGTAACGATTTTTCAAAATAAACCCTTTACTAATTGGATTTCAATTAGACAACCAATTAGTGCAGCCATCCGTACATTTTTGCACGAAGAAAAAACTAAAGTACCTAATTTACTTTTTTGTTCGTGCAAAAATACGTAGGTAGGTTTATACATACTAATAAAATTCGTTTCATGCTTATTCCATCAGCTTTAGATTACCATGTTTTACAAGTGAAGACATAATTTTCCGCTCGAGTGGTTTGATTACACCGCATCGTGATTCTGTTCAAGAAGTGTGCTCAAATGTTTGGCCAATGCCTAACTGAGTACATTCGAAATCGCTGAAGTGTGGGACGCTGAAATATGACGTATATAATGTTGTCTTGCTTATATTTTTAAGCTTATCTTGCTTTTTTTTTTTGTAAGGGTCGCTAGATGAATGTTTGTTTGTTACTTACTCTTTTACACAATAACTACTGAATGGATTGATATTAAATTCGGCACACTAATATTTCAAAACTTGGATTAACACATAGGCTACTTTTATCTTCATCACGGTGATACGATCCCGCTGGACCGAAATCATCAATCAATGATCATTTTTATCATTTTTTGTTTTAGAACTTGTGGCCTAAGAGTTTTATATTGGGTCACCTCTGAGATCCGTCTAGGATACGATAGGCATTGCTCGACACTTATAACATAACGAATATTAAAAAGTTTGTTTTGAAACTAGTGCTGTGATTAGCCTGAACCTATTTATATTTTATAGCATAACTATAATTTAATACTACATTTTCTTCCAGTACAAATCGTGGTGGTGTGTGGATTTCAAGAGATTTCTCTTTGTGATGCCCAAACAAACATCAGCTATCTTGTACATAGCCTAGTCTACTATTGAAATCTCAAGTACCTATGAATGTGAGCCTACCTACTCTAGTCCCAACCCACGAATGTACGGGGAATATTTACATATCAGTGTGGTAACATTCATGAACAGCAAGCAATAAATATTGGTTAACACTTTTGTTTCGTTTTTTTTCCATTTTCAATATATATGTTACGGCTAAAGGTGGGTGTGAACATAAACTTAAGATTAGCCGGCTAAACTTAGGTTTATCTTCGAGAAGCAGCTAAAGTTCGATGTCATGTTAGTTTGTGTCGTGATATTCCATCTTTAGCCGGCTAATATGCACATTAACCGAAACGAAACGGCTAAAAATGTATTCGATGGACGCGCCGGGCCGGCGGAGGGCTTGAGGGGGGCGGTGGGGAGACAATGCGCGCACACGTGGTAATTTTTGTTGAGTAGTGCGTAGTAGGGTAGGTAGGGTAGTAGGTAGGGTAGTAGGTAGGGTAGTAGGTAGGGTAGTAGGTAGGGTAGTAGGTAGGGTAGTAGGTAGGGTAGTAGGTAGGGTAGTAGGTAGGGTAGTAGGTAGGGTAGTAGGTAGGGTAGTAGGTAGGGTAGTAGGTAGGGTAGTAGGTAGGGTAGTAGGTAGGGTAGTAGGTAGGGTAGTAGGTAGGGTAGTAGGTAGGGTAGTAGGTAGGGTAGTAGGTAGGGTAGTAGGTAGGGTAGTAGGTAGGGTAGTAGGTAGGGTAGTAGGTAGGGTAGTAGGTAGGGTAGTAGGTAGGGTAGTAGGTAGGGTAGTAGGTAGGGTAGTACGTAGGGTAGTACGTAGGGTAGTACGTAGGGTAGTACGTAGGGTAGTACGTAGGGTAGTACGTAGGGTAGTACGTAGGGTAGTACGTAGGGTAGTACGTAGGGTAGTACGTAGGGTAGTACGTAGGGTAGTACGTAGGGTAGTACGTAGGGTAGTACGTAGGGTAGTACGTAGGGTAGTACGTAGGGTAGTACGTAGGGTAGTACGTAGGGTAGTACGTAGGGTAGTACGTAGGGTAGTACGTAGGGTAGTACGTAGTGTAGTACGTAGGGTAGTACGTAGGGTAGTACGTAGGGTAGTACGTAGGGTAGTACGGAGGGTAGTACGTAGGGTAGTACGTAGGGTAGTACGTAGGGTAGTACGTAGGGTAGTTCGTAGGGTAGTACGTAGGGTAGTAGATAGGTAGGTAGGAAAAACGCATTGCAACGCATGCGCGGGTTCAGCTAGTATTAATATAAATGATTCAGCCCCCAGTTTCAAAAACCAGGTAACCAACGGATAAACTAGACTTTTATCAAGCCGTCGTATGTCCAAAATAAAGTAAAATAAGGATACAATTTGCAACTAAGTAAAACCCAACTACAAAGAATTTCCTTTCTACATCCATATGGCCGGGAGCACGGTACGAGATAAGCCGTGATATTCTCGACACCTCTCAGTGTGTTTATATTTTATTCTCCAACTATACTATATGTATACTACAGTGGTATACTAACGTGTTTATTTGTATTTTAGAAGAGAAGTTCAGGTTGCTGGGAAACGTCGCAGAGGAAAAGTGTTGCTTTATTGCATGATATTATGGACATCTAAGCGCATTAAGTATCTACTAGCTTATTTTGACTTCTTATTAGCTTAGCATTTTCTTGTTTTACATGGAGCGGTTGACCTCTGCAGACCTCCACAATCCCGACAACAAATACCCCTTTGTAAGACTGATTGTCAGACCTTCGGGCCACTTGTTAAGATTGTCAAAGACCTTGAAATGACAAAATAATGATAATAATAATTTAAGCAGATACGTACATAAATGTTACGACAATGGTACACAAGGTCCAAAGTCACGACCCTCAACTTCTAATTGTTTAATGTTATTATGTAGGTCCTGTTTGCACACCGTTGTCCACTTCTTTGTGACTTGTTGGCCTGTTATCGTTGCTGATTACTTCTGATTTTATTATGAAGGCTATTTTTTTTACGAAACTGAAATTGTTTTTTATTACATTTAGGTTCATATTTCCTGGAATAAAGTATTTGAAGTCACTGATGTGTGTGAAAAGTTGCCATCGTCGTTCTTTGCTTACACATGGATGACGTGATTGTTCCCTCAAACTTTGCTTTCTCGTGGGAAATTATAATAAGTGAACTAAGTGGTCGCTGTAAATATCTGCATATGAGGAGATGGTGATGTTTTAAATTAAAAGTGGTTTTGAATCGTAGCTTTTTAGTAAGATTTTTTAGAATAAACCTGCATTCTATCAAACTGTAATGCTTTTTTTTGAGGGTGGGAAGTCATCAAATGACTTCTGCCGCTCTGCAATGGGCGGAGCGGAACGGAGTGTCAGACTTCTATTGACTAAAAACCATCCATGTTCCTTCTCAGCTCTTGCAGGTGTCCGGGGCCGCGGTATCTCTTTCGAACAATCTACAGCCCAAAACTTTAAAGCTTCATCTTTATCGTATGGTTAGTGTATGACCTGGTGTCAGAGTAGGTATTTAACTTTACGCCGCCTGCATGGACTTCTAACTTGGCTTTACATCAAGAAATATATTTCAGGCATGCTGGTTTCCCCACATTTACTTTATCAAACAAAGTGTGATAGATAAACAATCTATATCCTATCCTAACTATAATATTATAAATGCGAAAGTAACTCTGTCTGTCTGTCTTTGCTTCACGCCTAAACTACCTACTGTGTGAAATTTGGTACAGACATAGTTTGGAACTTGAGAAAGGACATAGGATAGTTTTTTTTTTTTTTTTTCGCGAGATAAACCAAAAATCTGCCGGAAGTCACTATTCCACGCGAACGAAGTCGCGGGCAAAAGCTAGTGTATATAGACTAATATTATAAAGCTGAAGAGTTTGTTTGTTTGTTTGTTTGTTTGTTTGTACGCGGTAAACTCAGGAACTGCTGGTTGGATTTGGAAAATTATTTTTGTGTTGGATAGTCCATTTATCGAGGAAGGCTATAGGCTATATAACATCACGCTACGGCTAATAGGAGCGGAGCATAAATGAAAAATGTTTCAAAAACGGGAAAAGGTATTTCCTTTTTGAGAGCTTCCGCTGCGTGCGCTGCGAAAACGGTTTAAGTTACGCAAATATCATGTATTAAGAAATTGTTCCTCTTTAAAAGTTCTAAAAGAAAGTCCGCGACAGCATATATCTATCTTTTAAGATTGACTCACTGTAACCCTTTTTTACTATTAAACTGTTAGGTTAAAAATAATTATTTTTTGCGTAGCTTCTTTAACCCATATGGTATTAATCTATATCTAAATAAATGAGTTTGTTAGAAGGGAAATTTAATATAGAATATTTGTGCCCTTTACTCTATACAGTTTAAACAAAAATCTTAGAAGATATCGCAATGTAAAAATATCCGCGCGGCAAAATAATTCGCGCGTCGCATTGTAGGTACGGGGGATTCTGGCTGGCCTCCGGGAAATTCAAATTCAAAATATTTACTGCATCATAATGTTTACAAGTACAGAGTGTTATAGTATATTTAACAGTAAGAGATACCTATAGTAATTCACACTTTAATACTAAAATCTAAGCTAATCTAAACCATCTAAACTATTTTAATAAAGAGGAAAGATAAGATTTTTTGTTGTTACGATTTAGCTTAATTTATGTCGGATAGTCGATATATCGAGAAAGGTTATAGCTATATTTATGTGACGCAGACGAAGTTGCGTGGGTCAGCTAGTATTATATAAAAATGAAACCCGTTTTCCGTTGTCACGACATAGCATGAAAACGGCTTGACCGATTTGGTTGAAAATTGGTAGGGAGGTAGCTAAGAACCAGGAGAAGGACATAGGATACTTTTTTTTTTTTAGGTAGGGTAGTAGATAGGTAGGTAGGGTAGTAGGTAGGGTAGTATAGGTAGGGTAGTAGGTAGGGTAGTAGGTAGGGTAGTAGGTAAGGTAGTAGGTAGGGTAGTAGGTAGGGTAGTAGGTAGGGTAGTAGGTAGGGTAGTAGGTAGGGTAGTAGGTAGGGTAGTAGGTAGGGTAGTAGGTAGGGTAGTAGGTAGGGTAGTAGGTAGGGTAGTAGGTAGGGTAGTAGGTAGGGTAGTAGGTAGGGTAGTAGGTAGGGTAGTAGATAGGTAGGTAGGATAAAACGCATTGCAACGCATGCGCGGGTTCAGCTAGTACGTACATGACATCTGAACATCAGAGGTGAGGTGGTATGCCATTGATAAATTTTGCAATTTAAAATGATGAATAATGATATGACGAGAAGAGAAATGATTTAATGGTATCTATGTTATTAGAAAATCCAGAAAGACAAAGCAATGAAAATCCGTGATTATAAAGCTGTCTCGAGGTACGAAGGGTATTTATTACAGTTACTTACCTCATCAAAGAACGTTTTCTTACCTTTACATCCATAGCTATCACAATTTTCCCAGAGTTTCGTCCCAAATAAGTAATTTATTTCTAAACTCTGTACACAGCTGAGATAATTTTGTAAATATTTGTCTTTTTAAATCAGCTCCCGTGTAAAAGCTTTGCTGGAGACAAAATGAAACGGAGGTATGTCGTCGGTCGGATTCATTACATTTTGATGGACCAGCTATGCATATTATGGGTTTGAGTTTAATTACAGGAAAAAAAGGAATTCTTTTGACAAAAAGAGTTCTCTCTACGTTGCCCTTAGGTCCTAATTAGTTTACTCACAAGGCTGCCTCGTTGGTGAGTGGTCACTTTAGCGACTGCTCAGGTGAGAGGTTCTGGAGTCGATTCTCGGGTCGAGCGAAGTATCATTGGGTTTTGCTCCACCAGATTTTTTTTAGTAGCAGCCAGGGAGTCTGAATTTTTACCCGGTGGATAACAATAGACTCGCTTCCTATTACATGGGACTTCAATATAAGTAAGTGGCGAAATGCTGTTGCACTATTAGGTAGACCACACCTCTGAAGGCGTAAAGTTCTTTAAAAAAAAAACAAA
Organism: Diarsia dahlii; assembly: GCA_949775195.1. Lineage (NCBI taxonomy): Eukaryota > Metazoa > Arthropoda > Insecta > Lepidoptera > Noctuidae > Diarsia > Diarsia dahlii. Next base: position 17,360,088 of record OX459191.1, on the reverse strand, counting down.
AACGTGAAAACGTTGCCCCACACTAGGAATTTCTCCTGTATCGTGGGTGCGTCCACAAAAATTTAAACTCACATACACAAATACCCAGACCCGGAACAACTATCTGTAGGTCTTACAAATATTTGTTGCGTGCGGGGATCGAACCCGCGACACGCAGCGCAGCAGTCCAATCGCTTAGCCACTGCACCAACCGTGCCGTATTTGGGAGCAAGCCTATTGCCATCAACTGATGTAATTAGGAGCAGGACTATTGCTATCAACCAATCTAATTAGGAGCAAGCCAATAAATAATAGTTGACCTTAATACCCACATTCATGATGTCGTAGAGGGAAAACTCAATATTTTTCCGCACCCTTTTATTAATTATGGATCCTTCCGTTGCCCATAACTTACCTATTACACACACGCGTAAAGAAGATCGCGTGGGATGTACGCAGGACGACCAATCATTGAGGTATAACGTATAGAGAAGCTATTTCAAACAAAAAATGTGCGCGCACTTGATGACAGCGGGGGTGTCATGTTCTCATAGATTACTATCAATACGTGCAGATGCGACATAATGTTATTATTCTGCCTACTTGATATTGTACGTATGTACTTAGAAAATAAATAAAAATTTACTTAAACTGTAACAATAATTTTTATTTTATCTGTGATTGAATGTTGATGGCTGATTCAGTAAATGTTGATTCAAATTTGCAAATACTTCTTTCCTAATTAAATGCTTTACGGTGTTTACGGACATATAACTAAAATCACATTTCAGGACAAGACCACTTTGCCGTATTAAATTACGTACCTATGATAGATGTGTGAAGTGGAAGTTTAGTATAGTCAAACTATCAATGCAATCTTCACATTTTAACTTTTTTATTAATTGTCTTGATACATAAGCAAATATTATACAACCTACTATCAATTTTGACTCGCATGTAGAGGGTTCGTGGCCAAGCATTGAATACGTCGATAGTGTCTGGTCTGAGCATTTTATTCTTTGACATTCACGTAAAAATGGCCGCCGCGATGACATATTGCAATGGAAAAAATATAATTAAATTATGTGTGTTTTAAAGATAATAGTTATATTTACTGGTGAAAAGTCACTCCTTGACTTTTACTTATATTTATTGAATTATTTCTACAGTATCTAAATGCACACGAAGGCATAATTTAGACAAGAAAACTTTACTCAAATATGTCATGTCGCAGCAACCGCTCGGCATAGACTAAATGAGGTTCAGTGCACGAACCGAAACGTGTGTTACAAAAAATCTAGTTGAGGCGTCTCCTCTAGTGCGTAGTACATTATACCTCAATGCGACCAATCTAGTTATTTTAAACCAAATTAAGCTGATCTCTCTGTTTATGGGAAGCTCATACAAAGCGAGGGCCGGTTGTACTGGTTATGTTTTTTTTTTTTTATTTTATTTTTTTAGATGGGCTTACTCTTGACTTCAATCTTGCCCTAAGGGCAGAGATGAGGTCGACGATGGAACGAATTTACCCAGAAGAAGCCTATGTAAAGCTTGATGTGATGCCGTGTGACTGACAGTCCACCAATTTTCACCCATGTGTCTCATGACATAAGGTTGAAAACTGGTGAACCGTCAGTACCTACTTAATAAGTTACTTTCACCCTTTACAACAAGAAAGGCACCCAAGACCCAAAGGACACTATTCAGCTGTGAAGATTAGATAAATTCCTCTTTACGGCAATGTTTGTATTTACTGGCCGCAAAATATTATTTGACCAAACTAAGGAGGTTCTTAGCCTTTGTAGGATCATGTTTATGGCCGGAATACCAAACTTTTTGCTCAGACGATCAACAATGAACGGAGCTGGGACCTTCCATTTGCACTTAAGTCCTTTGTGCTCCTTTTAGTTAGGTATTTTATATGAGTGAAAGGTCGCCTGATAATAATTGTTAAGGACCGACCGAAGGTTCGGTTTCGGTTTCGGTTTCGGCTAATTTCGGACAAAAAATCTAGTTTCGGCCATAGTTTCGGTTTCGGCCAGTAATTGGCCGAACCTTTCGGCCCCGCCGAAACAAGGTATACGTGAATTGTCGCGCATCATTCAGCTAACTTCGAGTGCCAGTTGAGTTCGCTAGCCGGCGCGATCGTGATGATTTGAGGTTATGTGATTATTTTCGGCAAAAATTGGGTATTTGTAATTTTGTATGATTAATGATGATGTATTTTTATGGCATTCATTAGGGTCTTGTGCTACAGTGGAAAATAAATAGGTTGTAAGTCTATGGAAAAGAATTCATTAGATATTTTACTTGGTTCTGTTGAGTTATTTCCTAGAACTTATACAAGAAATTAATGTAACACATAAAAGATGTGTGAAGATACCTGTGATGTTTGACTCAAACATTAGGTACTATATTTGTTTGTAATTGTTGATGGATTAAATTTTTTACCCGTATTCGAACCGCCCCGTAGTTCCGATACACAACTATCTCCGGTGATTTAACTATTACCGCGAATGACCTTCAGTACTATTAGTCATGTCCCATTTTATCTCTATAGTACGCGAGGTGCTTAGTTTTGTTGTTTTTTTTGGAAATTACAAACAAATATAGTAATGTTAAAAATTTTGTGCTTATTTTTTAATAAGTTTGACAATTTTTATTTAAGTACCATCCATGATGATTTTCCATGATCTTTGACGCGCTTTATCTTCGTCAATTTTTATAGATTTGATAAAACAAAAAACACGTATCCAATATTTTTCGATAATCTAACTGATGGACTAAACAGAATCATATTTTTTTGAGTCAGTCCGATATCCTATTGTAGCATTTTTTTATGCACGTGTTAACTGTCTATATATGCGTAAAAATACAATGAATTTAACATTCTAGGTATATAAATTTAAATAAGTTTCGGTTTCGGCCGAAACTAGGACCAAGACCGAAGGTTCGTTTACAGTTCCGGTTTCGGCTGAAAATCCTGTTTCGGTCGGACACTAATAATTGTGCTATTTGGTCAACATTTTTGTTTGGAAATGGTAAAGTAAGTATAGTAAAATTGTAATAATAATATGCCGAATACCAAACCCAATATCAGTTTGTCCGACCCGGGCACCCGGCAATCGACCCCAAGACCTTATTCAGATCGCTTGCGACCACTATACCAACTAGGCTGTTGCGGCTATAAAGAGCGAAAAATTATAAACTTCCGTTGGACGACTTATGATAATAAGAAGTCCAGTCTTACTGCCGCTCTTACACCCGTATTTATAAACAAGTCATAGTGATTACTTGAGTAAATGTCATTATTTAAGATACGATCTTTTCTGTGTAGTTTAGTAATTCCTTAATGTTAAAACTATCAAAGGTTAGAATTCTTAGGTTTGCTTTCATTGACGGTTCTAACTTCGTTTAAATTCTTGCCCATAAAAATATTTGCATAATAAGTAATTACCTACTAAGTCCAAGTAATTACTTTGACTTGACTATAAATACGGCTGTTAGAGAGCTTTAATGATTACCTAAGTATGTCAAACCTTTACAAAGTGACGGCTTAAGTAATCATCTCTGCTTTTGCAGTAATGATCTCTGCATCTCTGAGTTCTGCAACTAAATCCGGAGAGTCATACAGAATACACTTTTAACCCTAGTAGTAGGTACCTACGATCCTCGATCCTCGATCCCTGATGAACTGCCTCGTTGGTCTAGTGGTCGCAAGCGCGACTGCTGTGCATGAGGTCCTGGGTTCGATTCCCGGGTCGGACAAAAAGTGCCATTGGGTTTTTCATTAGAAATATTCCAGTAGTAGCCCGGAGTTTGGAAGTTGGCGGTATAATACCCCCGTGCCTCGGAAAGCACGTTAAGCCGTTGGTCCTGCGCCTGATCTCTCTCCGGTCGTGTCGGATTGCCGTCCCATCGGACTATGAGAGAAAAGGAACAGAGAGTGCACCTGTGCCTGCGCACACACTTGTGCACTATAATATCTCCTGCGCATCGGGCTAATCTCTACTAAGATTGGCCGCCGTGACCGAAAACGGTCAGGAGGGACTACTACTACCTAAGTACGATCCCGTGGGATAACTACTGCACTCGACGTGGGCGATGCCGCGTGCATAAGCTAGTGTTACATAAAACAAGGTTCTTATTCAAACAAAAATGTCGTATCTTGAAAAGAGACTTCTTTCACTTTACTGTTCAACACAACAGATTTCCATTAAGACCTTTTTAACTTTTAATATCTTGTCACTTCTTATTTTGTTTGACTACAGGCGCAGAAAATGAAAGTTTCAAAACTATTTTCGACATACAGCTTTGAATAAGAACTTACACAGACCTAACTAAGTACCTCGAGCTTTTGAATGTACGAAAGGGGAACCAGCAATGCCCAACACAGGAATGCACGACACGAGAACGCGCGACATAGGAATGTCAAGTGTTTTGAATTCCAATGTTGTACATTGTCATGTCGTGCATTCTCGGCCCGAACCTCGATTGTCCGGGCAAGAATGTACAGCACGAGAATTGGAATCAAAACAAACAGTGACGTCACATTAAAAAAGTAAAAAGCCATGTGACAATAGGGACGGGTGATACAATAAAATACTGGAAAATTCCGTGGTTCCTTCTTTTTTTCTTCGTGTTCCTATAATACGACCGTCTCGCGACAGTATCCTTCATGGGCGGCATGGGCACCGGGCCGTAGGCCGACGAAGGAGGCCGGCGGAGGCCCGGCACTTCGGGGACAGAAGATATTAGTGTTATTAAATATGCGAGCGTAGCGAGCGCACGTCATGGAGTACAATTTAATTCGGCAGCACTACCTAGCTCAATTACCTAGTATCCAAGTCCGAAAATTTCGAGTTGCCCAACTAGTCGGCCAACCAATCGCGCGATGTCGCCGATTACTGTGTCGTACACTCCTGTGTTGTACATTCTTGGGCCGGACCAGCAAGGTACACCCCAGTAATTGGCGACATCGCGATGTCGCCAATTACTGTGTCGTACACTCCTGTGTTGTACATTCCAGTGTCGTGCATTGCTGGTATGTGCATTACTGTGACGGGCATTATAGGGACTCTACGAAAGTTACAGTATTTATTTATAACCGGCTGTAAATATAGCACATTGAGTTTTGAGTAAAGTTAGGTTTTGGAGTACCTCACCTGTTATGACAGTTTCTTTTCGCAAAGATAAATATGATATACGTATTTAACGCCCGGGTAAATCCGGTTAAAAGATTAATTTACTTTAAAGTATATTTTAAAAATAGAAAAAATAAACTTTAATCTGCGGGCTACTTAATGAAGGTAAATGCGGATATCCAGACTCGTCTGGGCAGCATAATTACCCTACAAAACTAGACTGGCTACAGCCGATGATACCACCACCCCCGCATGAATTATACCTACGTGTGTCGTTACACGAGAAGAAGAGGAGAAAACTTGTAATCAACCCTACTCGGTCCCTCTGCGCTGATATAGGGAAAGTTTTGTCAGTACCGGGCCATGTTTGAGGCTCCAAGACGAACGGAAGAGCGCCTTTTAGTCTTCCCCTGGTCTCTTTCCATCCAAAGCCAACCCTTCAATTAACATAACAATAAACTGTCAAAGATTAAGTCACTACTCTGAAATATTCGGTGCGTTTCAATTAAACTTTAAGATCAAAAGGAACAAACGGCTTGTAGAGGAATTAATTCAGTCGTCAAGGAGCGGTCGTTTCGTCCCTTGAATTAGGATCGGCGTAATTTCCGTCGCGGCGTAAATAAGATGTACGGGACATCAAGCGCACTTAACGAAGTGAGAACGAACTTTGTAGCCGGCTGACATTTTAAATGTCAAACATTTTTTTAATGAAATTGGAATGAGTTTTTCAGTTGTCGGTAATTAAGAAAGGTAAGTTCTAGGTTATCATCATGGACTTATCGAGCCGAATAGCTCTCATCTCTTCAAATCATTTTTTGTTCAGCATGCAGCCAGATACCCTGGTACCTACTGTCAGAAGCCGACCGGGAATAAATTACAGATACCGGACCACGACTGAGAAATTCCTGATTAATGAAACAGAACACAATTTGACGAACTTAGACGAACTCACGAACTAGACCAAGGAGATTTTTCATACCTTTAATAAAAAAAAAATTACATTTCGCTCAAGGTAAGCTTACCTAAGAAATATTATTTTTATTTTGGGCTCGTCTAATTTTGAATAAAGTGAAGTTGTAAATCAAACGCAATTTAATCTCGACGTCAAAAATATTAATTATAAAATGTCTTACTGAAAATAATTATATGTATTAGAAATAAGCCGGGATAAAATTAGTCCAATTAAAAACTGTATAATTATGAGCTTAAAGTTCAAAATCAAACATTATAAAAATATATTATAATGTAAAAAGTTATGCTACGGGTAAAGAAAATAAGGTTTAAAATCTTGATTCTACTGACATGCAACGAGCCAAATCTACTGAGTCTAAAATCAAAATAATTTGTACTGTAATTCAATATATTAAAATCAATTAAAACAAAGGTGAACTGAACACTAAGAAACGAGTTTTGAAAATTCGTTTCCTACTAGGTCAGCCGTTAGGAATGATTTCCTAAACAAGTGTAACCGTTAGTCCATCGACGTCCCTTTCAGTCTGCATTGTATGATTTTCCAACTTAAGCTTACAAATACAAAATTATTTAAGTATTTCTTCTCAAAAACATTGACAGACATAAACTGAGGCAGCCCCAGTAAGTTACAATAGAACTTGTGTCGGGGCTGTCTCTCTTCCCTTAAGTGGTATCTTAGCAATGATATTAAAATATGATGAAACGAGTTAAATGAACATGAAAAACGTTTTGTAATTGTAATTATGAAATATTATATATTAATTAATTAATATAAAAAAATAATTACAATTATATAATATAATTATATATTATATTATATAATATACTAATTGTAATTAATAAAATATAACAAATAATTAAAAATATAATAATATAATTGTAATTAAATATTAAACGTTTTGCATAAAAAATAAAACCGACTTCGACAAAAATAAAACACAAAAAAAGTGAAAAATAAAAATCAGCTTCTGAAGTCGGTGGCAAAAACATGAAATCAAACAAACAAAAGTCACCGACTTCAGAAGCTGATTTTTATTTTTCACTTTTTTTGTGTTTTTATTTTTGTCGAAGTCGGTTTTATTTTTTGTAAAAAAGTTTTTATTTTTCACTTTTTAGTGGTTCACATGTGCTTACCCCTTCACAACGTACCGGCGTGATGTTATGTTATGAACTGGTGTAAACAATAGACAGACATGAGATTTCAGCAATCCCAGTCCATTTGCTATCATATAATGAGGAGTTCCGTTGTCTATCTCCGAAGTTCTTCATCAGATGTTCACCAAATAGTTTTTATAACCTTTGTAGTGAGTACAGGCGTGATATTATGTTGTGTGATGGCGTAAACAATGCTTAGATATGCTATAGCAACAATCGCGGTTAATCTGCTGTTATTTATTGAAGAGTTCCCCCGATTTCTACAAGATCCCATCATCAGATATTGAAATGGTGACAATGGGACCACACGGGAAGCACCAGCTTTCAAATGAAAAAAGAATCATGAAAATCAGTTCACCCAGTCGAAAGTTATGAGTGAATAAACATAAAAAAAAAAAAAAAAAAAAAAAAACACAGTCGAATTGATAACCTCCTCCTTTTTTTGAAGTCGGTTAAAAATACAATAAAATTTGAAAATAATAATTAGTTAATTAAGCAGCTCTTGTTGTCGCGGGAGTGAGTATTTGTATGAGCAGTGTTTTTGTGTGTGTTTGAATGTATGTGTGTTTGTGTGTGTGTGTGTGGGAGCGTGTGTATGTGTGTGGGTTTCCAGCATTTAACTTACCCTGATCAGAATATTTTACTAGGTGCTTCCTTGGTGTTACTGGATATTATATTCTTACACTGCATTACCTACCGTGCTTCTGAAAGCTCTCCGCTCAACCGAGATCTGACGAGTCGGCTATAAACGGTAGTCCAGGGATGTGTTATTGTGTACCCGGACTTAGTTCATCTCTATCATCGTCATTCACAGCCTGACTTCACCCAGTCACCCACTACTGGGTATAGGCCTCTATTTGGTTGTGCCAAGCTCCACATTCTGGTGCCAGTTCATCTCCATTATTAGTTCTCTGGGACAAACAAATGTTACAGTGAGTTTTAAGAAAGACATGTGAACAAAATCCAAGAGAACCTTTCGATATTAATCACGACTAGGCACAAAGCCGGTTTTATAAGTGAATTTCGGATTGCCATCGTGGTGAAAGGATTAGCCATTCAGTTTGGCAACTCACTGATTGGTCAGAATGTAGACGTGGAGTGGACTGTAGATACACCGTTCGAGGCAATACCTTTTATCGAAGTCTGTATGGAAGTTCATCATTTAGAAAATGTCACACGGCTTGTTGATAAAATAAATCCCAAATGAAAAAGTTGCAATTCGATTTGATATTGGCAGTCAATATTGACAGCTTCTTTGCTATATACAGGGGTTGTTTATTACCCATAACGATGTTTGGAAGGCGAATTGAATCCAAGATACATACCTACATCTGTGTATGTTTTTGATATTGCCTAATTCGATTATTTGGCGACGCGGCGTTGAAATTCCAAAGTCGAGTAGGTACTGATGATGTGGGCTCCGTCAGGACCATAAACCAGGGGTGACAGCGCGCTTGGCACAACGGCTCAGTGACTGCCCGGCACGCGGCATGTCGTGGGTTTGATCCCCGCACAGAACAAATATTTGTATGACCTACAAGTAGTTGTTTCGGATAAGCTGTTTGAGTTTGTGGGGCAATATCGGAAATTCGGCAGTGATGGTTTTCACATGCACATGATATGGCTAGAAACGCCATGACCACTGAGTTGGCTACTATAGACAATTGGAAGAAGAAAACCTACTGCGCCGACCATGAATAAATTTAGGGGCAGGGTAGGAGAATAAGGTAGTTGCAGACCTATAACGCGATTCCATACATCACTCATTCCTTACTAATATGATACCTACCCCTTGGAAAGACTGATTGTCAGATTTTCGAGCCACTCAGGAAACTCGGCATAAAATGATAAGAAAACGAAAGAATAATGTATAATATAAAAATGTATCATTTATTGTTTTAAAATGAGCATTATTACCCTACTTACAAACTACTCAGTAACAAGTCTAATGACATTGCAAAAACACTTAACAACTAATTATTTTGATTAATATAATCATTACGTTTAGCAGTAAAGTTTCGAAACAAATGGTTGAGTTCTAAAACTGAGTGATCAATATGTTCACGAATCAATAGTTAACGCGATGACGGATGACCAGGTGAAGGTTGCGGGGATCCGCTGGATGAGAGACGCACGGAACCGGTCAATGTGGCGACACTTGGGGAGGCCTACTATGTCCAGCAGTGGACGTCTTTCTGCTGAAATGATGAGGAGATGCGAAAGTTTTTGGAGTGCGAATATAGTGTACACTCAGCTTTACAAACGTACTTAATATTACTTTGAAAATTATTTTAGCGACTAGTTATAATTATTATTTAAACCTTAAAATAGGTATTATTTCATAGAAGACCGATCAAGGTATACATACAGTTCCAGTTTATGCAAATCTCACAGTGTACGGGAAATACATAGGAAGTCTAACTTGATACGTCGCCATATAATATGTTGGTTCGAGAAATACTTATCTCTCTTATATAGACTATCCAAGACAAATAAAATGCCTTGATATCAACATACGATATTCCTACGTACGTCATCGTATCGTAGAACAAGCGACTATACAAATATTTATTATTCAACTTAAATATACTAAACAAACAACAGTTTTATGACTTAAAAATAATAAAATATGTCGGTAGGTATATAAAATTGCATCATTCTATTTTAGAATCCATATTATATTAATTTGGTAATTATGTAATATAGGTACCTACTAATTAATAATTTTATTATTTCAGAAAGCGTGTTTTATTACTCAAGCATTTTGATTAGCTGTCAATTTCATGGTAAGATTTATAATAATTCAGTCCTTAATTTTAGCAAAACGCTTAATTTAACACTTTCTCGCAGAACTGAAATTAGTTCTGATTTAATTACGAATATTTGTTCCCAATTTGTAGACAAGTACGTTGCTACAGTATTTATTTTATTTGGCATTTTTAATTTATTCTTTTAATCACAAAAAATGCATTTTTTACAATACAAAAAGTGTACCTAGGTGTAGGTACAAACGCCAGCACACCAAGCTCTTATAATCTGTCAAATTTTTATTTTCAACTTTATTATTAGGTAAATTTGGTTCAACCTTGATTGGGAAAATTTGACAGTTTCAGGAAGCTTCATGTGGTGGTATCTGTAAGCGTACATCTATTTAACCAAATTTATCATAATAATAAAGTAATCTACATCAAATGCTTACGGATGTCGTGAATCAACAGATTCTTGAGATAGTTGTCGTCATTCGCAAAGCATTCTACAATGTCAAAGTGATCCATGCCGTCTTTGATCTCCAAATACATGTTCTGCATAAGGCAGGTGTTGTGTAAGATTTCGTAGAACTCCCTGGATTGTTTCTTGAACGTGGGACTGTCATGTTGCCCTGCCAGAATGTAAAGCCGTATCCTCCTTCCTTGCAGGTGTGTGAAGTCGTCGAACTGTGGCGACAGGGGCACTGCCCATTCATTGGGTAGGTTTACTGCGTCGTTAATGGAGGTGTGGACTATCTCCCGAAGGTCGTACACCCCTGAGACGAGGAAGGCTCCCTGAAGGCGGGACGCTCCTGGCGTGTTCTCGAAGAAGTCTGCGCTGGAAAGGAGCTTGGCCACGAGGTGTGCTCCCGCCGAGTGACCCGCGAAGTACACGCCCCTGGAAATTTTAAAGATGGGTTGAATATTATTTAATGACAAATTAATTACAACTTTGTTATGAATCCCGGTTTTGTATATTCGTGGGAAAAATACAGGATGTTGCAAAATTTTTAATTGGCTCTATCTCTGATCTCCGGCGACTTTGGTACTTGTTGCAATAGTATGAATTGGAGTACTAATGTGAGCTATTTACTATTTGAGATTTATTTCAATTCTGTTAGTTTTACACCCATTTTTACCATTACCCTCTGGTAGGCACATAAATAACTAGTCACAAGTAGATATTTAAAGGAGTCCATCTGAATATTTTCAAATCATGCCAGCGAATGATCAATTCACTATTGATCATTCACTAAATTATTAAATTGTTAACTGCTTATTTCGTTCTCCAAATATATTGTTGTCCGCGCTTATCTGTTTTCGGTTCATTACATCCCAATTACTTATCTAAGTGAAGGGTTATCTTACTTGGAGGACATTTTTTCTGCGTACTCGAACACGAATCGTGCGGCATTTTGTATCTGACTGACGATATCTGCGAGGGTGGCGGTCGGGCAGAGATCGTAGCCAACGACAATGGTCTTCACTCTGAACTTGTGAAGGGGTCCTGCAGGGTACCTCGATATCTCCCGCGATAACTCCTGCCAATAGCCGCCGTGAATATAGACGAGGATAGGTGCGTCTGGGGGAGAAATTCACATGGGTTTATTAAAGAAACTAACACAAGTGTCGAACATATAGTATGGCCTAGCGTTGTATAGACAATATTTATGGTCTCAGTTTATATCTGCTAAACATTCAAATATACAGTTTGTTACGCATGATGAGGTAACAACGCACTGCACGTCGACCCTAACCTAGCTCAGAAAAGGCAACACAGATGATGATTGAATGGAGATGAAAATAATAGATTGCCATTGATACAAATAATATTATATCCGCTATGGGAATGGGAACCACAACTCTCGCCACTTTTTTGACTCAAAGTGCACATACTCCCAAGCGATCGTATGAGCGAATATTCTGGTCATGACCAGTTTGTGTGCCAAGCAAGTGGTTATTGTTTTGTCCATTACAAATTCACGGTTCATTGTTGATAATATATAATGTGCTGAGTTCAGTAATTAATTCAATAATTACTCAATCAATGCTATCAGCAAGTGTTGAAGTAATTGCATCGAATCAAAGTGCATTTGCATATTATTCAATTAACACAAAACTGAAATTATCACTGTCATTGATGGGACATTCGCATTTCACACTAATAGGATTGTCAAGGACTGCATCCATCAATTAATTCTAATTTCATTCACTATTGCACTTAATTAATTGTCCGTAATTAAAATGTGCCGTTAATTAGGATGTCAGTAAAATTTAGGTGTAATTATGCGGACAACATGAGGCAAGCATTGATCCATTGTTTGGGACATTAGGTATGCTCTTTTTGTTTTGTTGCAATAAGTAGGTTGTTCGCTGATAAAAATGCATGGTTGGCGCAATAAGGTGAGAGAGGTTTGTTATCAGATTTCCCTTCGAACAATACACACTCACTCGATTGGCAGAGCCACCTTTACCCGACTGCGGCGAATCCCAAAAGGGGAGTTCTGTGTTTGACATGTATGTTAATACATATGTGTGAGTGAATGTAGTTACTCCTGAACGGTAAACGGATTTGGATAAATTGGACGTCGTCATTACATTTGTCTTGATGGCGTGAAGGTCACTGACTGCATTATGGCGGTTTTGGGGCGCCAGTGATTGGGCTGTGCTAGTGGTTGGGACTTGGGTATAAACAAGCACTTCGAACTTTTATAGATTTTATGTACCTACCTCTGTGTTTGAAACTCACCCTGTAGTTATAAAATTGTAACATAACATCCCAATCCTAAGTTAGAAAACTACATTAGTCAAGAAATTATACAAAATACCTTTCTTTCATCTCATTTACATTCACAGAGAGATATAGATATGTTTCTTCTCAATTTATTTGGGATGAATAAGATCCTACATTGGAATTCGTAGTAATCCACATTGGGAGACAAGATACTTACGTCTGACGGGTATTCTTATTGTTTATTTTTATGGTTTTGCTCAGAATGTGACCACATCTGTTGCACCCACAGATATAGATAGATACATCTAGATAATGCAAACGCACCTGCTTCGCGTGCCCGGCTTCAGAATTGTTTAAAACAATATTGTTACACCGAAATATTATAACTCAAGAACACAATTCTGGGCATTTCAAAAACAAAAAACGTATTTCGTTTTTGTATAGTAAGTAAATTGTTTGTGTAGTGACGACACGGTTGGCGCAGTGGCGGAACGATTCGACTGCTGCGCTTTTTGTCGCGAGTGCGATCCCCGCACGGAAGAAACATTTGTTTGTATGGCCTACAGATAGTTGTTTCGGGTCTGGGTAATTGTGTGTGTATGTGAGTTCACGACACAGGAGACATTCCTAGAGTGAGGAAAAGTTAAAAAAAAATTGATACATATTAGAGCTTATGATGTATTGGCGTTATTGTAGAGTCAAAAAATGCCACGCTTCTTTTTCACACGGATGCGGATCGCAATACTTGCGATATCTAGGTGTGTCTATATAATCTGTGGTTGCACCGCGAGGTTTTATTACGTGCCACAAACCCTTTACTGCTGTAAGCCTTATAGGGTAATACGACCACTGAGTTGTTCATATTTACGTTTTTAGGCGTACCTATATAACGTTTAACGATTGGAAACGTCTTGAACGATATTAATTTTGACACTAGGTACCTACTTACAAGTTACAAGGTATCATATCAGAGTTCTTTTTGGTAACTGAACCTTTTAGTATTTAGAATATCGTGGCTAGCTAATTCAACAGCAAGCAACAGTCGCTCGCTTGCCTAGGTTGGTCTGTGGATGGGTGACCATTACATACCGTGGTCCCTGCTGTTATTCGTAGATCTTTCATAGTCGTTATGGGCCTATAGTCCACCCAATAAATCACCCATAAGGAGTTGTAGAGTGCGTGAGTTAGGCCCTAAGTGATTTCTTAAGAAAATTGTTCAGGGTGCTTAGAGAGTTAACATACTAAAAGTCCTGACATCTAGGGGTTGAGGCGGAGTGGGGGGAGGGGGTTAAAGTTCCCATTTTTTAGTTTTTCGCTAATATCTTTTAAACGGTGCGTCATGGAGATAAGAAGTCTTCTACGCAATGAAAGCTTATAAAATTATGTACAACTTTTATCTTATACACTTTTTCACATTCTTACCTATTTTCGAACTACACATTCCGGAAAAGTGAAAATTGAAAAAAAAACTACTTGAATTGAACACTACCTTTTGTATACTACTTCCTTCACGTTATTTGGGGATAAAAAGTATCTTATATCTTAAAAAATAATATAAAAAATAATATTCTGCGATCTTTTACAAGCCCACCTCCACGCACAGTGAGGTTGAAGAGGCTGGGAAGATGTGCTTCCTCAAATGGTATGGCGCACCAGCAAGACTGACCTCCCTCAATAAGTACCGATACCAGTGATTACCAGTACCTACGCTGGTGAAAATTTGGAAAAAGTGTATAAAACAAGTGTAGATAAAAGTTTTGATATCCTAACGGCTGTACAGATTTGGATAAAATTTAGTAAATTGATATAGTAGGAGTTGATTTAAGATATAAGATACTTTTTATCCCCAGATAACGTGAAGGAAGTAGTATACAAAAGGTAGTGTTCAATTCAAGCAGATTTTTTCAATTTTCACTTTTCCGGAATGTGTAGTTCGAAAATAGGTAGAAATGTGAAAAAGTGTTTAAGATAAAAGTTGTACATAATTTTATAAGCTTTCATTGCGTAGAAGACTTCTTATCTCCATGACGCACCGTTTAAAAGATATTAGCGAAAAACTGAAAAATGGGAACTTTAACCCCCTCCCCCCACTCCGCCTCACCCCCTAGATGTCAGGACTTTTAGTATGTTAACTCTCTAAGCACCCTGAACAATTTTCTGAAGTAATTGCTTAGGGCCTTGCTCACGCACTCTACAATCTCTTTGTTGGATGGACTACTACTACACGCACGCACTTCCCCACAGTTTTGCCTGCGGGATTACACGGTGCACAAAGTACATCGCGCGTGTGGTTTGTAATGGTAATACAGTTTTACCAACCATACGCGCGATGTACTGTGAAGTGTGGGAAGTGCGTGCGTGTAGTAGGCCCATTACAGGTAGTCTGACAAGGACAAGCAGTCTTACCAAGGGGTATCATATTGCCCAGTACCTACTAATTGGGTTGTCGGCGTTGTCGCTCCATGTAAAATATTGATATAGCTGCACCCGGTTAGACTGGAAGCCGTACCCCAAAATAGTTAAGAAAAGTCTAGGCAGATGACCTTTTAGCATTTAGGAAGAACCTGTTATTTTTGTCGATAAAATACCTAGCTAGTCTTTGGACTGTTTTAGGTTTTAGATGACACGCGCAATGAATATGTTACTCTTAGGTATAGAATTTTATTGAGTGGGCATCTGACACATATTATGTACTTATTAAGAATTTATAATAGGAAAATATGCACTTATTTATGCGCTATGTGCATTTATTGCAAAAAGATATTGAAATTACCCAAATAACGTCAACATGCAAATTATGTAAATACATACTACTCGTAGTACCTATAACTTGAAACTTTCCATGCACTTTTGAAATGACCTATTGGGAAATGAATTTTCATCTGTCCGATCCAAAATTATCAATAATTAAGAGTGCTAATTAATATTTGCTCAATGAACATTAATTTCATACCATGAATGAATGTTTGTTAATTAAAACAAAATTAACTCCGAATGCAACGTGGCTTTCGTCATATATAATTAAATGGGAATACTGTAGGTATGACTGAGGTATGTCTGTAGGTCAGCATTCGGCAGATATGGTAATTAATGATTTAATGGAAGGTACATGTGAATTGAAATGGAACTGGGCTGGTCACATCTACCGCATGTCGAAAGAGCATTGGGCAAAAATTACCACTCAATGGATACCAAAAAGCGGGAAACAACAACGCGACGGGCATAGAGGATTGGCCTACAATCGCACAAGATCGCGAAAAATGGAAGGAGGGAAGGGAAGGGAAGGGAGGTTTTTCCCTGTAGTGGGACAATGTAGGCTAAGAATAATACAGGTGATAGAGTGTGACCTCCTTTTATTTTACTTTATAATTTTAATAAACAATTATTATTAAAATTATAAAGTAAAATACAAGGAAACCGTGGTCGAGCGACCTTGTCCAATGTAATCAAACTATTTAATAACTTAATACTTTGTTAACTATTTGATTACTTGTTACTTTATTTCAACAAAACCTCGGAAGTATACGAAGGTTCTTTTAGTTTAAAAGTAAGCCATTGACCGATTTAAAACATAGCTGAACACGTCATCATTCATTAATATTTTAATAATGGAAGTACACACGGCTACACATCAAGCTATATATTTCCAGTATAAGCTGGTCTGGCATTGTATAGGATTTCCGTACAGTGCGAGATCAGCGTAAACTAGAAATGTATAGCTTGATGTGTAGCCGTGTGTACCTACCTGTTATGTTATTTTTAAATGAATATAGTTGAGGTATAAATAAGTTTTATAATTGTTTGACAGACTAAGGTCAATAGGAAGTAATTTGGATACAAGCGCTACCAGTAAATATAACTCTAGTACTAAGTAAGTATTTCAGAAGCAAAAATGTGCGAATGCATGATTTTTTTTTTGTTTGTAGGAAACTGCTGAGCATGAGGTCCTGGGTTTGATTCCCAGGACGGGCAAAGTGTTATTCGGTTTTTTCATCAAATTTTTCTCAGTAGCAGCCACGTTACGGAGTCCGGATTTGTGCCCGGTTAAGGTTGATGTTCCAGGGTAGCCCGCGAAATTCAATTTTTCTTACGTTTTTAGCGATTTGCAGGCCAGTGCTAGGTTGTATGTTAGTAAAAAAATTGATTCGCGGCTGTAAGACGTATGCAGTTACAGAATTATAATCATCAAAATCAACATTACAACCCTCCAAGTTCATGTAACTGTCAAGAATGAACTTTTGATGAAATACTCACTACAGCCGCGAATCATATTTTCACTAACATACAACCTAGCACTGGCCTGCAAATCGCTAAAAACGTAAGAAAATTTGAATTTCGCGGGCTACCCTGGAACATCAACCTTAATGGAAAATAATGGCAATTAGGTTCGCCCCCTGTACTATTAGGTTCACCTTTGTGTAACCCTTCGGAGATTACAAGGCGTGGTGTTATGTTATAAACGAGGCATTAGTAACTCTTAGAAATTATGTTGGTTTTATCTTCCCTGACATTTCCCTGACATAACTCTACAATTCGTACTCACCTTGTGTCCTTGTATCTAAACGGAGGTATTGATTGAGGGCCCTAGCTATAGATAGCTACCTTGAAACGCTACTATATCTGGTGTCTTTATTTACCCACATGCTCTTATTTAATCTCAAATTGATATACCTAAGTAATGAAAAAACAAAACCCGTTATCAGCTCACTGATGTTTTGGTAATAAACATAAATATTGTTTTGCATTATATTGTTATGAGGGCATGTAATGAGCCCGTCGACGGGGCTGCTGGTTGTTCACGAGAGAAACGGCGGCAGGGCTATAAGAAGGAACATGGGTGGTTTTAGTAAGTAGAAGTTTGACACTCCCTTCCGCTCTGCCCAAGAGCCAAAAAAGGGAGTGATGAAACGCATGTGACTCAAAAAGTGATGGATATTAATGTTGATGGATGGAACGGGAGATAAAGGCCAAAGTAAATGCTGACGTGACGTCTAACAGGGCAGAATGGAAGAAGATGATGTTCCACACATACGAAGCGTTTTGCTTATATCCTTCATTATTCGTACAGCCAAGGAGTGGAACACCCTGCCTGCGTCGGTTTACCCGAGTTCTTATAACCCCAATCTATTTAAGTCGCGAGTAAATAGGCTTCTTCTGGGTAAGCTCGTTTCATCGTCGACCTCATCTCTGCCCTTAGGGCAAGATTGAGGTCAAGAGTAAGCCCATTTAACATTAAAAAAAAGAAATCGTGTTGTGAAACTAGAATGGGACAAGATGCATTATATTCTGCTCTATCCATTCTTAATGATGGTAATGGTGTTCCATGTTCTCTAATAGGGTATTTCACCAAAAAAATCTAATTAGTCCGTCAGATAGATTTCCAAAAAGTAATGGACACGTATTTTTTCGTTTTTCAAGTAAAGTAAAGATAAAGACGATACAGTGCTGCGAAAAGTCGTCTCAAGTCGTGTGACGTCACATGGTTACTACGTTTTTACCCACAAAGTGACGTCAAAACCCCCCACTCATGATCTTTGACACGTTTTATTTTCGTCAATTTTTATTAATTTTAGAAAACAAAAAACACGTATGCAATATTTTTCGATAATCTAACAGACGGACTAATTAGATTTTTTTGGTGAAATACCCTATTATAAACTATCAAAATCTAAACAAAACACGGTAAAACCGACCGAGGAAACCACAGAATAGTTTATCTGTTCTGTGGAGGAAACCGTCCTAAAACTAAAAATTCAAAGACATTTGACATCTACCAATCTGCACGGCACGCGTGGTGGATTATAGCCTATCCATCTCCTAGAGAGGAGGCCTGATTCCCTGAAGTGGAAACATTATAGGTTGATGATGATGAAACGGTAAACATAAAAAAACGACTATGACTAATAGTCAGTATTATATCCACCTTCAGGATTCCTAGAATCCCTTCGGGGCTGCGGGTAGTTCGAATGAGATACCGCGGCCTCGGCACAAAAGACTGGCCCGGTTTCCACCAAAGCGGAGAGGAGCGGAGACGAGAGGAGATGTGCGGAAATCGGCCAATCACATTAGTTAAAATTTACATCTGGTTTTTCGCCCTTCCTGTGATTGGTCGAATTTGCAACATCTCCTCTCCGCTCTGCTCGTCTCCGCTTTGGTGGATTACGGGCCTAAGAAGGAACATGGGTGGTTTTTAGTCAGTAGAAGTCCGACACTCCCTACGATTTTACTCGCCAAAAAAAAAACAATAATGCTAGAATATTTTTAAAGGTTGGTAGGTAGGTACTTACCATTTGGTAAATCTGTTCCGAGAATGTCGAGTTTCTGTCCAGGAGTTGATCCGTACTCGATCTCCAATTTGTGGGGGATGTTGTTTGTTGCTTCATCGCTTGCTGTAAGAAAATAACTTATCGTTAATAAGAACCACACTCAGAGGAACTTATCTTATTCCTACTCCTTCTTTTCTGATTAATTTCGTGACGAGAACCAAGACAGTTAAATTGTTTCTCTGGGACTTCGTCGAGCTTTTTTCTGATGGTTGCCACTGTTGATTCGAGATCTGGCTTTCAGGAGTTGCAATCGTTTGCGAATAATGTTTAGAAATTACCACACTAAAAACAAATGATACTTGACTAAGTTCTCTACGACATCAAACCTGACTTAAGCTCATTATCTGCATGAGGCAAAAATCTGAAACAACTGTTAAGATAAAATGCAATAAACTCCGCCTCGAGTTATGTATGTCCATGATAGCCATAGGTTTGGCTACTATGTAGACGAAATGGCATTCCTACCACCGTAATATTCATGGCATTCACTACACAGAAAAAAGTTATAAGCAATCAGGAAAAAACTACACGGAGTTCCACATTGCAAGCAATTGGCAACCTGCACTTCCTTACCTGCTGTGACTTGCTTGACGTGATTCTGAAGCACTTCTAACGCCGTGGAAAACCTCGGAGACCACCTGCTAGGGGAGTACTCCCGCTCAAGATTGATGGCATCCAGGATCATCGACATTGTGCTCGGCTGTTCTGTCTGAAAGAAGAATTATTATAACTATGGTTAGTTATACATGATTATTACCGTATTTACGCCAATGTGCGAATGACTTGACAGCAGCCCGGAGTTTTATGATCGCCATAATTATTATATTTATCACAGGTTCCAGGATCACTCTTAAATCCAGTCAATTTGACATGAAAAGTAAGACTAAATTCAATCTTAACAAGACTAAGTCCCCATTGGCCTTTTTTTGGAGGGTGGGAAATCATCAGACTTCTACTGACTAAAAACCACCCATGATCCTTCTTAGCCCTCGTGCTGAGGCCGCGGTATTTCTTTCGAACAATCGTCAGGCCCGACAGGGTCCAAATAGGGGATCGGACAAAAAAAACTAATTAGTCCGTCAGATAGATTTCCAAAAAATATTAACCACGTATTTTTTCTTTTTTCACGTAAACAAAAAATGAAGACGATAGTACAGTGCTTCGAAAACTCGTGTGACGTCTTATGATAGTACATTTTGTACCTTCAATTGACGTTTCCCACTCCATGATCTTTGACGCGCTTTATCTTCGTCAAGTTTTATTGATTTGATAAAACAAAAAACACGTATCCAATATTTTTCGATAATCTAACTGACGGACTAAACAGAATCATATTTTTTTGAGTCAGTCCGATCCCCTATTGGCCTTAGATCGAAACAACTGGAAGTCATAGGGATAGGTCTTTGCCCAGCTGTGGGATGGTGCTGACTAACAGTATCAGTACATCGTAGTCGTACGGTTTTCTACATCAGCAAATGATTATAGTGGGTTGCTTGATGACCATTCGGATATGACACCCTTTATTGAAATAGTAGTGGATTAGTGGTGGCCTATTGATAGCGGGCCCCCACTTTCAACGGACCCGACATCCTCATCTCTCTACCAGTCCTTCTCACTTGGAGTCGGCGCAACAGGCAGATCTTTACTTTTTTTAATTTATTTCATCACCACTTCACTGAAAACGGTGAAGGAAAACATCTTGAGGAAATCGGCATGAGCCACCAACCGCAATGAGACTGTGTGTACGTGCTACTAACAGAGGAGGCCTGTGTGCGTAACACTGGGAATACCTTGTACCTATTTCGTTCATAAATAATACTCAGTTCTATGTAGGAATAATTTTATTAGTATTTTCCCACGCATTTAACTCGACTTGATGGCATTTGAGTCAGGCTCTGCTCAAACTATGGATAGTATAGTTTCTATTTTGTTGTGACCTAACCATATCGAAACCGTTGATCGCTTTTCCAAGAAGATTTTTAATTTATTTCACGGGTTCAATACGAGCCCTTTTGTGGGAACCAATACGTAAATGCCAATATTTATTGTAAATGCAAGAAATGCTCCTAACTTAATAGTCGTTTTCGGAAACACATGGCAGGTCCTACATCAATGCATAAACTAAAGCGCGGTATTGGAGTTTCAACTTTGGGTGCGCTCTACCACAGCTCTACTAAAGAGCGTAGAAAATCCCTCCTTGTGGTTAAATGTGGCATATTCCTGCTACATTTATACTGATGGCTAAAGGCGAAAGTCAATGTTCATCTTTGTCTTTCATTTGAAGTGAATCGTGGAAACAAAAATTAAGTCAGAAAAAATTTTAGTGGAATTTTATTTACAACATTTAAAAACTACTATTTACAGAACTAAGATAATAATAAAATATATACAAGTATCAAAAGGGGGTAGTAATTACAGGGCGTCAAAAAATTCGTCCACACCGCTGTCAACAGGAAAAGTGCCCAGAAGGCTGGCAGCATTGCCACGTTGGATGGCAATGCTGATTCTTTGCCCAAAAAATATTCCAGCCCTCCGGTCACGTGAAGAGTCGACCAAACGCTTGGCAATTTCCTGATAAATTAAGTGGGCACTCGGACCCCATGGCCCCAGTGTTTCAACCCCAAACGGCTCAAACACATAACTACCAATTAAGTTATTGTATTTGCGCCGTTTGAGGTTTTCAGCACCGGCCGCAGCCGCCCCAGCACAGCTCACCGTGCTAGGAAGATGGGATGGCGCAAGGGTGTCGACACAAGTTGCATCCCACACCAAAGGCCTACCCAACTTCCAAGGCATTATGGTCATACCATCTGGTCTCTTCCCATCGACGCGTGCCAACCCATTGGGTTCCAAAATAGCTGGCACACCGGCGGTAGCCAGAGCACGTCGGATAAGATCATTAATGCTGGCGTGTCGCGCAATCCGAAAAATTATTTAATCAAATAAATAATTTATTTTCTTTCACAAGTAATCATGATCATATTTACTTACGAATTAGAGACAACCGTAAAGAGTAACAAAATATACAGATATGTAGTTGAATGTGAAATTGTACAATGTAAAGATGGTAAGGCTGCCCATATCCATGCCATATTGACTGGCCTGTTGGTCTAGTGGTTAGTGACCCTAACTGCTATGCCGGAGGTCGTGGGTTCGATTCCCACCCAGGACAAATGTTTGTGTGATGAGCACGATCATTTGTTCTGTGTCTGGGTGTAATTTATCTATAATATGTATGTATTTAGAAATATATAAGTATGTTTATCAGTTGTCTAGTACCCATAACACAAGCTCTGCTTAGCTTGGGACTAGATGGCGTTGTGTGATAGTTGTGGAATATTATTATTATTATTATTATATCTTCCCGTGGGTGTCGTAAGAGGCGACTAAGGGATGTACCAGAGAATGGGCAGCAGCGTTCTCTGTGCTTATTGTATCGACCGTACTGCGATCGCCAACCCGCCTGCCAAGCGTGGCGATTATGGCAAACCCCTCCTAAGCAAAAATTACACTTAGGGGAGGCCTATGTCCAGCAGTGGACGTCTTTCGGCTGAAATGAAGGCTGCCTTTAGACTGATTCGCCCTATGCCTCGTACTACTATAAAACTAGGTATACCTATCACTTAATGTACTACATCTAGTGTTAGATTAAATTCATAAGTAACGGATCCAACTATTTTGAATTCGTGTCGCGGAAACGAACAATAATGAACATTCACTCAATTGAACCATTCATTCAAACGAAGCGTCTGATAAAAGCTCAACCAACCTTTTCAAGTTCCATGATCTTCTTAACTTTTCTTTTCCTTCGAATCACTTTCAATGCTGTCCTGAACAACTCTCTCAGTTGAACCATGTAACATTTCATGTCGGGAACTATCTCCGCAGTAATCGTTATCGCGGCAATTTCAACTAAATAGAGCGAATGCGAATCCAAAACATCAACAAACTTCGCGATAAGCGTACTAACAAAGTGTTTATCAAATAATTACATCATAGCACAGATGTTTTATGTGAACACCTAACTGCTATCTAATCTTTGTGCTAAATATTGTTGCTTTATTGGTTTTTAGACTGAATTTGAGCTGTTCACAGTAGTTCTCGTCGGATTCTTATGCCCTGAGTAACTCTTCTTCTTTAACGTGTAACTTTAACTTTACTGTTGCTGCCTAACTGCCTATAGTGTCAGTTTTATGCCGTCGAAGGACCTCTGGACTTAGCTTCACGAGAGATCGATTACCGTCGAGCACGATGTTTTTATACGATGTTTTCTTTCACCAAACAAGTGGCAATTCAACAACACGACGTTTGAAATCAAGAGCGATGTTCTTGGCAGTCCCACCACGGTCACACCACTATCACTGCTTAACTAAGTGACTTTGATGATGGCAGGTGAAAGCCCTCACTTGATGATTTCCGACAGACGGTAGAAGAAGTGATAGGAGATCAGTGGGTGAGATGGTAAGACCTGATTCAGATTCGAACAGACCAGGGAAGAATGTCAACAAAAACGAAATATATAGTACTACTAGTAAACCAAGGCTAACGAAGGAAAGATTCAATTTTAAAAACGCCGCAAAAAATTATTGCGTCTTTCCGCTCAGATTAAAGTTATACCGTGTGATTTTATCGATTTATAGTCTTTTGTCCTTGCGAGTACAAAGTCAACGAGATTTTTTATACCAGTTGGAAGTACAGAAATAGAACATAGGTAGGTAAGGTAATCGATTTATATAAAAAAATATTGGATGAAAACATTACATTCCGTTATATTTTTTGCTGTTATTTTTTATTTATTGCGTTGTTTTTTGCGGTTTATCACGTTTAAAGTGGACAACTAATTGACACTAAACTCGACTAAAGTATACCTAATTACCTACTAAGCCTCAAACACTATTCACTTTTCAGTCACGACACTTTTTTTTAAACATGCTTTTGTTTTGTAAACGTATTGTTTTTTTATAAACGTATTGTTTTTTTATAAACTTATTGTTTTTTATAGTTTTTTTTTTGTTTTTTAAGTAGTTGTATTGTTCTTTTTTTATAAACTTACTTATTATTTTTTTACTTATATTTCATTATACACTGAACGAAATACTAGTGCGTCTAGCGCTCTACAATAAACAATACTAAGTTACAAAATAAATACATTTTGTGACACTTTCCTTCTCCCGCAATATCCGATGATTTCAACGTCACTTCGCGTGATAACAGTATCTTGCGTGATAAACAATCGTTTTTATCTATCCTAGTTTGTAACATTTTTATAGTTAAAAGTTTAAAACCTAATGACGCATTTATCAGCAATTGCCTGCCTATTATAGAAGTAGGTAATTAAGAATGATGTCTAAGTTAATAATATTATTATTATGCATGCAATTATTGTACAAGATAAGAGGTGCATACTGCATGTCTAACTAAATATTTACTCCGGTAACTGTTTCTGCTGTAAAGTTACAAAATTGCGTCACACGCATCATTACATAATAATTATCTGCGTGATTAGTGATCATTAGTGTGATTACTGATTACAAGCTATAAATGTACTAATATGAAGATTTTGTTTATACAGAGTAATTGATAATATGAAGGCAATCTGTTGTGAGCATGCAGGGGAGATCATGTTTGCAACCAAATGACCCCTGTGTTCTGTTGATTGTTGACTACAGGAACTGATGGACACTACCGTTTTTGGCCGACACAATTTAGATTGCCATCGACACGCTAAAACGAAGAATGTCTGTATTCATCTGGATTCATCCAGCAACAAAAATAGACAGCCAAGTTGGTTTAAGGCCGTTACCTTACCTATTAAAGCAGACGCGGATGAAGAGTCAGCAGTATGCGACAGCTCCAGCGGCATCCTGAGAGTATTCACCAGTCGTTTGATTGCCACTATTGCCAGTAGGTCCCTCAACCTTTGTTATATTATGGTACATACCTACATTTTTGCTGAGCAATCAAAATGCTGGCTTTGTAAAGCTTGACTGGTCTTCGTGCGTACATCACCGCATTGTATGATTAATTGATACTCGGACAGTCAAGATTTTCCGTATTGAACTATTGACGTTTATTGCTTTAATGATAATGACTAAAAATTAACTGCTTCTGTGAAATGGGAAATCCAAGGTTTGCGTAACACGATACCGCACTAATTTGTGTTAGTTTTGCAGCTGAATTAATTGCATCAATTGCATTTTTTTCCGTATACCTACTCACCAAGTACTTTACAATTAAGTTATTGCGTCAATTTTGTTTTGTGGTGTGATTATTTATTACTTGTTTCCTTTATTCATTTCTTCACGAATTAAAATTGCAGCCGTCGTCGGCGCGCGGCGATCAGGGCTCCAGAGAAAGGAACCTCCTAAGGGCGCCTTCAAATTAGCCGCAAAGAGCCGCGCGGTTGCAGCGTGGTTGCAGCGCTGCCGCCGCGCTGCTTTGTAAATTCATATAAATAAAAACGCTAGGCCGCAGTGCGGCTGCAGCGCTGCAACCACGCTGCAACCGCGCGGCTCTTTGCGGCTAATTTGAAGGCGCCCTAACAATACGAGACGTGTCCAGGAGTACCTACCTACCGCTTTTTGTATCCAGCTGCCTAAGGAGAGCATCTTCAGGTTTTGGTCGAGACTCTTGACAATTAAGCCAAGAGCATTAAGTATGTCTAGGTAATACTAGTATTGTGTTAAGTATTCACATGGGACTGAAACAAAACTGGAGAAACGTCGGTGACTCGATGTACTATTAGTTATACACCTCTGCTTAACCCTTCGGGGATTACATAGTGATATTGTTTTGTGTTGTACAAGTTACAACTGGAGGAAAAAAATGGTTTTTGGAAAGCGTCGGTTTATTGTGAACGTCATCGGGAACTACGTAACAAAAATGTGTCGTCAATAATTCTTGTACCGGGATGAATGGGGGCGAATGATATCGGCGTTTCACAAGGACCGATCCTGGGGACACTACTGTGGAACATCAGCCTATATCTGAGTGGTGCGGGTGCAGTCAGCGGAGTCGGTTTCCTGACGACCACCAGCATGTCAACAGTGAGCTATGTAGGTGCGTAGGACAACACAAGCCTCTTGTCTACCACTATTGGCAACACGTAAACAATTTCCTGATGGTAGCAGTGTATGATCCTTCGACCCTACCCAGCGTGAAATGCACACGAATTGACTTCTATTGAACAGAATCTTAGTTCACTATCATTAATCATGTTTTTCATTCAGGGCGCGAAACTACCTCTTTGGCACAATTTACCTTAAAAGGTTCCCAAGAAAAAAGTACTGTGAGCAGCTGAATCAATTACCTACAAAGAAATATTTTGGAACATTTATACATATTTTGAGCTCCCATTATCACTGTTTACGAATGACTTAGGTAATAAAAGTAGGAAAAAATCAATGTAGAAAACACGTTACTCTCCTTACTAAAACTGCTCTTGGCAAACAGGCAAAAGAGAAAATTTATCACAATTTTATCCTACAATGACGAAGATAAATATCTATCACTTGTTTGAAAATCTTTAGAAACACTTCACAGTCCACACAAAAATAATAAACACCAAAACAACGTTACTGCACAAACTACGTTAAACGAACTCAGCGATACATAAGGCACCTACTATCTTTAACAAACTCGTTTCATTTCATATACCTACCTAACTACTCGACCCACTAACGACTGATGGCATTAACATATTTTTATGTAGGTCTACCTCTACCTAGTACCTACCGACTTTAATATGTCAAAGAATTTTTTTTGTGGCCAATGGTTTTAATTTTTATTAAAAACCAAAGCTTTGGGTCTTCGATACTATTATTGATCGAAGCTTTGGGTGCATGTTTATTTTCTGCACTTCCTGGGTGTGCATATTTTGCGGGTAGGCGGTATTGCATTCAGTATCCAAGCTTGGATCTATTTGCGAAAATAATTCTTAATAAAATAAGTTATCATACTTAGTTAGTTACTATTATTTAAGTATACCACTAGCAAGTGTCGAAGGGTGGGCGTTTTGGAGAACTGTCTCTTGTAAAATTTGACGTTCGAAAAGTGTTGAATATTAGGCTAATTTGAATAAAAAACCTTTGATTTAGATTTTTGGTTCAAAATTAATAGCATAATATTATAGTCGATGAACCTATTACAGTGAAGCCTTGGTGTCTAAGAGCCAGTGCATGGTGCACACGGCCACAGAATGCACCCTCGTGAGAACATCAGTCTGTTCTATGACTTTGTGTCCTACCTCTTACCAACGCGCACATCGAGTAAACTTTGATTTAGCCATTAGGTGCTTCGTGATCCAACACCATAATCATCAATTCATCATCACCATCAAGAACGTCAGCTGGAAGGTTAACGAGTGCGGCTAGCAGTCTTAGGTACGTACATTGCACATATTTATTTATTTAAACTTCATGTACAAGAGTGGTACATAGGCGGACTTAATGCCACAAGGCATTCTCTACCAGTCAACCTTAGGGTTAAATAGGACAGTACTGTGGTAGAGTACAAAAAAATAAATAAGGATAATACTATTTTGCAAACATATTATATATATCGGTGCATACTAATACACATATATTATATAGATATAATTAAATAAACTAATAGATATTTAAATACATACAAACAGACTAAAATACGAAAACCTCATTACCAACGAATACTTACTAAGACAAGTGACTTGATTGCATTGATCTTGATTGAGAACAATTCAGTTCGATATCTTTACTGCCGTCTGTAGAAGACCCTTAGAGCAGTCTTCACAGGGTAGACATTGCTACGCTACGTTTTACCTGAGGCTGTGCACACATTGCGTATTTATTTATCTATGCATTGCGTTGCGCCCCCGGCGCGGTATAATTTCGTCTCATTGACAAGACACACGGACGGCGCGCGGCAATGTGTCGCGGCATTGCTATTGCTACCAAATTCAAATCACTTCAGAGTCAACTAACTTGAGTACCTACCTAACCCACAAAAAAAAAAATTTGAAAACTGTTTGGGAAATATTAGCAGATAGAGCTTAGAAAAAGTAACTGTATGGCATCGTTCACACCAAACGTATTGTCCGCCGCTGACTGTGAGCACGCGTTACGCAGTTTATCGCTTTTCAATACTCCTGTAAATTTAACTTTTTGTTCACACCGAACCGACTATAACGCTATTACGTAGATCCATAGAGACAGTGAGCATACTCACAGCACAGTCGGAGGCGGACAATACTTTTGGTGTGAACGATGCCTAACTGTTAGATCTTCTTCAGCCGTCAATAATTGCATGTAAGATTCTGGCGGTAACCAAGTAGTCGGCAGGGTTTACATTTCGAAATTTGAAAAGTTTGGACAAAAAGTCCGGATAAGTATATTATTATTAATTTCTTCAGTAGTCACTTAACTTTTTTAATTTCCTAAAAGCCTTTAAAAACATAATTATTATGTTTATAAGTCCAGACAAATGACAAGACTGAACAAAGTTCAAACGGATGGTTACCCTGGTCATGAGTATTTGTAGATGGGATATAAGTGATAGATAAGAGCTCCAGTGACCCAGGTGACTTCATTAAAAGTCAATAAATTATAAATATATAGGTACTGACGGCTTCATCTGGCCCTTGTTTAACTGCATAACGATAACTCCCTGATAAAGCGTCCAAGGTGAAGTAATTACGAGCGATAATACTCGTATGAAGGGTTACCAACTTTTTTTCTATCAAATAGTATTTTTGAAGTGAAAATATAGTAGATGGCAAAAAATAAAAAAATAAAATAGTACTACATGTGGTGTAGTAAAGTAAAAATATGTACTTACATTATTTTTTAAATGAATATTTTTTGCTACTCTGCGGGTTAATAATGCCCGCGTGAAAATGACGATTTTTCATACAAACTTTCATCCCCTATTTAACTCCCGGGTTTTTCCTTGTTTACATTATAAAGGGAACCTCTGTGCAAAAATTCAGCTTTCTAGGTCCAAAGGATTGGGCTGGGCGCTGATGAGTCAGTCAGTCACTCAGTCAAGACTTCTCTTTTTATTTAAATAGATTGCAATCTAAACTTAAGTTACAAACATTCAATTCAGATTTGATTAAATATAAAGTGGCTCTGATGCACTCGTCTCTCCATTACGTCTACAATGTCTACATTAAAGAGGTCTACATAACAGAAAATTATGCGTTCTGTGAACGCTGATTTCGCTTTACGCAAAATATACTTAGTAGTTTTGCCTACTATATATATTTTTTTAGAAATATAGTATTTGATCCCTTAAAATAGTAGGATACTATATTATATCTAAATAGTCCTCCTTACCGATTTCGGTAACGGCGACCCTTACAAGCTATTTCCCAGCATGTGCCCTTATGTGGCTGGCCAGACCGAATTTGGTTTTAAACACCCGGTCACAGTTAAAGCAGTAGAGTTGACCGGCAGAGTTGTAGGTGTAGGTGTAGGAGGGCTTAGGTCTCTCTTTACGTATTTGGCGCTTTTCGTTCAGTTTTTCGACTCGCTGTTTTTCAAAAGATTTTATATTATATAGTAGGGTTGGCAACCCTACTCGTATGCCGTTGCCAACATGTCATCCGCGATAAATGAGCAATGACCCCTATTTTTTCAGTCACAGAGACATTGGAATGATGCAAGCTAACAGCTGAACCGTAACTGATGGATGAGGCATAAATATGATGATTTTATTCGAAACTAATTATTGTCTAACAGTACTCTACGAGGGTATTGCCTTTGGAGGCCTTATGGGCTCGGATACAACAACCAATTGAGTGTAAATGTAGGGTACCTGTCTTTTTTTTTTCTAGTTTACTTTTATATAATTTTATTTAATTTTAATTTATTTATTTAATTTTAAAGAAAGCTTACAAACTAATAATAATTATAAATATCATGCATAAGTAGTTTCATTTGCTAATTACAAGCTTCCACATGTATAAAATAAATAAAAATAAAAACTTATTTTATAGTGTTAATTTAATCATTGTGTTTTGTACTGTGCCAGAGAAACAAATCTATATAAATAAAAAGAGAAGTCCTGACTGACTGACTGACTCATCAACGCCCAGCCCAAACCCTTCGACCTAGATAGCTGAAATTTTGCACAGAGATTCCCTTTATAATATACAAGAAATAAGGAAGGATTTTTCGAAATTCAACCCCTGGGAGTTAAATAGGGGATGAAAGTTTGTATGGAAAATCGTCATTTTCACGCGGGCGAAGCCGCTGGCAAAAGCTAGTACTTTATATTTTTCTTTCCAATGAAAGAAATATTTTAGTCTAAGTATTTAGTAGTAACGGTGAAGGAAAACATCGTGAGGAAACCGGCATGTCTTAGAACCAAAAAATCGAAGACATGTGACATCTACCAATCCGCACTGGGCCCGTGTGGTAAGTAGATTATAGCCTATTCCCTCTCAAAGAGAGGAGGCCTGTGTCCCAGCAGTGGGAACATTAATAGGCTGTTGGTGATGATGATGAAGTATTTAGGTTTGGTAATATCTCATTAAAATTAGCGTGATTATGAGTAGGTAGGTAATAGGCAGTTAGTAATAACTAGGTAGGTAATAGTTTTTTTTTTTTAATCTTTATTTTAAAGAAGGCTTTTATCCTTAAAGGCAAGTCAGCCTCATCGTAACATAAACTACTTTACACAAAACTAAACAAATAATAAAAATTAAAAAAACATATCAGCAAGGAGAATTGCTAATCTCCGGAGACGGCTGCGCTAAAACTGGAACATATGAACCGGTATCAAATTTATTTAAATTTAATTTAGACATCAATGTGTCTCGTTCCAGCGTTCCTTTTTATTCTTATTGCATTCGACAAGTAAATGGTAAACATCTTCAACCGTTCCACATGTTTCACAGTACCTACCTACCCATTCAGTGCAAATCACTGGAACTAAACTAAAATACAGAAAATTTTCAGATAAACTTTCGTATTACCTATGTTAGTTTCGTAATTATTATACCTACATAGATTCAAATACGAGCTTGCATTTCTGTTATGAGATTTAAACATAGGATAATTCCTGACTTAGTCACTCTATGAGTTTCTAGGTTTCTCCATTTTATTTACGAAATCATCAAGGCATTATGTTCTTTAAGTAATCCATTATTGAATCAAGATAACGTGTTGCATTCGCCTTGAACCGATTTATTTACATAACAGTTTAGCAAAACCAGTACTTAGGTTAGGTAGGTACCTACGGTCAGCATCAGAAGTAGCTTAACATTTCGGAATTTTAATTATTTCATGTACAGGACTCCAGCTATTATTTTTTACGTTTCAGAAGTTTATTCTTTAAAATATTCCAAGATTTTATTAAAAAACCTGCTTTGAAACTTTGAGTAGTGTTAATCTACTTCTGATGCTGACCGTACCTATAAGTAGAATATATAAGATTTGTAATGTGCGACGCATTAAACGTATCTATAAAATGACATAAGTCCTTAGTTCTCTACTATTCAATACCTAATTACATCTATCCTTTTTTTTTGAGGGTGTGATATCATCAAATGACTCCTCCCGCTCAAGGCAGAGCGGTAGGAAGTGTCAGACTTCTACTGACTAAAAACCACCCATGTCGCTTCTTAGCCTTTTGTGTCGAGGTCGCGGTATCTCTCTCGAACAACCCGCAGCCCCAAAGTATATCTATCCTTAAGGTGGCTCGCAAAAATGCAAAAAACAATGTCAGTCACGGTTACATGCACTTTTATTTTAAGATTTCGATCACATCACATGCAGATGCAGTACAGTTTATGGTCTATGCGTGTAAGGCCTCGTACAGACGAGTGGCACTTTGCTGTCGACAGAGCCAACTTCAGCTGTCGACAGGGGCAACTGCTACTGTCCACAAAAGCAACTGCTACTATTGATAAAAGCAACTACTGCATTCGACACGCTGATTGCTGCCAACCATGTCGATAGCATTGTTGTAGAGGGACGTGAAACGTTTTACCAACAGTCGATTGGTCCATGAACCATTGGTCAACATTATCTTTAAACCATTAACTTTTGATCCAAAGAACTTTTCACCCACGAACGTTTCGCCAACAGAACCCTACGTCAGTGAATGCTTAACCAACAGAATGTTTTGACCAATAACTATTCACCCAAAGAACAATTTGTCTAGTCGTCCGATTACCCAAAATTATAATACGACCGTCTCGCGGCAGTATGACTTTATGGGCGGCATGGGCACCGGGCCGTAGGCCGACGAAGGAGGCCGGCGGAGGCCCGGCACTTCGGGGACAGAAGATATTAGTGTTATATATATATGCGAGCGAAGCGAGCGCGCGTCATGGAGTACATGCGTTGCATGTACGAGTGAGTGACAGTTGGCCAATTGTTCTTTGGGTGAATAGTTATTGGTCAAAACATTCTGTTGGTTAAGCATTCACTGACGTAGGGTTCTGTTGGCGAAACGTTCTTGGGTGAAAAGTTCTTTGGATCAAAAGTTAATGGTTTAAAGATAATGTTGACCAATGGTTCATGGACCAATCGACTGTTGGTAATACTAATACGTTACAGACTCGTAGAGCGACGCGAAATTTACCACTACATAATAATATTAGGTAAGTATAAAGCAAAGTGCTCCGCTGCGTCTGTCTGTCTGTCTGTTAGCGATAAACCCAAAAACTTCTGCACCGATTTTCATGCTGGATAGTGGTTTTCGATGAAGGTTTTAGTATATAATTTGTCAAGTTTACCGAAACCAATGCGGGTGAATCCGCGGGCAATAGCTAGCAGTGAACAGTGCCACACGTGGACAGCAATCGCTCACCAAGTTGCCTCTGTCGTCAGCTGAAGTTGGCTCTATCAACAGCTTATGTTGGTTTTAGCTGTCGACAGAGCTTTGCTGTCCACGTGTCGATGGCAAACGCAGCTACCTCCTTAGAGTCAACATTACTGCAAGTTAGGACATGCCCAAGCAAGCCAATGGACAAGCGGGCTGTCCAGAATCATTAGTACCTATATAAAAAAATAAAAAAAAAAATACTTTAATTCAGACCTCGCTCCATAATTATGATGTTAGTAATACACACTGCTTATAAACTATGTTAGTAACAAATGACATAAAAGTTTTGAAAAATATTGCTCAATTATTCATTTAATAATAAATTATCTGCTGCATCCACCTGACGCACCGGGTAATATGCATGGACACGTACCCAATGCGCCTGGTGCAGCACGGCTTTTCACTAATACAAGATGTCATTGCCGCATAAAAACTCGAAAGTATGCAAAATCAACTATCATCAAATCATCATCTTGCTGACCTTTTCCCAACTTTGCGTGGGTCTGTTTTCAGTCTAACTGGATGGATATAGCTAAATATTTCACATAGGTAGATGCTGCTCTTGTATATTTTATAAATTGGGATAAGGGCAGGAGAGTGATAAATGATAGATGCTGCTCTGTGTTACCATGTCAACACGATATCCCCGAAAGTAAGAAGGTACCAACCTAGCTATGTCTCTCAAAAGAATGCTACAATCATATTACGGAACAAAATGCTCAAGAAACTCTAAACCACAATCCGTACCAATAGGGACAATCGACCGCAATAAATCAATCGATACCCAACTCGGATATCTATTAGTAAATCATCGATATTATGAAATTGTAAGCGTTAGTATCGAGTACTCGCAAGCTTGTGTTACTCGAGTATACTGTACCGTAATCGAATCCAGTTTATTGGATTCCGAGATATGTCAGAAGCAACAGCGTTAATTTAAATCTGAAGAGCACAAGTGTGCCAATCACTGTGTTTTCATACTTTTTATTTTTGTTTATGATATTATCCACGGTACTCATCTTCCGCTACAGCGCGATATTTCAAATAGAATAAAAAACGTTAAGCAGGGTTTGGGTTAGGACATTCAACTTCCCAAGGAATTTCTCAGTAGTATAATATAGGTAGTCAACTAGTCACGCTCACGGAGTCTGTTTTGTGCCCGGTTGATTTTGGGCCATAGGCTCGCTCCCTATTACATGAAACTTAAACTTAACTGGTGGAATATGGGTCTACCATTAGAAACACCTCTGCCTAACTTGATTACATGTCATGCCTGATATTAGGTTATGTAACCCTCACTTACTACTCGGGAGTTTAACATAAAGATCGGATCGGCGTCGGTTTTTCCGAGTTCATATAACCCTAATCTATATAAGTCGCGAGTAAACAGGCTTCTTCTGGGTAAGCTCGTTCCATCGTCGACATCATCTCTGCCCTTAGGGCAAGATTGAGGTCAAGAGCAAACCCATTTATAATAAAAAAAAATAAAAAGATAAAGAAAAAAAAACCAATAACACTTTGCCCGACCCAGGAATCGACAAAACCTCATGAGAGAACTAAAAACGCTATTTCGTCGGTTAAACTCCAAGTAACTGCAATGGACAAAATTTTCTGGTTGAACACCGAAGAATAAAAAAACGGAGCAAAATTCCTTCCAGCGGTAGCGGAACCGCAGGGCTCTTGACTAAGTTTAAAACAGATGCTCTCCCAAAAAATTACTTCCTACAAATTAAACAAACAAATATAACCACAACGAACCGACCATCGATCTCTTTGAGCCTTTAAAAACCGCCACGGATACTTAATAAGTAGGACGTTTTTACCCGGATGCGGTGGAATGGGGCTTACTATCGATCAAAACCAGGAACGAGGCTCAATGGCTTAGTAGCATCAAGCTCTGCTGTTGCGCTGTGGTCGTCAGTTCCATTCCCAGGTTGGTCGAAGTGATTTTAGAGTCTTTTATCAGGAAACTCTCAGTTATCCGGAGTCTGGATTTGTGCCTGATATTACGCTCGGCCTAATGTGGGGTGAGTTTATTAGGTCTATGGGACTTAAATCTATTGTATTGTCCATCCAACTAGGGTCGGCAACTCATGAAATAGTAGTAGTTAGTGGTATATACTGCAAGTACCAACACCTCTGCCTAGCTTTTCGGGTATCGCAGGCGTCGATCTATCTGGGTAAATTGCCCAACTTTAACTAGCATTATAAGCATCAGCCTCTAATGTACCCACTGCTGGGACTCCAGGCCTTCTCTCTGAGCGGGAATGGGCTATAATCCACCACGTGGGCCCAGTACGTGGTTGGTGGTTTATTAAATCCAACCAAATTAATGTGTTCCTGTGAATGAAAAGAATCAAAGTTATAGTTTGGAAAGTCGAGTTTCGGATTCTAAAGGCTTAACTGAAATAGTTAAATTGTTTTAATTTTTAGTCTA
Organism: Diarsia dahlii; assembly: GCA_949775195.1. Classification (NCBI taxonomy): domain Eukaryota; kingdom Metazoa; phylum Arthropoda; class Insecta; order Lepidoptera; family Noctuidae; genus Diarsia; species Diarsia dahlii. The sequence continues at coordinate 17,324,782 of OX459191.1, read as the reverse complement.
TTTTTCAAAATAATTAACTTCTCTGTAACACAACAATACGTTTCGTTTGTGCCGTTTGGTACACACGGCTACACATCAAGCTATACAAAACCAGTTAATCTTGGCCTCACTTTACTAGATCTTTTCGCACAATGAACGATCAGATTATACTGGTTTTGTATAGCTTGATGTGTAGCCGTGTGTACGTTAGCTAATAACTATATCTTACATTGGTTGCGTTTCGTTAAATGTTCTAAAAATACCAAAATTCCAATCGAACTCGTTTGTAGTGACTAAATTATTGTTAGCGTTTCGTGGCAAATTGAATATTAATATGGAATTTATTCGACTGCTCATTGAAAAATTTTTGCAAGCAAGGGTGGAGAGCAGTGGTGGCTCAGTGGTAGCGGCCCCGAGTCCCCGACTTACGAGCAGTGAGTCGTGGATTCGAACCCAGTCAAGCGGATTACTTTGTGTAGTTTATTTCATCACCACTGCTCTCAAAAAGGGTGAAGGAAAACATCGTAAGGAAACCGGCATGTCTTAGAATCAAAAATTTCGAAGACATCTGACATCTACCAATCCGCACTGGGCCCGCGTAGTGGATCTTAGCCCATCCTTCTCCTAGAGAGGAGGCCTGAGTCCCTGCAGTGGGAACATTAAGTATAGGTTGATATTATGATGAAGGGTGGTTTTTAACCAACTTCCAAAAAGGAGGAGGTTCTCTATTCGTGTGTGTGTTGGTGGTTTTCGTTGGGAAATGGCAAAAAATGGAACCGGAGACCAGGTCTTGGTCGTGTCTCCTTTAAACTAGGTACTACAGAAACTACAAAAGTGATGTGAAATTACCAAAATAAGGGGCATACCATAAATGAACGTTGATTTTTTTTCTACGTAACCGTACCTATCCCGGGGTGTACACACGGCTACACATCAAGCTATACAAAACCAGTTATTCTTGGCCTCACTCTACTAGATCTTTTCGCACAATGAACGATCAGATTATACTGGTTTTGTATAGCTTGATGTGTAGCCGTGTGTACATCGACAGGTTTCAAAAACTGATATCTATCGAGGTTTATTTTGATGAAATATTTGCTTCTAAAGTCGTGATAATTGTGTTGTTTTTGTTGTTGTTTTACATGCATTCGAACATTTAGCTACCTATCATCCAATTTTGAATAGGTACCAGCTTCACCATTAACGAAAACTAGTTAAGGTTATTGACTTCCCAATACCTACCTAGCTCTATCTAATCCTATACCTACCTACTTTGGCTCAATTATAATATCTCATCAAACTTATATTAATCTTCGCAGAACAACATAATTATTTTCACAAATCAATATAGCTAGAACTACATAATGAACTATTGTATTAGCTCATTACACAATGTTCTAGGTTAAGATCTAGATAATTAGCTAGGTATTGTTTTAGTTCTCGTTAGATTCCTTCAAGCTACCGTTGTCATTAACGTTACGATTGCAATTCTATAGGTACTTAGGGTGACTTAGGTAGGTACTATATAATGAGCAATATCATTATAGCGTCCTAATTATTACTGGCTCTACTCGTGGCTTCAGCCGCGTGGATTTCAAAACCTTGACAAATAATATACTAAAACTTTCATCAAGAACCAGTCTATCCATGGGTGAAAACGACATGAACATTGGTGCTGTAGTGATATATGTATAACCTATAGGTAATCTGGAATATCTGGGAAAAAATCATTTTCTCAATTTTTACCCGAACATAGCTCTCAGTCGCCCAGGCATCTACTGATTACGTAATAAAGATAGAGGTCCAATCAATTAATTCGCACAACAGATTTGCTAAATAAATACTTTTCCTCTTTGCAAATAACCTGAAGTTGACAAATCAAATGGTATTAGGTAGATCACACTTATCTACCGAGTAAAGGCTTTTGTCACGAATCCTACTAAGATGAATATTACAAACGCGAAAGTTTGTGAGGATGTTTGTTACTCTTTCACTCAATAACTATTCATGTAGTTCATTTGGATGAAATTTAGCGCTTATATACTTAATGCACAACCTGAATTAACACATAGGATACTTTATATCACAGTAATAATAATATGATCCCGTGGGACAATTTTTAAAAAGGCTAGGTAAATTTATAAAATAAAAGTTTTTGGAATTATTTCGGATTATTTTGTAATTATAGGTAATATTTAAAAATATAGGTAGGTACCTACTACGTTTGTTGAAATGAGGAATAATTTTAATAGTAAAAATACAAAATAATAATACAGCAGTCTATGGTAATCGTTCAATTCGTTTTTTTTTCAATTACTTACTTAGATTCCGAAATGTTCTGCGTACGGTTGCAGTTAGTCCCAAACTAAATTAAATACTGCACCGTTTCTCTATCAAAGTCAAACTTTTGTTCTGAACTTCAAGGCTAAAAGATCGACGTGCCTGTTAAAATACTTTAGTTCTTCCGGTATACCTAATCAAATCTATCGCAGGCTTTTCGTCATATCATTTCCCTATAGGCATAACAGAAAATGATTAAATTAATACCTAATAAGAGTAAAAAAACCTCTTTTTAAAAACGTTTAGTACCTATTAAGAAGAACACCTAGGTAGTGTAAATGCGGGGCCCCATTAGGGCCGCACGGCTCCGTGAGGCCGAACCGCGCGGCCGAGCCTCGTGAGTGTGGCTGTGAGCGAGGCCTGAGCCATGTGGCCCAATAGGGCGTTGCAAAAAAACAAAAAAGCATCGCGAGGCCGAGCCGCGCTGCAATGGGGAAGCGCCTATACGAAGGTACCTGACCTCTCTTCACTTCATCGTCTTCTTTAAAAGAATCAGGACCTGGGATATGACACTGGCTGGATGTGGGCTGGATGGACCATCTACTATACTTTTTGGTTACATTAGTACTATACATACCTAGGTACCTACTCAACATAACAGCGACATTTAAATTTCGCTGGCATTTATTTGTATCACAGTATCTGAGTGCATTTATATAGGACGTTGTTCTTTGAATCTATTTAGAAACTAGTTCAAATGAACAACATGGCTGGGCTAAATATAATTATGTAGTTTAGTTTGAAAACGTTTGTATGTTGGACTAGTGGTAGGTACCTGTGTGAACTCATCATTCGGTGTTTACTTATTAAGTAGTAGGTACTAATTAACTAATATCACTTATTGCTACTATTAAGTATTATCACGAAGTTAGATGAGTTCACTATACTACTGTTGTAGAACTTAGTTTGGGTCGTTATCTAAGTTTCGAAAAAAAATATTTACTACCTACTTACTGTCGGAATTCACGCCCTTTTTATGATAATATTGATACCTATTACCGTGCTTTTATTTTGATTTAAAATACCTATGTTGGTAGGTAGGTACTTAGGTACCTACTTATTAGTTATTACAATAAACCTATTAGTTTGCTAATGCATTTTTTGACGTGATAACGTCTTATAATTCGATGGCCGGCTGCACGCACGAAAAAAGATGACGTCATGCGTCGTTACCTCGCTCTGAGGCGTTCCATAGCAACGGCGTGTCAATTGTTTTGTTTTATTTTCTTATGACGTTGTCACGTTCAACTATCGTCAAATCATCAAATCCCGCTCTCGGCAGAGTGGTAGGGATTGTCAGACTTCTACTGACTAAAAACCACCCATGTTCCTTCTTAGCCCTTTGTGTCGAAGCCGCGGCATCTCTTTCGAAAAACTCGCAGCCCCGACGGGACTCGCAGCCACGACGACGCGCGGCCCGCAGCACCGACATGCCTGAGAATTGTTTTGAACTTGCTATTCGCTTCGTTGGACAGACGATATAGTTGACATTAAACCTGGATGAGGCTGGTATTTTGGCACAAGACCGTGGAGAATGACACAAGAAAAGAGAGCTACCTATACCCTATACATGTGGGTGAATTCAGGCTGCGGATGATGATGATTCTCTTCCTTGATCTTCAGCTAATCAATAAACGCTAAAATTATAAGTTGACAGATAAGTCAACGAATCGGTCTGCTAAAGTTAGGTATGTTCACAACAACAGCCATGCATTATTTTTTTAAACATTTTTTATTAATTTTTCTTCAACTTTTGTTTTCAGTCTAACTATCTGGAAATTATTAGGTAGGTACGTACAATGATATTATAAATAAAAAGAGGTAGATATCGCATTAGCACGCACAAATTGTTGAGGACAAACTACGACAATTGGTGCAGTTTAGTAACTAGCTATCTCTTTTTATCTTAAACGTTCCGTATTATCTATCCCTGTCGTAGAACGCAACGATATCTGAACGCCATTCAGTATGAACATGGCGTATCTTTCTTTTTAATATCATTGGGTACGTACTAACTTAAGCTATAGGTACAGGGTAAACGTTTGTGCAGCGGTGTCCCTTCCACATTGTGTAACTGAAGTCTGAAACCTTATAAAAGCATGGAGTATCCACCTAGGTACTACAGTACCTATGTCAATAATCAGGAAAGTGATAGCAAAACGTCAATACATGTCATTGCTAAGTTCCTGACTGTGGACTCCAGATTTATCCCTTTTTTTAGGGTTCCGTAGTCAACTAGGAACCCTTATAGTTTCGCCATGTCTGTCTGTCCGTCCGTCTGTCCGTCCTCGCTTAATCTCTGTGACCACTAGAAAGCTGAAATTTGGTACCAATATGTGTAGGTATCAATCACGCCAACAAAGTGGTAAAATAAAAATTGGAAAAAAATGTTTTAATAGGGTACCTACTTAGCCAATGTAAAGTGGGAAGTGATTTTTTTTTTAATTTCAACCCTAACGTGTGATATATTGTTGGAAAGGTATTTAAAAATGAATAGGGGTTTTTTAAATCATCATCATCATCATCATCATTTCAGCCGAAAGACGTCCACTGCTGGACATAGGCCTCCCCTAAGTGTAATTTTTGCTTAGAGGGGGTTTGCCATAATCGCCACGCTTGGCAGGCGGGTTGGCGATCGCAGTACGGTCGATACAAAAAGCACGTCAGAGAACGCTGCTGCCCATTCTCTGGTACATCCCTTAGTCGCCTCTTACGACACCCACGGGAAGATATGGGATGGTGCTATTCTTTGCGTCCGACACCATACGGAACAAAAAATCATTTTTTAAAAATCATTTTTTGATAATGTCAATAATTTCGGAAATAATCGCTCCAAAAGTAAAAAACAATGTGTGTCCCCCCTCTAACTTTTGAACCACAAGTTTAGAAAATATGAAAAAAATCTGAAAAGTAGAACTTCATAAGGACAATCATTTTGAAAAAAAAAAATACTACCTTTAAACTCATTTAAAGTGGACACATATTGTGACGGACGGGAAACTACGGAACCCTACACTGAGCGTGGCCCGAGACGCTCTTGCCGGTCTAAAAGAAGTCAATGAGCCATTGATATTTTTGTTGTTGTGACACTAACCATAACGTCGGTGTATCGTTTTTTACCCGTCATGCAAAAAATGGTCCTTAACTTTTTAAATCACTCTGTATATCACTTCTATTAATTCTTAATTCAGAAGTAGTTTTTCATTTGATAAGCTAACCCTAGATCATAGAGTATTATCCTTTGTTTAAATAGTCTTTGCCCTAGATATAATAGCAAGCACTAAATGATCACAAGCAGCTTTGCGAAGTTTTCTTAACAATGCAACGTTTATTTTTAGAATATCAACTTTTCAACCTCATTATGAATCAATGACATTGAAACACCACCAGCTTCAAACAGTGCAATGAACGTAAACAAGACACAAATACGCAGTTCAAAACTTGGTTTTTATAATAAAAAGAAATACCTACGTTTATATTTAAGACCGCTATTTTTCTACTAAGGATACCGAACTGATTAATCACCGAAGGTGCCTAGTTAACTGCATCACCAATGTTGTACCTAATTTATCGGCTATTAATACCGCAAGTACGTATATACATTTTATAGCGCCCGAAGCGACGCTGTTTAGCAACTGATGTGTGAACAAATCATATAAGTATCATACTGTCATACATACATAAGCACACCCACCGTGTTGTGTACACAACGTTTGAAATCGTTTAATGCCGTCTTACGTTTAAAGCATCAAACTCCGAAACAAGCACGCATGACACAATAGATAAAATCAGACACACACATTAGGTATTCAGTAAACCTTCGTTAAAAGTAAAACAAACAACCTACCTTTAATACAAAATGACACAACTTTTTTTGAACGCAGTTTGTTTGTAAACAAAAACAAAGACGAAGTGGAACGCGCGCGCACCCGGCTTCGAATTTCGAATCGAATTGAGCGGCGTCGATTCGCTCGGTCGCACCACGCCCGCGCAACGACTGGCCGCGACTACAAAACCCGTCTATTAATAAATCGAGTGGTTATACAGCCTGCTCGAACTTCTGCCGATAACAATGATATTGACGTTCACGTTAATGTGCAGTCTTAGGGCAGGGAAATAAAGCCCGTTATGCTAAATGAGAGGCAGCTGAACAAACAAAATTAGTAATGCCGCAATGACTGGTAAACAGTATAATGTATTATTAGTATTGAGATGCAAATAAAGAAGAGCACGGAATATTTTCTTATTTAACTTTTTGCCGGAGTACAGTGTAGTACGAAAGGGGTGCTTCACGCCTACCTGCGTCTGCGTCTGTAGGGCAAAGGTCTCTCGCATACTAGCACCCGCTGATAGCTCTACATAGAATCTGGAAAAAAAGCAATTAAGTAAGTACCTAGGTACCTACAAACTCCTTTGAAAAAGTGCTAAAAGTTTAGATTACCCGTTTACCGGCAACTACGACAATTACTGTCAATGTCAGAAGTTTCTTTCATTCAAAAGTCTGTTATTTGAGCAAGAACTCTATTTTGATAATAATAATTGAAACATTACGAGCAAAAATGCCACTGGCTATAGTTACAAGGTAGATATTTTAAAGATAGTACATTCGAACGTAGGACGCTCAGCAGTATCTAGCGTTTGCCAACCACTAAACCAACTTTCATTCGAATAGTTATCAAGAGTTCAAGCACTGTGGTTCAAGACTTCTGCCGTCAACAAAGCTTGGCTTCGGTGTGGTTAGTGCCTAACCTGGGTTCAGAGTTGGTAGATAGCTATTGATGTGGCTCTGGTTGGCTGGACAAAACTTCAAAACGGCTCGCATTTACAATAGGGCAATAGGGCACTTTATGTGACGGCTAAACACCCTTATTTCAGAATAGGTGACGCTACAGAATCTTAGATAATCGATCGAAAGCGTGTCCAGCCAGCTTGAAAAACCACTTTTCGCTGGTCTCTCAATCTCGGTAACGGAAGTGATTTTGACGACTTTTTGCATATCAACGAGCGTCACATAAATATGTGACAGGCATCAAGCTAAAAGTTTTGTGATACATACAGTGGTTTAGTAGAAAAATGCAAAAAACTGTGTCCAGCCATCTTGAATTTACGTAAAAAACTTTTGGCTGGCACTTCCGAATCCCACATAACGGGAGCGTTTTCGAATATGGTTCCTTTACTAATACTTGGTGACGCAATGTGTGACAGTAATAACGTTTGATTTATGGCGTCACATGTAAGGGTTTACGAGATATCAATGAAAACTTAATGTATACTTGTGTCCAGCCATCTTGAACTCAGGCTGGCTGGACACGTGTATCTCCGCTGCCTGATGATCTACGACCTTCAAAATGTTATCAAAATGTTGTGACGGGGACGATAATGATAACCTGAATTCGTGACGGAGAAACTTTGGGTAGTTTCAAAGATATTGATCATTTAAATTTTCCCTTAGAAACACTGTAGTAGGGTTACCAATATTGTAGGTTTTATGTAGGACAAAGTATATTTCAAGGTGTTTTCTTTAATGGACGAAAATCCGCATATTGGTGATAACGAAAACGGTTTACGCTGTCACAGCACTCACAGCCTCTGTGTACAAAACAAACTCAGTATCAGTGCATCAGTGTTGCCAACAAGACCGATATAGAATCTGCTAAAATTATGCCAATTGCTCTATAGAAATGCTAAAAAATCTGCTAGCTAACATTTTTCAGTGTCAAATGAAACGTAACATAGTTTTAACTTTTTTTATTATTTAACAAAATATACATACTGTTTTAATCGACTATGTTCTCAAATACTCTTTCCATTATCATCAGCATTAGCATCAGGAGCGCCAACAATATACTTAGTAAAAGGATTTTTTTTCTAAATGGAAATAATTGCTTACGCATTAATGTATTTTATTTTAAAATAATTTTATATGCTAAAAAATATGCTATATGCTAAACAACTAATAAGTTTGCTAAACAACATGAAAAAATGCTATTATTCTTATTCTTTATTGCACACATAAAATAACAAATATAAACACAAATTACAATAATAAAGCTTATGCTAAATTGGCATCACTGAGTGCAATGCACTTTGTTTTTTTTGTTAGTGTTTTTAATTATGATTTAGAATTAACACATACTTCCCCTTTTTCTGCAGGAAAACCTTTTATTCCCACGGAGAAATCAAATACAAAGCTGGCGTGGCTTGGCTGCTACCGGCCGATTAGTCGATTAAAAAGAAATCCTATAATTATGTAAAAAATATGGCCACCTCACAATATTAATGGATGTTTGTATGGGAAAATTTAAATGATCAATATCTTTGAAACTACACAAAGTTTCTCCGTCACAAATTCAGGTTATCATTATCGTCCCCGTCACAACATTTTGATAACATTTTGAAGGTCGTAGATCATCAGGCAGCGGAGATACACGTGTCCAGCCAGCCTGAGTTCAAGATGGCTGGACACAAGTATACATTAAGTTTTCATTGATATCTCGTAAACCCTTACATGTGACGCCATAAATCAAACGTTATTACTGTCACACATTGCGTCACCAAGTATTAGTAAAGGAACCATATTCGAAAACGCTCCCGTTATGTGGGATTCGGAAGTGCCAGTCAAAAGTTTTTTACGTAAATTCAAGATGGCTGGACACAGTTTTTTGCATTTTTCTACTAAACCACTGTACGTATCACAAAACTTTTAGCTTGATGCCTGTCACATATTTATGTGACGCCCGTTGATATGCAAAAAGTCGTCAAAATCACTTCCGTTACCGAGATTGAGAGACCAGCGAAAAGTGGTTTTTCAAGCTGGCTGGACACGCTTTCGATCGATTATCTAAGATTCTGTAGCGTCACCTATTCTGAAATAAGGGTGTTTAGCCGTCACATAAAGTGCCCTATTGCCCTATAGTAAATGCGAGCCGTTTTGAAGTTTTGTCCAGCCAACCAGAGCCACATAGCTATTGGCCTCTCTTAGCTTTACTCGCCGTCAAGAAATATCTCTCAGACATGCTTGTTTGCTTTCCTCAAGCTTTCGTTTACCGAAGCAAGTGATAATTATACAATACTTACTTACAAAAAAAAAAACAAAATTCAATACAAAAATCAGAGGTGCTTGTCTGGGGGTCAAATTCGATACCAACTTCGAACTTGTCCGACGGTCACACTACAAGGGAGCCGAACACACACAATCGGGGTTGGTCCGAGGATGGGTGACCACCGAATTTCCTTTACCTGTCCACCGTTTCCGATGTGGCATACCAAGTTTACTCCGTGCTTAATAAGTAGTCAGTGCCCCTATAGTCCCACAGCTATAGTCTTACCAAGGGGTATCGGGGGATTCTTTGGGGGGAGGGGGGCGATAGGCAGTCCATCATCATGTCATCATCTGCCTAGCCTTTTCCCAACTATAGTGTTGCTGTGTTGGGAAAAGGGTAGGCAGATAATGATCAGGCTCTTGTTTGGCGTACCTATATCGCATCTACATTTCGAAAGGATCAGTCAGAGGTGAATTGCTTTCCAGTACCGTAATTACATTCTGGTCTCTTTTTTCTGGTGTGAAATTACAGTAAAACTCAATCAAGGCACCGCTATCTCCTGCTGTTCAACATAGCTGGCGTCTTGCTTTGCATGGTCACCGAAGTTCTGCTTGTGTTAACAGCTCTCGGTAAGTGTTATGAACTCCCTTGTCAAGTTTCATTGAACGAGATTCAAACTTCGGAACTGTACCGAACGTTGCAAAATCCAACAAGGCACTGAAAGTCCCGTCAATATTAAAATATTTCTAACTAGCGACCCGCTCCGGTGCAATGTTATAAACTTTCCTCTTGACTCCATCTATTCCTGAAATCTGCAATAGAATCCGTTGCGTAGTTTAGGTCTAAGCTTACAAACTGCGAGTGCAACTTTGTTATATATTTTGTATGGGTGTTGTATGTATTGTCTCTGTAGAAAATGCCCAAGGCATAAAGTCCGCCTCTGTACGGTTTTATTACTAGAGCATAAAGTTTAAATAATTAAATATTCTTTTTTTTTTACAGATGTCATATTTGTAGAACCAGAAGTTGCTCCAGTGTTGCAGGACCACATTAACAGTTATGCATGTTTAGGAATGAGAAAGAGTGGTGGTGATGGCCTATGTTGTGAAGATCTAGGTTTTGAAGACGCGTACCTGTTTTTCCTTAGATCCAACTAAATTTGGTCCGCTAAAACTGTCGCAGTATGAGCAGCGTTAAATGGTGCGAGCGCATGCGACGGCTTTTCTGTCTTCGTGCAATCGCGCAAGTTTCACTTATACTAAAATGTTGATTAATGTAGACTTCCTTTATAGGTACCTACATAAAATTAAACCAAAATATTTATTGTAACTTTATTAACTTCAAATAAAAAGATAATACAATGTATGCAATTATAACGCCGGCTGTGCTATTACAATCTATAGATTAAAACTTCAACATTCTTAGTCATTCAATCGTAACTCTTATTCTAATAAGGCTACCCTTAAATTCTACCACTTGCACTCTTAAGTAAGGGCCAATTAATGCAGTTTATTTTTATTATTGCTTGCATAATTTATTATTATCCGCACGATATAAAAAATGTCGATATAATTATTAGGAATTCTGAATCTAAGTAGAATTCCTTTATTATGCATTGATATAAATTCGCTAGCATCGTTACAAACATCAAGTATTTTATTACAATTCCACACTCAATACAATGCTTATAAACGCACGCACCTAAACTTGTGCTCTAATAAAAATATAAGAATCTACAACCAATCAAAACAATTGATTCGATACACCCAAACGAACTAAATACAACCGAAATATCACACGATATAATAGAAACATAGCATCAATAATATAATGTTTGAAAAGCAAACTTGTAATGAATAAACATTTTACAATAAGTGTATACCTTATGATATGGTAATGATATGATAAAAAATCTACACTGGGTCCAGCCAGCCACCAGAACTTTTATTATATAAACCATTATTATTTATAATATAACTAACATGCAATTCAATAATAAACCTTACCTATATCACTACCAGTATTTCGTTAAGGCATAAATTAATATTTTATATTGTCCAATCTATTAGGAAGCATGTTATCTTAATTAGTAATTGATGGCATTTTATTGACATTAGGTATTTTGTAAGCTTCGTTTCTTAGTCCTGGCGTTCATGAATATAACAGTAACTAGACATACCTGTATACACTCATGTTCACCAGTAATTATTGTAATACTAACTAATTTAGAGAGACAAGGTCAAAATTATATATTACGTAAACAAGTTACTTTTTATTAAAATACATACCTACTAATGCTTTGAGTAGGCAAGTACAGTAATATTTTAAAAGCCATAGCTTAAATTCGAAAAGAATAATAATAATAATACGTACTTCAAGATAATTTCATAAAATATTTTGGTTACACAGAATGCATTTCAAGTGCCGGTTTCAATTGAAGAGGCTGGTCATTTACACGAAAGTTCCCGCCCAGTTTGTGGCAATTATGTGCAAGCAAATCCTGCTACTGATACTCGTCAGCGATAATTATCAAGCAAAAATCACTAAAGTTGCCTACGATTATGCGATATGGCTCTTCAGGCAGTTATCGCTAACTTTTCATGCAACAAACGTCCATTATTACAATTAGTTTACATGACTTTTTTCGATATCGCGTCTTTAAAGCTAGAAACTCTCTTTGTAAACGAGCCTTCATTCAATGTATCCAAACATCAGCTGCATCAACAAAACGTTAGAGAAACTCGTAAAACTGAATACATCCAAATACAACGTCGTTGATTTAATCAAATTTTAATCCTAATTGTTACTACTTTATAATCAAGTGCACTTAATGAATTCTCACTACATTAATAGTTCCATTTGTTTGAGTTATTATTAGCGTACTTAAACCTACAGAAATACTAAATGTCCCATGTAAATGGTCCACAGTAACTGAAAGTCACTAAGAGAATTTCATCTCTTTATTGTTTTATATGAGCATAAGCACTCGTCATATAAGTTTTGTTCCCTACGATGCCTGCTAGTTTAGTACCTACCACCCCAGTTGAACATCTAGGATTCAACTCCATCTACATGGGTCACTAAGTACCTCGCAAATGACGTATACGCTTGTAGGCAATGTTTGTCGATCATTCAACATACAACTGAGCATGATAATTTCACTTTTGAATTCATGTACTTATTGGTTATGCAAAGCATTCAAATCTCAAAATTCTTCTCCCCAATATAATGTCCTAAGAGCAAATGACTAGACCTTAATGAAATTGCGTTTTTAGTATATAAATCATATTATGAGCAGTATGTGTTTTTGTAGTGGGACATCAGGGCAAACATTAATCCTTTTTAGTAACACTAGATTGTCCAGACCTGGTACAATTCTTGGCTAAATCTGGTTTATGAATATTTTCTTTATTTCTTGTAACTTAGGTTTACACCCTGAAGTCTCATATAATAAAAATCAGCCTGAAATCTTATTGTAAATGTGGTAAGGTTGTTCGTCGTTACGTATAATTTACTTGAGGAACTCGACGGCTGGTTGAAGGGCCGTTCAAATCGTGGATCGTATTATATCTCATGGACGGAGATTACGTTCACTTACTAACATTGTTCCATATTGTTTACACACTACATGTAACAGGGTATCGGGCAATATCACACGCAATTTGCTTAATATTATGTATGTACTTATTAATTTGTGTAGGGGTGGTGTGTGGAACACCACAAAGTCTAATTTCTGTATCACAATAGGCTTAGCGCCTAAAAGCCTCGGATCCTCAATCTCTTCGCTACTCATAAAACTATTCATTAGGTTTATTTAGTGCCTAATATAAATTATGTAACCAACATTTGACATACTTTTAATTTAGATTCATGAAATAGAGATTCAATATAAATATTACGTAGTTTGTCATTCACTTGATATCATTTAACTTTTAGGGGTCATGTCATGACTTACAGTGAGTATTATTTCAGTTACATTTGGTAATGGACGATTCTACTCTCAATATTATTTATTCTCCAACTGAAAAGCGTAAACCTTTGCACAAAGAGAATATCGATGTATAAATATTTAAAGCAGCCCCACTCTACCACAGTGTACCTAACCACTACTTTCAGTGAGTCAACTCAAAGCCTACCCTATTGACATGCCATCACATTGAACGACATGAAGTAATCAAATGTACACACCACTTCACATTGGTAACACTCATTCAAATCAACGATAATAATAATTAGCAATTTCAATTACATATACTGCTTGTTACATAAACATAACATCACTCATGTAATACCCAAAGGGTTAGGCAGAGGTGTACCTGATAGTACACCCACATTGCGCCAGTTATGTTTAAACATAATAGTTAGCATTTGAGAGCACCCAAACTATGTAATTGACGGGCATCTTAATTCATTATTTTCGTATGAGTGTTTTGCTTTAATTGATTATAACCTCATCTCGGCAGTAGGCCACCAACAAACCGTGCGGTAATATTCTTGCGGATGCGCCCATAAACCGTAGATTGCTTTGCGAAAACGCCTGCGATGACCTACCGAAAGTAGTACTATGTAGGTAGACTGTGCTAAAACTAAGAGGGCTCTCGACTACCGACTACATAGAAGAACACTGTATGAGCCCTTACACCTTAATACTTGGTAAAAAATAATGCATCTCTAAACTATACGTGTCTATAATGGAAGCATCAACAATCGGTCAATTCCGTGAGTGCGAAGTTGCCTAAGCTTAATAATTAAATGCGTATGAGGAGTAAAATTGCTTGAACATAACTTTATTCATCGCTGAGTAGAAGTAGAACATTGAACAGACTGGTTCAAACAATTTTGACCCCTACACCATTATGGTCCATCTTTTACATTTTGATATAATGACACACCCGCAGTGCTATACACAACCAGAGTTCACTAATTTATTAAAACTACCAAGTACCTTTTCCCCATTGGAATATAATGTAAAGCGCAAACTTTAGTCGTGTAAAATGTATGGAAGATTAGGATCGATAGAAACATGGTCAGTCTTAAATATAAATTAACAGTAAGAAAAACAACTAGCATCGGTCTTACTTTAGTAAATAAATTAATAATATCCTATATTGCATGCTATTCACGAGATTCGATGTTTAATTTATAATGAGATTACAATAAAATAAAATAATATATTTATACTCTCTTGGTGGTGCTAACGATACGACATTCTTACAATTCATTTTATAATGCGGTCTAAAGGACACCGAAATACAGTTATTTTCGAGCGCTCTTTTATAGCATAAATGAAAGTAGCGTTTACAAAATGTACGGTTTTAAATTGTCTATTGGTGTCAGTCATATTGACCATCAGCAACAGTGTTCGCCATAGTCAATGAAGAACATAAGCGCCCCATTCCAGTACACATGGTTAGGATAAACGTCGTACCGTCTGCTACACCCTATGCATTGCGGATGTAAAAACACCCTTAAGGTCAGCGTTTACAGTTGCTCATCGTCCGAAATCAAACGGAGTCTTTTTCATTGTTAAACATTGGAAGTAAATTATATGGGAACAAATCATACTTACAAGACATAAATCTATTTACTCCTCATGTGTATATAATGTAAAAAGTCGAAGTGAAATGTTCCATTATTATGGTGAATGTAGCAGTTAGAAGTTTGGTATATTCACTGTGAGATTGTATAATCCTCCATGGGGTTAAAATCTTTGCTTTTCAAGTGGGTCTGGTTGTGTGCCATCTTGTAACCCCACAGCAGCATAGCTTCCTTGCACGCCATCTGAAACATTATATTAATGATTGATTAATAAACATTTCATCTCATTGTGAAGTTGTTTACTTCGACGCGCGTGAATAGTGGTTTTGGTGTTAAGAATTACTTTAAGAATAACATCTGGTACTACTTTGTATATGTATACTTTGCGAAGATATTTTTGTTTTGTGATGAAACCGACGGAATAGAAACCAGATAGAATTTTCCTAATATCTCCATCCAAGACCTTGGATACGATCGTTACCAATAAATTGCCTAGCAATTCCCACTAGAAAATCCTACGTCTGTGACCATAGAAGCATGTCTTATCCTTTTTTTTTTTGGTGGGTGGAAAATCATCAAATGACCCCCCCCCCCCGCTCTTGGGCAGAGCGAAGGGGAGTGTCAGACTTCTACTGACTAAAAACCGAACCCATGTTCCTTCTTTGCCCTTGTGCCGAGGCCACGTCATCTAGTACTAAAATCCGCGGCCCCGACCGATCCGAAGATTATCAATGGAATGGTCCGGCAAATTTGGGGTTGCTTTCAACGTCGGGAAAAGCCAGGCCATCCTCTTAGGTAGTTCGTATTACCTGAGAGATACCAGCCAACTAATGCCGCTTATGATCGACAATAATGTGATTCCTCTCTCACCACGCGTAATAGACTTGGGCCTGCACATTGACGACACGTTGGAATAAGCAGGTAGCTCAGGTTAGCCAAAAAGCCACATACTCACTGTGTTCTCTCTATAGAGTCAAACATTTTCTAACATCCAACATGCATAAAAATAACTTTGGTCCAGTCCGTTGTGCTCCCCATCATCGACTATGCTGATGTTTGTTACTCTGATCTTTCCCAAGAACTTTTAAATAAATTAGATCGTCTCTTTAATTCGGTTTGTTTTTGCCTTTCGTAAATACGACCACATCTCTGCATACCGTTCTCAGCTTAAATGGCTGCCTATCCGACTCAGAAGATCCCTTAGATCTCTTTGCACGCTCTTCACTATTTTAAAGGATCCATGTGCTCCCGATTATCTAAAAGAACATTTCAATGTGTTGGGCAGTTCACACAGTCGAGTCCAAGAACCTATTGCTTGAAATTCTCTCACACCGTATTGGCTTTATATCCTCTTCTTACGCTGTCTCATCTATAAAGCTCTGGAATGCGCTACCCTTTGGAGTTAAAAAAGCCGAAATTAATTATTAAAATTGATCATAATCGAATCTCTAGTTACAGTGATTATTATAAGGTTTCTCGTGTTTTAGACTGTTTTGTATGTATTATAATATATATTAGTTTATTATATTCTATCTGTATATATGTATTAGTATGTAAGTACCCATTCATGTATATCAGTTTATATATAACAAAATGGTTTCCTCCTTACTATTTTTTTTTTGTACTCTACCACAGTGCTGTCATATTTGACCCTAAGGTTGACTGGTACACTGGTAGAGAATGCCTTGTGGCATTAAGTCCGCCTATGTACCACTCTTGTGCATGAAGTTTAAATAAATAAATGAGCATGACACATTATTTTCTCAAAATTTTATATTTTGAGAATATTTAATTATGAAACTGACAGTATAATTTCGATTTAGCCGGTCGTGAGAAAACTGGTTACCAGCCATGCTTATATCAGACTAAAAGGGAACGTAGACTAGATTAACAAATTGAACTGAGTAATAATAGGTTGATTGAACTCTCAAACCAGTTTTAGTAAAAGCTTTAAAAGCAGATATGCAACTGTAATGTTTGCAACATTTGACCCACTCAGTTTTCATTTTGCTTCACCGATATTGCGTTACATATTATTATGTATCAGCTTTAGAAAAGAGATAGATAGAGAGAGCGAGAGATTTAAGGCTAAGAAGAGACATACAGACACACATGACGAATCTACATGGGATCCTTTTTTGCCATTCGGCTACGGCACCCTAAAAATACTAGTTTTTAAGTTAATAACTTTATTTTAAATACCTAATCACTCAAAGCCTCCATCAATCAGCACAAGATTTTGAACCCCCCCAAAGTCGTTTTCCAGCAATAACTTTTGCTTACTTAGTTTTATTTACATAAGTGATTACCTCGCTATAGTGAGTTCGAGGTGTGGGTACCAGGTTAACCTTTGATCTACTACGATACCTAGGTACTTGACGGAATTTACCTTATGAATTACAGGGCAACTACAGGTGGATAGGGTTGGGGTACGACAAGAATGTATTCTAATGTTAAAGTCAGGCACAGGCTGAGAGTTTGCATATTTAGTAAAGCAGACGTAGTTGGTTTTTTGGGTATTTAGCGTAAGTAGATTCTCACGTAGCCAATCACCAACCCTAGCCAGTCCACTCTCAGCCTCCAGCCTAACTTTGTCCCAGGTCTTAGCAGAGAAGATAATAGCGGTGTCATCCGCGTAGGACAGTATCCTCGCGTCGTTGATAATAAGGTTACAGAGCTCATTAATATAGATCAAAAAGAGCGGCGGCCCGAGGACACTGCCCTGCGGGACGCCATACGTCACGTTCTCTTCGTCACTAACATAGTTTCCAATTTTTACCCCCTGTTTTCTGTTTTGAAGGTAACTGCTGAGAAGAGAGAGAGCAGAACCTCGAAATCCTATGCTCTCCAGCCTGTGTATAAGTTTAGAGATAAAGACGGTATCAAAGGCCATCTTGAGGTCAAGAAAGGCCACTAGGCATTTTTTTTTTTTTTTTAAAAACGTTGCCCCACACTAGGAATTTCTCCTGTATCGTGGGTACGTTCACAAACATTTAAACTCACATACACAAATACCCAGACCCGGAACAACTATCTGTAGGTCTTACAAATATTTGTTCCGTGCGGGGATCGAACCCGCGACACGCAGCGCGGCAGTCCATTGCTTGAGCCACTGCGCTAACCGTGCCGTCAATTTGTTCCCCTTATCTACTTCCTTGGTTATCATAGTAGCAAGTGTCTCCGTAGCATCCTGGGCCGATATTCCCCTTCTAAAACCAAATTGAGAGGAAGATAAGACGTTATACTTGGTCAGGTAGTTGACTATTCTAGAGTTCAAGAGCTTCTCAATGATTTTAGAAATGGAGGTCAACACAGAAATTGGCCGATAGATGTTAACGTCGTCTTTATCTCCACTCTTATACACAGGGGTAACAACAGAGCGCTTAAGGAGGTAGGGGAAGATACCTGTGTTAAAGCATAGGTTGGCCAGGTCACAGATCAGAGGGGCTAAGATCTCCTTTGCCTGCTTTAGGAAAAGGGTAGGAATTCCGTCCCACCCTGGTGCACTCCCAGAGTCTAGGGACATCAGTATATCTTCAACTTCCTCCTGAGAGGTGTCTAGGAGAACAAAGGAGGACAGATTAGGGCTGTCTGTGTTACAAGATATAGGGGGTAAGTTACTATTTAGGATTTTTTAGCTTTTTTAGTTAGCTTGTCCAATGTTAATAAAATAATTATTAACATAGTTGACTGAGTCTTGGGGACACGATTTTAACTCAAGTAGGACGCTATTTGAGCTCCTGGGTGGCTTATAATTTGTGATGTCATTAATGGTTGACCACAGAGCCCGAGGGTTTTTAGCAGATGCTTTGATTTTGACTTTATTAAATTTATTTTTTAGTTTTTTAATAAGGTTCCCACAGAAAGTCCGATATCGTCTATATGTAATCAATAGAATTTGATTATGTGGGTTTGATTTGAGTTTTAGGTAGATTGAATTTCTTAGTCTAATACACCTAAGGGCACCTGCTGTTATCCAGGGTTTAATCGTTCTTCTGCTATTAGAGTTCGACAGTAAAGCTGTCTTGACAAATTCTATAAGCGCAAAGGCGTAAGTGTCAGGGTCTTGGAAGATGTTAAAAAAGGAGGTATCAGTGTTTTTTAGACTACTACGGGCATTTTCGTAGTTGACTATTGTTTTGTGCTTTTTAGGTATATTATAGCTATATTTATTCTCCAGAGATAACCAAATCATGCAGTGGTCTGTTACGGTTGTATTTAAAACCGCTGTAAAAGCTATATTTTTTTTGTTTTTCAAGGCTCAAGAAGACGTGATCAAGGCATCCTTCTCCCCTCGTGGGTAGGTTATGAGATGGTAAAAGTCCATGCATAGATAACATATTTAAGTAGGTTAGTCTATTGTTTCTTTCATAACTTGTTTCAGTAGGGGAAATAATTAAGTCAATATTAATGTCCCCCAGGATTAGAATGTTTTTACATGGAGTTATATTTTCAAGATGATTGTTAAGGGATGTAATGAAGTTACCTGCATGTAGAAATGATGGGGAGCGGTAAATACCCAGTATAGTGTAATTTGATATATTTAACTCGAGACCGGTGGCATTTACAAGGTTTATTTCTTTAAATTTTACTGACAATTTGTTTGAGATGTACACAGCTACCCCGTCACTTTGGTTAATTTGGTGTTTTGTTTGGAAAGATGTGTAATTCACTTTCAGAATATTAGTGCTGATTCAAAACAACGTGGCACACAACAGCGGTCGGACGACGGTGTCGCGTTCTAAGAAGGAACTCACGGTTGGTTCACACGTACGCGTATAAGCGCCCACGCCGAACACGCGCGTTCGATAAACGCGACCCGTATTAGCGCTTCAGAATACGCTGTCCATACCGCTCTTGCAGTGATAACCTGTTTTTCGGTTTTTTGTATTTTTCATTCATAACATGGAAATAAGTCGCTCATAGGAATACAGCCGCTAAGATAAATCTTCAGGTTAAGCCACGCTTTACATACCGTCACTAGCCCGAAAGTCTGACAATCAGTCTTACCAAGGGATTTCGTATTAACTGGGTTGTGGAGGCCAGATAGGCAGTCGTTCCATGTAAAATACTGGTATTCAGCTGCATCTGGTTTGGCTGAAAGCCAACTCAAACTTAGTTTTTTTTTTGGTAGTTGTGTACCTAAAGGCTAGAATAATGATGATGAACATGGAATCTAGCAAGAGCGCGTTGCGTCAACGGTTTAATAAGAATTTAGTAGTAGGTAAGAAAACAGCAGTAAGATCTTCGAGTAAATTAAAAGTGTTCGCTAGTTTTTGAAGATTCTCTTTATTTCTCTTTTTTACAGGCATAAATACGTAATAATATATTACTTTCATAGTGTAATATTCTACTTAATGATGGTTTGTTATTTACACAATACGAGTAAATAACACAGACTGGACCGCGAGACCGGTTTGACCACATTCTAAACATATTTATGTTGACTAAAACTATAATATAATATACATACATATTTGTAATGTGCTCGTCAAGACCTTTCATTTGGTACCAAACATGTTATGTCATGTTGTGTGCTGATTATCTCAATTAATTTTTTTTCGATGTTATGTCTGATATTTAACTTCCCTCATAAAAATATTTCATGTTTTTAAAGCCTATGTCACCCGGGCTATTCTTACGAATCTATTGACACCTTATTTATTAAAATCCGTTCTGTAGTTTAGGCGATATGGTGGAACATACATACATAGACTGCCAAAATCATTACCCTTCCTTTTGGCTTCGCCGTAGTCGGGTAAAACCCCCGTACTATTAAGTTTTTGTTAGACATTACATTGTTCACGCATATGAAAATATACTTAATCTGTAATTAGAATGCCGTTCATTAAAATATTATCTCTTTGGTGAGTTGGAGAAGTTAGTAAACCCTAGACTGATAATCAATATAAAACTTACTAAGATTTCTACCTACATTACAACAATAATGCACTACAACCATGAAACAATCCAGAATTTTACACACCCTTTATGGCCATGATATGTGATCCCAGACGGTTTATGTCCTAATACACTCACGTTACAACACAGTACAACTATATCAGTAGATATAAATAAGTCTATCTACACACAAAACTACACACTTTCTGTTATTACAGGAAGATAGTGTCTAGGGCTAATGAAGACCTGGGGAAGCACATTGCAATGCAGCTTCCATTGTCAAACAAATATCAACCTTATGCCGTTTATAAACAATTTAAAATAGATTTACTTCATTACTCACAGAAACAACGCAGCAATGCGGTCAGTGGTATACGGTAAGTGTTATTCATTGTCGACGTTATTTCAATATTGATATTAGTTTAACAGCTTCACTGGCAACACTGCGCTTTGACAGGTCTGGGTCAGCCCCTAGAAGAAGTTAAGGTGAAGCCGACAAGGTAGCCCGCGAAATTCGAATTTCTTACGTTTTTTGCAATTTGCAAGTCAATGTCAGGTTGTTAAATAAAATAGGATTCGCGACCGTAGCAAATGTGATTTTACTAATTAATAATGATTAAAATCAACGATACAACCCTCTCAGTTCATTAAATTTCCATGAGTGACTATTAGATGAAAAAGGTATTCAAGGAAGTTATATAATATATAAACTGAGACTGACTGACTGACTGGGTTGTATTGGCCCCGTCGGGGCTGCGACTCCCTTTGGCTGTGCCCAAGAGCGCGAGGGGTTATTTGATGATTTCCCACCCGCCAAAATATAAAAAAGAGGGTTGTATTGGTGATTTTAATCATTATTCCTCAGTAATGAATGAATACACATTTGTTACTGTCGCGAATTATATGTTATGTCGCGCCTATTTTATTTAACATACAACCTGACACTGACCGGCAAATTGCAAAACAATGTAAGAAAATTCGAATACCTTGGAGCATCAACCTCAGGCCAAAAAAGAGTCTAGTAAACTTTCTTGCTAAAGAATAATAAACATGAGAGGAGGGCGACTACCCGTCAGGCTGCGGGTTGTTACAATAGTTTTTTTTTTTTTTTTTGCGAGTTGTCGAATTTTTTGGTTCTAAGACCGTTTTGAGAGCAGCGGCGATGTGTCCCTTATCATAAATATCAATGGCAATTATTTTTATAAGTATTTATAACATGTAGGTAATAATTCATTTGGGACTAACTGATCTTATCCAGCTTTAGGTGACGTCCATGGTTTCATGGACTTGAGTTTAGTTTTTCATAGGAAGTCATTTTTTCACTGTAAAAAGCAATATAAATGTTTCATAAACCTGTAAAGCTTTTGACAAGTATATAAAATGCTTTAACAGAAGGTAGCTTATTTGACTTATAAACTCGTGTGGTTGTATTTGTCCATGTTGCTTTATTATTTCCTAAAGCGGTTTCGCACAACATCCGGACCGAATCGGATCCGAACCCGTGAAAATTCGGTCCGGAGTAGTAAACTACCATAGAAATAGTTCTACAACTACTCCGGACCGTATTTTAACGGATTCGGACCGGACGTAGTGCGAAACCGCTCTTACACAGAAATAATAAAGCAACATGATCCTATCACTTTCAGAAATATGTAGGAAATAAAATATTGGAGCAGCAGTACACATTATTATAGCCTACCTGTATCTCATCAACATATTCGAAGTCCAGCACATTCTTCCATCTGAAAGGCACATCTCGAGACACTCTGAAGGTGGAACTGACACCCGCAACCTCCATACTGGTGTGTGACTGCAGGAACTCATCAATGGATTGTGTGGCACTAAGCCTCAGGAACTTTAGAATTTGATGAGTAGTTATATTAGGCCTCAGTGCTAATTCCTCGTACCGCAACACCCTGTAAACATCAAAATTGATTTGATTTATCATATTTATTAATATTACTTTTAGCCTTTGACGCTTACTGGTCAGTAAAAATCGTATGTGCTAATGCTAAGTGCTAACCTTGCTAGTTTTGGTATGCAAAATAGCGCTTTAGGCCCGTAATCCACCAAAGCGGAGAGGAGCGGAGACGAGAGGAGATGTGCGGAAATCGGCCAATCACATTAGTTAAAATTTACATCTGATCTTTCGCCCTTCCTGTGATTGGTCGAATTTGGCACATCTCCTCTCCGCTCTGCTCGTCTCCGCTTTGGTGGATTACGGGCCTTAGTCTTGAGTCTACCTGTGTGATCAATTATCATTGATCATTCTCCTGCAATGTCGCTGACATCTCATTGAGGCGCGCGTGGAACACGGCCTGCCGTCGTCATAAGACGGACGGACGGACGGTGAGCTAGCCCATTACTAACCGTCCACAGGCCCACGCCTACGGTGGCCAGAAGCCAACATGTGGCCCCCGACGCCCGGAACGTCTCTCGCGGCGGCTGGGATGAGAGGTTCTCTCAATCTCACGTTCCGCCACCTCCTTTGCTAGCATCAATGCTTCGCAGGAGGCGACGGCGTCCAATTCTCTCTCACCCCGAACCATGGCTTGAACCAGGGCCGGACGCAAGAGGTGGCCGCCGCCAATCGCCACTACGAGAACACGGCGGGGCTCCGCCCAAGCGGAGCAGACCACCACAGTGTGCTCACTCGTGTCCTCCGGCCGATCCCCGCAGTAGAAGCATCCGGGCGTTTCCTCCAGCCTGATTCGGTGCAGGTACCTCCAGAAACAACCATGTCCGGTGAAGCGGTGAGGACATGCGTCAGACGGAAGGTGGGGGCGCCGTGGTGCCTCTCCAGCAACTCCTCAAAGAGGCGAATTATTGCCACTAACATGGCGTGACCTGCTCGGGGTTGCGACAGTTCTCTCTTGATGTCGCCATGAGATCGCACCAGAGGTCTGTCCGCGATCGTGCCGTACCCCCGGACTAGCCATATGGCTACCACCTTTTGGGGCGCGTTCGGGTAGTGGGCGAAGAATTAGAACATTACAGGCACTTTTGAATTTCAGAAAATCAAAGAAAGCGAAGCTACAGTCACAGTTACAAGGCATGATTGTTTGTGAAAGTAGCGTAGTTGTTCATTCTTCTCTATAGGGAGAAGTAAGGAAACTCGTTTAAATCAAAATATGGTTACAAAAAGTAGAAAGAACTTCATAAAAAAGACATTTGAAAGGCTACTTATTCAACAACAATCTCCCTTCTCTCACTCCCTTTTATGCAGATATCTATGACCCATGAACAAGTTCAACAGTCATCATGGCTTTGTTTACCTTGAAGTTGAACCATGATTATACAAAACCTGTTTATAAAGGCACTATAAATTGTCCATGTTATTTATACAAACTAAGGTCAATGACGGACATGTTAACTTCTGCACACATGTTTTGAATAAAAATCAAAATAAAATGATGCCATGTGTGAATCATGCTAAGTTTCCTTCAATACGCAAAATATTCCAAATGTTTTTTTAAATATGTACCCCATTTAGTATAACAATAAGCAATTTTAAAGTTATCAAATCTTGTTTATGTTAGTTTTTTCCTAATGTACCTACATTATTCCTCATAATATCAGTCTTTCTGATAACATTCATGTTATTATGTAGAACTGAATCAATAGTATTATTATTTTTCAGTATGTTTTTTCTTTTTCATTGTTGGTAAGATTTCATTAGAAAAGAAAACATTAACAATTACTTATCAAGTATGTTTCAAGAAAATTGTTTCTAATGCTTTAAAAGCATGTCTTGATTGATTAAAAATACCTTTGCATGCAGCAAAACAATAAAGGGTTCCTCCCTTAAAGTTAAGTTTATTTTGTTATTACACTAAAAATCATTATTCAGTTAGTAAGTCCATATATTTTAATGGACAACTATGGAACCATACATTGTGCGTGGTCCATCATGCACTTGGCCGGCTTTTATAAAGTATGCCTACAGGCATTTTCTTTCAGCAAAAATTAAGAACTATTTAACCCATTTTAGAGGTAGAATTCTTTAAAATCGTGCCCCCTCCAACACTTTTAGGAATTTTACTGAATGCGTGAGTTTTTTTTTAATACTTGTCGTGAAATTCTCTCACCCACCTGATTATGATATTTAAGGTTTCTCTTATTGAAATAATCACTTACATGAGTCTATCAGGATATTGTTGCTGTATGCGTCCTGCTGCCACATAGTCGCTTATCATATCAGCACAAACAAGTGATGGCTCCCAGCAATCTGGAGCAGGATGGCAGAAGCTTCGGTGCTGCCTGGACTGCATCACACCACGAGGGTCACGGATCAACAGTATCACCTTCACATTGAGCCTTGAATTGAAAACATGTGCATTGTTTAAAATTTTTATATTTAAATCTTTTCAAAATGATTTATTCCTAATGATGAAACTTGTTTAAATGGAACTTTAATTTTAGTAAACACATTGGTAGGTATTTCTTACTTATTTTATATTATTTGACTATCAACAACTTATATAAATTACATTAGAAATAGCTTATTTTGTAATCCCAATCAATATACCGTTACATTGTTTACTAGTCTACAGATTAAAATCTAGCCATCATTAATAATTTATGTTTGTCTTACAAAAATGAAATGCAAAAATAATAGGAAACAATAACTCACTCTTTATCATCCAGAATTTCCTGAATAAGCCGCAACCTTAGACGTACAACCTTCATGGTGTGGAAAGGAAAGAGCTTACATAACCGTGATGTGAACTCAGCATCATAACACAGTTCTTTCTTATATTTACAATGGTCCCAAAGTCTGGTGTTATGGCTAAACTGATTCAGATGTTCACTTCCATACTTAAAGTAATCTTCTAAGCCATCATAGTTACATTTCAACATACCCTTGATGGTGCTCAAGGCTTCATCTGCCTTTGGTGCGCCCCTTATTTGTATAATTCCATACTTAAGTAATGGTTCATAATGATAATAAGTACCTGGGATTGCATTTAATACTTCTCCAAGAAATGTGGTTCCTGACCTCCATGTTGATATAATTAAACTCTGCAGGGGCCGGCCCCCTGATTCAATCACTAAGTCTTCCAATGCGTGAGCACCAGATTCTGAAAAATTGTACTTGGAGAGTTGATACTGGATTTTAGATCTCGTTTTTTCCAGCAACTTCTTGATATCTGGCGAACCATCATACTGGAGTGTGGGTATATGCATAGTGTAAGTTTCCTCTCCATAATCAACTTTTAAAAAGTTCCTTACGTTTCTCCGGCTTTCAATGGACGGACGATAATAAGTGTTATCTGCATATCGACTTCCAGCAAGAATTAAAAGAACACTGAGACCAAACGCGAAACATATTGAGTAAAAGTTAACTCGCCGCAACATCACGGTAAAAAACGAACAAAACAATTTCGTAGAAATTTGTAAGGATGAAGATAATTTATTATTATATGCGAGGACTACCAGTACACAATCACTGTCATTTTTTTATTGGATTTGATTGCATAAAAATTATATTTAAATTATAATTCCATATTTTTCGTTTCCGCGGAAACACCGCATTGCACCTTCACCGCCATTTTGAACGAATGACGTACGATTTGTCAAAAGTAACTTTTTAATTTTCTTTGTATGACAACGGAAAGTTACATCACTGCGCTAGCTTTTAAAAGCTCAATAATATGAAAAACTGAAACAACTCTTCTAATATGAAATGAATAAATGATAAATGCTACAAAAATAGTTTAAGTTAGTTAATTAAATTAAAACACGATAGCACTGCCGAAACTGTTTACGTGACCAACTTATACCGCGGATGTTCTTGTAATAAACTGTGAACGTACGCAGCGGTTTGATTAGGTATTTTACCTATTCTGATTGGCCAATGCAATAGGTATACAAAACAGAAAATAATTAAAACATAGGTAAAACTCGGGACAGAACGTTTGTACAGTCAACAGTACCACAGTATAAATATGGACAGTACACCGTTCAAGTGATAAAGGCTATACTTTTTATGTGTTAATTTGGAATTTCGGATAGCAAATGATATTGTATAGGTATATAAGTAGGTAGGTACCTTCAATTTATTCTGCAGATTTATTATTTTACTTGGCCAGGTCTATAGACTAATCAGGTTGTAGTAGTTTTAACTTGTATTGACTTTGTAGGTAGGTACTTACGTAGTGTCAGGTACCTACTTGAAGACGGGTCTGATACATAACATCGCGAGAGATGTTTCAGAAGATTATTCGTTAAAATAGTCCTTACACTCCATTATCATGTAGTTACGAGTAATATACAAGTTTTTATTAAAAAAACAGCTTCGAAACTTTGAGTAATGTTAATATACTTTTGATGCTGACCGTACCATCGATTTGGGGTACTGTCGATGTAGCGTACCATCGATGTAGTGTACTGTCGATATAGCGCACCATCGATTTGGTGTACTGTCGATGTAGCGTACCATCGATGTGGGGTACTGTCGATTCATTAACCCGTCGATGGACCGTTGTCGATACAGCGACCATCGATGTAGTGACTCGCGATGTTATGTATCAGACCCCTTGAAGACCGTCTCTACTATGTAGGTATCAATGTGTTCTGCCTACCACCGGGTACGGTGCTGAGACGTGGACGCTCATACACTTATGAGGCTGTGTATTAGAGAAGCACAGAGAGACATGGAGCAGCGTTCCATGCTCGGCACAAAACTTCTAAACCGAGTTCCTATAGTCGAAATCAAGACGCGTTATATAAGGTATTCTACTTCTATATCGGAAATCGCGCTAAGGGACTCAAATGGCGTTGGGCAAGTAGTAAGGCACAGTGATGGCAGGTGGAATAAAGTTGTTACCGAGCATTTACCGAGTGGCATCCAAGGATTGGAAAGAGAAGTGTTGGTCGCCCGTGGCGAAGTGAGCAGATGGCATAGCTTATAATCATCGCGGGAATATTGAGGAAGAGGCTGTGACGAAAACGGGCAGCTTGGTACAAGCAAAGAGAGGTCTAGATACCCCGCAGTAGTTACTAGGTGAAGTCGGGCTGAAAAGGATGATGAAGAGGACTAGACAGGACCAGCTCAATTTCTTAAGCATGTTGATTGTAGGTTTGCTTCCGGCAATCGTTCTAATTTTAATTTATGACCAAAACTTTTCTATAAATTCAATAATTCACATGTTTTGTCTGCCATTTAGACGGTCGATCAGTTCCAGTTTTGTACGCCCGTGCTTCGCAGCGATGTCATTTACGGACCCCACTGAAGTAAAGTTGCATTTCAAGTAAACGCCCGTAAAATCGCTCTCATACATCACCATTCACCATAATAATTACCTATTATGTTTGGATTAATTGAGGACCGCACTGCATCTCCTTCAGTCCTAGAGTGCTGCATAGTTGACGATTGAATGACGTTTGTTGAGCTTGAGCTTTTGGTAAACATTAAAATTTGCAAGATTGTTTTGGTAGAACCAGGTAGTGGCGTTGTGACTCGTGGGTGTGTATAATTGACTAGACCATATTAATATGAACGTTGGTTTGGTCTGATTCTGATGCCATTGATGATCAAAAGAGTTTAGTTAGCAGGTATTATACTTTTCTTTGTAAACGTTATGTTGTCCCATTGCTGGGCAAAGATGCTTTCCATATTCTTCAGTTCCTTTCTATGTTTCACCTTTTCCGGCACATCCACTAATAATCTTATAATATGCCTGCCTCGGCGGCGACGAACATCTATAAAAAAACCCACTGTGTGACGGTTCACTCAGTGGGTTTTTAGGTTTTACACTCGTAGACGGTCACGTTTATAAATGGTCAGGATCGCCTGACACATCTGTTTTCTTGCAACCTGTAGCAGTGAGTCAGTGACCCGCTGCGTCTCATCCAATAAATCTATGGATGTTCAAATATTTGTGATGCATGTCTTTGAGTTAGTTTTTTGTAGAGAGACCAATTAATAAACATAGGTGCAAGTACATATCTACTTATTTAATATCGGTGTTGTAGACTTGTAGCCTTGTAGGCAATAGAAGGTTAGCAGAAGGTCGGCAGACGCATTTCTGTTCATTATGCGTTAACTCAAATTACTATACTCTTGAGTAACGAGTACTGATGGTGTTAGGTTGCCTCGGAAGGCTGACCAGTCCGCATATCCTCATCCGCTGATCCTCAGCATTAGGTAGGTACCTACTTAGGTACTACATCTGTGATTACCTAACCACTGGCTTTAAAATAGCTAGTATTGACGTCAATGTTAAAACCTTGGCCTTGAGCTGTCCCAGTGGAGAAGGTACCTATTTACGGAATTCCAATAGAATTCGGCTAAGTCTGCTTAAAAGGTGGTGGGGGGTGGGGGTCACAGATTGTTTCCTCTGAAGTGAAGTGAGTGATGAGGAGGGACGAATCTTAAGTGACTAAAACTGTGATGAACATAAATGTTGATGGATGGAGAGGAAATGGAAAACAAAAAAAAACCATGGATTGATGTAAGGAACAATATGAAAGAAAAAGAGTAAATGGTAGCGTGACAGTTGACAGAGGAGAATGGAAGGAATTAATGACGTGTAGTGACGACCCCAAATCTTATGGCACACGAACAGGAAGATCATGATGATACTAGGCTTGCATTTGGCCGCAACTCGCCTGATGTGGGGCGATGCTGCGGCGTAGGGTGGGGGGCACGCTTGCATAAAAGAAACCGATTCAGACGAACTTTGACAAAATCCAGATTTTGATGATCAGAGACCTGAGAAACCAGTAGTGAAGAAAAGCTTTAGTGTTTACCTGCCTTTAGCACCTGGTAGTTGACAACTGCTCACTCTGCCAAGCTAGCAGTTATGCACAATTGCACACACACAACGTATGTACTTAAATTAACACTACATTATCCCATACATTTTATTCTGAGAATATAAGTAATTGTAATTGTAAATGCTTTTGTATATCTGTTTTTCGTTCCAATAAAATTTTTGAATTTTGAATTTTTTGAATTCTGCAGTATTGTAGAGTGTAGCTATGGAAAAATATTATCAGTCTGAATGTATTTTTAATGAAAATATAATCAAGTAGGTAATGTACATAACGGAAACACATTTTCAATGTTTAACAAAGCGTGATATTTTAACGGCTACAATAAAAACAGCACATAGAAAAACATTTTCATTTTATTTGTTTATAATCATTGATCATCATCTAAATACCATAGTTTGGGATGTTGTAATTTTGGCACAATTTTGACACAGTTTTTAAAATTCCAAAGTTTTACTGCCCCATTCAGAGTTCTCTTCTCACCTAGGTATTTGGGATCAATAATTAGGTAGGCAACTTTACTGACACAATAAGTAGGTAATTGATAGATTTTGAAATTGACGTCCTTGAATTAGGCAGACATTACAGCAGTACAGTCCTTGGATTAACAAACTGCCTACCCGGTGTCAAATTATTACTAAGGACATGCGTTTGACTGTACCTACCTACGTTTAAAAATCTTCTAGCATAACGACATGAAAAAAAAGGTACGCGTCAAATAAGACCTCCTTTTTTAGAAGTCGTTTTACAGTCTATACTTTGTAGCCAACAATATGGCCCTTGCCAATAGTTTCTCCAAGGAAGAACCACAAGAGTACTTCTAAGCCGACCAGGAAGAGGAGCCAAGCTTGCCTCACCGTTATGTGCATGAAGCAATTGTTTTTCATGAAGTCCTTTATCAAGTTTATGTCACTCGTAAGTTTCTGCAACAAAAGATAATTTAGTTAGATCCGTATATTGTATTGAGGATCTAAAGTGGGTTCCTAGTGTTCCTTTAATCCCATAGTAAAAGTTGTTCACATTGATGAGTACAATGACCCCCTGAAATTTGACGTATTTACAAAACGACAGCTTGTATATGTACGATATCTATGAAATGTACACTATTGACTATAATTATTACTATAATGATATGGAGGGATTCGGAATGTTGAGTATGAATGTAGATGGCTATAAGATTAGAGGAAGACCAAAGAAGCGATGGATGGACTTTGTGAAGGATGATATGGCAAGAAAGGAGCTGACTGCTGAGATGACGAGAAATAAAAAAGTATAGAATAAGAAGACATGTTGCACCAACCCCAAAGAAATTGGGATAAGGTCAGGAGAATGATGACATGGAGCGATTCGAGGGTTGTAGGTAACTTGATTTATTCTTCGAAGACCAGCAAGAGTGTTAATTAGAATCCAGTGGAATTGGTTTACACCAATAATTCAATTTCACAAAAATACAGTTATTTGTAAACACACCGGGCTGAAACAAGATTTACCTCGGCGTAGATAAACCTATAAATTAATTCTGGGGCTGGGGTTGATGGTCGAAACCGTTGATTTTATTTCTTATCTACTTGTGCAAACCCAAATTTCGGCAAAAATGTCCAAGTCCCATGTAGGACAGTGAGCCTATTGATTTGTCAACAACCGGGCACAAACGAAACTGCTGCTATTGACAACTAATGGAAAAAACCATTATATATATACTTACTAGGTATCAGCTGTCAGCTCTTAGATTGAAGGTAGGTGCTGGGTATAGCTCTACAGAATATGCAACGTAGGTACATTACGTACGTTGTTTGAGTGATAATAGCACAATATAAGAACCTTATGGTAATGTTCGGAAGATTACGTGCAGAACATGACTACAAGCCATTCACAAGCGTTCGTTAGGTCGTTGTGTGTAGGTTTGTTAATGCTCCTTTGTTCCTTTCCTGGGGGAAATGACGCACTTCGGATATCAGAACATGAGGTGACAATGTTCTTCGAGAACAGGAATAGCATGCTTGTGTTCAATCCATAAATGCTGTTTACATAGCTAAAAGATATTCGAGATAGGTACTAATAAAAAAAGGAGTTTGAAGGAACTTTTCTGCAATGGAAGTTACGAGTAACTAGCATAGTTACAGCATCGCCATTTCTTTCGTTTTTAAACAGTTTTATTCTATTAAATACTTAGTGAAATTGCTTCCCTATTTATCGGTTAAGCGTCACTTTATAACTTTATCTCTGGAGATTTTGTTGGGTCTTTTATCTAGGGCCGTGCCAAAGCGCGTCACGTTGATGAACATTATTGCCGCGGGAAACAGATGGATTCTGGATTAGGGGTTGAAATTATAATCATCTGCCATCTTTGGGGTAACGATGCCTATTCTGTGTGTGTTTTTTTGTTTGGCCCTTAGAAATAAGCTTTTTTCTTGTGAGTTCCACCGATAGAGCATTGCCTTTTATCCAGGTAACGAACAAAACGAAACCACAAAAACATTGCAGTACCGTTTCATTGGGCAAATGATACGGATTTGCGCCCAGTTAATGGCAATAAGCTCAACCCTATCAAACTGGCGTAGGATAGGAGGTGACCTACATATTATACTATATAAAGCTAAATTACCACTCACTGACTCACTGACATAATTGTTCTCCCAGATGGTGGATGGGGAGGTGGGTATATTTTGACAGATTCGTAAACAAGTAACTCTCGTGATTATGGGAAAAGTCCCAAACCCCCCCTTTTCCCCCCCCTTCTCCCCCCTCCCTATCGTATCTCGGAAACAAAGAGACTTTACTTGTTTTTTTTTAGAAGTTCGTATAGAGGGGGCAAGGTAAAGTAAAAATCATTTTTCAAAGTGGCCCCCCTTGCCCCCCTTCTCCCCCCTTTTAGGCGGATCTCGGAAATAAAGAGAATTTACGTGATTTTTTTTAGGGATTCGTATAGAAGAGGCTTGGGGAAGTATAAACCATTTTTCAAATTTGACCCCCTTGCCCCCCTTCACCCCCCCTTTTGGCGGATCTCGAAAATAAAGAGATTTAACGTGATTTTTTTTAGGGATTCGTATAGAAGAGGCTCGGGGAAGTATAAACCATCTTTCAAATTTGACCCCCTTGCCCCCCTTCACCCCCCCTTTCGGATCTCGGAAGTTAAGAGACTTGGAACATTTTTTTTTTCAGATTCATTGAAAGGGGCAATGAGTTAGTCGAAATCATTATTCAAAGTTCACTCCCCCCCTTCACCCCCCCCCCCCCTCTTCACCCCTTTTTTCAGTTTTGTTTACGGATTCGTATAGAGGAGGCTCGGGAAAGTAAAAACTATTTTTCAAAATCGACCCCCTTTCCACTCTTCTCCCCCCCCCTTTAGGCGGATCTCGGAAGTTAAGAGACTTGGAACGAATTTTTTTTCAGATTCATATAGAGGGGCACTGCGTTAGTCGAAATCATTTTTAGAAACTCCCCCCTCTCCCCCCCTTCACCCCCTCCCTCTTCACCTCTTTTTTTACTCCTGAAAAAAATTTTGATTCTTACCTAAATCTATTTGAGGGGCGTTGAAATTTGTATACCCTCCCCTCCCCAACCTCCCCTAAAATTAAAAGGGCTGTAACTTCATAACGGTTAGAGATAGCCATTAGGTGTTTGAACAAATATTATAGTAGGCGTCGAAACCTGTCCGGTGGTGGTACAGCGGTAAAGCGAAGGGGGGAGCGGGCGAGCGAAGCGAGCCGGCGACCCCCGTAGCGTAGGGATAATGTCATGATAGCTTTCCGGTGGTAGGTAGGTCCTGAGTGGAGCGAACCTGCGAGACCGAGTGGAGCGAAGGGGGGAGGTGGCGAGCGAAGCGAGCCGGCGACCTCCTTAGCGTAACGAAGGTTGAGTGGGTGAAGCGTAACTCAGGGGCGACGACAAGCAAACTTTACGGTAATGTTTTTTTAGTGGTAGTAGGAGGTAGGTAGTAGGTAGGTGGTAGGTATGTGTAGGTAGGTGTGGGTGTAGGTAGGTAGTAGGTAGGTAGTAGGTAGGTGTAGGTAGGTGAAGGTAGGTGTAGGTAGGTAGTAGGTAGTAGGTAGGTAGGTGTAGGTAGGTAGTAGGTAGGTGTAGGTAGGTTATGGTAGGTAGTAGGTAGGTGTAGGTAGGTAGTAGGTAGGTGTAGGTAGGTAGTAGGTAGGTGTAGGTAGGTGATGGTAGGTAGTAGGTAGGTAGTAGGTAGGTGTAGGTAGGTTTTTTTCAGATTCATTGAGAGGTGCAATGCGTTAGTCGAAATCATTTTTCAAAGCTCCCCTTCTGCCCCTCTTCACGCCCCGCGAGCTGCGCGCAGCTCGCGCAGCCACGCAAATACTAGTTATACTATATAAAGCTAAATTACCACTCACTCACTGACTCACTGACATAATTGTTCTCCCAGATGGTGGATGGGGAGGTGGGTATATTTTGACAGATTCGTAAACAAGTCACTCTCGTGAGTATGGGAAAAGTCCCAAACCCCCCCTTTTCCCCCCCTTCTCCCCCCTCCCTATCGTATCTCGGAAACAAAGAGACTTTACGTGTTTTTTTTTAGGGATTCGTATAGAGGAGGCTCGGTAAAGTAAAAATCATTTTTCAGAGTGCCCCCCCTTGCCCCCCTTCTCCCCCCTTTTAGGTGGATCTCGGAAATAAAGAGATTTTACGTGTTTTTTTTTAAGGATTCGTATAGAAGAGGCTTGGGGAAATATAAACCATTTTTAAAATTTGACCCCCTTGCCCCCCTTCTCCCCCCTTTTAGGCGGATCTCGAAAGTTAAGAGACTTGGAACGTATTTTTTTTCAGATTCATATAGAGGGGCATTGCGTTAGTCGAAATCATTTTTAGAAACTCCCCCTCTCCCCCCTTCACCCCCCCCCCTCTTCACCTAAAATTAAAAGGGCTGTAACTTCATAACGGGTTAGAGATAGCCATTAGGTGTTTGAACAAATATTATAGTAGGCGTCGAAACCTGTCCGGTGGTGGCACAGCGGCAAAGCGAAGGGGGTAGCGGGCGAGCGAAGCGAGCCGGCGACCCCCGTAGCGTAGGGATAATGTCATGATAGCTTTCCGGTGGTAGGTAGGTCCTGAGTGGAGCGAACCTGCGAGACCAAGTGGAGCGAAGGGGGGAGGTGGCGAGCGAAGCGAGCCGGCGACCTCCTTAGCGTAACGAAGGTTGAGTGGGTGAAGCGTAACTCCAAGCAAACTTTAGGGTAATGTTTTTTTAGTGGTAGTAGAAGGTAGTAGGTAGGTGGTAGGTAGTAGGTATGTGTAGGTAGGTGTAGGTAAGTGTAGGTAGTAGGTAGGTGTAGGTAGGTGTAGGTAGGTGTAGGTAGGTAGTAGGTAGGTGTAGGTAGGTGTAGGTAGGTAGTAGGTAGGTGTAGGTAGGTAGGTGTAGGTAGGTAGTAGGTAGGTGTAGGTAGGTAGTAGGTAGGTGTAGGTAGGTAGTAGGTAGGTGTAGGTAGGTAGTAGGTAGGTGTAGGTAGGTAGTACCGCGAGCTGCATTGGAACATTTTTTTTTTCAGATTCATTGAGAGGTGCAATGCGTTAGTCGAAATCATTTTTTAAAGCTCCCCTTCTCCCCCACTTCACGCCCCGCGAGCTGCGCGCAGCTCGCGCAGCCACGCAAATACTAGTTATAGTATAATGTTTGACCACTAGATGAATCGTCGTCCACAACCACAACACTACGCAAAGTAGATAAACGAAAATAAAATAGCCTAGCATGTCCCAACTAGGGCATGAATATCGGAATCTCGGAATCTCGTAATATCGGAATCTCGGAGCGAAAGTTCCGATATTACAATTCCGATATTGGATCACTCAATATCGGAATTGCAATATCGGACATATTTTTCTATATTTTGAGTTTTAAACTGAACCTGTATTTTAGATCCATGTGTAGCGCCGAGCGCGACAGCGCGCTACCGTATCCCTGTTGCCAGTTCACTAATGATGCGATAGAAGAGCAATATAAGTAACGAGTGACATTGAAATATCAAAAAAACAATTTAATCACTAGAGTCAAGGGTGTAAATGCCACAATTTTCATCAAAACATCTAGGGAGTAAAAGGTACGAAATGATGATAGTCATAGAATCTCGTTATTTCTAAATGTCATGGTCGGTTTCAATTTAATTTAAAGCATTGATTTTGTCATGAATTTGGTGATTCTTCACTAATTAATATAGGGATAGAACTTGTTATATAAATTAAAGAATAACACTGCATTTAGTGGTACAGTAGGTACTTACTACGATCTACAATTAAGTGTTTAAAGAATCATGAAAGTATGTTTAAGCAGTTAGGAGTTTTGGACAGAGAATAATATAAATACATAAAACACTATTACAGTCGGCAAAAATGTAGCTTACCTCTGTCATGAGTTGGTGACAGACGATGGCTTTCTAATAATCTGATAAGGCTGATGATGATCAGCCTATAATGTTCCCACTGCAGGGACTGAAGCCTCCTCTTTAGGGTTGGGCTATAATCCACCGCACGTGGGCCTAGTGGGGGTTGGCAGATGTCACATGGCTTCGAATTTTTTGGTTCTAAGACATGCCGGTTTCCTTACGTTGTTTTCCTTAACCGTTTTGAGAGCAGCAGACTTACGTAAGTACTTACGTTCGTAAGTCGGGGCTGCCCCGCCACTGGGCCATCATTTCAGCCAACTGGGCCATCGCTGCTGTTAATAATGCTTTAATGATATTCCTTCTTTTTATCAAATGTTCGGCACTCGTCAACTGCCGAGGGATATTGTTTAAATAAAACAAATCTGTTCAAAGCAAGTACAAAAAAAATTTAATTCTCAAAACCTTATATAGTCTCGGCGGAGAATCTTAACACCGCGATTCAGGATTCGACACAAATCGTACAACGCCATCTATCGCGCTCACGTGGAAGCTCGCGGTCAAACATCCCGCCCACCATGGACAGAACGTCCAGAACATAGTGTTAAAACATAACAAAAATAAAATACCGCCCACCATGAAGCAATACACAATATTCGGTGGGACGTGAAAAAACTAGTGGACTGTATGTAAATAACAACAATAACAACAAAACCCTGAAAACATCTTAATCGAAACTTAAAATTAAAATCTTAAACTAACACTTATGGATTAACAGGAAGTACAATCAACTTTGATACAGGTATTTTAATCGTAGAACCTTTACAACGCAAAGAAACCACTCTTGTGATTTTGTCCGAGCCAGTATGCTTTTCAGTAATAAGTCCGTAGAGCCATCTTGCAGGTGGAAGATCATCTTCCATAACCAACACAACGTCACCCAAGTTTGGTTCTACGGTTTGATGCGCCCATTTGTTCCTTTGGTGGAACTGAACCAGATATTCACGCGACCACCTGCGCCAGAAGTCCTGAACCATGCGTTGAGTCAACTGCCATCTTCTCAAGGTGCTAAAATTTGAATTTTCAAAATTAATTTCGGGCACGAGAAGCAACGGCTCGCCTACCAAAAAATGACCCGGAGTCAATGGGTCTGGATCTTCTGGGTTAGTGGTGATGGTAGAAATTGGCCTGGAGTTCAGACAGGCTTCTATTTGAGCAAGCACTGTCGTCAATTCCTCAAAGGTGAGTGTGCTCGTACCAACCACTCTTTTAAGATGGTGTTTGGTCGACTTCACTCCAGCTTCCCAAAGCCCCCCAAAGTTCGGGGAGTGGGGTGGAATAAAGCTCCAAGTTGTACCATTGGTTGCCAACCAATCGGCAATATCAGGTGCTATGCCTGACCTTTCGTGGTTGAACAATGCCTTCAACTCCTTGTTAGCTCCGACAAAGGTAGTGCCGTTATCACTCCACATCTCACCACAATGGCCTCTTCTCGCTGTAAAGCGCTTGAAGGCAGCTAAAAAGGCTTGCGATGTCATATCGCTGACCACTTCTAAATGTATGGCCCGAGTGGACATACATATAAATAAACATATATAGCCTTTGGTGGAGTGATACCCGCGACCCTTGCTAGGTCGGACACTAATAGGACCGGCATAGTCCACGCCACTTCTAAAGAAAGGTCGGCTAGCATTGACCCTAGCAGAGGGTAATGACCCCATTAAAGGATGTGTCGACCAACCTGAATGACGGATGCAAATGACACATTTACGTACAAAGTGCCTAACAACGCCCTTGGCGTGTATTGTCCAATATTTTGATCGCAAATAATTAAGAACTAACTGAGGCCCGCCATGCAACGTCCTCTCATGAGCGTCAGCTATCAGGAGGTTGGTTAAATGTGACTTACGAGGAAGAATGATAGGATGCTTTGAGTCTTCGTGAAGGTTGGCCTTGTGTAACCTACCGCCGACTCTCAAAATTTGTTCCTGATCCAGGTAAGGGTTAAGCGAGGTAAGTACCCCCTTTTTACTCATTTCTTCCTTCAATATTAAGCTATCAATCTCCGATCCGAAATGCTCCCTTTGACATAATTTAATGCAGGTAAGTAATGCCCCATGAATTTCAGAATGTGTAAGAAAATTATCGAACTTTGTGGTATAATTTTTGTTTTTAAATTTTAAGAACCTTTTACAATAGGCGATTACTCTGGTTAATTTTCTAAGAGATGAAATTATAGAATCCTCACTTATTTCTTTTACTACTGTGTTGCATGCTACTAACGATTTCTTTTCCTCTAGATTAGTTTCCTTAATTTCCCTTCTATTATAATTAATTTCTTTATTTTTCAGCCAACTAGGTCCCTGTGTCCACAACTCTAGGTCAGCGCACTCAGAGGGATTAACGCCGCGCGACGCACTGTCTGCGGGATTATCACCGGACTGGACGTGCGACCACTGACTATTCTCCGTTACGGTAAGTATTTCAGACACTCTGTTCGCGACGAAGGTCTTCCAGCGGCTCGGGTGGCTACTCAACCAGGCGAGCACCACTGTCGAGTCAGTCCACGTATGTATGTTTTCCTTACAGATACTCAAGGTGTCGGAAACTTCACGCAGAAGTTTTGAAAGCAGCACAGCGCCACATAACTCCAAACGAGGTATGGATACCTGTTTGACAGGGGCCACCTTGGTCTTAGCTGCAACTAGACTGACATGAACGTGACCGTTGGCATCAATACACCGAACATAAACAACGGCTGCGTAAGCGACATTAGAGGCATCAGAGAATCCGTGTAACTCTAGTAAGACGTCAAGTTGACTCGTGTGAATCCATCGTGGCAGACGGAACTCTCTAAGAGAATGAAGGTTGTTTCTATAACTAAGCCATTCCTTTACCAGGTGATCTGGAAGTTCATCGTCCCAGTCGGATCCTGCTAACCACAGACGTTGAATCAACACCTTGGCTGTTATTATCACTGGCGCAAGCCAGCCGAGAGGATCAAACAAACGAGCAATGTCAGATATCACCTTACGCTTGGTTATGGGGGTTTCGGGCGGAGGAAGTTGGACAGTGTATCTAAATTCATCTAACTGTCTATCATAACTTAACCCTAAAATCTTCGTAAGTGTATCTACTTTGAGTTCTAAATTATCCTGCCTAACAGCCTCCTCGGTTATTTTGGATAATAATTCCGAATTGCTGCTGGACCACTTCTGAAGTTCGAACCCTCCCCGACCTAGTAATTCTTTCAATTGGTGATAAATTTGTTCACCTTCATCGACCGATTGACAACCCGTCAACAGGTCGTCTACATAAAAGGACGTAAGGACTCGTTCTGCTACGAGAGGAAAATCTTTTCCCTCGTCCCGAGCTAGTTGCTGCAAAGATCGGACGGCCAGGTAAGGAGCAGAGGATGTTCCAAAAGTAACACGCAACAACCGAATGTGTTTCCATTCAGCATCTGGGTTGTCACGCCACAAAATGCGCTGATAATCAGCATCTTCATCTGCAACCTTGACCTGACGGTACATTTTAATAATGTACCTTACCTAATTCTATCTGAGGGACAACTTCAGCATGTCCCAGTTGAATGTATTCATTAACGACCGCACTATACTGTGTTCTAAGTTCCGGGTCCTTCAGTAATCTGTTCTCTAGATTGATAAAGCGCCTACGGGCAATGACCTCTGACCCCCCAAACGTGCAACTGGGCGAATCGGTTTTGAATGGTAGTTTTACAACATACCTCCCGGTCGCGTCGCGTTTGGTGGTCTTAGCGTAGAACTCCTCACATTCTTGTTCTTCTTCAGTCAAGATTACACTACGAACTGAGGGTTCTGACTCTAACTCCCAAAACTTACGCAAAAGGTCATTGACATCCGCTGACTGTACTACAGTATGATAACATACTGGTCTAGAGATTGCCGACGATGGGATCTCACCAGACAAAATCCAGCCTAATTTAGTTTTCTGTGCGACTGGTGATCCCCGCGGACCCTTGACTAAACCATCCATTAGAACTGTGCCGACTACCCGCGTACTCAACAGTAAATCAATCTTACCGGGTGTGTCAAAGGTCGGATCAGCTAATTGTAAGGACGAAAATGAAGCCGATAACTGTACGATCTTCTTTTCAGGAAGATGAGATGTAAGTTTGTTCAATACATAAGCATCGACATACAAAACAAAAGTGGGATCTAGACGTGACTGTAGTTTTAAATGAACTATCCACTTAGAGGGCATTGAGTTTCCCTCGTCATCGCCTAATCGAAATATGTCGGTGTTTGCCGGTGTTTTCCTCAATCCGAGCAACTGTACTGCAGCCTCTGTTATGAAAGAGACTTGAGAGCCCTGATCCATCAGAGCTCTTAAAACCAAAGCAGTCCCAGTTCTTGACTCAACGTTGACCAAGGCTGTGGCTAACAGACCGTGGTTGTGAACATCCGCAAAACAACAAATGGGTTTAGTCTCACTTTGACTGGAAGAGGTTGCTGCATTAGCAGCCACCACCTTCGTTTCTGCTGAACTATCAACAGTTTCAGCAGCATTGGCAGTTGACTTTGGGTGAAGTAGAGTATGGTGCTTTTTCTTACAAAGGTGACATTTAGTGTTCTGACGACAAGAATAGACGGAATGGTTTGTTCCTAGACAATTGTAACAAAGCTTACTGACTCGTGCAAACTCACGACGTTCGTCACAAGTTTTCTTAGCAAATGTTTTACATTGACACAATTTATGATCTCCAGAACATACTATACAAGTTTGAGAAGCGACATGAAAAGATTTGGCATTATTGTCACGAGTATTACTCTGTTTATTGGCTTTAGGATCTAAATACTCCAAGGCTCTAAACCTAGACTCCATAAAACTTTTGAACTCATCAAGCGTAGCTAAGTCATCATTAGGACTAATTCTTAGTTCCCACAATTTACGAGACTCGGTATCCAACTTTTCCGAGCCTAAATATACAACAAATGGATCCCAAGTACTGACATCGATTCCTAAACTGCGTAACCCATGCAAACAATCTACAGTCGTGTCTAACAGCGCCTTAACGTTGGTCGACGATTCCTTCGTAATCGGCGATTGATGTATAAGCCGCTTGAGCATACAGTTTACCAAAAACCTTTTGTTATCAAATCGTTTGTTTAGAATCGACCAACACTCATCGTAATTAGACGCGGTTACGGGAATATGTCGAAGCAACTGTTCTGCTTCGCCCGAGAGATGACCTTTCAAGTAATGTAGTTTTTGAACGTCATCCAGTGCCTCATTTTTATGAATAAGCGACTTAAATAAATCACGGAACGTAACCCATTCGGAGTAATTTCCCGAGAATGTAGGCAAACTAATTTGTGGCAGTTTTACATTAGAGCTATTTTGATTGGAGTGTTTTACACTACTGGTATTAGCATTGCACGAACTAGTCTGCTGACGCAAGTGCTCTTTCAATTCCGACTTATATGTCATGTACAACTCTTCAGTTGAATCATAAATATCGG
Organism: Diarsia dahlii; assembly: GCA_949775195.1. Taxonomy (NCBI): domain Eukaryota; kingdom Metazoa; phylum Arthropoda; class Insecta; order Lepidoptera; family Noctuidae; genus Diarsia; species Diarsia dahlii. Next base: position 17,283,364 of record OX459191.1, on the reverse strand, counting down.
TCGTAAAATAGACATTTCTTTTGAAATCCTCGTCGGTTGCTTTTTCTATTATTCGTCTATGAGTTTCAACAAATTGTTTCCATTGTGTTTCTAATGCTTCTAATCGTGTCTCAATGTAAGTTTGTGTGAGACGATCTTTAGGTGATTTTTTAACTACCAATCACAAGTGGGATGAAATCACTCGGGAGCTTCTTGAGGGTCAAGCACCGCATGACCGCCATGATATTATCGCAAGAGTTTTTCATTTAAAATTAAAATCAATGATAGATCTACTTACCAAAGATAACATTTTTGGAGAAGTATTGTGTTATATGTATAGTGTTGAGTGGCAAAAACGCGGCTTACCTCACGCACATATCTTGCTTTGGTTAAAAGATAAGGTTCGACCTAATGATGTAGACAGTTCAATCAGTGCTGAAATTCCAGATCCGATTGCAGATCCCCTGTTATATGACATTGTTAAAACTCATATGATACATGGTCCATGTGGTGCATTAAACAGGAATGCTCCTTGCATGCAAGACGGTCGTTGCACTAAAAGATATCCAAAAGCATTAGTAGATGAAACTGTAACAGGACATGATGGATACCCATTATATCGTCGCCGTTCAAGAGACAATGGTGGTTTTACTGTTGAAAAGCGAGTGTCTGGACAACAGGTTACTTTAGACAATAGGTGGGTCGTTCCGTATTCGCCTGTGTTGTCTAGAGCATTTCAAGCTCACATAAATGTAGAAATGTGTAATAGTGTAGAGTCAATAAAATATATTTGTAAGTATATTAATAAGGGCAGTGACCAAGCTACGTTTGCGTTGAGAAATGAACATGATGAAGTTACTAGATTTCAGTCAGGCAGATATATCAGCTCTTCAGAAGCTGTGTGGCGGATCTTAAGTTTCAACATTCACGAAAGATATCCACCTGTGACCCATCTGGATGTTCATCTCGAAGGCGGTCAACGTATATATTTCAACGCCGAAAATGTTACAGAACGATTAGAGAACCCTAGACAAACAACTTTATTAGCATTCTTTCGACTTTGCCAAACTGATAATTTTGCAAAATCTCTTTTGTATGAGGAAGTTCCGTCGTATTATACCTACGATAAGCAACGAGGTGTCTTTAACCGTAGACGCCGTGGCAGGCCTGTAGATGGCGAGTCAGGTATTTTCAAAGAACATGTTCTTGGTAGAGTGTATACCGTTCATCCTAACAACGCCGAGTGTTTCTATTTGAGATTATTATTACATACAGTGCGAGGACCAACATCATTTATAGATTTGAGAAAAGTAGACGATGTTGTTTATCCAACTTACCATGCAGCTTGCCAAGCTCGCGTCGTTTGCTTGAAAATGATCAGCATTGGGATGACGCTTTAGCAGAATCCTGTGTTAGTGATAATCCACGACGGTTACGCCATTTATTTGTAACATTGCTCACATTTTGTAATTTGTCAGATCCTGTCCAATTATGGGAAAAATATAAAGAAAAATTTGCAGAAGACTTTCTTCGGAATATATCTCACAAATGATGAAGGCGCAACTAATGATAATTTCCGTGATCTTGCCATAAATCAGTGCTTATTAGCTCTTCAGGAAAACTTAACAGCAGTAAGCGGTAAATCACTCTGTGAATATGGTTTGCCAACACCAACCTCAGTCGGAGAGGTTACCAATAGGGAATATTCCGCAGAGATTGGTTACAACTCAATGGAACTGCTGGCAACATTAGAAAACGGTGTCCCAATGATGACTGCAGAGCAGCGTTCAGTCTATGATCGCGTGTGCGAGAGTGTTCAGAATAATTTGGGAACAATATGGTTTTTAGATGCACCTGGAGGAACTGGGAAAACCTTTTTGACTAAATTAATATTAGCTTATGTTCGAAATCAGCGTAAAATTGCTCTCGCCGTGGCTTCATCAGGTATAGCTGCAACATTGCTACCAGGAGGTAAAACTGCTCACACTATGTTTAAAATACCAATTGATTTAGATCGCACGGAAAGTCCAACCTGTAGTATTTCAAGAAATAGCGACAAAGCTAAGGTATTACGTGAGTGTAATTTAATCATATGGGATGAATGTACGATGGCCCATCGAAAAGGAGTAGAAGCGGTAGACAGAACTTTAAGGGATATAAGACAAAATGATCGACCAATGGGCGGTATCACAGTTTTATTTTGTGGTGATTTCCGACAAACCTTACCGGTAATACCACGGGGAACCCGAGCTGATGAGGTTAGGGCTTGCCTGAAAAGCTCTTATTTGTGGCGTGATATACAATCGGTGCATTTGACTATAAACATGCGAGTGAGAACTGGAGATAACCCGGATGATCGTGAATTTTCTGATATATTATTAAAAATTGGTGAAGGTACCTATCCACAACTACACCAAGGAAAACTTATTCTGACGCCTGAGTTATGTTGTATAGTGCAATCCCAACAACATCTTATATCGTCGGTTTACGGTGACGTAACAAATATATTAAATAGGCACAATTCTTGGCTATGCGAAAGGTCCATTTTAACTCCTCGCAATGACCAGGCATCGGAGATTAATAATAAAATACTGTCGAATATCCAGGGGCAGGGGGAAAGCAAAGTTTATACTTCAATAAATAGAATGGTCGATGAACAAGAAACCACTAATTACCCGATAGAATTTTTAAATTCTTTAAATATGCCCGGACTTCCTTCTCATGAAATTTGTTTAAAAATTGGCATTCCGATTATTCTGCTCCGAAATTTAAGACCACCACAACTTTGCAATGGAACTCGGCTAAAAGTAACCCAGTTGCAACAAAATGTAATCGAGGCTCAAATTTTAACAGGCTGCGGTGCAGGAGAGACCGTCTTTATTCCCAGAATTCCCATAATACCAAATAATTTTCCATTCCAATTTAAAAGAACGCAATTTCCAGTATCGGTGTGTTATGCAATGACAATTAATAAGGCTCAAGGGCAGACTTTTCGTGTTGCTGGAGTAGATCTCGGTGTCAGTTGTTTCTCGCATGGTCAGTTATATGTCGCTCTTTCCCGGGTTAGCAGTTCTGGAAATCTTTATGTTCACGTGCCGGACGGGTCAACTTTCAACATAGTTTACCCGGAAGCTTTGCGCTGAAGTATTTTCAATCCTTACATAGTATAAAACAAAGTCGCTATTTTTGTCTGTTTGTCTGTATGCTTAAATCTTTAAAACTACGCAACGGATTTTGATGCGGTTTTTTTTAATAGATAGAGTGATTCAAGAGGAAGGTTTTAGTACATAATTTGAACAACATCCACGCGGGTGAAGCCGCGGGCATCAGCTACTTGTTTAAATAAAACAAATCTGTTCAAAGCAAGTACAAAAAAAATTTAATTCTCAAAACCTTATCCCTTTACACCCGACTTGATACGATAGTGAGACTTGATTTTCAAAAATTCTGGCGCTAACACAAATCGACTTTTCGAGACGCAACCGGCCTCGATCTATCATGAGACTATCTCTTTCTTGGAAAAAACACGCGCGGGCCTCTTGCGATTTAGTTTGAACTTGTCAGTCGCCCGTTATCACTTTGAAGGATGGCTGCGTTTTTTGGCGCGTAAACTCGCCCGGGTAAGTGTTTGGTTATTAATTAAATAAATGCAATTTCAATTACTTTTTTGTGTGATTTACTTACTTTGAGTATTGTTTAAGTATGAGTATTATTTGTATATGTATGTAATTTGAACCTAGCATGCTTACTAATGAATATAATTGTGACTCAAGATCAAGGACGCACGATCGTGAGGGTTAGGTGATACGTACCAAATAAATATTTAACGTTTTTCATGATTTTCCTGAATTTTTCATGAATTTGATTTATTTTAGGGTTTTTACTTTATTTTTAAGAAAGGATGACCAAGTTGCACAAATATTAGCAACTCGGAAATTGAGAAATTGACTGATGATGATGAAGATATTGTTGCGAGAGTCTTAGATCACCTAGAAGAGAGTGGATTTGGTTCTGGCGATGATTCCTCCGAAGTGGATGAGGCACCACAACCTATCCCAACAACATCCAGAAGCAGGAGATCCACTAGAGTCAGATCAGGCAGGGAAACGTCAAGAGCAAGATGAAGATGGCGGGTTACGGGAAGAGGACAGGCTAGACGAAGAGGATAGGCTAGAGGAAGAGGTTTAAAAACTCATTATTAATATCGTTAATAAATGACTGATGATATAAAGACAGTTCAATTAATTTAATTTTCATTTAATGTTAAACCATATCTCCTAACTAGACAAAACTCACATCTCGAGCTACCTCCTAAGCCCCACGCTCGTGAGGGTAAGTTTTCAGGAAACCAGAGACTTCAGGATTTTTTTATTTATTTTTTACATGATACTTAGGCACCCATGAAAAGGTCATATGAATTTCAAAGAAGTCTGAGTAAATTATTAAGATACTTGGGTGGCTTTAATGTTAATTAGATTCAAGGCAAATCGCATTGAAACTTTTCTATAACACTATGGTGATACGGTAATCTTTAAATTTTGTGTGACACGGTATACAGATTTGTATGTAGGATTACGTTGCGGTACCGTTCCGGCGCCGCACCGCACCGTTAACGCATTGAGTGGCCTCACTGTTGTCCTATATGTCATTATTTTTTACAAGAAACCGTTTATAAAAAAATATATAGAAATCGAAATAGTATTATAAAAGTTTAACATTAAAAATAAAGTAATTTCAGTCTAAAAATGGCATTTACGACCTTTCTACGCCGAAGTAGCGCTATTTGATTTAATAAGTAAATAAATACTTTAAAACAACCAAAGTTTGAACCAAATAATATAATATTATTCAAAAATGTTTTTTATTGCACTCAATCCAACCTCATACCGAATTTGTGCAATTTATAAATAAAATGTCCAATTTCAAATTAAATAACGTAATTCCGATATTAATATCGGAATTCCGATATTGAGATCTAATATCGGAACTCAGTATCGGAATTGAAAATCTTCCGATATTACATGCCCTAGTCCCAACACTAATATTTAAAATGGGGGTCCCGGATAGCTGCTGATTGGTGTTTTAGTTTTCAACAGATTGTCTTTTTGTAGTGTACTGTTCGACTCACTCTTTCCACCAAATTGACATTCTTTCAATATGGACTATTTTAATTAAAAATCTAACATTAGACAAAAAAAAACACGAAACACGTAAAATGTGCCTATGAAATTTGAGGGTTGCCCTCGAGTTCTCTGGGATTCCATCACCAGGTACTGGTTTCCATATCATAGTACCACCCTTAAAATATCTCCTTCACACTAAAAAAGGAATCATCAAAATTGGTTCATAAACGACGAAGTTATTCTCGAACACACATAAACGAAAAACGTTCATAAATTAAGAAAAATCTTCATAAAATGAAAAGTACTGGGCCAAACTAACAAAAACACCAAAAAGAGAAAAATAATTGATTTTAATTTTTTGCCACCGACTTCAGAAGTTGATTTTTCTTCTGAAGTTTATTTTTCTCTTTTTGGTGTTTTTGAAGTCGGTTGTTTTTTTTGCAAAAAAGTTTTTCTATTTTTTCATTTTTAGTTGTAATAAGTACCTATACAAATATTTACTATCCTATACAAATATTTACTATGCATTTAACATTCAACCAAGAAACCTAACCCTTAACCTTCAAGATTCCCCTATTTTTGCTTTCAACTCTTAACCGTTGAGGAGTAGTACCTTCCATTATCAGCTCATCAACATGAAGACAAGTGATGACTGATGACTGCTAGATGCAAATACTTGAATAGCGTCAGAAAAAGCACGAAACACGTAATATGTGTCTATGAAATTCATTTATAACAACTAAAAAAATGTGTATTGTACACATCTGCATACCCCCTCAGAGCATACAGGCGTGATGTTACGTCATGATAATATATATTCAATAAACATCCAAGCGATTCCAGCAATTACGACAGATTTGCCGTCTATTTTTGAAGAGTTCCATTATATATCTCCGAAGATCAGCACCAGATCTTCACCAATCCTTCCAAAAACCAGAATTTTGAGAATCGGTCCACAAATGGGGGAGAAATCAGGTAACATACATTAAAAAAAAAATACATACACACGAACATAGAACCTCCTCCTTTTTTGAACTACTGGGCGAAACTATACTAAATTTTTATGGGACCAAATGGCAACTATTCCGCATCAAACTAAAAAAGAATCACGTAAATCGGATCATAAATCGCAGCGTAATCGTAAGAAAACGTAAGAAAAAAAAAAAAAAAAACATACCAATCGAATTGAGAACCTCCTCCTTTTTGGGAAGTCGGTTAAAAATAAGTTGCCACTAAAGTTGGTTATGTACCTGCATTTCACCTGATTGCAATGGTGAGATTTCAACGGTGTAATATCCTCTAAGAACTCGCAGTTTCTTTGCAAGCTCGGACTTGGTCGCGGCTTCTGCTTTTTCTAAATAATATAAAATCAAATTAGTTAAAAGAAGACATAAGGTATTTAATTTATAGTAGGGATGTCATGTACCGTATATTGTGGCTCTCTCAATATCTGCTGAATGGTGGCACAAAGGGCTAAGAAGGAACATGGGTGGTTTTTAGTCAGTAGAAGTCTGACACTCCCTTCTGCTCTGCCCAGAGCGGGAGGAGTCATTTGATGATATACACCCATTGATTTTTTTAATACATCAATGTATACACCCCTCAAAAAAAATGTGCTAAGTATAGCTGGATTCATGAGGGAAGGCTGTCTGGTGGAAAATTGAACCTTAATAAACAATCGTAATTACCTTTCATCACTTCCATCAGTTTCTCCCTAGGCCTGGATATGGCTGGTTTGTATATTCCAGTCAATTCATGCATCATCATCGTACATCTGCCACCTGCGAATAACATTGATCTAGCATAGTAGTTACTGTAAAATATTTCATGAATCCTACGTCATTTTTATACGTGTGAACTCTCTGCGGTTCGCGACACTACTGGCGCTGCAGAGCTGACTGATCATCAGCGACGTGACGCCAGAGGAACTGACGACTGATCATTGTAGACAGACAACATTGCTAAACAAAAGTTCCGCGCTAAAATTCATCATGTTGCAGCGCGCCAAATATTGCCCAGTGAATTCAAAGCTTTGTGGTCAATAAAAGTTGCGCAACAATCGAAGCATGCTGATGATGTTGATCGCAAAAAACTGCATGCAGTTTTGCCAGCAACCTGTTTCCAAAGCAACATAACACCTGTAATTCAATATTTTGTTTTTATTGGGACAAGCTCGCTACACTATTCCCAAAATCACTGGAACTCCTGTAAGCCAGAATCAACAGTGGCGACCCCCAGAAAAGTGCCGAGACAATGAAGCTCGAAGAAGTCCCAGAGAAACGATATAGGTAACTGTCTTGAATCCCGCAACGAAATTAACCAGAAAAGAATGGAAAAGTTGTTGTATGACTGCAAGTCTGCAACATTTGAAAACTATGAATATGTAGCTGCATTATATTGCAGAAAAGAAAATACTTACGAATGATATTCGCCAATCTTCCTACATTCACACTGGACATTTTGAGATTTATTTGACAAAAGCTTTGAAAATCTCAGGCTTATTTCAGTATGTTTATTCGAGAATCAAACCTGTTTTTCTAATTTCTATGAGTCAATAATTTAATTATAGTGCTCCGTTGAATCAATAATGTGTGACTTCTGTAAAAAGCTGTCAAAAAATGTACCTAAAAGTATGTCATTTTGTTTGTTTTTTTTTTGTCTTTGCTACAATAACCATGCAGTTGCTATTCCTTCATTTCCTTATAGCACAGAGGCACGGACAGAGGCAGTCTGCAGTCTCTACAAATATTTACGACAAAGATCGGTCGTTAATTCTAATCGATGTTAAATTTCTTACATAGATTTAAATCAAAAAATTAGATCTTATGCTTTTGAATTAAAGCTGAAAATCTATTATAGGAATTCGTCAACGATACGACTTAGCGACCGATTTTATCGTGGTCTAATGTCGATACTACAGCCCCAGGTTTGTTTTTGCCTAGAACCTAGGTTTAGTTAATTGACTCCTAAAATATACGTGTCGTTATGGTTCATGTTATATATATATATATTCCACAACTATCACACAACGCCATCTAGTCCCAAGCTAAGCAGAGCTTGTGTTATGGGTACTAGACAACTGATAAACATACTTATATATTTCTAAATACATACATATTATAGATAAATTACACCCAGACACAGAACAAATGATCGTGCTCATCACACAAACATTTGTCCTGGGTGGGAATCGAACCCACGACCTCCGGCATAGCAGTTAGGGTCACTAACCACTAGACCAACAGGCCAGTCAATGAGTTGATGGAAGGGAAAACGAACAAATTAGTTGTAACACTTGTAACTTGTAAAAACGAACTCGTTCCGCTAATGCAAACGAAGTAGAGTCAGTGCGAAATCGGACTAGGAATTTACAGTGGAATCCCGATTATCCGAATCAATTAAAACCAGGTGTATTCCGAAAATCAAATACCCGGATAATCGATTTTTAAGTAAAATCAAACAATATTAATAACTTTTCTATCTTATGTAGTGTTTCACATGACGTAATTATGTGAAACACTACATATGATAAAAAAGTTATGAATATTGTTTGATTTTACTTAAAAATCGATTTAAAAATATGGTAAATAAAGCCGTAAAAAATGAGTCCGGATAATCGAGGTTCGGATAATCGGGAACCTACTGAACGCAGCGGCGCTTCCTTCTCTATCTTAGCTTTTTTGTAGTGGATAGCTAATCATATTATTTTATTGGTTTTAACCAGTCATCAGCTGTTTACTGTGTTGTCAAGAGTGTAAAAGCAATATATTACGAGGTACACCTTGTAAAATAAAAAGAAAATATTGTATTTAAAATGTTATCGTCATTTTACTTAGGAACCTACACAATGTGCTATTTGCATGTAGGGAACAACAAACTTTAAATTTTGTTGGGGTGGGTGTAAAAGAAAGACCCATCACAGAACAAGTCACATATTCTGCTACAGAAAAACTATCGTGGGTCTTGATTAATAACTCTATGGTCACTTAGATTATTTTGGTGGATTCTTGTATTCTTTTTTTGGCAGAGCTTTGGCTATGGGTTCTTATTTTGCTTTTGGTTTCATAGCTGCCTCCTTAGCTTCCTTTTGTGCATCTGCAGCGGCTTTTTTAACAGCTTTTGCAGTTTTCGTTGCTATTTCTTTGAGCTGCTCTCGCTGCTGCTTTGGGTTTTTGTTTTTTCTCATGTGCTATTTATTAGCACGGCTTATATTGCTTACTTTCTCTCTTTCCGCTTCAGCATCTATTTCTGTTATTCTGCCAGCCAAAGCGTTAATGAAGCCGATTGATATATTTCCAACCAACTGTTCCAATTCTCTACCACCCGGTCCACAATAAAAGCTTACTGCCAGAGGTGTTTTATTTAAACTTTAAATTTAACTTTTATTTACTTTGTTTGAGACGTGTGCGATGGTGTTATGAGGCTTATAATCTTTTATTTTGTTTTTCTATTCTCTTTTTAGCGACTTTTAACAGATTCTCAAGATAAGGGATTTCCTTCTCTAGATGTAGGTCGCGTAATATTTTCATACTCGCTGTCATCTTACCCAATAATGTATCTACACTGGTTTCTATTGTGTTTACCACGCTATTGTCTACAAGACGTTTTGCACGAGTGTTCATAATGAAAGTCTTAGTTGCACCCCAACCCTTTCTAACCAAAGGTTCAACTTTATTCAAAGAACCTGCGAACAAAACAAATTCGCAGTTACTTGAACGGTTTCTGTATCAGGTGTTCTACATTATTTAGATTTAAACATGGCCTCATACCTAATGTTAGGTCAAGGACCTGTCTAATCGTCCTGCTGGTCATCGTCAAAGTCGCGGCAAAGAGATGGATTCTGCAGTTCTGCCTATTCTGTGATTCCGGGCTGAAATGGTAACTATAAATGCTTGTATGTCATCGTGTGCAAGTTTGAAGAATAATCAAGATGGCTATGGGGTGCCTAGATATGAGTCTTTTTGCTCTGTGTTCTACCCAATCAAGTGCAGAATGTTGGTATTTGTGCAAGAGAACTGAGCTCACAGAGTACTTACTGAGCTCTTAAATCCTTAACCAGACTAACGTTGGAGGAAAGTACCAACATGACATGGTTGCTCACTCTACGGGCATAGCTTAATGAACAACTACGGAACCCTGCGCAGCGCGTGGCCTTTTTTTTGAAATCATCAAATGACTCCTTCCACCCCTGGGTAGAGTGGTAGGGATTGTCAGACTTCTACTGACTAAAAACCACCTATGTTCCTCCATAGACCTTTGTATCGAGGCCGCGGTATCTATTTCGAAACACCCGCAGCCTCGACGGGCGTCGGCCCCTTTTTTATGATTTTTTGGGCGGGTGGAAAATCATCAAATAACCCCTCCCGCTCTTGGGCAGAGCGAAAGGGAGTGTCAGACTTCTACTGACTAAAAACCACCCATGTTCCTTCTTAGCCCTTACATCTTTATTGATTAACGGTTTCTCCCAGGTCCTCAGTTATGGAGATTACGTTGGCCGAACGTCCTGATGTTCCAGGAACTAAAATTAATTTTGCTTTTAACCGGTGGCATTACGAGTAAAAGTAAAGCAGTGGTTGTTTGTCACCAAATCGTCGCTAAGCCTTTATTCAGTAACGGTTTCTCTAAGGTCCTCAGTTACGGAGATTCAGGTTGGCCGAACGGCCTGATATCAGGTCGTTCGGCCATAAATAAATGCTTCTAACTTTCGAACTGTTCTGTCACCAATTCTTTGGCTGGCATCTATACGCGTCACTTTATCGTCACTAAATACTGGAGTAGCAGCCAGCTCCCCATCTCGACTGGCCGAACGTTCTGATTTACATTTTATGTCGAGGCCGCGGTTAGGAGGCGTTTGGCTCCTCCAGGTTGGGCAATAGCCACCTAAAGGCAACCGCAGCCCGTTCCAGTCGGGGAGCCAAACGGTAAATTAGAAATACTTACTCCACAAAGGTCCACCGGCTGTCGAGGACGAGTCCTAGGTACTTCAAAATCGACTCGACGCGATTGGTGCTCCCACCGTTAGCTGGGATCCCGACGGTAAAAAAATCCCACGGCCATGAAAGCACATGACCTCGGAATTGTGAAGTACCACCTCGAGAAGTCGAGACCCAGCTGCCGGATCCTCTCCACGACTATCGCAACCCCACATGCCATATTGTCGGCCGCTGCCTCGTGCTATCCCTCCTGTGCCAGCACCAGCGTATCCTCAGAGTAGCAAACCACGCAGACGCCGCTAGGGAGGTCGGCGCGCAGCACCCAGTCGTAACCGATGTTCCACAGGGGCGGGCCCAGGACCGATCCCTGTGGAACATCTCTAGCCGGTTCCATTCTTCGTCTTGTCTTGACCAGGCTAGGTGACAGGCCCGTGTGTCAAATAGTCCCCGACTAAATGACGAAGGTAGAACCCGGTGATACCGGAGTGCCTCCCTATTGCAGCTCCAGGTCATGGTGTTGAAGACGTTGGCGATGTCGAGAGACACCGCCAAGACCACAACGCCCGGAGACACCGCATCCAAGGGGGATGCGGGCGTTCTCACACGCATGCTGGCGTCCACCGTCGAGCGCCTCTTGTGGAAACAAAACTGGTGTTCTGCAAGATCCGGAACCATCCTCTCAAGGTGCTTGGCGAGGCGGTTTGCGATCACTCTTTCAAAGAGCTTGCCCACCTCGTCGAGCAGCACAATGGGCCGTTATGCGGACGGAGAGTCTGCAGGGTCCCGCGGCTTCTGAATGAGGACCATCAGCTTCCCCGTCTTCCAAAGAAGCGGGAACTGGCCTCTTTCCAAACATGCGCTTAAGAACCCATCCAGTTAGGCAGATGATGATGATGATGATAATCATAAAAGATGGCAAAATATTTTTTTCAACAACTTTATATTATGTTGGGGATTGGGGTGTAAAATACCAATCAAATCTCATGTAAAATTCTCATCTTTTAATATCAAAAAGAGAAAAAAAACACTTGAGAGCCACCAAATAGTTGTGTGTATATTGAAGGTAATTCACATTTAAAAGGCTATTGTATTTTTTAGTCATTTTCAAATTTGCCGAATGTCAAAGTGGGCGGCACAATTCTAGAATACCACTAGCTACTAGTATTTTTGTCTAGTGTCAATTGTCAAATCTAGACACAAGACAATCTAGGCCAATCCTAGTGGAAAAAAACCAATAACACTTTGTGTCCGACCTGGGAATCGCACCCACGATCAATGCTCGCTCAGTAGAAGCAGTTGTGCTAGTTAGTACAACAGAGTAGTCAGTTGTTTCATTACTTTCTTTTATTTATTTTTTCTTTATTTTGTCTGACCCAGTGCCGTGGCTCTTGATAAAAAACTACGTTTACTTTGATTTTTTTGGTGGTTTCTTAGCCTTTTCTTCTTTTTTCGGTGGAGCTTTGGTTTTTGGTTCTTCTTTTGCTTTTGGCTTCTTAGCTTCCGACTCAGCTTTCTTTTGTGAAGCTGCTGCTTTAGCTTTTTTAATAACTTCAGCAGCCTTCGCTTCTAATTCTTTGACACGTGCAGCTGCTCTTGCTGCTGCTTCAGCTTTTAGTTTATTCGCACGTGCTATTAGCGCGGCTTTTATTGCTTGCCGTTGTCTTTCTTCTGCAACATCTATTGCTTTTATTCTGCCTGACAAAGTGTTAATGAAACCGTTTGATATATTTCCAACTAACTGCTCCAATTTTCTACCACCCGGTCCTCTAAAGAAGCTTAGAGTCAGAGGCGGTACCGCTTCAACTTTCAAGTACTTCCATGCAATAGATCCAAAACTGTGTACGGATTTTGCGGCACCTACAACGTACGTATAATAAAAGTAAATTATTTCCTGCTAATAGACTAATCATGTTTTCTTTTCTTTTATTCTTTTTTTAGTGTCCTGTAACACTTTCTCAAGATAAGGGATTTCTTTCTCTAGATATACGTCGCGTATTTGTTGCATTTTGTATGTCATCTTGCCCATTAGTGTGTATACAGTGGCTTCTATTTTGTTTACAATGATATTGTCGACCACAGGTTTTGCACGAGTGTTCATAATGTAAGTCTTAGCTGTATCCCAGCCTTTTTTAACCAGAGGTTGAACTTTATCCAGAGAAACTGCGAACAAAACAAATGCGAAGTTACTTGAATTATTTTTTCTGTATCAGATGTTGAACTATATTATCTAATTAATCAAACTAAACTCGTGGGATACAATTACTGTGTTGCAACCACTTTTGTTTTGCAACAGTTTCTTTAAATTACAACATATCTACAAACCTAATGTTAGGTCAAGGACCTGTCTAATCTTCCTGGTCATCATTTGTAATACAAACTCTCTTTCAAAAGCCTCTATAAAAATCTTATAAATTGATTATAATTTTTTTGCCTAATTGTGAACAACTAAGAATGTGAATTTGAGACTAAAAAATGTCATTTTGACACTGTCTTATTTGCTTTTATTAATTTGCATTGTTATGTGTTTAAAGGCCAATGTGCCTGTAAAAGTTAATAATATGATGAACGAGAAACGTGTAGAACTACAAACTATAAACGAGTTGGCGATCGGCGGGAAGCCAGTGTGTAGTTTCGATAGTTTTGTCGCCGGGCTGTAAGCGAGTGTGCAAGTGTGACGAGCGATTACTCGCGCCACTCGCCCGTGGTCGCTCAGTACTGTGCAAACCTGCGCGTGTTTACAAACCATTAAGCGAGCGAGCATCGCTGAACGAGTATCGCTGGGCCGCCGGGCGAGTTTATTTTTTAAAGCTCATCGCTCAGCGACTAAACGAGTAAAGCGAGTCGTCGCCGGCAATGTGAACAGTCAGAGAGCAACTTTTAATATTATGCATCTCTTTCGTTTACACGGAATGTACATAATAATACCTATATTGTGCGTTTCATGAGAGAGAAAATCGCCAATAGTTAGTCGTTTTCTCGCCGGCCGCGGCGCGGCGGTCGGACCACTGCGGCGGATATACGTGAATTGGCCTTTTTTAGGATAGGTACATAAAACCTTTTTTCCGCAACCATCACCGAATATTTTTTACCCGACTACGGCGTAGTCAAAAGGAAGGGTAATGATTTTGGCAGTCTATGTATGTATGTATGTTCCACCATAGCGCCTAAACTACTGAACGGATTCTAATAAATGAGGTGTCCAATAGATTCGTAAGAATAACTCGGGTGACATAGGCTATATAAATTTTAGACGTAATTGAATTGTCAAATTAAAAGCTCGAAAAAAATTAAATTGAGATAATCATAACATGTTTGATATCAAATGAAAGGTCTTGGCGAGCACATTACAAATATGTAGGTATATTATACAGGGTGGTGCCGATGATACGACGATAAATGAAACCACTGATAGTTCTAGTTCATAGGAACATTTTTAAATACATCCCAATACCGTTTTTTTTTTAAGTCTTAAAAACTAAATAAGTAGCATAAAACTGTAAACGAAATACAATACAATTTACAAACAAACATTGGTTTACTAACCTTAGGAATAATTTGCACCGATTAACGTGTGGAAAAAAAACCGGCCAAGAGCGTGTCGGGCCACGCTCAGTGTAGGGTTCCGTAGTTTCTCGTCCGTCACAATAAGTGTTCCCACTTATGAGTTTAAAGGTGGGTATCCATTATGTTTTTTTTATTTTTTTTCTAAATATTTTTAATTTATTTATTTTTCACTTTCAAAATGATTTTCCTATAGAAAGTCCATAAAAAGTTCTACTTTCCAGATTTTTTTCATATTTTCTAAACTTATGGTTCAAAAGTTAGAGGGGGGGGACACATTGTTTTTTTACTTTTGGAGCGATTATTTCCGAAATTATTGACATTATCAAAACATTATTTTAGTAAACCCCTATTCATTTTTAAATACCTTTCCAACAATATATCACACGTTAGGGTTAAAGTTAAAAAAAAATCACTTCCCACTTTACATTTAGGGGGGCTACCCTAATAAAACATTTTTTTTCCAATTTTTATTTTACCACTTTGTCGGCGTGATTGATACATATATTGGTACCAAATTTCAGCTTTCTAGTGCTAACGGTCACAGAGATTAAGCGAGGACGGACGGACGGACGGACGGACGGACGGACAGACAGACATGGCGAAACTATAAGGGTTCCTAGTTGACTACGGAAACCTAAAAAATGAAAAAAAGAATTTGGCAAAGACATTTAGGTAGGTTGTGATGACGACGATACGACAACGATTTCAGTGTTAGGATTTATTTGATAGTTTAAAAATGTTCCTATGAACTAGAACTACCGTGGTTTCATTTATTGTCGTATCATCGGCACCACCCTGTATATTATTATTATAGTTTTAGTCACCATATACGTTTAGAATGCGGTCAAACTGTTACGCAAACATTAATAGTACATTATGAAAGTAATATATTATTACGTATTTATTGATTACTAATGACCCGCCCCGGCTTCGCACGGGTGGCAAAAAGATGTTAAAACCTTCCTCTTGAATCACTCTATCTATTAAAAAACCCCGCATCAAAATCCGTTGCGTAGTTTTAAAGATTTAAGCATACAAAGGGACATAGGGACAGAAAGCGACATTGTTTTATACTATGTAAATACTAATTCAAAAAAAAAAAAGTTTAAAAACTAAAACCCGACTACGAATAAAACGCAGACTAATAAAACCGCGGTCTTAAAAGTAGAAAACAAGAAAAATCGTCTAGTAATTTGAATATTTCCATTTAACGTATTATAAGTAAAATTATTAAAGAGGACAGTCGTAGTCGCATGCCACCTTGCTAATGGCAACTAGCAGCTGACTTCTATTTCAATGAGAACGCCATGAAGGAGCATCAGGTATCAGTGGCATGCGACTACGGCGACGCGGGAGGGTGGAATGTCAGTGGCGTATATCCAGCTCCTAAACGAAATGTAATCTTCATCGATGAACTTATTGTATTTTGATATGTTAGTAATAATAATGCCGACGATGGCAGGATCGTGTCCGCCAAACCGGAGCTTCTGAGAGAGATCGAGAGTTTTTATGGGCAGCTGTACACGTCAACTAGTCAACCCGTCGAAAATCTAGCGAAAGACCCCAGAGCTAGACTGACCCGACACTATACCGAAGACATCCCGGATGTCAGCCTGTACGAGATTAGGATGGCTTTGAAACAGCTTAAAAACAACAAGGCGCCGGGTGATGACGGAATTACGGCCGAACTGCTGAAGGCGGGTGGCAAACCGGTCCTTAAGGCCCTTCAGAAGTTGTTTGATTCCGTCATACTCGAGGGGAAAACGCCACAGGCTTGGTGCAGGGGTGTGGTGGTGCTCTTCTTCAAAAAGGGTGACAATGCCCGGTTGAAGAACTATAGGCCCATCTCACTTCTAAGCCATGTCTACAAGTTGTTTTCAAGAGTCATCACGAATCGTCTCGCACGCAGATTCGACGATTTCCAGCCTCCCGAACAAGCCGGATTCCGAAAAGGCTTCAGTACCGTAGATACGCTGCGGCAAGTTATACAGAAGACCGAAGAGTATAACCTGCCTCTCTGTTTAGCGTTTGTGGACTACGAGAAAGCCTTCGATTCGATCGAGACTTGGGCTGTACTGCAGTCTCTCCAACGGTGCCAAATCGACTACCGGTACATCGAGGTGTTGAAGTGTTTGTACAAAAACGCCACTATGTCAGTCCGACTTCAGGACCAGACCACGGAACCTATCCTTCTGCAGCGCGGTGTGAGACAGGGAGACGTCATATCTCCGAAACTGTTCACCGCTGCATTGGAGGATGTCTTCAAGGTCCTGGATTGGAAAGGACTTGGCATCAATGTCAACGGCGAGTACATCACTCACCTTCGGTTTGCCGACGATATAGTGGTCATGGCTGAGACCATGGAAGACCTCAGTAAAATGCTCGATGACCTCAGTAGAGCTTCCGAAAGAGTGGGTCTTAAAATGAACATGGACAAAACCAAGGTTATGTCGAATGTTCATGTAACACCCACTCCTATCAAGATCGGAGACTCTACGCTCGAAGTTGTGGACGATTATGTCTACCTGGGACAAACGGTCCAGTTGGGTAGATCCAACTTCGAGAAAGAGGTCAATCGTCGAATCCGACTCGGCTGGGCAGCGTTCGGGAAGCTGCGCAGTATCTTCTCGTCCAACATACCCCAGTGTCTCAAGACGAAAGTCTATGACCAGTGTGTGTTGCCAGTGATTACATACGGGACCGAAACGTGGTCGCTCACAATGGACCTTATCAGAAAGCTCAAAGTCACCCAAAGGGCAATGGAGAGGGCTATGCTCGGAGTTTCCTTGCGTGATCGAATCAGAAATGAGGACATCCGCATGAGAACCAAGGTTACCGACGTAGCCCGAAGAATCGCCAGACTTAAGTGGCAATGGGCAGGGCACATTGCTCGCAGAACGGATGGCCGATGGGGCCGAAAAGTTCTGGAATGGCGACCGCGAACCGGAAGACGTTGCGTTGGAAGGCCTCCCACTAGGTGGACCGATGACCTGGTCAAGGTTGCAGGAACCCGCTGGATGAGAGACGCACGGGACCGGTCAATGTGGCGACGCCTGGGGGAGGCCTATGTCCAGCAGTGGACGTCTTTTGGCTGAAATGATGATGATGAATGATGATGTTAGTAATTTTACTTCAGTTTTTGTTTTTTTGTATGTTACCTGAGGAGCTTAATAATAACTGCTCCTTGGGTCGATCTTTTGGTTAAGCTTTGCTTGCCTAGGTTGTTCACCACCCATTAAGTACATACTGACCTCACACGTAATTCCCATAACATAGAGTTATTGGGCAATCTCAATTTGCGAATGCACTGTTGACCCAAATAAAATGTCTTTTTATAAATTGTATTGCAAGTTATGGTTGCAAGCTAAAAATTAAATAGGCGTCGTAGAATGTAGGAAAACGGTGCAGAGTGAGTAAAACGAGCGTGCTGAAGTAGAGTGAACGTGAACGTCATGATAGCAATTGCACTACAAGAATGAACAACCAAAATCATGCCTAAGGCCCCTAGCACACGGCTTATTTTCTACGGCACCGACCACGCGCTGATGGCGTCGTGCCGTAGAAAATACGCCGTGTGGTAGGGGCCTTACGCCCGAATACTCGAACGTCACTCAATTTTAAGTTGCACTTAAATCTCGTGCTGTCTTTGTTACTTTAACGCAGAGTGACAGAGATAGCACGAGTTTTGAGGGCTACTTATAATTGAGTGACGTTCGAGTATTCGGGCGTTAGGCATGCAATATACGCGCGTATACGCGCTTCAAACGAGATTTGAACCAGGGGCACAGAATACATAATAGTTGCCAGGGGCCTGGGGAATGGCCTACATTCTAAGGGGAGAATGAAAAAAGCCTGAAAAAAAAAACACTTATTACGCCGACCGCAAATAGACATGATGATGATGATAACCTTTCTTGGCGGCCAGGTAAAAAGCACATGCGGTTCAAGAGAGTACCTATACCTATGTCATAAAATAATCATTGCAAATTGAATTCAATTTCGTCATTAAAATAAAAACAAATAAAACCCCCAAATATTTGAATTTCATTTAATCGTGATTGCATTCACTTACCTTAATTACTTTTCCGCCGCAGATTGCGATTTCCTTGACACATACAAATATATGTTTGTGTTTTATTTGTGAACCGTAAACTAATTAACCTAATTAAAAATACCGCAAACGTTAGTTGGTCTTAACTTGTTTAAGGTTACGTACAGTCAGTGCTTTGCATTATTCGACCCGTCTTACAAAGACAACCCACGACCAGTTATCAGCTAAGTCGATAGGTACTACTAGGTCCTAAGTAGTACCTTTCGGAGTCCAGACCCGTTATGCCTGTCAAAGATCTACGAGTGACATGATGTAGATAATTAAGTAACTGATGTGGGTCACTAGTAAACTGCTAACAGGAATAACCAGCCATACGCCGCTATAAACCTTCTCCACATGGGCCGTTTTAGATGGTTCAGTTACTACTTAATTAAAGATGCCAGGTTTATGTACATTGGCAGAAAAAGTCATTACAAGAGGTGCTTAAACGGCTCTCTCAAAACTCAATGCTCAACTGTAAGTACAATACACCATCTGTAAGTCTGTTAGGGAAACTTCTGGTAGCAGTGGTAGCTTGTCGTAAATATCTATCTAAAACTCAACACTTTACTAGAGTTACTTATTGGTATCAAAACTTGGAAGGTTTTGGATTACCCGGGTAACATATATGAAAGGCATGGATTGTTGCAGCTTCTCCAGATACAAACTATAGTTCTCGATTCGCCTGCAACATGAATGCAAGGCTATTCGGTTATGGAGCGATTGTAGAACCGTAGTGCAGACATAAAATCAGTAAATGATGATGGAACATCGTGAACGCACCGACAACAAAGAATACTAAAAATGTAAGTAGACATCGTTTGAATCAAGGTTTTGCCAATAATTAGTGTCATACAGAAGGAAATTATAATAAATAAGTACCTCCGTCTTAGCGACCGCAGTCTACCATTTAATAGGCCCCTCATCATGACTCATGAATTAATGGTACTAAATTACTATGATTCCATGCATAAATCACACATTTTATCATAATTCGTAGTAAACAGGGACAAGGATGTCCCATATTGCAAAAATATATAGTTAGGTAAGTAGGTACTTGGAGGTAAGTACGTGTTGAAGTAATTAAAAAGGAAACTGGCTTGGCCCGTGGGCATTTCTGATAGATTAATGATGTATTTTTTTTTAATGATTTATAATAATTATGAATGACCATACGTTAATTTATGGTTGAAGTCTGGTGCTTCCTGCTAAAGTAGCACTGGACTGACGTGGACTTATAGGTCGTTAGAGCAGATCAGTATTTGAGCAGAAAACGAAGAATTGGGAAGCCTAGCATTATTAGACACAGCCCCTTCCCTGGATGGGCTAACGACCATGAAAATTTACAGTAAGTGGGACAAACTGAATACGAAATCTTGGAAGATGGAGGACATAGGCTTATGCCCGGTGGTTTATGGAAACTTCAATAATTCGTATTCTGCTTCCACAAATGACAGTCACCATCGTAATTGCTTATTAAGACGACGTAACATTGTGAACTCATCACCCATCGGTCAGCAACACGTCATAACATCATAAATCACATAACAAAGTCTATAATTGCTATGTCACAACGTGCAACGCACGACACGACTCGCGTGCTACGTATGTACAAGTACACTTTCGCCGCGGTCAATGTTGATGCAACACCAAATTGTCCCCAAGTCGTTGCGAGTCACGTTACATCTTACCGATTTAGACAATTAGCACATATTGTCCCACCAGACGGTCAGACAGTGACCTAATGCGGGATTGGTGTACAGTCACAAGCAAAAGCAACGCAGAGCAGTTGTAACAATGGGGCTTACGAATTGTAGTTGCACCCAGGCAGGCGCATTACTTTTAAATGTAATTTGTTTCATCACCAATGCTCCCAAAACGGCGAAGAAAAAACTCGCGCCTACTCCCTCTCCAAGAGAGGCCTGTGTCACAGCAGTGAGGACATTACAGGCTGATAAATGCTAATGGTTGTGCACCAGCGAAAACTTGAAACTCCATAAAGTCCGCTATGGGCGGAGTTTATGACAAGTTTTAATAGCAAATGTCTAGACAGAGATTATAATAAACAGAACATAAACTTCAGGCGCTGAAGTCTGAACGTTGAAATGTAAAATTATTTTGTAAGTTTAATAACTAATGACCAAGGAGTTCAAGACTGTAGGTCTACCTCATCATCTGCCAAGCCTTTCCCCAACTAAATTATGTGTGGTTTCCAGTCTAACCGGCTGCAGCAGAATACCAGTATTTTACATGGAGCGACTGCCTATCTGACTTCCAAAACATAGGTTGTACTGTATAATAGATTAGGTCCCCTTGGTAAGAAAAATAACTAGGGTTACGACTTCCGTGCAAAAAAAATAATACCCCTTTTTTTTTTTTTGGTGGGTGGAAAATCATCGAATGACCCCCCCCCGCTCTTGGGCAGAGCGAAGGGGAGTGTCAGACTTCTACTGACTAAAAACCGAACCAATGTTCCTTCTGTTTACGAAATTCCATTCAGATAGAAAATTTAACTTTCTGCTGCTACTGAGATATCCCTGATGGAAGAACCTAATAACACTATCCCCGAAATAAGAATCGAATCCATTAAATAAATTGAACGGTTAACACTTTCGCCGCTGACAGTACAAACAATAAAAAGTGTGAATGAAACAATGTGTGTCTCGTAAACAATAGACGCAGCATTGTAGCGAAGGTCTGATTCAACCGTGACTGCCAGATATTTGAGGTTAATCAGTTATGTAAGGAAACCTCATCATTATCAAATACTTGGTAATGTTTAAGTGTGTCGGTTACAGTCGTACACTTTTTCACACCATTGTGATGGTAAGGTTCGGCTGCTGACATTGAACGCTTAAATTTTGGAGTTTTGGTTTAGTTTTGCACAACGTTTTTGATGAAATACTGGAAATACTCGTACATGTTATTGTTGTAACGCGTACGGCGTTTAGAGATATAAAACATGTTGTCTAGTAATATTATTATGCAGTTACAAAAACATACCGGGTTTTAAACATCTGTAAGCATAGAAAAACCTTTAAATGCTATTTTTGTGTTACGAACAGAGACATTCAAATATTTACGACGTTACGACAGTTTTTTTCAGTCTAAAACAACGCCAATGGATCAGTATACAGGAAAAAATGCTATGAAATATATGTAGTTTTAATACCGCGAGACATATATCCAGGTCTGAAAGCAGGACTCAATTCCCACCGTCATGCATATGCACATGCACACATGGGCCCACCCTCCCGCCCTCATGCATATGCACACATACAAAACAAGTGTGAAATAATATATGTAGTTTTAATACCGCGAGACATATATCCAGGTCTGAAAGCAGGACTCAATTCCCACCGTCATGCATATGCACATGCACACATGGGCCCACCCTCCCGCCCTCATGCATATGCACACATACAAAACAAGTGTGAAGTGTGTGTGTGTGTGTGTGTGTATATTTCACACTTGTTTTGTATGTGTGCATATGCATGAGGGCGGGAGGGTGGGCCCATGTGTGCATGTGCATATGCATGACGGTGGGAATTGAGTCCTGCTTTCAGACCTGGATATATGTCTCGCGGTATTAAAACTACATATATTTCATGGATTTCCGCAAAGTAACGCCTGATTCCATAACTTATCAGTATACAGGGTTGGCAAATAAAATCACTCTGTACAAATCATTGAAATGTACTAGTCCAATAATGTTTATAGAGTGATTGCACGCACGACGACCAATCAAGCTATACAAAATTACAAAGCCAGTCATACGGATCTCCTAATGGACGGGAAACCTATACAAAACGAAGCCCTAGTTTACTGGATTTGGATAGAGGTTTCGCCGTGTATACTTGTTACGACAGACCCAAATCTAAATCAGGTGTTCAAACATCGTGATTTATTATTAAATTAACGATAAAGGTAGGTCTTTCGTAATGTTTATGTTTAAACATAAGTTATTGGAGTAAATAACACTATTCTCAGTTATCATTACATTATACAGGAATTTCATCCAGACATTTAGTTTCGTAACGAATTTCAAATATTTGTTCAATTTAATACGTAGGTAGGTAGGTAGTAGGAAAATTAATGTAACGAAACATCAAAACAAAACACCTGTTTCTCAAAAGTTTATGGCGCAATACCTCGATGTCCTTTTCACCAGGGGGTCAAATGGCCACTTAGCAGATCATAATATGAATTACGTTGAAAAGAGAAAAATTGACCTATCATTTAACTGTTTCTGTGACCATTACGAATTTTAACGCAATCTATGGCATTTTCCTATTAAGATCTAGTTTCCTAGATCTATTTTCCTATTAAGGCGAGACCCAACCAGGATTTACAAAAATGTACTGTCTTTGAACGTCAGGTGTGAACTATAGGTTTGAAGTACTGAGGTGGGAAAAATATCCTGAAAAGAGAAAGAACTAAACTTGCATTATACCGAATCAAATCTCCGAATAAAGTTACTAACTCTATAAAAAAAAAATATACAATTACCTATTTTTTTAACTTTATCGTCGAAATTCTCCGTAATTTAAGCGATAACATAAGTATTTTTTTCTAGAAATAAATAAAGAATACAATTATTTAATTTAATACCGGTTATTTTTTCAAATTATGTTAAGTTATTTACCATAATTAAAGGAAAACCCTTGAATATCAATAAACCCAAGCGCCTAACAAAGACTAGCCAGCCTAACACTGTACGCCCAAAAAGCAACCATATTGAATCCGACTAAGGTGGAGTGTAGCACTACGCCTATAGTATAGTCGAACGGGTGCGTTGGGTCTCGCCTTAAGATCTATTTTCCTATTAAGATCTATTTTTCTATTAAGATCTATTTTCCTATTAAGATCTATTTTACTATTTAGATCTATTTTCCTAAAATGGTCACAGACGCAAATCCAGACATCATTCAGACCTAATATTAAGAAGTTAATTCTGGAAAACCCTATAACACTTTGCCCGACCTAATATTTAAACGCGGGTCCTCATGATAAGCTTGATAAGCAAGGACTCTCGTAACACCTGATCTTCTGTAATACCTCCATTCTTAAAAAAAATAGCGTTCTATTCTATTCTAAGCTTAAAATACGCAGTTAGGAATTAAGAGAATGATGACAGTTTGGTTACGTGTTACTACAAAATTACTAATTACACGAATAAATGGAAATATTATTCAAAAGACTGTAACAATTATCTTTACATCTATGTATGTTCTGCCTCTCTGGTACTTTACGTTGTTTTATGTTCGAACATAATGTATCGCCATGCGTGTTTTAACGGATATTGCGGAATACATACAACTTAACATAGTTTTAAATCCACTTAGTTTTAGGCAAATGTGTTAATAATAGTAGGTACACCAACACTTTGCCAGTTGTGTTTATGTCCCATCTAATGAGGAGCGAGCCTATTGCTATCAACTGGGCACAATTCCAAATTCCGTTGCTAATACTGTGAAATTTCAAATGCAAAACCCCTATGGAACACAACACAAATTAATAATAAACATCCCGTTTCCGGTGTTATTGATAACGTCATAATATTTCACTGAATTTATACCTCCCTGTATACAAAATCCAAATCAGAAGACAAAAGCAAGATTTACACAAACAAGTCATAAATCTCATTCATTCAATTACGTTTGACGTCTAACCGTATATTGTCTGGTTCCGTTGTCGTAAGCTCCAATTTTGTTTGATGTTGTATCACAAATTGGTTCTAACAAGCTATGCGAAGTAAGCGAATGTCACACTACGAGCTAAGCTAATGTAGCTCATAAAGACTTCTTTTAAGGAAGACTTCTTGTTAACATATGGTTAAAACGGAACCGTCGCGCGTCGTATGCCTTGCCCGTATTTCACAGCCATTTTACTCCGAGACTGTTGGCACTGACCGTACGCGTACGCACCATTGCAATTTGGAGAGTCGATGTCTTCTATGAACCCCTGCATAAGAATGAAATTATTATAAAGCTTTTAGCTTTTGCCCGCGACTTTGTCCGCGTAAATGTTATCTTTGGTGAGTAGATCTATCATTGATTTTAATTTTAAATGAAAAACTCTTGCGATAAATATCATGGCGGTCATGCGGTGCTTGATCCTCAAGAAGCTCCCGAGTGATTTCATCCCACTTGGGCTTGGTAGAACAGTTACAGTAATAAATAAGTCGGGACGTCCATATTTTCTTACGTAACAAAAAGCGTCTTGAGTATGTAAATTTTACTCAAAGGAAACATTCCTTTATTTTTGAATAGAAAGCAAAAAGCATTCAAAAATTTTCGAAAATTCTCTTCTCCCACACCCGGGAATCGAACCGGCTAAAATCTGGAAAAAATATAGGTACCCTGTACTTTTATTGCATCGATCGTTAGGGTCAATTATAAGGATGAAATCTCTCTAACAAACATGATAAATTAAATGAAAAGAAAACCAGGAAATCTTAAATTAATTTAATTATTTACAAAAAAATGGTGAACTAACTAATAGTTGCTCGAAATGACCTCCATTCTCTTGGATACACAAATTTTTCTAGCAACCTTTAATAAAGTGTTGTGGTGAATATTATAAATCGTATTCTGAACTTCAACTCTCAACTCGTTGTCATTCGCATAAGATTTCATGTAAATTATCCCCACAAAAAAAAAATCTAATGGGGTGATATCTGGCGATCTCGCAGGCAGGTTTTCTTTTCATTTAATTTATCATGTTTGTTAGAGAGATTTCATCCTTATAATTGACCCTAACGATCGATGCAATAAAAGTAGAGGGTATAATTTTTTCAGATTTTAGCCGGTTCGATTCCCGGGTGTGGGAGAAGAGAATTTTCGAAAATCTTTGAATGCAGTTTGCTTTCTGTTCAAAAATAAAGGAATGTTTCCTTTGAGTAAAATTTTCTATCTGCAGTATTAAGAGTACTTTCCCTCCAGGTGGCATTACAAAATTCCACCCTGTATAATCAGAAAGCTCCGAACTGCTAAGCTATCGGGAGTTACACGTGTTATTGTGAGTCAACCATAAAAGATAGACATATGCTGTTGTGGGATATTTTTTAGATAATTTTATGTAGAACATTTCCGTCATAAATGATTTCTATGTAGCTTTAACCATTAAGGCTGCACACGCGACGGAAGCTTAAAAAATGGAGCAACTTCTCCCGTTTTCCCAACATTTCCCTTCACTGCTCTGCTCCTGTTGATTGTAGCGTGATTAAAAGTATACTATAACCTCCCTAGGAGTATGAAGAATAATTGTACCAAGTTTCGTTGAAATCCATCGAGTAGTTTTTGTTTCTATAAGGAACATACAGACAGGAGGACAGACAGACAGACAAAAATTTAACTGATTGCATTTTTGGCATCAGTATCGATCACTAATTACCCCCTGATAGTTATTTTGAAAATATATATCATGTACAGAATTGACCTCTCTACAGATTGATTATAAGTATAGAAGAAGATAGGGGGGGGGGTGTACATACAATGTAACTTCTCGTGTTAAGCTAGGTTAGTTCGCTGTGTCCTCAGAAAGTTCTTTATCTCCCACAAAGTTAGGGCAGTATAAAAATAAACAAAATCAAAAGTCATTTATTCAAACTAGGCTGATAATCAGCACTTTTCGAACGTCAAAAATTTACTTTACTCTATTTTACTTTACATTTTTATAAGACAGTCCCCCAAAACGCCCACCCATCGACACCTCCTACTTTCCTAGTGTTTAGCTGGAAAGAAGAAGTGGCGGAACAAACTCCCCAGCACACATCTGTCTGTTAGGTTGGTTAGAAGAACCAGACTCGATACAATAGCAAGGTGTCAGTTAAATTTAAGATTTACTACAGACACAATCAGTAATAAACAAAAGTATATAACAATAAACAATGTAAACATAAAATAATAAATACATAACATAACAGTAAAATAATTTCGGAGAAAGAACATAAATAACAAACATTGTCTTGTGTTCAACTCAGCGACCAACTATTCTTATCATCTAAGTAGTCGTTAATAGAATAGTAAGCTTTTAAACAAAGATTAGATTTAACTTTGGCTTTAAGCGCATTAAATGGCAATTCTAGAAAAGAAGATGGCAGTTTATTATAAAATGTTATCCCGAGCCCTACGAATGAATTATGAATTTTGTGAAGCCGGTGAAAAGGAGCGCGTAGTTTATGCTTATTTCTAGTGTTGAAGTTGTGGATATCACTGTTTTAGTGTACAGGTGGATATTTTGTCTAATTAAGTCTAATATATAAAATGTTGGCAAAGATGTACTGAGAAGCAACCGTGAGAATACCAATCTCCTTAAAAAAAATCTCTAAGGGAAACTCGGGCACCCAGCTGATTAATTGCACGAACCGCTCGCTTCTGCAGAACAAATATATTTTGAATATCAACAGCTTTGCCCCACAGCAGAATACCGTAGGACCATAACGCTGTGAAAATAACTAAAGTAGACTAACCGTGCTGTATCAACGTCAGTTGTCTTACTTTTCTGACGGCGTATGCGGCCGAAATTAGCCTTCCCGCTAGGCTTGATATGTGTAAACCCCATTGTAATTTTGAATCTACTGTTATGCCCAGAAATACAGCAGAGTCGGCAGTTTCCAGCTCCTGATTGGCGAGGATAATATTGGGACCTAGATTTCTAACATTGGGTAAAGCGAACTTAATTATTTTAGTTTTCTTGGCATTAAGAACAAGGTTGTTTGTTGTGAACCAATCTGTGACCATTGATAGCGCGCTATTCCGCGTATCGCATATCAAAATCGTGTCTATTCCTATCTACCTTTACCTTTTTATTTCAAACATTTTGGACCACAATATTTGTTGGTAGCGACTTAAAAACTATGTTACATTTAAAAATTAAGAAATAATATTTTAAATTAAAACTGTACAATAAAATAACATTTAAAAATTAAAACTTTAAATTAGAATAGTAATAAAGATACGAATTTTCTAAAAAGGAAGCAAAGAAACTTATGATTCACGAGCAAAGATACTTCCTGCTCATTTTCACTTGACAACTATCACACAAAGTGACATCTGATTCTCTGGAAACAGTTTCCTCGTATCTTGTGAAATAACGCACTTAGGTATTAATACTCTTTTTAAAACATTCCTTCACACGTAACTCCACGTAAACCAGGTTTTGTAGCAGGCAATACGAGAAACGGTCATCTCAAGTCTATAATAAAATTAATAAAGAAATATATGTTTACACCAAACCATTCTTTGAATGTAAAAAACTTGTAATACAATGGATAAAACCACTATCATATGAGGACACTGAGGCTCTCCTGCAGCACACATCATAACTCACTCATCCACGCACACACTTACTCGCATGCACATTTTTACAATTACACACATACATCTCACACACTCACACAAACATACATCCCACAACACATTGCATATTTTCATCTCACAATATTACATACACAAAACGCACACTAAGTTATTTTTATTTTTAATCTACTTTCCTAAAATTGTATAAATTATAATTATAAATAGTAAACGCTGGCACTTCTTGTGTACATTACGTAAATTTAAGTTACGGAAGAGGGAAGTGTCCTAGTACAGGCATTTACTTGCTTAAAAGGACACTTCTATCACTAGTATGTAGTACAAACTTTGTAAAGAAAATAAACTATTTGTATTTGTAACTCAACTTGTATAATCAATCAATGAACTCGGCCTTTCCACACTCTCCACTCTCCACTCTGCTCTCTTTCTACCCTCCAGTCCAGTCGACGTCTATTCCAACAGCTATCTGGGGGCCAATTCTCGGTTTTAGAGATGGTGTCGAACTCGAAAAAAATTTCTAATGACGTAATTTTTTCGAGAAATTTTAAAAGTTGCTATTC
Organism: Diarsia dahlii; assembly: GCA_949775195.1. NCBI lineage: Eukaryota > Metazoa > Arthropoda > Insecta > Lepidoptera > Noctuidae > Diarsia > Diarsia dahlii. The sequence goes on along the minus strand of OX459191.1, from coordinate 17,254,795 downwards.
TGAGGATGTCGAATTCGACATTTGTCGAAGGCTAACGTTAGAGTTCATGTCCAGTGCTTCTGAGCAGTAGAGATGTCATGTCGATTATATAGATACGTCATTTCTGAGTGAATTTGTTGAGTTTTGGATTGTACACTGTGTTTTCTTTTCTTTACTTTTTAAATAAAATACGGCTTGGCATCTCATACTGGAAATTCGATTTAAACTCTTTGATTTGTGCATTGTGTTTTCTTGAAACGACGACCTTCGCGCAGATAACAGACTCTGTAATTTGTGTACCTACGATTGGACTTGAAACCACTGAAAGATGGACGAGTTTATTAGCATTTTTATCTCGGAGTTGTTGGAAAGTGGCGAGCAACTGGCCAATACACGGCGACAACAGCTATCCCGCCGTCGATATTTATTTACGACTTGAGCGAAACAGAAGTCATTAAAAACTTCAGACTAAATAAAGATTTAATAAGGGTTCTAATACTTAGATCTATTGGCTCCTGTAATTCAGGATACCACTAAAATAGACCTGAAAACGAAGGTAAATAATTGTTTGCTTCATAATTTAATTAGTCACTGACAGACAGTCAGCTGTCAAACTGTTTATTTTTACACTAAACGTTTCGTTTTACTTTGGCTTTGCACGGGACTTATTCAAATTTAATATATAAATTATGTCCTAATTTTAAGTGTTTCTCATAATTATGTTTACTTGTTTGTTTGTGAAACCAATAAATACTTTTTCTTTCTTTCTTTCTTTCTTTTATACTTAAATAGTTAGGTTTAGTCAGCGTTTTAAAACAAAATCATTCATTCACTCATAGCTACCTAAAACGGAACGCGCGATTCTTCATAATGGTAACATTAGCTTCACTCGAATCGACATTTTCGTGACATTTATTTCTATTTTGACTGAGAATACGGAATTCTGCTCAATTCGAAATTTTTTGGTAGAGATAGAGATATTTTTGATAGACATAGAGATAGACTTACGAACTCGAACTCGAGATAAATGTCGAAAATTGAGAATTGGCCCCCAGCTCTAGAACAAAATAGTCATGACCGGCAGGCCGTGAAAGAGTTTAGGCCCACGCCAAAAGATTCTTGCGCCCTTGTACAGACGCCAGAACATGAAGCTACTACAATCTATCAAACTTTAATCGATTTTCAACGTTATCGTCAAAGTGTTAGTTTCAAGGTTGACTGTTAAAACACAGTTTTCAATTTTCCCAATCAATCTTATGTAGCTTGATGTGCCTGTTAGTCACTCTAGTTCCAATGCGGATAATTTCATCCTGGATTTTATCTTTCAAGAAATCTATCAAGCATATCTCGCTTCATAGCACGCTAAGCGACTTTGTTACTATTCTTCTGTGGCAATGTAACAGCTAGGCTGGAGGTAATCGTAACGATTAATATCAAATATGAAGGAAGCCACGACAATGCACCGCCGCTCACTATTGCAAAACATTTGGACCCGTTCTTTTCTTCGTGTGTAGTACGAATGCTGTTGCAACGCATCTGCAGATGTGCTCATAGAGTATCACTACTTAGATGTGTTAATGTAATACAATTGCTCGATAAGTGTTCAGTAAAAAAATAGAAGTTTCAACTAGTGCTTAGGTACAATAGGGTAGTTGACTGACAAAAAAAATATGATTCTGTTTAGTCCATCATCAGTTAGATTATCGAAAAATATTGGATACATGTTTTTTGTTTTAACAAATTCTTATCAAATTAATAAAAATTGACGAAAATAAACCTTGTCAAAGATCACGGAGAGGGGGCTTTTGGTGTCATAGTCTGGTAAAAATGGATCAAATTGTGACGTCGCAGGACTTTTCGAAGCACTGTATCTCTTAATTTTTTGTTTACGTGAAAAAAGAAAAAATACGTGTTCAATACTTTTCGGACATACCTACATAAAAAAACAAAATACATACACACGAATAGTGAACCTCTTCTTTTTTGGAAGTAGGTTAAAAACATACGCAATAACCCTGCTGGTGAAGGTTGCAGGGATCCACTGCAGGATGCGAGGCGAGACGTACGGGACTGGTATTGACCAGTGGTGTTTGGGAGAGGGCCTATGTCTAACATGCAGGAGTGTGTTAGGTGACTTAGAAAAATGTAACACCAGGGGACGTCTTTCGGCTGAAATGTTGATGATAACGATGACGATGTTACAGTCTTACAGTGTGTGTTATGTGTGTAACAAAATTATTCAAGGTAGATACTGGGAAAATCATTTTATTATTGATAAGGACTCTTCAGGTATATCTGCTACTCGACATTATCATATGTAGCGATTACTAATCGACGATCAAGAAATATGAACGAGGACGCACTCTTTAAACCTTGTAGTCAGAACAAGGTTAATGAAGGCGTACCCACCCGCTCTGCAATAATATTAATAATAATATTATTGTAGGTACCTAGTATAGATCATATTTTAATCTACTTGTTCAATACCTCGTCAGGTCATGTTACATACCATACCTACCTACACCTACATACGAACATGATCAAGGCTCCAGCTCTACCCCACTAAGAAATCCTCTATTTTGTTTCAGTCCAATCTATAGGGTAGTAGGGAAAGGCCTTCAAGAGCCAATAAAAATCGAAAAATTGACCCAAAGAACCAAGCAAGAATCCGGAAACGAAGCCGATCATCATTCAGCCGAAAGACGTCCACTGCTGGACATAGGCCTCCCCTAAGTGTCATTTTTTGCTTAGGGGGGGTTTGCCATAATCGCCACGCTTGGCAGGCGGGTTGGCGATCGCAGTACGGTCGATACAAAAAGCACAGAGAACGCTGCTGCCCATTCTCTGGTACATCCCTTAGTCGCCTCTTACGACACCCACGGGAAGATATGGGATGGTGCTATTCTTTGCGTCCGACACCATACGGAACAAACGAAGCCGATACATAGCCCTAATTACATTTGTGAACGCTCTGGTCTGCTACCCTAATATGTAAACACTTATTCCAGCCTCCAGAAAGTTTTTGTGTAGGTATCATTCACAGGCCCGTTGCCTTCAGCGTCTAACGGTTTTTGCAGATCAGTAGTTACCAGACAACCTCGATTGGCTCTCGATATGAATAGCCAACATGACGTCATAATTTTAGAGTTCTCGGCAATTATCAGTTTGGATAGCCATTAGATGATACTTACAAAATTTAGCATTTTAGCTGTAGGTAACTATTGGCTGTTCGCTACATTTCTTGTTTGTAGGTTACGTAAACTTGCAATCTCTACAAATAGTGCAGCGTAATCTAATCTCGCAAAATGTAGATGATCTAGTTTGAATTTTCAAGATGCGGTTGTTTTTGAACCAGACTTGGTATTTCGTAACACTAAAAATCAGCTGCATCAGGTAAAATCTGGTTAGACTTGAAGCCGTCCGCGACACAGTTGGGAAAAAGCTAGACTCAAGACAGATGATGATTTAAAAAAAAGTGATAACACAAGCGAGTGCGCTACTATTTTAGTGTCAAGAGTAACTACCTACTTCTTTTAGACACAAATGTCATGTATTTCTTTTCATGGTACGCACAACGACCAATCAAGCTATGCAAAACCAATTCAAGTCGATCTCTCATACCTATTTCGCTTCTATGAAACTCAATGTTAAGGCATATCGTAAGATACAGTTTCAATTAATCAGTGGACCATTTACAAACACCTTTGAACAAAAAAAACAACTAAGTAGGTACTCATTATCGGCCACTTCAAGTTCCTAACTGTAGTCTATAATTAATCAGTTATACTTAAAGTTTGCAATTTGTACACGACATTAGTGGTAATTTTCTACGCTCTAATAAATTGAAGCGTTATACTGTATTGTATTTGTAGACGAAAGTGTTCACTGTGGTTCTAAAACTACCAGTGCTTATGCGATAAATATTAGGTAAATAAACTTGTCTGTCAATTTTGGAACACAAGTTGTGCAACATTTGTAACATAACATTGAGGCTCAGCTAACATTCAGGAGATCGTGGTTTAATAATAACTGCCACTCGGGTCGATCTTTAGGTTAAGCCGCGCTTGCCTAGGTTGGTCTGTGGATGGGTGACCGCCCATTACATCACGAGTTTCCTCCGTGCACGTTAAGCTGTTGGTTCCGGCTGCCATATATATATCTTTAGCAGTTGTTACAGGTAGTCAGTGACCTGAAAGTCTGACAACCAGTCTTACCAAAGGGTATCGTATTACCCAGTATTAACTGGGTTATGGTAACCCAGTTAATATCATCATCTGCCTAGCCTATCCCAACTGTGTTGGGGTCGGCTTTCAGTCTAACCGGATGCAGCTGAATACCAGTATTCCCCAGTATTAACTGGGTTATGGTAACTATGGTAAATAAATTCATGCAGGGTGCCAAGATGGGAAGGTGCCGAGATGAGACTAAACCATATGTGTAGGGTAGTCACGAGGTTTGAAGTGAATTATTTTTAGCACAGCCCTTTGAGCTCTTTCTAGTTACATTTCTAGTTACATACAGTTTCTATAACTCAGTTTTACGAGTCCCACCCCCCACACAGGGATACAGTACATCAGAATTGTTTGACACAGAGCCAAATAAACCATTCGAAGAGTATATTTTTGTCCGCTGAAAACCTTAAATTTTAAAAAATATAAATTAGTCTTCTGGTGCAAGAGGTTAATAACTCCAATTGAGTGGTCCAGTCTAGTTTCTCATCGACGAACACTCCGAGATATCTTATGGATTCCACCATAGACAATGAGAGACACACCCGACCCGTATCTATAATAAACAAGTCATCGTGATTACTTGAGTAAAAGTCATTGTTTAAGATACGATTTTTTCTCTGTAGTTTAGTAAATCCTTGATGTTAGAACTGTCAAAGGTTAGAATTCTTAGGTTTGCTTTCATTGACGGTTCTAAACTTCGTTTAAATTCTTGCCCATTGTATAAAAATGTTTGCATAAGTAATTACTTAAGTTCAAGTAATTACTTAAACTTGACTATAGATACGGATGTTACAAGCTTCCGAATTTGCTGACAGTTAAGAGCTCATATGCCTTATTATAGACACAATTAAAAAGCCATTGTTATAAATCTCCTGGAGTTTTATTAGCGGACGGGAGGTTATGGGCTTTTAGATTTCCGGTTTCTTCAGCTGGCTTTGATGTATGCGGTAGAATGAAGCGTAAAAATGTTGTCTTATAAACGTTTAAGGTTAAAAGATTACTTGCTAACCAATGCATTACTCTCCGCAATGCATTTTCCGAATGCAATTTAGCGTCTGCGTAAGTGAAAATATCACAGTTGACGAGAGGCAGATTACAATCGATAGATAGACGATTGTCGTTTTTATAGATTTGGAAGAGGGTTGGGCCCAAAATACTTCCCTGGGGGACCCCGAAGATTATTCGTTCCTCTGCGCTAGTTGTACCTATTGTCGATCTTGACCAGAGAGATAATCATTAAAGATTTCTAGAGCCAGACCACGTATACAGACGCCAGCACATCAATATTTAATTGAAGCAAGAAAATTAACAGATTTTAGTAGCTTGATGCATCATCGGTACAACAGGTAAAACATAATGAGATGACAAGCAGGTTCATAACCTAACAATCATACGTATACGCGATATATGCATACGCATTGTATTGTACCTACATACGTAAACATACACAGAAAATCTCGTACATCGACAGACATTCCCACGGGAAATCAGAGCGACCGGCCCGCTTCCTCTTATTATAAGAGCACTGTCATTAAAAGGACAGTAATCTGCAAGGAGGTCTATCACAGAACACAATTAACTGGACATAATATAATCAACGCCTCTAACCCATATGATTATGCAATCAGTATTTAACCGACAAGGCAGTAAATTCTTGAAGATTGAGGATGATAAAGAAGATATGAAATGGCGAAAATTGTATGCCTTTAACAAAGCCCTAGGGCTACTAGGGTACCACAATCATTAATTTTGTAGAACAGGTGTCAGGGAAGTTTTCAAGCTTAGTAGTAAAATGGTAGTAAATGGGACACCTCGCATGACTGGTTAATTTATTTTTAACTAGATGTTGCCCGCGGCTCCGCTCGCGTGAATGTCGGTCAAATCATATTCTAAAACCTATCTCTAGAACCACTCTATCCATTGCTGAAAACAGCATGAAAATCGGTGTAGTAGTTTTTGAGTTTCAGACCGACAGACAGACAGACGCGGTGGAGGACTTTGTTTTATAATATTATATATTATGTAGTGATGATAGTGATGATCAAGCATCGGTGCGGGTGATAATACAGTGCCCAAGTTCGTGTGCAGACGCAGGTGTACTCTCTGTCTCTTCGATGGGCTGGCCGAAAGAGATCAGGCGCTTACGAGTTACGAGGCACGGGGGTATCATACAACTCAAAAGATATTTTTATATAACAGTTTGATATAATCGATCAGGAAAACACGTGCAATGGTTTGTTTATTCCTGAGCAAATTTCTTTCAGCTTGCAGGTCATACAGAATGCAGGTCATTCTGTATAAAACAAAGAATTTTCTGGTCAGCCTATGAGGCTTACAAAGAATTTTCTGGTCAGCCTATGAGGCTTACAAAGAATTTTCTGGTCAGCCTATGAGGCTTACAAAGAATTTTCTGGTCAGCCTATGAGGCTTCTGCTTAAGTCCTGTGGATGCCTTGAATTTAAGAGATCAAACCAGGGGCCAAATAACTTATAGACTAAATTTAATGACTGCTCGGTAAGGGCACCCCTGTGGGTTTCGGACCTTGTCCAATGGCGTCACTGTGGGAGGGCAGCAAATAGACAGGTTGGATCTGATAGAGATAATTTAGGGGCTAGTTTGACACTACTGGTTCAGCATCGCTGGCTGAGAAATTCCTGATAGAGCTAGAGCCCGACCTGGGAATCGAACCCAGGACCTCATGCTCAGTAGTCGCGCTTGCGCACACTAGACCAACGAGGCAATCGATGACTTAACTCAAGAATTTCATCACTATAGATTGTGTGCTAAACGATTCTGTGTCAGGAGGCAAAAAAAAAACCAGTAAAGCCAGGCTAGATTACATTATTATAATGTAATTATAATTACCCAACTGTTTGCCTATTAGAACTGTGTATGCCCATCAATCGTGCATGACGCCATTACACATTACAAGAATCGTGACGAGATGAGCCCCACGAATTCTTACATATTTTTCTAACACGGTCACGGTATTCAAATATTTTTTTGTAGATTTCTCATTCACCATCATTCTTATGATTATTTATAAGTCTTTAGAAAAATTAAGGAAGCGTTTATGATTGAGGAAACAAAAGTCGAAACTAATATTGTTAAATGTGATGTTTATAATACAACAAGGTAAAGCCTTGTGTTCATCTTCATCTTATGTTTTCCGGGACTGTAACTACAGATTACCTGTAACTGTGGTGTTCGTAGGGTTCATCAATCATTCTGGATTGATGGACTAATTAAGACCTACACACATAGGTACATTCATATTTCGTGTAGAGTAGGACCTACCTAGGTAGGGCCTTGAGTTGAGTTGAGCGTGGAGAGCGAATCCAGAGATTTCCTAACAAAAATATTCAGGATTCAAGATTCAACCAGGTTGCTATGGTTACGGAAAATAACAAGGTTGTCAACTGAGGTTGTCAAATTAAATAATTGTTTGTCTCTCTGCTTTCTCCTTCTAAAATATTCTTACTCGTATAATTTGTGTACAAAGTGTTTTCAGTATGAATAAACAAAGTGCATTTATTAATGAAGAAAGTCACGAAAAAATAGTGAAAGAAAATGAGTGAGTACTCTTTAAACATTCATTTTATTATTAGTACGCATATCATAAGTTTTATTGGTTTTTGCATTACTATTCTGCGAATCGGTCTAAAACGATTCGTTTTCTTATAAAATATCTAAAATAAAATAAATAATCTTCATATTTTTCAATGTTATGACTAGTGGTGGTTAATATAACGAATAACACCAAAACATAACATGTTATTGATTCATAACGAATAACGTTTATTATACCGACGCTGCCTACAGTGCGATCAAATTATCTTGGCAGCTCCGAACTTCGTGCAGGTCATTTTGTTACAACGAATGTATAAAAGTGTTATGATATTTATTTTATTTGTATTTCTCACTGTTTAATTTAGATATTTTCTGATCGTTTAAGTATTGGTTTATCTGGCAATAACAGTTTTATTCCCAAGTTTACATGCGTAAAATTTCGCAAAGCCTATGTTCAGAGCTGCCAAGATAATTTGATCACACTGTACGTGCTATCATTATAATGTCTAACTCAACAACACGCTCAACGAATAACGTAGCAAGCGGTGGCGGCGGTCCTACGATGCACCGTTTCCGAGTTATGGGCGTTCAAAGTTTATGTTAAAAAAAAAATGAAATTGAAATATCTCGAAAACGGAGCGTCCTAGGCAAAAAAGGACCAACATTTTGACTCCCCTCTGCCACCCCCGTGATATGTAAGTGAGACTCACATAACACTTTTTTTTTTTTTAATCTGACGCAACTTTACTTAATCATAACATTTAATAATATTTTATTAGTCCTAAAACTGCGCAGTATGAAGGAAAGTTCATTGATAATTTAAAACCATAATTATAATACATCTATATTCGTTTTTAATATTAATAATAACGATATTATTATAATCGTTCGTATACAGTCCACTGAATGTAACATTAACTGCGCATCATTAATCATTGCGCACGTTTAGCGTGTTGCCGAATAAAACGATAACGTCTCCGCGTTCAGATTACTGCCGCGTTTTGTTACAACTCGTTATTATGATAACGTATAAAATAACATGTTATAAAAATATATTCAAGTCTTATAACATGATAATGATTTATAGCAGAATTGCACACCACTAGATACGACACTTACGTCAGGCTGTCAATACTTTTTCTTTTAAATTTTCTGTCATAGAGTTTCTTACTAGCTTAGTCTATGAAGGTTAGTTTTGATTTATTTAATGAACATCGCGCGAAATTCGAAGATCAAACTCTTAATATCGTTATTTTTGTTCAAATTTTTTGAATGAATAATTATTTTGGTGTGTAATTACACTATTAATACCTAATTATTTATACCTATTATTGCATAAGTTGATAAAAAATGCTATGCAATAGATTTACCGCGGCAGTCTCCGAGTGCCACACGTTTTTTTTTTTTTAAATTTCAACCCTTACGTGTGATATATTGTTGGAAAGGTATTTAAAAATGAATAGGGGTTTAATCACACAATTTTTTGATAATGTCAATAATTTCGGAAATAATCGCTCCAAAAGAAAAAAAACAAGAAAAGAAAATATGACAAAAAACTGAAAAGTAGAACTTTATAAGGACTTTCTAGGAAAATCATTTTGAAAGTGAAAAAAAATAATTAAAAATATATATATATAAAAAAAACATTGGATACATACCCACCTTTAAACTCATAAGAACACTTATTGTGACGGACGGGAAACTACGGAACCCTACACTGAGCGTGGCCCGACCCGACACGCTCTTGGCCGGTTTTTTTATGAAGATTCGACACTGATTTTCTCGCGTTATTTAACTTTGATGAAGGATCTGTTCAATAATTCGATGGGCCCCAAAATAGTATGTTCCCAAATTAGTCCGTAGGAAACTGAAGTACGGTTGTCTGAAAGATATCGCTACCAGCGATACCGATAATACGCCCTTGTACCCAACCACAGGATTAGCTAGCAGTATTGTCAAATAGCTGTATACTGTATGACAATTTTTAACCGACTTCTAAAAAAAGAAGGAGGTTCTCAATTCGGATGTTTTTTTTTATTTTTTTTTTTGTTTGTTCGGGCATAACTCCGTCACTTGCTAACCGATTTGAAAAATTCTTTTTTTGTTGGAAAGGGTATACTTCCGAAATGGTCCCATATCTTTTTTTATCGAAATCGGACAAGCGGTTTTTGAAAAATCAACAAAACTCAAAAAAAAACTACATTGCAGTCCACATTATGACCCATGAACATGCCTTCTATTATATAATTTTCGAAATGTGGGTGTATTAGTGCATACACCTCTGCCTTTCCCTTCAGGAATTACATGCGTGATGTAATGATGTTTACCAAACAAATAAATTCCGAAATAAATATTCACCGGTAAAGCAAGTGTAAATACAGTGGCTATTCTAGCACTAAAGTGCAGTAAGTCTAAAAATAAAACAACGCTACAGTGTAAACTTAGAAGCCATTTACTTAAATAAACATTAGTATCAAGTAACATTGTAGATTCCATTGCGTGTAAGGATGTTCTGCGATACGACACGGCGCGCGGCGCAAGCGCATAAGCTTTGCCTATTAAAAATAACAATCTTTTTAACTATATAGGCCCGTTTTACCATAATCTTGTTGATTGATATGACTCAGAATAAATGCGTCTCACATATGGGTAACTATACGTGATTACGTCAAAAGTTTATGTTAGCACATAAACTTTTTTTATCTTAGGATATATGTTGTATGTAGCTGATGATGGCACACTTCAAAGCTCTGTTCGTTCAGCAGACTTGCAATGTTCGCACATGGTTTCATATTTTTGGAAATCCATGATGGATGAGGGCATCATTATAACATCACTTCTGTACCAACTGGTACCTACCAGAGGTGTACCAGATAATTATGTTTATGTCCCATGTAATAGGGTGTGAGCTTGTCACCAACCGCGCGCCAATCCAGACTCCAAGACCGGTACTGAGATAGGTATTTATTCCTGATGGAAATATTATGCGAATATTCTTGAATACTGATACTGATACCAATACTGTTAGCCTTCATCATCCCAATGCTGGTCAAAGGCCTCTCCCATGACTTCTAGTTGTTTCGATCTAAAGCCAATGTGGACCACTGGTCGTTAGTCTTGTCCAGATCGTCCCGCCATCTCCTACGAGGTCTGCCACGACGCCTTCTGGCTGTATCAGGACTCCAGAAGGTGGTTCATTGGGCATGCGATAGGCGGGCCCAGTCCAGTCCCACTTAAGCTTAGCGGCTTTATGAGCAACGTTAGTAATGTTGAATGCTTTTGTCAAAATATTAAGAAGCTTTGAGGTTAGCAGAAGCCGAAACATAGCAACTGCAAACGCTACTGTAGTGCTTTATCGACAGGTTTTGTCAAAGTACTGCAGCTGTGCTTTTACCATTGGTTAATTTAGTATAGACAATGGGGCCTGTGGTGGTTAAATGGAAGAAATTGTCTTCAAATGCTGGTCCGTTTTACTTCTTGCCTATGAGTACACTGATCAGTAAGGTTACCATGACGTATAAAAGCAGGATTGTTTTAATCAACAGAGCTATAAAGTGGTGTCTAGCGCCATCTATTTTCCACACTGGAAATAAGATTAAAACTTTTATAGACTTTTCCAGCAATAACATGATGATTCAAAACGTACTTACCTGCCCTCCACTCACTCGTGCCTTCGTAGAATTTATATAGGAAACAGAAAAAAAAGATATAATTACAGAAACTTGAATACCAATTAAGGCTTCTTGGGAATCATTGAAATATGCAGAAATCGTGACGGCTAAGCTTCAAAAGGCTTCAATGGCGTCAGTAGTTCGTGTGTTATCATATATCATCCTTGAGATGATACCATGATGATCTCACTCGAATGAGAACCCATTCTTCTCAATCGTGTTGATAATCCGCGACTAACTAACTGTGTTATACCTATCTTTAGACGTATTACTTTGTGTACTTAATTTATTTCATCACCGCTGCTCTCAAAACGGTGAAGGAAAACATCGTGAAGAAAACCGGCATGTCTTAGAACCAAAACATTCGAAGACATGTGATATCTACCAACCCGCACTGCCTGGTGCGTGGTGGAATATAGCCCATCCCTCTCCTAGAGGGGAGGCCTGAGTCCCTGCAGTGGGTGTCCCCACTATATTATAGCATGATGATGATGACGATGAACTGACAAATGATTGCACTCTGACTGGATAGGTCCACTCAAATAAGTACCTATGATGCCTTCTTCAAAACACAATCTCAGACACTAATCTGCATAGTCTTCTGACCCCGAACATTTAATTAACATGAAACTTAATTTGTTTGTACTAAAACAAAATTTATAATTTTTATTGCCTATGATTAAACTTGGCTTTAAATAGGGTATTTCACCAAAAAAATCTAATTAGTCCGTCTGATAGATTACCAAAAAATAATGGACACGTATTTTTTCTTTTTTCACGTAAACAAAAGTTGAAGACGATACAGTGCTTCGAAAAGTCGTGTCAAGTCGTGTGACGTCACAAGGTTAGTACTTTTTTACCCACTAAGTGACGCGAAAAGCCCCCACTCATGATCTTTGACACGTTTTATTTTCGTCATTTTTTATTAATTTGATATAACAAAAAACACGTATCCAATATTTTTCGATAATCTAACAGACGGACTAATTATATTTTTTTGGTGAAATACCCTAATAGGGTATTTCACCAAAAAATAAACAAAAAAAAATAAATAAATAAATAAAAAATATACATTGCAATGGTAAATTTTCTCAGAAAATGCAAAATCAGCTGCTGCGAAATAATACCCACTACCAAATAATAAGGCCTAGACAAGAAATTATAAGCGTATTTATTGCTGTTTTATGCCTATTTATTGTTATTTTAAGATAATTTATATATCGTGGAGACCTACGGAAAATTTTGGCCCATCAAAAGGTATTCACAGAGAAGTGGGGAAGGGGCTAGGAGGGTTTGGCCCTTCTACCTGTTATTTCGTAGCAGCTGATTTTGCTTTTTCTGAGAAAATTTACCATTGCAATGTATATTTTTTATACATCATCAGAAAGTAGAGATTATAAGGAACACAACGCCCACCGACTTTTTAAAAAAAACTGATATTTTGTAGTTAGTCAGAATTTTCGATTGAAAATTAGGGTGCTTTTTTGATATTAAGTTAAAATAAGCCCAAAAAACAAATATTTTAAATCAAATAAATTACAGTTTGGGACATAATAAGGTAAGTTTTCACCAAATATCGTAAAAAAAATTTTTTTTTTTGAAAAAGATAAAACTTAAAAACCAGGAACTTGGTTATTTGAATTTTTCACATACATTTTGAGGTTATGTGAAAAAAGTGTTAAAATCAAAGTTGTAGATCTTTTTATTCTCTACAACTTTGCTATTACATTTTTTTCCATAGGACTAGTAGTTTTGCCGGAAATCGAGATAAACCACTTTTCCCCCTTAAAAACCTTCCCACCCCCACTTCCCGACCTCAGATCGACCGTAATTTATTTTTCCTTTTATTTATGTTATATTCTCTACTTTTTCCATTGGGTTTCATCCTACTGTAATTTTTTTTCATTTTTTACCATTTTTGAAGGCTTCGGCTGGTCTATATTGTTTGTATAACATAGGTAATAAATGTAATAATCGATAAATTTCTGATGGATTCAGTCGGATGGAAGTTAGAATACTCATACCAATAGTTTTATTGCTCAATCCACGGCGATTGACAGTCCCTCTTTGGTGAAGGCCAAACCAATTCTTTAAATAATTATGTAGAAATGGATTTTCTGCATTATTGGCAATTCACTGTATTTCATTTTCAATTCAATAATTTATAAAGATATCGAAGCCTTTTGAACATCAGCCTTGTCATAAGTACCGGTAGTACCTATGTAAGGTCAATTTCCAGTTTAAGAATTGGCGAATTCATGCACCTCTCGGTCAATCGAGGTCAAGACCATCCTATGAAGGTTAGGTATACCTATATGTTCGACAGTCGGTCCACAGTATAACTGGCTACATTTTGCCCCAAAAACATTTTAAACTAACTATTGACACAAAGATGAACGAGCTGAACTCTGAAGATTGGCCCTCAGTCATGATCATCATTATTTCAGCTAAAAGACATCCACTGCTGGCCATAGGCCTCCCCCAAGTGTCGCCACTTTGACTGGTCCCGTGCGTCTCGCCTCCGGCGGATTTGTGCAACCTTCACCAGGTCATCGGTCGACGAATTGTAAGGCCTTCCAACGCAGCGTCTTCCGGTTCGCGGCCACCTGTTCTACGACTACGAGTAATGTGCCCTGCTCACTGCCAATTAAGTTTGGCAATTCTTCGAGTTACGTCGGTTAACTTGGTTCTCTTGCGGATGTCTTCATTTGGCCGTAAGTATCAGTAAATAAATAGGAGAGAAGGAATGACTCGTTGGTTACTGAGCATTGAAATCTTGAGTTCGATTTCCAGGGAGGCAACCACCAATTATTATTGTTACTTCAACGTGGGGGAAAGAGATCTAGCATTACGACCTGTAGGGCTATTGCGTATCTTTTTAATGTCAGTGGCTATCAGAAGTGTCCATAGATTAACTGTAAATTGGTTATGGTTTGGTACATTTTTTTCTTAAAAACTCACCATTTGACAGTTATTTGATAGACATTCTAAGTTATCCACTGTCATTAAAAGATACGCAATAGCCGTGCAGATTATTGTTTAAATCTTTCCCAAAGCTGTAAGATTGAATTACTACTGCGCCATAATAATATCAATTTCTGCATACTTTAAAGATGAAATAAATAAAATAAATAAAATGTACCTACTATGTAGGTAGTTTTCTGAATCATTACCTACCTCAACTCATTGCTCGAGAAGTCGAGATATATGGAGATTAGGAACATCAGAAGCTATGCTTGCAGGTGCTTCGGTACAAAGTAAAACGGACTGGTCCTGAGGACCTTTCTGGTTTACTTTCTGAACGGCAAAGCCAGTAACCCAGAACGCCCGCTCTTCGCCATATCTTAGCGTTACAACCAGGAAAAGTAGGAGGTAAAAGATCCACCAAGAATCAGATTCAAACATCAGTCCCACAGTCGCCTACTAACCTTCAAAGGATTTCCCCTATCGTGATATAAGCCGTGTCAAATATGCATAACCTCGCCACGGAGTTTACCTAGTCCATCAATGTTCTTCCTTGTAGTGGCAGATCGTGAGCTCTCAATTATTTCAATATGTAGGTAGGTACCTACATGGCAATAATTGCAGTCAAAACTATTATTTGTTAACTAACGCGTGTATCTCTATCGTGGTCTAATGTCACTGCGTACTCAATAACTGTCGAAATAACTGGTTGGATAACATGTGCCTAAATTATTTTGTCATTATTAGACGGAGCTGTAAATTACACCCACGTTTCAATAGCTGATTCAGTCTCGAAAAATCAAAGAAGATAAAAGAAGACACCTATATTTTGGCACATGCTACAAGTACACACAATACAGGGTATTTAAGGGCTGATTTTCATCCCGAATGAAATCGTCATTTTCCAAGAAAGAAAAGGAGGCATGAAAAAGTTCGATTCCGTGCTGCCAGGTGATGTTGAGCGAGCCTATTATTAACATAAACCGGGTGCAAATCCAGGTATTCGTGTCTGAGAAATTCAAAATGAAAAAACCCATCCGCCTAAGGATCGAATACCTACAACTATAAGAACAACAACATAGTAAAAAAACAACAGTTACCTGTTACAAAAACGCATAATCTAATCATACGTTCGTATGATTAATGTTATGTTAAGGAGTTCATTCACCAGCCATATAAATCATCACTATAAGCCATAAATACTAAGATGACATGTACTAATACCAACCATAACAGTGTACATGAATATTTATTATAATATTATGTTCACTAGATTCTAATTTCCAACCGTTGGGTTCCAAGTTTCCAACGTGAACTAAGTTGCATGGTAATACTTTTCTTTTTGTGTTATTTATTAAGGTAATAGCCTGAAGTGTCGTTCTAGGCGCCTCTTGACAGAATTACGTGTAATAATATTGCTAACAAGTAGCCTGGGCTTTCAGATATCGACGCTGGAAAGCGATTTTGTCGTATCTCGAAAAATGGCATTTTTTTTTATTGCATCATTGAAATAAGAAAAAAATACTGCGTCAGACGGTCTGATCAACGTTTTCCTACGACGTGTTTTTTTTTTGATACGTCGTTGACTTTTTCTAAACTTTTTTAACAAAAGATATTTCAAAATGCTGTAAATACTATAAAATCAACTATTTTTACCCACGACGGAACGGAGACGGTATATTTAAGTTATACATAGATACATCAAAAACGCTACGAGTATTTTTAAGTTATACATAGATATACATCAAAAACGCAACAAGTATTTTTTTTTATTTTAAACCTATTTCGCTTGCCGATTTGCTGTATCTTGGTAGTTGTAACAAAATTGCTGCTTCAAATTGAAATACCAATTGCTGTAACTAGTATAAAACGCATGTTAGACTAACTTGAGAATGCTATCATTATTGCCATCTGATAAATTTCATTATAAGAAATATAATAATAATAATAATAATAATAATAATAATAAAGCTTTATTAATTCCACACAATGACACAATCAAATATTGAGTAACAACAATAAAATTTAGTACTAATAATAATCAAATCAAAACAATACATTACATGAACTTTCCAAATAAGATTACATTAAAACAAAAAGACAATCATTATTTTGATTTAAAAAAATATATATATAAATTTTGATACAATCAATAATCAATAACGAATAGTACCAATAATAATCAAATTAAACAATAAATAACATTAATTATAAAATCACCAAATAAGATTACCTACACTAAAACAAAAATCTTGATTATTCCAATTCAAAAATATTAATTCTATACAATCACTAAACAATCTAATCACAATTAAATAATAAACAATAACAATTAGAACCAATAAGGATCAAATAAAAATAGTAAATAACCTTAAAATAAAAAATCAACAAATAATAACCTTAAGCTAAAAAACATTTTAGTTTCGATTAAAAAATTAAATAAGATTGAAGAAATTGTAGATATATGAATAATAATTATGTCTTAGTGATTCTATAATAATTATGATTACGAAAAATATAAAATGTAATTAATGTGTGGACCCCCTTAGGGTAAAAGCCTCCTCCAAAGAATTCCACCTTTCTCTATCTGAAGCGATGGCTAGCCAGTCTCGTCCAGCATTCGCAACTATCTCGTCCTGCCAGCGGGCGCAGGGCCGGCCTCTTTTTCTAGTACCCTGTATGTATAAGAAATAAGTGTTCCAAAAATGACCACTCTGATTCAGCTAGTTTACGAGTTATGAATTTTTGAAATAGTTTTTTGGCTCTGGTGTAAAGTTCAACATTTCGAGATACTACAAGATTGCTTTCTTGCGTCGATATAATCGTGTTTGACCACGTGGGTAGTCGGGCGACAAATAGGAGACGCCACCATAACTCAGGAGAAGTACCATGGTCCATGAAGATTATAATATTCCTTATACGGGTCCTCGAACAACAACATAAATTACGGATTCCTAGTTTTGTTTGCTGATTGAGGTTCTGACATAGCTCTTGACTTCTGTTCGTTTTTTTATATGAATATGTTTTGTTTAGCTATCGTATGGGGTCACAACTCGAACAAATTATAATTAATCTTGAAAAAAACACAATAGATGGCAGCATAGGTAGCAGTAATGAAATTAACAATCGCTTAAATGCGTTATACGGTAGATTTCGGCCGAAATAAGATTTGCAAAAATCAAAAGTTCCATGTTTAACGCTTATTTATCTATTTACACTCATTTATCACGTTATTTCAACAAAAAAGGTTATAGGAGGACTTTTACTTCAATTCGTACCCATAGATTGATAAAGTTGTCAAAAGTAAGCCATTTACATAAATCATTTTCTCTAGCCACTCGCTTGCTTCTGGCAACGATTGTTTCCAAAACCAAAACTCTCTCGCTTGCTTTCGGCAACGATCGTTGCCAAAATATATTTTTAGTTAAACAACTCTAAACTCTATTTTAAAGACTGTAAAGTCCTTTCAAAACGCCTTTAAACCATAGATTATTAGATTGTTTATCATTTAGACGCAAGTTTGCAACATCACCCGACGAATTTTTTTTTATAATTAATAAGTGAAGTTTGAGGCCGACATTTTGTGTTTCTTTGTGCTTTGTGTCCTTTTATTTTTAATGACGATTTTTACCACAATCGTTATTGTTTCTTATTCAATAGTACAAATAACTAGTCTAGTTTATTAAAATGACGAAAAACTATATACCTTTCGCGCAAACTTTTTCACAATTTCACGTTATTCGACAAACCGGCAAAATATGCTCGACCTTAACTTTAGCCTCTTATAAAATATTTTACACTCAACTTTTGTCAAAATAACAAACGTTACTCTTATCCTTATCTTTTTGTCTACACAAAACAATAAACAAAATTACGCTAGGTCTCTCGTATCGATTGTAAATCAAGTTTTAATGAGGGGCGGCTGCGCCGAGTGTTTAGGTCTAATTTCACGAGCAAAGCTCGACGGTTTTCTTAAAATCGAAAGCAAGCGAGCGGCTAGAGCTGTTTGCAATAGATGGCGTTTTACTCAATTTGCCACATACAATAATCGTAACTGTTGTATAATTTTAATTAAATTTAACCATTAAAAAGCATATGTATTACTGTTTATAGAAATATAACACATCTTTTAACATTTCTAAGCGAAATAATTACATATTTTTCTCATTTTACTGAACCCGAAAGTTCCGGAACTACATAACACGAAACGTGAACTCCTAGATGGCGTTGTAAGACTCCAGTCTGTGGCAATTAGTGCGACGCTGGTGCTGCCATCTGTTGAAATAATGGAGGAAAGAATATAAAACGAGCAATAAGATGACTTAGGGAGGTGTCATTTCTTTGTATGGGATTGGGTATCTGTACGAAGTATTATAATATCTGTGCTATCGTGTTGAAAATTATTTATATCCTATATCAATCACGAAGAGTTGTTGCTACATACATATATGTTAGATTTTGAAGTCGATGTTTGTTGATCTCTGACTAAATATTCAGTTGTTGAGACTTCGGTAACAAACAACTTCACAGACACATCAAACGCTGTTCTGTTATGATTTTATGATCGCTACTTCAGTCTCAGACTTCAGTCATGAAATTAATTTTAAATCATATTATGCTGCTTTTAAAAAGTGGTTGATGGTTCTAAAACTAAAGTCTAACAAAGTTTTTAGAAGGACTTTGAATCACGCGTATAGTTTCGATTGATTTTAAACTATCTTTTTCGCTGAAGCATAAGGTACAAGATTGATTGTGGCCTGCTTTTAAAAATTGGTGAATGGTTTCCAAAACTAAAGTCTAACAAAGTTTTTAGATTAAAGGACTTTGAATCACGTATAAAGTTTCGATTGATCTTAAACTTTTTCGCTAAAGCATTAGGAGGTAAAAGATTGATTGTGGCGTCTGTACTAATATTTCAAATCATTTCAATAAGTCTAACAACGATATCCATCAGCAATTAATTGCTCGAAAAAAAAACTTACACGAGCCAACGCAGTATTATTACTAATAACAGTCCATCTTCTAAGAGAGATAGGTTTTAATGGATGGGTGGAGTAAGTCGAAAATAATTGAACAGTTCCGCATTCTAGTGACCTTGTACTTACATAATTGAGATGGAGAGCAAGCATGCGCCCGCGCAAGTTAGATGACATACTTAGTTAGAGTATAACATGGTATTAATGGACAGAACTGGGACAAGATGGAGAATTATTTATGAGCCATGGGTACCTACATGAAGATACCTAATCTTTGGGATTTTATGAGTTAATCGCGATACGCGAAAAGCAGTATCATGAATTTGTAAACAAGGTGTATTTTCAAAGACCAGCCAAATCTGAGGTGATTTTAAACGTAATATTCAATGTACACTTTCCGTAGGTTCCATATTATAGGGTTCCGTAGCCGAATGTCACAGCCACTTTATTCAGAAACTATTAAGACTACACTGTTGTAACTTGGTACCTACTTAGGTGGATGTATTACTAGACACTAGACACTTACAAGTAAGACAAATGAAGGATTAAGGCGCAAAAAAAGATGTCAGCAAAAATGTGCGGCGTGGAAAGCTGAGTACTAAAAATACCTGTGACAAATACCGAAAGATTTAAAATTGTTTACTTAAGTATATTGTATGTAAGTGCATCGGTCTTGTCATATTTTTTAAAACAAAGAGAAGATCGTATTTATCATAATAGTTCTTTTATATACTTACGTTGAATTAAGAGAACACCTGTTATGATAACTTTGATCATCTTCGATTTGTTATGATCTTGAAAATGTTAATATTGTTTACTTTTTGGTGATATTGTATTTTTATTTTGTATCGTGTTGTATTTTGTTGTATCCGCTTCCGAAGTTTCGGTGCAATGATGGCAAACAAAAGAGCGCACAGTTGGTAGGTCATGTCATCTTATGATATACTGTTATCCAACTGATTGAAATTAAGTTCCGAACCTTATGTACATAACTAAAAGATCGTGCAAAATAGTCGGAAGAATCATAAACTTGATTCTGGAAAAAGTTCCGAAGCCAGGGGGCCAATTCTCGGTTTTAGAGATGGTGTCGAACTCGAGAAAAATTTCTAATGACGTCATTTTTTCGAGAAATTTTAAAAGTTGCTATTCTGGGGATGTCGAATTCGACATTTGTCGAAGGCTAACGTTAGAGTTCATGTCGAGTGCTTCTGAGCAGTAGAGATGTCATGTCGATTATATAGATACGTCATTTCTGAGTGAATTTGTTGAGTTTTGGATTGTACACTGTGTTTTCTTTTCTTTAGTTTTTAAATAAAATACGCCTTGGCATCTCATACTGGAAATTCGATTTATACTCTTTGATTTGTGAATTGTGTTTTCTTGAAACGACGACCTTCGCGCAGATAACAGACTCTGTAATTTGTGTACCTACGATTGGACTTGAAACTACTGAAAGATGGACGAGTTTATTAGCATTTTTATCTCGGAGTTGTTGGAAAGTGGCGAGCAACTGGCCAATACACGGCGACAACAGCTATCCCGCCGTCGATATTTCCGACTTGATCGAAACAGAAGTCATTAAAAACTTCAGACTAAATAAAGATTTAATAAGGGTTCTAATACTTAGATCTATTGGCTCCTGTAATTCAGGATACCACTAAAATAGACCTGAAAACGAAGGTAAATAATTGTTTGCTTCATAATTTTATTAGTCACTGACAGACAGTCAGCTGTCAAACTGATTATTTTTACACTAAACGTTTCGTTTTACTTTGGCTTTGCACGGGACTTATTCAAAAATATATAAATGATGTCCTAATTTTAAGTGTTTCTCATAATTATGTTTACTTGTTTGTTTGTGAAACCAATAAATACTTTTTCTTTCTTTCTTTTATACTTAAATAGTTAGGTTTAGTCAGCGTTTTAAAACAAAATCATTCATTCACTCATAGCTACCTAAAACGGAACGCGCGATTCTTCATAATGGTAACATTAGCTTCACTCGAATCGACATTTTCGTGACATTTATTTCTATTTTGACTGAGAATACGGAATTCTGCTCAATTCGAAATTTTTTGGTAGAGATAGAGATATTTTTGATAGACATAGAGATAGACTTACGAACTCGAACTCGAGATAAATGTCGAAAATTGAGAATTGGCCCCCAGAGGGGTAAAAATTCTGAAACGCTGAAATTGAATGTCATCAGTAAAGTTCAAAATTATCATAATTTTTTAAAACAATATATTAATCCTCATAATCATATTATAAATGCGAACGAAAGTAACTCTGTCTGTCGCGTTTTCGCACCAAAACTACTGAACCGATTTAAAGTTACTAACACAGATAGTCTAGTAGAGCCTGAGAAAGGACGTAGGCGTCTTTTTGGGATAAAAGGATTACTTTTGGTCGCGAATCGCGATAACCGAAATCGGTCGAAGTAACCGACATCAGTCCCGATCAGGGTTCGGAACCAGTTTAAAAAGAGCGGTTAATTTCGGTTAAATACCGGTACTTAAATATATTGTTCCTCCATTTACCGGTTAAGCAAGTGAACTGTTTTTTGTAACCCAAATGATAAAGGTTACCGGTTACATAACCCCAACGATTTAAAATCCGTAATTAACCGGTTAATTCAGTAATTCGTTATTTTTTACGTCTACATTTTTAACACTTCTAACAAGTTACAGTGACATTATCGGTAAAATATAACCGGAGAACATGAATGGTGTGGGTAGATTCATGTTTCGACTTGGCGGGGCCCGGGGACCCTATCAAACTTGGTTTTAACCGGTTAATTTCCATAATCAAAACCTAAATTCGTGAAAAGCCGGTTAGACAAATGAACCGGTTAAAACCGGTAAAGTGCAACCTTTAACCTAAATCGATTTCGGTTTGGGGTCTATGACCGTAACCGGTTAAGAATTTTAACCGGTTTCAGAGCCTTGGTCCCGATAACCAACATCTACGCGGGCTAAGCTGCGGGCAACAGCTAGTATCTAAATAATATTGTTAAACGAAAGTGATTAGTACAATGCCTATGTCCATTCAACGCAGTTAAGACTTGCAGAGATAGTTACTTAATCGGTTACTGCCTTTCAATTCAGTAGCGATAATAACCAAGACCGCGGTAATGGTAATCATCAATACACACGTGTATCATACGACGTTTTTCAACAGACTTGTGAAGAAAATAATACTTAAAAGTCATCTTCAACAGTTAAACGGGTTCTGAATTTCTTTTCACAATAGCGGGAAAAAATAAACGGTTTTCGACCAAGTTATCTGTGCAGGCGGGAAAACACGGAACTAAAATAAATGTACTAAGTTTGACGTAGCGATGCATTTTTTCTTGACCAGTGGCGCACACATGAAATTCACACTTAAAATGGTTATACTGTAACAATGGCGATCGACCATAGACTAAAAGAATGAGGTTTCTTTTTCAAAGTTTTCTTTATTAAAGAGAAAACAAAAGTTATATTATTTGAGTGAAAGTTTAATTTATTAAAAACGTACAAGTTGAAATTATTTATTTAAATTCAAAGTTGCATGAAATGAGCAAGCACTAGGTACACTAATTTATTTTAACTATTGAACACGATCTTTTTTGTGTCTAAACTTTTTTTAAGAACATACCAACTCAAATGTATATTCGAATAATTCGAATATTCGATTGCAATCCCTAAGCAGTATGCAGTAAATTTAATATTATTGGAGATTCTGAAGTCTTTCAAAAATACAATTATTACTTATAAAAGTGATTACTCATTAGGGGTCACACTTTATTCACGTGAAATTTTAGGCTACTTCACCTTCCTACTTCCAGCACCAAATGTATTTTTTATTACTATAATTCATTACTAGTAAAAAATATTTTACACGAGATGAAAAAAATAGACGGGATTGTCACATTATCTCCTCTTTCATTGAGATTAATCGTGTTTTATTTGTGACCCCCTCTTCAAAAAACACGTGATCCATTATTCAGGTAAGAATGTTAAATGTTTAAGGCATCTAAAAAGATTTGGGCATATATTTTTAATTTTATTTCGAATCAAACAGCGAGAAGCACTCAGGTGTTGTATTTAGTAAGAACAAAAATCGTCTTCATTAGCAAATCAAGCATGAAACTCACCAAAGCTGCGGCGACTTGGTTGACCGTTTGTAGCAGCATCTGTGCGGGAGTGTCCGGCCGGTCCTCTTGTAGCGGCACGCCGCGGCGGGACCGGGGTCGTTGTGAAGAAGTCGATTACCTAGGGGAGATAAACGTATTATAAGACTATTGAGGCTTCATCACTAGAATGAGATGGATGGATTATGTAAGGACAAATATGAAGAAGTTAGCAGAGTATATGATAGCATGACGGTTGACGAAAGATTGAAGAAACAAACAAAAACGAGTTACGCCGATACCAAGTGAATGGTACAACAATCGTAAGATGGTGATTTATCAATAAACTCATTCCAATAATTAGGGGTCAGGACAGTATGTCAGATAGTCATTCGTACATGTCATATATCATTCGTACATGTCATACATGTCATATAATAATCTTCTGAAACATTAAAAAAGCTGAACATTTCGGAATTTTAATTCTTTTATGTACAGGACTCTAGCTATTATTTTTAATGTTTCAGAAGATTATTCGTTAAAATAGTCCTTACACTCCAATAACATGTAGTTACGAGTAATATCTAACAAGTTTTTATTAAAAAAAACAGCTTCGAAACTTTGAGTAATGTTAATATACTTCTGATGCTGACCGTACCATCGATTTGGGGTACCGTCGTCGATGTAGCGTACCATCGATATAGTGTACTGTCGATATAGCGCACCGTCGATTTGGTGTAGGTACTGTCGATGTAGCGTACTATCGATTTGGGGTACTGTTGATTCATTAACCCGTCGATGGACCGTTGTCGATACAGCGACCATCGACGTAGTGACTCGCGATGTTATGAACCAGATCCAAAACCTAGGTAGGTATCTACTTCCTTTCATTGCTAAATTGCAATTTTGTTAGTTTACAAAATATTCTTTCAAAGCAGTGCATCAACTACTTATATTTTACTCAAGTACCTAGGTGCCTACTTATGTACCTTTAGATAGTTCAAATAAGATTCAGTCTAGTTCGATTCCAACAGATCAGGAAATTGTGCAATACGTTTTCTATTACATTACGTCGTGGCTTCCATGCCGACAATCCCGGAAGTCTGACACACCCGGCCTCTTGGCTTCACATTTATTTGTATCTCAATGTTACATCCCGGCTGACCCCTCACTACATCCAGGATAAATTCGCAAAACTTCCAAGAACCCAGTCTTCTAAAATAGATGGGCGTTAGCATAAATAACCCTAAATTGGTCGAAATCTGGTAAGCATCTCTTAAAAACCTGGCACAGTATTCGTGTAAATATAACAAGATCGGATACGCACCATCGATACACACTAATTTTATCCAAAATCCGGTTACTTAACCCTGCACTGCAACGGCTCGACGGGCGTTACAGTGCAGTGCTAAAACAGCGTGTCATCATCACTTATGCCCAATCCGAACCCCTTTGAATGGTCCCAGCCAGACGTTGTTTGTTGCTAATGCTAATCTTAGACGGGACAAAAAACGCACTCGGGTTGTGGCCCTTCTTTCACGGTCCCTCGTCCCGCGTCGCGTCGCCGGCCGCTTCCGAGACACGCCGCGCGACTGAGCGAGTATGGCCCGACCAGTGTCTCCATATGTAAATCGAGAGTTACCGTGTTTCTAGGGTAAAAATACGGTGTTTCTCGACCAATTACGGTGTATTTACTAAAATAATACCGTGTAAATTACCGTGTAATTTTTCAAACGAAAATATAACAACATTATTATGAAATGGATCAAAACACTATTTTTTGCTCTTTATATTATTAACAAAAAAATAAATTACATGTGTAACATGCAAAATTCAACGTTAATATTATATAGATAGATTAATTAAATAGATTGATTCATTATTATCAGACTCTCTCAGCACAACAGTATATTTTTCGTAAATGGATTTATTCATTATTGACAACATATCGTTAGTTGGCTTGAAATCAACACAGTTTTTCCCTTTTCTTTTACTAAACTGCTGGATGAAAATATTCCTTTTTATTGTTTTGGTTAGAAGATTGTTTCTTTCGACTCCCGGCAGTGTTACCTTTACAAAATATATTTGACTGACACTGAAATTCAGAAATTCGTTGTAGGACTTTTAGGCAGTACATATAATAAACTAATTCATACTGGTAATACGGTGGTTTATGACACGGTAATACATTTTTACCTTGACGGTAGATTTCAACTTGATTACCGTGCATCTACGGTAATTACCGTGTATATGGAGACACTGGGCCCGACCGACCACCAGCCAGTCAGCCGCGCGCCAGCAACTGGGTCGCCTGTGTCGCTTCGGTACATGTGCATTACAAAAACTTGCTCCATCGCAACTTTAAACATTTAAGTGCCTAAAAACCGACTGATATCCCATGTATTTTTGGACAGTGCTTTAACAGGCCGTGTAACGGAACGATTGCGTGCATCCTGGCCACGCAAATGCGGGTTTTGTACATCAGTGGGTGGAAAAATAAACATTACACTCCGGTAAGTTTATTAATGTTTTTAAATGGCTTATCTTTACTTTCTATCTCTTGAGAAGGAATGCTCCTGGGAGGCTGGGGTCCTTTTTTCAGAAGTGTCAACCCAACACCCAAATTCCTAAAGAGTTAGTTACTTTCAAATGTGTCGTCAAGGTGCTGTTCGTGACATTTTAAAATCTCAGTGACTTCTGTATAATTAAGTTCCCAGCGAAAGTGAAACCGTGTCTTTTTATCAATCTTCATATTTCTCGACCGATAATATGATTGTATTGTTAATTAAAAACGGTTTTATCCATGCATAATAATTATGTTCGCATGCGGACTCATGTCTGCAGCTTATCGTCAAAACATCATTCATACTTCCGCGCCGCACGGTTCAGTTTATAACAAAAAATAAATAAGTATACATGTCATGTACCTATAAACTTTTTGCCACCCTTATTGGTTCCAAACGGAAACTCCAGTATGCAGTCGACGTCAAAAAACATCTTATTCGATACTGTAAGGACGAATGGAACAGATAATTATAATTTAAAGAGACTGTTGAACTTTCAAAACAAACATAAGACTTTTTATAAATAACAAGTCTTTGAGAAGGTCACAACGATGACAAAAAAGTAGCATCAATTCAACTGGCAATCTGGTTTGATTACACAACGATATCTTTGGCTTTGGATCTTCTAAGACATTTTTAATGATGCTACAAAGTTGCTCCACTGAGCTTGCGAAAGTCTTGAGGAATAGGAACATTCAGCCATGCAGTCTATTGAGATTCGAACAAATAGATAATATTTGTGTACTCAGTTGCATAAAGTAGTAACATTTGAGATAGAAGTTGACGCATAAATTTACTCATACAGTTTTTTGAAACTTTAAATGCAAGGGTAAAGTTGGAAAAGCTTAGACGTCAGTAAAGGTTATAAGCACACCGTGAGTAGTTGAGTAGGTACCAAGTCAAATCGGCTTACCTTGCTTTATAAATGTATTCCACGGCATTAATATAAATCAAGATAAGTGAAAGCTTCTTCATCCTAGCCTTTGTCAACCGCAAGCTGCTAGTTTTTATGCGAAGCTAGCTAACAGTAGATATTAACTCGTTCGTTACTAAACACAAAAAAAAATACGGCGTAAAGTCTATTTTTAAAGCAATTATTGTCTTTTGAACTTTGCATAACAACCTTTTTGGGAATTCTAAGGTCTATGTGAAAATTAAAAGAATCTGAATTTGACTTGAACACCATTTTCATCATTTATAAATCTGATCGTATCGTTTGAAATTCTGACTCATTTTTTTCTTGCTTCACTTTAGAAATTATAAATCTTAATTCTTACCTGATCACAGTGATGATCACCTAAAAATGGATTAATCACTGGTAGAAAACATTTACTCCTTTATTAGTGGGGATCTTTATTTATCGTGTGGTTAGTGCCCCATCAGTCTGGTGTCAAATTTTTAATGCTGCTCATGGGCATTTAACTTGGATTTTTGCTTTAAATGCCGTCGAGAAATATCTCTCAAAAGCATGCTGATTCCCTCACGTTGTAATAATCACTTGCTTGGATGATGGAAGTGGGAATAAAAATTAGGTAGGTACCGATCCATAACAACACACACATGAAAATATCAAATCAATAAAAAATAACAAAATCCATAGCAAAGAGTGAAGCTAAATAGCGCAGAATTACAGGTGCCGCAGTAAAATACATCGATATTAACACGCTAGAAAGGGTACGAGACTGTACTTTTTGCGACGGACATGACTAACCGGCCACCCTTCAACTATCCCCATTTATAAAACATGCCCTTGAATACTCCAGTATTCCCTAATGAATACGCTGCCATACCTATCGTCACGCTTGAATCACGCCCCTCTGTCGTTGGCCTCACTAAATCAATAGACCGACACATGTACAGACCAGACAGACAGACAGTACATACGATACGCAGGACACAATGGACCAGACGGACTAAATAGATGAAAGGTGAATACCTACCTAGTTAAAAGTTGAACAGATTCGGCCAATGAAGCATGCCATGTAGAAAGACTAGAAAGTTACGATCTATAATATTGTATTTTAAAAAAGGATTTAGGACAATACACTATTGAGGCTCCAATTATAATAGAAGCATACTTAGGCGCAGCTGCATCGCTGGTAGATGCAAAAGTGAAATGTATAGGTACTCATGTTCTACATGTTATTTATGCATAATGTTCTGGATTTTTCCCTCCTAGAAGCAATTGAATCAACTTCACTTTAAAATGTACGACTATTAACCACTTGAGTCTTGAAACGTAAATATAGCTTCTCATATCCACAGTGAGTCAAATGACACACGTGTCCGAAGAAATTCGATTTTCTGCTGTTAATCGGTTGAATACAGAACCGGCAATCAGTTTTTACGCGCTTGTCATTGAAGTGCGCACATCCAAGCGTAACAATTCGCACAATTATCTGTTGAGAATATTATAAGTCTGCCTTCTACAAAGAACTGGGTCTATTCATAAGCTCATCCAACTGACACGACCAGGTAAACGTGACCGCTCAAAATATAGTTAGCCCAGAAATAGAGAAAATAAATTATTACTATTATTATATGTATAATTGGTTTCGGGGGCCATCTAACGTTGGTGCCTGTGCTCTCACCCTTTGCTTTCAAAGTTAGAGCATCAACTTTTCGAATTTATAGCTTGTTCACAGGGAAAGCAATATTTTTGTGTTCAACGGTTTACACTACAAGTATTGATAGATGTCATTCTTTATAGTCCAAGATCCCAGGGCCGCCAGACGTCACGTATTTTCTGACGAAGGAAATGTGGACGATTGGGTAGAACTACTACGAACTAAGAACGCATGCCTAACTGCTAGTGTGCTAAGAAGGCCAATTTTCAGGTATCAGGTACTCAAGGTACATAAAAAAATACTTACTTCACGTATTTTCTCCAAGCTGATTTTTACGTATATTTTAGGCAATATCCTTAAAAATAAGTCGCCAATACTCCCAGACACTTTCCATCGGCCGTACGTAATGCTTAACAGACGCTTTAAAGAATACGAAACTCCTTATGATTTAAAACTTAAAGCTAATTGATCGGGTTATTGCCATGCTATTTTGGGCAGGCGCTCCAACATGCATCCGGGCGTTGAAAGCAACGTTTTCAACAAAATTCTGAAGACACAGGCAATGGGCAGATCCTGTTGAATACCCACCGAATGAGTCCAGTGGAGGTCTGTATTTCAGCCACACGAGCGATGCCATGCGTTCTCGGGTAAACAGCCACAATACGTTTTAGTCTCCACTTTTTGGGAACTTTAAAGCGTCTGTTAAGCAATACGGCCGCTAGAAAGTGTCTGGGAGTATTGGCGACTTATTTTTAAAGATATTGCATACAAATACGTAAAAATCAGCTTCCAGAAAATACGTGAAGTTAGTAATGTTTTTATGTACCTTGATAGCCTGATACCTGAAAATTGGCCGTATAAGCAAGCTAGCTGGTAGTTGTGCGATCTTAGTACATACTAACACTACCCAATCGTCCACATTTCCTTCGTCAGAAAATACGTGACGTCTGGCGGCCCTGGGATCTTACTCTATTAGTTAGTTAAAAATCTCCTATTGTTGGGTGAAATGGGACTGTCAAATGGTTATCAGTGTTGTTACCCTCACTCCCAATAAGTAATGTACGCTATTTTGAGTGATAAATTATTCTCCATAATTTATGAGATCAATAAAGCACGTGAATATAAGTCAACTTAAGTAAACAAAGTACTCTATGTACACATAAAAAACGTTATTTTGATAGTGAGATGGATAAAAAATATAATGAATATGTACACTACCAATGTTAGACCAAAAAATGAAACAGAAAATGTACGATTGCAGAATTATAAACACTCAATAGGAAATCGAACATGGTAAGTAGGTAATTGATTAAAATAATTAATGAACCACAAAATAAATAAAACGGAAAATGCGAATTATAATTATGCAATATTTATAATCGCTTCAGCTGCAGCAGCTTTTGTCTGTCTGTGTGTCGAAAGTTGAAATATTAAAACTAATACGGTACCATGAGGAACCTTTTTGGGGCACATTTTTTTTTCTTATAAAGTTATAAGTTAGCAAGGTTACATATTAATTGTAAAAAAGAAGGTGACAATCCTGCCATAGATAAATCATGGGGCTAGACATAAAATAACCTCTTGGAGACCAGCTTAGAGAGAAAAAGCCTTTGAGAGTCTTTTCTGTGCGCAAACAGGAAAACATATATTCCAAACATGTTTCTTCCTCAAAACTGGACAGAACAGGCTGTAAGCTTATCTGTCAAACCGTCAATCAATATATTTGTACGCACGACGACCAATCATGCCATATAAAAAAGTTTTTATTTTTCAGTTTTTAGTGGTTCACATGTTCATGGGTCATAATGTGGACAATGTAGCTTTTTTTTTGAGTTTTGTAGAAAAAAAAAAATACTAACTCACCCTTCACTTGATTGAAATTAAAAGAGATGTGGGACGAGTTGACCACTAACAATTTTTAAAAGGGGCAACTCGTCCCTGGTCCGAGTTTCATAGTGGGACGAATCGACCCTAACCCCGTGAAGAAACCAGCATGACCGCACTGGGCCCGCGTGGTAGATCATAGCATTCATATTCACATTCCCTGGCCTGGCCAGGCCTGTGTCCCAGTAGTGGGAACATTAGTAGGCTCAAATAGGCTAATGATACTGAGACCAGCGAGGCAGCATACTGCATTGTTTGGTACTTGTAGTATTATTTTATCACCATGTCTAATTATAATCTTTAATTAATATAATCTACCCACATTAAGGAAAATTCGTCATTCATAAACAGCATTTTTAACCGATTCGTCTCGAGTTCTATTAATTTTAAATCTTTTTTTACCATAAAGGTAGATAAGTCTTGTAACTCCGTCACTTAGGAACCGATTTGAAAAAAAAACTGTTTTTATTGTTTATGTGAATGGATGTACCTACTTAAATAATTTCCGATTAGTCCCTTAATCGTCAAAATCGGTTTAGTAACTTGTCTTTTCTCTTTCTTATGTTTCAAGAATTTCTAAATGAAAAGTTTTAACAAACCAAAAACCGAAAAGCTTCCGAAATACTCAATACTCAATTCTTTATTGCATTCCACAATGTAGGCTTAGGTGGTAAACATTTTTGAAAAAAGTGACAATCATGGACCCTGTCGGGCACAGCAAAAGAAATAAACGTGAAGAAATTTACTTATCTTATAATCTAAATTATTACACAAAAATAAATATTAAAACTAACATCGCTACCATTAAAATTTGTGTAACATTAAAATTCAAAAATTAATGTCTAACTTTAAAAACAAAACAAAGAATTAAAATCAAATTCGTTAAAAAAGGGAACACAAATTTGGTACCTATTTATAAAATTGAAATCTAATCTCTAGAAATACTTAATAATAAAATTCAAATACAGAAATTAAAAAAAAAAAATTAAAAAAAAATAATAATAATAAAATGATACATGATAGGTCTAAAAAATAACTTTACTTTTGGAAGTCGGAAATCTTGTGACGTCTCTACTGCAGTCAAAACTGAAGCTCTCAGGGCACTGTCTATATTCCATCTTTGTACCAGTAAGAACAAAACCAGTACCAAAGTACCTGATAAGTTGAAACCTCAAGGAAATAACTATTTATAATGATAAATAAGGAACGATCCTAACATCCCAAGTTGCATGCGTGCCAGCCAATAGTGGCTTAGCATTTAGTGGCAACTGGCAGGTCAGGTTCGAGTGTTAAGATAAGTGAGTACAATGCGCTGCCGCCCTGTGCTGCATTCCACATTCCATGGCCACCGGCTGAAGTAAGGAATTAGCCATAACTTATTTAAGAGCCTTTCGCACCGTCAGCTCGACAACAAGCTTCGCTTCACACCGGCGCGCGGCGCGGGCGCAATCGGCTTGCAACCTTTATGGCATGTTCGGTATTGTTTTTGCCCACGCCGAGGTTTTATGCCTGGTAGACATTTCGAACAGTATCTCTTAAATTTTAGAGGTGAATTAGTCAAAAAAAAAACGAATTTGTTTATGATATATGCACCTAAATAACGTGCAATTGGAAAATCCAATATTAAAATCGAATAGGTATTGGAAATCGACACATGACTAAATTATTACCTAATTACCTACATCATGTTAATTGTGGTCGGTGCAAAACGTTATACATATTTCCAAAATAAGTACCAATTATAATTTTTATATATTTTGCCTCCTTCACCATTTTCCTCATACAGCTGATACAGCATGAGTTCAGCGAGACCCGAGTGCAATATTCCGACGTTAATCAGAATCTATCAGCGTTACTGTTACTTTACATTTGTATAACAAAAGCTCGCTTACGACCAACGTTGTAATTAAATTCCCGGTTAGCAATAAAACTCGTGGTATGCGGTATTCACACCGTACACGATTACAGTAAGTAATTAATAGTCTTAAAGCTTGAGAAACATAAGTACCTAATAAAACTTAAATTACTTAACTTGATTTTGTGCCGAATTTATGTTAAGAAAATATCTACTGCATGAAGCTACAGCAATGGTACATCTATAGGTAGGATTAATGTCACAAGACATCCTGCCTGTAGCACTCATAATTTGGGTCAAATAGAATTGCATATTGTATAATTATAATCCTGAATAAATTATAAGTCTATTCTATGCATCAAATCTTAAAACTAGTTATTTCATTAAAGAAGTTTGGTACTGCATGTACGCCAAACATCAAAAAAATCTAAACTAAAATATACGAAGAATCTTGACCTACGTCTACCAATGTGCCGTTGTCCTCTTTGTACTTGGAATTGCTAACTTTTTTTATTCCACTTTTTAATTGAATGGTACCAACGGTCCTTTCAAGTTTTTTGTCAACATCTGATTAAAACCAACGGAATTCAGAGTAAAAATCTTCAATCAAATAAAGAAAAGAAGCCTCTAGGTCTAGACGTTTGGCAGTCCTCTTTAGCGTATTTCGGAGGCTTACTTTGCTCTTCCTTTCGCAAGTTCCAAATCTCAATAGCAATCTCGGGATAAACGACTGCGAAGTCGATATTGCTCGGGATAAAAAAGGAATATGTTAGCTTTTTCAAGAAACGGTACCCGGCTGAAAAAAAAAAATGGAAATGCTAAGGTATAATTGTTTTCATAACATTGTAGACTAGCTGTTGCCAGCGGCTTCACCCGCTACAATTCGAAAATTATTCCACGGGAAGATAAAATCGGGATAAAAATCCTATGTGTTAATACAGGTTTTATACTATCTATGTACCAAATTTTATCCAAATCCGTTCTGTAGTTTTTGCGTAAAGAAGTAACAAACATACACTCGCACACTCACAAACTTTCGCATTTATAATATTAGTAGGATCACATCTTCAGAGAGGCCATTTAAATAATTATGATTAAAAGAATATAGCATACCAATGACCTAATGCTAGTTTTATCGTCTTAGTTGATTGTCCATGCAACAATGAAACTCTATTCCACCCACTATGGAGGTATCAAATCCATGTGCGAGTGTTGATGCTGTAACCTGAGGCTGGACTATCATAATCATAAGCTATAGGATTGCGTCTCGGCTGCGTAAATAGCAATACTACTTCACACGTCCTCTCAAGTCGAAATAAGTGCGAATTTCTAGTTAAAATCATATTTATCGGGATTTGGGATTTACCTATGGTTTAACAAAATTTATTTCGCTCAAAAATAATCCAATCAATTCAGACCTATGAGGAAAAACATAATAATTAATGTACGATAAGCGACGCGGCTGGTAACAACTGGATGAGAGTTGCCGAAAATCGAGTTGAGTGGCGTATTAAGATTAAAGAGGCCAAATCCAGCAGTGGATTGCAATAGGCTGATGATGATGATGAAGCGACACGGTTCCGCTTGGAAATAAACTATATAAAATGAAGTAATAAAAACGGCAAAAACTTACTACATATTTATTAACATTGTTCAGGTCGTGCTTAAAAAGCCTTTTGACAAGTTAGAAGTGAATTCGTTTCCTTGATTACTTTAGAATTTTAGATGACTTAGAAGAGAAACACTAATATTTTCCCGCAGAAAAAAAGGGGAGTAAATAAAAAAACACATTTTTATCATTCCTTTCGTTAGTGATATCTGAGACGTGTTGACAATCCCAATTTATTTGGGGTCGGCGTAGCATGTCTGCTTCTTCCCTATTGCTCCATTACCCGTCATCTCAATCTCAACTCACCTCGTTTCTTGCGATATCATCATTCACACAGTCCATTCATAGTTTCTTTGATCTTCCTCTAGTCTTGTAGCCATCTTCTTGTAGACATTCATACTCAACATTTCGTCTCCATTCTCTCTTTTGAGGAGACCTATTGGAGTAGAATTACGCACCCGGTTCCTCTTATCTGCTAACATAGACACTCCTAATAATTACCCTTTGTCTACTTATAGCCGCTTCTGTGCGATAAACAAACATTTACGGTGTTCTGTATCAACTGTAATTAGATAGCTTTGTTTACTTTTTACTTGTATGACTTTGGCCGAAGCGATCGATGCTTCGATTTATTTATTAATGAGTTTGCAATGTTTTTCAGCGAAGTCGACGAAATAATTTATTAAAAGGTCAATGAATGGGTTTACCTTCAGTTGCCTTTTTGAAGCTTGGTGTTGATTATAAAGTATTCAGTTTTTATTAATTTTCTAACTGCTTTTGTTTATTTTCATTCTCTTTCTGCGATACTCAGAGATATTTAATGATTACTTAAGCCGTCACTTAGTAAAGATTTGACATACTTTTGTATTACAAAACTGTCAAAACCACAGGTCAAATCCTTTACTAGGTGATGGCCTCAGCTGAGTGTGGCAGTTACTCTTGATATTTGTCATTGCTTGCTCCTAGAACTACATTTAATTATCTATTTAGAGCTTCGTACTCCGTAGCTTGTTATTTCTCAATACTACCGACAAATCAAATCGTAGAGCTAGTTAACCTATCATCACGAACGTCTTTCTGCCCTTGTCCCATTCTACGTGGGGTCGGCGCAACACGTCTAGTTAACCTAATCAATAATCATTTATTTTAATGTTTAAAACTGTATGTACCCAACGGTACCGAGGACTGGACGCGGTGGACGCTAGGCAAGTGGCATTCCTATGGGCCCCGTGCAGTGCGGCTGGGACGACGCGGACGACGGAGTGCGTGCGCGGTGCAGCGGCGCCACGCTACCGTGATCGACCTACAGATTTGCGCCCGTTGCACTACTGCATACTGCACGCAGTTTTTACTAAAACAACACAAATGTACGATTTGAAGCGAGTTTTATCTATATTAACACGAACCTCCTCATTACATTTACTCTTACACCAGGGAATAATGGAAACGTTTTCCTTTTTAATTGTTATCCGCCAGTTGGCAAAGCGTTCTTAAAAGATAGTGATTCATACTTAAAATTATAGATTCTTGGCTTCTGCAACGTCTCCTTTCTTATTGCGCGATCTTGACCCCTTGCCAAATCAAGCCAAACCTAAAGAAAAAACAGCAATATTCAATGCTATTGACATTTACGACCAGTTATTGGTTTTATTTGAATTATTTTTAAGCCATTGCATAGCTTCTATCGCGGGCCTTGAGCGTGGAGAGCGAATCCAGAAATTCCGTAACGAAAATATTCAGTATTCAACCAGGTTGCTATGGTTACGGAAAATAACAAGGTTGTCAAATTAAATAATTTATAACCTCACGTGTAAAGGTGTAAGGTTTTTCTGTTTTGTCTCTCTGCTTTCTCCTTCTAAAATATTCTTACTCGTATAATTTGTGTGCAAAGTGTTTTAAATATGAATAAACAAAGTGCATTTTATTAATGAAGAAAGTCACGAAAAAATAGTGAAAGATAATGAGTGAGTACTCCTCGAGTATATACAAAAAAGCAAATTTACTTTTAAAAGGAAAGTACGTAGCCACTATTTAAGTCAGACCAAATAGCTCTCAAATTATTATAAGTCAAGTCATGGTATTGCCTATTGTTAAGTTTTTCGTTTTTTATTTTGGTATTTGTAAAATATTTATTAGTTTATTCTATATTTTTATATTAGTATAATTATAAAACTATATAGTTTAGTTTTTTAGAGTTGATGTTGTTTTTTAGATATTTTGTACCCTACCACAATGTTGTCTTATTTAACCCTAAGGTTGACTGGTAGAGAATGCCTTGTGGCATTAAGTCCGCCTATGTATCACTATTGTGCATGAAGTTTAAATAAATAAATACATTCATTTTATTATTATTACGCATCTATCATACGTTTTATTGGTTTTTGCATTACTATTCTGCGAATCGGTCTTAGAAAACGATTCGTTTTCTTATAAAACATCTAAAATAAAATAAATAATTTTCATATTTTTCAATGTTATGACACTTACGTCAGGCTGACAAGCTGTCAATACTTTTTCTTTTAAAGTTTCTGTCATAGAGTTTCTTACTAGCTTAGTCTATGAAGGTTACTTTTGATTTACATTATATAATTTAAATTCTTTTTAAAAAATACTGCATAAATAAAATAAATAAATAATTATTTGCATAAGTTGATAAAAAATGCTATGCAATAGCTTTACCGCGGCAGTCTCCGAGTGCCACATCAACTTTTTTTTTGTCTAGCTTTATTACTTAAAAACATTTCTACGCTCTTTGGCATAACATAGCCCACTCATTGCCGTACTCAGACTTCAGATACGTTTAATGATTACTGTAGCCACCGCTTAGTAAAGTTTTTTAGGTCATATCTTTACCAAGTGAGCGGCTTATGTAATCATTAATCTCTGAGTGCGGCATCTCTGAGTGCGGCAGTAAATTGTCTTATAAGTTATAACCACATTTTAGTTTGATTTGCACTTATAGACGGCTCCAAATAATGCTTAAACAAGCAGTAACTAACAATAATAGATACTTAAATTAAAAACATATACATATAGCTATTTCATTTTTAAAGTCTCACAGAATGCATGCCACAATGTCTGGAATCGCGATTCATGTTACGAAATTGAGAAACAATGGAATCCATCAAAAACTGTGAAGAGTTGTAATTTTGCCATTTGCTACGTTGCTATTCAATTAGTCATATATGTACAGTTATGCAGTAAAAACATCAGCTAAATACGGCACTGGCTTTGTGCCAAAGCATCGGACATTTTACTGCAAAACCGTTTTCACCGACAATCAACCTCGACCACCCAGCATGATTTAATGAAAGCCTTTTACGACTAACCAATGTCTCGCACAAAGTAACAAAAGTCACACCCTTATGGCATAAACCACTACACTGACGGATAAAAGACTCTTAAAGCATTCAAAGAATACTAGAAGAAAATATCTTGCGGACGACGACCGTAATTTTCAAAATTGCTACATTGAATCGAAAAAAAAACCACAAATCTAAATAAAAACAAACTATTGCGGTCATTAAATAAGCTTTACTATGAACTTGAAATCGGAGCCCGAAGCTATAACATCGTGGGAATTTCCAGCTCAGGAAAGGAATAAAAAGGGGTTATGATTCATACATACCTTTACGCGCAGTTTGCGTACGTCATTGATCAGGAGTATAATACGAAGTACGAAGAAATGTGCTGCCATTTGAGAGTACACGTTTGATTATTGGCCACAAAAACTTAATGGAAGTGACGCGGAACTTCGCTTTTCTCAATGGGGATTCATTCAAATAAAATTGATTGAGTATCCATTCATTGGATGTCTAGGACAGGTAAGAATGAACGGAAGGAACTGATACTTATGGCGAACCAAGGTGAGAGACCTTGCCATGTTGATGCTTGAGTGACATTAGAATATACTGAATGTAATACTAAGAAACCTCTCGGACCACTGACTCAAGCAAACTCAACGACATCGGATAAAAAGTGGGCGATTCAATAAGGAAGTCGTTTACTGCAATTAAACTCCCCAAAATTGTTTTACAGTAAACGAAAAGCCTTAATTGAGCAATAAGACAGATTTACACAAAACTGGCAACTGTAATCACCAGGAAGCCCTAGAACCGATACCTGATATCCTTGAAAATGGCTGCTGTATTTAAAGCAAGCTGTTGAAGAAAGTCAATTTATGTTCTTGTAATATGATATTTCTTTCTGACTTACCATGTTTTTACACCGACATTATTGGTGGCGATTCGTGGTTCCCTGCCGTATCTTTGCCTATGAAGAAATAATAAATGTTGTTAACATTGGATAATGATTGTGTCAATAAAGTTTCCTTTTTTTTGCAAATTTAAAATTAAGTTATTTTGCAGCTTTGGCTTCGTTTCGATTTGACTTTCCTTATCTTATTCGTTTTACTCAGTCTGGACTGGAACGTGACTTGGTAGAAGAAATAAAGGAAGCTGTTAGACTCAGACACTGTCAATGTTACCAAAGCAGCATTAAATCGAGTGCCTTGACCTGACAATGACTGGCCTTATTGACACAATCGAACATTTTTTGTACTCTTGCCAACGAGAACAGGTAAAAAGAATCCTCAAAATCTGATTACCAGATAGATAACCCGTGTAACAAAGTTGCTGATTGAAATACAATAGATACAATTGAATAGACAATGACATTCAATACGGAGAGTGGAACGGCAAGGGCGTTAAGACGCGTGAGTTGAGTGAGACCCACTTAGCCATACCTCAATGAATAACGACAGCACTAGTTGTCTGTCATGTTACGAACCTGTTATTACGATCAGATACATGAATACTGAGTGTTATGAAATAGGTGTTATTATTAGATTCTGAATATATAGCAATGGTTCCAGAAGCAACAATGATTTTACATGAAAACAATCTTAATACAATGAAGGGAAGCATAACAGAGAAACTTAAGTGGTCATAGGCA
Source organism: Diarsia dahlii (assembly GCA_949775195.1). Lineage (NCBI taxonomy): Eukaryota > Metazoa > Arthropoda > Insecta > Lepidoptera > Noctuidae > Diarsia > Diarsia dahlii. The sequence continues at coordinate 17,215,857 of OX459191.1, read as the reverse complement.
GGTAGAGGGTTATAATTATAAAATCGATAAGTTTTAAAACATATAATAAAAAAGATCCCAGAACGATGAATCATGAAGAAACCATTGTTGTTAATATTCAACATGAACATCAAGTTCATGATTGAACTGCTGAGTAGACACTTCAATCATTTATCTATCTGCGCAGTTTACTGATAATCAACATAATATTTATTGTATTATCCTTGTACTAAAATTGCTTGTCTTGGAAGGGAATGTCTACATTCTTATGGATTCCAAATATTACTCAAAAGATTGCTTTGAATGCATCTGTGCAATTATCAGCAGAAAATATAAATATCAGATGAACAGGTAAAATACTTGGAAGTTTTGCGTTCTAAATTTTGTGTTTACGAAACTTGCGGAACATCATCATCATCAATAGCCTATTAATGTTCCCACTGCTGGGACACAGGCCTCCTCTCTTTGAGAGGGAATGGGCTATAATCTACCACGTGGGCCCAATGCGGATTGGTAGATGTCACATGTCTTCGAATTTATTGGTTCTAAGACATGCCGGTTTCCTCACGATGTTTTCCTTCAACTTGCGGAACGAATGGTTTTTATTAATACTTGAATTTACCTACCGGGGTGAAAGATTTATGGCCCAAAGATGCAGTAGCGATTAACGAAACTCTTCTGTAGACGATGAACTTGCTTTGAAAGTGTAATCCAATTTTAGAATCTTAACTATTCGTATTAAATGAAGAACGCTTCAACTTCAATGCTTCTGTTTAATTTTAGAGTCCCTTCGAAGTACTTACTGTTAAAACAATATCTAATATTTGATGAACTGATTTCTACGGTTCACCGACTTCTAAACTACTTAAATCGTTTTCCGAACCAGATAACAGTAGACAATGCTAGAAAATAAACATGACCACGTTTACCATTCTAAAAGGATACTTAGGAGAACGACTGCACCATTCGAACGTAAAATGGCTGATTATGGAGGAATGCCAACGATTCTGAGTCACAAGGAATAAGAACCAGAAAATGTATCTCACAGAGCCGCCTTGACCCGCGTAGTTACGTTGTGTGATCAATCTGTTTTATAGACAGAGTGTATCTAGGCTCATTGAATAGCCAATAAGTTTGGCCGTGTAGGCAGACACAATTGTTGCGCTGTGCTTTCGTACACCGCTGTCCTTGAATGCGTTTGTGTTCAATGTAATCGTGCTGCATTTCAATTGTGGTAATTGCCGCTTTAATTATGCCTTATTGATCTTTGCCTACATTTTATTCACATTGCTTACATATATTTAAAACGAGATTGTCAGTTATTAAAAGTAGTTGTTTACTGTCTGTCTGAAGCCAATGTTACTGTTTGTTAAAACAGAAAAAAACGTAGGTAATAAAGGTGACCTTGGTGTCAAACCAAGGTTACCTTTATTGACGAAAAGTCAACACTGAATATTATTTACATCGTCATTTCTATTCTTTACTATTCCATTCAAAGGAGAAAAACCTTTTAATAATTGTGCAATTTATCAACATTTATATAATGAAAATGTTTATCATCATGTTCATTATCAACTTCTCCAGTATCTCCCAAACACCTTGATTTTTAGATATTTCATAAAAGGGTTCGTTTAAAGGATATCAGCATTTCTCAGTTTTATTCAAAATGTTACACATAGCTAGTTAGATGAACTAATCAAGTCGTAAAACAGCGCAGTATGAAGATCCAGATAATTAATAATTATAGTTAGGTACGTACAAAGATTGATACTTATTGTTTGGCTGTGAAATTATTCTATGGACGATTCAATTTCCTCGAAAATTATGGTGGTACCTACTGGTAACATTCTCTGCTTTATAATTATTTATTTTTAAAAGACAGTTTGTTGACAATATAAATTAGGTAGGTATAAACAATTTGTCCTTCTTATATTTTTGTAAAATTTTCATCTTTTATTATGTAATGTAAATACTACTATTAATATCATAAACGGGATATTTACCATGTTTGATTGTTGTTTCGAGTTCCCGATATTTCGGCGCTGTTACAAGCACCATGATCACGGATAAACTGAGCGCCACAATACACACACACACACAGCGCTTATGTTTCCAATTAAGTACCCAAAACTGTCGCAACAAAATATTGCCTTAAATTACCCCATTTCTTTTTGTTAAGTACAAACAAGAAATTCAAATAAATTAAGAGTCTTGAGAGTATCAGACAATGCAAAAGAGTATGGCGAGACTCCATTACACTTTAGCGCGATTAAAATCGTGATTCTGGCAGTGGTCGGGAGGGCCTTTTTTTGTAACTGCTGTTTCTCAGAACTTCCTTAAAGAAGCATCAATTTGCCGCGGCTCCGGCATCGCTTCAACGGCAGGCCGACGACCTTCGCGATAGTGAGTCATTTATACAGTGATTAAGTTAAGGAAACGAGATTGTTGGACAGCAATCTCGTGGAGGGAATTACGTGAATTAATTAATTAAGAAAGAAAGAAAACAATAATTAAAAACAAATCCCTTTACTGCACCCTCTTTGGCGAATCTCCGTACCTACCTATTTTATCTAATCCGAAGAGCGGAATTTGACGTGTTCGACGTTTTGGATAATTCCGTTGTTCTCCTCGAAAACTGAACCGATTTATTAATGAGTAATTGACATAAACATTTTAAGCAAGAGTACGTCTAGGTTCCTATCAATTTCTTCTATGTTAAAAAAGATTGCTTCAGAAGCATTATTCGGGAAGAAAAAAAAGGGAATACATTTGTTGAATGGAGTATCGCACCACCGCCACCGTGTTGTCCCTCTACAGTTCAAAAGCCTCTTACGCCTCCGATTGTTCATTCGTAAAACAAAAAACAACTTATAACCATAGCAGGTAGCCGCGTGGATGTCGGTTAATAATAATTATACTAAAACCTTCCTTAAAACCAGTCTATCCATTGGTGGAAACAGCATGAAAATTGGTGCAGGCGTTCTTGAGTTTATCGCGAAGATAATCCGTTGCATTGGTGAAAACTGTATGAAAATCGGTGCAGTAGTTTTGAAGTCCGTCGCAAACAGGCAGACAGACGAGACGCGGCGGAGGACTTGGTTTTATAATATTAGTGATCGAAGTGCGCTACGCCTCGGCCTTTGCACACATCAACTTTGACAGTCACTTCGTTACACTTACCGTTATCACGTCACGGTAACTCTTATTGGAAAACAGGCGAAGCAATTTAATTAAATTGATTAATAAAACTTGAAATAAGCCAAAGGTTATACAAAAAATAGTTTACAAAGTTTTTTGTTTACAAAGTTTATTGTGCGAATTAGGTATAACATTACATGATTACGTGTTTGGAGCCCCCATTTAGGCAAACAATGCCTGTATTAGAAGGCTCCAAAAGAGTTAGATATATAGAACAGTTATCGAAGACTGGTATAGAACTTTAAGTATTCAAAGCAAAGGATCAAATTCGCGTTCGTCCTTAGATAAGAGGAGGAAGTTTATAATCAACATTTATACGGTCTACGACTCTAGAAAATCCAAGCTGGTAATAAATAGGAAATGTCAACAAAACCCGACTGACTGCTTCGTTGGTCTTGTGGTCGCAAGCTCGGCTGCTGAGCCTGAGGTCCTGTGTTTGATTCCCGGGTCGCGCAGTTCTATTAGATTTTTCTTCAATGAATTTCTCAGTAACAACAGTCTGGATTTGTTCCCGGTTGATAGCAATAGGCTCGCCCCGTTTTACATGTACACGCGGCTACACATCAAGCTATACATTTCCAGTTTACGCTGATCTTGCACTGTACGGAAATCCTATACAATGCGAGACCAGCTTATACTGGAAATGTAGCTTGATGTGTAGCCGTGTGTACATACTAAAAGATACATCTCTGCCTAACCGTTCGAGGATTACAGTCGTTATGTTATGTCAACTAAATAAAACGTAAAAGCGTGTTGTTTGGAGTGCAATACAAACCGGAATGAATCACAAGTATCGGTACGGGTACAGTTTTTGGCGTTCTTTTTCATAACGGGTTCCAACTTCCAACGCCAAATAACATGTCTTTTCCTTTAGCCTGCTTTGACCCTGAGTATTTTACTTAAGTAGGTACTTATTCAATATAACTTGTAAATGTACCACGGTACCATTTTGGAATTTCCATAAAATTATCATTTGCAATTCATGGAAATGATGACTTATTTATAATGATACAGGGAATCAATTCCAATGGTATTATAATCTGCGTAAATGTTGATCATCATCATCATCATCATCATCATCATCATCTTCCAGCCCTTGTTACTGGTGGTCGGGGGTTTTTTTCTTCCATTTGCCTTTGTCAACCGTCACCCTATCATTTACTCCTGCATAAACGATCATAAACGAGTTTAAAGAGTCGCTGATTCTACAAAATGATTGTTATTGTATTGCCCATTATTGTATCAATTACGTACCTATGTCAAGTTTTTTTTAAATTAAGTGTCATGAAACAATGCTTGTTTACGTCGATCGGTACACACCTTAGTCGTTGAAATGATAAAATGTTTAATTTACTTTTAAGTATTACTCACTGTTATAAGTGTTATAACTTCATACTTGAAATGTATACTTACATAAAAGATAGAATATATAAGTTAAATTAATGCAATTAAAATTTCACAAACATCTGAATAGGATATGCACAGAACCGGGATGTGTGGCAAAAGAAAAGAGGAGGCCTAAATTCACCAGTGGGTGATTGAAGACTTATGGATGATGAAATAAAAGTTCCTAATCTGCGTGATACTATGCAATATTTAAATATATTAAAATATAAAAAAAATAGTAAACGTCCTGTAACTGTGTCACGCACATTGTGCAATAAATTACATAGGTAAATATTATCGTATTTTTAGTATTTCTGGCCAACTTGGCCAATATTGGTACCTCATACCTGATTAATTTCATACATTTAAACAACAATAGCACTTATTACCGGTATCATAAACATTAAATCAAAGATATCGTCAAGCAAGGTTCATTCGTTTATTTAGAAACCTCAGTGACAGCTACCACTATAACCAGCCAGTCCTTCCATTATAAAAATGTTTATTTAATTGAGATAAACACATTACCAGCATAATAAAAAACAAGCCGTGGATAAGCGGCAATTGAGAGCGCGTGCGCAAATTACAAGTTGCGACCTTTTAGCTGACACGCGCGCGGGCCGCTATGACTGTATTGTCGTATTTAATTATACTGATACCTTCTTATCACTTCGCATTCAACAGTTATCTGCAGATTCATTTGTTTCAATACGGTTCAATGATTCATGTAACGTCAACGCAGCCTGCCTTGAGAAGAATGTACAACGAAGGTATGAGGAAGATTGGATAAAAATGTTTCAAGATTTAGTAATTTTCCTTTTTTGTTTTGTAACTGTGTAATCTACGTTCGTAAGAGAAACTGGTTCCCTCACAATGTCGTAACTTCTCCTGAATTTCGACTCAATTTCCGAACATCTTGCATAATGCCTGCGAGGCTTTAATAAACACAACTACAGCCTATAAAATTATTTATGTGACCACAAATAATAATATAAACGAGCTTTATCCTCTCTGGTAGCCGTCTAGCCGATCATCAAGTGTTTATGGCCCAATCGTCTTTGCCTTCACGTCTCTTTCCTCAATATTCTCAATCCATCCATCGTTTCCTCAGTCTTCCTCGGAGATTTGTAACATTCCATGTTAAGTTTCACTAATGTGTACGGCATTACATGGGCAGTTAGTTCGTGGCATCACTACTAGAAATGGTTTTCCGGATTTGAGCCCATAGATTAGCACGGAGGTTCGATAGAATATGAGGTCTTAAGCAGACAGACCTCATGTCTGTGCTGTGTTTTACCACTGGCAGCACACTGTAAATTGTTTCGCATAAATTAATTAGTCGCAGCCATCGCCCATAAAATATTAAACCAATATTATAACACGCTGGCTTTAATGTTAATGGAAACAATCGATTTTCTTTAACAGAATTAGTTCTAAACTAGTTTATATTGGAGTAGGTATTAAATCTTTTAGCCGAAAGCCCGCTTTCCAAATTAGTAGGTAATCAGAATTAGCCATCATCATCTGAAGCCTCTATGTTTTAAATATAATAGAGGTACACCTGTCACCTTGTACAACAAGTAATGACAATGCATAACCGACTAAAACAAAAAAACGAAGGGAAAACAGTCGTTATATTTAATGTAGATCCCAATCTCAGCCACAACAATAATGCCGGTCATAATAACGAAACTATGCAAAACAAATCCTTGTGCTAGTTTCGCTGGAAACTTTTATATTGAACAGAACACCCGCATAAATGCTATTCAAGTTACCGAAGTCAGAAGTAAGCCGCAACCCACAAGCCTGGTGACTGATGACTGCAAACAAAGGATAACCGTGCTATAAGTATATCTTGTGTGCAGCGGGCATAGGGCTGACACACAATCTTCATATTTCTCCTGACGTATTATAAACAATGATCGGACTGGCTGTTTAGTTTTGAAACCAGCCCCGGAGTCTAATGTTATTCCATGGAAACATACTGCTGGCAACATACAACAAACATACATAAAATTATCCTATGTTACCCCACTACAACATGACATCCTGTCTGTAATCCCTGAAGTGTTAGGTACTAATAGTACACCCACATTTCGCCAGTTATGTTTACGTAATTCCGATGTAATAGGGGATGAGCCTCTTGCCAGCTAGTTCACGATATATGCGTATACTAATTCATCTAATACGCATGCAAAAATACTACGTGATTTCGCAAATCAATTCGTCCAATAGATTGCCCAGATAATCAAATCTGACGACACATTAGTTCATTTTAACGGTGTATCAATTCTTTTTTGTCCAAATTGTGCTTTCAGAAACCATGCGTGCTTCTTGCGTTTCGGGTCCAATATGTTTTACTAGTTACAAATATCGGATCATATTCATAAACCGATGAATATCGTTATGTTTGTTTGGTTGACAACAAGTACTTAATTTGAGACCTGACAACCCTGCATTCACTATACAGTTGTGCACCAACCTTCTAAGCTAAGTTACAGGTTCCGCGGTTGCGGTGAAAGACAACAATTTGTTTCGAATTAGTTTTATAAATTGTGTGTTTCGCAAATTAAATGACAAGGCTGGTTCACGAAGCTCGCGGTTAGAACCTTGGCTTCTGTTGTGATGATACCTCGGCTTTGTTTACTAACTCTCGCTTCACACCTTGTAGAGTCAGGAAAAGATGTTGTTTAGTAGTTTGGCGAGGCACACTACGTTTATTTAGTACCGTATTGTAGGGGTTTTATTCGAATGATCGAAAATGGATGACTTTAGTTGTTTTGTTTGTCAATTTGCCAAAAATTTCGCTGTCTTGACCTAGCCTTGGTAAGGATACCAAAGCTTTACATTTCAACAGCATTTTAGCTTACGTTAGTTTTTTATTCTTGCCGTGTCTTTTCATTAGATCTAATGAAAAGACACGGCAAGAATAAAAAACTAACGTAATAATAGAGAGATTATTACCTTGTATCTATACAAGGTAATAATCTCTCTATTATTTATTATTTTAAGTCATGTTAAAAAAAACCTTACCGAACACAGTATTCGCAAAACCAATTCACCACTGCGCCAAATTTTAAGGAACCAAAATAACCAAAATAATAAGGAAGGAACAAATTACCAATCCATTCAAAACAAATTAGTTTCAAAATGCTATTACAAAACCAGTAGCTTATAATGCAACAGAGCCAGGAGACAAGACAGATAGATTCTCCTTACATCTGACCGCGCAAATACGTGATCTAAAAGCATTGGATTCAGAAAATAAACCGTTTGTCCGTTTGTCTCACAAAATGACAGTTCTAGGTCTTTGAACTTTGCCATCTGACGTGATCTATGCAACTGTAGGATCAACATACATAAAACCAGTACGGTCGGTACAGTTATTAGGATTGGCTTAACAACGATATTCGACAATTTCGACGTAACAAGGAGAATTATCAATAATCATTGTAGGTATTTTAAGTTTTAATTCCAGCTGAAGACGTATCAAAGAAGCCCATAGTTTTGATTGAACAAACACCAGCAGATCAAGCTACTACAATCTGTCCAATTTTCCACTTTATTCTTTAGGTTAATCGGTTAAGCAATAGGTTCAAGGTTGATTGTGAAAAAAATGTCAATTTCGAGTAGCTGGATGTTCTGGCTGTCTATACCTTTTAATCTAAAATTGAACAGGCATTCTTCTTCTGTCTCTTAAATTGTTATTTCTCTATCTTCTACGTGATTCCTTCTATCTCTTTCTTCTTATTAAAACAGTACAGTAATAAAACCTCCATGATTAAGTTATTAATGCTCGTATCATGGACAAGATTAGGTACCGGCCGTAAGTTTCTAACGCATTACCATTGGTCTCTTGCCCTAGTTTACATTGGACATAATATTGCCTACTAAAGCATTGACTTAGATTGGTAAATGACTTGTTCTTTAACAGATCTTAAGTATTGTGACACCAAATGAGTTTATAGAATCTCTTTTATATTAGTCTTTTTAAAACTTAATTTATGAGCTCTATATAATCTAAAATGACATCATGCGTGCATGCATCAAAAGATTACAGCCTTTTCATTCATTGATGGCTTCATAAGAAGAGTGATTTTAATTTAAAACAGCTGCGGAGTAGCTCGCAAATTCCTCTCAGCATATTACCATAAAAAGAGCCGCTTTACTCGTCAACTGAACACATCCTATTCACAATAGAATTGTCCTTGTGACGCGACTCAGGTTTCTTATTCCTACTATGTGTCTCAAAGTAGATAGTGTTGTCTGTCTCAATTCTAATAATCATGGCATTTTTTTTTAATCTATCTTCCTGCCGCTGTCCCATATTTACTTGGAGTAAACACGCTTCTTTCTTCCACTATCCTCGATCAACCGTTACGCTATCATTTACTCCTTTCATATCATTCCTCATTTAATCCATCCATCGCTTTCTCGGTCTTCGTCTCCCTCTCCAAACATCAACATTAAATATTACATTCAAAATTTCGAATCCTCAGTGCTTTATTTTTACCATTACCAATGTCATCATCATCATCCATCATACCCTTCTGCTCTAACCTCAATTTATTTTGAGGCGGCAATTCATGTCATTTTCTTCCACACATACTTACATCATACATGTATTACTAGTGTTACCATTAAACACATCTGTTATAATATTAACCTAACACACGTTTAATAAGTAACGGTTCTTATTAAACAAAGGCCTCCAATCCAATTTGCAAATTACATAATTTACAGCAGAGCCAGCTAAATGCAAACCCGGTTTTTTTCTCGTATTGTTTAGAGTTCGTGGAACCGTATCGCCGATGGAAAGGTTAATTGTTGTAACCGCGAAGACGATGCAGAAAAAAACCGCTTGTCTACTTCCGACAATCCTATTACTGGAGTTTTAAGTGCCCCGAATTGACTTGAGCTTGAAGCAAAAAAATACCAAGCAATTTAATTATGATTGTTTTCTGAATTGCCTCTGGTCTATGGTCGTAAGCGCGACTACTGCACATGAGGTCCTGGGTTTGATTCCCGGGTCAGGCAAAATTTATGGTCTGCGTGTTGTTCGAAAGAGATACCGCGGCCTGGATACAAAGGGTTTAGAAGGAACATGGGTGGTTTTTAGTCAGTAGACGTCTGACACTCCCTACCGCTCTGCCCTCTGAGCGGGAGGAGTCATTTGACGATTTCCCACCGTCCAAAAAAAAAAGCAAAGTGTTATTGGGTTTTTCCATCAGGAATTACTCAGTAGCAGCTACGGAGTCTGGATTTGTGCCGGGTGGATCCAATAACTTCCCCCCTATTATATTGGACTTAAACTTAACTGGAAAAAAGTGGGTTTACTATTAGCCATACTTCTGTATTAGGTACCCTTTTTTTTTTTTGGTGGGTGGAAAATCATCAAATGACCCCCCCCCCCTCCCGCTCTTGGGCAGAGCGAAGGGGAGTGTCAGACTTCTACTGACTAAAAACCGAACCCATGTTCCCTTTGCCCTTGTGCCGAGGCCACGTCATCTAGTACTAAAATCCGCGGCCCCGACGGGATCCGCGGCCCCGACGGGATCCGCGGCCCCGACGGGTTCTGTATTACCCTTCGGGGATACCAGACGTCCTGTTATGTTATATTTTATGGACTTTCGTGTATTGTATTATCAGTAGTCGATTTGAATATTTTGCCGTTACGTATGTTTCTCTCAGTCTGTTCTTCACAAGCACCGTTCACCCTATTTTACATTTCACTGCTTCTAACAACTACTAATTTCCGCGAACACATTTCATTAGCCTACTAGACTATTAATGACATTCGTCTGCGTCTTTCACACAGCTCATGAAATCTAGCTATGTTATTTGCATATCGTGAGTCGTCGCTTCCAGTTCGGGGTATAGTTCGTTGCGTATGCGCATCGTGGCCGCCGCTTCCTGTTAATGAAGCGCTAGAGTCGACGGCGATGTCCCGAGCAGTATAAGGCCTGGGCTCCACTAAAGCAAAGACGGGGATTCAGCCAATCACGTTCGTTGAAATCCACGTCGTGTCTTTCGTCTCCCTTGTTGAGTCACCGCTCGGGTCGCCTCCGATTCGGTGGTGCTCGAGTCTTAAGACTGTATGCATTACTACTGTTGCCAGTCATTGATGTTAAGTGACCGGATAAGGCGGTTGACCAATGACGCCGTATATCTCATAGTTATTAAGGCTATGATCTTATAAAGTAATATTATAGAGGACTGACTTGAATGTTGAATTGAATCGAATGAGATCAGCTAGGAGAACATAATAGGGGATCGGAATGGGTCAAAATAATAATAATATGATTCTGTTTAGTCCGTAAGTTAGATTATCGAAAAATATTGAATACGTGTTTTTTGTTTTATCAAATCAATAAAAAATGACGAAGATAAAACGCGTCAAAGATCTTGGAGTGGGGCTTGAAACGTCACTTGTGTCGTCAAAATGTACTATCATATGACGTCACACGAGTTTTCGAAGCACTGTATCGTCTTCATTTTAAGTTTACGTGAAAAAAGAAAAAATACGTGTCCAATAATTTTTGGAAATCTATCTGACGGACTAATTAGTTTTTTTTTGTCCGATCCCCTATTGTAGTACGTGTTCTCAAATAATAAAGTTAACTTAGATATTTGATAATTTAATATAACAATAAAATAAAAACCAGATTTGAGAAGAGGTCGCAAGCGCGACTTCTGAGCATGAGTACCTGGGTGCCTGAGTTGGATTCCCGGGACAGGCAAAACGTTAAATTAGGAATTTTCTCAGTAGCTGCCACGGAGCCTAGTGCCCGGTTGATGGCAATAGGTTCGCCCCCTATTACATGGGACTTCAAAGATAACTGCCTAAATGTAGCGATATCCCTTCGGGGATTACAGGCGTCATTTTATGTACGTTAGATGGTTGGTAGTTTACACATTACACCGTAAATGAGTTCATAAACAAGGCAATCTTCCGGCTTATTTCATTCATTACCATAGCTTAAAACTAAATTATAATTGATCGTCAATGGCTGTGACCCACGAACATATACACACACATAAACACTCAACTGTGCTCTGCGACATTCTTCTGCGTGAAATTATTGTAAAATAATTACTTACTTATTTGAATCAGATTTTAGAATAGAATAGAATAGAATATGTATTTATTCGCTAATGGACAGCAGCAACACAAAAGAGCAGCACATATATAAACAAATAACAACAAACAGCTTAACAATTAATTAAACAGCTCAACTGCGCTGAGCATGCCCATAACGAAAGGGTAGCCAACTCAGCATATTTTAAGAGAATTATTAATTTATTTAATAATTAATTACGGAACAAACAGACACAGACAGAAATTAAAGTCTTTGTTATTATTACCGTATAATACTTTCATATGCATTCAGTAAAAAGCTGGTATTAAAATTACAAACAGACACTTCAATTTAATTAATTTGTATGGATGAGTTTATTAGCATACATGGATGCACAATAATCTGACCATGTTGTCATCCACCCATCCATAAAATATTTCAATAAAAATGCGTACGATTATTCATTCAATATTGATGAACGATACGTTTCCGAACCGGTTCATTACTATTATTTTATCACCATAGCGGTTGACTTCCCATACTGGTTTGGATAATAAATGATTATCGATTCCTATCTGCTCTTCCCAAAATAGACGGGTGTGAAATGAGTCTAGGATATTTTTAAAGACAGCAAGTTAATCATCTTCTGCCTAGCTTTTTCCAAACTACATTATGTTGGGACTTGGGATCGATTTCCAGTCTAACCATAACCTAAAAAGCTTACCAGTATTTTACATGACTGCCTTCGCAATCCAGTTAATATTGGGTTATAGAATATCCCTTGGTATGACATGGTTGCTAGACTTTTAGGCCTGCCTGTAACGACTGTCAAAGGCCTACAAATGTCAGCCGGGGCTTGACGTGTTTGGAGGAAATTCCTTATGTAATGGACGGTCACCCATCGACGGACCAACCTAGGCCAACGCGGCTTAACCTGAAAATCGACGTCCCGAGAGGCTGTAATTATTTATCCCCGTACTCGTGATGAAACTTAGTGCATGTAAATTACGTACAGGCCCCCGCGTCGCGCGGCGCGTTCTGCGTTTTAAATTCAAACACATGGCGATGTATGAAAAAGTTAACGATTTCAAACGTCGATTTTACGAGAAGCATTTTGTTTCGCTAGTTTAAAATGCAGCGTTTGTTGCGGTGGACCCGTCTCTTAGTAAATTAATAAAAAAGCACGAGACGAGCCTTCTGCACGTGCCGCGCGAGGCGCGACGCCCCGCGTCTCCGTAAACGAGCCCTTAGAATTAGAATCATCGTACACACGGCTACACATCAAGCTATACAAAACCAGTTAATCTTGGCCTCACTCTACTAGATCTTTTCGCACAATGAACGATCAGATTATACTGGTTTTGTATAGCTTGATGTGTAGCCGTGTGTACACACGGCTACAATTCTACAGCAATTTGAAAATATACCGTACACCTATAGGTAATACAGGGTTTGTAAATCTAAGGGAACGGTGGGCGTCGTTGATTTAATGGCTGATTGTAAAACAAGGAGCGGCGTCATAAAATGTTTTAGCAATCAGTGATACGGATAGGTAATCTCGTAAATAAAGTTTGCAAGGAGCAAAATGATAATGATTGTCGTGATCGATTTGATGTTGTTATTGTTTGCAACATAACATAACATCACTCCTTTGTTGTCCAAAGGGTTAGGCAGAAGTCTTATAGTAGTGCCCAAATTTGGCCAGTCATGTTTTATAGGTTCCATGTAAAGCAAGGCGAAATTTTTGTCATTAACCGGGAACCTATCCACACCCCTGATTGAAAAACCCAATAAAATTTTGCCCAACCTGGTAATCGAAGCTAGTACGGAGTAGGTACCACACATATATACATTGAATATTACTAATGTAGCTTAAATCAAGGATAAGACAGTAATAATCATTAGTATTAGTACCGTAGTTGGATAAGTACATTTTGGGTCATGTTTCTTATAAACCGTTGATCTCAGTGAGACGGTGAGACCCCTCAGATACTAAAAAAAAAGAAACTTTCAATAAGACACAACAGTCATTGAAAATTATGATCTTTAGCGCAATTTTCTCCGGATGTTCGAGCTGCGTTTGTTGACATGTTCATATACATCTTGTGAAAATTATCACTTTCACACGAAAACGTCGTGTTACGTGGAAACACGCCAATTGGAGCGAATTGCTTCTACAAATAAACTGTAATTGAGTTGTCTTATGTAACTTATTTGAACAGCTTTGTCATCTGTTTTGAGAGAAAGCACTACTATACCTTACCTATCTATATACATACCTGTAAGAAATAATTTACTTTTTTGCGGTTCTCCATGGTTAGTGATATCAACCAAAAACACAGCACGCATAATCAGCGCATAATATTCCCACTGCTGGGAGACAGGCCTCCTCCATATGAGAGGGAATGGTGGCTATAATGCACCACGCGGGTCCAGCCAGTGCGAGTTGATAGATATCACATGTCTTCGATTTTTTGGTTTGAGGACATGCCGTTTTCACATGATGGTTTCCATAGTTTTGAGAGCAGTGGTGATGATGTAAAATTAATGCGCACGCTTGGGTTCGAACCCGACGACTTCCGAGTTCGACCACTTGGCCACTGCTGCTCTATAAACACAGCGTTATCCATATCCTCCCGTCCGCTAATAAATCTCCAGGAGATTTATAACAACGCTTTTTAATTGTGTCTATAATAAGGCGTATGAGCTCTTATTTGTACGTGAGAAAAAAGAGAAACGGTGATTAAAAAATAGTAAGTAACTACGTATAAACAATGGCAAAATAAAACCTAATACCTTATGTAGGTGTTAACTTATATAGTCAAGCACAACATTGTAGTCAAGACATAGTAGGTATACATACTATGTCTTGACTACAATGTTGCTGCAAAACATTCTAACATCAGGCAGAAAAACACAATAATTCCATCTATGTTTCCACAAGAACAAGAAAATGTTAGGCCATACGGAATTACGCAGCAAAAACTACCATCCACATAACAAAAGGGATTATAAATTTCAATTAACATTTTACAACGCACACGATTTTATATTCCTAGGATATCCTCGTAATAAAATCTACGGAGGATAAGGTTTATATTTATTAGCTGCTATTTGCTACTGCATATTTTATACGGGAATTGGAATTTAAATACTAAAGGTAACTTTTTTAATTACCTTAATTAAAGCAGATTATTTTAATGACCGTGTCATTACTTTCCTGTTGCTTTTTCCTTTTTGAGTGTTTCAATTACCTACAGTCGGATGTTCCTCAATAGCTTTACCTCAGTTGGCGGTTACAGGCTCGCTACCTATTACAGCATCTTTGCCTAACCCCTCGTGGTTTATCTATAGACGTATAAGTGGCATTCAAACAACGCACGATGACCGTAATTTTAACAAACTTCCCATAAAGAAGGAGGTTCTCAATTACGTCACCACTATAACATCCATCATCTCTTGAACCTCTAAATGAGACGTTTATTAAAGTGGAATGAGAAGTGGTGATCCTTGTTTATCCATGACGAAATCTTACACTTGACGAAATTCTTCTGGCATCTTGTATTGTATCACAACTATTTACTAATCAACGAAGGACAGACTAATAGATTTGTTTGTGTATAGTTTGAGACAACTCACGAGAGCTCCTGCGTTTATTCTATAAAATGTCATGACTACTCATGACTCTCATTTTGGCAGTTTCCTACATATTTTCAGGTTTTCACAAGTGTTGTTTGTTCCCAACTAGCACAGGTTTCTTTCAAGGTCAATGAAATACATTTCTCTAAATACATTACATATTTACACATAAATACATAACAATTAACCCATTAGCAAAATATCTAGCGTCCATGAAAATTATTCACGGTCGAAATGAAAATTTAATGGCGCGCGCATTGTTGATGCTTGTCCCACTTTCTGATCAAAATTACCTCATAATTTGAGGACACATGATTTTGTGGATAATTAGGTACAATCCCCAGCCCATCAAGCTACTAAAATCTGTCAAATTTATTTAATTGATCTTTAACTTTATCGCTAAAGCATTAGGTTCAAGGTTGATTGGGAATATTAGACAGTTTCGGGTAGCTTGATGTGCTGCGTCTTTACTTTTTTCTATTACGGAGAATACAAGGCTGATAAAATTCTGGAATAGATAAATCACATATCCTTCCAACAGCTTCCGTATTTTTTTTTTGTGGAGGCGGCTTGTCAATTTAGCTTTAGGTATCCCCTTAGTTACCATGTGCGCAAAATTGCTAATTCCAGCATTTGTGCCTTAATTCATTCTATCTTAGACCAGTGGATTATTTCCTGTAGCTTGAGCCATCATAAAGTTGTCACAAGTAACATAATATAGACCACACAACCTTCCATTATTATACTAGGACTGTAGGGTAAATGTCCTGCGATTTACCTCCTCAAAGTAACAAAAGTCCAGACAAACAATGACTGTCTATGCATTTCTGTAGTAAAATAACCATTTGTCATGCTTTCCACGTATACAGAGTAGCTTTAACTGGCATTATAATCCGTTTAAGTGAAACACTTTCCCCTGTGAAGGTCGCTCTGTGCTTTGAATGTTACGCCTGCGCCCGCGCAACTAACGGCTATGAATAAACTATTGCTTACATTTTACATAATGAGTGAGATGAGCAGGTATTCTGTCTTCGGTTAGTTCATTATTTGTGTGACCTTGTCGTTTCCATTTTGTTTAAATTTTGGTTTTAATATAATTTTGATAATTATTATTTTAAGAATAGATTCGCTCTGCCTTTGTCTGCGCATTTGTCAGATCTATATGGTTGTTATTGAAAACATAATTATCTGTTTACAGCTTTACTTATTCACCATTCGTTTTAGTAAGTATATGCGAAACCCGAAACAAGTCTTTTTAAAGAATCTATGTACAAACAACACAGTATCATGAAAAATCACAAAGTTATAAAGCTTGTTCGCTCCCGCTGGGCGCACCGCCCGCTCCTCCAGCGTCGGTATTTGCGCTAATTGATAATAATTTGGCAGGCACCACGTCGATTGTATTATAATTAACAATAAAAATATTTTCCTGCGTATGATATCAATAGGCTTTTTGTTGTGCTCGTGTAACTTATCTATATCTATAAAAGCGAAAGGTCACTCACTCACTCACTGATTCATCACGAAATCTCGAAAACCGCTGGACGTACAAAGATGATTTTTGGTAGGGAGGTAGTTTATGGTTAGTAGACGTCCGCTAAGAACGGATTTTGCGACAGGGCCGGATTAGGGTGGTCTAAGGGCCCTCGCAAGTTTGTATGAAACTCCTTCATTTTTTGTGCCACAATCTAGATTTTTGGCAGAGACGTAGTTTATAGTCAGTGGGCGTCTGCTATGAATTAATTTTGCGACAGGGCCGCATTAGGGTGGTCTAAGGGCCCTCACAAGTTTGTATGAAAGTCCTTAATTTTTCGTGCTATAATCTTGATTTTTGGCAGAGACGTAGTTAATAGTCAGTAGGCATCCGCTATAAATTAGTTTTGCGACAGGGCCGGATTAGGGTGGTCTAAGGGCCCTCGCAAGTTTGTATGAAAGTCCTTCATTTTTTGTGCTACAATCTTGATTTTTGGCAGAGACGTAGTTTATAGGCAGTAGACGTCTGCTTAGAACCGATTTTGTGACAGGGCCGTATTAAGAAGGTCTAAGGGCTCTCGCCAGTTCGTATGAAAGTCCTTCATTTTTTGAGCTGCAAACTTGATTTTTGAGACGGACTTAGTTTATAGTTAGTAGACGTCTGGTAAGAACAGATTTTGTGACAGGGCCGGATTAGGGAGGTTTAAGGGTTCTTGCAAGTTCGTAAGAAAATCCTTAATTTTTTGTGCTACAAACTTGATTTATGGCAGGCACGTAGTTAGTAAAACTCTGCTAAGTACAGGTTTTGTGGCAGGGCCGGATTAGAGAGGTTTAAGGGCGCTCGCAAGTTTGTTTAAAAGTCCATCATTTTGTGTGCTACTAACTTGAATTTTGGCAGGGACGTAGTAGGTGAGTAGAAGTTTGCTAAGAATCGATTTTGCGACAGGGCCGGACTAGGGAGGTCTAAGGGCTCACGCGAGTTTGTATGACAGTCCTTCCTTTTTTGTGCTACAATTTTGGCAGGAAGGTACTATATAGTTAGTAGACGTTGACTAAGAACAGATTTAGCGAGTTTAGCAACATGGCCAGAATAAGGAGGTCTGAGGGCTTTCACAATCATGTTTGTAAAAATGTACTGTTTTTTTTTGTACTAACAACCTGAAATTTAACAAGTCTAGAGTTTAGGAGTAGGAGATCTAAGCTAAGAAATTTGTAAGGAAGACCTGGACTAAGGGCTCACGTAAGTCCATATGAAATACTTGGCTTTTTGTACCTGAAAATTGGCAGAGAGATAGAATATAGTTATGACATTTCAGGTAGGAATAGATTTTACGACAGGGCTGGTTTAAGGGAATATAATCGCTTCGATTGGCATTTGTCATTCGTTTTGACATAGTACCATCCACAGGCAGTCCAGACAAGAGAGTCAGAATTTCTACGCGAACGAAGTCGCGGGCAACTGCTAGTTATAATATATACCTAATATTACCTTTATGTTATATTTTTTACGTCGAAATATAATATTATGGTGTAAAAAATATTATTATCGATTTAGTTACTTAGGTATTCTGAACAAACTACATATATTCAGGTTTCGCCTATATTAAAAACTAGCAGTTGCCCGCGACTTCGTTCGCGTAGAAATTCTGACTCTCTTGTCTGGACTGCCTGTGGATGGTACTATGTCAAAACGAATGCCAAATGCCAATCGAAGCGATTATATTCCCTTAAACCAGCCCTGTCGTAAAATCTATTCCTACCTGAAATGTCATAACTATATTCTATCTCTCTGCCAATTTTCAGGTACAAAAAGCCAAGTATTTCATATGGACTTACGTGAGCCCTTAGTCCAGGTCTTCCTTACAAATTTCTTAGCTTAGATCTCCTACTCCTAAACTCTAGACTTGTTAAATTTCAGGTTGTTAGTACAAAAAAAAACAGTACATTTTTACAAACATGATTGTGAAAGCCCTCAGACCTCCTTATTCTGGCCATGTTGCTAAACTCGCTAAATCTGTTCTTAGTCAACGTCTACTAACTATATAGTACCTTCCTGCCAAAATTGTAGCACAAAAAAGGAAGGACTGTCATACAAACTCGCGTGAGCCCTTAGACCTCCCTAGTCCGGCCCTGTCGCAAAATCGGTTCTTAGCAAACTTCTACTCACCTACTACGTCCCTGCCAAAATTCAAGTTAGTAGCACACAAAATGAAGGACTTTTAAACAAACTTGCGAGCGCCCTTAAACCTCTCTAATCCGGCCCTGCCACAAAACCTGTACTTAGCAGAGTTCTTCTAACTATAAACTACGTGCCTGCCAAAAATCAAGTTTGTAGCACAAAAAATTAAGGATTTTCTTACGAACTTGCAAGAACCCTTAGACCTCCCTAATCCGGCCCTGTCACAAAATCTGTTCTTACCAGACGTCTACTAACTATAAACTACGTCCGTCTCAAAAATCAACTTTGTAGCTCAAAAAATGAAGGACTTTCATACAAACTGGCGAGAGCCCTTAGACCTCCCTAATCCGGCCCTGTCTCAAAATCTGTTCTAAGCAGACGTCTACTGCCTATTAACTACATCTCTGCCAAAAATCAAGATTGTAGCACAAAAAATGAAGGACTTTCAAACAAACTTGCGAGGGCCCTTAGACCACCCTAATCCGGCCCTGTCGCAAAACTAATTTATAGCGGATGCCTACTGACTATAAACTACGTCTCTGCCAAAAATCAAGATTATAGCACGAAAAATTAAGGACTTTCATACAAACTTGTGAGGGCCCTTAGACCACCCTAATCCGGCCCTGTCGCAAAATTAATTCATAGCAGACGCCCACTGACTATAAACTACGTATCTGCCAAAAATCTAGATTGTAGCACAAAAAATGAAGGAGTTTCATACAAACTTGCGAGGGCCCTTAGACCACCCTAATCCGGCCCTGTCGCAAAATCCGTTCTTAGCGGACGTCTACTAACCATAAACTACCTCCCTACCAAAAATCATCTTTGTACGTCCAGCGGTTTTCGAGATTTCGTGATGAATCAGTGAGTGAGTGAGTGACCTTTCGCTTTTATAGATATAGATAATGTTGAATACTTATCCGTATCCATGTAGGTACCCAATATTATTACATCAATGTAAGCAGCGCCTTAATGATGGCACCTGCAAACAAATTGATGTTACAGACGAACCAACGACTGGTTTGTGCATTAGTAAATGAGATAAAACCATTTAATTATAGCACAACCTAGACTTAAGTACCCTACGTACCTAATTGAAACTAGAATATATCTAATGGGCTTAATACACGCATGAATTAATCGAATAAAATTATGGCTTCTCATCTATAAACTACAATTAAAGTATCACATTAGCACATTTGATATTAAATTTTTTATTTATTTATTTATAACCAACTTATACTAACAGGAACACCATACATATAAGTTATACATAAAATGACCATTACGGATTAGCGTATCGAACATAGATACGAATGATGCGTTTTCTATACGCCAGCAGTATTTCGTTCACTTTATCGCACTAGTGAAGTATTTAATTATGGCTGGAGTAGCTAGTGTCCTAGACTGAACTGCATAACGCCACTTCACAAAATAAAAAAAAATATCTCATGTACCACTGACCGAACGTGAATGATCGCATTAATCTGTTATTCGCTAGTGCAGCCTTGGTGCTTTCGCTTTTAATTTATTAGTTTTGATAACACATCCATAATTGATTAATCTAATAATTAAAAGTTAACGGTTTCTGAAATGCCAATGCGTATAGAATGTAAAGCTGATTATAACTGGTGTGATTTGTAATTTTTCTTTAGTGATATTAAAATTGACAAATCGAACTGAAAGTCGTAGCATTTACATATTTGAACTAGACCGTAAGGGCCTTATCATACTAGCGGTTTGGAGGCGGCTGCGGGGCGGAGCGGACGCGCAGCGAATGCGTCGCGAACACGCCGCGGCTGCGCAGCGAGGACGTCGCGGACGCGTGGCAAATACGTTACGTTTTCGTCGCGTGTGTGAAGCAAATTATGGCCGTACAATACACTACACACTACAATACACAACACTGTTCGCGGCGATCCCGTTGCGCGTCCGCAACGAATTCGCTGCGCATGCGCGGCTTGTTCGTTGTGTCCGTAACGAATTCGTTGCGCGCCCGCTCCGCTTTGAGGACGTTCGCAATCCGCTAGTATGGTAAGGCCCTTACAGGCACTTTGGAAGGTCAAAAACAAAAGAAGAATAGGCAAGAAGTTCCATGGATACTCTTTCAAGTAAAATATTTTACAAGATCTTGGGTAGCTGTACATCATTCATGTTGAAATATTAAGTAAAAAAAAAAAGATTTTATAATTTTTCTTGAAAACACTACATTTGCAAATAAAATAATAATATACTTGAAACACAAGTTTTGTAAAACATTTCTAACCAGTAGCCAAGATTACTTTCAGATTATATTCAAGTGACTCGCCTTGTAACGTTTTCAAGGATAAGTATTTAAAATTAGTACTAAGATGGCGTCACTAAACGGTCCAAAAATTATAACACTATAGTGTCTATAGTTGCTGCTATTTAAGATGACAATAGCGGTCATTGTCGCATCTACATTTATTAAAAATCTTAACTTTGAAAACCAAAAATTAGCGTGTTCATGTCTTGAATCGTCATCTATCATGATCTTCAACATTTTTTCTAATGAAAAACGATACATGGTTCATTTGTTTTGGTTCGTACGAAGATATATTATGGAAAGGGTAATGACCGCTATTGACATCTTAACTGGCAGCAACTATATATCCATACTATCCATACTTCCATACTATATAATATATCCATACTTATATATAGGTATATAATTATATAATATTATAAATGCGAAAGTAACTCTGTCTGTCTGTCTGTTACTCAATCACGCCTAAACTACAGAACCAATTTGCATGAAATTTGGTATGGAGATATTTTGATACCCGAGAAAGGACATACTGGCTACTTTTTAATAGAAAAAATAAAATAAATAAACTTTATTCAAGGGGTTGAAAGGGGGGTACGAAAATATTACTTTTGGTCGCGATAACCGGCATCGGTAGCGATAACCGACATCCGCGCGGTTGAAACCGCGGGCATCAGCTAGTAGTTCATATTTGTGATCATTAATAAAAATTATTACAAACCAAAAATAACATCACACTTTACCCTAAATGAGTTTGGCCACGGAACAGAAAACAGTTTTATCTGTTCGGTGGGTTTGGCAGAGATGCAGTACCTAATGGTATGCGTGGCACCCACCTTTTTGCCGGTTATGTTTAAGCCCTATGTATATCATAGAGAGGATTACTAACCAACAGGCACAAAAATAACCAGCTACATAAAGTGCTTCTGAGCTACAATGTAATATAGTTTACATATAGCCTACGAGTAGGCTACGTCTGACACACACAATTCAAAGATGATGGATAGCCGTAGTCCGCCACAAACCCAACCGCAAAAGCTAACATATTTGCATAGTTGAAGGAAACTGAATCGTTAGAATCACTGGAGGCATATTTCTGGTTAGCATAACTTTGGCTTATGGACTTACGATCTATTGTACTGGCTGTCGTTACATAGTAACAGATGGAATGGACACGAACTATTTTCGCACCTGACCAACAGTTAGTGCCTTCCGCTATGTACTTTAAACTGGGGAATATATTTCAGTTTCTTAAACCAGAATAGTTCTCTGAGGTACATACGGGAACATAATCTGGGATGGATGACAATACGACAGTAAAAAATGGGCATACCTCATGACATGAGTCATGAATACCATGATGTCTTTACTCAAAAATGTACTTAATAAGAAAAATCCAGTAGTTTATTCAAGGATATTATTTTTAACAAGTTAACAAGTCCCGCATATGCATCAAAACACATGGTACACACTTGTTTCTTCAAAAAACCTTCGCTAAATATGTTCCTTATTTCATGATGCGATAACTACGGTTAGTAAACCAATACTTCACAATTGTGTTAAATTAAATTTAGTTAACAGTTTTATACTATTTAGTTGAGTTTTATTTTATAGCCAAAGAAAAGATGGATGGATTGAGTGAGCCTGTGAGGAATGATATGAAAGAGAAAGGAGTAAATGATGCCATTACGTCTGACTGGGGAGACTGGAAAAAGAACACGTGCTGCGCCGACCCCAAATAGAATGGGACAAGCGCAAGAAGATGATGAGTAGCTAATCATCAACCAAGCAAACACAAATTCAATCCAAAGGAGTTGTTGGGTGCCGTTTAAACTATTTAACTAGGTACGCAACGAAAAATAATTAACGAATCAGCAATGCCAAATTCATCATGCAACCCTTTTTGAACTTGGCACCAGAAACAAAAGACTCAAAATCAACGTATTTAACAATTTTCCATAGAAAAACGCAACTTACTAATTACATTATACGTTTTTCCCACAAGCAGAGATTTGTAGATAAAAGTTAGCCATTACTGGCACAAGAAATAAAACCGCAAGGGAACCATTCAAAGAGTTATGGCGGTTAAAGTAGACTGGTGGTCATCTAATAACATCGTTCACATCAGTAGTTTTACGGTCGGATGCTGTTACGACTGAAGTCAAGGTCGGATTTCGGTTAACCATCAAAATAATGATTTTCTGTATCGCAAACATCGTGTTTTTTGCCCATGCAAATATACGTAATAAAAATTTATATTATATTCAAGAGATACTTTTTAGTGTTGGTAACTTTTTTTGTGTCATAGATGGGTGATGTGATAATTGTTACACAGTATTTAATTCTTAAAAGTTTCTATATTTACAAATGGCTTTGTCAATTATCAACTATTTTAAGAATAACATATCGAAACAGCCTCATTAGTTAGACAAGTCAACGAACTATGGGAAACGCCAATATTTCGTCGTTCACAATAGGCGATCAAGAAGTTAGTAGTGGTAGTAATTACTAATAAGAATGACGTCACAAAACGTCTAACAGCAATGCCATAATCATAAACGGAGTACGTACTTAAAAGAACAATGTTTGATGTCTTCAATAAACAATATTACAATTACCGTCCTCATGTCACATTTTCATTATTCATGGCCTGTTTGCGTGTCCTTTGAAAGTCGATAAAAAGCCCCAACTAATACTGCCCACTTACGTAGTTAGAGCCCTACAAATTAGGCCTCGCTTTTATAATTCAGACAAGAATCAAGGCTAAAAACGTAGGTCACAGTCATTCTTTATTCGAATCTACGTCATGGCTGTTAGTTCAAGCATCGATCGTCCCAGACAAAAAATATAACTGAGAAGTTTCTTCAGAGAATTTCAAGGAAATAATATCATTTAACAATGACATTATTATGACAAGTTTATTCTCATGAGACATGAATAATTTGAAATGTTTGTGAGATTGTTCTCACTTAATGAACGTGGGAATGTTAATTGAGCATGTAATGATTATATGATCGATATCAATATGAAACTAAATATTACATTGAAACCGTTGTCTACTAAGATTTTCACTCTCTTTCTTTAACGTGTGGTTAGTGTCTAACTTGGTGTCAGTATTTATTCCCCACATGGGATTCTTTTTTTTGGAGTTTGCGAAATCATCAAACGACACCTCCCGCTCTGAGCAGAGCAGAAGGAAGAGTCAAACTTCTACTGAAGTGTCCAGGCCGCGGTATCTCTTTCGAACAACCCGCAGCCCCGGCGGGGCCCCATGGGCCTCGAATTTGCTTTAAGCCATCGATAAATATCTCTCGGGCGTGCTGGTTGCGGTTTCCAAACGATGTTTTCCTTCAACAAAGCAAGAGAAAATTATACAAGTTCACTCTGTGTCTGTCTGTTTTCAATTCACATTACATTTCCTTCCACTTTTAGTTTTCAATAAAAACAGAGTTTAATGATTACAAAATGCATATTTTCGTTACAACTAACCAACATTATTAAGAAATCATGTTGCAATTTAATCACGTCAAATATCATGAAGAATGAAGATAAAATCAGTTGTCTGCTATAAAATACTAATTAGTCTTAGCCAATAAGACGGCTTACATCTTAGAGCCGCCATGAAGGCGCCTCATAACCAGACTGGATACGTATTTTAGATAAATCGTCGATCTTTAGTCCGTCTGGGCACTGCAGTCTAGGCTCGCATGTCCAGCGCATCGGGAACAGATAAAATGCACGGATTAATCTATCCCAAGTCGGCAGATAGCGATCTAAATAACGAGGATCGTGAACAGATAAAGACTAATCAGAATTCAACTTGCTAATTAAAGATTAAAATGCTCGCTAGGCGCCATTACTGTCGCCCAATTAGCGAAGATGAAACTTTACTATATAGACTTGAGTGTTCGCCAAGTTTTATGCAGAAATAAAATGCACATTTTATTTTGTCCATTTTTAAGGATAGCTATTAAAAGGGCCCTTGAACCACGGGCACAAATGTACCCGTGGTCCCTTTTTCAGATATAACCATACCAAATTAAGAAGGCGATCAGTCACAAACTACCAGGAGGGCAGAAGCATCGGGAATAATGTAGCTTCCCGTTAAATAGGGGGGGGGGGGTTATATATTTTTTTTATTTTAAACAAAAATCAAATGCAACATTAAGAGTATTCCCGATGCTGGACCACGGGTACTTTTGTGCCCGTGGTCCCTTCAAGGGACTATGAGAGGGACCACGGGTACAAAGCCATTAAAAGCATCCCGAACTAAACATCCGTTAGTCCTATATATATATAGCTGTCATTTGTGGAACTTTGACAGTCGTTACAGGTAGTCAGCGACCTATAGTCTGACAAAGCACTAAGCAGTCTTACCAAGGGATATCGTATTACCCAGTGCTAACAGAGTTGTAGAGGTCAGAGTGGCTCTATTTAAAAAAGGGAATTCACCTGATCAGGTTAGACTGGAAGCTGACTCCAACATTGTTGGGAAAATAAATTTTTGCCGAGTGATCAATTACAAAAATAAATTGTGTAACAGCTACACTTACCCTTTTCATGTTTGTGGGTGTTATAACTGCGTGTTCGTTAGACTTCAGGTTTGAAATTAAACAGTCTTACTTGATGTTACATCTTTATGAAGAAAATTATGTGATCATGACTACATAACGAGACAGTCCAAAGTAAATATTCCAGGGTAATGGGTTTTTAGATTGAAATCCTTTTGGTTTGAGTTTTATGGAAGAAAATTACAACATTTCCCTCGGCGTGCGCAATCAGTCGTGTTCATTTCCTGCACCAATCGTTAAACAATTTTTCTGTAGAGGTACTCAAAATAAATTATGACTGTGATTAAAGAAATGAGAAACACGAATATTAAATTGAAGTTTTGTTTTGTTTCAGAGAGTGACGCGGCAGCAACGTGGCGCCCGGTCACACGTCTGTGCTTATGACACAATAAATTGTGATGCTGACACGAACAGAAGCCTATAGGAACCTACGTCCTAGAGGGCGAAGAAGGACGTTGTAGCTAAAACCTAAACACTAGTTCTAATAACCCTCCTTTTGGGCATCGCCCCAAAAAAAAAATTAAAAATGCAAGTGCCTAATTTTTTAGTTATGTTGGGTAATCGCCGTAACTTAATATTTAGAGTGAGCATCGTTTTTAACATCGCCGTTTTTTTATACGCGGCGGTGCATTACTCCGGGAACAGCAATTCTCAGGGTGTGGAGTGGGTGCCCATCACCGGTGATGGCGCTGAAAGGCTCGCAGAGTTCAGGTATCTCAAAGAAGATGTGCGGAACGATACCTGGAACAAACTGCCAGAACCTAGTGCGCGTATTTTAGGGGAATACACTTCCCCAAAATTGATTGTGTCGACGATGTCCACAATTAAAAAGACTGTATCTAGTACCGCGTCGGACGTAGAAAAGAAAATAAGTGCAGTGCCATCTGAAGCTAACACTGTGAATGATACTCTCGAAACATACGATGAGAATGTGTTGAGTAACGCCACGTTGCAGACATTGCGGATGATGTTAGGGTGCAACGATAAACTGTTTTTGCCTGAGACGAGCCAACGCGGGGAGTATTGGGTGCTGAAGAACTACGTGCGTGCTAATCATGGTGCTATTGGGTGTCATGAGACCATCACGTACACCACTCACGGCGGCTACGAGTTCCTCAACAACCTGGTTCCTCTAATACAGCGGTAAGTTTGTTTAATTATTAATTTTAATTGTTATTAGTGTTTGGCATACAACGTGGCAGTTCCACCAGTCTGTTGGGCACATTACCAGGTGACAGAGTTGAGAAACAGTTTTTTGATGCCCTTTAATAGCTCCTTGTTAGTTTATTTAATAGTTTTTAATTAATGTAGATAGTTAGTTTATTAAATTAAATTATTAATTCCAAGATTGCGATTCAGTTGTAATTGTGGCGTCTCGTTTTGCGTTGTTTCGTCACAGCTGCGACTTGCTCACGACTTTTTTGGCAACAGGCCTCGTCTGAACATTGACGTCGGCGACGTGTGGTGTCATTAAAACATTAAACAATACCCGAATTAAATTAGTAAAACAATACTCCACCCGTATTTTGTTTGGCGGTGCATTGGCCAGCCTGCTACTCAAATGTAGCTACTTAAATGTTTTTATTTAGAAGATTAAATATTTACCACTATTACTACTACACTATTCCTTGCGTAAGTTAAAGTCATTGTCAATTGCTTTTGTTATTTTTAAAGATAGTTCGATCATCATAGCGCACTGACCGGTTTTTCGCCACCTTAAGCAGAACATATCGTATATTATTTTAAACATACGATATTCTTGTTCTCTTTGTGTCAATAAGCGATACAACAAATGAATTTTGCAGAGATCGACATTTCATAAGTATTCCTCTTTAATTTTTTAGCTTGTGGGAAATCATCATTGACTCCTCCCGCTCTGGGCAAAGCGGAAGGTAGTGTCCGACTTCTACTGACTAAAAACCACCCATGTTCCTCTTAGCCATTTGTGGCCGCGGTATGTCTTCTTTCAGCCCCGGTTTCATATTTCCCTCATTTCACCTCGAAAACTGAGCCGATTCAATGGTAGTATATAAGCTTACAAACAGCTCTAAGTAGGCACCACAGACAGCAAAAATGTTTCCAAAGTCAAAAATCTTAATAAAGTGTGTTAAAATTCTTTCTCACGGTTTTAATAGAGTGGACTTTAAAGTCAGTAATGTGTACTGTTTTATAGATGCAGTTTATGTTAGACTAACAGACAAGAAATTACACGCCAATATGACGTCTATGGGAAAGAAAATAGCATGGAAAATTCCTTGAACAATACCAGCTATTACTCAGCAAGTCACCTAAAAGAAAATAAAAAGTTTTATGCTTTATGTTATGCAGATTACTAGGTTTTTATGTCTTGCTAGTGTCTTGCACTGTGCACTACATTATTATTTTCTTGATAAACAGTAAACTCTGAAACCATGGATTATCACAAATTAAAATAATGGTGATTCACGTTCATGGTGTTCGAAGAAACGGAGGCATTTGGTTCCATAAACTAACCATAAAACAAGTTCTAAAGAATAAAGACTGGACTTACGGCCAGCTTCTTGAGAGTTTCAGGCTGAACTTATGTTGTATTAAACAAAATAAGTATGATTCGCGACCGTAACACGTATTTAGTTAAAGAATTACAATTACAAATACATTCCTCTGAGTTTATTTAATCCCATTTAATGACTTTGACTTTAGAGGGTTGTTTTGATGATTAAAACTCTGTAGAGAATCAAACCAATTGACTTTCGTTGATTGTCTATTATGTATTAATTAGGGACTCCCAGAGATTCCTCTATTTTTTTTTTGGCTGCTTCATATTTTTTTCAAAGAAAAACAAACAATACAAATTAGAGCTACGGAGGTCAGATAGGCGCTCTATGTAAAATGCTGGTATTCAGCTGCATCCGGTTCGACGTGAAGCTGACCCCAACATAGTTGGCAAGTGGCTAGGCAGATAATGATATTGTTTTACAAAGATCTTTTATCTATGATATATAATATCGCGTGTGGTAATACTAGCAATAAATCCTTAGCTGACATACAAAATGACATCCACAGAGCTAAGGGTAATCATGTTTGCGAAATATTATAATATAGGCTGTACTATATTTTATGAATGCCCCAATTTAGTTATTAGAAACTCATTATTGCTGACTATTTTGCAATATACATACATATATGTATACATATGAAATACACAATCAAATAAGTTGATCAAAAGCCTTTCATAATGCTCTATAATTATCTTGTTCTGATGCAATAATTTTGAATGAATGCTTTGTACGTATAGGTTACCATTTGAATGCATTATTGAGTTGTAATCTTTTGATGTCAAAAGTGAAAGTACGGTACCTATTTAAGGTGCCAAGATCATCATCTGTCGAGCCTTTTTCCAACCATGTTAGGGTCGGCTTCCATTCTTGCCGGATGCAACTGAATTTTTTATATGTAGTGACTGTCTATCTGACCTCCACAGCCCAGTTAGTGCTGGATATTTAATACGATACCAAGTAAGACTCGATGTCAGAATGTCGGGTCACAGGACTACCTCTCTCAAAGTTCTACAAATGACAGTCGGGACCAATGTGATGTGTTCCGAGACCCGGAGGAATACCGAGATCCTTAAGTGTTTGGTCACCCATCCACGGATCAACCTAAGCTAGCACAGCTTAACTCCGGTTTACTAAGCATTTTAATTTACGGTGCCAAGTTATACGTTCTATGGCCGCGGATTTTAGTACTAGATGACGTGGCCTCGGCACAAGGGCAAAGAAGGAACATGGGTTCGGTTTTTAGTCAGTAGAAGGGTCATTCGATGATTTTCCACCCACCAAAAAAAAAAAAAAAAAAAAAGTTATACGTTCTATTCCCGATTGAAGTTGTAAACAAAAGAAGATAAGTGCTTGAATCACAGGCAATCGAAAAAACTAAAGTTGAATTTGAATACAAAAGAATCGAGTATTAAAATTGATGTCGTGTCTAATACAAATTAGTTGTCGTGCTCATACACAATAATGTCGATATGATGTCATTATTACTTTTTTGACAGCCCTGTGCTTATTGTATTTTGTATTAATAGCAATTATTGTATTATTAATACCAACGAGTCCACTATGGGTTGTGGAGGTCAGATAGGCAGTCGCTCCATCTATAGTACTGGTATTCAGCTGCGTCTGGTTAAACAGGAAGCCGACCACAACATAGTTGGGAAAAAGCTAGGGCTGATGTAGTCTGTACATTATACGGTACATAATACAACTGCAGTAGTGATAACCCTGGGGTTGACGTCATCGTCACCTCACACGAAGCTGCACTGGCGATACAATGGGCGTTACGACGAAACTATTCCAACAGTTTTATAGTAATACTCCTACAAATATTTACTTATGTGCATTTTTAAGATGAACAACTATTTACTATCATAAAAGTAGTTTTAGCTATTAACACGTGTAGGTATTTTTAATTGACTTTACCTTTACGGCATTTTGTCCGTACTATATTAGACCGTGAAGACACTAAAACTTAAAATAAAGTTGGAAAGAAGACACACCAATCAATTGAAGGTAAGTACTTTTTATCAACTGTCGAAACACGATTGTCCCATAGATTTTCTATGACAATAGTCACGTATATTCAATAATTTGTCAACTCAATTAGAATGATTTAATATATATTGATTTCAAAGCAACTAAAAAGCTTAGTTTGCAGATAGAGAGACAGTAATCGGGTTTTAGCCTAAAATTAAATGTTTGTGCGTTTTTTGCAATTTGTAGGAAGTGGCAGGTCGTATGTTGGTTTTAATATTAGGTACTTGCGACCATAACACGTTTTAAATAAAAAATAATCCCAAATATCACAAAAACCTCAGTAGGTTTGTCCGGATAGTTACAGAATTAAAAACATCAATACAACCTTCTAAGATCACTTAATTAGATTGAATGACTATAACATGAAAAAGTCATTCAATGGCGTCTACTACAGTATGACAATACCCTATTGATTAAATGATAATGATAATTGTTTCGCTCTCATATATGTATACTGAACCTCATTCGATATAACTGAACTTACAAAAATCTCCCATGAAATTCTGATTAATCTGCAATGCCGGTAATATTGGCGACTTTACATTACATTTAACATTCAATAAAGCAATTAATAAAGTAGCACAGAACATTACATCATGCTTGTTTTTTCTTAACTTTTAGGCAAAAGCGTATATACCTGCTTGTAGTTGGTACGCCCACATTTAATTTTGGAAGGTCTCATGACTGTGATAGGGTAAAAGTCCTGATACCACTTACCCTACCTGGGCCCTCATCCTCAGCAGTCACGCTTACGACCTCTAAATAAACATCATCTGCCTAGCCTTTTCCCAACTATATTGGGGTCGGCTTCCAGTCTAACCGGATGCAGCTGAATACCAGTATTTTACATGGAGCGACTGCCTATCTGACCTCCACAACCCAGTTCATACTAGGTAATACAATACCCTTTGGTAAGACTGGATGTCAGAATTTCAGGTCACTGACTACCTGTAACGACTGCCAAAGATCTATATATATGGCAGCCGGGACCAACAGCTTAACGTGCTTTCCGAGGCACGGAGGAAACTCGGTATGTCGGGCGGTCACCCATCCACAGACCGACCTAGGCAAGCACAGCTTTACCTAAAGATCGACCTGAGTGGCAGTTCTTATTAAGCCACGACCTCTAAATAAACGAGGCAGCTAATTAGCACAGTCGCGTGGTCTTTAAAAAGGAACAGGGTAAAAAATATACCAAAAAGTCGACGCTTCGTATTCCAAAAAAATTATTGCTTTAGCTAGGCTCTACAAGAAGGAAGTACGGGGAATACGTTTGTATGGAGAAGTGCACCACCGAGTTCCCCGTTAGTAAAAAATCTGTCATATTCTTGGTAGCCAACCGCCCTTCCCATATTTTGATGTAGAGCGAATCTAACGAGGTATAATCTCTGTGAAAATTAGTTTTGTTGATAAAGCTTGAAGCGTAGCGAAATAACTGGTATGAAAACTGTATAATATTAAGAACTAGCTATTGCCAGCGGCTTCGCCCGCGTGAAAATGTCGATTTTCCATACAAACTTTCATCCCCTATTTAACTCCCTTAGGGGTTGAATTTCGAAAAATCCTTCCTTATTCCTTGTCTACATTATAAAAGAAAAAGAGAAAGCTGAAATTTTGCACAGAGGTTGTGCAAAATTTATGACTACGAATGACTTACGAATTTTGTTTTGCATGTAAATGTATGTGTAAAAATGCTGTTATTTGGTGCGATTCCACCGAAATTGTGCGCGAACATTTTGTGCAGCACAAAATGTCCAGTGTGCCAACTGCTGACATTTTGTTAAATTTTATGGTCAATGAATTAAAAATAAATGTTCAAGAATGTATTACTTATTTACAACAACATTTTGTAAGATTACTAATAATAATTCATTTTTATTTAATGCTATTTAAATGTTCAGTATGGACATGAAACATTTAAATCATTCTTCTTTTGTAATGAATTGACCTTTATAAATTAATAAATGGAAGATACAATCCATTTCGTAATTGATATTGATGCCTAGTTTATAAATTTTTCAATTAGGTCACGTGAACATTTAGCACGGACTTTTTTAATTCCATTATTTGTTGTTATCCGCTTTGCGGCGTGATTAATTTCAGTGAAGAAATTAATGGCCTTGACTTACATACGAGTGATGGGTTCTAAAGTTTCGATCCCAGGCAATTTACTTTATTTAAGGTTTTATTAACAACATTATGTGTGTCGATAAGGTATGATATACTATGCGAGCTATACTTGACTGACATAACCCTACTAGACCGAGTGCGCAACACCAAAATCCGTCGTCGGACGAAAGTGTTCGACGTCGGGGACAGGGCGATACGCCTAAAGTGGAGTTGGGCAGGAGTAAGGTTCTGTCTCATCGAATTTACCCAGGTGATAGGCCTAAGAAACCCAGGCCCGTCCACAAGGGCGTTGGGTCGACGATATCGTCAGGAGTGCGGGAATCGAAAAGATGAGAGACGCAGAGAACTGAGAAGAGTGGCACAAGAAAAGGGAGGCCTGTACCCAACAGTGGGTGATTCCAGGCTGAAATGATGATGGTGACAAACTAGTTTCAAACGCAACGATGATGAGCTCAAAGTTCACCCAGAAAAGGAACGTTCAAAATAATTAAATCACTTTTTCATCATCATCTCTCACACAGTATGTTGCAAAAACAAAACATCTGTATCACAATGATAGCGGTCCATTCTACTTTTGTTTTGTATTGCAAAACTGATCAAAATCGCTTTGAAGTAATTAGTATTAAGCTGATTAAATAACAGCAATTGAAGTTAAGCAAACGAGACACAATTAGCACAAAATATAACATCACGCCTGTAATCCCCGAAGGGTTAGGCAGAGGGAACCTAATAGTACACCCATATTTCACCAGGTATTTTTAAGTCCCATGTAATTGGGAGCGAGCCTATTATATGGGACGAAATATCATCTATACATAAGTGTGCATGTATTAGTAAATAACTAAACAGATAATACATGTACTTAAGATGATTAGGTGCTACTACCAACCAATAGAATCAAAGAACGAGGTAAATCAGTTTCAAACAGGTTATTTTTTCCTTAGTAAGTATGAACTATGTAGTGTTTTACACTTTACAGACCTTGAGCTTTTTTAAACGGTTTTATTTAGCTCACCCCGTTTGTTTTATTATTTATTCTTGTTATTGAGAAAACTGCGTTCCAGAATACTTAACCTTCTCTTAACTTCCGAGATCCGCCTAAAGGGGGGAGAAAAGGGGAAAATGGGGCAACTTTAAAAAAGGTAGGAGGGGAAAAGGGGGCAAAAAGGGGAGGTTTTGCACTTTTTGGCTACTCATGAGAGTTACTTATACGCTTCACCCACTCAACCTTCGTTACGCTACGGAGGTCGCTGGCTCGCTTCGCTCGCCACCTCTCCTCTTCGCTCCACTCAAGACCTGCCAACCACCGAGGAAAAGCTATCGTGACCTTATCCCTACGCTACGGAGGTCGCCGGCTCGCTTCGCTCGCCACCTCCCCTCTTCGCTCCACTCAAGACCTGCCAACCACCGAGGAAAAGCTATCGTGACCTTATCCCTACGCTACGGAGGTCGCCGGCTCGCTTCGCTCGCCACCTCCCCTCTTCGCTCCACTCAAGACCTCCCTACCACCGAGGAAAAGCTATCGTGATCGTGACCTTATCCCTACGCTTCGACGACAAGCCAACAAGTACTTTAAGTCGACAGACTTAAGGCACTTTTTTGCTTGTTCTGCTTGTCGTCTATACGTGACTGTGGCGCTCAAAAGGTTAAAGAAGCTTGGAGCAAGGCTTGGTACCAAAATTAATAAGACAAAATATTTGTGAACATTATACGGAAAAAGTTACATAATCACCGATACGCACATTAAACCAGTTAATGATAAATTAATCTAACTCATCCTTCCTACCATTCCATCCCCCTGTTATTTGAGAGTCGATAAAATGAATTATAATGCACCTGTATATTATGAACTATTTCGCCATCATCATCACCAGCCTACAGCAATACGCTGCTGGATATAGGCCACTTCAATCAGCAACTCTCACCCAGTTACTACCACGAAGATCGTCGATCGATCGGCGTACCACCTTACGCTTGCCGATTCGACGTCTCCACTCAAGAACTCGTCTATTTTGGCATGCATACCATACATTCTCAACCAAGCTAGTGCAAGTGCGCAAGATTACGTTTACACTATTTATAAACCCATTAAATCCGAAATTGGGTATCGTCAACGTGCTAGGTTCATAACTGGCGATGTCCCCGAGAGAGGACGGAGGGCAAACCATCATTACCATGTAGTGACCATGTCATTGTCACTCCGGTCATATTCCTGACCTACGTATGGTCGTTAATTACTCTGTCTAATTACATGCAAACGTTTTGTCTAGTCGTTTGACGTTTGTTTGAAGTTTCTCGTTGCCTCGCTAAGTAATTCGTTGCGCAGTCCATTGAGTTCCTGCAACTCCATAATAGGTATAAAGTTGCAGGAAATGTTCAATGGATGATCATTAATTTACTGCATCGCTGTTGCTACGTAAAGTTGGCTATCAAACATGCAATTTTGCAGTTTTAAATGAAAAATGAGGAAAGTTTGGTTTTAGAATGTTAATCAAAGTTAATTAGCCGAAACTGTCAAATTTTCCCAATCAACCTTGACCCTAATACTTAAGTGATAGAGTTGAAAATCTATTAAAGAAAGAAATGTTGTAGTATGTTGATGTACTGGTATCTGTACGCTTTTAAACGCTGTAACCTCTTACAAGGCAAGAATAATGTTTTGCACTTTTAAGACGTTTATTTTTAATCTTTCCACAAAATCCTTGCGACAGTTAGCGTTCAATAAAATATAATTATCACTTCTTACTCGGAAATGAGTTGTATTTGGACTGGACCGCATGACGGCCTTTAACGACTGTTATCAAGGTTGCCCGTCAATCGTTCGCACATAGAACTCTGAGTACTCTGACTATTGCGCAAGAGATAAGTGGAACAATTTGCGAACACGTACCTATCGGCGGATACGGTGACGGCGATACTGCACTGGCCAGCACTGGCCGTAGCGCTGGTAGATTGAGGATATTTTCCTTTTTTTTGGGACAAACTTCGAAAAAATTCGAAAAAGATGGGGTACTCTGCGAGCATACGCGGGACCCGTCGATTTTGAGAACACAATAGTTTTTTTTATTCTCTCATTTATTTAGTTTCCTATAAAAAGAAAAAAAATCCTGTTTATTATTTTATGTTAATTTCCGTACATAAATTGAATTTGAAAAAAATTGATGGGGAGAAAACGTTATCAAGTAGGGGAAAAAATTAATTAAATTTGATGAAAATTCAGAAACACTATCAAGCTACCCTGGCCGGCCGCCAGCGTACGCGCAGACATTGATACGCCGCGTGACCGCGTCCACCCGCCCCTCGCAACAAACATGCGCACACGCCGGGTGGCCCAGTTTCGGCGCTCGCAGCTCGCACACCAGCGGATTTACGGATGACTACACATGAATATGCACTTTCATATTTATAAATGAATGCTAATTAATTATGCGTTTGTTTAGAATTCGATCAATATGTTAGTGAACTTATGCACGCTTTTACTTCAAATGTTGTTCGAAAATTGTGATGTAACTGGCAAATTAAGAGAGTGAATTTATCAATACGTGTGACAGTCGTAATTAGAAATAAATAAAGAAATTATCTATTGCCATAAAAACAGATTACTGAGAAATGAGAAACCCTGGTTTCAGAGCTAGGTTACTTGACCAGCTGGGCACTTGACCAGTGAATTATGAGCTAGATGAAAACCAAAGTGATGATCAAATCTCCTCAAGCGACGCCAATGTTTTTGCTCTAATTATACTTGTTGTTGTATTGTCCTCGATGATTAGGAAGACTAGTGTAGTCTCGGCTTTTAAGTCACCGACGCCTACATACAGCCTGTCTATAAAGTCATGAAAATAAATGAGGGCGCTGCGGTCGTGAAGACTCGTGCACATAGCAACCCTGTATAGTGTGACTAAAATGGTTTTGATACTAGCACATTATTTTGTACTAGAAGCAAACCTGGTTTTAATTAAAATCTGTTATCTTATTTAAAAAAAATACAGAAACCATAAACAAAGATGCGACCTTCATTATAAATGATAATACCAGCCTATTACTGTCCCACTGCTGGGCAAAGGCCTCTTCTCAACAGAGACGGCAC
Source organism: Diarsia dahlii (assembly GCA_949775195.1). Classification (NCBI taxonomy): domain Eukaryota; kingdom Metazoa; phylum Arthropoda; class Insecta; order Lepidoptera; family Noctuidae; genus Diarsia; species Diarsia dahlii. The sequence goes on along the minus strand of OX459191.1, from coordinate 17,179,275 downwards.
GAGCACTGATCACCACGCATGCTCAAGACGGGTTGGCGATTTCAGACTTATAATAATTATAAGTCCAGATTTCCTCACGATGTTTTCCTTCCGACCTTCATTGAAATAAAAATGAGTAAATAAAAGAAAAATGTTCGTACATATTTTTTATTAATGTTATATTTTAACTTTTGTACCACTGTATGCCCATTTTCTCTTGCCCGTTTTGCTGCAATATATTATGTTGTTCAATTAGAGCCTTCCTGTTATTTTGATCTTCTTGTAAGAAAATCCAATCGATTTCAAAATTTTACGCAGGACTTCTAGGCTACATTTAAAATCCAGATCTGTTTTAGCGAAATTTTATGTTGAAGTCATCCATTTCTTTCTTAGGACTGCCTGATCTGTGTTTGCCTTCATCTGCAATACGCCTCACTGTACTCTCAGATTTTCCTGAAAGAAAGATTTAAAAAAAGATGTAATATCTAACAGAAAATACATAGCACTGTTATTATTTCAAACATGTTAAAACTTATTCTTATTTAAAATCACAGGTTTTGATTAAGTACCCAAAAGTATCAAAAGTTAACGTCGCACTACATTATGAGCTACTTACATTTGCAATCTAACCTATAAATGCGCAATGTAAACAATGCTTATTTTCGTCTTAAAATCGTATAATTAGTAAATTTGTGACTTCTGGTAGATAAAAAACAAACAATAACACGATTACATACCTGTTATAGCTGCTGTTCGAGTATAAATATCATCCAAATTTGATAAAATTTGGTCAGCTTGGTGTTCTAACAAACATCGCTGATATACTTTGAAATAATTTCCCGAGCTCCACTCCTATTTGTTTTCCTCATATTTAACACGTTTTTTCGAAGTTTTGTCGACGTAGATTTGAAAAACATTAAAAAATGCAAAAGTTATCAAGATAAATAACAAGTTGATGACAGCCGATGACATTTGATGTACCATGATTTAGTGTTGCCTTACTTTTGAATAATGTTAGTTCCTCAAACATTAATTTCATGACTTTACAGACAAGCTGTAAGTTTAAAGAAAAAAGTTTCTTTCCGAACGCAAATGCCTCCTGTCATCCGCTTCTGAAAATAGGTTCATTCGGATTTTATGTCATACCGGCGCCATTCTTTCCAATTATTTTTATTTATTTTTTAGGTTGATAAGTCTTATTTTAACGTTTAAATGGGAAAATAAAGTTGGTGTTAACAAAGTCGAAGCTACTGAAGATATTAAAGATATTGCGGAAAGCGCATAAAATGCTATTAGCTCTGTTTTGAGTGCTAGAAGTAAGAAACCAAAATGGCTTCACTTGTGTGACCTTAATTTGTTTTTTGCCTACTGCTGAAGAATTGGAATCAAAAGCCTAAAGCTCTGTTATGTGGCAATAATCGCTACATCTAAAATATTGTATGTTTTTTATGCCTTGCGCTTTGCACGTACCTATTTGCAACTAACGGCATGATTGCCATGTGGGCACTACATCGGAGTACAGAGAGTTTAAAATGTTTGCCCTTGTTGGCTATTAACATGACCTGAGACCGCTCCGTTGGAACTTGCAACAGACTATGAATCCCAAAATGGATACATTATGAACAACTTGCCTGGCCTTGGCCTACACCGGCAATGCCGTAAGCAACCTGGGGGGTGTTCGGTAGGAACACACGCGGTTGACTGTTCTATTATAACCTGCAAGGAAAGTGAACGACTTGCAACGGACTATGAAGTCCAAAATGGATACATTATGGACGACTTGCCTGGCCTGGGACGTCTTGTGGGGGCGTACGCGGTCTAAAAGGCTATGTCGAGAACTCAGCAACCTTCACAGGGTGCTCTGTGGGAGTACCGTGGTTGACTGTTATATAATAACCTTCACGGGAAGTTTTTTGGGAACTTACAGGTTATTTATGTGTAGTTGTTCTTCAACATGCATTATGTTTTTCTTCGAGAAGGTGAAATACCATAGGAGGTCACCTTATGTGGGTGAAGACAGTAAAATTGTCCCTCCACAGTGATTAGAAAATATCCACCCGTTATCAGTTGAGAATGATTGCCCGGAATTGGTAAATGGATAACCACAATAGAAGTTGAAAATGCAGATCAAGAATTAAATGAAGTAAGTACCATAGAAAGAATTATTATATAATCAAGTTTCTTGAAATACTTTATGTGGATATACACCCAGAGAAAGAAGAGAAGATTTACATACAAGCTGGATCTACCAACCCGCACTGGGCTGGTGTGGTGGATTATATATAGCCCATCCCTCTCCTAGAGAGGAGGCCTGAGTCCCTACAGTGGGAACATTATAGACCGATGATGATGATGATGAAGAAGCTGAATGATGCTTCTGTTATTTGTGTATACATTAAGATACAAGCAAGGGGACACAGATCACTCTTATTGTTGGTAAACAACAAAGACATTCAAGAGTTTGTTGCATTCATAGACGGAAACATATATTTTGGGTGAAGACGCTGAGAAACTAATCTCAGAAAAATCTATAAATAAATCTGGTTGAGGATTAAAGATGAGTGTAACATAAAATTCACTCCTAGAGAGAGCACATGGGTGCCCAGAGCAAATGCTCCTAAAATTAACAATAATTTTTTAAAACTGGCGGGGCCCTCCTCTGGCAGAAAAGCAAAAAAAAAAAAAAAGGGGGGTGGGCGTCATCAAGAGTACGAGTGCAGCAGACAGGTGGCCAGGAGAAATCATCCCCCTAAATTCACAGGTTGGTGGACTAAAATATAATTTATGATTGGAAACTAGTCACTCAAGCGACCCAGTTATTCTTAATTGGATGGTGGTGATGGAGTGATACTCCTCTAGATGATAAAATCTCTATACTTGAATTTATTCAGATAGTATCTGAAATAGAGAAGTGAATTGCTTTCATAGCAATGGAATTTTGTTACCCAAAGGCATGTTTACAAAAACAATTTTGCTTACCATTTTTTCCTTGTCAAAGGCACAAAAATATAGCTTTCCGTTTTTTATGTAAAAGGCGTTACATATGTTTAGTTTACTTGGAGATGACCTAGTATACAACAGTATACCAATTTTTACAGAATAATGGTTTTTTCTTGTCACATTGGATTGGATGCTTATTGCATGAGACAAGGCAAATGCTATGTTTTCAATATTATGTTCAGCCCCATAAACATAAATAACAAAAACATTGAAACCCATTACAGGTTTCAAAGGACCCTTAGAGAGGCCTTTTAATTTTTTAAGAGATGTATATTGTTTAGAAAACATGCAATCATCAGAACCAAAGAGAAATGTCATTTCATACCTATCCGACACTGTAAACTTCTAGGTTTACTTCTTAATACTATTCACATAGCTTAACAAGTCAAGACAAGCCTTAACATCACTGAAGAGAAAAGAAATAATTTAGAAAAATATTGATAAAAAGTCGAATTAAAATTGTTTTTAAGGTTTTAAAACTTTAATATTGTCCAGCCATTACTATAGGATTCTATTCACTAAGAAACTCGAATGGAACAAATACCTTGTTCTAAGAGATAGTTATAGTAAAATAACATCACACCTGTAATCCCCGAAGGATTAGGCAGAGAGGTACCTAATAGTACACCCTCTTTTTTGCCAGTTTGTTTTTATGATAATTATGATATAAACACTGCAATGAATATATCATATCATTTGGCTTGGTCTATAAACATAGCCAGTTCTTTTGAGTTAATAAAAATATTCACAGATGCTTCTCCCGCATGGTGTGGCCCATAGATTGCTATTATACTATGAACTGTAGATTCAGCTCAGTTTTTTCATATCAAAATTGAGTGCTGCCCCTTTTTTCTGGGCTTAAGTGTTCAGTCAGTCATTTACTAGTTATTGAAATTTTTCAAGAATTGAAAATATAACTACAGAATCAAAATTTTTATTTATTAAACATAGTTATAGTAGGTACATAATGGATACATTAATATACTCTTTTTTATGATGAGCTATTACATACATTTCTGAAAAGCATTGGTGCGAATCTAAGTATATGGTTACTTACTCGATATTACTTACATAAATACCAAAGGTAATATTATGATAGCAGATTTTGAATGTGGAAGGGAATCTTAGGTGTTTTTAAATTATCAAAATATTATATCCGTATTGGTTGAACCTCCAATTGATTAATAATTGTATCATGGACTAACACAAAGTATCACACTTATGCATCATGACCCTGGGATCTCCAGGAGTTGCGCTGTGATAAGTGGTGGATGCTCCTTGCCAATACAAGGTGGCAATGGAAGGAATGGTATTGAGACCAATATCATTTATTCTATACTTTTTTCAAATTCTCTATGGCTCTGGAACCTATAGAAAAGATAATTACAGACAAACAACTGGTATTATAGGAAATAGATACCTTACTCAACCATGGTCTTTTCCATTATTTAATTTAATACTTTTGTGATACAGGAACCTGCACTTAACATAATTTCAAATAGTTACATCCCTTTTTTCACAAAAAACTGGTATTGATGGCAGGAGTATTATCAGGAATATATTTTAGGTTTTCTGGAACTAGTAATGAAGCTGTTGATATTATTAGGAATTCAATAATATATAATACAGAATATTAATGCTGGCCTCATTACCTATGCAATTGTATAGACAAGATACTGTAAGTAATTAAAATATTATATGCATTAGCAAACCATCACTGAAGTTATTCAGTCTTTTCGTTTTGAGGATTAATAAAGGTTTTTTCCTCTATTTTCATATTCTGTTAGTTCAGCTCTATCTCTAACTATAAGACCACATAAAGGTACAGATGAAATATCAAAATACTGTTCAGAGACTTTTTTAAGTTAAGTCCTCCAAGATCCAGAGAATTCTTGGGAATTGGGATGTTTTCAGTGTTTTATTCTCTCTCTACTAGATTACATTCAACAAAGTGATTTACAAATTGTTATCAAGAAAGCGGTAACTATATTACTGTTAGAACCACTAACTGCTACTGTTACCACTGTTGCTGTTATTACTGTTGCTCGAATGAGTTTATGTTTGCACCAACTTATTATATAAATGTAATTGTACAACTATTGAATAAATAAATAAATAACCACAAGTGGAAAAGTGCAAACAATATCTCTAATATATATTTATTATGTAGTGATTACACAAAATCGTATTACTTTAAGGATTGATATGCTAACTTTTCTGGGCCAAACAAATGCCAACCTTTTAGAAAGGAACAGTTGTTCCTTTCTCTAGCAATAGAATATGGAGTATGAAAGCCCAGCTACAGCTGTGGATATGATAGAAGGAATTAGTTAAAAATTTACCAATAGTGAACAATAGAAAATTCTCTGAAGCAATTTTTAATAACACTGGTAATGATTAAACCTGAACTGTAAAAAATGACTTATTAGTTATTTTATATTCATCTGAATGTTTATTGACTTTAGACAGATGTTTATTAATTAAATGTTTATTGATTTTGTATAAATGTTTATAGGTTTTATATAAATGTTTACCTATTTTATATGAATGTTTAATGTTTTTATATAAATGTTTATTGATTTTATATGAATGCTTAATGCTTTTATATAAATGATTATTGATTTTATATAAATGTTTGTTGATTTTACAACTAGTCTTTAAACATCTACACTAGTCTTCCTAATCATCGAGGACAATACAACAACAAGTATAATTTAATAGTCAAACGAACTTACCTGTAAGTGAAGTTCGATGGTAATTATACTTGTTGTTGTATTGTCCGAAGATGATTAGTCCCACCCGACCCAGAATCTTCATGCTATATAGTCATATGAGCATGAACCCTATGTTGTAAAACCAATAAATTGCTATGAACTTAATGAACCTATTTTCAGAAGCGGATGACAGGAGGCATTTGCGTTCGGAAAGAAACTTTTTTCTTTAAACTTATGTAGGCGTCGGTGACTTAAAAGCCGAGACTACACTAGTCTTCCTAATCATCTTCGGACAATACAACAACAAGTATAATTACCATCGAACTTCACTTACAGGTAAGTTCGTTTGACTATTAAATTATTAACTCCATCTTTACCAAATTGAATCGCATAAGTTCATCTTTCCAAATATTTTCTTAACTAACTCGGATGACCCCGTAAACGTTAATAAAAACACATAACCCTCCTTTTGGGCTTCGCCGCAGTCGGGTAAAAAGCACGTTATCCGAATGTTCATAATTAATTCATAGATCTATTTCGCAAAGAGAACAGTGGAACGTTACGCAGACTCCGAATATTCAAGTTGTCGAATACTTATGTTAATTATATGATACGGAACCGGTTCACGCTCATCTCTGGTTTCCACGACGAAAAGTGAAAATGAGCGCTTCGAGGTGTGTTGTGTTGACATCGACTGAGTAGGTAAAGTAAAGTAAACAATATGCAGGTGCTTGTCTCCCGCGTACTTAATAATAGGTAATCCCATAATACTCAAATGGGCCTACTACACGCACGCACTTCCCCACAGTTTTCGTTCACACTTCACAGTACATCGCGCGTATGGTTGGTAAAACTGTATTACCATTACAAACCACACGCGCGATGCACTGTGTGCACCGTGTAATCCCGCAGGCAAAACTGTGGGGAAGTGCGTGCGTGTAGTAGGCCCATAACGCTGATATTAGAAGGTTCTCTTGAGTGATCATCATCTTCCTACTCTTGTCCCATTCTACGGGCACGTTTTCTCCTTCTATTCTCCTCTGACAGATGTCATGGCATTATGTACTCCTTTCTCTTTCATATCATTCCTCGCAGTCTGTCCATTTTTTCTATCGGCCTCTCCATCCATAAACATTGAGTGATCTTTTATTGAATACATTTTTCACCACGCGGGCATTTTTCACAGGAGCTAATGATTGGAACTGAAAATGCCAAACTCGTCACTAAATTTTGGGCAGACTCAATTTAAATTGTCATCGACACGCTAAGAAGAAGACCACGCGGGCCCAGTGTGGATTGGCAGATGTCACATGTCTTCGAATTTTTTGGTTCTAAGACATGCCGGTTATAGCCCATCCCTCTCCTAGAGAGGAGGCCTGAGTCCCTGCAGTGGGAACACTACAGGCTGATGATGATGATTTTTCACATTTAGTTTATTTTTTGTCCACACGTAGCATTGACCAAGGTCTATGTCAACCGTTCTCACGCACTATGTTTATATGTAAATACAATGGCCAGCTGTCCATCCGGTTTTTGAAAGGCAATCATTCACTGACAGGTTGTCAAACTTGTGTCTGCCGTGATTACTGACTGACTGCAGTACTCAGAGATATATTTGAATGATTACATAAGCCGTCACTTTGTAAAGATTTATTATATTGATTTGACATACTTTTGTATGACAAAACTCATTGTCCCCGTAGCCACCAGCAACGATGCTGAAAGGGGACGATGGCACAGATCAAGCTTAATTTATCCCATGATTTTTATTCAGGGAAAAATAAAGTACTATTGGCGAGTAATCGAAAAGTATGGAAGTAGAAAACATGCTGCGCTGTCTTCAAATGAATTGGGATAAGGGCAGGAGAATGATGATATTTAAGTACTATTGGAAAAGCCTCTCACTGCCGCACTCAGAGAGCTTTAATGATTATTCAGGCCATCACTTAGTAAATGTTTTGACAGTTTTGTCATACAAAAGTACCAATGTCAAATCTTTACTAAGTGACGGCCATAAGTAATCATCAAATATCGGCTCTGAGTACCGTAGTCAGAAACAATCCACTATCTCAGACACCATCTACACAAATCCAGCCGCTAAAATGGCCACGAAATCTTCTTCCAAAAACCACGGAGGCAAACTATTTCTTCATTCAGCCCACATGTCATGACTAAACCAAATTATCTCAATCGTCTCCAAAACTAGCCGAAGTAGACCTAACAGTACACTCACGCGAAACTAAACGCAATTTGTAGAACTAGACTAGATTGTAACAAGTAACAGTTTTTGGCAACATGCCTTGTGATGACGTACATACGCCAACACATCAAAACCAAATATCTAAACAGATTTTCAACTTTATGTACAAAGAGCATTAGGGTCATTGTTGATTGGGAAAATTTGACAGTTTCGGGTAGGTTGTCTGAACCACGCGTAAAATATTTCGCAGTCTGTCTATAGTAGACGGGAGGGGGGAGCGGGGGGAGCTAGTTCATTCAATATTGTGTGGGAACATGATTCGTTTTTATATAGAGCATGATTCTGTTGTACCATTTACATTATATGTTATCGTTATCGCTACATATTTATATGAAGTTCCTCTCAAAGCGTATGTTTCACTAACATAGTAATTTAATTTAATTAATTATTTTTGCGGTTGTTTTATCGTGTTATATCTAGCAACTGCCGCGCTGGTGAAGTGCTGCTTTAGAGCATGAGGTCCTGGCTTCGATTCCCGGGTCAGGCAAAGTGTTATTGGGTTTATCCACAAGAAATTTCTCAGTAGCAGCTACGGATTCTCTGGATTTGTGCCCGTTTGATGGTAATAGGCTCAACCCCTATTACATTGTACTTAAACATAACTGGCAAAATATAGGTTTACTATTAGGTACACCTCAGTGCCTACCCCTTCGGGGATTACAGACGTGATGTTATGATGTCCCGAATTATTTATTAATTTAGAAAAGTGTGAACAAACTTTAGACTTTATTCAAAAGGCAAAGAATTCATAAAGAACAAGACTTTACTTTCTTCGGGTGACAACATACAATAACCGGTTTGTTTAACAGTTTAACAGAAAATGAAAACAATTGCGTAAGCGCATTAGGCCCTCACTTTTACCCAATATTTACTTTTTCTTTACTTTACCAATAGAAATGAAGAAGGTCAAATATTTGCTTGTGTTGTGTTGTAATTCGTAATGGCTGCCGGACAAATATTCTGCCCAATATTGTATACGTTTAAGATAATTGAATATACACGCAACGACTGCATAACTGGCTATATCAGCTAAAAATACGATTACAAAAAAATCATATGTATTTACTTTATAGATAAAAGAAATACGAAGATGGTTTTTAAAGATAAGCTAGGTTTATTATATACTTACTTTTCGAATCACTTGGAAATGAACATAAGTTGCAAAGCATTTTTTGGGTTTTTCCATTACTTATTAATTTCTCAGAACACGCACGGAGTTTGGAACTCTGAATATGTGCCTGGTTCCTTCCTGATGGTAATGAAATTATTCGTTTCTATTATCAATTAAATTAAAAAATAAGGCTACGTTTTAGTACAATATCAAAAGTTGTCTTGTACATAATAGCCTACTAAGAGAATGGTGGGTACTTATTAGACTTACCCATTTCTCTGAGGAATAAAAAAAATAAAAAGTTGCCCCACGCTTGGAATTTCTCCTGTATCGTGGGTGCGTTTACAAACATTTAAACTCACATACACAAACCATACACCCAAATCCGGAACAACTATCTGTAGGCCATACAAATATTTGTTCCGTGCGGGGATCGAACCCGCGACACGCAGCGAAGTAGTCCAATCGCTCAGCCACTGCGCCAACCGTGCCGTAATGCATCGTAAACACTATAAACACCATGTAATTTAGTAAAACGATTTGATCATAATAAACAGTTACTTTATTCCTTTTGTTATTCAATACAAGTCCAATTTCATGGTATTTAAGAAGCATGAATATTTTTTTAATACTGGTTACCTAAGTATACTATAAGAATCATTTTTTCGTTTGAAAGTAAGCCATATTGGTTTTATGGCTTACTTTAGAACGTAAAACGATATAATTTTTTGTAATAATGAATAACGAATTGGTCGACTGGACCCGCAGGTCCATTTCGAGTGGGTCCGGTTGACCAAAGACTCAGAAACATAACATGACATCACACCTCAAATCCCTGAAGGATTCGGTACCTAATTGTACGCCCACATTTCGCTAGTTATGTTTTTAGGTACGATCGAAGACAGTTCCGCCTGATCATTTAAATTTTTTTTCGCCTAAATCGTGCCGAGGCGCTGTGCCGGGCTAGCGAGCGATTCTATTTCTTGAGTGCAAGCAAAAATGAGCTTAGTGGTGATCAGGCGCATAAGACCGCCATAGTACCATGTAATAGGGGCGAGCCTATTGTCATCAAACGCGCACAAATCCACGACTTCATGGCTGCTAGTACCTACTGAGAAATTCATCATGGAAAAACCAATATCAATTTACCCGACCGATAAAACTTAAAACAACAAAAGTGCATTCTGAATTATTATAGTAGGTAATCACAAACATGATAATTAGGCCAATGCTTACAATTTTTATCAATTACTACGACTTACATTAACTTCAAAAAGGGATACAAAAAACTAAGTAATTTAAATATTAAGTATTACTCCTACATGTGGAGCATCAATCTTGCTAAACTCTTCGATACCGTAGAATCCGTAGATAGCCTACAATCTTATAAATACCAAGACCGTTCTTCAAGGAAACGCCGAAAAATCTAACCGCAACTTTCATTGTTTTTTACGTCTTTTGCTATTTGTAGGTCAGTGTGAGGTTGTGTTGTGTGTTGAATAAATAGGATTCGCGACAGTAAGAAAGGTGACTACAGTAACCCTCTCAGTTCATATTACTTCCTTGAGTGATTATTTGGTGAAAAAGGCATTAATAGTACTGCCAAAGACTTTCCCTATTAGATACTACTTCTCTCTGCTTTTAACATTATAAAGTCACTACAATGTTCAAGTAGACTCAATCGATCACTTCATAAGGATGGCTGTCATTGTAATACCATTTGTAACACAGAGTAATAAGGTGGTAATTACAGTAATGTTATAATGATGTAGGTGGCACGCGGGTGTCGACGGACTAAAACCAGTTGTAGCAAAACAACCACGTGTCTTGCTTATGTTCGTTTAAATTACGACTATATTGTAATACATTCACAAACAATCATTGCAAACAATATCAATATTGAACAGTTACAACGTACGTCAATTCAAACCAAATATTGAAATAACCATATCGAATCCGTTATTAATGTCTCTAAATCAAACAAACGTAGACAAAACTACAAATAATGCTAAAAGCTCTTGAAGATATTTGTAAAGACAATGTGGCAGCCATTATCTGAGAACAGAGGGAACATAAACCACTCCCTCAGTTTGGTTACCGGTCGGTTGTTACACCGCGCACTGTTATAATAAACTTGTTGTTTCATGTTTGTTAGTTGCACAAACAGGATTATAATGGTAACCGCAAACAACGCGAAACTAAGGAGCATTTCGCGTGAGCACCAAGTTCCGACATTGAATAATGAGAAGCCGCAGAGATGGCACGGAATTGAAGTGTGTTTTATTTTAATGAACCCGATGTGGGTCAACCGTTGTACACAACCACTGATTTACTAATGATGCAACTTACCTGGAAGCAATCTTGATTGATTCAGAATGTAGGAAGCCATTAGTGGCAGAGATGTTCATACTTTATACCTGGCCGGGTCTTATCGAATCCTATTTGTACGAGTACGACTGAATTTATGTACAACGAACGTCTTGCTAGAAAATGACCGGTAACTGTTATTTAGATTACCGTCGAACGCATGCGTCATAAAGCCAACCATTAAGCTGTTTCATTGCAGTCTGCAGACGAATGCGATTTATAGTACTAGTGCTAGTTGTAGCCGTAAACTGATCTCCTGCACCTGAAGTGGGCAGTAGGCGCAAGCGCAGGTTACAGTTTTAATCACTGTTACGTATCAAAAATGTGGATCAGTCGGATCGAATATTGGAACATGTCTATTGAGGTATGAGTGCATCTGGGGCGTCCATGCATACCGCGGGCGCGCATTAACAAACAGGTGTGCGCGGTCTGCGGGAGTGCTGGCACGGCTGCGGCGCTCGGCGCTCGCGTGACGCTTGCGGTCACCCAGATGAGCTAAGTGCACCGTCTCCCATTACGGCATCACCATCTCTGTACTGTTATCCGCATAGCGACTGCGGTCACACATGTAGGTCGAACACTTGAACATTAAATTAAATTTATGGTTTGTAAGAATTCCAACATTAATTGCGACCATGTGAGTACGTGCCAAGTTGGCTATGATGGATCGACGGTATTTTGTATCGACGTATACGTCAAAACTGTAAGAAGTCTTCCAAATATGGTTTAATGGACACTTTGACATTCACTGTTTCATTTTACGATATGATCAGCAGGGGTTCCGTAATAGAGTCGCTGTAAGCGTAATCTCAATTTATTGCTCATATTTTGTTTTGTAATCCGCCCATAGATATCGAAGTGCACGACGCGACGTGCATTGTGCTTTTACCGATGTGCCATGCGAAGGAGGCACAACAATTACTGGAATGTTAGATAATACTAACTTGGTAAGCAGTGCAAAAGGTTGAAAGTCTTACAAAATCAGCTTCTCAGATAAGGCAACAAAAGTCAGATTCTCTAAATATTCCAACGATATACGAACGACGGGAAAACTCCAGACAACTTAGTTACAGCGGCCATTAACGTGAAAAGGCGGTGCACCTCGGAAAGGGGATAGAACCCCATCAATCACTTTGTAATCCGTTTTTGACTATCGATCACGTCGCCCCAATGTTACGTCATACATAACTGATGCAGCTATACAATGACAATGGGAAATAATGAAGTGCCATACATAGTCAACAAAGGTACTTTTATTGTTAGCAAGATCATTACTGGTGGTGTACAGAACTACGGAACAGTTTTTATGGGATACTAGCTGATGCCCGCGGTTTCACCGCGCGGATGTCGGTTATCGCTACCGATGCCGGTTATCGCTACCAAAAGTAATATTTTCGTACCCCCCTTTCAACCCCTTGAATAAAATGTCCTTTCTCGGGTATCAAAATATCTCCATACCAAATTTCATGCAAATTTGTTCAGTAGTTTAGGCATGATTGAGTAACAGACAGACAGAGTTACTTTCGCATTTATAATATTAGTATGGAAGTATGGATTACAGAAGACCATGTCTCGAAATGGCCATGTCTTGAGCAGTGGTGGCCCAGTGGTGGCGGCCCCGACTTACGTACAGTGAGTCGTGGGTTCGAACCCCGTCAGGCGCATTACTTTGTGTAATTTATTTCATCACCACTGCTCCCAAAACGGTGAAGGAAAACATCGTGAGGAAACCGGCATGTCTTAGAACCAAAAATTCGAAGACATGTGACATCTACCAATCCGCACTGGGCCCGCGTGGTAGATTATATAGCCCATCCCTCTCCTAGAGAGGAGGCCTGAGTCCCTGCAGCGGGAACAATATAGGCTGTTGATGATGATTGATGATGTCTCGAAAGATGTAAATTCTAGAGCTTCTCATGATCAATTTATGCAGCTCTTTCATCATCATTCTCCTGCCCTTATCCCAATTTATTTGGGGTCTATAGGATGTCTTCCTTCTTCCATACTCCTCTATTACTTGTCATCGCAGCAGTCACCTCCTTTCTTACCATCTCATACTTTACACAGTTCATCTATCGTTTCTTTGGTCTTCCTCTATTCTTATAGCTATATACATTCATACTCACAATAATTTATGCACTTCTTTATTATCTACAAATCTACTTATATCAACAAATATTCTCTTGGCCGCAGTCTGACGTCACTTATTGCTTTTCAACTCACTTTTATTGCTTCTATTAATATCAAGTAGCCTATTTATAGGATCTTAGAAACAGTTTGATGCGCTGAATAAAACTAAAGTTTTAGCGAAAGATATGCTACCTACAAATACCTACAAATGAGAGCATTTTTTATTACGAGCGTTGATCTCAATTATTATTATTATAAGCCTATATTGTCCCAATGCAGGGCAAGAACCTCCCTTCCCTACTTCCAGTTTTCAAGATCTATTGCGATTAGAGGCCAATCCTATTGAAAAGAGTCCAGCTCATCCCGCCTTCTCCTTTTGGGGGTCCAAAATTGCTAATTTAGCTGATCTTATTAGAATCATTCATAATATGAATTACGTTAAAAGTGGCCATTTTATACCCCCTTGCCCTGTCGCGTTGTCGTTTCCTGCTTTTTGATATCCACTGAGTGGTAATTTTTTCGCATTGCTGGGACATGATCTCAATATGAAAGAATATTCTACAATACAAAGTACTACCATCTTGTCTTCACATTAATCGCTACTCATTGTAAGTGCTAAGCCATAATTAACCAACTACGGCCCAAATACTCGAACGTCACTCAATTATAAGTAGCCCTCAAAACTGCTGCTATCTCTGTCACTCTGCGTTAAAGTAACAAAGACAGCACGAGATTTAAGTGCAACTTAAAATTGAGTGACGTTCGAGTATTTGGGCGTAAGTGTATCCGACTCGCACACGATGTTAAACGGTACGTGTAAACGCTGTTTACTGCTGGTAGCCTGGTACCTCTCTGCTCTACATGCGTTCAACAACTATAAACAATTTTTTAGCTTTATTGTTAACTAGATGTTCCCCGCGTATTCGCTAGAAATTGAAAAAAAAAAGACTTCTCATTAGAATCGGATTTTGTTAACAATTTCAAGAGTTTTAATTGTTTTTACCGAACCCTAATTATTTTTCTAAAATAAAGAGTGCATTTTGTAGACCTTACAACATCAGCTATCTACCAGTAAAAGTCCCGTCAAAATCGGTGCAGACGTTTCGAAGATTAGCGGCACAGGCAGAAAGACAGATGAGAAATAAAATAAAAATGACTTTGTTTTAAAAATACCTTACTTTCATATTATTATGCATACAGTAAAAAGCAGTTATTTTAATATTACAAACGGAACTTAAACTTTATATTTTTGTATAGATGTATCTTAATTTAAAACAATTGAACAGTTAACAGACCAAGACGGCAGTTTTTACATAACGTAGTCACCATCATCATAATTTTCTGTCTAGAATCACCAAGGAGCTCCATTCGCTTAGCTACCACAATCCTTCCCAGTGCTGAACGCAGCTCGTACTCGTTGGGTGCAATGTCCTCATCCCGTCTGAAAAAAAAACTAAACTGAGTTCAACCTCTTCCTGCGTCTTCCGAGTGTGGTAATTTCGGCAAATTATATTACCTTTAGTTTACCTTTAGCGCTCATTATATTAGTCATCGGGAAACCCATGCTCTGTCATGTTCTGCGAAAACTTTTTTCGTTCTTTTCTTTAGTCATCCGACAAGACGTCATCAGACCACAGAAATCACCAACATTCACAATAACTACACCTAGTTGGTCTACTGCTCGCAAGCCTGGGATCGATTCCGGCACGGGTCAGGCAAAGGGTTATTGGGTTTTTCCATCAGGAATTTCTCAGGAGCAGCTACGGATTCTGATTTTGTGTCTATTTGATGGCAATAGGTTCGCCCCTATTACATGGGACTTAAACAAAACTGGCGAAATGGGGTGTACTATTAGGTACACCTCTGCCGAACCCTTTGAGGGTAATGTTATGATGATTCACAATACGTCAAATTATTCCTTACACGTTTTTCTCTTGAACAACCTACACAAAGTAATCGTTTAAAAACCTTTTCATAGTCTCTCGCCGTCAAATAGAACGTGTCGAGTCAACAAGTCGATTTGCTAGATTCCGTACATCATCATTGGTTGAAGCGTATCCATATACGGAAGACAAAGCGTAGCTAGGACCATTCGCTATCGACTTCCTCTGCGCGAGGTCAATAACGTAGTTACACCGAAGTGTGTCACATACATGAAGAGCTCTAATATCGTAATAATTACATGTGGCTGATACAATACGCATATTTTATGCTACATCGCCCCTGATTACATTGCAATATGTACTTACATACAAACGAATTTATGACGAAACGTGTTTGGGTAATCGGATCGAAAGGCTGTCTGATGTCCTATAAAACGGTTTGATTTAAATGTCTGAGGAATGCTATCTAATTTTAACAAAAAACGTATTTGCACTGACTGAAATGCAATATCCGCTTGTGGGTGCAGGTAGTCTTAGGTACACACGGCTACACATCAAGCTATACAAAACCAGTATAATCTGATCGTTCATTGTGCGAAAAGATCTAGTAAAGTGAGGCCAAGATTAAATGGTTTTGTATAGCTTGATTTGTAGCCGTGTGTACACCTCCTTAAGCATAAAGATCAATTTCTGTTCCTTTCATGTATGTGAAGAGACAACTGCATCATTATTATAGGACAGTAAATCATTCGTTTATGTTATGTAATACTAATAAATAACTGAATTGCCAACACAATTAAGTACAATTATTTTATTGACAGAACAAACGGGCGTGATTAACTACTTATATAACGATGTTAAAAAAATAGGTCCTTACTCTAATATTAATAGCAGTTTCCGACAATAAACCCGTTTCATGTAAACATATGAGTTTTATGTAAATTTTAATAGGCATTTTGATAAGGCATTCCTGTGATAAGACCATGTGAAACATTTGTAAATTGTTTAAACTCATGTACATACCACTAGTTTACATAAAATGAATCGAATGGCAAACAAAACCTTTGAAGATTATTTTGATTAAAGGTCGGGTTTCATGTAAGTAGGTTCACGTATATCAGAACCTCTAAAGGCTAGATCTCCACTTAGAAATGGCCTACAAAACGCGTAGAAATGAACAGCAATGGATGAAAGATGATGATAATGGCACCGTCAGAAGAAACACTCATGACTTTTTGCAGAACGCATTGACCTCCATAAACGATAAAATATGCTCTTGTTCATACACGAATGTATGTATAGTTGGAGATAAATCCCGCTTTCCTCCCTTACAAGGTAAGTCGAACTCAGAGCAAAACACGGAGCGAATTGATACTCAATGTTTAACTGTAACTAAGGTTGCCATTTGGCATTTGCCAAGTTGCGTAGTCATCAGAAAAAGGGTATCAAAGCCTTACGATCCTTGTTTACCATTTGTGTTTTTAAGAAAACAATTTCCGTTAAATCTGGAGGTTCCTGAGTACATTTTGGAAGCCAAATCGTCGTCGGAACCAAAAAAACATTGTGATATTTTTGCTGGTATAATCCAGCTTCTAAAGGATTGACAACCCTACCTATAACACATTGAATAACCGAGAAGAATGATACATGTAGGTACATGTGAGCCAACTTTTCCTCCGTTAACTTTTACGGTTTGTGCAAGAGCTTAACTGTGTAGCCAGCCCTTAACCTCGCAGAAATGTAGGATCACATCGCATTCTGAATAGGCTGAGGTACAGTGCGATCAAATTATCTTGGCAGCTCCGAACTTCGTGCAGGTCATCTTGTTACAACGAATGTTTAAAAGTGTTATGATATTTATTTTATTTGTATTTCTCACTGTTTATATTAGATATTTTCTGATCGTTTAAGTATTAGTTTATCTGGCAATAACAGTTTTATTCCCAAGTTTACATGCGTAAAATTTCGCAAAGCCTATGTTCAGAGCTGCCAAGATAATTTGATCGCACTGTACTTAGCCGACTAGCTGGGATATGCGGCATTCAATGTGCTCGTTCTACGACACATGTTGTGTTGCTGAACTTATGAATAAACAGCTATAAATCTGAGATTTATTATGACATTTACTCAATAACGTTTTTAGTAAGAAATAACCCGATAATAGTTGAAAGCGGGAAGTCGGTAATGGTAAACACGATTTCGAGCTTAGAAATGTGTGTGGCATTGCATCAACCAGGCAGAATTCTAGTATTTAAAAGTATTCTCTTCTCTTTTTCTTGTGGTTAGTGTTTATGCTGCCCATGGGTTTCTGACTTGGCTTTACATGCCGTCGAGTAATATCTCAGGCATACTGGTTCCCTCAAGATGTTTCCCTTCACTAAAGCAAGTGATAATCATGCATCCGAAAGATCAGCAGTACGTGCCATGGGTTTAATAAACTAGATTACTAGAGACTTGGTAGTCCGACGATCCCACCATAGGCTATCACTGCTGCTCAGTAAAAGTATTTATTGACCTAAAAACACAATGAAGGTGTCAAGGCGAAGTCCGTACACGCATTAAACACATTACGCTACATGACTTGTTAACGCGCGGATTCTTACGAATGACTTAATCGACGATTAGATTCAGCATAAAAAGCTGATTACCTCGTCAGACTGTTATTACTGCAGTATGCGACAACACTTTTTATAGTTCGTTTTATGAACCGCTTTATTTGTCTGGCTGGAAAGAAAAGTAAAGGCCACTTTACACAGCTTTGGAAAACTGTCAGTCTGACACAGCCATTTGTATAGCGTCTACGTCTACCCCATGCGTCTACCTAGATTACTTTTAAGGGTAAACTTGGGGGGTGTCTGCAGTATTAAAAGGGCAGGGAACTGCGAAGCTATTTTGAAATGAAATTTTTAGGAAGTCGGATGGAAACCACGTGCTGTTTTTTTTTTTTTAAGTTCTCGTACATCCCTTTGTTTTTCCAGACTTGACTTTTGTGAATCATGAAAGATTGTTTAAACTTTTTTTTATTTGGTCGTAAATAAAACAAACAATATAGCGAGGTAGTAAAAAAAACATAACATCGCCTGTAATCCCTGAAGAATTAGGCAGAGATGTACCCATATTTTGCCAGTTATGTTTGTGGAAGGCCTCCAACAGGTGGCCAGATGACCTAATGGAGGTTGTGGGATCCGCTGGATGCGTGACGCACGGGACCAGTCAATAAGGCAACACGGGCTTAGAGTAGGCTTATGTTCAGCAGTGGACGTCTTTCGGCTGAAATGATGACTTTATACCAGGGATGTTGCGAATATTCGAATCCGCAAATCTATGCGGAGCTTCCGCATAGATTTGCACATCCGCATCCGCAATAATCAATGCGGATATTCATGGGGATGCGAATGTCATACAAGTTGCGGCAAGAAAGAAATTGGGCGAGGCCGGCCGGCGAATGGCGCGTGCCGTTGACCAATGGGATGGGAGCGAAGAAATTGGTGACAAGATCCGACGCGTTTGTTGTGGTGCATTTTTGTTTCTTGTAAATAAATCATTACGTGTTTGTTTGCGCTGTTGATTACTTATCGTATAGATTGATATTTCGAGTGTTGTGATTGTGATCATTGTGTGTAAATATTTTTTTATGGGAAAACTTTATATTAGTTACACTAATCTAAGACTACTTTAGTCCTAGCTCAGCTTATTTCAATCGTCAGGTCAATTCCATTATGTTACACTGTTACACCGGTAATATGTTTTATTGTAGGTTATGTTTATTATAACAAAATTCTTTATTTTTCAGCGTCTATTTAATTAACAATGTCACCACCGATAAAAAGTACCTAATCTAAAGAATGTTTTAATAATTCTTCATTCATAAACCTAGGTACTTTATTTTTATTTTACTTAATTATTTTTTTTTTACTTCATTTACTTATATAATATCTTAAACATTCGCATCCGCATCCGCATCCGCGGATGTGAGCCTTCAAAACTCCGCATCCGCATCCGCATCCGCGGATGTCAAAAAATCGACATCCGCAACATCCCTGCTTTATACCCACTTATCTGGTCAGACAAAGCCACTGTACAATCAGGCCTTTATTTGCGCTTGTGTATCTTATACGTAAGTAAACATGGAAAAATGTTTACTCGGTTCAAAGTTTCTGAGTAAACAAACGTCACATTTATCTACCTCTGCTTACACAAATACGTAGGAACACGATTACGTGACCTTCAGGATAACGAACATTGTTTGGGTATATAAATCAGGCTTTTTATGAGCGTTTTATTGATATTATTATGTTATCTTTAAGAGGTCAATATTTGTTCCTTTCACGTTTTTATTAGTTTTCCTTTTAAAGAGGTTCACTGTTGATTGTTGCGTCAAATATTGGTAGATGGATCATTGTGTTCGGCTTATTGTGAATGAACGAATGAATGAAACATTTATTTGCAAGAGTATAAATAAGTAGGTACCTACCTAGTTACAGATTACAGTGCGATCAAATTATCTTGGCAGCTCTGAACATAGGCTTTGCGAAATTTTACGAATGTAAACTTGGGAATAAAACTGTTATTGCCAGATAAACCAATACTTAAACGATCAGAAAATATCTAAATTAAACAGTGAGAAATACAAATAAAATAAATATCATAACACTTTTAAACATTCGTTGTAACAAAATGACCTGCACGAAGTTCGGAGCTGCCAAGATAATTTGATCGCACTGTAACATAAGTTCTTCAGATGTATGGGTTGGCCAGAGATTATTTCTAACCCTGTTATAAAAGGAAAATCTTAAATAAAACATAAAACTTATATTTCCCGATGGGCTGGGCAGAGGTGTAACCCACTCAGATCGACTAAGCCGAGTAGTCGGTCAGTGTAGTCGCTTAGTTTGACCTGGCTGTAGGTCCTGCTCTGCGGGGCTGCGGGTTGTTCGCGAAAGAGATACCGTGGCCTCGACACAATGGGCTAAGAAGGAACATGGGTGGTTCTTAGTCAGTCTTCTTCTTCTTATCGTGTGGGCAGTAAGGTCTAACGACCCCACACACCCTAGTGTCAGAGTTTCTAAACCGCCGCAAGGGCCTCTGACATGGTTTGAAGACCGCCATTTGGCGGCCGGGACCAACGGCTTACGTGCCTTCCGAAGCACGGAACCATCTTTTTATCAGACAATCAGGTGAGTCAAGCCTGCAATGTCCTAACCAAACTGGAAACAACTTCACAAAGTATGCTTCCCGTGGGAATCGAACCCACGACCACCGGGTCACAAGGGTAAATAAAAATATTTAAACAAAATGCTTCATAAACATGAAATCGAACCCAGCACCTCATACAGTCTCACAATCAATACAATCGTGTAAAGTATCAATAACATTGAGATCAAACATGTTTATATTTACATTACAATTATGTTCAAGTGTCGAGGTTTCAGTGAACACGACGACAATGTTTGCATAAATTATTATGCTCATGAACAACATAATTTGGCAGGTGATGTCCGGCGACCTTGCGTTAGGTAAATCACTAAATAACTGGTTAAATACATAGGCATTAACGCTGTCATCATAACGTGATCGTGATGAGCAGGAAACCAGCTCTATATTATTAAGATAATGAATATGTACTTACATATTTCTTTGGTATTGTTTTTTTTTATTTTTTTAAACGTTGCCCCACACTAGGAATTTCTCCTGTATCGAGGGTGCATTTACAAACATTTAAACCCACATTCACATACACAAACACACCCAGACCCGAAACAACTATCTGCAGGCCTTACAAATATTTGTTCCGTGCGGGAATCGAACCCGCGACACGCAGCGCAGCAGTCCAATCGCTCAGCCACTGCGCCAACCGTGCCGTCAACGTTCGTCGTGACGTTGTGCTCCTAGAGACACACGATAGCCAACAAATGCTTGCACTGACTGGACAGGTCTACTTAAATCTGTGTGGTTATTTCTTCAAAAGACCATCTCAGACACTAATATGCATAGTCCTCATGTGAGTATACCAAGATTATTTTTGGAGCTTTTATGGGCCTATGACCTCCGAGTTTGTTTCGGCTGTTTCTTCTCATCATCATCATCATCATCATTTCAGCCAAAAGACGTCCACTGCTGGACATAGGCCTCCCCCAGGCGTCGCCACATTGACCGGTCCCGTGCGTCTCTCATCCAGCGGGTTCCTTGACCAGGTCATCGGTCCACCTAGTGGGAGGCCTTCCAACGCAACGTCTTCCGGTTCGCGGTCGCCATTCCAGAACTTTTCGGCCCCATCGGCCATCCGTTCTGCGAGCAATGTGCCCTGCCCATTGCCACTTAAGTCTGGCGATTTGTTTCTTCTCAGAGTAGTCGAAACAACGGCCGCATCTAGCTTTTATAAGAGTGACTTGTAAAAGTATTTGTAAATACTTATTTGATCATTTATCATACGAGTGTCATGATTGTCGTATTACAAGAAAGTTAAATACGTAATCTTTTCCGTTACATCGTGTTATTGGGTACTCGTACAACACAATAATGTAAACATTCGGTAATGTTCTCGCGGGTCTATTGGTTGCAAGCGCGATTGCTGTGCAAGAGATCTTGGATGCGATTTCCAGGTCGGGCAAAATGTATTTTGTGTTTTTAATCAGGAATTTCTCAGTAGCAGCCAGAGACGGAGTCGGATTTGTGCCCTGTTGATGGCAATGGGTTTGTTGCCCGCTATTACTAGGGTCTTAAATATAACTGTGGGTGTACAATTAGGTACACCTCTGCCTAACCCTTCGGGGATTACAGGCGTGATGTTATGTGTGCTCATAATGTTTCATTAACAAATTAATATCCGATTTCAGGAAGTTCTACATTCATATTATAGGTAGTACCGCTTTGCTGGGAAATACATAATAAGGAAGCGCATAAATAATATACATATATTTTCACAGATGTTTATATAATTATTTTCATATTTTAGTAAGTAGTAAAAATCGATCTGGCTAGAGAGTTAGCAGTAAACAATAAACAGACATGTCTGGATTTCCCCACGTCTAGACGTTTAACGGATTAGATTATCTCCTCCTTTCGTATACATGTAGGAAGTCCGTTAGCGAACCGACACATATACACATAACCAGATTATTAACCCTTTTTTTCAGCCTTCAGTTCAAATGTACGAACCCCAATTTTTTTATTCACTTCTCTTTTCAGTAGTGAGTGATTCATAGAAGACACCTGCTCTCCTTTCAACTGTGTAGCTGTAGGTAGACAGACCTACAGGACGAATAAATAAGGTTTCCGTTTTTGCCATTGGGCAGCGGAACCCCAAAAAAAAGACAAAAAAAAACTAAAGGTCACCGTGATTTTGACATAGATTTTTAGTCAGTTCGGTTGCCGTCACTGATAAGTCTGTAAATAAGAGGAAACAAAGAAACGCACATTCATATTACACACATTAAAAAAACTGGACAAACAGACCCAAAAGTAAAATGAGCTTTATTTTCATAAAGTAACTCTTAGATTGCAGCTTTCAGAGATGAAATAACTGCGAAAGAACTGCAGTAATTCGTACGCTCAACAAGAAATCGATCCCACATTCGTTTCCACGCGATGGCAAGGTACCTACATAACGTCGCGAACACTTCATCGTGTGAACTTGGTATTACTTTATTTACTTCCCATTTTGTTTCATCCAGTCTTTTTGTGCCAGATTGTACTGCGATAAACCTATTAGGTAGGTACATTTTATTGCATGACGGTAATGAAAATTGCGTGTAAGAACATTGAGCAATCTCCGCCGATCTGTACTCGGTTTCCCGTGAGACATTTCAAATATTTAATTGGAGACATAAATCGTACTTTATTAAAACTGTTTGTAGCACGATAACTCTCCTACCTATTTCAGTTTGAACTAACATAACATCACGCCTGTAATCCCCGAAGGGTTACAAATACGACAGACGGTAGAGAAGTTTATCTAATAGTACACCCACATTTCACCAGTTATGTTTAACCTTTTGAGCGCCACAGTCACGTATAGGCGACAAGCCGAACAAGCAAAAAAGTGCTTTAAGTCTGTCGACTTAAGGTACTTTTTGGCTTGTCTTACTTGTCTGTGGCGGTCATAAGGTTAAGTCCCATGTAGTGTAGTGTAATACTGGTAAGCTCAAAAGTGGTGGTCAATAAAACGTGTAGAGTTGATAATGGCATCGAATACCTTACATAAATACAAATCTTATAAACTAAGCCGTAGGTACTTATTGCAGCAATAAGCGAAAAAGATCAATGGCACCCAGCTATAATAATACTACTTTAATTTTCTCGAAACTGGCTTTCCTTGAGATACCGCTTTTACGCACAGCAGAATAGGGGGCGAGACTATTGCCAGCATCAACCGGGCACAAACCCAATCTCCATGGCTGTCTACTGACATTTTGAGCAAAGTTAAAACCCACGTCTTATGGGTGTCGGAAAAACAAACATGTCTTTCTCCTACTGGGGTCAGAATGACCGTGTGATCTTTAAAATCGCTCTTGTTTTAAAATAGCTTAACATTTTCTCATCGCCAGGTGTAAATTACGAATGCAATTATTTATTTAACAGCTGCGTGTGCCTGTATTGCTTCCCCGGCGCCCAAACTCCAAACACACTTAGTACCTGCCTTGTTTACTTATAGCCAGTAAAAACCGCCTAGCGTTCAAGGCGAGTTGCTAAACCCCGGCTCATTGTAAACTTCACCAAAGACTTTATACAAATAAACTTTGCTTCGCTACTAATGCTGCTTTTTCTTTAAATCTTTTTATTTTAGTTACTGTTCTTTTGATAATAGTCTGAAATTTGTTGAGTCTAGACGGTTTAGATGTGATGTTAAATTATGTAGATCCAGGAAAAATAAAGAATTTTGATTATTCTTTTACAAACCATTTCAACCAAATTCCAAATTTTTAAAAGGATGCGTACTTAATAATGTTTGAACGTAATTTTAGGTTAACTATTTTTAGTTTATACCCGTGTTCTCTCACAATTTCTTACTTGCTATTAAGCAGTATTATCAAAATACAATTTGTTACTTAACCAGATATTAATTTAAGAATTTATAGGCGAGATACTTTAACGATTAAATAACACGCTAGTGCAAAATAAATTCAGGTGTAAACGGGGCATAGACGCGAGGTTACCAGACTGTCGCACCCTCCCGATTAAGCTTCCCGTCCCGATTCGAATGTTCCACAAAATGAGGCTAGCCTGTTTACACATAACTAAAATGTACAGTCACTATGTACCGAGCTGCTTATTAAATTGTGACCAACCCCTTTCAAATTATGACCTGTGTAAAAGGGGTTAGTTTGAGTCAAAAACAGACGCAATATTCGTGACTAAACATCGTGTATAACTTGTGCAATGTCGATTGTTTTAAAAGAGAATGTGCTTGCTTGGTTTGGTTTGTATTAAGAAATATCGCGATGTGTGAAATTCGATATTAGCAACAATTAACATCGTAATGTTCTGAAGCTGACTTAACGTTTAGCTGCACTTCTTACGGGTCGAGTAAGTGGAGTGAGACTTCCTGTAATCTGAACAATGCGCGTAGATACTGAGTCACTGATTAGATGCTCTGATATCACTTGGAACTGTTTTATGTAGATAAGTAGCCGGTGGGATCATTTGCATACACGCGCACCGACTACTATGTTAACTATAATATTTATATTCTGAGCGAACCTGAATCAATAATATTCTCACCTTCTTTAAATACACTTGTACGTATCATTGTGCATCCAGCATCGCTTCGTGCAACATCACAGTTATTTAAGCCGCGCACCCACTTATCATTTTATCTAGGATTTCTTCAGACGCGACAGTCCCACTGACATTTAAGAACATTGTGGTAATCACAACCTTTGCGTTACATCACGGTTCATATTCAATTACATAAACAATGTTTTTCTATAAAAAGGTAGTGAAGATGGCAAAAAGCAAAGCGTGACAATGCCCCTAAGTTAAATGTCACGTGGTCGTGGTGGCAGCACTGTAGCTTCGTGACCTAAAAAGGCGGTGGCAGGCACCTTAGTCTCTTTTTGTAGCAGGAATTCCATTAATAATGTCTTTTGTTGGCTATAGCAAACGTTTTTCATTAACGGCGAGTAATCGATTTACATTGTGTCTACGTTTATAGTTTTCGCGCTCATGATAGCTTAGTGTATGAACTGATTATTTTCTGAACGAGTCGTGACTTTGCAGCAGCCAATTTCGAATGGCAAACATTTAAAAATTTGTTTTCTACCTAAATTGACTGACTGCAAATTGGAGGCACAACTCAGCGGCAATTTCAAAAACATTTCCAAAACCAAGAATTCCTAAATTTATTTTAGTCGTAATCTGGACCGGAGCCCCAACGATTTATCTACAGGTTTTATCCATAAAACTGAAATAAAGACTTAAGTAAATAAACATGAAATCATGGCTTCCCTTGTAAACGAACGACACAACATTTCAGCTCGAAGTGTCGGTTTGCGAGCAACCTGTGGCGGCCGCAAATGTCCACAGTCACGCGAACTGGGCGGCTACGACAGTTTATTGATTAAATATAATTACGCGCTTTTCCCTTCGTTTCTATAAATCCCCGACGGCTCTAGTTAATGTACTGGTAATTAAAGTGGCGATAGGAAAATCGGTAGTTTTAATTACAATGACCTAATTGATACTGAATTAGATTTATTGGAAAACGCAATTGGTAAATGTTGACTTGCAGAATCTATCAGTATTGAATAAATACTGATAGATCGAAAATTCCAATAATATTTGGTGATCGACCTATCAGTATCTATTCAAAACTGATAGATCGATCCCCAAATATTTGAGATTTTCTGTCAGAAAGAAAGTTCGTTGTCCCTTTTTACCTGGTACTCAAAAACAACTGAAGAAATGTGAATTCAATACTAACACTTTTGCTTACCTCCCGACCAGTTGTTTATGTGTTTGTTCTACATAACATAACACTTGTCTTGTAATCGCTGAAGAGTTAGGCAGAAATGTACCTTATAGTACCTACACCTACATTTCGCCAGTGATGTTTAAGTCCCATGTAAAAGGGGGTGAGCCTATTGCCATCAACCTTGCACAAAACCAGACTCTGTACCTGCCACTGAGAAATTTCTGACAGAAAAATCCAGTAACATCTCGCCTTACCCAGAAATTGAACCCTGTACTGTTAAACTAATAGTGTACTTTTATTCTCCCCAGATGGATGGCTCCGGTGAGCTTGGCGATCCACGCACCAGGCACCGACATGATGCCAACTGTGAACAGCATCAGGTACCTGCGGGACTGCACCGGCAACGACCTCGTGATGCAGTACGCTACCTTCCACATCTTCTTCTCCAACAAACATATGCCTAGCAGTGTAAGAAATATTCCATGATATAAATAATTATGTTGTTAACCCAAATAAGCTAGCCAGCAACATGTTCAGAAACCCAGCAATGCCCTCAATGTGGTTCCACGATGACTTGTCTGTTATTTCTCAGTAACGTTAATTACAAGGAAGTCGTATAATGCCGCAAAATACATATACACACATACATACATAAACTCACGCCCTTTTCCCATGGTACCGCTACGATCCTTAATACTCCTTTTGTCTCGTCCACATTCATTCTTTCTGCGTTCCTGTACACCTTTGATAGCCAGCACAGATACCCGGCTGCTAATACAGTACGTCATAAATAATACTTAGGAAAAAACTTTGTAGCCCGCCTTAGTAAATCTGGCGACAGAGCTTCAAAAACCAAATGTGTCATCATGTAGGAGCGCGCGGCGCCAGCTAGCCGAACTTCCCAGACACATAGTCCGCGAATGTTATGTACAACATACACATACCCACGATCACCTCTGGCCACAGTAACTACATGCATAGGTACAGGTAGGTAGGTAGTCAAAGTCATCGACCGCTCCTGGCACAATTCCGGGACATAACAATACTACTGTCTGGCATTCAGCCAGGTTGGGAACACTGTTCCTTGTTTGTTCAATTTTAGCTAAAGAGATTGCTTTAAATTAATTAAGTTTACCGCCAAATATTCATTCTGCTGTGGTGGCCCAGTGAAGGCCCCAACTTATGAGCATCGGTTTTTAGTCAGTAGAAGTCTGACACTCCCCTTCGCTCTGCCCAAGAGCGGGGGGGGGGGGGTCATTTTATGATTTTCCACCCACCAAAAAAAAAAAGGAATCCGGCGGCATGTCCTACCAACTCGCACTGGGCCCGCGTGGTGGATAGTAGTAATAGCCCATTCCCGCTCATATAATGATGATTCATTTTGCCAAATCACTCAATTTAATAATTATGCCAACTTGGAATCATCATTGAATCAGCCCAATACTGATTGCTGGGCTGCTCACTGCTGGACGTAGAAATCCAAATCCAGAAGCAAAACGCTCAAGACTGTGCTTTTCGCATCTAACGGATTCCCAAGGTTTACATTTCAAGTCGATCGGGTTTGGTCTGAAGTCTTATTTAATAACAAAAATTTTGTATTTATTTTAAATATGTTAGTTTTTAAGGTTTATGTCTATTGAAGCCGAAATTAAATGATGTTGTTGTTGTGTACATCAGCTCATCAGTTCTCCTTACCAGTTGCAGCCATCGGGCATCCGCTGTGCGAGCAATATGCTGGCCAGTGCTACAAAAAGCATATATCAACCACAATATTCCTTATCTTTGTTTCCAGATCCCAGACCCTGCACAATTTCTAAAGACACCGTTCAATTGCACGGAGACACCACCTTACGTCGTGAACTCCTCGTCGACGTACAAACAGCAGAAAGGCCTGCTGTATCCAATAAACGTCGGTAGAAACATCGCCAGGAGCTCAGCCCTCACACACTTCGTCCTCCCGTCAGACATAGAACTGTACCCAAGCCCAGACTTGGCTCCCCAGTTCCTGAACATGATCGCAAGAAACGAAGAACCACTCAGCTCTTCCAATAATCCTCGGGTCTTCCCTTTAACATTGTTTGAAGTAGATAAAAACCAATCTGTAAGTACTAAATACTAGAATAGTTGTAGGCCTTGATACAGTAGGCTATACACGTCAGTTGTAACCCTTTGAGCGGGCCTAGCTTATAACGAAGTTTCATTGGAATAAATAAGGGGGTATTTAGTCACCACTGAAGTCCGACCTGCCTTACCTACTAACTAGAGACCGTCATGCATATTCAATGCAATAAGTAATAGCTTAACATAACACCTCGCCTTTTGTCCCACATTTCGCCACTTATGTTTAAGTCCCATTATCATGGGGAAGAGCCTATTGCCATCAACTGGGCACAAATCCATACTCACGTGTCTGCTACTAAGAAATTCGTGATTAAAAACCCAATGGCCTGGCCTGGTAAACTGGCCTGACATGACCTGGGAATCGAACCCAGGACCTCAACAATGCCAATGGCTTAACAACGTTTTATTAACATATTTTATGTGTCAAATCATCTTAACAAATCCAGTTTCGATATTGAGTAAAAGACAACACATATTTTTGAAGAAAGCGAAAGCTGTCGTTAGACATATAGGTATTTATTTATCTTAAATCTAACCTATTTTTAATAAAAAATGAAGTTTAAATCTAACTCGATGCCCTTTTTCAGCCGCCTCAAACAAAATCAGAATTACAAGAAATGCTGAAAAGAAAAGTTGCCGTACCATTCCACAAATACGTGTGTCCTTCGTGCCATAACATCCCGAACGCAAAAGAGTGGATGGCTGCTCCCGAAGAACAATGTAAGAACCCATCTATGTTCTTATAAAAAAATATAAGATTAGCTTTCTGGAAAATAAGTTTTTTACAGTGTAAATTTTTTGTAAGGTTGTTATTCTTTTGGCAAATAAAGATTACGATTATGATTATCTAAATCACGATCGAGGTGCAACCACTCGATTGGCACTCCAGTTCAAAATTCGAACATCATAATGGGTGTAAAATGCCCTAACGAAGCCGAAAGGAACTTGTTCTTCCAATATACTTTTTTTTTTGTTCTCCACAAGGGTTTCAAAGGTTGAGATCCCATCTTCAAAACCCTTCAAAGTTCCAACTATTACGAAGTTTTAATGTTATAATTGTACATACATTAAGTCCTACCGCAAACCGCTATATTCACCCAAAAAAGTTTTAAGTGCCAGGAATAATGTTTGTGATGAGTTACATAGTTTAATAATAATAATATATTTATTTACTCAAAAAAAGACATTGTAGTACACGTTAAAAATACAGTTTTACAAAAAACAGTTAAGTAGGTACTATTCCTACAATCGTTTGGGCATAGTATAAAGAAGGGAAGTAGGGTATCTTCATACAAACGCACCGCGCGCGGCTTGTATGTGTGCGCCTAGTATCTTTACGGTCGCCGCACGCACACTCAAACAAAATCTCGCTGCATTTCGCACTGAGCCAGTCAAGGTTAACACCGCACAAGGTTCGCGCGTCACAGTATTGTAGGAAGGTATAGTAACTAAGTATGTACCTACTATCTGTATTATTTTATGTTGGTTTAGTCAAAAGTAAAAACATATATATTGTCCTTTATGTGCAAAAATACTACATTATGCCTATTAAAAAAAAAACAAAAAAACTGACAAGTTTAAACTAAGTAAATAATTTAAACACAAGCTCTTCCTTACATAGTATAAAACAAAGTCGCTATTTTTGTCTGTTTGTTTGTCTGTATGCTTAAATCTTTAAAACTATACGCAACGGATTTTGATGCGGTTTTTTTTAATAGATAGAGTGATTCAAGAGGAAGGTTTTAGTATATAATTTGAACGACATCCACCCGGGTGAAGCCGCGGGCATCATAGTCTATAAATATTTGTTGGTCCTCTTTTTAGGCAAAAGCCTTTTTATTCCGAAACCAATTTTTAGGCACTGTATTAAAATTTAGCTGAAAGTGACAACCCTGACACAGGCAAGTACGGTAGGTAATTATGTCGCGGATTGGGCCGGAGATGCTCTACTTCCCTTCTTTATACTATGGTTTGGGTGAGCACTACTCTCCTAGCTAGGTTATGACAACCTGTGTTAAGGAGAAGCAGTCCAGTCCCCTAAGGTATCATGACATAAGATTTACATAATGCTTCAGTTACTGTAACAATTTCGGAGTATTGAGTTTACATAGTTTGATGTTCAAAGGCTTGGTGGACAGTGGACCTAGTAAATAACAATAGAGGAAACACGTGTATTGTGAAAACTATTCACATATCCACATACAATTATTCTGAAAAGCAGTGAATCTAGTAGTATTAATAATTACGATCTAGATCGACTTTCGTTGCTGACCGTACTACGGAGGACGTAACGGATTTCACATCATTTGCATTGAAATGTCGCATACTCAGCTATTTATTGCCAAAAGTGTAGGCATCAGGAGACGGCCAGTGATGCAGCGGCAATTAATCTAAGTGCTGTTACTGTCGTGAGCTATTTATGCCGTCTGTAGCATGGCGTGGCCGTCGTATGGGGCATTCTAATTGCGTATTATGGTTCAACGACCGCACCTTACCCGTCGTTCCCAGACGACCGGCTTCAACTTCTTACGCCAATTTGCAAAATCGCAAACTTTCTGATTTATGAATGTGTCAGTATCTATTACACGTAATTTATATCAACCATATTACAAGTCTCGATAATTCATTATTGTCTAAATAACGAATTTCTCCAATGAGTACATGTTAAGTTTTTTAATGAACCATTACAGATATGGGGGTGTTCCACGTAGGCAAGCGGAAAGGCAAGCAATCGCGCTGGGAGCCAATCTTCATCGGAACCAATGAAGACCCCTATTACGACGAGAGACTGAGCTGGGAAGGCAAACAAGATAAAATGACACAGGTAAGGAAATGCTTTAATTTAGAGGTTAATCACCTGAACTTAATGGGGCCTTAATAAGGGCCCTCATCCTGCCCTCACTGCACTGTTGAAAGGTTGGAATCGCGCCACAACATCAATTTTAAGTCCTTCGTGGTACTTTCGAGTACCAACCCACCATCTACAGAAGTACTACAGACCTGCATAAAAGAGGACTTTTGGCCGAAACACAACGAGGACAATGTTACACTGTGTAGTTATATTTTATAATTTTTTGAATAGTATTTGTTATTGTTATAAATTATTTGTGTATTTTACCTATGGACCTTAGATGCCTGAAAATAAATGGATTGTTATTATTTCTTTATTCACATTCTTTACACATATTTTACTTTTAAATATTTCTGAAAAAAGCATTTCAAATTATATAAAAAATGCTCACCGGGATCGGGAACAGGGTAGGCCCCACATGTGGATCACCTCGCGAGCCAAGTCAAGATACTTGATTGGCTTAACTTTCTCAGCTTTAATCGGTCAGGCTTATTGGCTACAATAGTCCTGTCAATCATGACGCGACCATTATCCTAGTACAGTGTGATATTGCCTTTTTCGAGAACAGGGTCGGGCATATATCTGTAGTACGACACTTTCGATTCTATGCGGTCGCTAGTGTCAAGCACTATAGATTTGCAACAGTTCTGTTTAGCCAAGGAGATTGGGGTGAGGCCCTTGTCAACTGCGACAATATTTCAATGCTTCCCCACGTCGGTTTCCAGAAAATATTCCCTGAGACTGCATATCTCACGATTGTGGAGAGTCCTAGCATTTAAATGGTTCCGATCTCCACAGTTCCGTGGGATACACAGTCTCATAGCCAAAGAACGTGGGCGATGCATTCGATATGCTGTCAACAATGTACGGACCCGCCGCGCCGCAGGGCGACGACCATTTGAGTATGCCGAAAGAGTACATCAAAATCGGCATGACCCAACCGTTGAAGACACGCACCTTATTTCTGCCTGCTAAAAGACTACTAAATACTTTTATCAGGCGGTCAAAGAAACGCGCCTACAACGTTCGCTGCATGTCAGCAACATTAATACTCAGCGCTTCCGACATATCCAAATACTTATATGTTTCGGTTTCTGAGAGTGATCAGAGACTTATGAAATCCGTGAGCTGGGTTTCCACAGATTCTACATATTGTCTCTTTACATGCATGACCGCATATTTATCCACCCCGAATTCTATAAAATTTTGAAATCGGTCTAGTAGTTTAATTTTAAGCTTATTCGTTACAATTATCTGTACAAAAAAGCAAAAACACAAACATACAAATCTATCCTTTTATATTATTATTTTTGGATTCAATCTTACTTTTTCAGGCCTTCATCCTTTGCGTAAAAGACTACGACTTTATGATCTTGAACAATGCTTTCATGACCCACAAGCCAGGCATCAAACATTACAAGTCAAACGCCAAGAGGGACCAAATTAGTTGCAAACAGAGTGCCTACGTCAGTAAAATAATTTACCCAGAACTAAAGAAACTATTTGGGACCAAAAGTGGATGCGCGACGTGATATGACAACGGTTCAGAATCAAGATCTTAACAGTGACCAGACCTAGTATTTCGAATTCGGTTTTGAAAGTATGCCACTTGCTATTTGAAATACCAAATATGGGTTGTGACTAACTTAAAATGATGTGCTGTGCCTAGAAAGTGCAAGATGCCTTCGGCTCAATACACTTTTGTTCTAAAGACGTACTTTAGCTAACTAAAATTATATGTTTAAATATTGAGCTTTTGAGTGAACAATACTTAGCATCGGTGCGCGCATTTATTGTAAGAGAGTACTTACATAACATGATAACATAATATTTAAGTGCTTTATTACAAGCAGTCGTTTACATTACGAGTAGATTTTCTTGTATGTGCTTCTAAGCTTACTTAGAAAAGTATAGGTTTGTAATGTATGAGTCTTACACGCATATCTATAAAAAAGTTTAGTAATAACTTGAGTAAAAATCATAATTTAAGAAACCATTTACTTTGTTCTAACTTCAAACAGAATAATTTGTTTGAAGTTAAAACTGTCAAAATATAGAATTCTGAACTTTCCCTTTTTTTTTGACGGTCCATAAATTCGTTTAAATTCTTGTCCATTGCATAATTAAATGTTTGCATAAGTAATAAGTTTAACTTAACTATAGATACGGGTCTAAGTATCTAAATATTCATTACCGCAATGTTGAGGCTTCTACATTTCATAAAATGGAAGCTTACAGTTAGTTGTTTCGGGTATGGGTGTGTTTGTGTATGTGAGTTTCAATGTTTGTAAAATGGCAATGTTTTAAAAAATATATATATATATGTATATTTTTACTTCCTTTAAACATTTTCTAACAAATTTACCTACATTTTTGAATATTACTTACAAAAATAATTTGAAAAAAAAAAACATTAAAAAAATTAAAAAAATGTAGCCCACCAGTATCGGGAACAGGGTCCAAGCTTCCGGCGGTCAAGGCTTCAGAAAAAGGGCCCTCCTAACGAGCCGGGTCCAGGAGTACCGCTTTCTGTATCAAGCCGAGAAACGACTATCGGTGCAATGATGACTGAGTAGCTGAGTTCACACCCCACATGTCGACAACCTCGATACTTGATTTGCTTATCTTTCTCAACTTTCACGAGGTTCTCTTTAGGCGGGACCGTTATGCCAAACAATCATTGCGCGCCACTCTGATCAATCCACCCTCACTATATCAGGCTTCTTGGTTACAATAGTCCTGATAGTGATTATGTATTGATCCCAGTACAGTGTGATATTGCTATTTTCGAGAACTGGCTCGAGCACATACCTGTAATATGGCACTTCCGATTCCACATCATCATCATCATCATTTCAGCCAAAAGACGTCCACTGCTGGACATAGACCTCCCCCAGGCGTCGCCACATTGACCGGTCCCGTGCGTCTCTCATCCAGCGGTACGATTCCACAATTAATCTGTATTTTAGAAGGGCAAGTTGGTGATAGATAATCCAGGTTACAAAGTTGTGTATATGGAAATACTCTCCGTTAGCTAGACGAGAACACCCGAGATAATGTGATGGATTGTTTCGCCCGGACGGTGGCATGCCCGACATATGCCAACCGTGCCGTCCTTCACAATAAATCTCCGGTAATTATTCGTCATCACAACTTTACACAGACAAAACCTTCGGTTTCTCTGAAGAGGTCCCCAGAAGGTGTTTAAGTCTATTTTCAGTGGGCCGAAAGAGTACATCAGAACCGGCATGACCCAACCGTTGAAGGCACGCACCTTATTTCAGCCTGATAAAAGACTATAAAATACTTTTCTTAGGGAGGCAAAAGAGCGCTCCTTCAACGATTGCTTCATGTCGGTAACATTGATGCCCAGCGATTCCGAAATACCCAAATATTTCGGTTTCTAAGATTTAGGAAATCCGTGAGCTGAGTTTCCACAATCTCCCCTCACTTTACATGCCTAACCACACATTTGTCCAAACCGAATTCCATCCGGATTGCGCTACTGAATGTTGTGGTCATCATGGGTCATCCATGTAAAGGAGGTGAGATATAACCTGACTAGTCTCTTCAACCAGTAGCCTAGGCCTGAATCCTCCAGCAGCGTGCTTAGAGGATTCAAGGCTAAACAGAACCAAAGTGGACTCAAACTATCGCCCTGAAATACACCTCGGTCTATCCTTATCGGCTTGCTATTCCATTGGATTTGCCAACATCCTGGATAGCAAAAGACTGCCCTCCACTGTCCCATACACAAGATCAGGAAGGTGCGCAAAGTTGCATCAATTTTATACAACTCTAACATGAGCCATGTATGTGGCACCGAGTCATAGGTCTTTTCATAGTCTATCCAACGTATCCCCCTGTTGACTAAAGGCCATATCAATGTGGAGTTAGTTAAAAGGAGATGACGTAAATAATAGTATTATTATTTACGCAATCTTACGTTTATAGCCGTTTATTCCAAATAAACTCCGCAGGGGTGGACATTATTTTTTAAGAGTGTGAGAAATGTGACTTTATCGCTGAGTAACATGGGCTATCCCATGTTACTCAGCGATAAAGTAACATTCTAATGTTAAAAGATTATTTAAATCGGTCCAATAGTTTTTGATCTTATTGGTCACAAACACAAAAATAAAAGCGTACAAATCTTTTCTCGTTATAATAATATAAGTACAAAATAAATTAATTTTGTTTTCAATCTTTTTTTCAGGGCTACATACTTTGCGTTAAAGACTACGACTTTATGATCTTGAACAATGCTTTCCTGATCCACAAGCCAGGCATCAAATATTACAAGAGAAACGCCAAGAGGGACAAGATTGGTGCCAAACAGAGTGCCTACGTCAGTAAAATAATTTACCCAGAACTAAAGAAACTATTTGGGACCAAAAGTGGATGCACGATGGCGTGACGACGTTTAAGAATCAGAATCTTAAGAGTGATCAGACCTAGTACACCATAGAGGTACAAAATAGATACCGATGCAGGCTAATACTGTTAGAAGCTTACAGGGTCCCATTTTCCGCCTGATTTTGGAAAATGTTATGATGGAATTGTCTCCTGATAAAACATATCACTACGATTAAACTAGAAATGCAAGGTAACGTTGCCGTTGGTAAGATTTATACGCACATTTACCTGTGAAGAATGTAAATATGTATAACGAAGCTAGTTACGTACTACCCCAGGCGTCCTTATTTACAATGCATAGGATGCATTGAAAAGTCACGCTTCAGAGGCCTTAACAATTAACATTAGTGATATTATGCTCTAATGTTAACAACATGTACACGTCCGTAATGTCTAAGTCAACGTATGGTATTGGAGGAACCAGGAGATCCTCCTCTCACGTCAACCGATGATACTTTGTTTGTATTTCCAAGTTTTCGAATTCGTTTTTGAAAGTATGCCACTAACTATTTGAAATACCAAATATGAGTTGTGACTAACTTAAAATGATGTACTGTGCCTATTGAGTGCAAGTTGCCTTCGGCTCAATAAAATTTTGTTGTAAAGACATGCTTTAGCTAACTCTTATTAGATTAAAAGTGTAAATATTTAGCTTTTGAGTGACCAATAGCATCGGTGCGCGAATTTAGTGTAAGAGAGTACTTGACTCTGCATATTTAAGTGCTTTTTTACAAGCAGTCGTTTACACCACGAGCATATTTTATGTGCTTATAAACTTACATATAAATGTATAGGTTTGTAATGTATGTGTCTTACACCCGTATCTATAAAAAAAGTCAAAGTGATACCTTGACTAAATCATTATTTAAGATACAATTTTTAATTTGTGATTTAGCAATTGCTTTAAATTTGAAACTATCAAAATTTAGAATTCTTAACTTACCGTTTTCTGAAATTTTTGTCAATTGCACAAAAATGTTTGCTTAGTAATAAGTTTAACTTGACTATAGATACGGGTCTAAGTATTCAGATATTTAATAGCGCAATGTTGAGGCTACAACATTACATAAAATCGAAGCCTGTCTAATGAAAACAGATATCGTTTATTTATATTATAAAGCTGTCTTTACGCTGAAGCTCTGTAGCTTCAGCGTGTGATTCCAATTATTTCCTTACCATATACGTATAAAATTGTATAAACACTGTCGCTCATATATTTA
Source organism: Diarsia dahlii (assembly GCA_949775195.1). Lineage (NCBI taxonomy): Eukaryota > Metazoa > Arthropoda > Insecta > Lepidoptera > Noctuidae > Diarsia > Diarsia dahlii. The sequence goes on along the minus strand of OX459191.1, from coordinate 17,142,311 downwards.
TACTGTACGTAATGCACGTAGGCCTTTTGATATTTGTATTTATTTTTACTCATTCTGAAACGCATTTTTAGTCTGTACTTCAGTAGGAATATTCGCTAGTGGTAAAACTAGTTCTAAAATTTTAATAGAACTGTCTATGTACATTATGGGCTTAAGTAAATGTATTTGTAAATTATTTTTTAGTTAATTTTCCTCTGTGATTTTATTATAATTTATTTTTTAATTCAAGTATTAAATGATAAAATCACAGAGAAATTCCTCATGATATTATTATGTGGAAATGAATCTATGATTTGACTTAAATTTTACTGTAGTTTAGTTGTAATGTAGGTCAGTAACTATAACAGCTGCTAATCCACAAAATTAAATATGATGTACTGAATTATCTGATATTTCTGACGATATTATAGCTATAGAAGATTTTTATTTTTGTACGCAGTTGATTTTAAAATGGGAAGTCATGCGACTTTGTTCAGTTCTCAGCGTTTGAAATAAATAGGATTGCCTATTTTTTATTTCACATTTTATGAATGTAAACTTTTTCTAATCTTTAGTGGTGATCTTTATAGTTACTTAATCAAGGTTAAATTGAGTTAGCTAGCGAAATCTCGCAGACGTGATGGAGATTCTATACCGTATTGCGTGAATTTATGTATGAATGTTTGACCATATTTTTTTTTTCACTCTACGAAATTTCGCTAGTTAATTAAGCATTGCTTTGACCAGTTCCTATATTTAATATACTAACTAATCATTTTGCTGCGGTAGTTTTTTTTAGACCAACATAAATACAATTTTAGAAAGTTGATTATTTAATTACCTACCAATTTTCTATCGTTATTTTTTACGTACGACAAAAAGAGGTATTGGATTGGAGGAAAGTTTGAAACTAATAGTTTCAGAGAAATCAAGGTATTCCATATTTGGTGAATTTCCTCTGCTTTATTCTGAAAAATGCAAAGTACCAACCTAATAATATTACTATGTATTAAATGATGCTTGACTCGAATTAATACGAAATTAGTTTTATTAAAAAAGTCAATAAAATACAGCCTACGTAGTATAAATATTATAATTATAATAAAATAATATAGCTAATATTATATTTGACACCGATGTGTGTTAGCCTTATTGTGGTAACTAGAATTAGTGGGTATTTTTAATAATAATTTAAATAAATAATGGCAGTGTTAAGCTCACCACGTTCGATATTTATTTTTTTAATTTTAATTTAAGTAGGTAATATAAATTTTAATAATTTCGTAGAATTCTTTTAGTGCGTATTTTGAATACAAATATTTCTTTTGCGCTGAAAACGCAGGAAAAGTTATGAAGAATTATTTATTTTCATTTTGGAAATATGATAAATGGTTAATAAAGCTCTTTATTCGCTAAATTCTTTTCATTTGGAGTAGATAAAAGTCATTGATCAATCGCAGATGGTAAAACCACACCGTGGACAACGTTACAAGGTCTATTCCTCCACGAATCCGTCTTGACAGACTTATATTTATAAAAAAAACGTGAATAAATTTTATTTTTGACCTCTTAGACGAGTATCTCCGCAACTAGAAGGTTCTCAGGTATGGACTAGAAAAAAACGAAATTATGGTGAGAACGAGTGCCTTTCGGCTTCGTTATTATTGCCTAAATTGTTTTAAGTAGAAAATTTAATAATATTTTCAAAACATAGTCGTAATTTTAACGTTTGCTTTTTTACAAGCTGATGATGTTGCACAAATACTCTAGTGGAACTACTTCTCTAATAACTCTAATACATATTATCCGGGTATGTACCCGGATAAAATGTATTCCACAGATTCCACTTACTTGGTCTATCTTTGTGCCAAATTGCATCCAAATCCGTTCCGCTGTTTATGTGTGATTGAATGACGGACAATTTACATAGTTTTACATATTGATTTGCAGTAGGGACGTAAGGCTAGCTGATTAAGTATTGTTTTAGTATTAAACATTTTAGTTTTATTCAATGGGTCCTGGTTTTGGTAAACGCATGTGGTGGGCTTTCGCTCCAAGGCTTCAAAGTGCCTCTTAGTTTGTAAGTTCAATATAAACCTTAAGTCTTTTAAAATGTGATCATTTATAAAATATTTATCAATGTATAATCTAAATACTACGTTTCGTAATGTTTTCGTAAGAATCTACAATTGTGTAATCTGCCTGAAAATCGAAGTAAAACAATAAAATTCTTACATTATAATATGCTGTGTTTTATTTAAAAAAATAGAGTTTTTAATGAGCTTAACAACAACAACATCATGATTGTAACAAAACTTGCCGCAACTACTATAGAGAATTCAGACTTCTCCATAAATACACCCAGTTTAACCTTGCTTTACTTAAATATACATAAAGCAAAGTAGACCGATCATGGTAGAAGAGAACTAAGTAATCAAACTGTACAACAACTTAAGCTAAATAACTAACATCAGTGTCAAACTCCAGACCATAACAAAACAACTTAGTTTGAGGATTACACTGCATTTCCGTCCGTCCTGGAAGGGACCCAGGCCCGTAGTGACTGTCAGGAGGTCTACTCGAGTCTTTGAACCTCTCAAACTCATCGTATGTTGGTACGGCTTGCTGGGGGCTCCTCCGCAGAAGGTGGTGCCTCAGAAGCTTGTTTCCCTTTATTATCATCATGCATCATGCATCTTCATCCCCTTTATCATCAGTATCCAAATATACTTCACAGTTCCAAGTTTCGTCTTGCAACACAAACATCTGTGCTGGTGCATAGATACCCAGGTCGATGGTAAAATTTGGAGAGAAACTAGTAAGGTACGTAATTCTGTTGAAGTTTGTCCTGCGTCTCGTGCAATTTAAAGACGCACGGTACAAAATTATTAAAAAAGTAGATAAAAAACTAAAAAACCCGACTGAAAAAACTTAAAAGCAAAAAACAAGCACATTTTAAATTAAACAAAACTTGGAAGCAGGCGGGGTTCTATTTTAGTTCAATTTTTTTTTTTTTCATTTAATATTCTATATTATTATTTTATATCCCGCCTGCTTCCAAGTTTTGTTTAATTTAAAATGTGCTTGTTTTTTGCTTTTAAGTTATTTCAGTCGGGTTTTTTAGTTTTTTAACTACTTTTTTATTTCCAACTTTTTAGTTCTTTTGTTGTGTTTGTTCTTCCGTTGATCGAGTAAAATTCTTACTTTTGTGCTTGTTTATAGGATTTGTCTCTTTGAATTTCTTTTAATATAAGTGTTATATATTTTTGTAATCTCTTTTTAAAACCCTTTATTTTGATACCCTACTCGATGGTATAGGAAAAAAAAAATTTTTTGAACTCCGCGATTTGGCCCCCAAAATCCGCATTTTTTTTTGTTTTTTAATTTTAATGTAGCCTATAACACTCGCGTCATCAAGACGAATCTAACGACGTATATTTCATTCAAATCCCTTCATCCGTTTAGGAGTTATGAGGGAACAAAGAAACGGACATACATACACGTCAAACACATAACCCTCCTTTTGGGCTTCGCCGCAGTCGGGTAAAAACACATAACCCTCCTTTTGGGCTTCGCCGCAGTCGGGTATAAATATAAGTGCGATGGAATTTGGTAATGTTTGGCGCACACATGACATTTTGATGTCAATTCAATTATATCACATATACCTACTTATTTTTAGTTTTAGGGCAGAGGTCAAAACTAATAAGGTGTACCCATTGGGTGTACCTAACAAGTACTTTCAACAAAATACACTACTCGTCAACTTCATACGCGGTTTCAACGTCGCGTCGTCTTCTGCGTAGCTTTATCGTCTGTATAGTTCTGGCGCTACGCGGCGCCTGTATAGTTCTGACGCTACGCGGCTTCTGTATTTTTTTTTTTTAAAACGTTGCCCCACACTAGGAATCTCTCCTGTATCGTGGATGCGTTCACAAACATATAAACTCACATACACAAATACCCAGACCCGAAACAACTATCTGCAGGTCATACAAATATTTGTTCCGTGCAGGGATCGAACCCGCGACACGCAGCGCAGCAGTCCAATCACTTAGCCACTGCGCCAACCGTGCCGTATTGTTCCGATGCTACGCGGCTTCTGTATAGTTCCGATACTACGCTGCTTTTGTAGAAGGTACACGGTTTCTGTAGGTATAGTTCCGACACTACGCGGTGTCTGAATAATTCCAACGCTACGCGACATCTACGTAGCATCAACGCATATGCTCGCCAGATTTTACCAGTAACATCAGTTTAGAGGCCTTACTTTGATCTTAGAATTATTTTTTTAAGTGGGAAAATACACATACACTCCCGTCTGGGGCGAGCGGAGGGTTATACTTATCGAACTCTAACCGACTAAAGACCCACTGTTCCTACTATCACTGTTCGTCCGGGGCCCGGAAGACCCAAGAACTTTTGCGCGCTCCCCGTTGGGAATGGCGGGCTGACACCAGTTTAGCTTAATCAGCGATTGCACGTTCTCGATGACGTGCAGGAACCACTGCGCGCCACGCCACCTCTTTGGACCTGGATGGTAGGGGGACGACTCAGCCCTAACGGTGGCCGGATGACATTAAAACCGTTTTTCGACGCCCGGCGGCGGCTCTTCTGGTGCGGGTAGAGTGAGCGGCATGCTCCCTCTCCGTCTCCGCCGCCTCCGATACATGCATCACCTTTGCTCTAAAAGAGGCTTAGGTATTCCACGCGTTCTCGCTACCGACCATGTAATGAACCACAGCCGGAAGCGAAACATCACCCGTACCGACAGAGTGCTACGACATGGCTACGACCTACGATGCAGTTCAATGTTCATAGTCAGAAAAGATAGACTGTCGCAATCAAAGTGTAAAGAAAGAGGAAGGAGGAGGATTTCTTCCTTCATTTTCGAATGAAATCATTAGGAAACACCTCTCCCGCTCTCAGCAGAGCGGAAGGGAGTGTCAGACTTCTACTGACTAAAAAACACCCATGTTCCTTCTTAGCCCTTTGTGCCGAGGCCGCGGTATCTCTTTCGAACAACCCGCAGCCCCGACGGGGGAAGCCTACTGCTCACGTAATAAGAGTAACTCTGGATGAAAAAACGCAATGACACTTTGCTCGACCGCACTCGATCGAGCCCAAGACCTCGTGCACAGCAATCGCACAGCGCAAATAAATACCTACCTGATAAATAGATTATGAGCAAGTTATCAAAAGTTCTCCGGGTTTTACATCAAGAAGTATAGTTACGATGTGATTCTTTTTTAAGAAAACTACGATTCCTGATTGCAGTGAGGAATCGTAGTTTTCTTTCAAGTATCTACACTTGAATTGAAAACATTACAAGTTCTGAAAAACAATAGTCTGACTATTTATTTCAAGAATTGAAATATTTACAATACGAAAATACTTAGTAAATGTAAGTATTAAATACTAAAAATGTTATTTCGAATAAATCAACAACTGTGAAATCCCAAATTATACTAACATTCCAGACGCGAAGTGCTGTGAATACAAATTGGGTAGCGGACAGATGTAGGGGGGCCACACGACACGATGCAGCGGGACTGTCAACGAACTCGGCAATTATTTGAATTAAACAAAATTCAGTAAAAATATGTTGAAATTCCTGTAACATCTGTCTTCTATAGTAGATCGTCAAACTTACCGCTAATGAACAAGGTTCGAATTTAAGTCCTATTATTTGACAGTCCCATCACTAGGCTATCAAGGCTTCTATTGTTGTATTGAAATGCCCGTTCGTTAGTATTGAATTCAATGTTTGTTGGCAGTGTCGCTTTCTTAAACTAAGAAACCCAGTTCATAATTAATTAGAACATTAGACACACACATTAGTGACTGGCCTGTTGGTCTAGTGGTTAGTGACCCTAACTGCTATGCCGGAGGTCGTGGGTTCGATTCCCACCCAGGACAAATGTTTGTGTGATGAGCACGATCATTTGTTCTGTGTCTGGGTGTAATTTATCTATAATATGTATGTATTTAGAAATATATAAGTATGTTTATCAGTTGTCTAGTACCCATAACACAAGCTCTGCTTAGCTTGGGACTAGATGGCGTTGTGTGATAGTTGTGGAATATTATTATTATTTTTATTATTAATTAATTTCGATAATAAAAACTCAGCGACTTGAGTAGGTACAGTCCAGAATTCTAGATAACTATTTTTCAATACAATTTCTTGAAAAGTGGCTCTTATACTCTTATCGCAGTACTATTAAGTTCAACATGTTGAACTATGGCTCGGTTGTGAATTCCACCTAAAATACAATAACAGAGATTCCCCACTTCTATCAAAATGTAATTTCGGAGGACGCTTCTAACCATTTAGCTGGTCACCCTACCCCAGACGCGAGTCAGATAAGGAAGTTGATCCAGGTAGACGGCACGTGCTCAGCATTGCGCACACACTATCCGGTTTTCCCGCATTTGGCGCAAAATTATATGTCCAAGGCGAAGGACATATAATTTTGCGCTGCTTGAAGAAAAACGAACATAATATTATAAATGACATACCAGCACGATATGAAGAATGTGCTGAAATTATGATGAATGGGACGAGAGAAGGATGGCAAAAATACGACGTTTCAATAAATATTTAATACTCGGGATTTCTATAAAAAGTTTTTGTTTATAGCCTTTCAGATAACTAACATAACATCACGTGTAGGTTAAGCAGTGTTCGCAAGACGGCGACGATCAATCAAACTATGCAGATCCAGTTTATGCAGATCTCTACGTCATTATTGCGTGTTTATACAAAGCTAGGCTATGTTATACTTGAAATGAGTAGCTTGATGTGTCGTCATGTGTACTTACATCTCTAATTACTAGAACGCAGTATGAAGACTAGTAAGTCTGATAGACCTATAATAACCAAAGTTATTTTTTTTTGGATGGTTGGAAATCATCAAATGAGTCCTCCCACTCTGACTAAAAACCACCCATGTTCCATCATAGCTCTTTGTGTCTGGGGCCACGGTACCTATCACTTTCGGACAACCCGCAGCCCTGGAACTAAAATCAGATAACGACTTCAAATGATTTAACGTAGGTACCTAGTAGGTAAGTTGTTCGTGTCCCACCCAACGTAAAAGACTAAAAGACATAATGTTTTCTGTATTTACTACGATTTACTCGTAGTTTCAGTAATCACAATTCAGAGACCGGCTGTGTTTTACGTTCGCCCCAGTAACCTACTATTTTACACAGTCTATCGATTTTTACATTTCGCACTCTAACCAAAGTTTTTGCAGCTACGTTTTTGCCTTCTCAGAGTTATTTGGTACCTATTTAATTTCTTCTTGTCGTATAAAACTCCAAAGTAAAATAAAACAACAGTTCAATAATTTACCATTAGTACCTACCTACACCCAATGCTGCCAGTCATATGGGCACGTTCCCGGTTGTCGGCGATGCGGAGGAGTACTAGGACGCCTAAGTGTCTTATTTGGTCTTTGTATATATGTAAGTATTAACTTTTAGTTTAAATTTTTAGCATCATTATTTTTAATTAGCAATTAAACTAGTTAATTTTAATTAGATTCCAATAGCGTCCTTGACATTAAAAAAATACTAATATTCACTCTCAAGTTTAAAGTTGAAAGGTTATCGAAATACCGAATAACTCGCCATTAATAGAATAGAACGAGTATATTTCATAAACTTAGAATATTTTACTTGCTTAGTGACTACTGCAGTAGGTACCTACTAGCTGCTAGGAAGTAATGATATCTAGTGAAAAATTGTCCAGCAGGTTTTTGTGGTGTTATCTGCCAAAAAACTGAGCTTTTTGACAATATAATTAAGCATTTAAGTGTGTATTGCGGCAGGTTGCCGTTCCTTATGGCGTTCTATGGGGAGGCCTTTATCCAGCAGTGGACGTATTCTGGCTGATGATGATGATGATTCATGTACCCTAAGTTACATAATATGTTGGTACTTACTTAGTTTCCTCCGTGTCTCGGAAAGCATGCTAAGCCTTTGGTCCCGTCTGCCACTTGTAGATCATTTACAGGCGTTACAGGTATTTCAGTGGCCCGATAGTCTGACTACCTACCAGTCTTACCAAGGGGTATCGTATGACTTACCTAATATATAACTGGGTTGGTCAGATAGGCAGTCGTTCTATGTAAAATACTGGTATTCAGCTGTATCCGGTTAGGCTCTAGACCATGACCCCAACATAGTTGAGTCAAGGATAGGCAGATGAATCGGGTGCGCCAAAGTTCACCTAAAATTTCAACTCCGATAATTGGAAATCCGAAAATGTTCTTCCTAACATTTTTCATCCTAACAATCGCAATTCCTAACTTCTCTGTCTCTAATGTTTTAATTCCGAAGCATTCGACTTCATAATGTCTGTAGCAATAAACATCTATTACACTATTATTTGTTTTCCTATATTTTCTCAACTTAACCATCTTTTACACTATTATTCAAAGTCATATCTTTTTTTTTTTTATTCATAATAATCAGTAGGTATTATAAAAGGTCCCATTAAAATAGGTGGACAAAATTTTAGAAATCATTCAGACCGCTAAAATAAGGACAATAGCAAAAAAATATATAAGAAAAAGAAATAAAATACCTACTTTTATAGGATGAGTTTGTTCTAGAGTGCCGGCAATTTATTATTTTAAGTCAAAATAAAATCACTTTATATATAGTGTTTTTTTTGTTTAGATTTTTAGTTAGGCTTACTAAACGCTGTGTTAAAATTTGTCCACCTATTTTAATGGGACCTTATATACTATGCAAAGATATCCATAGGTTAGGTTAGGTTAGAACTGTGACCAACTACGCGCGAGCCGAGCGAGCGAAGCGAGCGGTGCCGCGGCAGCGGCCGGCGAGCGCTACCTCGAAATTGGTCGCGAAATTTTTCTAAGTATTTTTTCATAGTGCCCCCAAGACGACACTCTGACCTGAATTTCATTCATTTATTTTATTTCAAGACAAAAATCAGTGAAACGACCTTTAATCATTCTAAACAGTTGTACAAGAAAATATTATGGTAATTATGTTTAGGAATAAAAGCGTTAGGATAAAAAACAGTAGGAGTTTAAATATATTTACACTAATGATATTATGAATTCCAATTTTCGGAAACATGAGTGTTATGAACATCGTCGGTAGGACTACAAATAGTATGAATGAAAACTTTAGGATGAAAAATTTTAGGAAGAGTGATCATTCGGATTACAAATCGTTAGGAAGAACAATTTCGGATAAAGAACTTTAGGTGAGCCAATATGGACCCAGATGAATCACGTAGGTATATTATGTTATTTTTCTTTCTTTCAGTTATTGTATGTACAAATTTGCAAAGTGCATGTGGTTTTTGAATGTGTTTATAATCATATTTAATGATTTTATTATCATTTCTTTACCTATTTAAATACTTAAATCATCATTCACTCTAAAGTCTAAACACGTTTTAGCTATGACGATGTCAGGTGAGAATTTTATGTGCACTGCATTCTTTATCGACCTAGATGCATTACAATAAAAATCTCATAACATCACCATCTTCCTACACTTGTTCCATGGTATGGTTTTGGTCGTCGTGACATGCTTATTGCTTCCATTCTCCCCTGTTAATCCTCACGTTATCATTTATCAATCCACAAACAATCTATGCATATTTTGTTTGGTGTTCCTCTACATCTCCATCTATTAACATATATCCTCCAGAGGACTCGTTTTCATCTTAATAGACGACTATCTCACGAAGTCATGACATGTACAGAAAACATGTTTTTCTATGCAAGTAAAATTACTAAGTCTGAAGTCGTGTGTTCAACTGTGTTCCTCTTATTTCGAATAGCAATATCACTCGAAACATTTTGCTATAAACATTCTAACAGTGTTATATAGAGAATAACTGCCGCTTGGTTTGATCTTTATGTAAAGCCATGCTTGCTTTGGTTGGTCCGTGGATGACTGACCAGGGACCACCCATTACATACCTAGTTTCCTCCGTACCTCGGAAAGCATGTTAAGCCGTAGTTCCCGGCTCCCATATTTACAGATCTTTGGCACTCGTTACCTACAAGCAGTCAGTGGCCCGAACGTCTGAAGTCTTACCATGAGATATACTTTAAGTATTACCCAGTCAGTACTTTACCTGTTGGGTCAGATACGCAGTCGCTCCATGTAAAATACTGGTTTTCAGCTGTATCCGGTTAGACTGGAAGCCGACCCCAACTTAGTTGAGAAAAGGTAGATGAGATGATTCTAACAGTGATAAGTATATAGGTATAATAAAATACGTAGGAAACTAGAAAATCAAGAAAGGTAGCAAACCTTTACTCTTTTACACCTACTTATAAATAAATTCCGTTATTATTTTTCCCACTTTGTCACACTTTGCCAGTTTGAGCTTCATACATTCCATGATGATGACGATGATGCCATTTAGCCGATTTCGGCCACAGCGACTGCAGTCGCTGGCTTATAATGGTTGTCAAGAGCTTTGTTGTGCTACTCTTTCATGTGCTTTAAAGTGGCTATCATGTCCAACTTTGGCTGAAAACTCCGATCAAAAAAAGTCTGACGAGGGTGTTCAGCCTCAGTTACGACCTACAGCTTATTGAAAAAATATTTGTGTAGAATTAGTGATGGGGATGTACTAGTATAGGTACACCTCTGCATGACCCAACGACGATCACAGGCGTGATGTTATGTTGTTTATTATTGAATCTTTGAATGTGACATCTTGCGGTTGTGAATGATACCCGTCATCTGTGCTCATCCGGCTTGAGTATTTTATCGTAATTGATAGCCATGTATCACTAGACGTTAGCAATACTGTACACTTATTCTTCATAACACATCACGCTTGCAGTATTATTCAATGGGGTAGGCAGAAGTAACCACGCAATGATCAGATCACCCACGTTTCACCATCGATCGTCAGACAAGTATGTAATTAATCAATTACATTAATATTTTAATTAGCCTATTTATTGTCCAATTTTGAACAAATAATTAATAAAACCCTTCTAATTTGATCACATGATGAATCACAAACCATGTTTTGAAAAACGTACACGTGAAAAGTGCACGTTTTGAACACTATTATTATTATTATTATTTATTGATTAAAAGGCCAACAAGGACCAAAACACACATTACAAAATAAAATAAAATAACACAAAGACAATAAATACAATACAAAAATAACCAGTAAATACAATTACTATGAGACTAGTTCGATTCTCATTGTCCCCCTGCTTTACCTGAAGTTAGACTCCCCCAGGGCTGGTTCTAGGGGGGAAACTCACATGTGTAGTCAGAAGGTCCGTCATTTTTCTTCGTTGCCAGCACAATCTATATTTATATCTTGTATCATCAAATCCAAATCTAAATTCATAATGTCATTCCTTAGTTCTCAGGACCTTCACTGATTCCAACTCATCCATGACCTTTAGTGATGACGTAACACATTTTTTTTATTAACGTGTGTAGCATTACAATTCATTGAATGACCATAAATCGATTAAGAATGACATTCTGATGCGTGCTCTACTAATTCGTCATCGTCATCACGCATAAGTTCTGTTTAAGTTTTTTAGGGTTCCGTACCTACCTCAAAAGGAAAAAAACGGAATGGAAAATTATTATTTATTATATACATTATAGGATCACTCGTGTGTCTGTCTGTCTGTCTGACCATTCCCCCTCCCCTAACCCCGAAACTACTGAGCCTAAACTTCTGAAAAAAATACAGAAATTAGTTCAACACTTTATAGATTACATTAAAACCTATAAGAAGTCTAAGTAGGTACGGAAACTATTTTTTTTTTTTTTTTGGGCGGTTGGAAAATCATCAAATAACCCCCTCCCGCTCTTGGACAGAGCGAAAGGGAGTGTCAGACTTCTACTGACTTAAAACCACCCATGTTCCTTCTTAGCCCTTTATGTCGAGGCCGCGGTTTCTCTTGTGAACAACCCACAGCCCCGACGGGGATTACGAAACCCTTCATGTGCAAGTCTGACTTGCACTTGGCCAGTTTTTTTTTTTGTTTAGATTGCGTTCGATTGATATCTCGTCATCACCTCATCACGCATGTCTAAGTTCCGTTTAAGTTTGTTTCTCTAGATTGCGTACGATTTGGTATCGATCGAAGGAAAATGTCGGAAGGGAAACCGACATCACCTAGAACCAAATAATTGTAGATATATGACATCCGTCCACCTGCAATGTTGGGCTCGTGTGTTAAAACACCCCTACACAGAGAGGAAGCTTGTGTCCTTTTCTCTAATTGGCGAAAATCAGCCCCTTACCCTTTTTTTTTTTTTTTTTTTTTTGGTGGGTGGAAAATCATCGAATGACCCCCCCCGCTCTTGGGCAGAGCGAAGGGGAGTGTCAGACTTCTACTGACTAAAAACCGAACCCATGTTCCTTCTGTGCAGGGACCGTCCGGATACTCGTTGAAAGGGTTTTTGAAGGGGTTTTTTTAAGCGCTTCAAAAAGAAACCCTATAATACATGTTACACCTCCGAACGGGTATAGTAAACCCTGTTACGAACGGGTTACCCTATCAACACCCTGTAACACTGTAACAGGGTAAGCCATTCCAACTCAAGACATTGTATTATGCACTGTTTACAATCGATATTAGTTTGAAAATTGCATACACGATAACACGACCGCACGTGACATTCGTACTGCGTCCGGCAGTCCGCCAATCTTGCGTGTACCGACTTGCCGAGCGACTTGTAAATTAATATGTAAAAATAGCTATTTTCTACATATGATCTTAAAGTTCAATTTTTTTTTATTTTTTTTTTTGTGCATATTTAATTTTTCGCTTCATGTGTATATACCTACTTGTTTATTTTCATCATTCATCATTTGATTTGGAACTCGGACGGAACTACTGAAGTAAAAGCAATTTAGCAGTGTTTATGTTTAAGTGTGTGCTGTAGCTTCCCTATTATACGTATTACAACAAGAATTGTCTTTCTGTGAAAATGCCACAGCCGAGGCGAGGTACTGTGCATAGTTATTATGTATTTGATGCATCAAATAACGCAAGCAAATGTTATTTGACTGGCCTGTTGGTCTAGTGGTTAGTGACCCTTACTGCTATGCCGGAGGTCGTGGGTTCGATTCCCACCCAGGACAAATGTTTGTGTGATGAGCACGATCATTTGTTCTGTGTCTGGGTGTAATTTATCTATAATATGTATGTATTTAGAAATATATAAGTATGTTTATCAGTTGTCTAGTACCCATAACACAAGCTCTGCTTAGCTTGGGACTAGATGGCGTTGTGTGATAGTTGTGGAATATTATTATATTATTATTATTTATGTGGAAATGCCAGTAACCCTATACTTGGCAAGGTTTTTATTTTTAGAAATATTGAAAAAAATTACATAAAATGCGTTCTTACGTATTACTACTTACTTACTAAAATAGGAACAAATTAGGTATATACATGGGTATAAATGAACGTGGTCCGACCACATAACACTAGAAAAACTATTAATTTAACTCAGTACTTTAAATAATTTGTACCTGTCTTACTCATCTTAATTGTTAGTTCGCATAAATCATAAATGTCACGCATCAATTGTTGTCAAATTCGTAATAACTAAATAAAAACAGTAAGGTGCGCACGGGTGCAAGTATCCCCCACCTAGATGCAGCTAAAGTTTATTAGGTAATCCAGGGTAACACGAAAAAAAGCTTTTCGGGAAGGTAACCTCTTCAAAGACTTAAGTCATTGAAGGGGTTAACCCCTTCACGTGGTTACCTTAATAATAGTGTTAACCATTTCGCTGGGGTTCGAGGGTGTAACTCGAACAAAAGGTAACACAGCGATATGAGTTACCCCATGTACGGGTTACCCAGTCCAAAGGCTTAACTCTCAAGCGGGGTTGTACGGTCCCTGCTTCTGTGCCCTTGTGCCGAGGCCACGTCATCTAGTACTAAAATCCGCGGCCCCAGCCCCTTACCCTTCAGTTGACTTTCAACTTGCATATTCCGGTGTTGTGACACGGGGTAGTCAAGCTCGTGTGCAAATAGGGGATCGGACTGGGTCAAAATAATATGATTCTGTTTAGTCCGTAAGTTAGATTATCGAAAAATATTGAATACGTGTTTTTTGTTTTATCAAATCAATAAAAAATGACGAAGATAAAACGCGTCAAAGATCTTGGAGTGGGGCTTGAAACGTCACTTGTGTCGTCAAAATGTACTATCATATGATATGTCTTCATTTTAAGTTTACGTGAAAAAAGAAAAAATACGTGTCCAATAATTGTTGGAAATCTATCTGACGGGCTAATTAGTTTTTTTTTGTCCGATCCCCTATTCCAGGCTGGAGTATTAAACTGCCACATACCTACTCATCCTCCTGCCCGTGTGCCATTCTCTGGGTGTTAGCGCAACATGTTTTCGTCTTCCATTTTTTCTTCCCTATCAGACGTCAAGGCATCATTTATTCCTTTTTCCTACACAATTCATTCATCACCATTCATGTCCACAGACTAATGATTAATTTTAATAGTACATTGTTACCGGGGTGAAAGGAACTTATTGAGGCCCCGAGACGGGGTTTGGCGCCTGAGCGCAGCGAGGGCGCTAATAGTTCGAGGGACTAAATAAGTCTTTAACCCGAGGTAAACACTGTGCTTTTCATTACGAATACAAGGAAAGTTGATGGGAATAGGCTTGCGCCCAATTACCTAACTCGAAAGAATGAATAAAGAAAAGGTACCTGGTCTATTTATTGGTTTCACAAAGGACAAAAAATATTGACAAAAAAATTAAAAAAGTAAACATAAGAGAAACACTTAAAATCGGTTAAATCTAATCGGTGGATGGCAATAGGCTTGCCCCCAATTACATCAGTTGATGGCAATAGGCTTGCTCCTAAATACATTGGTTGATGGCAATAGGCTTGCTCCCAATTACTCAAATCGGTGGATGGCAATAGGTTGCTCCTAATTGCATCAGTTGATGGCAATATGCTTGCTCCTAATTAGATTGGTTGATGGCAATAGGCGCACTCCTTATTACATCGGTTGATGGCAATAGGCTTGCTCCTAATTAAATTGTTTGATGGCAATAGGCTTGCTCCCAATTACATCAGTTGATGGCAATAGACTTGCTCCTAATTAAATTGGTTGATGGCAATAGGCTTGCTCCCAATTACCTAAACCGGTTGATGACAATAGGCTTGCTCCTAACTACATTGGTTGATGCCAATAGGCTTGCCCCTAAAACATCGGTTGATGGTAATAGGCTTGCCCACAATTACATCAGTTGATGGTAATAGGCTTGCTCCTAATTACCTTGGTTGATGGCAATAGGCTTGGTCCCAATTACATCAGTTGATGGCAATGGGCTTGCTCCTAACTACATTTGTTGGTGGCAATAGCCTTGCACCTAATCACATCAGTTGGTGGCAATAGGCTTGCTCCTAATTACATTGGTTGATGGCAATAGGCTTGCTCCCAATTACATCAAATAATTTGACAGCTGTCAGTAGAAAGCGATTCTTCCTAGGGCTGAAAAGTAGTACTTTCAACCCGCTCCGCAGGCATGTTATGACCTACTAGAGTAAGATCCCAGGGCCGCCAGACGTCACGTATTTTCTGACGAAGGAAATGTGGACGATTGAGTAGTGTTAGTATGTGCTAAGAACGCACGACTACCAGCTAGCTTGCTTAGACGGCCAATTTTCAGGCATCAGGATATCAAGGTACATAAAAACATTACTAACTTCACGTATTTTCTGACAGCTGATTTTTACGTATATTGTAGGCAATATCCTTAAAAATAAGTTGCCAACACTCCCAGGCACTTCCTAGCGGCCGTTTTGCCTATCGGACGCTTTAAAGTTCCCAAAAAGTTTAGACTTAAACGTATTGTGACTGTTTACCCGAGAACGCATGGCATCGCTCGTGTGGCTGACATACAGACCTCCACTGGACTCATTCGGTGGGCATTCAACAGGATCTGTCCATTGCCTGTGTCTTCAGAATTTTGTTGAAAACGTTGCTTTGACCACTCGGGTGCATGTTGGAGCGCCTTCCCAATATAGCATGGCAATAACCCGATCAATTAGCTTTAAGTATTAAAACATTAGGAGTTTATGTATTCTTTAAAGCGTCTGTTAAGCAATACGGCCGACGGAAAGTGTCTGGGAGTATTTGCGATATATTTTTAAGGATATTGCCTAAAATATACGTAAAAATCAGCTTGGAGAAAATACGTGAAGTAAGTAATTTTTGTATGTACCTTTGATGACCTGATACCTGAAAATTGGCCGTCCAAGCAAGCTAGCTGGTAGTAGTGTGTTCTTAGAACTTCATACTAACACTACTCAATCGCCCACATTTCCTTCGTCAGAAAATACGTGACGTCTAGCGGCCCTGGGATCTTGGACTATACTTTCAGAGTATGAGTAATGAAAAATCAATAACGTTCCTATTCTTATATGCAATCAGTATTAAATCATATAAAAATTTACTTTCTATATGTATCTAATATCATTACAATACATCTTAAAGAACCTATAGAGTATAGATCATTATTGATGTCATTCGGTCTATAGATATTATATATTTCGGTCAACACTTCGTGCATACGTAAGAGCAGATAAAAGGGCACCACATTGTGAAAGATGATATCCTAATACTCAACTATTATGTAACGTATCTAAAAATACTTGCAACATTTACGTGGAACAAACAACCTTACGTCATTTTGCATTTTACGAGTTGATTGTGAAATGATGATCTTCCTGAAATGTACTTACACTTTGGTGGTTGTAATAGTACACTTAGGGGTGAAAGCAACTTATTCAGTCTTTAACCCGAAGTAAACACTGTGCTTCATTACGAATACAAGGAAAGTAAAATACATGTTTTTTTTTGGTGATGGGAATAGGCTTGCTACCAATTGCATCGGTTGATGGGAATAGGCTTGCTCCCAATTACATCTGTTGTTGCCAATAGGCTTGCTCCCAATTACATCTGTTGTTGGCAATAGGCTTGCTCCCAATTACATCGGTTGATGGAATAAGCTTGACAATTTGACTGCTGTCAGTTGAAAGCGATTCTCCCTAGGGCTGAAAAGTATTACTTTCAACCCGTTCCTCAGGCAACTTCAGACTTACTTTCTGAGTACCTGTGTGTATTAAAAATTTATATATTACACATGTAGCTAACAGTATTTTAAGGTTGTAAACGTTTCCTTCACCAATCCAACCAAGCATTATGTACATCAAAAAACCCTACGCAAAAATTATTACTGGGAAATAACTTTTTTTGGGTGAAAAATCACATATTGCGGTAAAAATCAACGTAAGTTAACGTAACACGCTCAAAATATTATGCTGATGATAATTGTTTTGAATAGTTGGGTAGTATATGGGTCATGGATGTAATTAAAGTAAAGTTATAATGAACGCTTAAAAACAAGTATTAACAAAAAACTTTGAACTTTGATATCCAATATATCCAATATTTCCGTGAATAGAAGGTTCCCACTTTCCTAGGTATGGCTTGACGATGACGGGGACAAGATAGGTACCTACTTCTACTTCTTCTCCCCGTCAGCGTCATCGTCATTGCGATATTTTTTTACTAGCTGGTACTTTTACACCTTAAATACAAATTACACATGCAGCGTGCAGTATAATATTTAAGTACCTGTGTACCTAGCTCGGTCGAGCTCTGCTATATTGCTACTTTCATCGAAATCGTGGTACTTTCATAGACAATCAAAAAAATTGCCCGACTGTTGAGCATGAGGTTCGGGACTTTCGAGTCCCGGGTTGGGCAAATTAAGTTATTGGGTTTTCCATCGGAAATTACTCTGTAACAGCCACGGAGTCTGGATTTGTGCTTATGCCAAAAATAGATCGATGAATGATGAAATTGTATTCGAACATGTTCAGTTAGTTTTCTTCTTCTTATCGTGTGGGCAGTATGGTCTAACGACCGCACACACCCTAGTGTCAGAGTTTCTAAACCGCCGCAAGGGCCTCTGACATGGTTTGACGACCGCCATTTGGCGGCCGGGACCACCGGCTTATACGTGCCTTCCGAAGCACGGAACCATCTTTTTATCAGACAATCAGGTGATTCAAGCCTGCAATGTCCTAACCAAACTGGAAACAACTTCACAAAGTATGCTTCCCGTGGGAATCGAACCCACGACCACCGGGTCACAAGGCAAACGCCTAAACCACTCGACCACGGAGGCAGTTTAGTTAGTTTTAGTAAGTATCAACTACGAGTATACCCTTTTGGGCAGAGCTCCCGCTCTTGGGCAGAGCGAAAGGGAGTGTCAGACTTCTACTGACTAAAAACCACCCAAGTTCCTTTTTGGCCCTTTATGTCGAAAGCCGCGGTATCTCTTGAAAAACCCGCAGCCCTGACACGAGTATACCCTTCGACTCTCCTTCGGATTAAATCGTTCGCTTCTGTGCAAGCCTTCGGTACGTTTTCCGAAAAAGGAATGAGTTATATAATGCATGATTCGTTGTAATAGTATAATGGGAGACAAAATTAGGTTCCTAAATAAAGTTCTAGTAAGAAGTTAAGAACCCATTACCCATTAAAGTTTTTGTGTCGTTTCGAACCAACATCTCGTATATAATATGCATTTCATAAAAATGCAACGAGTCTCCTACGAGCAAAGATATAAAGAGTTTTAGAGCGGACATTGGGAATATTTACATCAAAATGTAAATTAATGCCGAATATTTACGATTTTAACCCAGGGCCTGCAGTCTCTACACTAATAACAGCGCTACGAATGTCGTTAAGTCGAAAAATCGAAAACTTTCTTTAATCGATTTTCAACCTTAAGCTGTTGAAATAAAGCTGAAAATCTATTAAAGAAATTTGACATCGATACGACGTAGAGACATTCGTAGCGCTGTTATTAGTGTAGAGACTGCAGGCCCTGGGCCTGCAGTCTCTACACTAATAACGACGCTACGAATGTCGCTAAGTCGTAAACTTTCTCTAATAGATTTTCAACCTTATGCCGTTGAAATAAAGCTGAAAATCTATTACAGAAAGTTTACGATTTCTCGACTTAACGACATTCGTAGCGTCGTTATTAGTGTAGAGACTGCAGGCCCAGGAATGTTACCTGACAAACGGGCGTGTGACACTAGACAGACCGATTTGTTACTAAGTAGAGTAACAAGTAATGGATTCCGATTTTCTTCGTCTCGTCCCGTCTAGCGTGTATTGCTAGTTTAAATATGAATGCCTTTGCCCACGAATAAAAATCGTGCGCTACTTGAGAAGCACATTTTTTCCGAAAAAGTACTTTAAAATTGTTAAATGCTCAATTATTTCATTGCATAATTAGATAAGTTAATAAAGAAACGACAGGTCCAATCGCAGGTGGGCAAACCCGTCACCTGCCAAGCTTCTAGCATCGTCTCGACTTCTGTGCTGAAAGGTGATGTAACGAGGAGATGAGCAGGTTTCAACACCGGCCGGTGAGTCCCCAAGGTCGGCAGCGATCGCCCATTCAATACCTGAGCGACACTCGTGCGCCGATCAGTACGGGGTAGCATACAGCATGGACAAGACTTTGATAGTGTTTGCGTGCCTCTGCGGCTTCGGTGAGTACCTACCTATACTTTTTTTTACCTTTTGAATTTGGAATACCCTTACCAAAAAAAAAAATACGGAGCTATCATAAAAAATAGAAGTGATTTAAGTTCTAGAACGATACCTTTTTTTTCTTTTCACTGAAAAAGTTAAATCTCACGTAATAATATAATAGACCGTGATACAAAGTCACGTTTCAGTGCAAGCTCTGTGTAATATAATCCCACTATCATAAATACTAATGAGCTCGTTTTCCCATTAATTAACTAATTTAATCGACACACGTGTCGTATATATGTTTCATAAGGGTTTAAATATATCGTCTGCTAAGTACCTGTAATTAATTTAAACTGGTTATAAACAAGTAATTAAAAGGCGGAATTCTTGTACCGACTAAACAATAGATGAGATTAAAATTGTAAACAATTGTTTCATGCTTTTAACTGCTTAGTTGATCAATTAAACAAGTGTTTTGAATTAAAGAATGTTATTGCCATCTTATAGATGGAAGACGTTTTAAAAATAACGTGTTTTGAGGATAAAGTATACATACTCGTAAACATATCGTTTAGGAAGGTAGGTACCTCAATTAAATTACACTATAATTTGTTGAACAGGTAAGATTTTTTATGTCTTCCGTACCTAAAGCACACGTCGTAATAATTAATTAATGTAACATACCTAACATACCTTGAATTTGATTAACTTAAATTGTGTTAATTGATTCATCTAAATAAGGTCAAGTCAATCAACATCCTATTTCAGTCCGAAGTTCAAAAAAGTATCGAAAGTGAAAAGTGCTTACTGTACAGGACAGCGATTTTAAGTTATGTTTAATTTTGTCATTACTACTTTATTTATTTATTTATACTACCTCGTTGGTCTAATGGGCGTAAGCGCGACAGCTGAGCATGAGGTCACTGGGTCGATTCCCGAGTCGGGTATACTGTCATTGAATTTTTCATCAGGAATTTTTCAGTAGTAGCCAACTGTGCCCGATTAAGGATAATAGGTTTACCCCGTATTCACTACTACATGGAACTTAACGATATCTGGCGAAATGTGGTTGTACTCTAACCCACAAACCCCGACTGTGGCTGCTACTGAGAAATTCCTGATGGAAAAACTCAATAACACTTTGCCCTATCCGGTAATCGAGCCTAGGACTTCATGTGCAGCAGTCGCGCTTGCGACCACTAGGTACATCAACGAGGCAGTCGTATTATAAAAGTTGTATGCTGTCAGTGCTCATTATTTTTAAACTCTCCTGACATAAACCAGAAATAACACTTTAACTGCATAATTTAGTCAATTATCGCAATACTTGAGTACCTATCCTTCTAAAAATCCTCAAGGTACGGAAAATCAAATACTTCTAATTCTTATTGAGAAATAAGTAAGTAGGTGAAAATACTAAATATTCTCCAAGAGTCAATAGTTCACATGGCCAAAGCATAGATCGTTACCTAAGCCTTATCTAACTTTAGTAGGTCTTACACAGAACCTAAGACGTCTTGTTTGTAAAACTAATAGCTCGTTCACTATGTAGCGTAATATTTTGTAATATTTTGCTCAGTTCAGCATTCCATGGAAAATTTTACATATTTCTTCACAAGATTTCACCTCCCTGTGTTGTAAAACATAGGTATCGTAAAGACATCTTCGTGAACTTGAATCAGTTTAAAATAGAATGCAACAGAGGCTAGTAGAATAAATTATGACCTCCAAGGTCAGAGGATGATGTAGAATCTACGTAATTAAGTCACTTAAGAATTCGTTTTTGACATCCTTAATTTATAACGTTTTATTACATATCATTTTGTTTACGTACTCACTAACTCGACGAGCTAGTTTTGACCTATTTGATATATCATTAAAATAACATAATCACTTGCAAAAGGTCACTAATGCGTTAATAATTTGTTGCACATCAATACGCCTTTTATGTTATTGATGATTAGCGCAAGGCTTATGGAATTAAATGGCGATTACATTACTAAACCATGATGAAGAATGGTCTAATGCTTACTCGCTACCGGTGTGCGTGTATGACCAAGGGGCTTTAGAATCATAATAGGATAGTCATATGAATTAGGTTCAAGTTCTTAAGATGTTTACAGACGCAGTACTTACGAATTAAAATATTATTCTATGATTTTGCTAAAGGGGGCATTTTAGGCCCCCAGATGTATGAACAAGAACGAAGTTATAGGAGTAGGTACATATAAGGAATTAAGGATCGTAGCAATTAGCGATCCGTAGTTTCTGCTAACTAGCATACAAAAACTCGTGGCCTAAAAAACTGAAGTAGGTAGTATCTATTCTGCAGTTTCGGTTGCTGACGAATACTTTAAGACTTTAAAGAGAACAAATACGACCTTGCAAATAGGCGTATAAAGTTCAAGTTAAAACAACTTACACAAACTGAGATCCACGAAAACCCAAAGCCACAGTAGGTATATGATAAAGCGGCAGCATGAAGAAATTTCTGAAAATTCTCACTACTCATACCAAGATTTGGTATAGTGACTAATACTATAGGGTCTCTTAAGAATTTCGCATATTATGAATAACCCAATGATGCAAGATGTGACATAATTATTACATGACGCCTGTGACAGCTTATACGTTCCGCTTTTGTAGTTATAATCTGCGAAGCCAATCTGTACCTTTGGAACTAAGAAACGGTTGGCAGAATCCTAATATTAAGAGTTTTACATCAATTATGTACCGGTACTTATCATCATCATCATCAGCCCAGTTCCAACTGCAGGGACTCAGGCTTCCTCTCTAGGAGAGGGATCTATCAATCCACCACGCGGGCCTAGTGCGGGTTGGATGTACTAAACTTGTTTAAAAGCTACTCATTTGAATTTGATTTTAATTGTTCTTGGCTTTTCAGGGTTAAAAAGCCGCCATGTATTTACAAAACTCAATGGATAATTATTAGTGGTCTGCTCCCGAAAGACTAGCAATTCTTAGTAAATTCAGTAATCCTAATAATACCTACTCATATTTACCGTTAAAAATTAACTTAGTAATGTCTTCCGATGAGTCATTTTTTAAATAACTGCCAGCCTAGATTCTTAGCTTGAAAGGAATCATTGACATTCTCTTCTCTTCTTAGCGTGTCGATGACAATTTAAATTGAGTCGGCCCAAAATTTGGCGACGAGTTTGGCACTTTCAGTAGCCTCCATCACATCACACACACACACACACACACATCACACACACACACACACACACATCACATCGCACACACATCGCACACATCACACATCATCATCATCATCATCGTCGCATCACATTCTTAAGACGTGTATTGTCTAATTTAAAATTGTTTCTATTTAAGTCACTAAAGATGCCAAACACGTCTTAATATATGCAAAAATGACCTACTCATCTTCATGTTTCGACTGTGACCATTTTTCCAAAAGGCTAATTAAGATTTTCTCTCAACAGCGGTCGCTCAGTTCGGTGGCTTCGGCGCCAGCCAAGCCCCTCAGCTGTTTGCGTCCAGGGGTCAGCCCCAGCAGACCAGGCAACAGAACCAACAGACCCAGCAGAACAGGCAACAGTTCCAGGAAGCACCCAAACCCAAAGCAGTTGTTAACTCTGCTGGAGCGTGCAATGAGCTGAACGAAAGATACCCCGTACCCGGCAGCTGTGACCGATACATTGAGTGCATTGTAAGTATCTATTGAAGATCGATAACAATATTTAATTTAGGTCGGCGCAAACAATGCATCCGTACTTTTAATTGTGTTCATTTTGAATCGGATTCATCATTTCCAGTCGTTTTAGTAACTAACAGTGGGATAACAAAAGGAACTCGTGTCTAAATGAAAAGAATACGGCCGCTCGGGTCGATCTTTATTACTCAGTCTAACTGGGTTGTGAAGTTCAGAGTCACTCCATGTAAAATACTGGTATTCAGCTGCAGCCGGGTAGACTAGAAGTCGACCAAGACAAGAAGGCTTAGCAGATGATGATTGTGATAACAAAACTAATTTCAGAAGTATTTCCAGAAATACTCTGTCTGAGTAATCAACCAGTCGCTGTCTAATTGAGTTGCTGGATAACTGTAATCATAACCACCATGCAACTTAACATCTACCTTACCCCCTTTCAATAGCCACACAGGACATACTACAACACGATTTTCGATCCCAGACCTCCCAGACACATCAATTACCATGTATATGAGCCTCCATGCTAAATTATTCACCCCCAGTCATGTATGTGGGAAAGTGTTGACACAGACTGGCATCTTACTTTTAAAATAGGTCGTGACTATATTAAAGTCTGCGATTCTGTGTGCTACAAAGGCACTGACTTAAGTCCCATTCTTTTGTGTGTAATCATGCGTCTTAACTCATGAATAATTCGCTTAATAATCACGGATTCTGGTAATAAAGTTTGTGTTATTTGCTAAACGTGATGTGAATGTGAGATTTGGGATGAGTGGTCGAGCTGTGATTTTATTAATAAGTGTCGTTATACGGATGTTGCGACTTTTATTATTAAAAAAACTACCTCTTAAATAGTTTTTATGTTATCTCCTTTGAGGGCCCCCTCTGGCTAAAGTAACTTGCACTGAATTCTAGATTGTGATTCTCCGTAGGTCCTACCTATCTATTGTATTACAAAACTAAACTAGAAATATTTATTCGTCAACAACCACAAAAGATATTGACAATTATATCACTAATCAATCAGTTAATTTTAATTAATAGATTTTATTCAGTTTCACGGAAATTGTGACATGCTCAGGAATGTTCAAGCTATTAAATAATAATTAACTTCGACTAAAAAGCGACTGACCCCTGACATTACACATGAAGTCAGCTTGGTGCAAATATTTTGTCTGTTATTAGGTCAAGAGAATGGTCGGCAGCATCCTCATACTGGGGGTCACCAATCTCTTTTCCACTTGTAATCGTGAAATGCAATGCCTCATTGTTACTCTGGAAAGGAACTCCTAGCATGTATACCTACTCCAGCATGTGGGTCCCGGTAACTATAACCTGAAATGGGGCAACAAACAAAACAGTTAAACATAGCTGGCGAAAGATGTGTGTACTTCTGGTATACCAGGGTATACCCTTCACTTTTGGTATACCTACTACTGATATGATGTTATGTTTTAAAACCTGGAAGTTTTCAAAAGTCGAGTGACAATGCTACTTCTCTAGGCAAATGTGTACTTCATTATTGACTGCCTCACAGCTTACCACCATAGCATCCTCCATGTGAGATAGGAACCAAACACGGAGACGTCAAAATCTCTCCAGAAGACAATCTTCTGCCAGATTTATTAGTTGTGCCCCTAATTTGATTATGAATATTTGTTTTTTTTCACAGAATGGAACTTCTGAGGAAAAGCTGTGCCCCGATGGTCTTCGCTATAATCCCGAAGTAAACTTCGCCGGATACCCATGCGTGTACCCCAACGAATATGCTTGCCTTGAAAGATCCTCCCTACGTGAGTAAAATACGAGTTTATATTTTACCAGCGGCTGGCGTTTTTTTTTTTGACCAGCGGTTCTCAAAGTTAATCCTGAATGTTGTTTTAAAATTTACTAAACCGGAATCGCAAACTAAATATTTGCAGGATAGTTTTCTGACGGACGTAAGTACCTACAACACATATTGCTATTGAAAATTTTTGCATTCTTTCCGATAGGGCTACCACTCATTTTAGACCCTGTTTCCTTTCCTCTGTAATATGACACGCACATTTATAAACTTTAAATATCGCTGACCACTTAATCTGACAATTGATCTTATTCTTCACACCGCCTAGTGTATCATTGCTGATTTTAGATATACTCCGAATTGTATTACACTCGATTCTATTTCTGAATCTGAATACGCGCTACTGGAATATTTATTGGGCATTACATAAAATAAATAAGTGAACTCTTAAACATAACAACGATGGATTTGGCTTTAGAACGAAGGATTTTTACCAACTCATTAAAATAAAGCTGGTAAAATTAAATCGATTATTGACTCCTGTTTTTTCTTGTCTACTTTTTCGCATTCATACTTTAATCGATCGAGTCGATCTATATTTTTCTCTAGACTACTTTACATAAATACCACTTCTTGTTTTTCTTTTGACCTTTTCAACCGGATGATAATAAAATCAGTGACCTATAACCACACGGTCATAAATTAAATCCGACTTGACTGCTTGTTTTACTCGATCCTAAAATTGAATATTGGTTTTGAAGGTTCTACTGTGGTTCTTCCTCCTTTTCATCAATTGGAATTAATGGAGGAAAACAAAATGTTTCACCGTCACCAAGTGACAAGATACCAGAGCAGGAAGATTATGATGACGATGACAATGAAATCCTTGTGCACGTTTCACATGTTTCCTTTCCAATTATTCCAGAGGAAGCTCAGCCAACTTACGATTGCGAACACCAGTTCGGTTACTACAAGCTCGGCGACAGGAGCAACTGCAGTTACTTCAGGAACTGTGTCAGCGGAGTAGCCTACGACTTCCAGTGCCCTGATGGTCTGGCCTGGAGCTCTGCCTCCTACCGCTGCGACTGGCCCGATGAGGTTGAAGACTGCGATGCTGAAGGTAAGGATCGATAGATATATTTGCTCTTGTATTGGTACGAAGTATTGAAGAATAGTTTGTATAGTTCCCTAAATGTTAGACAACAGCAAGTTACGGAGGCTGACGCTCCTAACGTTGGTTCTTCTATCATACCAGGGTCGAGGGGATGTCGAATGTTCGTTTCAAATAAAGCTACCCCTATATACTTAGTAGTACCTCTTCCATCATCTAAGTATAACAAGTTTATATCATCACGTTAAATATTCATTAACTCATTTTATTATCTAATCAACATCGTTATCCACGGCAACTAAAGTTATGCCGTGATTTTCAAAGTTGTATTTTAATATTCATTTTATTTATATAGTCTATTCTTTTTTCTGCTTGATTTATCTTAAAAATTGAATTTACTGGCACACGCAGTGTCTTTACTGAAAACTCAAGTTAACACGTTATGAACGTATGAGCTCACACTATATTGTGCAAGCGTTTACCACTTATGAAAGTTATGTCGTAAAATTCGACAACAACAAAGGGAAGGTCTTAAGTTATGAAGAATCTTAAGTTATGTACCTGCTTACTATTCGCATTTTAAAATCGACCCAAATTCATTAAATTTATGTCATAATTTGCTATATTTTCAGCTTTCCTTGGCTTCCGTTGTCCCGAGGTTCCAGTTTCAAGGGAGCTTGGACCCCCAGCTGGGTTCAGATTCTACAGGTATTTATTATTCTTATTAATTACTCCTCCTCCTCCTATGAGGCGTTTACCTACTCCTGGGAAAACTCCACCTATTCCCCCAGTGAAATTGTCATTGAAGACATCCAGGTCACCCCCCATCTCTTTCGTGGTATATCGCGGTCCACAAGTATGCATTACATAAATGCGTGCAATGCTTTATGTTTGTTCAAAAGCGTATTATTAAAGTGATAGATATCGAAATGCCTAGAACTGGTTACTTAATAGGCGACCGGTCAGTCGGTGTCAGCGCGCGTTTAAATGTCAGCAGATGAGTTGTGACCTTGCTTATATAACCTCGTTATATTAGAAATACCAGCGGTTTGCCAACATCCTCTTATGATGTACCTATCTATGATACCTAATATAGCGCTTACATTACACATACCTGCCGTGCCACTTTTTACCAGTCTCTAAGAATTCTTCTTGTTTTATTTCTGGTCTTGTAAATGATTCCCAGAATACGACCTCGGCGCTTGCAATGTCAAATTTTATTGCATAGAATTAAATTATTCGTTGACCATGCATGATCATTTTGGATGCAAAAATGCAATACCTAAGTTTCTTCCGTCAACTTAGGTAAAATTCAAGCTTGATAAATATAAAAAACTAGATTACACACAAGGCTAATTATCTATTATAATAACAAAATAATTCTAATCGCAAGTATTATAGTCGAGATTGAGTGCCCTTCTCTTGGGGAGAGGATGAGTTGATGATATGAATTCATAGTTCAGATGAACACTTTAATAATTACGACAAGACTACGGAGACTACTAATTCTGTTATTCTTATAAAAAGCTCCGTCAATTACCTAAGACATACTTGTAACAAGTATATATTCATCTAAGCGATTATCCTCGCAATTCTTCAACAAGAGATAAGAATTCGTATCCTATATAAATCATCATCATGTCATGGTCATATAGGCAGCCCGTGTAAAGTACCTACTAGTATTCAGCTGCATCCGGCTAGACTGTAAGCCGATTCCAACATAGTTGGGAAAAGGTTAGACAGATGATGAGTATGTCATAGTCATGACCTTTTAATTAATAATAATAATAAATAATAATATTCCACAACTATCACACAACGCCATCTAGTCCCAAGCTAAGCACAGCTTGTGTTATGGGTACTAGACAACTGATAAACATACTTATATATTTCTAAATACATACATATTATAGATAAATTACACCCAGACACAGAACAAATGATCGTGCTCATCACACAAACATTTGTCCTGGGTGGGAATCGAACCCACGACCTCCGAATTGAGGTTACTTAATCTAAATCTATCAGTTTTCAACAAAGTTACTGAACCATCGGTTTAGGATATCTTCATATACTTATAGGTACCCTATAAAACCTATTCACTAGGAAGTCAACATTATGAGTTAATCTTTAACAATATTTATTTCTCACAGGGCCGAAAACAATTGCCAGAAGTACTTCCTCTGCATAGGCACGAAGCCTCGTGTGCTCATCTGTGGAAAGAACACCGCTTACGATGAGCTGAGCGGCACCTGCGTATCAGCTGAGGAGGTCGACGCCTGCCCCTCAGAGTTGAGGGCAGAGGCTGCCCAAGCCAGGAAAGAAGCCAGTGAACTCCAAGCCAAGGAAATAGAATTCAACGCCAAAACGACCAACAAGAGGCGAAACTAATTCAAATAGCTTATTACAATTACGAATAACCTCACGAGGTTCGTAACCTCTGCATCTCATCAGATATTTGATGCACAACCTTTGAGACGTGGCCTGGGACTTTACTACCAGCTCTTCTCATACTAGTATTATTTCAAATGCACCTGCTTCAGTAAGGAAAAGTTAGGTCTCTACGGGACGGCAATACCTAATTGTAATAATACTGCTATGAGTGTGGTCGTTGGTCCCTCGGTCTGTTCCAAAAGTAGTTCTAGTCTAAAACTAACAATTGAGTTACCACAGCATCTGTGTTATGAAGTCATAGAATATGCATATTTTTACTTGTGTTTTTTATTTTTAATGTTTTTATCTTCCATCCTGTTTCCGTTTTGTACCAGGCGATTGAGCCACAAGTAAAAATGTGAGGATCTAGTGTAAGATTTGTCATAAGCATTACCTAACTGTTAAGCTACTAGTTTTTTTTACTTTTATATAATTATGTATTTTAATGTTAAAATGTTAACATATACATGCATCACCATTTTGTATTTTAAAGCTCTATCTTACATCGTATTTTCTTCTCTATGACGAAGTGTTCCGATACCAAAAACTATGGTATCTGTAAATAAGTAATTTTGAATGTCTTGTTACAATATTACAATAAAATATCTCAAACTTGAAACGTGTTTTTAATCATTATTGTTCTATTACGACCTGACCGCAGTAATTCAAATTGTCAGTACTGTTAATGAAAGTCAATTAAGTGTCTTTGATGACATATTTTGGTATAAAAAGTAATTGGAACGATGGAAGGTCATCATTCGAGAGTTTTGGATCAGGGAAGCAACTTGAAGAAGCAACATGTTCACTTACCTGTGTGCCGGTTTGGTGCTCGTGGCTGCCTGTAAGTAACTTTAAAATGATTGTCCACATAATCTCTTCTTCTTCTTGAATTTCACTAGTTTTGTTTAATATGTAAATAACGGAGTAATTGAGAGAGTACAAGTACATTATGCTTATATATATACTAGCGGACGTCCCGCGGTTTCACCCGCGTAGATCCCGTTCCCGTGGGAATACAGGGATAAAAAGTAGCCTATGACACTCGACAATAATGTGGCTTTCTATTGGTGAAAGAATTTTTAAAATCTGTTCTGTAGATCCCGAGATTACCCCTTACAATTTAACAAATATACAAACACACAAACTTTACTTCTTTATAATATTAGTAAGTATAGAAGATATAGATGAAAACCTAATTATTGTTACATTGTGAATGTGCAAATATACTATTACCTAATATTCTGTGAGCAATAGCTGATTTGATAATACAGTAACTATAGTCGGTCTAAAATGGCAGATTTAACAGAACTGTAATGAGACAATTCGAAAAATGGTCACAAAGTGACAATTATTGTGACAATGTTAACTGTTACTTTAAGAGTTTTAACTACGGATTCATCTAATGCTAAACCCGTCCTATTGGGCCTTCTTCAATCGTAATATCAAGTTGAGTTTCGATATCTTGTTGACATTTTAGTAAAACATTTTACCAATACGAGTATAATAAAATTATGCATACCTTTTTCTGTCAACGATGTGGTCACTACGGGCAGTCCGACTAATGATGTAAAATTTCGCACCAAACAGGCAGCGCTCAGGCTCAGGTGTCCGCGGCTGACGCTCAGAACGCTATCTGCAAGCAACGGAATGCTTACTACAAAGTCGACTCTAGCTGCGACTCCTACATAGAGTGCACTGTAAGTATACCAACTTCACATACCATCATGACTGTATTCAGGATTTGCAAAGCAATTAAGCAACAGAACAGCACCTTTGGTGATCTAAAACGTAGAATCTCAAGTAGATTATAATTATCCTAATAAATGACTGAATAATAGTAGACATGATATAATCTGCATTTAGGAGTTAATTAAAGGAAGGTTCTCAACAAACTAGACTGTACTTCAGTGATTGTGCCCAAGAGCTCCACAAGCTCTGTTTAAGTCGTGAGTTAAAAGGGCTTCTCTTGGGTTAGCTAGCTCCATCCTCGACCTTATCTCTGTCTTCAGAATTGAGTTCAAAAGTCATAAGAAACTTTTACTTTTTCTACTGTATCAAATAGATACTAGTAGAGATTACCATCGATTTCTAACACGTTCCTATGTACATAAGTTGACTAAAATCATAACTAGCGGAAAATCAGAACGTGTGTTGGGGGTGTTCTGAGTTTCCGCTAGTTTAGTCCAATAGTATATAAGCCTCAATTCTAGGACCCATTTAATAGTAAGCATACAATGGATTCATGTAGGGATCGAAGCACATGGCGTTCACTAGTGTCAACCTACCCTCATGAGAAAAATACTTCAGTTTATGTTTGTACAACGACTATGGTATCACAAATTCGTTATTCACACAGGAATTCGTCGCTGAAAAAATGAGCTGCCCTGACGGACTCCACTACAACCCTGATGCTAAGTGGCCTGCCTACCCCTGCGGATACCCCCAGGACGTGCCCTGCGTAGGACGTGGTGCTGCCCGTAAGTAACCTAGCACATTCAGTCAGGTGGACCGTGGATGTCATTAGTTTGTGTCATGACAAGGATGAATTAATAGACCAGTCAAAAGCAACGGATTTGATGTATTTTGAGGTCTTGAAAAAGTTACAGCTTTATAGAAAAAGTTATAATAATTTAGTTGTCATACAATCAATAATAGCAGTAACCCTAAATTACCCTAATATTATTTAATTAGAGACTTTTCTGACTCGGAGTGTTGACTGTAAGCACGACTGCTGGGGTTCAATTGCCAGGTCGAACATATTGTTACCGGGTTTTTCTATCCGATGATGTTTTCCATGTGTCAGTCTGGATTAGTAATATGTTCGCCCTCTATATTACATGGAACTTAAACGTAACTGGCCAAAATATTGAACTGCGTGTCGTTGCCAGGTACCTAGATCTCAGGTACACGTCTCTTCTATTTACCAGATAGAACACATCTTTACTTGATTTATTAAAATTTTCTTTTTGCAGGCGCTGATATTATTTTACCCATCATATAACCCCGTCAGGGTGGTTTGACTTGCACGGGATCACCCATCCCAATTCAAAAACAATTTTATCAGAAGACTATCAGACACAATCTAATCAGCAATTTTCTTATGATGCAGAGCCACCTCAGCCTACCGAGGAGTGTCCCCACCAGTATGGCTACTTCTCGTCACCAGTCGCCAGCGATGACAACTGTGGCCAGTACCGGATGTGTGTGGCTGGCAAGGCCATCGAGATGATCTGCCCCACTGGTCTGGCCTTCAACCCTGACGCAGGCCGTTGCGACTGGCCTGACCTAGTCCCGTCTTGCAAAGCTGACCGTATGGATATCTTATTATACTTTGCTATTATTCCAGATGGATGTAGAATTGTAGATCTCTTAACCATCCCGTGCAAGTCGAGAAAACTGATTGAGTCCCTAGTATAAATTCTCCAGAGCTACATCCTGGCTGTACGTTTACAATTTGTTGCCATGAGGAGTGACTTCAAGTCCTGTGTTTTGAGAAAGAAGGGGGAGTTTCTAGGGAGGTGATAAAACAAGCGTGTCCAGAAGATGCCTGGTCACTCTTTCTTTGAAGCCAGATGGGTTAAATGTGGGAGGGCACACAAATTCTGGCAAAGAGTTTCACATTTTGGCTGTACGCAAAATAAACGTTCAATAACATTGTATTCTAACACATTACAGAGTTCCTCGGCTTCAGCTGCCCTGCTGCCCCTACTGATGCTGACGGCAACCTTCTGGATATCATCGTCAACTACAAGTAATTATACTTACACTTTCTCTTTCTTTCCTCTCTTGACCATTCAGTTAATTTCTCAGCTCTTACAAATCAAAAATATTCCGATGGTATTTTGTTATATTTTTTAAACGTTGCCTCACACTAGGAATTTCTCCTGTATCGTGGGTGTGTTCACAGACATTTAAACTCTCATGACACAAATACCCAGACCCGAAACAACTATCTGTAGGTCATACAAATATTTGTTCCGGACGGGAATCGAACCCGCTACAGGTAGCACAGCTGTCAACTGCATGAACCACTGTGCCAACCGTGCCGTCATCTCCTGATGTGGAATTCCCTAATGTAATCCTCTGCCATGTTATAAAATACTACTCTTTTTAATTTCTGGTGGATGGAATCAGACTGCAATATTCCAAAATAATATTGTATTTAACAGGCTGGTGTCCGCAACTCTATGTCCAAAAAACCTATTTTGCATAACCTAATTTTCTCCCGTGTACCATTATGATTCACGTTTTTTATCCTTTCACAGGTACCAAGGCAACTGCTACTACTTCTTCTCGTGCGAGAAGGGCCGCGCTCGGCTGTTGTCGTGCGACGCCGGCCTCGCCTTCGACTCCGCTTCAGGTCGCTGCGTAGACGCAGATTACGTCAACTGCGAAGTCGCCCCGGTTCCGCAGGCAGACAGCACGGTGCAACATTCTGAACCTTAAGTGTTTCGGTCTCATGTACGCTTAGAATCCTATGTATTTTTTATTATTTAATAAATATTTTATAAAAATAAATATTGTCTTGTGTATTTTGTTCCCTTAGTTCCAATTTATAAATGTGCCACCTTATTTATAAACTAATATGTTTGATTATCCATCACCGTCTCTTTTGTGTGGTTTAAAACGGGTGTAATAATAATAAATGCCTATAGTAATTAAAGTATCTTTACTAATTGTAATAGAATTAAAACAATAATCAAGTAAATCGAAAAATAATTGTCAAAAGATTGGAAACGGTTAATTACAAAAACGATTTTTAAACGATTTTTAAGACCTTTCATTTGATACCAAACTTGCTATGATTATCTCAATTTAATATTTTTTGAGGTAAGTTTTTGACATTTAAATTCCGTCATAAAAACAATTTATAAAATTTATTATATAACTATTCTTACAAATCTTAGAACACCTAATTTATTAAAATCCGTGCAGTAGTTTAGGCGCTACGGTGGAACATACATACACATACATACATAGACTGCCAAAATCATTACCCTTCCTTCGCCGTAGTCGGGTAAAAAGAAAACATGTAACATAGAATACAGGATAACTCGTAAAGTACCAAAGCGATTGAATTCCTCCATGACCCAGTTTAGGTGAACGCGCACCTGACCGCGCCGCACTCGCCGCAGTCATCGCATTTTATAAATTAATCTTTAAATTATTAAGTAATAGTTTATGGCTTATGGCATCGCGCACCTATCCGCACCGAACCATCCGCATTTTCGATGGTAATGGATGACGCGGCGCGGCCTGGTGCGAGTTAACCTTTAGAAAGAACTAGGAAATACGATACTCTTGGTAAAAGATTTTGTCAGACTTAGGTACGCGCCACTGACTAGCCTGTAGCCAGGGGTGGATTATCCTTAAGGCAAACAATAGGCACATGCCTAGGGGCGCGAGTCGCGACTGAGGGAGGTTACAAAAGGGCGCGCGTGAAAATTCAGTCAGTCTGTCTGTCGGTCTGTCTGTCGGTCTGTCTGTCGGTCTGTCTGTCGGTCTGTCTGTCGGTCTGTCTGTCGGTCTGTCTGTCGGTCTGTCTGTCGGTCTGTCTGTCGGTCTGTCTGTCGGTCTGTCTGTCAGTCTGTCTGTCAGTCTGTCTGTCAGTCTGTCTGTCAGTCTGTCTGTCAGTCTGTCAGTCTGTCTGTCAGTCTGTCTGTCAGTCTGTCTGTCAGTCTGTCAGTCTGTCAGTCTGTCAGTCTGTCAGTCTGTCAGTCTGTCAGTCTGTCAGTCTGTCAGTCTGTCAGTCTGTCAGTCTGTCAGTCTGTCAGTCTGTCAGTCTGTCAGTCTGTCAGTCTGTCAGTCTGTCAGTCTGTCAGTCTGTCAGTCTGTCAGTCTGTCAGTCTGTCAGTCTGTCAGTCTGTCAGTCTGTCAGTCTGTCAGTCTGTCAGTCTGTCAGTCTGTCAGTCTGTCTGTCAGTCTGTCTGTAAGTCTGTCTGTCAGTCTGCTGTCAGTCTGTCTGTCAGTCTGTCTGTCGGTATGTCTGTCGGTCTGTCTGTCGGTCTGTCTGTCGGTCTGTCTGTCGGTCTGTCTGTCGGTCTGTCTGTCGGTCTGTCTGTCGGTCTGTCTGTCGGTCTGTCTGTCGGTCTGTCTGTCGGTCTGTCTGTCGGTCTGTCTGTCGGTCTGTCTGTCTGTCGGTCTGTCTGTCGGTCTGTCTGTCGGTCTGTCTGTCGGTCTGTCTGTCGGTCTGTCTGTCGGTCTGCCTGTCGGTCTGTCTGTCGGTCTGTCTGTCGGTCTGTCTGTCGGTCTGTCTGTCGGTCTGTCTGTCGGTCTGTCTGTCGGTCTGTCTGTCAGTCTGTCTGTCAGTCAGTCTGTCTGTCAGTCTGTCTGTCAGTCTGTCTGTCAGTCTGTCTGTCTGTCTGTCTGTCAGTCTGTCTGTCAGTCTGTTAGTCTGTCAGTCTGTCAGTCTGTCAGTCTGTCAGTCTGTCAGTCTGTCAGTCTGTCAGTCTGTCAGTCTGTCAGTCTGTCAGTCTGTCAGTCTGTCAGTCTGTCAGTCTGTCAGTCTGTCAGTCTGTCAGTCTGTCTGTCTGTCAGTCTGTCTGTCAGTCTGTCTGTCAGTCAGTCTGTCAGTCTGTCTGTCAGTCTGTCTGTCAGTCTGTCTGTCTGTCAGTCTGTCTGTCAGTCTGTCAGTCTGTCAGTCTGTCTGTCAGTCTGTCTGTCAGTTAGACAGACAGCGATAGTGAGTCAGTCTGTCAGACAATCTGTCAGTCGGTCTATCAGAGTCTGTCTGTGAGACAATCTGTCAGTCTGTCTGTCAGTCACAGTTTTTCTTTTTTCCTGTAAAATTTAGAATGGGGTGGTTGACAAAAAAGAAACTAATTAGTCCGTCACATAGATTTTCATAAAATATTGGACATAATATTATATTTCTTCTTTTTTCACGTATACAAAAAATTAGGACGATACGGTGGGCGGGTGCTTCGAAAAAAATTGTGACGTCACAGTTTGGTACATTTTTTACAATCATGATCTTCGACGCATTTTATTTTCGTAAATTTTTATTAATTTGATTTAACAAAAAACAGGTATCCAATAATTTTCGATAGCCTCGTGCACCATCCTGGGTTCGATTCCCGGGTCGGAGCCAAGCGTTATTCGATTTATCCATCAGGAAATTCTCAGTAGCACGGAGCACCCACGGA
Source organism: Diarsia dahlii (assembly GCA_949775195.1). Taxonomy (NCBI): domain Eukaryota; kingdom Metazoa; phylum Arthropoda; class Insecta; order Lepidoptera; family Noctuidae; genus Diarsia; species Diarsia dahlii. The sequence goes on along the minus strand of OX459191.1, from coordinate 17,106,558 downwards.
GTCTGGATCAGAGCCCGGTTGACGGCAACAGGCTCCTTCCCTATTACATATACACGACAGCTGGAGACAACGTCCTTTGATGCACGCCATACTGAAAAAAAAATTTTTTGCAAAAAAAAACAACCGACTTCGAAATCAGCTTCTGAAGTCGGTGGCAAAAAAAGCCAAATCAAACAAACAAATGTTACCGACTTCAGAAGCTGATTCTTCTTCTGAAGTTTATTTTTCACTTTATGGTGTTTTTGAAGTCGGTTGTTTTTTTTTTGAAAAAAAAGTTTTTTTACTTTTTCATTTTTAGTTGTATATCTTATAGAAATATTTACTACTAGCTGATGCCCGCGGTTTCAACCGCGCGGATGTCGGTTATCGCTACCGATGCCGGTTATCGCGACCAAAAGTAATATTTTCGTACCCCACTTTCAAACCCCTTGAATAAAGTTTATTTATTTTATTTTTTCTATTAAAAAGTAGCCAGTATGTCCTTTCTCGGGTATCAAAATATCTCCATACCAAATTTCATGCAAATTGGTTCAGTAGTTTAGGCGTGATTGAGTAACAGACAGACAGACAGAGTTACTTTCGCATTTATAATATTACTAGCTTTTGCCCGCGACTTCGTCCGCGTTATACTAAAAATGTTATCTTTGGTAAGTAGATCTATCATTGAATTTAATTTTAAAAGAAAAACTCTTGCGATAATATCATGGCGGTCATGCGGTGCTTGACCCTCAAGAAGCTCCCGTGTGATTTCATCCCACTTGGGCTTGGTAGTTACTTTACAGTAATAAATAAGTCGGGACGTCCATATTTTCTTACGTAACAAAAAGCATCTTGAGTACGTAAATTTTACTCAAAGGAAACATTTCTTTATTTTTGAATAGAAAGCAAACTGCATTCAAAAATTTTCGAAAATTCTCTTCTCCCACACCCGGAAATCGAACCGGCTAAAATCTGGAAAAAATATACCCTGTACTTTTATTGCATCGATCGTTAGGGTCAATTATAAGGATGAAATCTCTCTAACAAACATGATAAATTAAATGAAAAGAAAACCAGGAAATCTTAAATTAATTTAATTATTTACAAAAAATGGTAAACTAACTAATTAGTTGGTTGATATGAGCTCCATTCTCTTGGATACACAAATTTTTCTAGTAACCTTTAATAAAGTGTTGTGGTGAATATTATAAATCGTATTCTGAACTTCAACTCTCAACTCGTTGTCATTCGCATAAGTATTCATGTAAATTTGATTTTTTACATATCCCCACAAAAAAAAATGTAATGGGGTGAGATCTGGCGATCTCGCAGGCAGGTTTTCCTTTCATTTAATTTATCATGTTTGTTAGAGAGATTTCATCCTTATAATTGACCCTAACGATCGATGCAATAAAAGTACAGGGTATAATTTTTTCAGATTTTAGCCGGTTCGATTCCCGGGTGTGGGAGAAGAGAATTTTCGAAAATCTTTGAATGCAGTTTGCTTTCTATTCAAAAATAAAGGAATGTTTCCTTTGAGTAAAATTTTCTATCTGCAGTATTAAGAGTACTTTCCCTCCAGGTGGCATTACAAAATTCCACCCTGTATAATCAGAAAGCTCCGAACTGCTAAGCTATCGGGAGTTACACGTGTTATTGTGAGTCAACCATAAAAGATAAACATATGATGTTGTGGGATATTTTTTAGATAATTTTATGTAGAACATTTCCGTCATAAATGATTTCTATGTAGCTTTAACCATTAAGGCTGCACACGCGACGGAAGCTTAAAAAATGGAGCAACTTCTCCCGTTTTCCCAACATTTCCCTTCACTGCTCTGCTCCTATTGATTGTAGCGTGATGAAAAGTATACTATAACCTCCCCAGGAGTATGTAGAATAAATGTACCAAGTTTCGTTAAAATCCGTCGAGTAGTTTTTGTTTCTATAAGGAACATACAGACAGGAGGACAGACAGACAGACAGACAGACAGACAAAAATTTTACTGATTGCATTTTTGGCATCAGTATCGATCACTAAAATTACCCCCTGATAGTTATTTTGAAAATATATATCATGTACAGAATTGACCTCTCTACAGATTTATTATAAGTATATAGATGAAACCTATACTTGTATAGCTTCAGAAAAAGCACGAAACACGTAATACGTGCCTATGAAATTTGATGGTTGCCCTCGATTTCTCTGGGATTTCACCACCAGGATCTGGTTTCCATATCATGGTACCACCCTTGAAATATCTCCGTGCCAATAAAAAAATAATCATCAAAATTGGTTCATAAACGACGAAGTTACTCGCGAACACACATAAAAAAGCGAACGAAAAATGTTCGTAAATTATAAAAAAATGATCATAAAATTAAAAGTACTGGCCAAACCGTGCTAAATTTTTATGGGACCAAATGGCAACTATTCCGCATCAAACTGAAAAAGAATCACGAAAATCGGATCATAAATCGCAGCGTAATCGGTGTACATACTTACATAGAAAAAAAAAAACATGCCAATCGAATTGAGAACCTCCTCCTTTTTGGGAAGTCGGTTAGAAAGTACATGATTCCTAAAATTAACTACAGCATGGATTATTATTGACTCTTTCTTTATAAAAAAAACTGGCCAAGTGCAAGTCGGACTTGCACATGAAGGGTTCCGTACCATCGTAGTAGTAGCTTTAACAAGAAATAATACTTACAAATGAAAGGGGGGCTTTTCTTGTTAAAGCGGCAACAGATAAACTATTTACTATATCGCACACCTAGTTAAAGACTAGCTCAACTCAAAATATCACTTTTTTCAGGAATCGAAAAAAACGTTTTACTTCATTTCTATTTAGTATATTAAAAACTTTCTTGTATGTTCTTGTATGTAATTTTACGTTTATATTTATTGTGATAATGGTCTTCCATCAAATAACAGTAACACTGTACAATTCCATTTTTTAGAGTTAGGTTGGTATTTATGACAAAATCATTGTTTAATATTTTTACTAAATCGAATTGAACTCATATTAATGGCTTTTTTTTACTTAGTGTACTATTAATCTGTATTTATTTATCAAGTATTAATCAAAAATAGTGGTGTATCTACGCTTTATTTGATTTATTTTCTGTACGATTATCATAATAAAACAAATATCTTAATAAAGAAATTACCTTTATTTAGGTCATAAAGAAATAAAGAAAACTAGAAACAAAACTTTTGAAAATCTCGAGAAAAATCCTGTAAACTTACGAATAGGTTTTGGTACATAAACATTATATTTAACGTTAATTATTTATTTATTTATATTTATATAAGTATACTTTATTGTACCTACACCACAAAAATACATAACAAAAGAAAACATAATATACACTACAAAACATACAATGGGCGGCCTTATCGTATTATTGTACTTAACAAAGTATATATTTAAAAAAAAAATACATAACTATTTAAAAAATGACTGGTCAAAGATTATTATAGACTTTGCTTTGATACAAAAACACTTATTACTACTTAATTTAACTAGTATTATTGTTCATTATCTTTTAAATCAGTACAAAAACAGTAGTAGTAGTATCTTCTTCATTAATAAAAATAGCATGTTCCTAGTATTGTTGGGTACACAGATGACAGCACTGTCATGGAGAGTTATACATCCAGCCAGCGTAAAAGCCGGCGGTGATGTAGTACGTTCATTGAGAGAGGCAATGGTAGAGCGAACGAATTCAGCCTTAAGACCTGTCTCCAAGTGGGGTGACGACAATCTGGTTGATTTCAACGCCACCAAAACGTAAGTGTGTCTGTTCACTGCCAAAAGGAGTCCGTTTAATCTGGCCCCTAGTTGCCGGAGTGCGTCTGTACAAGTTACTGACAGTCTCGAGCTTCTTGGTACGAAGTTGAGCGCGAATCTGAACTTCGGCGCCTACATTGAGTCGAAAGCTCAATTGCGGCAAAAAAGCTGGGTATCCTAAACAAGGTTAAGCGGTACTTCAAGCCTGGACAGCCGGTTCGGCATGGAGTATATACTGTCACCTTTGGGATGGCTCAGCCAAATACCAACTTGCCACACTTGACTCTGTAGAGCGCAGAGCCAGGAGGCTAATTGGTGACGACAAGCTGGTTGCCAAGCTACATAGCCTGGCCCACCGTCGCAAAGTCGCATGTCTGTCGGTCTTCTATAGACTGTACTTTGGAGAGTGTGCGGATCTCCACGGGCTTATTCCACTAGAGACTAGACGGACTGCAGGTAATCCTAGTCGATGTTCCACACATTCGAACGAAGCGCTTTGCTAAGTCTTTTATTATGCGCACAGCCAAGGAGTGGAACTCCCTGCCTGGCTCGATTTTCCCGAGTTCATACAACCCTAATCTATTTAAGTCGCGAGTAAATAGGCTTCTTCTGGGTAAGCTTGTTCCATCGTCAACCTCATCTCTGCCCTTAGGGCAAGATTGAGGTCAAGAGCAAGCCAATTTCTAATAATAAAAAAAAAACATTTCTTCAACTACTTTTGTGTTTGTTGAAGGTGTTGCTGTGCACTGTTGCGGTTCTATTTCCATATCAGTGCCCTCTGGTTCACTTGCTAAATTTATCTCGATCGAGGGGCTAGTTGAAGGTGTCGGTGTACTCGGTGTATTCTCATGCAGCTCCTGCTCGTTATCATTGCCCACTAGCTCATTTGCTATGGCTTCTTTGTCATTGTGGTGCTCGTTGAAGGCGATAATGTGCATTCTTGAGGCTCCAATTCTACATCATTGCTCTCAGATTCATTTGAATGAACTGCTAATAGCCTTTTTTTAGCAAAAGTAGACCACGACCCTTCATCTTCTGAAAAATAAATAATAAAATTGATTTAGTCAAGAAGACTGCACTAACTCAAAAAACACCCATAACTCGAAGTGCACACAAAATATTCCTATATTCAAACAAACCGTAGCAGCTATTATTACAGTTTTAAGGGCGATTTTCATTTAACCAGCAATACTCGCCTAACTCAAATATTATAAAATTATTTCAACAATAGTAAACCATTTTTAGTTAGTAAAAAAAAGATACTTACATTTGTAAACAAACACTCCACTAAGTCAAAATAGTCAAAAAATCGGTTTTAGTTCATCAAAAGTTTGACCACGAAGATCAGCCTAACTAAAAATAATTAACGTATTCAAACGCGTTTACTCACGAATACACGACCAACTCGAAATAATCCGGTCTTTACGTGTACTAACAGCAGCTATCCCTTAGTCAATCATGTCACATTTGGTGATGACTGATTGATGCGTTAGTATTGTTGGCGGGGAGTGTGGACCAAGCCAGTCCGCAAATACTAGCTTATAGCGTTATCTTAACTTCATTTGTGGAACTATTTCTACAGGTGTCTTTGGAGATTACGTCGTTTTGAACACAGATTCCGGTAGTAATAATAAGTCGATTTTGAATTATTTCGAGTTGCGCGAGTCTTTAATTAAGTGTGCGATATCGTTCAAATAAATTTTGGTTGAAAGTTTTTATTGCGATCTACAGCATAAATTTGTTTAGATTTTTCACTCTCTTTTAAAAGTTTCAGGGTCACACTTTTTACCACTTTGGAAGTGTTTATCTTTCGAACGATTGACTTTGAGAAAAATGGTTTTAGAAACCTCATTATCATTTCTAAAGACCTATCTATAAACACCCCACACAAAAATTTTTGAAAATTTTTTTTTTTAGTTTCAGTGCCTTAATCTTTTTATTTTTTTTATTTTTGTAAATACATCGTAAAGCGGTTCGTTCACAATAAACATGAAAGTACCTACTAGTTTCAACTGTGTGACATACGGACGGATAGACAGATGCCATTCGGCTATCGGGGAGCGAAGCGATAGCGGGAATCGGGATGTCTGTCAAATGCCTCCGTATTTCTTTCGCATGGCAGGTTTGCTTTGTTCCGAATTTATGGGCATGGATCATTGATATATAAAAACCCAAGATACACACTCCGCGTCTCAAAACCGTCCGCTCAAAATGAGTGCAAAATTACAAATCGTGAACTCATTTCAAATAGTCTCGCGTCGCTCGCGTCTCTGCACGGTCGTACAAAATGCCTAAGTGTTCGCTGAGAAATTGCAAAAATACAGCGTCAAAGACATTAAAAAAGGATGGGATATCGTATTTTCGGTAAGTAAAAATGTTTATTGATTTATTTTTGTTGCATTTATGGCATAATATAGAAAGCAATACGTGATTTTGATTTAATTTCTCTCAGAACTTTACTAAACGGTCCGAGTATAATACGGCATATTTCAATGGTCGCTTTGTTAGCGTAAGAACGATGTATTACAAGTCTCTTCTTTTAGTCGCATTATACAAATGACCCTGTTCGTATCGAATGGAGTCGATTTTTTTTTATTGTGTTTATTTGTGTTTTTTTAATCAATAAGTTTTTTGTTTTATGTTTTTAACAATTATGTATACGTTACATATTACATTAGTTTTTAATTGGATTTCAAAAGGAGAAGAGGTCGTCAATTTGACTTCGTTTTTGACACCTTAAACTTAATAACTACTTAGTTTCGATAATAATGTTCTACTAATACCTTTAAACCAAAAATGTAAATAAATGATTCGAATGGATAATACTTGTTTCATTGATTATACACGACTACACGTACACTAACACAGTCAGATCCTAATTAAAAACATTTACCCTTAGATAAAAGTAAAATTATGTGTTTAAAACACAATTTAACTAACTGTTAAAATAATAATTAAGTATTAAAAAAACATAAAAAGTACCTATTCGTCTCCACTCCATACCTTGTCCTACCGGCTTACTTCGGTCATAGTATAAAGAAGGGAAGTAGAGCATCTCCGGCCCAATCCGCGACATAATTACCTACCGTACTTGCATGTGTCAGGGTTGTCACTTTCAGCTAAATTTTAATACAGTGCCTAAAAATTGGCAAGGGCCGGGAAGTTGTATTTTTTTATTTGTGTTGTCTGAGTTTCATTGAGATGTACAGCATACTACATTATTATTTTTTTCGTAAAAATATCGTAAGGCGGTTCACAGCATACATCTACTTACCAAGTTTCAACTATGTAGTCCTAATAGTTTCGGAATAAAAAGGCTTTTGCCTAAAAAGAGGACCAACAAATAGGTATTTATAGTTTACTAGCTGATGCCCGCGGCTTCACCCGCGTGGATGTCGTTCAAATTATATACTAAAACCTTCCTCTTGAATCACTCTATCTATTAAAAAAAACCGCATCAAAATCCGTTGCGTAGTTTTAAAGATTTAAGCATACAGACAAACAAACAGACAAAAATAGCGACTTTGTTTTATACTATGTAAGGATAGACTAAGAGCTTGTGTTTAAATTATTTACTTAGTATATACTTGTCAGTTTTTTTTGTTTATTTTTTAATAGGCATAATGTAGTATTTTTGCACATAAAGAACAATATATATGTTTTTACTTTTGACTAAACCAACATAAAATAATACAGATAGTAGGTACATACTTAGTTACTATACCTACCTACAATACTGAGAAATCGGCATGACTAAACGTAAACAAAGCAATAGCGGCATATCATCAAAAGTACCTACCTACCTAATACATTCTAGTGGGAAAGTAGGCCTGCCTACTTCGTCTGTCTGATAGAAAACTAATAACAACAACAAAAAAATAAGTAGGTAATCTGAACATACTCAACTCTGGAATCTATGAATTATTTAAACACCCAAACACACAGCAATAACTTCTCCTGCGATTATCAGACATTTTTCATTTAGGTACTTAGCGGTGCCGAAAAGCCGTGCGTCGCGCGAACCTTGTGCGGTGTTAACCTTGACTGGCTCAGTGCGAAATGCAGCGAGATTTTGTTTGAGTGTGCGTGCGGCGACCGTAAAGATACTAGGCGCACACATACAAGCCGCGCGCGGTGCGTTTGTATGAAGATACCCTACTTCCCTTCTTTATACTATGCTTCGGTCGTAAAATTATTATTGCTTTTTATAACTGCATTGTAAAAACAACTTTAAGGAATCTGCGTAAGGTTGAATTTGCAAACAAATATGTTTATAGTGTAACGATAACTACTTATGTAGTAGTGCGTGTATTGGTGAGTGTTTGGCGACAGCTTCGACTGTTTGTTTTATTCGACACTGTGCATCTAGGGTTTTTATATATCAATGGCATGGATGGGTGTCGGTGTACTTATAGGAACACAACACATCGGTATTTGCGTTATAAGAGGTAGCAATTCACTACAATGCCAACAGTATTATTGCAGATGTTCATAGTAGTCATTAAACCTCTATCTTAACCATCAGATTAAATCTTCTTCTTTGAACTGATCTACTTCTTCTCTTATCTTCTTTAGCTTAGTTATTGTTAGTAACCTAACGGTAAATATGAACCTATTATTAGAAATCAACATTCTTAGCCACAACAACCAAAACCGCAACTATCAATCTTCATAATTAAAAAATAATATGGTAATTAGTAAACTAGTACCTATAATCAAAAATGATAAGATTCCAATCAATTTAATAACGGTCACATTAGTGTTCCATATAAACTTTTGGAAATAGGCCAGTACTTACAGTGAGGTGTGCACTGTCACCTCGGGAACACCTGTGACGAAGCGCCAATATGTTCCGGAGACAATTACTATTAATACTGCCTTTGGTGGTAGCTGGTAAGTTACAATGTCTGTTTTGCTATTTTATATGGTTTTCATAAGTTTATTATTCTTCTGTTTGCAAGTGTTTCTGAGTTATATTCATCTTGCAGTGACGGTTGGTCAGACGAACAGAGGATACACTTACTATGGAACGTCAAACGTGCGGGACCAGAGGCCACAGCCGATTTATGGGCGGAGGCCGTTAGTTTTGCCGCCGCGACCAATGCCGGTGATGGGCCCAGTAACCGCTGCCCCTGTGGCGCCAGCAGTTACTGCTACTCCAGTCCCTGAAGAGCCAGCACCCGTCCCTGAGGAAACTGAAGCCCCCACTGCACCCGTTGCAGCCCCCGCTCAACCAGCGCCATCGTATGCCCCATCATACGCCCCATCGTACGCCCCATCGTATGCCCCATCATATGCCCCTGTGGCGCCAGCAGTTACTGCTACTCCAGTCCCAGAAGAGCCAGCACCCGTCCCTGAGGGAACTGAAGCCCTCGCTGCACCCGTTGCAGCCCCCGCTCAACCAGCCCCATCGTATGCCCCATCGTATGCCCCAGCTTTGCCTCCACGTCCCGTATACAGACCACTTCTTCCTCCGCGCCCCATCAGGCCAGCACCGCCGGTTGTCACTCCTTCTCAACCTCCTGCCATTGCTGAGCCCCAGCCAACCGTAACAGAAGCTGCATCTGCCGAACAGCCCGAGGAAATAGACAGTCCTGTTACCGCGCCTGAACCTACTGCCGAACAGCCCGAGCCAACACCAATTCCTACTGAAAGTTTACCAAAACCAGCTATTGAGCCCGTCCATGACATTGCACCACCACCACTATTACCTCCTGCACCAAAACCAATTCAACCATCGGTAGTGCCCGAGCCTATCCCACAACCTCAGCCCATTCGGAAACCTATCACACAACCCTTGCCGATTCGGCAACCCGAGCCTATCCAAGAACCCGAACCTACCGCACAACCCGAACCAATAGTACAACCCGAACCTGTCCGAGAGCCCGAGCCCGTCTTAGAACCCGAGCCTATCTCTCAACCTGGACCTGTTCAACAACCTGAACCCGTCTCGCAACCCCAGCCCATATCGCAGCCTGAGCCCGTTCAGCAACCCGAGATCGTTTCACAAACTGAACCCGAGCCTATCTCGCTACCTAAGCCCGTTCAGCAACCCGAGCCTGTCCAGCAACCCGAACCCGTGTCACAACCGGAACTCGTCCGAGAATCAGAACCCGTCCAAAAACCGGAACCCGTCATGGAAGCCGAGCCAGCCCCACAGCCCGAGCCCAGCCAAATCGATCAGATCGTTCCGTTCCCAGCACCACAACCGGTTTCAGTAGCAGCCCCTAAACCCTCCGTCGTTCTAACTCCTCGGTCTGCAATCCCACCTCAATCCTCCAAGCCAGTGGCATTACCGCCCCTTCTTCCAAAACCCCAGCCAGTACGGGAACCTGCTTTCGGTCGGCACACTCAGCCCACAGATTCACCTATGATTTATAATCCTATTACGCGTCCTCCACCAACTCCCTCATATTCGTATCACATTATACCAGCGCGGACGGTGGCTACTCAGCCACCCCCGGTGGTCACACGTGTCACACAGTATCAGCCACCGGTGACTCAAGCCCCCGGACAGTTGAAACTAGACTTCCAGTGCCAAGAAGAAAATGGATATTACTCCATTGAACATGAATGTGATACCTATATTCAATGCAAGGTAAGATATAAACTCACTTATTTACTGCTTCCTGTAATAATGTATTGAACTCAGAAGACCACTGACAATGTATTTTTTGTTTTTGAGCCCCCGCCTGTCGCTATCCAAACCTTTCTAGCCTTTGCGATCTTTGGCCATCAAATTCTTATTTTTGCTAAATTTCCTACCACTGATCTTGACTATTCCCTCCTCGTCTTTACAGCAAGGCAGAGCATATACATATGCGTGTCCCGATGGTCTTCATTTCAATCCTGCTACCAAACGTTTCGAATACCCATGCGCTTATCCTTCAGAAGTGAAATGTATGGCAGGTGACCAAGAACGTACGTATTTACACAAATATTTTCTCCTGGACTACCTTTCTTTGAGTATAGAGAGTGAAGTTTCTCATGGTAACTTATTATTATTTTTTAGAGAATCCTAAACCTATGGACAAATGCCCAAATCAATACGGGTTCTACTCGATGAATGATGGTGACTGCAGCAAATTCATCATGTGCCAGGAAGGCTTAGCCACCATTATGAACTGCCCTATGGGTCTGGTTTTCAACCCGCAAACCAGCAGTTGCGATTGGCCTGCTAATGTACCACAGTGTAACCCTAGTGGTAAGTTGAACACAATTTTTTAACCAACAGACGTGCAGCTTAAAAAAGTGCGAACACGTAAAGAACAACTCGACTCATTTGAGTTCCTTCATTTTCAGTATTCAAGGACTTCACTTGTCCGGCTCCCCCTGAAGATGAGGATGGGCAAGTTTCTGATATCATCTTAAAATACAGGTAGGTACCAGCCACTAATGCAATTATTTGCCCATTATTTGCCCTCTATTTTATTCTTCGTTTCACAACCCACATAATTAAAACTAATCTATTATTTTTTCTTTAGGTATCATGCAGACTGTAAACTGTACATAGCCTGTCAACATGGCCGGCCTCGCCTTCTGAGCTGTGACCAAGGTCTTTCCTTCGACGACTCGTCGCAGTCCTGCATCGATGAAGACTATGTGACGGACTGTGCTGCTCCTTATCTTTTATAGTACTTAATTAAATTATTTTTGTGTTTGATTTGAAAAATAAATTATACAAAACGTAAGCAAATCAGTCCCTATCCTTTTTTTTCGCTGGGTGAGTTGACTAATCAAAAACATAACACATAACCCTTTCCTTGCAGTCGGGTAAAAATAATATTAACACCAGAAAAAGTAATATTAATTTCAAATAATAAAAATATAAGAATTGTATTTTGATGAATTATGAATCTTATTATTATAATAATCATCATCTTCAGCAAACCTAGCCTTTTCCCAAATATGTTGTATCGTATTTAACCGGATGCAGCTGATTAATATCAATCAGTATTTAACGTGGGGCGACTGCCTGTCTGAGCTTTACAACCCAGTTAGTACTGGGTAATAACGAAACCTCTGTTCGTCAATCATGTTTGCGCAATGATATTCTAGTAAACAGATATGTTATAAGCGCGCAATCGTGAAGACTCGAAAACGACCCAATTGGGTCGTATTGTCTTTAGTCTGAATCATGCATGGCGACGAGTGACACGCTACTACGAATTACGGTACAAATTGTAATAATGCCATCTTGCGTGTTCAGAAAGTGTACCAATTACGATACCAAAGTTAATAAAAAACACGGGATCTCATACCACATGTAAAATACACAATATACTTCGATTTATTAATATTTTTCATTTATTTTCCTAATATTCTGATACATGGAGGTTAGAAAAAAAGAAAGAGATGGGAAATACATTTTGTAGTGAGAACGACAAGGACGCGTGCACTCCAAACATAGAATAAAAATACAGATGCGAATATTGAAAAAGGTGAGATATCTGTGCGGGACGTTCGAGTGGGCATTAAAGTCATCGTTACCCGTTACCCCAGAGTTCTGCTTTCCTTTATTCTAACCTTGTATTATTTAATCATTATAGTTTACTTTATGACAACAGCGAGTTTAAACTATACATATATTGTCTTTTCTTCGTTAAGGTTTCCAAGTATTTCCAATCAATGAGGTCCGGCTACAAGAATCATAATTGAATCCCGAAATAAAAAAACTCTTTAAGAGGCAGAAAAGAAATAACTTGAGTCTTTTCGAAGGTGGATGATTGTTTTTATTACAAAATAAATATTTTGTTTCTTTTACATTGCGTTTTATTTCTCACCTTACCTAGCCTCCTACCCAACCCTTATAGGTAACGTTTTAGTTGTTATAGGTACAAACCTCGTGTACAAATTTAATACACTCGGTTTGTACCTTCTGTCTCGTTAAATTTGTTAGTCTATGATCCCAACATGCGGTGATTGGTCGTCAGAATAATGTTTGTTTACATTCAAGCGCAATTGACAACACTATCTGTCTCTTTTTTTCTTATTGGTTTTATCGAGCTATCTCTTTTGTATCATTTTGACATGTAGTGGAATGTAGATGAATGAAAAGTGTGTATGTGTGCTACCGCTGCTGCACGGAACACTTTTTTCGGTGGTTTTGTAGGTGTATAACATATCTGTTTATTTGAATATCATTG